>JAQPPZ010016414.1:1459166-2918333 GCA_028583015.1 Wollemia nobilis
AAATGGAAAACTTGAAGAAGAGGTCTATATTGAGCAGCATGATGGTTTCCAAATTGTTGATAATCCCAACTTCGTCTGCAAGTTGAAGAAAGTCTTGTATGGCTTGAAATAGGCACCCAGAGTATGGTATGCAAGGCTAGACAACTATCTTACTCAAAAAGGGTTCAAAAAGGGTATGGTAGATAGCAATTTGTATGTCAAAAATGAAGATGGCCATCTCATTGTCCTTGTTGTATATGTAGATGATATCATCTTTGGCAACAACAATGATAAGTCGTGTAAGGATTTAGCAAAGTAGATGCAAAAAGAATTTGAAATGTCTATGATTGGTGAACTTTCGTATTTTCTCGGACTGCAAGTTAATCAAAATGAGAAGGGCATATTTATTTCTCAAGTTAAATATGTGAAAGAGATGCTAAAAAAGTTCACAATGGAGGATTTTAAGCCTGTTAGCACTCCCATGACAATAGGATGTAAGTTGAGCAAGGATGAAAAATCTCCAAATTTTGATCAAACCATGTACAGATCTATGATTGGGAGTCTATTGTATTTGACAACTACAAGACCAGACATATTACAGGCAGTTTGCATGGTAGCAAGATTTCATGCGAGTCCCAAGGAGACTCATGTGACAGCAATGAAGAGGATTCTTCGGTATCTAAAGGGTACTATGGAGTATGGGTTATGGTATCCGAAACATAAGGACTTCACTCTTATTATGTATTCAGATGCAGATTAGGCAAGATGTGTCGATGAAAAAAAGAGTACCAATGGAGGTGCATTCTATCTTGGAGACAAGTTGGTTGCATGGCACAGTAAGAAACAAGAATCAGTCTCTTTATCCATAGTAGAGGCAGAATATATTACAACAACTACATGTTATACGCAAGTTTTATGGATGAAACAAACCCTAAAATATCTTGGCATTAACTTCAATGAGACAATTTTAGTTAAGTGTGATAACACCAGTGCCATTAATATCTCAAAGAATCCAGTTATGCATTCTCGCACAAAACATATTGTTATCCAATATCACTTTCTGAACGAGAATGTTGCGGAAGAAGAGGTAAAGTTGGATTTTGTCCCAACTATAGAGCAAGTAGCAGATATCTTCACAAAATTGCTTCCCAAAGAAATTTTTGAGTACCTTCGCAATAAATTGGGAGTGGTCATGCTTCCCAAGTACTGACTAGCTATTAAGACCACATTCTCAGGGGGAGCATGTATATATTTGATTATCTTTTTGCTCATATTTGTAATTTTTGCTAACTGTCATAACGTGTGCCTGAGAATGATGTGCATAGACTCAGGGGGAGTCTACAACAGCCCTTTGGTATTATTGTCAAAGGGGGAGAAGAATTACAAGAAATTGCATGTGTGTTGCCAACAATTCCAAAGGGGGAGATTGTTGAGCAAGATGCAGAAACAATATTGTCATTATTGTCAACACAGTCAAACAGATCGGTTGATGCAGTGGATAGGAGTTAAGAGGTTCTTCAAAGTATGTACAGTGGTTTTCCAAAAGATAGAAGTGGCCCATATACTAAAAATCAAAAGAAAAATCACAAGGAAGAAAATTGTCGCGATATCGTGACATGTTGAGAAGAAAGAAAACTGTCGCGATATCACGACATGTTGGCAAGAAAGAAAAACTGTCACGATATCGCGACATGTTGAGAAGAAAGAAAACTATCATGATATCGTGACATGTTGGCAAGAAAGAAAAACTGTCATGATATCGCGACATGTTGAGAAGAAAGAAAATTGTCACGATATCGTGACATGTTGGCAAGAAAGAAAAACTGTCGCGATATCGCGACATGTTGAGAAGAAATAAAAACTATCACGATTTCATGACATGTTTGGATAGAAAGCACAAGCAAGAAAAACTGTCATGATTTCGCGACATGTTCAAAGAGACAGCGCAAGCAAGCAAAACTGTCGCGATTTTGCGACATGTTGGAAGAGAAAAAGACAAGTAGAAAAAGTGTCACGATTTCATGACATATTGCAAGGAAGGTTGTACGGACGAAAAAGTGTCATGATTTTGCGACATATTGCAAGGAAGATTGTACGGACGAAAAAGTGTCATGATTTTGTGACATATTGCAAGGAAGGTTGTACGGATGAAAAAGTGTCACGATTTCGTGACATATTGCAAGGAATATTGTACGGACGAAAAAGTGTTGTGATTTCGTGACATATTGCAAGGAAGGTTGTACGGATGAAAAAGTGTCACGATTTCGTGACATATTGCAAGGAAGATTGTACGAAAGAAAAAGTGTCATGATTTCGCGACATGTTGCAGGAAAGAGAGTTCGAAAGAAAAAGTGTTGTGATTTCGCGACATGTTGCAAGAAAGAGAGTCCAAAAGAAAAAGTGTCACGATTTCACAACATGTTGCAGGAGAGAGAGTTCGAGAGAAAAAGTGTCGCGATATCGCGACATGTTAGGTTTTCATGACACAAAGGCAAGAGAAAGAGCTAAGGAGAAAAAGTGTCGTGATATCGCGACATGTCGGGTTTTCACGACCCAAAGGCAAGAGAAAGAGCTAAGGAGAAAAAGTGTCATGATATCGCGACATGTCAGGTTTTTGTGACCCGAAGGCAAGAGAGAGAGCCTAGGAGAAAAAGTGTCACGATATCGTGACATGTTGCAATTTCACGACTTAAGGAGGAGAGAGAAATTAAGAAGGCAGAAGTGTCGCGATATCGCGACAAAATTAAAGAAGAAGAGTACGGAAGCGAAAGTGTCACAATATCATGACATGTGTTTTCGTGGGTGTAAAGCCGAGAAGAGGACAAAGAGGCAGAAGTGTTGTAATTTTGCGATAGGTCACTTTGGCACAAGCAAAGAAGAGAACCCAGTCGAAATAAGATATGTGACAGTTAACTGGAGTTATACGGCAGTTACAGGTGTAGTTGTAGAAGAAATTCATGCAGATAAAATAAGAAGAGTTAACTGAAGTCAATACATCAGTTACAGGTGCAGTTACAGTGAAAACATATGCATGCATAGAAAAGAAAGTGAACAGTCTCTAAGGAGATTATGAACAGTCATGACCAAGAAGATGAATAGTCATGGTAAAGGTATATGTGTTAATTCGTTGCATGTAATGTAATGCCTACTCTATATATACAAAAGGAGTTACATATAAAAGGCGTTACAATTGACAAGTGGCAGATGAGAATATGAAAGGAACAGTTACAATTGACAAGTGGCGTATGAGAAATGAAAGAAGGAGTTACAACTAGAGTTACAAAAATACAATATGGGTATAAAATGTGGTCTACACGGAGGATTATGTGCGCTGAAATTGTTTGAAAGTGCTACAAGAAGGGGGTTGATAGAGAGCTACAAGAGGATATTCAGCAGAGTAGTGAGAGCCATAAAAGAGCAGTAAGCAGAGATTTAAGAGCATGTGGTGTTTTGGTGAATAGTTAAGAGGTTGGGTTAGCAACAGACGAGTAAGGGTCTTGTATAAGCGAAGGCATTTTTATGTCAATCTAATAGTTTCAAAAGTGCAATCCAAGTTGGTTCTTGGAATCAGGGGTTGGTGCTCCTCTCTGTTGGTGTAGAGAAATTAGGGGTTGGTGCTCCTTTCTGTTGGTGCAGATAAACCAAGGGTTGGTTCTCCTTCTAGTGGATCTTGGTAAAGTGATTATGAAAGTGGTATTTTGCAAAGTCTAGATTTGTACAGGAATCCAAGCAGTCATTTTTGAGGAGTAGCCAAATTGGTGAACCTCGTTACATCGTGTGTTGTGGAATGCTCTCTTGTTATATTTGCTTTATTGATTTTTAATTTTTCATTATTTTGGCATTAAGAGTTGAAGAATTAAGTTTTTAATAGCTACACTGATTCATCCCCCCCTCTCAGTTTCATTGTGAGACTAACAAAAAAAACTAAGTACCATTTATCTTACAAGCTTATACTGACAAGAGTAAATCTAAAAAGGTGAATGAACCACTTTTATTCATAAAATTACCTTCTCTAAGATCTAAAATATGTAAATTATTATCATATCCTTAATCATATTCTTCATCAATCCCCATGAAAAGTGAAGGATCTATGAGATATATCATTTGTAATTCCTACATACATATGTTGAGAAGTTAAATTTTATTTACTTATTTAAATATGTTATGATATTATCTATACAAAGATAGATATAATAGCATAGGAGGAGGATAGGGGATTGACAAGTTGGACGATTTTCGTAGGACTTCCCAAACTGCCAAACTCATTTTGGCCATATCTCACTCATCCGAACTCGGATTGAGCTAAAATTTTGAGGGTAGATGCCTGAAAAACCCTAGAACGTCTCCACCAATTTTCATATCATTTGGAGCAACACATATCCTAGCGCAGCCCTATGTGTGAACGATATATTTGGCAAGCGGCTATGCGAGGGTTTCATCTGGGTTGAGTGCAAGCAGCTCCAGAGGTTGGTTTTTAGGGCCTTCGGGCCCTAGCGGCCAATATTTTTGTGGTTTATGCTCAATATTTTAGCAGGAAATGTTGCAGGGGATACAATATGGGTTAGAAATTTGTCTTTCAATAGATCATACTATGAACTTGAGTGACAACGGCTTCCAATTTGCTGCTCAAAAGAAAAGTGAAAACCATACCTTTCCACGACGTCTAGGGCAAGGATTAAAGAGATCTCGAAACAAGTTTCAAGCAGTTGATCAAAAAATGGCTCATATCTCAAATGAATCTGGTGCTAAGGTGCACCCACAAAATAATTCTACTGTGAAAACCCCTATCAAGGGTAAGAATTTTGAAGACTCAATCCCAAAAATAAATTTTAGGGATGCCCTTCATGGTGGACAGCCTCAGCCCAATGCTAATATCAATATTAGGGCTTCCCATAAACCTCTAAGAATGCCTAAGATTGATCCCAGGAAAACAGAGTCAGGATGTCTTAAAGCAGCTGATGGAACTCCTATTGTTAAGCTTGATATGGGGAACATTCAGACTGGCATTGAAGATTTGGAAAAAAGAGGACTAATTTGTCGGTTCATGGGTTTTCGTTCGAGTCTATCTGCTTTCAAAGTCTGGGCTACAAAAAGCTGGAAAACTAAAGGTGAGTTACAAATCTCTATTTATCCAAATGGTTATTTTCTTGTTTTATTTGCTAATAATGAAGATAGAGAGAAAACTTTTCAAGGGGGTCCTTGGTTTTTTGGAAGGGCGGGGCTTTTCATGAAGCCCTGGCATACTAAATTTAAAGCCAAAGAAGAGATGCCTTCTATAGCTCCCGTGTGGGTTAGACTCTTTGGCCTCCCTATTGAATTTTGGAATCCTACTATTTTTTCTTCAATTGGAAACTCTTTAGGAACTTTTATGATGATTGCTGATTGTACTCAAAATTTTGAACATATTATTTATGCTCGAATTTGTGTTTTAATGGATTTTGACAAACCCCTTCCTAAAAATATCACATTACAATTTGGGGAAGACACTTGGGAGCAAGTAGTGGACTATGAGAACATTCCTTTTCGTTGTAGAATTTGCCATGAATATGGTCATTTGGCCAGTGCTTGCCCAAATAAAATTCTCGATCAAAAGAAAGAAGATATAAACTCAACAGGTTTCCAAATACCTAAGAAGAAGAACACTCAGAAAAAAATAGTTATGAAGGATCAATCAAAGTCATTTGCTAATATGTTTGAAATACTTTCCACAAATGATGTCCCAAGTGAGGAAGAGGAAATAATGGAAACTGAAATCTTAGAAACACAATTTAAATATGAAGGGAAGAACTCAAGAGACAAACCAACAAATCAAAGGTTTTCAACAGAAAAAAAAAGGAGAAAATTTACACAAGAAAAACAATATTTCAAATGTCAAAACTTCAAATAATGCAGGTCCCAATATAGACTCCATTGAACCATCTAGTAAAATTTTGGCAGTGTATGAGCATTCTTCAAGGTTAGAAGCCATCTCAGATTCAATTGGAATAAGTCAAGAAACGAGGGAAAAAAAAATTGAAGATGGATTCCAATCAAAAAATAGGTCGCAAGACCAATCAATATCATATGGTAAAAGAAGGTGAAAAGCTTGTAGAGGAAGGTAAGATTAATGCCCTTCCCAACTTTTTTAGCCCTGGTATTAATGAAGATCATCACTTGGAATATTAGAGGACTCAAAGGGAGTCTTTCAAAACAAAATGAAATTAGAAGAATGATTCAAATAAATCATCCACATCTTGTTTTCCTTCAAGAAACAAAGATGTCAATGGAGGATATGGACTTAATTGCCGGTAAAATTTGGCCAGCTGGAAAAGTGGTTTCCCTCGGTTCCCAAGGAACTTCGGGTGGCATTGCTTGTCTTTGGGACCCAAAAGAGGTAGTTATTCACCATATGGTTGGCAGTTGGGGTTTGTTGGCTATAGCTATTCAAAGTAGACATTCCAACTAGATTATGCTCTGCATTACTATTTATGCCTCGACTTCTTTAGAGGAAAAAAGAAGACAGTGGAAGGATATTACTCATATTATCTCTCATTTTCCTAAAGCTTGGATCTTGATCGGAGGAGATTTCAATACCATCCTCTCTCTGGATGAGAAAAGGGGGGAAATAGAAATTTGGACAAAAGCACCGACCTCATGAGCGAATATATTGCAAACCTCCATCTTGTGGATATCCAACTAGATAATGGCCTTATGACTTGGTCTAACGGAAGGCAAGGCTTAGCTTGTATAATGGAGAGATTGGATAGGTTTTTGCTCTCTGAAAATTTCTTAATCCATGGTCACATTCCTAAAGTGAAGACTCTTAATAATGTTGGTTCGGATCATTGGCCGATCATGGTGGAAATGTGGAAAACCAATGTGAGTTTCTCTCCTTTTCATTTTCAATTAATGTGGCTTAGAGACATTTCCTTCAGACCTCGTGTGCAACAATGGTGGAAGGAAGGTAAACCTAGGCATGGGACTAAGATGTTCTATTTTGCCAAAAGACTGCAATACATTAAATCCAAAATCAAGACTTGGAGCTGGAAAGAGTTTGGGGATGTTCATAAAAAAAAACATGAAGTTATTGCTCATCTTGAAAATTTGAATAAGAAAATCCATTTAGATGGCCTCACAGAGAAGAGAAGTGCGAATGAAATTAAACTCACAACTCGGTTAGAGGAATGGGAAAAAAGAGAAGAAATCTTATGGAAGCAAAAATCTAGAATTCAATGGCTCAAAGAAGGAGATCGAAACACAAATTTCTTTCACAAATCTCTTCTAGCTCGAAGATCTCACAACTTTATTTCTTCCTTAACTTCAGATATTGGAGATGTTGTTTATACTTGGGATGGCATGAACTCTATTGTTGTTGATTACTTTTCCAATATTTTTGCTGCTACTCCTCTTGACTCGGCTTCTCAACAAAATGTTCTTCAAGCAATCCCTTCTCTTATCACTTAGGAGAACTCTATTTTGACTGCTTCTGTTACTATCAATGAGCTTCAACAAGTAGTTTTTAAAATGCAAAAAGGGAAAACCCCAGGTCCTGATGGTTTTCCTATTGAGTTCTACCAAGAGTTCTGGGATATCCTTCATGTTGATTTATTAGAGGTGGTGGAAGAAGCCAGGAAAGCCAAAGAAATTTTGAAGGTTATCAATAAAACTTATATTACTCTTGTTCCAAAAGCTCAAGAGGTTGATCATATCTCAGCTTTTAGACCTATTGCTTTATGTAATGTTCTTCTCAAAATCATTACTAAAATCATGGCGAGAAAGGTTGAAGCCTCTTTTGCATAAGATTATTTCCCCAGAGCAAGGGGGATATGTGGAAGGACGTCAAATAGTAGATGAGATAGTTCTTGCTCGGGAAGCCATCCATTCCATGGATATGCAAAATTCTCCTTCTATGTTCATTCGGTTAGACTTATCCAAAGCTTATGACGAGTGGATTGGCACTTCCTTATCAAAGTTTTGAGGCAATTTGGTTTCTCTAAGGATTGGATGGATTGGATTATGGGATGTATCTCTTCAATTTCCTACTTAGTTCTTATCAATGGCAGGCCTTCTCGGTATTTCCCGGCTTCCAGAGGTATTAGGCAAGGTGACCCGCTATCCCCTTATTTATTCATCATTCTTGCTGAATGCTTGGGTAGGACTATAACCAAAAAGAGGGAAAACAAAACCCTTGAGGGAGTTACCATTGCTCATGGAGCTAGACCTATCTCTCATCTTCAATTTGTGGATGACTCTACTCTTTTAGGTAAAGCTACGAGTTAAGGAAGCTTCTAATATTAAGAAAATAATTAGCTATTTTTCTAAGGCTACTGGGCAGTTGATCAATGAAGACAAATCTAAAGTTATTTTCTTTCATTGTTTTGCTAGACAGGAATCCATGGTCTTGGATAAATTAAGATATAAGAAGACCTCTCTTCCAATCACTTATTTAGGTATTCCCATAAATATTCAAAGGCAGAAAAATAAATATTGGAATTGGTTGTTGGACAAAGTCAAGAAGAAAATTGGAAAGTGGACCAACAAGTGGCTTTCTTCTGGGGGTAGAATCACCTTGGTAAAATCAGTCCTTCAAGCTATTCCTATTTATGTTTCTTCCATTTTGAATATCCCAAAGGCTGTTCTTCGAGAATTGGATCAAATCGGTCATCGTTTCCTTTGGAGTGGTACTAAGGAGAAAAGAAAATGGGCCTTGGTGAAATGGGATACTTTATGTCTTCCTAAGAGTGAAGGGGGGTTAGGATTCCGGTCTTCAATTAATAACAACAAAGCTTTAGTTGCTAAATTATATTGGAGGATGTTGCATAACCCCAATGCTCTTTGGGCCAATAATCTCCGTGCTAAATATGTTGAGAACAAAAGTCCTGAAGACCTTGTTCGCTATCAACTTCCTACCAAAGGTTCTCCCATTTTAGCAGTTCTTAAGACTGGTGAGGATTTGATAAAGAAAAAATTATTTTGGATCATTCGTAATGGTCAACATGCAAATTTTTGGATAGATTCTTGGGATGGTCACAAGCCTTTAATAACTCAGTTTCTCGATTGGAGGCCTTTGATGGAGGAGCTTCACCGAGCTAATTGGATAAAGGTGGCTAATTACTGTCGGTACCATACTGGTAATTCAAAGGTTGGTAGATATTGGATCCCTATTGAGGACTAGCCTATTCAAATCCTAGAAAGGCAAAGACAAGATATCCAAGGCATCCTTCATATGAGATCCCTCTCTTGGTCCCATGAAAAATATTGTTTTGGATGGAACAACACTACTAAGGGTGAGTATTCCGTTGCTCAAGGTTATTTCCGCTCCCCCTCTCTCGGGAAAACATTTGATATTCTCACAATGACACCGAGAGGGGGGTGAATCAGGTGTAGCTAAAAATCTGATCTGCAATCCTTAAACCTGAAGCAAAGAGAACTAGAAATCAGATAAAGCAATAATCATAAGAGAGCACACCACAACACACAATGTAACGAGGTTCACCAATTTGGCTACTCCTCAAGAATGACTTGCTTGGACTACGGTCCAAATCCAGCCTTTGCAAAACACCAATTTTACAATCTGTTTACCAGCACCCATTGGAAGGAGCACCAACCCCTGATTTATCTGCACCTACAGAAAGGAGCACCAACCCCTATCCAAGCACCAACTTGGATCATAGTTTTGAAAGTTATAACAATGACATACAAATGCCTTCACTTTTACAAGACCCTGACTGGTCTCCAATTTATCAAAACACAGTAAATACTCACTGCTCAGCTTGTTGCTCTCTTACAGCACTCTTCTCACCCTCTTTCGGTAGCACTTTCACACATTCAGCAGCAACTATAATCTGTTTGTGACTGTCCTTTTATATTCCTTTTTCACCTTGAGACTATTCGTCTTCTATCGCTTTTGCAATCCTGCATGCAGTCTATTAATATTCTTTTTTGCCACTTGTCAACTGTAACTGCATTTTTTTGTAACTCCTTTCGAATATATATAAAGGGCATTTCGTCGAACACGTTACATGCAACAAATACCTTTACTATGACTGTTCGTCTTCTTGGTCATGACTATTCGAGTTCTTTTCTATGCGTGCATGCATTTTTTGATTCTACTTATGCGACTGTTAGAATTCTTTTTCTATCCATGCATGCCTTTTTCAATTCTACCTATGCGACTATTCGAATTCTTTTTCTATCCGTGCATGCCTTTTTTAATTCTACTTATGCGACTGTTTTTCAAAAAGCTGCATGATTTCTAACTGTCACTGCACTTGTAACTATCGCACAGACTCTAGTTAACTCTTCTTATTTTGGCTCCCTACTTTTCCTCTACCACTGCCCCTTTAACTGTAGTTCTATTCCAGTTAACTGTCTGTTATCATGTTGTAGCGACCTGTCACGAAATCGTGACACTTCTATCTCTTTCTGTCCTTCTCGCCTTTTACCCATGAAAATACAACATGTCACGAAATCATGACATTCTCGGCCTCCTTGTTCACTTCTTCGCTTGCAACCGTGAAAACCAGACATGTCACGAAATCGTGACATTCTCCCTCTCGCTACTCTTCTTGGCTTGCTCTAGCGAAAACCAGACATGTCACAAAATCGTGACACTTTCACCTTCTCGCTACTCTTCTTGGCTTGCACTAGCAAAAATGGAACATGTCACGAAATCGTGACATCTTTCTCTGCCTTGTGCCTTTTTTGCCTTCCGCCCACGAAAATGGAACATGTCACGAAATCGCGACATCTTTCTCTGCCTTGTGCCTTTTCTGCCTTTCGCCCACGAAAATGGAACATGTCACGAAATCGTGACATCTTTCTCTGCCTTGTGCCTTTTCTGTCTTTGGCCAGCGAAAACACATGTCACGAAATCATGACACCTTTCTCTATCAGACTCTCTCTCCTGCATTATGTCACGAAATCATGACACTTTTTCTCCTTGGCGCTTTTCTTCCCGTCGAGTCGCGAAAACCCGACATGTCACGATATCGTGACACTTTTTCTCCTTGGCGCTTCTTCTTGCAACTTGTCATGAAATCATGACACTTTTTCTCCTTAGCACTTCTCTTCCAATATCGTGACACTTTTTCTCCTTAGCGCTTCTTCTTGCAACATGTCATGAAATCGTGACACTTTTTCTCCTTAGCGCTTCTTCTTCGAACATGTCACGAAATCATGACAGTTTTCCTTACAAGCGCTTCTTCTCCAAACATGTCACGAAATCACGACAGTTTTCCTTGCAAGCGCTTCTTCTCCAAACATGTCACGAAATCATGACAGTTTTTCTACTTGCTTTCTTCTCTGCCAACATGTCATGAAATCGTGACAGCTTTCCTTGTGCTTTCTAAACATGTCACAAAATCATGACAACTTTCCTTGCACTTTCTAAACATGTCACGAAATCGTGACAGTTTTCTTACTTGCCTTCTTTGCTTCCAACATGTCACGAAATCGTGACAGTGTTTCCACTTGGCTTCTTTGCCTGCAACATGTCACGAAATCATGACAGTTTTGTTTGTGCCTTCTCTCTCCTCATCCATGTCATGAAATCATGACAATTTTGCTTGTGCCTTCTCTCTCCTCCGATATGTCATGAAATCATGACGTTTTTCTTTCTGCCTTCTTTCTTCTCAACCTGTCGCGATATCGCGATAGAAAACATGTCGTGATATCGCGACAGTTTTCTTACTTGTCTTTTTCTTTGATTTTTTGAATCTGGGTCACTTCTATTTTCCTAGAATTTCACTGTACATGATCTGACTGACCTCTGAACTCCTGTCCACTGCTTCAACTGCATCAACTGATCTGTCTGTCTGTGTTGACAACAATGACAATACTTTTGTTGCACCTTGCTCAACAATCTCCCCCTTTGGAATTGTTGGCAACACTCATGCACTCTCCTGTAATTCTTCTCCCCCTTTGACAATAATACCAAAGGGCTACTGCAGACTCCCCCTGAGTCTATGCACAACATTCTCAGATACACATTGTTATAGTTAGCAAAAATCATGAATATGAGCAAAACTATAAACATAGGCATAAATACTCCCCCTGAGAATGTGATCCCAATTGATAGTCAGTTCTTGGGAAATGTGACTACTCCCAACTTACTCCGAAGGTACTCAAAAACTTCCTTGGGCAATGGTTTTGTGAATATATCTGCTACTTGCTCTGTAGTTGGAACAAAATCCAATTTGACCTCACCTTCTGCAACTTTATCCTTCAAGAAGTGATACCGGATTGCAATATGTTTGGTTCGAGAATGCATAACCGGATTCTTTGATATGTTTATAGCACTGGTGTTATCACATTTAATTGAAATTGGCTCTTTGAAGTGAATACCAAGATCTTTCAGTGTTTGTCTCATCCATAATATCTGTGTACAACATGTTGTTGCTGCAATGTATTCTGCCTCTATTGTGGATAGAGAGACTGATTCTTGTTTCTTGTTGTGCCATGCTACCAGCCTGTCTCCAAGATAAAATGCTCCTCCACTGGTACTCTTTCTGTCATCAATACATCCTGCCCAATCTGCATCAGAATATGCAATAAGAGTGAAGTCCTTACCTTTTGGGTACCACAACCCATACTCCATAGTACCCTTGAGGTACCTAAAAATCCTCTTTACAGCTGTCACATGAGTCTCTTTGGGACTAGCCTGAAATCTTGCTACCATGCATACTGCCTGTAATATATCTGGTCTAGTAGCTGTCAAATACAACAGGCTTCCAATCATAGACCTGTACATGGTTTGATCTACATCTGGAGATTTGTCATCCTTGCTCAACTTGCAACCTGTTGTCATGGGAGTGTTGATAGGTTTACTATCCTCCATTGTGAACTTTTTCAGCATTTCTTTCACATATTTTACTTGGGAGATAAAAATGCCCTTTTCACTTTGATTGACTTGCAGTCCGAGGAAATAAGAAAGTTCACCAATCATTGACATCTCAAATTCTGTCTTCATTTTATTTGCTATGTCTTTACAAGACTTATCATGATTTCTGCCAAAAATGATATCATCTACATAAACAACAAGGACAATAAGATTGCCATTTTCTGTTTTAACATATAGATTGTTGTCCACCAAACCTTTCTTGAACCCTTGTTTAATAAGATAGTTATCCAGCCTTGCATACCATGCTCTGGGTGCCTGTTTTAGACCATACAACGCTTTCTTTAACCTGCAAACAAAATCGGGATTGTCACCGAGTTGGAAGCCATCTGGCTGTTCAATGTAAACCTCTTCTTCCAGTTTTCCATTCAGAAATGCTGATTTTACGTCCATTTGATATACTTTGAAATTTTTATGGACTGCTAAAGCCAGAAACATTCTAATTGCTTCTAGTCTGGCTACTGGTGCAAAGGTTTCCTCAAAATCAATGCCTTCAACCTGAGCATAGCCTTTACAGACCAATCTTGCCTTATTTCTGACAACCTGTCCATCTTCATTTAATTTATTTCGAAAAATCCATTTAGTACCGATTATGTTTTTATTTGTTGGCCGTGGTACTAATTCCCAGGTTTTGTTTTTCTCAATCTGATCTAGTTCTTCATTAATTGCCTTCATCCAACTTTCATCTGTGCTGGCTTCAACAATATTTTTGGGTTCAATGCTGGATAATAGAGAGTAGTTCCGTATTACTGCTCTTCTTGTCTGAATACCAACTGTTGGGTCCCCAATAATCTGTTCTCTGGGATGATTTTTCTGCCAGTTACCTGTTTTGAATTTCTTGTTCTCTTCTTCTTCTGAGTCAATTCTTAAATCAGTTGGGTCAATTTTCTGATTTTCTTCTGTTTCCATTTCTTCATCTCCTTCAATGACTTCTTCATAAATAGGATAGTTTTCTTGATAAGTTGTTTCTCGATCTCTACCTTCATCAACTTTAACATCTGCACTCTCCACAATTTTCTTTAGCCTCTTGTTGTAACACGTGTAGGCTTTGCTTTTTGTTGAGTATCCAAGAAAAATACCTTCGTCAGCTCTATCTTCAAATTTATCGAGATTATCTTTAGTTCGTTTGATGTAGCACTTGCTGTCGAACACTTTGAAATATCTTGTTGTTGCCTTTTTGCTGAACCACAGCTCATACGGTGTTTTGCTTTCATGTGTTCTTAGCATGCACCTATTTTGAATGTAAACTGCAGTATGTACTGCCTCTTTCCAGAATCTGTCGGCTATTTTGTTCTCAGCCAACATTGTCCGTGCCATTTCTTGCATAGTCCTGTTCTTCCTTTCAACAACACCATTCTGCTGAGGTGTCCTTGCTGCTGAAAACTGTCTTCTAATCCCATATTTTTGATAGTATTCTGCAAACTCCTCTGAGATAAACTCTCCTCCTCTGTCTGATCTTAGGCATTTAATTCTTTTTCCAATTCGATTCTCAACCTATTTTTTAAAAATCTTGAACATCTCAAAGGCATCTGATTTAAGCTTTAAAAATAGTACCCATGTCATTCTGGAGTAGTCATCTATGAACAACATAAAGTATTTGTCACCATTTATGCTTTGTGTTCTCATGGGTCCACATAAATCGGTATGTATCAGCTCTAACGGTTTCTTTGGTGAAATATTCCTTTGCTTTAAATGTGGATCTGGTTTGCTTCCCTTTTTGGCATGAAGCACAGATGCTATTTATTGGTTTGCCAATGTTAGGTATATCTCTTACTACTCTTTTTGAACTTATTTTTACCAGATTGTCAAAGCTAATATGACCGAGCCTCTTGTGCCACAACCAATTTTCATCTTCCTGTCCAATCAAGCATGATCCTTCTGAAGTTTTTGAGAGAGTATATAGATTTCCAGAAGTCCTCGATCCAGTAGCTATTAGCTTCCCACTGTGTGCTTTTCTGACTTCACAGCCCTGCTTTTTAAAGATGACTTCATGACCTCTGTCACAGATTTGACTTACGCTCAGTAAGTTGTGCTTCAAACCAACTACAAACAGAACTTCTTTGGAATTTATCTTTCCATCACTTATCTTGACTGATCCTTTGCCAACTATTTTGGCTCCATCATTATTTCCAAACTTTACCGAGCCCCCTTCATATTTTTGTAATTTTTCAAATTTTTGTTTATCTCCTGTCATGTGACTGGAGCATCCACTATCCAATATCCATGGTGCAGATTTGTTTTGTGCTTTGAATGTTGTCTATACAATCAAGGATTCCTTTTCTTCCTTGAGTTGCTCTTTTTCTTTCCATTCTGATTTGACTGTAGTTTTGGTCACTTGTTTGGACTTTTCTTTGTCAGTGGCCTGTGCATGTTTATCTGGGAATTTTTTGTTTTGCCTTAAACTGTTTGGTTGAGTTCTTCTTCCCTGATATTTATTTGTTGCATATGTGCTTCTACAGTTTCTTGCAATGTGTCCAAAGTTATGACAGTTATAGCATTCTACTGCATAATCCATCAAGGGTGAAAATACATTTCTACTAGAAAAATTTCTTTGTCCTATATTATAAATGCAGTCTGAAATCTTATGACCGTAAGTATTGCATTTAAAACAATAACCAGAAAAGGAATGATTGAACCTGGGAGTTGGTCTTTGCCAATTTGTAGTAGGAGTCACAAATTTTCTTCTCCTTTGATGTGTGACTTTTGTGAATCCCTCATTGTCAACAGTCTTCTCGTGCCTGGCATTGTTGCTTTCTTTTGCAAGATTCATTTTTCTTTGGTCAACCTTGATTTTATCCTCTTTCTTTCTTGGTTCTATAGTTATGGCCTTTGATTCACTTGATGATTCTCCTTCGACAAACCCCAAGCCAAACTTGATGCCTGTAGTCCTCTCGACTATTTATAATCTTTTCAAGCTTTGCAGAACTTCCTTCAAGTTTGTGATAGCAACTCAATTTTTGATTCTTTTCTTCTAGCCGCATTCTTAAAACAACAATCTCTTCTTCTAGTTTGCTGCACTCATCTATTCTCATGGTTAACTGAACTTCAAGTTCTTCAGACATTTTCTTAAATTCTTCTGTCTGTACTTTCAAACTGTTTATTATGTCATTCGCATCCTCAAGCTTTCTTGAGACCTTATTATTCTTTTTCCTTTCTGACTTCAACTCTTTAAGTGCAGCAACCAACTCTCCTTCCAGATAAACTTCAACCTCATCCTTACTTTTTGTATCACCTTCCTATTTTTCTTCTGTTTTTGCTTCTTCAAATGCCATGAACAGAGCTTCACCTGTTTCTTCTTCAGAATCTTCACTTGAGCTATCTTCAGAAGAGTCGACATTCTTGGATATGAAACTTTTCTTTTTGAAATTGCTTTTCCTAAAATTTGGTTTCTTCTTCCAGTCACTTCTTTCTTGGTGTGACCCTTCATCACTTTTGGTTTTCTCATTCATTGGACACTTAGCTGCAAAGTGACCGACCCCTCCACAATTGAAACACTTAAACGGCAACTTTCCTCTATATTTTCCTTTTCCCTTTGTAAGTTTTCGAACAAAGTTGGCTTCCGTTTCATCCGATGTCTCTTCATCCTCAGATTCTTGTTCAGCTTTTGTATTCTTGTGTGCTTTAAAAGCAGCTTCTCTGTCTATGGGCTTAGTTTGTCCTATTCTCATTTCGTATGCAGTCAAGGAACCATGCATCTCGTCCATGCTAAAATTGTTTAGATCTTTAGCCTCTTCTATTGCAAAAACTTTAGAATTAAATCTTTTGTGAAGAGTTCTAAGTACCTTTTTCACGACAACCGCATCTTCGATCTCTTCGCCGAGTCCTCTGATTGCATTAATGACTCCATTGACTCTCAGCATATAGGTCTCTATGTTCTCATCGTCATTCATTTGTAATGCCTCGAACTGAGCTCGATGAGTTTGCAGTTTGGCTTCCTTGATCTTGTTGTCTCCTTCATGGATGCTCTTCAGTTTGTCCCATATGTCTTTTGCCGATTTATAGCTCATGACCCTTATCAGTTCACTGTCTACTAGCCCACACATTATGGCATTCTTTGCTTTGGAGTTATTCTCAGACAGTTTCTTATCGACAGTATCTGTTGGAGGAGTAGCGGGTGCTGTGTATCCACTTTCTACTGACTCCCAAATGTCGTATCCTAACGCACTCAGATATGTCTGCATCCTGAGTCTCCAGAATGAGTAATTAGTTCCATTGAACAAAGGAGCTTTGTTTGATGAGAATCCTTCACTACTTGCCATTGTGTTCCTTCCAAGATCACCTTAGCTGATTAAGCTTGTTCAGGAACCTTGCTCTAATACCAATTGATATTCTCACAATGACACTGAGAGGGGGGTGAATCAGTGTAGCTAAAAATCTGATCTGAAATTCTTAAACCTGAAGTAAAGAGAACTAGAAAATAGATAAAGCAATAATCACAAGAGAGCACACCACAACACACAATGTAATGAGGTTCACCAATTTGGCTACTCCTCAAGAATGACTGCTTGGACTACGGTCCAAATCCAGCCTTTGCAAAACACCAATTTTACAATCTGTTTACCAGCACCCACTGGAAGGAGCACCAACCCCTGATTTATCTGCACCTACAGAAAGGAGCACCAACCCCTATCCAAGCACCAACTTGGATCATAGTTTTGAAAGTTATAACAATGACATACAAATGCCTTCACTTTTACAAGACCCTGACTGGTCTCCAATTTATCAAAACATAGTAAATACTCACTGCTCAGCTTGTCGCTCTCTTACAACACTCTTCTCACCCTCTTTCGGTAGCACTTTCACACATTCAGCAACAACTATAATCTGTTTGCGACTGTCCTTTTATATTCCTTTTTCACCTTGAGACTATTCGTCTTCTATCGCTTTTGCAATCCTGCATGCAGTCTATTAATATTCTTTTCTGCCACTTGTCAACTGTAACTGCCTTTTTCTGTAACTCCTTTCGAATATATATAAAGGGCATTTTGTCGAACACGTTACATGCAACAAATACCTTTACTATGACTATTCGTCTTCTTGGCCATGATTGTTCGAGTTCTTTTCTATGCGTGCATGCATTTTTTGATTCTACTTATGCGACTGTTAGAATTCTTTTTCTATCCATGCATGCCTTTTTCAATTCTACTTATGCGACTGTTCAAATTCTTTTTCTATCCGTGCATGCCTTTTTCAATTCTACTTATGCGACTGTTTTTCAAAAAGCTGCATGATTTCTAACTATCACTGCACTTGTAACTATTGCACAGACTCTAGTTAACTCTTCTTATTTTGGCTCCCTACTTTTCCTCTACCACTGCCCCTTTAACTGTAGTTCTATTCCAGTTAACTGTTTGTTATCATGCTGTAGCGACCTGTCGCAAAATCGTGACACTTCTATCTCTTTCTGCCCTTCTCACCTTTTACCCATGAAAATACAACATGTCACGAAATCGTGACATTCTTGGCCTCCTTGTTCACTTCTTCGCTTGCAACCACGAAAACCAGACATGTCACGAAATCGTGACACATTCACCCTCTCGCTACTCTTCTTGGCTTGCTCTAGCGAAAACCTAGACATGTCACAAAATCATGACACTTTCACCTTCTCGCTACTCTTCTTGGCTTCAACTAGCGAAATGGAACATGTCACGAAATCGTGACATCTTTCTCTACCTTGTGCCTTTTCTACCTTCCACCCGTGAAAATGGAACATGTCACGAAATCGTGACATCTTTCTCTGCCTTGTTCCTTTTCTGCCTTTCGCCCGTGAAAATGGAACATGTCACGAAATCGTGACATCTTTCTCTGCCTTGTGCCTTTTCTGTCTTTGGCCAGCGAAAACACATGTCACGAAATCGTGACACCTTTCTCTATCAGACTCTCTCTCCTGCATTATGTCGCGAAATCGTGACACTTTTTCTCCTTGGCGCTTTTCTTCCCGTCGAGTCGTGAAAACCTGACATGTCACGATATCGCGACACTTTTTCTCCTTGGCGCTTCTTCTTGCAACTTGTCGTGAAATCGTGACACTTTTTCTCCTTAGCACTTCTTCTTCGAACATGTCACGAAATCATGACACTTTTTCTCCTTAGCGCTTCTTCTTGCAACTTGTCACGAAATCGTGACACTTTTTCTCCTTAGCGCTTCTTCTCCGAACATGTCATGAAATCTCAACAGTTTTCCTTACAAGCGCTTCTTCTCCGAACATGTCACGAAATCATTTTTCCTTAGCGCTTCTTCTCCAACATGTCCAAATCGATTTTTCCTTAGCGCTTCTTCTCCAAACATGTCACGAAATCGCGATAGTTTTTCTACTTGCTTTCTTCTCTGCCAACATGTCATGAAATCCTAACTTTCCTTGTGCTTTCTAAAAATATCTTTCCAATTCTTTCCTTGCACTTTCTAAACATGTCACGAAATCGTGATAGTTTTCTTACTTGCCTTCTTTGCTTCCAACATGTCACGAAATCGTGACAGTGTTTCCACTTGGCTTCTTTGCCTGCAACATGTCGCGAAATCATGACAGTTTTGTTTGCGCCTTCTCTCTCCTCGTCCATGTCGTGAAATCATGACAATTTTGCTTGCGCCTTCTCTCTCCTCCGATATGTCACGAAATCATGACGTTTTTCTTTTTGCCTTCTTTCTTCTCAACCTGTCGCGATATCGCGATAGAAAACATGTCGCGATATCGCGACAGTTTTCTTACTTGTCTTTTTCTTTGATTTTTTGAATCTGGGTCACTTCTATTTTCTTAGAATTTCACTGTACATGATCTGACTGACCTCTGAACTCCTGTCCACTACTTCAACTGCATCAACTGATCTGTCTATCTGTGTTGACAACAATGACAATACTTTTGCTGCACCTTGCTCAACATATTTGACCTTATGCCATAATAATCCCAACCATTCTTCTAACATATTTTCTCAATTGTGGGCTCAAAAGCTTTGGCCTAAGGTGAGGTTCTTTAATTGGCTTTTATTGCATCGTAGGGTGCTTACTGGTGAGCAACTTATGAAGTGTGGTTTTCATGGCCCTTTTAGATGTGAAATGTGTGAAGAGAATGTAGAAAATATCAACCATATTTTTATTGAGTGTACTTTAGCCTCTGAGCTATGGAGGAGAATGGCCACTTTACTTGGCTTACAGTGGTCCAATTTTTTTACTTTTGAAAAGCTTTGGAGGGATTGGCCTAATCAAGAGGGTGTTGATCATTTTATTAGGCAATTAGTTTGGATGGGTTCTACCATTCTTATTTGGAATATTTGGAATGAAAGGAACAACCAAATTTTTAATCAAGATAGGAAGGATATTCACTATATTTTGCAAAATACCATAGCCAAATTAGTTGAATCAGTCCATCAACTCCTTAATCATCCTCAAAACTCCCACCAAGGATGGGATCAAGTGATGCAAATATTGAATATTAAACCTTCTAAGGGCAACCAACTTAAATGGAATGTGAGTATTAGTAAGATGGATAGGACTAGAAATTGGCAACCTCCTCCTAAGGATTTTGGAAAAGTCAATACTGATGGAACCTTTAGAGGGAACCCTGGAAAAGCCAATGTGGGAGGAATTGGTAGACTTTCATATGGCTCCCTGGTTTTTACTTTTGCTGAGAATTTGGGTATTTTTTCCAATAACCTTGCTGAGGGGTATGGTATCCTTAGAGGCCTTTAGGAGGCTACTAAGGTTGGATGGGAAAATGTGTTAGTTCAGTCTGACACCCAACTTATGATTAATCTCTTGAAGACTCCTTCTAAGAATCATAAGGTGGATTGGAGAATAAAAAGAATTATTGAGAAGATTATATTAATCCGGATGGGATTTTTGAAAGTTGATTACAATCATGTGGTCAGAGATCAAAACAAGGGTGTTGATGCTTTAGCTAATTGGGCTTTGGACAAAGGTGATCTTACTTGTTATGGCCACCCTCCTATATGGTGGGCTTCTCAAATTAGGGAAGCTCTTCTTTCTATCATTTCTTTGGATGGCTCCAGTTCTAAAGGTACCTAGTTTCTTCTTGTTTTTTTTTTGTTTCTCTTTGGTTCATTCAGTTTTTTTAGTTCTCTAGCTCATTCTATTCTTTATTTTGTTTCCTCTATTGATTCTTGCCTTAATAGTCTTCTGGTCTAGATAGGTCATTATTTTTTTCATTGTTTTTTTTTCTTTTTTCTTCTTTGTTTTTTAAGGTGGGTGGGTTCTTTTGTTTTGTTTTGTTTTTATGTTCTTTGTGTTTTTTTTCGTTGTTCTTGTTTTTTTGTTCTTTTGTTTTTCTTTTTATGTTTTTTGTTATTGTTCTTGTGTTTTTTTCGTTCTTGTTCTTGGGTTTCTCTTTGTTTGTGTTATTTCATGTTTTTATGTGTGAGTGTCTTCTATGTCTTTTGTTTTTGTTTATTGTCTGTTGTTGGTTGTTTTTTATTTTTATTTTTATTTTATTTTTTATTTTTTATAGGTTTTGGTTGTTTTTATTTTTCATGTTTTTTTTTGGGTTATGTCTTTGTAGTGTTCTGTTGTTTTTGTCTTGTTTGTGTTTTGTTATGTGGTTCTTGTGTTTTGCTATGTGGTTTGTGTTGTGGTTTCTTTTTTCTTATTATGCATGTTTGGTTGCGCTTTTATTTTTGACACACCCAAGGAGCATGTTTTTTATTTTATTTTATTATTTTTGTTGTTATTTACTTATATTTAAATTGGTTTTGTGTGTTTCTTTGCTCCTTGAGTATGTCAAAGGTGGTAGGCCAGGTTCGAGTCTTGGGCGTTTTTGGTAGAATGGATACCCCTGCCTCCTTGGGTCTTACTCGAAAGTGGCATCCCTTTTGGGATGTTTTCCACAAATTAAAAATAAAAAAGAAAAAATAAAAGTGAAGGATCTACACATTTCGCCTCTCTATACTTTGTTCCCTCCATTAGACTTGAACAAATGGATTAGATTTCACCTCAAAAAAACTTTACTAACTAGAATAACACAAGTGATTAACTTGGAAAATCATAACCCCATTCCTTAGGCAATGTTAAAATATTTACCAACATATCATGTCATTGGGAAAATAACCTATGAGTATTGTTGAAATGTAGTACCCTTAGCTGCAATCCATAATATTCAAGATGAGGGTGTCATGATAAGTTTATTGGTATTATAATTCAAAGGTAAGGTACTATATTGGTATTGAACCCTTGAATATGGTAGTATCTATTCATGGATTTAATGAATAAGCAAACCCATTTTCATGGTTAACCTAGTTCACAACTATCCAAAGGCATCTTTAGGAAGTAATAATGGACTTTAACATTAGCTTCAACAAGACATAAAAATTAGTGCCACAAGATATAAAGCCAATAGATGCTTGAAAACTATATTATTACTTTTGTGCTTTCAATCTAGACGTAGGCTTGCTAATAATACAATATGATGTATTGACTTTTCTTGAGATTTACCAAGAAACTATAAGTACAAAAAATACATTGATAGCTATAGGAAAACTTCAATAAATATAATGTTTTATTTTCTAAGTCTTGCAATCCATATAAGAAAAATAAACTTTGATCACAATTACACATATGCCAAATATAGTCCCAGTTATTGCAACCAATTTTTTAGTATTGTGAATGAACCCATCAACACTAGCGTTACCTACACATCCTATCATACCTACATTGCCAGCCCCTAAACCCTAGCATATGGCTAGCATGAAATAAATAATGATGGCATTAAATAATTTGACTAATGAAATCACCACTATGAAAAGAAGAGAAGCTAAAAGGAATTTATAGCCTAGGATATTTACATATATGATAAAATATCAAGGAACTTCTTCTAGTAGCACTAATGGAAGGCCTAATTTGGTATATAATAACCAGGAGGATGATCCTTCTACTTCAACATTAGAAGTGAATTATTGATGCTCAAATTATAATTATCTATATGGAAAAAATACTTGTATACTTCACCATCACCATATGCAAAAACTTATAATTGGAAAGACATAAAGAGCACAAAAGAATCAAGTTAATATTTTGTGGAAAGCAGAACTAAGTTTTATAGTGCAAGAATATGAGTTAATTTTAGTCTTAACATGATCTAGAAAAAATCTATTACAAGTAGATCTTAAAAAACTAGACCCATTCAAAATTCCATCTCAACAAACCAAGCAACCCAAACTACTTAGAGAATACAGAAACGTCCAATAGAGTATCCTAAATAATAATAGAAACCAATGCAAGTAAGAGAATGTGAGACTCAATAATAGGATAGAAACAATATTTAATATCCTTTCATCACTAAGCAACAAAGAATTATAGTGATACAATAATACCAAAGAAAAATTAATGAAATAGAAAAGGGAGGAAAGAAGTAACCAAAATCCTCTAGTTTCAATATCAAATATGAGCTTAAGAAAATACCATACAAAGCAAGTATGTATGATTATAGGATAAATTGACCTCCTTAGGGCATAATTCAAGTCCTTTAGGCCCAAAAACTAGTCTCAACCAAAACTCAATCTAGCATAAGGTAAACCAAGCAACCCAAGAAAGAAGCAACCCAAACTACGTAGAGAATAGAGAAATGTCGAATAGAGTATCCTACATAATAATAGAAACCAATGCAAGTAAGATAATGTGAGACTCAATAATAGGATAGAAACAATATTTGATATCCTTTCATCACTAAGCAACAAAGAATTATAGTGATACAAGAATACCAAAGAAAATTTAATGAAATAGAAAAGGGAGGAAAGAAGTAACCAAAATCCTCTAGTTTCAATATCAAAGATGAGCTTAATAAAATGCCATACAAAGCAAGTATGTATGATTATAGGATAAATTGACTTCCTTTGGGCATCATTCAAGTCCATTAGGCCCAAAAACTAGTCTCAACCAAAACTCAATCTAGCATAAGGTAAACCTATGCCAAGAGCAGGTAAATATAAACTATTCATTCTATATGCCCCTATGCATGGAGGGATGGGTCAAACATAAGTGTATGGTATATTCAAGAGTAGTAATGATAGTAATACCTGTTGAGTGGTATTTTCACCTGATTGTGAAAACACACTCTCCGATAGGATTTGGGTTCCAAATCCTCTCTTGCAAAGAAATTAAATAAATAATTTCTCCAAGGTCTCCGCTATATTAGCATTTTACATTTGTGTATTAATAATATCAAATAAAGATATTCAATTTAAATGCTTGGAACACCTTAGTGGTTGCAAGTAACTAAAAACAAAGGGCAATGTTGGTTTATTTTATTGTGAAACTTTAATGATTGTTTATTGAACCCAAATAAAGCAAATGTGATCTAGCCCTTATATGACCACGACGTAACTTCAAAATGGCAATTGATGAAATACCATAAAACATAAATCCTTCAATGAAATTGTAATTTTCATGAAGGGAATGTCATCATCGGCTCATGAATGAAAAACAAAACTAAAAATGAAATTTTGGCCTTGAAATGGAAATTTTCTATTTTCGGATTTTTAAAGTCTGCAACAAAACAATAGCTGCGATGAAATTTATACAACTCCAAAAATGAAATTTTAAATGCGTATTTGGAATCTACAGTATAACATACGCAATGATGAAACTATTTTTGGATTTTGAAATTTTAGTTTTTTTTTATTTATTTTAATGCCTGTAAATTAAAATAAAGTGCAAAAAAAATGAAAATAAAATGTGAAAGGAAAATGAAAAATGCATTCAGTATGATGCTATCCTATTTTGATAAAATCGAAGCTAATGAGGTTTTCTGCATACAACCTAACCTATTGAACCTGCAAAACACGCACAATCCAGATAAGTTAAGTGCTAGTCTCTGGGGTTTTAACTGTGATTTTTAGATTTAGACATTTGCATGAAGCAACCAAGAGAACTTGCATTAAACTTCACCTATAAGCCTAGAAATCTGAAAAGTGGAAAGATAAACATTCAATCTTGCATGCAAAAAATAACTCCTTCTTTCTTGTCAATGAGGTGCAACTCTCTGAATTTTCTGTATTAAAAATTGGTCATTTTACAACAACAGAACTTTCTGGTTTCCCAAACCCAGTCTATGGAATAAAATAGCCTCAGAAGCAGGCCTAGAATGGCCCTCTGTCCTTCAGCACTGCAACTCTGCTTACAAAAATTTCCTACCTAGTCCAATGTAAAGGAAAATATCCAAAAAAATTGGAAGAAAAACACTCCAAAAGTAGGCCCAGAATGGCTTATTGCCTTCGGCTTTACAACTCTGCCCGTAGTGGTTTTTGACCCCTGTACCTGTCTTTGGCTTGTGCTTTTAAACTTTCTGTTTCGATTCTCTGTTTCGCTCTGTGATGCTTCGTTTCATTTCCTAGGTCTTCGTTTTGTCTTTCCCGTCTCCTCATTGTCTTTGACTTTTTGTTCGGTGTCAAAACGTTTGATCTTCTCTGCTGAATGTAACTGTTGGTCATGAAGCATTACATTATAGCCCTTACACCTTTGTGCCATGTGTTCAGCACCTCCCCTATATACTCTATAATGGTCCGTCGTGAATCACAAAAGAAAATAGCATGTCACGATATCGTGACATTTTTATGTCAATAGCTTAGCTTTTCTTCTTTCATCGTGAAAATAAGACATGTCGCAATATCACGACATTTTATATCCGTAGCC
Organism: Wollemia nobilis; assembly: GCA_028583015.1. NCBI lineage: Eukaryota > Viridiplantae > Streptophyta > Pinopsida > Araucariales > Araucariaceae > Wollemia > Wollemia nobilis. The sequence goes on from JAQPPZ010016414.1 coordinate 1,484,656, forward strand.
TTGTCCTTCCTCTAACATCGCAAAAATGAGACATCTCACGATATCGCGACACTTTATGCCTTTGGTCACAAGGATACAAATATGTCACGATATCGTGACACATTTTCATTTTAAGTCTGTCTCGTGATCTGAGCCACAAAAACGTGACATGTCATGATATCGTGACAATTCCAACACCTTGCTTTGTTTGACTATTTTGACCATGATTTCATGACATGTCATGATATCGTGACAATTTTCTATTCTGCTCTCACCTCGTGATCTGAGCCATGATTTCATGACATGTCACGATATCGTGACACTTTTGCATTGACTGTTCCTCTCGCTGCCTTTGATCACGATTTCACGACATGTCGCGATATCGTGACAATTCTATCAACACTGCCCTATTTGACTGCTTTTATCGTGATTTCATGACATGTCATGATATCATGACAATTCTCATTTTATTTTCTCTCTCCTCTGTGAACCGCGATTTCATGACATGTCACGATATCGCGACATTTTTCACTGTCTTTCTCTTTCCTCTGTGAACCGCGATTTCATGACATGTCGCGATATCATGACATTTTTCACTTTGCCTTTCTCTCTCCTTTGTGAACCATGATTTCATGACATGTTGTGATATCGCAACATTTTTCACTTTGTCTTTCTCTCTCCTCTGTGAACCGCAATTTCATGACATGTCGTGATATCGCGACATTTTTCACTTTGCCTTTCTCTCTCCTCTGTGAACCGTGATTTCATGACATGTCACGATATCGCGACATTTTTAGCCTCTTGTTCTGTTTGACCACTTTGACCACGATTTCATGACATGTCGCGATATCGTGACATTTTCTATTTTTGTTGTCTTTTGCCGATCTAAGCCGTGAAAACGCGACATGTCGTGATATCACAATATTTTTCATTCCTAGCCGCGATAGAGCAAAATTTCGTGATATCATGACACTTTTCATTTCTTAGCTGTGATAGAGCAACATGTCTTGATTTCATGACATTATTCTTTTTCTTTGATTTTAGCATCTGGGCCGTTGTAGTCTTCTTGGAATGCGTGCAAAAAGGGTGGGTCCCCAATTTTGGGGTGTGTTGTGGAGCAGCCACAACAATACCAAAAGATATATGTAAAGCAATGGGCATGGAGTACACATGTTCTAGTCTTCGAGTGGTTCAACTAGATAGAATTATAGTAAAGACTATTTGAGTAATGAAGTATATACATAGTACTATACAAGATACCTCACATAATAGTCATACAAGAAGTGGTTGTAGTGGATATAGAACCTTAATTTGGCATGTGCTCCTTCGATGAATTCATAAAAAAAAATGGGCAGATACTTGTCCTTGGACTATTCACATATTGAAATTCCTCACAAGGATAGAAAAGTGAAAATATTTGCAAAAATACCCTTAGGCCATCATATAGAAGAAATTAAAGAAGAGGAGATCAATGTCAACATGATTAGTAATGAGTTTGATATGATATGAGACATCATAGATGAGTTACAAAATAAAGATGATTTTTCGCTCAAAAACATCAATGCTATGATTAAAAAGACATCAACACTTATTTTACTCAAACCTAGAGAAGAAATTTTTTTAGACCACAATAAACAAGGAACTATGTTAAACTGAGGTATGGAAGCTCTACTTTTATGGAGCTAGATATCAAAATAATGTTAGAGTAATAATGGTATTTTTTTTATCGGTTAAAAATATTAGATAAATATTATAAAGGGGTTTTAACAAGGACCCAAAACCTGATTACAAAAGGTAAAACTAGCCCACAAGAGCACCAACCTTGTTAGTCTTACAATGGCACTAAGAGGGGGGGTGAATCAGTGTATCTATTTAATTTCAAATCTACAACTCTTAAATCTAAAAATGAAAGCTTAAAACTAGAAACAACAAGTATCACAAGATAGCATCACATAGCACAAGATGTAATGAAGTTCACCAATTTTGGCTACTCCTCAAAAAGAGACTGCTTGGACTTCCATCCAAATCTAGCCTTTGCAAAGCACCAACTTTACAATCAATTTACCAGCACCCACTGGAAGGAGCACCAACCCCTAATTTACCAGCACCAACTAGAAGGAGCACCAACCCCCGATTCCAAGCACCAACTTGGATTTCTATTTTGAATCTTAGGTTGACATAAATATGCCTTCACTTTTACAAGACCCTCACTGGTCTATTGCTCACCCAACCTCTCTTTCAATTTAGGAAACACATATTCCTTCTATGCACTGACAACCACTCTCTCTCTGCTGCACTCTATCAGCTGCTCTATTTCAGTCGTGCTTTCTATACATCCTTTTTGTAGCACTTTCCCTCTGCTCGACAACATGCTGCTCTTTTTCCCCGTACAGAACTCAACGCTCTCTTGCAGCACACTATGACAACCTACTTTTCTTAGCACATTTATTCTTTTATCAGTGGCACCTTCCCTCTTTATGGCGGCACACTTTTCAATTCTAAGCAGCACTTTACTTTTGCATGCAACTGCCCTCGCGGCACATTTACTCTTTCAATAGCGGCACTTTAACTCTTTACGGTGGCACTCTTTTCAATTCTGAGCAAAAAAATTTCTTCTACACGCAACTGCCCTTTTATAACAATATTTTCATCTTGAAACCCTAAGTCTTCTGTAACTTCCATAATCCCGCATGCAGCCTATTAATAGCCACTTCTGTAAGTAACTCCTTTCTAACACACTATTCTTATATACAACCTATTAATGAATTTGTCTCTTTAATTGGGATTCTTGGTATAGCCACCGCTCGACGAATTGACTCTATAACGGACCCTGTAACTGCAATAATGACTTTTTTTTACTATCACTGTAACTGCCCTTGTACCTTCCGTTCTGACTTCAGTTTACTATTCTTATTCTAGCTGCATGATTTTCTTCTGCATCGGCCCCTGAACTATCGTATGACTTCAGTTAACTCTTCTTATTTTAGCTGCATGTATTTCCTCTGCAATTGCATCTGTAACTATCATTTTCCTTCAGTTAACTTTACTTCGGCTGGGTTCTTCTTTTTGCATGGCAAAAAACAATAAGTCAAGATATCACGATATTTCTACCCCTTTGACTTTTTCTTGGCTGTTGACCATGAAAACATGACATGTCGTGATATCGCGACACTTTCTGCCTCCTTGTCCTTTTCTCAGCTTGCACCCGTGAAAACACATGTCATGATATCATGACACTTTTCACCTCCGTACACTCTACTTGGCTTGCACCAGTGAAAACATAACATGTCATGATATCGCAACACTTTCACCTTCTTGCTTCTCTTCTTGGCTTATAGCCACGAAAACATAACATGTCATGAAATCGTGACACTTTCGCTACCTTGTGCCTTTTCTGTCTTTGGCCCATGAAAACACATGTCGTGAAATCGTGACACTCTCACTGCCTTGTCTCTTTTCTTGCCTTGACCCCGCAAAAATAGAACATGTCACGAAATCGTGACACTCTCGCTTCCTTACTCTCTCTCTTCTCTTCGGGTCACGAAAACCCGACATGTCACGATATCGTGACACTTTTTCTCCTTAGCACTTTTCTTCTCTTCGGGTCGCGAAAACTCGGCATGTCATGATATCACGACACTTTTTCCCCTTAGCATTTTTCTTCTCTTCGGGTCACGAAAACTTGACATGTCGTGATATCACGACAAATTTTTCCTTAGCGGTTCCTCTTGCAAATTATCTCGAAATTACGACACTTTTCCTTGCGAGCTCTTTCTCTCGAACCTGTCTTGAAATCATGACACTTTTTTTTCCATACCATCCTTCTTGCAAATTTTTGTGAAATTGCAACACTTTTCTTTGCAAGCTCTTTCTTTTCGAACATGTCGCAAAATCGTGATAGTTTTCTTTGCTTGTACCTTCTCTCTGAACATGTCACAAAATTGTGATAGTTTTCTTTTCTTGCGCCTTCTCTCCGAACATGTCACGAAATCGTGAAAGTTTTCCTTGTGCTTTCTCTCTCTTCCAACATGTCACAAAATCGCGACAGTTTTCCTTGTGCTTTCTCTCTTTTCCAACATGCCACAATATCATGACTTGGCTTCTTTGCCTCCAACATGTCGCGAAATTGCGATAGTTTTTCTTTCTGGCCAAACATGTCGTGATATTGTGACAGTTTTTCTTTTCGGCCAAACATGTCGTGATATCGTGACAGTTTCTCATGCTTGCTCAACATGTCGTGATATCGCGACACTTTTCTTACTTGTCTATTTCTTTGAGCTTTTGCATATGGGCCACTATGTTCTTCTTGGAGAATCATTGTACATGCTCTGTATGACCACTAAACTCCTGTCCATTGCATTAACCGATCTATTGTCCACTGCATAAACCGATCTCCCTGACTATGTCCATTACATAAATCGATCCTCTGTCTGTGTTGACAACAATGACAATACTTTTGCTACACCTTGCTCATCAATGAATTCCTATCCATTGCATCAACCGATCCTCTATCTTTGTTGAAAATAATGACAATACTTTGGCTGCACCTTGCTCATCAATCTCCCCCTTTGGAATTGTTGGCAACACACATAATTGCGTGCAATTACCTATAACTCTTCTCCCCCTTTGACAATAATACCAAAGGGCTGCTGCAGACTCCCCCTGAGTCCTTGCACATCATTCTCAGGCACACGTTATGACAGTTAGCAAAAATTACTAATATGAGCAAAAAATATAATCAAATATATAAATTCTCCCCCTGAGAATGTGGTCCCTCACTCAGATATCTGGTTGTTGGATCTCTATCCGTTGAGACTCTATCCGTTGTACTCTGTCAATAAGCTCACACAGAATCTATCCAATCTTATATAATCATAAAGAGAATTGTTAGAGACTCAATATGTTCTATACTTAATGCTCAATCATTATATCAACTAAATATCATAGAAGCATAAAGAGAATTGTTAGAGACTCAATATGTTCTATACTCAAATCCCAATCTCAACTCAAATCAATAATAGTTTATTTTATGGAACTTGAACAACCACATGCATCCAATCACTTGACTAGGCATAATCAATTCCACTCAACCAATCACCTCAAAGAACATCCCTTTATCATAGACCCTAGTCGAAACATGTATCAACCAACTCTGTGTAAGCATCAAACACTGTACCACAACTATTTCCCAAATGCCTTCTCAAAGGCTCAATCAATCATGCTTAAGTAGTACTCAAACTGAACTCAACTATGAATGGCAATCTCAAATCAAATCCACTTCATCAACTTTATCATCAACACTCTCCACAATTTTTTTTGGCCCCTTGACTGCCACCTCCTCCATGACTAACGACTTTGCCTTGCATCCGTTGTGCAGCTCAATGTCTCTAGTTTCTAACGGCTGCCATGAATGTTTTTATCACATGCGTAGGTAATAACAGTGGACCGTTACATCTAGCATTGGAACCTCAATCTGCACGTAGTCATCAACTCTCGGTATTCTGCTTCTTGCTAGGACATATGTCAGGGCTACTCAGTGTCTTAGACGAACGTTCTTCACATGATTCCAGGGAACATTTCTCCTTGCTGCGATCAAGGGATTGTTCGGGAAATATCTTGCATTTCTCAAACAATGCAAGACTTTCTTAGTTGCATAGGCATCTCGTCCTCCTTGACACTTCACCACCTGGGCGCTATTCTCTCAACGTCTCTACCTTGCATGTGCCACTTGGCACATTTGACCAACTCGATGCTGGTGCCACTGATTGTTTTGACTCTGGCATCTCTTTGATAATGACTACTTCTTTAGATAAAATTAATGCTTTCTTATATTGAACGATGTGTTGTATTTTTGGTTAAGAACTGCATGCCTTCCCACTTAGAACATGGATTCTATTTTATCTACAAATTGGGAATGTTACAGGATTCAAAACCATCACCTGCCAGCTTATGCTTCCATGACACATCAACTTGTGTTGCATGCTCTATCTCAGATAACGCCTATCAGCTGTTGCATCAAAAACCTAGTTGTTCACCATGTTGTTCTGCTGAAGCACATCAGTTTGATACTATCTCCACAAACATCTATATGAACTGAAACATATTTTGACAACTATACGACAACTCCCCGACTACTTTCCTTTCATCCTCAGATAACCACACAAATACATAGGAGCATTAAAATAAAATTTTAACATTGCTCCCCCTGAGGATGTGCTACCTAGAGCTGCTTAGTGCAATAGAGGAGGAATCTCCTTCAGTCCAAGGAGACACGATTTCCTCTCTTCTTTCTTTCTCCACTCTTTCTTGAACTTGGGCTTGAGTTTTTCAACTATATCCCTATTTTGAACCTTTTCTTTTTCAGTAGCTTGTGCATGTTTTCTGAGAAATCTTCTATTTTGTCTCATCCTTTTTGGTTGAGATTTTCTTCCCTGAAACTGATTTGATGCAAATGTACTTCTACAGTTTCTTATAGTGTGCCCAAAATTATGACAGTTATAACATTCTACTGTATAATCCATCAAAGGTGAAAAACCATTTCTAATGGGTGGTTGTCTCTTGTGCATCCTTGATGGATGATTATTTTCCTTTCTTTGATGCACATGATTTCTTCCCTATCTGTGTTGCATTCTTTATGTATGATGAAATCTATTGTCTTGCCTTATATTAGACACAAAAATTCTTGGACAAAACCTTGCTATGTGCCCATGACCATTACTTTTAAAACATTGCACATGGTGTTCAACCGGAATAACATATGTATTTCTACCAGCATAACTCTTTGATCTATTATTTAATCCACAATAAATTTCCTTGTGACCATAATGGTTGCATCTAAAACAATAGCCATTAAAAGCATTATTATGAATAGAGTGAGAGTGATAGAACCTCTTTTGTTGTGGTTGCTTTGTTGTAGATCTCCTTTGAGATTTTTTTTCTTTTGAAGATTCAGCTTCAAGCTTTTCTTGCTTTGATCCTTCAGCAGTGGATTTCTTCTTCTCTGTAGATTTAGAAGATGAAGGTTGTTCAGCTTCACATCCAATACCAAGCTTAACCATTGGTCTTCTTTGTTTCCTTATCATTTTATCTAGCAACTCTGTGTTCTTCTCAAATTTGAGATTTGTATTTGCCTCTTCTAGTTGTTTCCTCAATGAAACAATCTCCTCTTCTTGTTTGTAGCAAACAATCTCTTTCTCATTGATCTGTGACCTGAGAGTTTCTTTAGTCCTTTTGGACTCTTCTACTTACAACTTTAGATCACTAATAACTTTGTTATATTCCTCTTCACATTTGCTACATACATCGCCTTTATCATCCAGGCATGACTTTAAGGCTTCTTCTATTTTCTTGGCTTTCTGAATTTGTAAGAAAAGATCTTCAATATTATCCCCATATTCTTCTAACTTCTTGGACAGTCTTTTGTTCTTTTTCTTTTCTATACCTAACTCTTCAAGTGTAGCGATCAACTCACCTTCTAGATCTACTTCAGGCTCAAGGTTTTCATCACATACTTCAGAATTCACTTCTTCTATCTTTTCTGGTTCAATTTTCTCTTCCATAGGAACTAAAACTGACCGAGATACCTTATTGGAGGAAGATCTATCCTTCTTATCCATTGCGTACTAATCCAAGATCAACCCTAGCTAATTTAGCCAGATAAGGGAAACTGGCTTTGATACCAATTGCTTTGTATTACAATGGCACTAAGAGGGGGGTGTGAATCAGTGTAGCTATTTAATTTCAAATCTACAACTCTTAAATCTAAAAATGAAAGCTTAAAACTAGAAACAACAAGTATCACAAGAGAGCATCACATAACACAATATGTAATGAGGTTCACCAGTTTTGGCTACTCCTCAAAAATAGACTACTTGGACTCCCATCCAAATCTAGACTTTACAAAGCACCAACTTTATAATCAATTTACCAGCACCCACTGGAAGGAGCACCAACCCCTAATTTACCAACACCAACTGGAAGGAGCACCAACCCCTGATTCCAAGCACCAACTTGGATTTCTATTTTGAATCTTAGATTGACATAAATATGCCTTCACTTTTACAAGACCCTCATTGGTCTATTGCTCACCCAACCTCTCTTTCAATTCAGGAAACACATATTCCTTCTATGCACTGACAATCGCTCTCTCTCTGCTGCACTCTATCAGCTGCTCTATTTTAGTCGTGCTTTCTATACATCCTTTTTCATAGCACTTTCCCTCTGCTCAGCAACACGCTGCTCTTTTTCCCCATACAGAGCTCAACGCTCTCTTGCAGCACACTATGAAAACCTACTTTTATCAGCACATTTATTCGTTTATCAGTGACACCTTCCCTCTTTATGGTGGCACACTTTTCAATTCTGATCAGCACTTTACTTCTGCATGCAACTGCCCTCGCGGCACATTTACTCTTTCAACAGTGGCACTTTAACTCTTTACGGTGACACTCTTTTCAATTCTGAGCTAAAATTTTTCTTCTGCATGCAACTGCCCTTTTATAACAATATTTTCATCTTGAAACCCTAAGTCTTATGTAACTTCCATAATCCCGCATGTAGCCTATTAATAGTCACTCTTGTAAGTAACTCCTTTTTGACACACTATTCTTATACGCAACCTATTAATTGATTTGTCTCTTTAATTGGGATTCTCGATATAGCCATCGCTCAACAAATTGACTCTGTAATGGACCCTGTAACTGTAGTAATGACTTCTATTTACTGTCACTATAACTGCCCCTGTACCTTCTATTTTGACTTCAGTTTACTATTCTTATTCTAGCTACATGATTTTCTTCTGCATCGGCCCCTGAACTACCATATGACTTCAGTTAACTCTTCTTATTTTAGCTACATGTATTTCCTTTGCAATTGCATCTGTAACTGTTGTTTTCCTTTAGTTAACTTTACTTCAGCTGGGTTCTTCTTTTTGCATGGAAAAAAACAATATGTCGCGATAACGCGACATTTCTGCCCCTTTGAATTTTTCTTGGCTGTTGACCATGAAAACATGACATGTCATGATATCGCGACACTTTCCACCTCCTTGTCCTTTTCTCAGCTTGCACCCACAAAAACACAACATGTCGCGATATCGCGACACTTTTCGCCTTCGTACACTCTACTTGGCTTACACCAATGAAAACATAACATGTTGCGATATCGCGACACTTTCACCTTCTTGCTTCTCTTCTTGGCTTATACCCGTGAAAACATAACATGTCACGAAATCACAACACTTTTGCTACCTTGTGCCTTTTCTATCTTTGGCCCGTGAAAACACATGTCATGAAATCATGACACTCTCACTGCCTTGTCTCTTTTCTTGCCTTGACCCCATGAAAATAGAACATGTCACAAAATTGTGACACTCTCGCTTCCTTACTCTCTCTCTTCTCTTCAGGTCGTGAAAACCCGACATGTCGTGATATCGTGACACTTTTTCTCCTTAGCGCTTTTCTTCCCTTCGGGTCGCAAAAACCTAACATGTCGTGATATCGCGACACTTTTTCTCCTTAGCGCTTCCTCTTGCAAATTATCATGAAATTGTGACACTTTTCCTTGCGAGCTCTTTCTCTCAAACCTGTCATGAAATCATGACACTTTTTCATCCGTACCATCCTTCTTGCAAATTGTCATGAAATCGCGACACTTTTCTTTGCAAGCTCTTTCTTTTCAAACATGTCACGAAATCGTGATAGTTTTATTTTATTGCGCCTTCTCTCTGAACATGTCATGAAATTGCAACAATTTTCTTTTCTTGTGCCTTCTCTCTGAACATGTCACAAAATTGTGATAGTTTTCCTTGTGCTTTCTCTCTCTTCCAACATGTCACGAAATCATGACAGTTTTCCTTGCGCTTTCTCTCTTTTCCAACATGTCGTGAAATCGCGACAGTTTTTCTACTTGGCTTCTTTGCCTCCAACATGTCATGAAATCGTGACAGTTTTTCTTTCTGGCCAAACATGTCGCGATATCACGACAGTTTTTTCTTTCTGGAAAAACATGTCGTGATATCATGACAGTTTTTCTTTTCGGCCAAACATGTCGCGATATCGCGACAGTTTCTCATGCTTGCTCAACATGTCGTGATATCATGACACTTTTCTTACTTGTTTGTTTCTTTGAGCTTTTGCATATGGGCCACTATGTTCTTCTTGGAGAATCATTGTACATGCTCTGTATGACCACTAAACTCATGTCCATTGCATTAATTGATCTATTTTCCACTGCATCAACCGATCTCCCTGACTGTGTCCATTGTATCAACCGATCCTTTGTCTGTGTTGACAACAATGACAATACTTTTGCTACACCTTGCTCATCAATGAACTCCTATCCATTGCATCAACCGATCCTCTGTCTATGTTGACAATAATGACAATACTTTGGCTGCACCTTGCTTATCACAACCAGAAGCTTTAAAGCAACATAGAATCAAAACTTGAGGTAATCCTCAACCTACCTAGAAAATAGAACAAAAGCAAAAGAAATGCTATCATAAACCAATGTGCAGAGAGGGAAAAAAGCACAAAAATATAGGAGAAATGAGAAACCATTACACATAACAAAAAATGACAACTAACAATCATTTCATAGAAGCAGGCTTTACTATGAGGTCATGCAGACTTGTAGTGAAAAATTATGCTTCAACATCATTGTCATTAATAGGGGAATCCTCAGTATTGACTTGCTTATTCCTTTGTTTAGAATCAAGTACATTTACATCCCTGTTAGAGAAATATCTCTTGAAAAAATAGAGACTTAGGGTATTGAACAAATCAACAAGTTGAGCAATATATTTGAAGCTGATTTTATTATATACTCCTACAAAAAAATATTAGGGTCATCCTTGGTATCTTCGTCAGAGTCAATAACCAAGGACTCCTATTGTTTGGCTTTATTATTCAGTTGTACAGAGGCACAAAGCGGTTTTTTCTTAGGTTCTGTATCTTGATTTGGTTCATGATCACTATCAGTGTCAGTGGAAGCATTTATAGCCATTTTCGTTACTCTGGCAACTTCCTCAACAATTTTCTATTTCTTACAGACAATTTCGGTACTTTGGAGGACAAGGGAGTCATTTGAGAGGAGTTGGCCATAGGGGGACTCGACTTGGGCTTGGGATTAGGGTTGGGGGTTAGGACAACATCTTCGGGGTAATGTATCAACAAGTACTTATATAGGACATTAAAAAACCACGATGGGTGGGTAATTTAGAACCTTGTTTATTCCTAGACTCCTCTATGGTATGACTGATAGAATTATAAATAAAATTGGGAATGTTTAACACCCTAACCTCATGAAAATTATTATAAAAGGTAAAGTGAAAACTCTTTAAGGGCTTATCTAGATCATCGATAGTGATATACTCCATTATTGGCTTGAGGACATTCACCCAAGGAAATGGAAGCTCGTCACAGTGCATGCCAAGCTTGGCTCTTCTGTAAAGATCTTTGTCACAAACATCCTTCAACTTGGCATCCCAATTGTGTTTCTCCCTTCTAATAGACCTTCCTCTCGACGACTGGCCAATTAGCTCCACAAGAGTCTTGATATCTAAAACATAGGATTTTCCTCGTATGGTGACCTTCCCATCATCCCAAGATTTTATGAAGGCTAAAGTAATTTTAAGGTCTTCACCATCGAAATTTTGAAAGAAAGGAAGGAACTTTCTACCATCAAGAATCCCTTCACCAATATAATCAATACTAAGGGTGGAAGTCTCAATATAAGTATCCATGATTCTTAAGCACATAAAGAGCATTACAGGAGAGACCTTCAGGTAAGACTAACAATGGGAGTAAAACAGAGCAATGTGACCGAAGAAGCCATAGAGGGTTGTTATAACAACAATCTTGTACTGGTTTCGGCACTCGTGCCATCTAAAGAAGCACCATGTTTCAAAATGATCAATACTAACAATATGGGAACGATCACAAAAGAGAATAATGAGGCTATCTAAAAAATGATCCTTCAAAAAGAAAAAAACTAAAGGAAGGGCCATAACACAATGAGAGCCACACGAGAAAAGGATGACGTGGAATGTGGAGGAGTACAAAGGTGAAATAAAAAGAGGCGAAAGCATGGGAAAAATAGAAAAAGTGATATAGGGGAAAACATAATGAAGAGTAAGAATAGTATTGACATCACCATATAATGGTATTAAATAGCCTTTCATACCATCTAACTTGGAGCTACCCTAGTAATGCAATAGAATATGAAGCATTGTGCATTGGGTTGAAAGATGTAAAAAATGGGAATAAAGCTATTGATGACTCATGGAGAGTATGAGCTAGTAGTAAATAAATTCACTAAAAAATATAGTGGCAAGCAACATTACCTAAAATATTACCAAAATGGAGTTTAGGATTTGTTTGAAAGCTTTAATGCATTGAATATAAAAGCAATCTCTAGAGAGTAGAATGTGAAAGTTGATGCACTGGATTCCCATGGAACTAATTTTTTCTAGCTTTTGATTTTAAAAAGGATTCAACATATGTTAAACTTGCATTCAAGACTTCCATGCTAGATTAATATACCTTCTAGAAATTATTTGATAATGATGAATAGATAGTGTATTTCTTGGTTTAGGAGGTAGATTGTGGAAATGTGACTAATGATATGTTGTAGTGTATAAATGGAGAAGAAGTGATTCAACCAAAAAATAATTATATTTCCAAAGGATTGATTACCCTTGAAATATTATTTGATAGCAATGATTGGCCAATTGTCTAAAAAATAAAAATTGATGAATAAGAGTTTAGAGAGGTTTAATTGGAACTTGAAAGAAATTTAAAGATTGGACTGTAATTATCTGAAGAAGAGGTTCAAAAAAATTTAATTTTATGTAAAAAATTTAATGATATCATTGCATGGACATATGATGATCTAAATATCTACAACAAAAGAAATATCCAACATACTATAGAATTATTTCCTAATGCAAAGCCATCTTGGAAAAAGCAAAGGCTAGTAAATCCAAAGATAGAGGTACTAATGAAGCAAGAGTTGCTAAATCCACTTAATGCAAAGTTCATTATCTATTCAAGCATTCCACATCCATATCTAATTTAGTACTCATTGAAGAGAAAAATACATACATCTACCTCTATGTGGATTTTAGAAACCTGAATAGATAATCCTTGAAGGATAATTATCCTTTGCCTCGAACAATCAAATCTTATACTCTATTATTTGAATAGAGATATTTTCATTACTTGATGGATTTTTTTGTCTTTAGCCAAGTGTGGGCCAAGGATGAATATCAATATAAAACTACATTCACAACCAAGTGGGAAAAATTTGCCTACCAAAGAATACCTTTCAACATATCAAATGAAGGAGATACATTTCATAGGGATATGGATTTAGCTTTTAGGAAACTCGTGAATAAAGTAATTATAATCTATGTGTATGATATGATGGTATTATATCATAAAAAGGAGAAGCATATATATCACATTTGACTTATTTTTTAAAAATACAAAGAATTTAGGGTATCATTGAACCCAAAGAATCAAATTTTTGTGCCCCATAAAGGAAAATTGTTGGGTCATGTAGTATCAAATAAAGGTTTAGCTATTGATAATGATAGAATAAAACCAATACTAGCACTTTCATTTATACAAAATAAGAAAGTCTTATAATCCTTATTTGGGAAGATAAACTTTGTATAAAATATTATATCTAACTTTACCTAAATATTGAAGCCAATGATAGAAATGTTGAGTCTGTTACATCATTTGGATAATGTAAATGTACCTTTCTTTGTACATACTTAGGACATTATATTACTTCAGGGGGGGTTTAGTTAGTTACTTTATGCAATATAATAAATGCACAAGTAACAAATTGCAAGATGTATATGTGCAATCTATCCCTTGCACAACAAGGTAGAATGTTGTCCAAGGACCTTATTTTCTATATAAAAGGCCATAGACAGAGCAAGACACAATAATTGGAAGTAGTGTAGAATAGTGTGGTTTGATGTAGTAGTGTGATATAATGTGATGGAGTGTGATATGCTCAATGCCCATTCTTGAACAATAGCTTTACTCACAGAGTTTTTATTTCCTCCATATCTACTTTTTAAAACATCTCCATCATTTATTTTATATTGTATTTTTAGTCATCTTGTATATTTACTTTATTTCATATTATTCTGCATCTTGTGATTGCTATATTTCATTACATATTGTATCAAAAACTAACAGTGGTATCAGAGCTATTTTAGGTCAATAGGAAAACTACCATTATCATTGACCCTGAGTTTTTGTCAACCTGATGCACCATTGGACCAATCACTATCAAAATTCTTAGAAGATTCTTGGTGGTAGAATTAAGGAGAGCCAAAAGTAATGACTGAAATAATTTTTGGAATACTGAGATTGCATATGGATAGAGTCTTTCCACAAATTTTCAAAGGGAAAACTCATGAAGACTAGGAATCAGCATTTGATCCACTAGTTTGATGAATCAACTAGTGAAGCTCATCTAAGAGATCTAGAGAAATTTACTTGAAGTTTATTTTATTACAAATAATTAATTCTTAGATGATTTGAACACCTCCTATAATAGAAATCTAGGATATTTTAACTTCGTTATCCAAAGGTCGGAGTGCCTTCATAGTGCAAATATTAGTTGTTGCAAGAGAATAATACTATAGAAGAGACTTCTAGAGAAGAATTATGGTGAAGTTGGGAGACAAGAGATCTCCATTGCTAGATGGGAAACCTTTTCAAGAAAAAAATGCCACAAAATCCTTAATACAAAAAAGGCCATAGGATCCTTGATCCAGATGAAAAATGATGAGTGCGAAAGTGTTACATTATTTACATCGAATTTACTTATATATTTATTTATACATGAATGGATATGCATATTTTTTATTGTTATTTTACCTTAATATTGTCATTTATGTGTTAATTAGATTAATTATTATAAATGTTATTATATGTGTATTTTACATGGATTTTATGTAAGTTTATGTGTTATTAGGTAACTATGTATGAAGTTGGATGAATGACCATGGATGTTGAACCAGAACACAAATGAATGAAGACTGGTTGGACACATGGCACACCTACAAGCATTATGGATAAAGTATTATTGAAGCATTTACAACTAAGAGCTACAAAAAATTTAGTCAAAGGTTGACTAAGCATTAGTGCCACATCATGACCAACAAAGAACACACCTTGCATAGTCACTCATTCTGGATGTCCACGTGATCAAAGGAATATTTGGTAAACTATTATTTTATTTGATAAAGTTGTAAAGATTTATTAAAATTTGGAAAGGATCCAAAATTCTTATTTTTACCAACTAAATATTATCTTTCCTTGAGAATAGGACATAAGACTATTTCTATTGTCTCTTATATTAAGAAAAGTTGTTAAGATGAGTTCCACTTGGCCTCATAATGATTAGTCCAAGTTGTATTTGTTAGAAAGTCATTTATGTTTATAACAAGTTAGTTGCACATGTGTTAGCACTGATTAATTAAAGCTATGTCCTATTACAAAATTATATTTGGTTTAGAAAATTTCTAGTACATAGTTAGAATTTAGATTTTGAGTAGTTGGAGAAAAAAAAGAAAGTTATGAAAATACTTCTTTGAATATCATTGTGTAAATTATAGCAGTGAGGCCATTGAAAAGGTCTTGGCTCCTAGCTCCTAGTTTGTTCTAGCCTTGCCTTACCTTTTGTTCGCATTATTTTCTATAATATGAGTTGAAGAAGTCGACTATGGATGTAATCTTCAACGATGTACCAACAATAAAATAGTATTACTTTTTCTTCCATGTCTTTCACAATAATTATTTTGTCTTCATAATGATTTACTTTAGTTTGTAATACTTTTATTTTCCTGCAATAAATGAATAATCAATAGTTAGAATAGGTAGATGAAATAGTAAATTACTGAAGTAAAAATAGTGTAGAGGAGAAGAGAAATATACTGACCTTTTCAAAGGTAGGGCTCACTTCCAAAATACCAGTCCTTGTTCTCCCACTCCTGTAGTGTAGTGTAGGGTAGAAGAATAAAATAGAATTAGATTCATATTAAATGGACTTTATAGAAATCAATTTTCATTATTTCATTTTCAAAGTAAATAGTTAAAATCATAATTAGCTACACATGGATCCACAAAACTAGGTTAAATATTCATAAATATTAAGTTAATTTCATTCTACATTTAAAATATTTTATTTATTGTAACCTGATCTTAAGGAATTGAATCAAGTAAGCTAAGTTAAATGTTATGGAATAATCTATGTGGGATTGTCTATTATTTATATTGTATTGACTTGGATTGATAATTAAATTATTAGCCTAACAAGCTAGATATTTTTGGCACCATTTCTGAGTAGAGGAGTGCCATTACATTAATCTATAATTTGTTGGACTACGTAAGGAAGGAAGCTTACCTATATGTGGAGGGTGGTGCAAGTAGTGATCAATGTACGTATAGAGTTGTGTGTGCAGGGTGGTGCAAGTAGTAATCAACGCACACACACAAAAAGTATCCTCCACCTCAGGTGGGCTAGGTTCAAATTCTCTTAAAATCAATTTTTTTTGTTTTCCTAGAATTTAGTCATTTATTTTCTAGTATTTATTTTCCAGCATTTATTTTTAAAGCATTTACTTTTCAGCAATTTATTTTCTTGCACAAGTGTCGTTGTTCCTAGTTTAAAATCTAAGGTTTTGGCCTATAGAAAAATAGGTTAGTACAGGAAGTATGTGTGACTGAGTGACACAACTACAGTGAAAACATCCCTTAGAAGTAAAACAATAACAACACTTGAATTTACTTTTTGAACAATTTCCTTTTCAGTAATTTATTTTTCAAACAATTTTCATGCATAGTGTGGTTCTTTCTAGTTTAAATCTAAGACTTTGACCTGTAGAAACAAAATGTAGTATAGAAAGTAGGCGTGATTGAGTAACATAGTCATAGTGAAAACATTTCTTAGAAGTAAAATAGTAACAACAAACATCTTATATTTTCTTATTATGATGAAATTAGCTAGTCATTCCATTTAGTTTCGATAGACGAGTAGGAATTGTTTATATATATATATATATATATATATATATATATATATATATATATATATATATATATATATATATATATATATTTAAACAAATAACCAAAAACAAAAACAAAAACATAACCAAATATATATATAATATATAGAGAAGTAAAATTTTCTAGATGGTGGAAAATAGTAAACAATTTGCATCCATGACCTAAAAAAATTACTGATTGAGCAAAATTCCCTAATATAATTCTCAAATAGGCTTTTACTATCCAATTGATTATTCTGGTAACAAAAGAATTTGGTTTTAATTAAGAGCATTATATGACTCCTAAACAACTCAAACCAATCAAAGATATCTACAGGTTGCTCAAGGAAGACTAAAATTTGTTTCAAAGTTTCATGTTCAGACCTAGAGACTCAAAGGGTATGTTCATTAAAATCAATAAACCAAAAGTAGATTTCCAAGAAAACCATAGTAATAAATCAAAAAATTCTCAGTTAAAGAACCAAAATTGCATCTTTAGGTTCTATGATAGCTAAGCAAATTGAAATTCTAGAACAAGATCCTAAAACATATTTGCTACCCAAACTAGATTTTGATGATCATATCGATCCCTCATCTATTTTTAATGACCCTATACCTGGTCTAATTATTAAAATTCTATATTCAGTCATGGTTGATCAGGCTAGTGAACAAGGGGAAATAAATAGAAATCCAAGGCAAGGGACAACAGATCGGGGGGAAGTAGAAAACCAAAGGGGGGTGGACAGAGAAATACTTTTACCTTTTCAATCCCTTCCCCTGAAGATAGGTTAACAAGAGAACCGAAACCAGTCATTATTATTTTTTGTCTACTTTCCATGGGAAACCACATGAATATCCTGATGCTTACCTTTTTGAATTTATAGTGGTGTTTCGGGCTTACTTTTACAACACGGATGAGCAAAAACTTAGACTATTCCCTTCTACACTTAAGGATGTAATCTTAATATGGTTCATGGGTCTAGGGGAAAATATTTGTAATCGATGGAATGGAGAATAAGGATTAAAATACATATTCCTCAAAATCTACCAAGATTATTGCAGGGTTCAGGATAAGAAAGTAAAATTGTTTCATATGAATCAAAATATGATGAATCCCTTGAGGACTATCTCGAGATATTTTGGTTTGTGGGATTTAGAGTAAATATCGAGTTGGATGAGGAAGTTCAGAAAGAACTTTTTCTAAAAGGGCTTAACGAAGGTGTCTTGGATATACTAAACCTTATGGTGAAAGGAGATATCCATGAGATGGTATTAGGAGATATCATAAATATTTTTAAGAATTATTCAAGAAATAAACCATTAAGAAGTAATAAATAACCATCACCAGGAGGATTAACATGAGCTAAAATCAGTAATATGCTAAAAACTCTCAAAACTGATTTATTAAGCACATTGATATCAAACTCTCAAAACTCTAACTATTCCAACCAACAAAGACCCAATTATTGATCAAATACTCCAAATTGGTCAAATTGGAATCAATATAATCAAGATTTGAATATGCCTCCTTAGGAACAATTCATACCCAATGCATATGGAAATTCACCTCCATGGATGGAAGGCCAAAATTAAAACATACCTAATTGGAATGGCCAATACAATCAGGCAGGACCTAGCTGGTCTCAAGGGTAGCCCCAACAAAAAAAATTTCAAAATAAATTTAGGGGGCAAGTACCTCAAAATAGACTCCTTCCACCTTCAAACAACAATCCTCCTAAACAACCACCTTTACCGACTCAACCTGTACCTAATCCAATAATAATAAAAATACTCAATAGGTCTATGAAACAAGCGAGGCATGTTCAATATCTATAATGCCCTATCAACAAATTCAATTAAGATCTAGAAAAGTATTGGAAGATCATAAAGCAACCCTCATAAAACTTGAAGAATCTATCAAAATATTGAGCAAATAAAAAGGACAAGATGATAAATGTAAGGAAGGAATAGGAATTCCCCCAAAAGAATTGTTGGATCAATAGAAATAAGTTCAAATTTCTTAAAAAGAAATAAGAGCTCCATTTCCTAAAATACTAGCTATACCTAAAGAACCATATAAACCAAATTTTGATTTTCTTCAAGAAATAGAAAATGTCTCTATTAGAATTCCTCTTTTACAAGCTATTAAAGACATTCCCATCTACTCCAAATTGGTAAAATGTATAATAAGTTCACAAAATATAAAGAATAATGAGCCTAAGACTATTCAAGTTATTGGGCAACTATCTAAAATTATGACTGGCGAGAAATTGTTACCAAGTATACAAACCCTAGAGTACCTATACTCACAGTTCACATTGGTAGGACATCCTTGCATAATGTCTTAGTAGACATGGAGGTAGGGTTATGCATAAGGGGTTGGACTCAAAATGTACTTGTAAAAAATGGTGAATCCTAATAAAAATCAAGGTGAATCATGGAGAATCCTAAGAAAATCAAATTGAGCATCTTCACACAAAAATTTTGGGTATTTGAAGTCCTAAAATGTAAGGTTATATTTGGGGCCACTTTTTACCTACTAAATCATCTTATAACTTCATACAAAAACCACCATTAGATCAAGATTGAAATGCGCTTTCCAATGAGTACAAATATGCCTATGTTTGTATATATGTTGTTGCAAATTGACATTAAGAAAAACTTGGTCCTAAACATTTTAGGTGAATGGGCCAACGTCGAGGGTTCTCATATTCGCCAATTTCTAATTTTGAAAAAACCTAATATTCGTCATTCACCACTATGTATAACCCTACTTGGAGGCTGCCATAAACATCATGACAAAGGAAACAATAGAATCTTTAGGGGTACACATGATTCAACCAACCTCTATAGTGCTTCAACTTGCAGATAGATCTACCATTAAACTAGAAGGGAAACTAGAAGACATTATAGTTTTTGTAAGCTCATGGGAATACCCTATAGACTTTATAGTCTTACAACCAAAGAGAAAGTTAGGGGGCACACCTTGATATTGGGGAGACCATGGCTTGCAAAATTTGATGTTTATATTAGCTATAGATCTAGTAATATGACTATTTCAAATGACAAGTATACTAAAAATATTAGCTTATTTCCTAAATCAATAAAAGACAATAATTTTTCAAACCAATTGTGGTATGATTCTCCTGAAGACTTAAACAATCTACAAAATTTATCAATCAATATGCTAGTAGAATATTTTCAACAAGAAATTGAAGGGTCCTTAGTTTCACTTCTTGATGAGGAACAAGGTGCTAATGAAGTTACCATGACTAATAGTGAAGTAAGCAAACGTTACCCTCATCCGATGGCCCCTTACAATTATCAACTAAATAATATCAAGCATGAAAAAATGAGTATAGATAGTAATTATAAAAAATTAGATATTACATTTGGAAAAACTTTAAATATAAGTAAAGAACATATAAACATTCAAGAATCACAACGGGTAGAAGTATTAAAAAAGTATTGGACAACATTCACATGGAATTATGAGGACATGAAAGGGATACATTCGAGTATTTTTACCCACCGTATTTTCATTCAAGAAGCTTGTCACCCAGTAAGACAACCTCAAAGGATATTAAATCCAGCTATGAAAGATATAGTTCAGGAAGAAATTGTCAAGCTCTTAAATGCAGGATTTATATATTCTATCTCTAATAGTCAATGGGTTTCACCATTGGTATAGTTCCTAAAAATAATGGTAAATGGAGAATCTGTGTAGACTACAGGGAACTAAATAAAGTGACAATGAAGGACTACTTTCCATTACCTTTCATTGATCAAGTTCTTGAAACTCTAGCTGGTAAGAAATATTTATGTTTCTTGGATGGATTTAGTGATTACAACCAAGTATCCATAGCTGAAGAAGATCAAGAGAAGACCACTTTTACATGTCCCATAGGAACTTATGCTTATAGAGTATTACATTTTGGACTATGCAATGCACCTGCTACATTCCAAAGAGTTGTCCTCACTATTTTTGCTAATATGATTAATGAATGCATAGAAGTTTATATGGATAACTTTACAGTCTATGGTGCCACCTTTGAAGAAACATTAGCAAGTTTACAAAAAGTCCTAGCTAGATGTGTAGAGCAAAACCTTTCTCTAAGTCATGAAAAATATTTCATGATGATAAGGAGGGGTATTTTTTTATAACATCTAATATCTGAAGAAGGTGTTAAGGTAGATCCTGCAAAAATACAATTTATTAAATCCCCTCAACCTCCAAAAATGCAGATAGAGGTAATAAGCTTTTTAGGGCATGCAAAGTACTATCGAATATTCATTAAGGATTTTAGCAAAATTGCTTCTCCTATGCTTAAACTCTTAACTAAAGATAGTGAATTTGAATGGACTAAAGCATGTTAAGAAGTGTTTGAAATCATAAAAGGAAAATTGGTTACTACTCTGATCTTAAGAGGACCAAACTATGAAGTACCCTTTTATATCCATTGTGATGCCTCGACATATGCAATAGGAGCAATACTTAAACAAATAGAGAATAAAATGCATTATGCTATCTATTATTTAAGTAGGGATTTATATGGGGTTGAATTGAATTACACAGTTAGTGAGAATAAATTCTTGGCTGTAGTTAATGCCATCAATAAATTTAAACATTACATAATAGGGTATGAAGTATTTGATCATACTAGTCACTCTGCAATTAAGTATTTAATGAAAAAATCTCCAATAGGAGGTAGAGTGGTTAGATGGCTTATTTTCTCCAAGAATTTAATATCTCAATCATAGATAAAGCATGCAAAGACAATGTTATTGCAGATCATTTATCTCGTATGCAAACACTCGATGATGATGAATCAATTCTTGATATATTTTTGGATGAGCATATGTTTTCTCTTTCTATTTTAACTCCATGGTATGCTGATATAGTAAATTATCTGGTAACTACAAATATGCCTCAAAATTTCACACCTTCTGAGAGAAGAAGGGTAGTACATCAGAGGGCCCCTTACATGTGGATTAATGGGATTTTATTCAAGTCTTTCCCAGACCATGTAGTTAGGATATGTGTGCATGAAAAATATGTGTATCATATTATTAGCGCAAAACATGAAGAACCTTGTGGAGGTCACTATGTAGCCCAAAGAACAAGAAGTAAAATATATCAAACTGAATACTTTTGGCCTAATATAAATAATGATGTTCACCAATTTGTTGATAGATATGATGCATGTCAAAGGGCTAGTAAACCAACCCCTAAAATGGAGATGCCCTTAGTACCTCAAGTTATGTTTGAGCCATTTGAGAAGTGGGGAATTGACTTTGTTGAACCTATATATCCTTTGAGTGCAAATAACAAACATATACTTGTGTGCATAGATTATGTTACAAAATGGGTAGAGGTAGAAGTTATGCCACGATTACAAGCTAAACCTATTGTCTATTTTCTCTATTAACACATTATATTGCACTTTGGATCACCTAGAGAACTAGTCTCATATCAAGGAACTCATTTCTCTCTAAAGTAATAGAACATTTCACCACAATCTATCAAATAAAACATAGAAAAACTTCACCATATCATCCTCAAGTCAATGGACAAGTGGAAGTAACCAATCAAGATCTTGAAAAGATAATAACTAAAACTATGGCCACTAGTAGAGTAGATTGGATAAAAAGATTAAAATAAGTTGTATGGGCCTATAACACAACTTGGAATACTACCATTGGTTTAACACCTTATGATATGACTGATGGTAATCAAGCCATCATGCCCATCGAGTTTGATATTGATACTCTTCGCACAATAGTACAATTTGATATGAACTTATATCGAGCATAAAGGGCTAGGTTGGAGAATTTAAATATTCTTGATGAAAGGAGACTCGAGGCACTTCATAGAATTGAATTAACACAACAAAGGAAGAAATGGCATGATAAACACATTGTACCTATAATGTTTCAACCAAGATACTAGGCTTTGCTATTTGACTCCCACTTCAATGCTTGTTAGGGGAATTTAAGGACAAGATGGCTTGGGTCGTATGAAATTGAAGAGATATTCAAAAATGGTATAGTAAAACTCAAGCCTATTGATCACTCAATCAGAAAATTGCTAGTTAATGGACATAGGCTTAAATTATATAAAAAGCCACATTTTAAATAAGAGTTCATGCATCATCTTAAGCAACAAACTGATTTGTGGTGTATATATAAACTGTAAATCACTACTATTGAATAAATACTTCTCTTTAATAAGCAACGAATACACTACCCATTAAATAAGTTGTTGCTTTATATATAAAATATACATATGTATAAAATATATTCATATAAATTAAAAATATTAAAAAAAAAGGATTATGCTTCTTTTTTTTCATAAAAGAGTGCCAATGTTTGCATCAATTTCACTTTATTCTCCACTAGAATTTTCAATCTCAATGTTGTTTCAAAAATATCCTAAAAAGAGATTTCTTTATTTTGCATCAGCTTGAGAGTTCTATAGGAAATTTACTGCCACATATTGCATGATACTTTTGCTTTCTTAAAAAAAAAACAAAAGCTAGGTGTTTTCAAGTACTCAGTCACCACTAGTGTTTTGAGTAAATCTTCATTGAAAATAAAATAATATTTGGACGTTATAAGTTGCTTCTAGTCAATCAAGTTTCCTCTTGGACTATGCACTGTATAATAAATAAAACATTGTGAAGTTTGGAAAGACTAACCTATGAGTTACTATTGCCATAAGAGTGAATGATTTTCCTTGCTTATCCAAATTATGTGCATGGTCTAGAAAGCTAATGAATTAGAAAAATGACAAGCTTCCCCTTCACCTTTGAAAAAAAAGAGAAGAAAAATCCCTTACTCTCTCTCTAAACAAGCAAGTATTCCAAAAAGTATCTTCTTGCTTCTTAAAAATGAGCAAGAACCCCAAAAACAATAAAAAATAATTCCTTTCTCTCTCTCTAAACGAGCAAGTATCCCAAAAATTATCTTCTTGATTCCTCTTAAATAAGCAAGAATTCCAAAAAGTAATCAAAATCTCTTTCTTCCTCTCAAAATAAGCAAGTATCCCAAATAAAATTAAATAAAATAAGGATGAAGAGCTTGAATCCCTGGAATTTTTAGTATTTCAAAAATCATGGAGTGATCCTCATTACAACAATGGGTTGAATGAAACTCGCCTGGCAATAAGGTATCCTTACGCAATAGCGCTAAGTATGGATAAGACCTATGGACATTCATAGATAAGCTAGCTTGTTGGCATAAGTGACTATTGGTTTACTCAATCCCTACTCATTATGAGGAATGAATATTCACTGCACACATAGTTGATCCTCGAGAGGCTTGAAAACATTAGGAAACCCTTAGAATCATACTAATTCATGATACAAATAGATGAATTTGTTCAAAGTCTCTAGTATGTCTGAGTATTTGTAAAAAAAACCTAGAATGTTGTAAGCAAGCAAGAGTCATAAACTAATTCCTAAGTACTATGGTTTATCCCATCCTACAAAAGTGTGGTTTGTATTTTCCAAGAATCCTAATATCCTGTTAAAATCATCCTATGATAAAAGATCTATTTTTTTATGACTGATATTCATCCCACATGAAACTCCTTATGAAATTAGAAGAAGAAAATCTTCCAAAAATTAAAAATTAAATAAATAAATAAATAAAAAATAATATATATAAATGATAAAAATATATAAAAATAATAAGTAAATAAAATATATCTATATAATGATAATTTATATAATATATCTAATATTTATAATAATACATCAATATATATTTACCCCCATACCATTTAAAATAATATATAAATTTCCTACAAATATAAGCATCTTTATATATAGATATTTCCTTCTATTTTTATTTTGGCTATATACCCAAAATTACAGTTTGGGAGGAGGTATAGGCTTAATACAATAAATTTTATTATACATTTTGAGGGAGTAGTAGAGGAGAGGATTTTCCATAATATAACACCTATAAAGTAGAATTTTCATGTTTAATATTATATATACTCAAGATGCTATATATATATATTAATTTTAATTATAATTGAACATTCTTCCTTATATATATAATAAATAAATAAATTTTTTTATCGATAAAATTTAAAGACCCTCTTTAATATTGTTCATCTTCATCACACAGACAGAAGATGTCAAAGTTTGATAGCATATACAAAGAGTATGAATAAACATGTTTTTAAAAAAAAATTAGGGTTAAATTTAAAAATGCATATGGTATCTGCTCATGTAGAGGAGTTGGAGAGCAAGTGGGTAGTTAAAAATTTCTAGTTATCGAGAGGCCCAGGTTCAAATCTCTCCCCTCACATGTTGCAGATATGTTGTATATAAAAAGGTTCCTCATCAAAAAAAAAAGAAAAAAATGCATATGGTCCCTAATATTTCACCATTATCATTCATGAGTTTGGTCTTCTCACCAATCAAAATTCAACGCCACATGTAACAAATTGGAGTTATACCAAAACATTTCATCTATAGTTTAAATAATTTAATTTGCAAATATTATCTAAACCTAAAATTAAAAATTGTATTATCATGTCTAATTGTTGTTATTCAAAATTGATTCAAAAATTAAATTATTGTTAATTGTATAAATTTTAAATAATAATAATAAAAACAAAATTTGCATTCACGAGTTCTTTTGAACATAAATATTTATTATAATAATATTTAATAATTAAAATTAAATAATAACAATATATATATATATATATATATATATATATATATATATATATATATATATATATATATATATATATAATTACTATATCTTTATTTGAACATTATTTTTTATTTTTTATTTTTGGTGGTGGCCACAAGGGGTAAACAGACTGTGACCACGAGGGAACCATTACATAACATATCCGCAACATGTGAGGCGAGAGATTAGAACCTGGGCCTCTCAACAACTAGAGAGGTTTAACTACCCACATGCTCTCCAACTCCTCTACATGGGCGGATAAATTCAACTACAAAGTTATTTGAACATTATTTTAATATATATAATAAAATACATATAAAATAAATAAAAAATTAATAATTTATATTTTTCTAAATTAAATTAAAATTACATGCATCAATATCAAGGGAAGTAAAGCAAGTCATGGATCCAACCTAAAGCACATTGGATTTAGATGCTCACTATTTGTTTCTTGGGGCATGTGTCAACAAATCATAAGATGTTTTAGTTCATGCATGAAACCATGGAAGATGGAAGATTGTTTACCTACTTGTGCATTGTGTCTGGATATAGCGTGCATGCGTTAACTTTGACTTCCAGTTTATGTGTTGTATTGGCTTCCACATGGCCCCTGGTTCATTAGCTCCATCAGATTTGCTTTGTCAAAATTGAAACCCTCGACTGTGTTTGCCTTGTCAAAAGTATGCGAGATAACATTGAACTTGGATAACTGGTCATCAGGGAGAGGTGACTGGTTGTTGGAAAGCATTGATGACATGCTATATTTAGCACAAAGGGAGATAAACTCATAATATGATAAAACATAAATATAAACTCACTTGTCATTCTCATGACCATTTAATAGTAGTTCATAATATTATATTACTATTATTAGTTTATAATATTATTAATATTATTATATTATAATATTAATATTATTTTTAGTAGTTTATAGTATTATCACGATAGTATTTATGTTTTATATTATAATTTATTTACTATAATTAATATAATAATATAATAGTGATTATTTATGTAATTATATTAATATTACTAATATGTGAATATATATATATATATATATAATATAATATAAATAGTACTATTAGCTATTATATTAGTTTATAATATTATTTCTATAATTATATTATTATTAAGTTTATAATATTATTATTATTATATTAAGTTCATAACTATAATATTATAATTATTATTATTAATTTATAATACTATACTTATAATTATGTTATTATTATTATTTTTAAGCAAAAAACCGCTTACGGGGCTGCCTTGGTCTGAGAGACCATGAACAGGGGGTTCTACATCATCAAAGTCACCCGAGAGTGCCCTACCCACACCAACATTATCAATTGGATTTTGGGTACCCAATTCAGCTTTTTTGGTAGGGTGGAGATTCGAACTTGGGACCTCCCTTGGAGGATTGCCCTCTCCTCTCCAAATCACCTACAACACCTGGGTACTTATAATTATGTTATTATTATTATAATATGTTTATTATTATTATAATAGAATATTATTTATTGATTTTTATATTTATTTATTTAATATGCTCTTGGTGATAATACTTCAACTGCTAGCAATAGGGAGCAAATAGATAAAGATATAGAAACCATCGAGCAAATCATGATCAAAGGCGCATGGAGAAACATAAAAGAAATCCCTAATTTTGAAACCCATATTTTCCATAAAATATATAGGGTAATAATTTGGCTGTTCAATAATGATTTCACATGAAATTTAAATTAATTACACTTGAACATGCTATACAAGGGATAGAATTGAGTATGTTGATTTCATACATTTGCACTATTTTCTCCATAAACAATTACAATGTTTTATTTTATACATTTGCAAAGTTATTTCTATAAAATCGTAATATTTCATTCATTATATCTACAATGTTTCAATTATAAAATTTGTTAAATCTCATCTATAATATTTGCAATGTTTTACGTTGTGATATTTAAGACTTGTATGCATGAGGACATGCATTTCCTTCAGTTTGGGGGAATGATGAGTGTCAAAGTGTTACATTATTTACACATGATTTACTTATATATTTCTTTATACATGAATGGATATGAATACTTTTTACTGTTATTTTACCTTAATATTGTCATTTATGTGTTAATTAGATTAATTATTATAAATGTTATTATGTGTATTTTACATTGAGTTTGTGTAAGTTTGTGTGTTATTAGGTAACTATGTATGAAGTTGGATGAATGACCGTGGATGTTGAACCAGAACACAGATGAATGAAGACTGGTTGGACACATGACACACCTACAAGCATTATGGATAAAGTATTATTGAAGCATTTACAAAGAAGAGCTATGAAAAAGTTAGTCAAAGGTTGACTAAGCATTAGTGCCACATCATGACCAACAAAGAATGCACCTTGCACAGTCACTCATTCTGGATGTCCACGTGATCAAAGGAATATTTGGTAAACTGTTATTTTATTTGATAAAGTTGTAAATATTTATTAAAAGTTGAAAAGGATCCAAACTTCTTATTTACACCAACTAAATATTCTCTTTCCTTGAGAATAGGGCATAAGACTATTTATGTTGTCTCTTATATTAAGAAAATTTGTTAAGATGAGTGCCACTTGGCCTCATAATGATTAGTCCAAGTTGTATTTGTTATAAATTCATGTTTTTTTAGAACAAGTTAGTTGCACATGTGTTAGCACTGATTAGTCAAAGTTACATCCTGTTACAAAATTATATTTATTTTAGAAAATTACTAGTAGGATTATTCATAAAGGGTTGGACTCAAAATGTACTTGTAAAAAAATGGTGAATCCTAATAAAAATCAAGGTGAATAATGGAGAATCCTAAGCAAATCAAATCAAGCATCTTCACACCAAAATTTGGGGTATTTGAATCCCTAAAATGTGAGGTCCTCTTTGAGGCCATTTTTTACCTATTAGATCATCGTATAACTTCATAAAAATACCACCATTAGATCAGTTTTGAAAAAAGATTTCTAATGAGTACAAATACACCTATGTTTGGATATTTATTGTGGCAAAATTACCTTAAGAAACAATTAATCCTAAAAATTTTAGGTGAATGGGCCGACATCGAGGGTCCTCATATTTACCAATTTTCAATTTTGGAAATCCTAATATTCGCCCAATTTGTGAATATTCACCACTATGCATAACCTTGATTACTAGTACATAGTTAGGATTTAGATTTTGAGTAGCTAGAGAAAAAAAATAAAGTTACAAAAAGACTTCTTTGAATATCATTGTATAAATTACAATAGGTAAACCATTGAAAAGGTCATGGCTCCTACCTCTTATTTTTTTCTAGCCTTGCCTTACCTTTTGTTCACATTATTTTTTGTAATATGAGTTGAAGAAGTCAACTATGGATGTAATATTCAATGATGTACCAGCAATAAAATAGTATTACTTTTTCTTCCATGTCTTTTGCAATAATTATTTTGTCTTCATAATAATTTACTTTAGTCTATAATACTTTTATTTTCCTGAAATAAATGAATAATCAATATTTAGAATAATTAGATGAAATAGTAAAGTACTAAAGTAAAAATAGCGAAGAGGAGAAGAGAAATATACTGACCTTTTCGAAAGTAGGGCCCACTTCCAAAACACAAGTATGTGTTCTCCCGCTCCTGGAGTGTAGTGTAGGGTAGAAGAATAAAATAGAATTATATTAATATTAAATAGACTTTATAGAAATTAATTTGCATTATTTCCTTTCAAAAGTAATTAGTTAAAATCATAATTAGTTGCACATGAATCCATACAACTAGGTTAAATATTTATATGTATTAAGTTAATTTCATTCTGCATTTAAAATATTTTATTTTGTGTAACCTAATCTTAAGAAATTGAATCAAGTAAGCTAGTTAAATGTTATGGAATAATCTAAATGGTATTCTCTATTATTTAAATTTTATTGGCCTAGATTGATAATTAAATGAATAGCCTGAAAAGCTAGACAAAAAGACCATAAAAGCCTTGATACTAAAAAAGACCATAGAAGCGTTGATACTAAAAATGGCCATAGAAGACTTGATCCTAAAGAAGACTCCAAAAGAGAGTATCTAATTTAGAAGTAGATTTTAATACTAATACTTTTTTGTAGGAACATGGAGATTTAGTGAGTTGGGAAAGCTTCCTACAAAAAATTTCGAAATATTATCTTCTTCAGAATTAATCCAGCACCTAAAGAAAAAAATATTAGGATATCTCATTAATGAAGGAGTAAGAGAATCCTTCTTGAATATAGAGGCAAAAAAATCAAAGATCCATGAGAAGATCTCACTACCAACACTTCTAAAATTAGAAGGTTGAATATAAGGTCTCAAGGAAGACCAAAAGAAGCTACAAGATCAAATGCCTTGGAGAGGCCTCTATGAGCATCCAGTAAAAGTCTTGGAGAGTCTTGCTGAAGAAATCATCAAAGGAGTTCCAAGGAGAACTCATTGGAGAAATTCACTACTAGAGATAGTGAAATATTTGGGACAATTATCACCATCCAAAAAAAGCCCAAGAATAAGAATTTGGAAAGGAGTTCCAAATATCATAAGACCTCAAAATATTCAGAATCTTGAGAATAAGATCTTGTTTGAAGTCATAATTCGACAAGAATCTTGAAGGAATATTAAGATAGAATAAGCCTACCAAATCCAGGAGATTTGGAGGTTGCCTATCCCAGCAAGAAGGCACCATTTCAAAATAAAATATCTTCAAATATACAATAAAAGGAGGAGGCTACTAGAGGAGAAAAATTCACTAAAATCCTAGGCTCGTGAAAGAGAGTTGAAGACCATATTTTGGTGAAGATGAAGTTGTTCAAGGCAGCCTACTTAGAGCTGTAAGATCTTACTCAAGGCAACAACTTGGTGATCATAGACACCAATATCTACATCCTCTATAGAATTGGTGGAAAAGGATTTCAAAAAAATATAAGCAACTATTGTTGGAAGTAGATTCATTAAGTGGATTACTTATCATATTTGATTAAGCACTTTAATTGGATTTAAGTTGCAAAAAGGAGAGTTGAATTAAGATTCATTAAAAGTGCAAAAAAAAAATGATTATTTAAGGTTCATTTGCACTTTAGGAGTTGATTAGATTTAATAACTTTAAAATATCTATCAACTACCTATCATCTACTTTGGAAATAAAAATAAGATTGGCTCCTATTACCTTGCTTATAAAAAAAATTATAGAATAATTCTTGAAGATTCATTTCAGATTATTCTTTATTAGTTGCAGTAAATTGATTAACTACATTATTTTTTAGATTTGATTGAAGTGATAAGGTGAAATTTTTAGTGTAGTAGAATTAAAATATTATTAGACTCATTTGCACTATTATATTGCTTTCAAAATATTATTGTTTGTGTTCGTGAGAAGGGCACAAAAATAGAATTTGTCAAAGTTTCTAAAGACACAATTAGTGCACAGATATCTAAAACTTTGAGTGGCCTTAGGAAGCCATAAAAATATCTCAATCCTCCAAAAATTGTAGAAGAAAGTAACCACCAAAATAACATCAAAGGAAACCTCGAACGAGACTTGATGAGTCTCAAGTTCAAATCACAAGAAATAGTGTGGAAAAATATAGAAAAAAGAGCTTCTATAATGTGGTTACAAGCTTGGATTCATTTATAAAATATCCAATAAAAAATGGGAAGGTATCTAATCAAAGAGAAAACCTCAAAACCCCTATATTTCACTCAAGATTCTGGCTCAAAATAAAAAAATCATATTTGTAATTAGGAGTGCAAAATAGGGTGCAATAAGGAAATTTTGTATAAAAACTATTTTACATTGTATTGCACTATCCTAATTTGGTTATACAAGGAGATAAGGTAGATTTAAAGGTGCCCCAAAGGCACTACACTCACTATAAAAAACAATCGAAAGTGGTTGTATGCTATCATCCATCTAAGCATAGCTCAAGGAGCCACTAAAAGGGCTCATTCTCCTCACATCTTGGATAGTTGAACCTGTAAGATACAATGTGCAAAAGCAAAGGAAGAAATAATGTCATTCAAGAGCAAAAAAATCTATGGAAGGAGGATGTAAACAAGTAATAAAGGAGGAGAAAATTGAAGCACCATTGGATTATCACTTACTCCACATTTGCTAGTTGAAATCGGTGCTCAAAGCCTTTATATTATTGCTCCATATACCAAAAAAAAATAGTGTAGGTGAATGAAAGAAGAGTTGGGGATTTTTGAAGCTAAAAATATCTCCAAAGGGTATGTTTGAGCTAGCAATAAATATGGTGTCCATGTAGAGAAGAAAGTGATACTTGTCACTAAGGGAAAACCTTAATGCTCAAATCAAGAGAGTTCTCATATTAAAGAGATGAGTTACACGAACAAGCTGGTGCATTAAGTGTATGGTATACACTTGTCAATTGGGACACCAAATGTTTTGCTAAAGAACATAACACTCATACATTACAACAAGGAAGACAAACATTTCTTTTACACCAAAATATCCTCAAGCACTTGAAGGAAAACATATGTGCCACTTGGCACTTCAGACAAGATTATTCTCCATTTTTAGGACTTTAGTGATCAAGTTCAGCAAGCAATATTCATCCTTGCATTTACCATCTCGTCATCTACGCGTATAGGGCCATGTTGTCAAGAAGATGATAGAGCCTTTAATGCTCAACGTAGTTGAGGTCAAAGGAAGATTCTAAACGATGTCATATTTGGAATGCTTTAAGCTCTAAGCGATTCCATTAGAGGGCACATTCATAGCATTCAAGGAATCTATGTCAATATTTTTAGAGTTAAAAACAAAATTTGAGTTAAATTTTTTTTTAAAGCATCACTGGCAGCTTCTAAAAAAACCATTTTTTTCTCAATCACTGGTATGCTTAATATATTATTTACATTCATTAAGTTTTTCACTTTCACTTGTCTCACATATATTGCACTCAAAAGATAATTCTAGTATAGTACTTGAGTTTTGTCCTTTTTATGTATTCTCAAATCAATCAAAACTAATACCCATTTTTTCTTTACAAAACTGGTCTATATCTCAAACACCTCCTTATATCTCCATATTATAAAATCAACAATAATACCACAAAAATAAATATATCAAACACGTACTTATATATCCCTTCTTATAAAATCAACAATACTGCCACAAAATAAATATCTTAAATACCTTATTGGCTGCCAATGTCAAAATGAAACTTTCTCATTCAAAAAATTCATGCATGAGACTTGAAACAGAGTCTCTTTCCTCCAAGACTTATCAACGCACAATAAGCCACTTCGAATACACTATCCATTGAGAAGAACTATTTACAACCTATAATTTAAAGTTCCCTCATCAATGTAGCCAATCAAAAATTATTATACCTGCATTGTAGTTTGGTCTTTAAGTGTCACTCAAATCAAACATTGTGTAGCCTCTCCAATATAACTATCCACTGTCAAACAACACTATGTATTGAAAATGTAAGCTACTCCACAATTTTATTATTCTCAATTTTTAAACCTCTTGTACACAGAAATAGTTTGTGGTGTCTTTATATTTCATTTGTTGATTAACTATGTAAAATCTAGAAGCACTATTCTTCTTCTCACGGGTATTGCATCTGTTTGTTTTAAGATCTCTTCTAATGCTTTCAGTGATCAACAATTTTCCAACTCTTTTATTTTTACACACAGTAAGTTTCCATCATAAAAAATAGCGAAGACCTTGACAAACAAAAGTGGAAACACACAACAAAAAGTAGCAAGCTCACTCTCTCTGATGGACAATGATCAACATAAAAAATATACAATTAAAGGCAGTGAAAATACATAGTGAATGATAGATAAACCACTCTCTCACAAGGAAACGAATGATAGAGAAACCACTCTTTCATAGGATAATGAAATAGTAATGAAACCACTCTCTTAAATGGTAGTAAAACATCAATGAACCAATCATCCTAATGGGCAACGAACAGTAGTAACAACACTCTTTAAAATGTCAGTGGACAACAGTGAACCAATTTTCCATGTGGGCAACTCAACCAGTGAATGTAATATCTCATGGTGCAACTCAACCAGTGAATAAACTCTCTTAGAAAGTAATGACAAATCAACAAACAAAATATCTCAAGGTGCAACTCAAACAACGAATGAACTCTCCCACCAAGAAACAAAAAATGATGAACAAAGTCTCTCAAGGTACAACTCAACAAGTGAATGAAATATCTTTATGAAGCAACAGTGACATGGGAATAAAGAATCACACAATGAAACCACACACTCTTGCAACATGAACTTGAAAATAATATTTATACTCTTCATGTGGTGCCCTAAAAAGTTAGTCCATATTTTACACCCTTCTACTTTAACCAAATATTTAAATCTGAGATTTAAATATTTAATCTTTTATGTCCAAACCATCACTTTAATATTTGAAATAAATATTAAAGTATACCTTGCTCTTAATATTTAAATATCAATTTAAATATTAAAGCATACATTTTGTCTCATATACCCTTGAAGATATATTTACCTTGCATGGTTTGCATCATCACATTATCAACAACTTTTGACATATCAACAACCTTTGACATCAATGACAACACAAATATTCCAACACTTTTCACACACAAGTTAACACACACTCACATAATCGGTACTTGATGATTTATTGCTTGCATTTAATTTCTTGCAAAGTGTTTTGTTTAGTCTACATCCTTCTTCTTTCGTAACTTTGAAGTGTGGAGTTTTATTGATTTTCTGTTGTATTGGATTGTTGTTGGTCACTCTTCATGGATTATTGTTGAATCCCATGATATTCTCACAATGACACTGAGAGGGGGGGGTGAATCAGTGTAACTATTTAAAATTTGAATCTGCAACTCTTAATGCTTCAAAATGCAAGCTTAAAAATAGATATAGCAAGTATAACAAAAGAGCATCACACAACACAAGATTTAAAGAGGTTCACCGATTTGGCTACTCCTCAAATAATGACTGTTTGGACTACAATCCAAATCCAGCATTTGCAAGGATTCAATCTTTATAAATAGTTTACCAGCACCCACTGGAAGGAGCACCAACCCCTAATTTATCTGCAACAACAGATAGGAGCACCAACCCCTTATACCAAGCACCAACTTGGATTTCTATTTTGAATAATAGATTGACATAAAAATGCCTTCTCTTTTACAAGACCCTCACCTGGTCTATTGCTCATTCAAATCAATCTCATAGAAGCATAAGGAGAATTGTTAGAAAATCAATATCTTCTATTGCTTACTAAAACCTCTCTTTCAATTTTTCAAGAATAAAACCAGGTTTTAGTTCTGTTGTTGTTTTTCCTGCATCACACTTTCTATGCCTTTTTTTTTTTACAGCACTCTACCCAACCTTACTTTTAGTTTTTCAAGATAAAAACACGATTGCAGTAACCTCACTTACTATGCCTTTTCGATTCTTTATACTTGGCTTACTCGAACGACTCTTTCAAAACGGCTCTATTTTTCCCTCCAATTTTTCATGCATTCTCGGCTACGTTCAATCTGTCATACCCTCTCTGACGTGCTCTGTCTTTTAGCCGCTTTCTTTCTGACTCATTCTGACAGTCTTCTCTGCTCATTCTGACAACTTTTTCTATGCAACCTGATAGCCTTTTTCTGTGTTTTTTGATGCTCTATCATTCTTATCTTCTATCCTTTACGTAACTGCCCTCTTGGCACCTTTACACTTTCCAATGGCACTCTTTTCAATTCTGAGTCAAACTTTTTCTTCTGCCCACAACTACCATTTCTGACACACACAACCTATGAGAAGATTTCTCATTTATCAGGATTCTCAGTATATCTACACTTTTGACAGCCTTGCAGCATCATGGCCCTGTAACAACGGTTCTTGTCTTTAATGCATTGTTCTATAACTACCACCTGTAACTTCAGTTCTGACTCCAGTTAACTCTTACCTAACTGGCTACATGATTTTCTTCTGCACTTACCCCGAAAACTGTCACTGTGCATGCTTCTCGACTTTTACCTGTGCAACTATGTCATGTCGCGATATCACGACATTTCTGCCCATTTGACCTTTTCTAGACAGTTGACCGTGAAAACAAGACATGTCGCGATATCATGACGTTATCTTCTTCCTAGTCCTTATCTCGGCATGCAACCGCAAAAATAGAACATGTCGCGAAATCGCGACGCATTCACTGCCTCTAGCTCTTTTCTGTCTCTTGCCCGTGAAAATAGGACATGTCACGAAATCGCGACGCTTTCGCTGCCTCTGGCTCTTTTTTGTCTCTTGCTCGCGAAAACGGGACATGTCACGAAATCGCGATGCTTTCGCTGCCTCTGGCTCTTTTCTGTTTCTTACCCATGAAAATGGGACATGTCACGAAATCGCGACGCTTTCGCTACCTCTGGCTCTTTTTTGTTTCTTACCCGCAAAAATGGGACATGTCGTGAAATCGTGACACTTTTGCCTCTATGCATTCTCTCTCCTCTTCGGGTCGTGAAAACACGACATGTCACGATATCGCGATACTTTTTCTCTCGAGCTCTTCCTCTTGCAATGTGTCACAAAATTGTGATGCTTTTTCTCCTTTGCGCTTCTTCTCCAAACTTGTCGCGAAATCGTGACACTTTTCGTCCTTGGTGCTTCTTCTCTGAATCTGTCGTGAAATCGTGACACTTTTTGTCCTTGGCGCTTCTTCTCCGAATTTGTCACGAAATCGTGACACTTTTCATCCTTGATGCTTCTTCTCCAAACAAGTCGTGAAATTTTGACAGTTTCTCTTGCACTTTCTCTCTCCTCCATTTTGTCGTGAAATCGCAACAGTTTTTCGTGCACTTTCTCTCTCCTCCATTTTGTTGCGAAATCACGACAGTTTTTCAACTTTGCTTCTTTTCTTCCAACATGTCGCGAAATTGTGACAGTTTCTCCAGCTTTTTCTCTCTCCTCCGATATGTCGCAAAATTGTGACATTTTTGGCTGTCTTCTCTCTCCTCTGTTATGTCGTGAAATCGTGACATTTTTGGCTGTGTCTTCTCTCTCCTCCGTTATGTCTCTAAATCGCAAAATTTTTGGCTACGTCTTCTCTCTCCTTTGTTATGTCGCAAAATCACAACATTTTTGGCTGCGTCTTATCTCTCCTCCGTTATGTCACGAGATCGTGACATTTTTGGCTACATCTTCTCTCTCCTCCGTTATGTTGCGATATCGCGATAGTTTTCTTACTTGTCTTTTTCTACAATTTTTTTGAATCTAGGCCACTTCTTTCTTCTTGGAAATTCATTGTACATGTTCTGACTGTCCTCTGAACTGCATCAATCTGTCTGTGTTGACAACAATGACAATACTTTTCCTGCACCTTGCTCAACATCCCTAAGAAGATATTGATCATTCGAGAGATCTAAAATCCTTCTATTTTTCTTCTACACTCTCTATCATGTGAATTGACTCTTCTATATGCATATTTAGATTTGAATGACGCGATGGAGCTTCTACACTTATCTTTTATTTTTTTACATAGTTTATGCAAAATCACGCCCGACCTGCTACGTGACATGACTTTGCCTTGTGTTATCATGATTACCCATTACGAAGTGTGATTTTTCTTGATGTAAAACTAGGGGTAATATGTTGTTCCTATTTTCTTCATTGCATCATAGACTGCATTTAGAACATAGTGGAATGTCCTATTTTTATGATTTCATCATTCTTCTATGTTATATTGTATTATCTTTATTTTCCTCTAAAGGTCAATTTCTGCTTATAATTATCAAAGGTCAGCAAAAATGACCTAGGGGGCTTGACTTTTGTGCCTTCAAGTATTGTTATACAATGTCCTAAGCATCCCCCCTAACACTAATCCCATTTTCAAGTGTTTGTTGACTTATCTTGCAGGAACAGGTATTATTGATAGCATTGAACAAAGGGATAAAAACAAGGATAAAACATTGGATAAGTTAAGTATTATTATTAGTATTTTAGGTTGTTTTTTTAGTGCTTTTACTTATGTTATAAACCCTATATCTTATTTTATAGAAATATATCTAATTAATTCTAACCATTGAAAGGAAAATAGCATATAATGTGCACTTAGGGTTAATTTTGTTTGTGCATTTCTTCTTGAGCCCTTGCTTAAAGGTTTTATATTTAAAACCCTAGGTTAGAAAAGCATTCAAAGGAAGAATAATTATAGTTTTAGCTCTTGTATTCCTACACTTTTGTATTTCTACATTGTCCTTTATCTTTTATAAAATAGATCTAGAAAGGACAAATCTAGGTGTTTGTCTTGAATCTCATACATCAAACATTCCTAAAATTCCTATGGACTTGGAGCGAGTCCTTAAAATATTCCTGGTGAACCCTTATCCCCTAGCATAGAGTGTATAGAACAACACAACCCTCGTGGTTCACTCCAAAGGCTTCTCTTCTCTCTTGTGGATCCAGTATTTTGGGAATAATATGCGGTAGGGCGGTTTTCTCCCTCTACATATTTAGTGAACCCTACGTGAACACCTCCTTTATTTTAAAACTTTTTTAATCAATATCATTAAATTTATTTATGTGATTCAAGGATCTTAATAATATCTTTAAAAATTATTTTGTTTTTTTCTTAGTATTCTCTTTTATCCTTTCAATTTTCAAATGGCTCTTATCCTTAGAATTCAATGAAAGCATCTTAAATTTGGTGGTATTCCTCCGAAATATGATCATATTGATAGAGAGGATCCTAACATAGATCTAGAAGAACAAGACAAAATGGATACTAATATGATTTTTGATCCTTATGAGGGACCTAATGGTAGCTTTGTATTTTCATCATTTGAGAATATTTAGGGCTTTATGATGGCCAATAGGGACAAGATATTAGGAGGCATGAAGCGAGAAGCTCACCTTGAAAGAGATGAGACTCCACCTCCCCAAATAAGCTCCTCTATGCTTGACCAGGAAAACCCCTTGCCTAAATCAGTACATCTTGATAATTTGAACTAAGTTATTGATACTACTACTACCACCAACATTGGAAGGAATATGCAAGCTCCTCCAATGAGTAGTGTCACTCAAAAGTATTTTCAATTTCTTACTAAATATGTTAATATCAACACTTTTGCTTATGTTCTTCCCAATGTTAGCTGTCACTTTCACAAGGTGCCACATATAATAGTAATATCCATACTTCCAAATTGAATCAAGCATTGATTCCTCAACACACATATGGGAATCCAGGAACAATGCATAACAGTAATATAGAAGTACAAATTTTGGTAAATATGGTAAAGCAATTGGTTTCAAAGTTTGAGATGATTCAACCTTAAAGTTTTACTTATAGTTATAAGGAAATGTGTAATCATCCATTGGATGCCATTGTTGCTACTAGACCTTATCCTAAGAATTTTCCTATGCCAGTTTTACCTATTTATAAGGGAACAAAAGATCCAATAGATCATCTAAGAAGATTTAGAATAGCTTGCCATGATCTCATTTATGATGATATATTATTGCTTAAAATATTTCCTAAGAGTCTTGGTGGCATGGCATTATAATGGTATTATAGATTACCCAATTATTCTTTGAAGAATTTTGAAGAAACAACAGAATTATTTGTTCAACAATTTGGTGCTTATATTTAGAAAGAAGTGACAATGAAATATGTTTATAATTTAAGACAAAGTAAATAAGAAAGCTTTTCAAAAAAATTGACTTTTTGTAGAATTTTAGTTGGATGTTTGAGATATACTTTACCTCTTAAAGATATTCTTGAGATATTTATTGGCAATTTACAAGAACAATTATCTACGCATTAGATACTACAACTGTTACATCTTTTGATCAAGCAATTGATTTATTAAGGAAAGTAGAACAGTATATCATTAGGAGATGCCAAATAAATGTTAATTAAGAAAAACCTACTAAGTCTCAACATAAAAATAGACATATAGGAGGTGATAATGGAAAAGATAGTAGGTCTTCTAATAATGTTACAAACAACCTATAAAATACAATACTTCAAAAACCTTCATAAAGGAATTTTACAAGGCTTAATATGTCTATGGAAGCAAATTTGAAACAACTCTTATAAACTAAGGTAATTGAGTTACCTCCTATTAGAAAACCAGATACTACGACTCATTGGTATAAGACAGGTTAGCATTGTGCATATCATAGAGTGGAAGGACATTGGATGAATTTTTGTAAGAAGTTGAAACATGTAGTTTAGGATCTGATTGATGCATTGACTTAGGCAATTCTCAAGTAGTGAATAATAGAGTACCTATCCAACAAACTGTAACTACCAATAAATATATGGGAATATTTAAATATCCAATGCAAAAACATAATCAACAAGCAAAAAATTAGGTGGATCATCAGAATGAGCCTCCTCCATCTGGTACTATGGTTGGCATGGTTGGGATAACTACAAGAAGGTAAACTTAGACTCAACATCCTCATCAAGAATAGAATTTTGTGTTATATCCCAATTCATTTTTGAAGAACAATCAAGGAAAATTTTTAGATACATGGGTTCCACCTATTGTATTGAGACCACAACCTAAGATTTCATTTGATCTCCAAAAGAAGTTGGCTAGTACTCTAACAAATATTTTAGTTTAAGAACTCATTCAAACTTCTCCCAAACACAGATATGCTTTGATGGAATTTTTAAATAAACAATTAGTTCCTTCAGATATTTCACCCAATGCCATAGTTTATACCATAGGTTCTCTTGGGATACATCATATCTCATTTTCGGA
Source organism: Wollemia nobilis (assembly GCA_028583015.1). NCBI lineage: Eukaryota > Viridiplantae > Streptophyta > Pinopsida > Araucariales > Araucariaceae > Wollemia > Wollemia nobilis. Next base: position 1,525,184 of record JAQPPZ010016414.1, read on the forward strand.
TGATGATAAACCTTACTCAAACTTGCAAGAAGATTATTAATTTTACATCATTGAACTTATTGGGGATAATTTTATCAAGTAAATTTTGATTGATAATGGTTCTTCCCTCAATTTGTGTACATATCAATTCTTTCAAAAATTTGGATTAAAGAGGAAGATTTAACAAAATTTGATATCATTATAAAAGCTTTCAACAATGAGTCCCAAGAAGCCTATGGTGTCATATCTCTCCCTCACAAAGTTGGTTCTAAAATATTGGATACTTTATTTTATGTGGTACATTGTCCTATATCTTTTAATATTCTTCTTGAAAATCTTTGGATTTACACAATTAAGGTTGTCCCTTCTACTCTTCATCAGTGTCTCAATTTTGAGTTTAAGAATCAAGTTATCACCATTCCGAGCGACCCTCGACCATTTGAATTTTGTTCAAATGTAGAGCGAGCTCGATATGAGTTCAACCTATGTCCATAAATATCTTCAAAGGTCTCTTCACATTCCTCATATCAAATATTAGAACAATTTCAAATTTTTAAAATGAGTGAGGAACATATCTTAAATTTTTTATCTCATAATCATGATAATCAGTTTCTTCAAGAACCTCTTTTGGATGCAGCTAAGCTACCACCATCACCAATAACCATGGTTTTTCCCCATAAGAAAGGTGATTTTGTACACTTTAGCATGTGTACCTTTGTCTTTGTAGGAACTACCTTTGAGGAAAATATATGTGGTAGAAACCCCTTCTCTCGTTGAGCATTGTTTTTCTCATTGTTACCTTTTCAATGATTACGTACTTCCTAAACAAATCCTATCTAATATGGGATATGTAGGTAAATGCTTGGAGACACAATAGAAGTTCGTTCAAGATCCTTTGGATATCGATATCTATCCTGGGATATGTGGCATAGGTTTCATACCTAGTAATGACCAACCTTTACCATTTGATAATGATGATCATCTTATGATTACGTTGACTATATGGATTATCAAAAGTCATGAGTGGGTGATGAGAATGATGGTCCCCCTTATTCTTTTGATGTCTTGTTTTACAATAGTATTGATTATGTGTATTCTAAAAGTAAACCTTCTATTTTAAAATAGGATCCTTCTTCGCTATCCTATAGCGATATTGCGAAGTTAGGAATTGCTCCTCCTTATGTTAAAAATGGTTATGTTTGAGAGTGCATTGAGTATCGTGCTATGTTTACCAAAGAAAGGGCTACAAACGAGCCTCTCCGTAATTCTAATTATCGAGAAGGTTTGCATTTTAGAGATTTATTTGACAAAATAGTCCATGACACGCCTATTATTTTTGTTAAGAAAGGTGGTACACTTAGATGTGATGTTGACTTTTGTTCTGCTTGCTTAAATTAATTAACTAAATTAATTAATAATAAACATAAAAAATAAATAAAAATTACATCGAATCAACTAATCATCATTTAGCTATGCATTTGCATTTCCATTTGCATCCATATGCTTGCTCATATTGCATTGTTTCTTGTCATCCTTTTGCATTATTTGCCTGATATTTAATTCAACTTGCATGCTTGAATGCCATATTTTGCATGATTGCTTGTTCATGACCGCTTGATCATATAGGTTTTTTGGGATCTTGTGACAATGGCATGTGATGATACCTAGTTATGTTGTAGCTCACATGCATTGCACTCTCTATAGGGTTCTTATGCCTAATAATATCACCACCAAGGTCTTTCTTCTTCAGTATTCTTTATTGCTTTTTACTTCTTAAAATGTATTCCTTACTCTTGGAAATAGTGAGAGTATCTCTTAGATAAAGGGTGATATTTCGTTAATATTTCCTTGTTTCTTCTCCATTGATCTTTTTTTCTTTGTCTTCCTTTGATTTTTATAAGGAAATACATGTGTTTTGTTTTGTTCCTTCTTAAGTTGTCTTCTTAGCACAATTGCACACACTCATTGTCTTATTTTTTTCTCTAAACCCCTATCAAGGGTAGAACTCACCTAATATATATTTTATCCTTATATTACATCCCACATGGGATAGTTATACATCCTAGCGGGTATCTTATCGGATATGGTATTCTATCAGTTTATACTCCCTTTTGAATCAATGGGCTCAACACCCCATTACAAGATAAGCTTCTTGGCCATTTTTAGCAGGCCTCAATATACATCTTAGTGGGTAATCACCCCACAATAGTCAATAAGTGAGAAACCACCCATATCAGGTCAGAATTCAACACCTCATCCCTCTTGGTGAGCACTACACTCATAGAAGGTTTAGCTCCCATCTTTTTTGGTATGATTCATAGTATTTAATCACATTGGTCCCTTGTGACCTATGCTGATTTCAATACTATGTTTCACCCATCCTTCTCTATTTCATATGGTTGACATTTGGATTATCTTCTTCTTTATCTTTCTTCTTTGTCTTCTCTCTCTTCTTCTTCTTCGTATTGTTGGTTTTCTTTCCTTGTCTTTTTCTCATGTTTCATTTTCTTCCATCCATTTTCATCCATGCATTTCATATAGCCTTGCATTTAAGATAGATTGCATAAAAAAATATCAAATTAAAGAACATCTAAGATAATAATCAAATCAAATACAGACATTCACAAAATATAAAAAGATAAAGTAGCTATGTATTACTCGATGAAAAAAAAGAGATACAGTCATGTCTCATTGGTGTACCACATTCCAATCTTGGTACACTCAACCAAACCATAGGGGTGCATGCCATAATAAAAATTGGCATGTCATCCCGATACCTAGTCTATCTTTAAGATCTTGTCTCCTTTTCTCCACCTAGAGGAGGTGGTGGTCTAGGCAGTCTCATACCCATGAACTATGATGTCGAGAATATCTGTGACCAATATCGTGACCTACTAGGTAACTAGAGGGATGGATAGAGTATTACTCTTTACCCCATTGATAATACCTAGAATTATATGATATCATAAAAGGTAGCCTATTGAACGACCACCTCCAGCATCTCCCCTACCCTCTCTAGATCCACCTATAGAAGGTGAACTCCATTGCTTGCCTGGTTGATCCCAACAACAACCATACCCTCTACCCGAGCTCTCTTGTGATCTATATGTAGATGAATTGCCTCTCCTTGAATATGATCGATATCTGATCAAGCCACATTTCTCTCCATATCTATGATGCTCAATGGGCCTCATAATCCCTTGATCCTCTTGGACCTGTCCTCCTGGAGTAGGTCCACCTATCTCTGCCAAGTTACCACTTGTACCCATAGCACCTATGCCTCCTCCCTCTAATCCCCTCTTCCTAGAGTTTGATCCTGGCTAGCTACTATTGATGTGGAGGCCTATCTTAATAATCCACATGGTAGTACCCTAGCGTTTATGGAGGTAACTCTAGATGCCTCTATCTCCCTAGTATCGATAGCACTAGTGCACTTTATCACCATCTCAATCCTGACCTGAGCCTTCCTTTGTCTCAAGGTTGTTGGTACCTACTGAGCCCTCTCTATGGCCCTATGAGCTACCTCTCATAATGCTCACTATATGACTAGGTCAATCACCTAGTGCCTATGTATTAAAACGGGTAGGGAGACCCTACAAGGCATGACTCCTCTATACCATCACTAGTATTTGAAGGCCACTTCCACATTGTCCACCCTACTATCCATGTAAGGAGGATCATTTGCGTCTTCCTCAGCCCACATAGTTATGTTGGGTCCACCTCCTACCCCTACTAGATCCAGATAGACTCTCTGATGCCAGTGATCCCCTAGGTCCAAGATGACCTGTAAGATCTTAAAGTACCTTAGGACTCGATCAAATTGAAATACCTCTAGCTCTTCCTTGTCTATCATAAGCCACCTTATTATCTGAAACCTCACCATATTCATCCTATCCTTAGTCTATATTGGGTGTAGATACCAAGATCGCCATACTATATTGACCTCCCTCAACTTGTTTACTATCTACCTCGCTAGTGGTAAATGTTTGGCATAGGTCCTCGCAACCTGCTATAGGTATCTAAGCCATCTATATGCTACTGGTCACTTTGGATTGGGTAATGAACCTATAAGTGCATTTGGTCTCTACTCTTCTATGTGCTCCTAGCAAATTCGTATACACTATCCTTGTATACCACTTGTACATGACATTGTACATCTTGTACAAGTGGGAAAACACTTATAGACCCCATGAAAACCTAACTCTCTAGTCTTGCATGTCTAAAACTACATCTACCATCACCCATGGTATATATCACCTGCTAGTGTGTCACATCAGCATACCCACAATCACCCCGTAGAGCACATTCATCAATGGGTTTACCCCATACTACCCCACCAAGTCATCTACGACCATGGTTCTCTCTCGCACCTTGTGGGTCCAACCCCTCAAAAATCACTACAAGGTTTCTAGTCTCCCTTACACTCTATAAATTTTTCTTCCCATGATGGGATGCATAATATGTGCCACACATACTCTAGTGTGATGGTAATCTCTCATGTGGGTAACCAGAAGGTAGATGACTTTGGGTACCACCTCTTTGCTAGTGCTATCAGTACAACCCTATATACCTCTACCCGAGGTAGTCTAGCTAGGTGGTCTATCCCCATTGCATCCAATGTATCACTCTTTACCTATCTAAGTGCCTCCATCTCCATCTCTAGGGAGACTACTCTCCACTCATGGCTCTCAAGTACCCTAAGTTGCGGTAGCAACAAAATAAGAAATTTTCCATTAATAAATTTAATTAAAAATTTGGTACAATCAAATTCCACATTTTAAAGTTGTTTTATTGCATCCTTTTCCCTTCTTCTTCCTTTCATTTTCTTTTCCCTCTTTTTATTTTCCCTTCTTTCCTTTTTTTCCTTTTTCGATGAAATCACACCCAATAGGCGTGTTTTCACGAAATCATGTTTGGTCAATTTTTTGCCAGGTATGATTTTGCTACTACTGCCCAGGGTGAAATTGTGATCGGGTTGCTAGATCACGCCTAGGTTGTACGTGATAAAACCATCAATTTTGGCATAAATTCACTAAAACAATGCATGAAATTTTTGAAAAATTGAAATGCAAGAAGTGGTTTTTGACCCTACCTATGCTCGCTCCACTTTCATTCCAAATTCACCCCTCACAATCACTAAATGATTACTAGTAGCACCATATCCTCCATTTCTCCATAGCTCATTTCTTCTCTCTCACACAGTTAAAATAAATTAGGGTTTTGTCCCCTTTTCACTTTTAACTTAGTTTTCACGTGCTTTTTCTCCTTTTGGTTTTTCTCACTTCTTCTTTTGAGTCCACATTTTGAGTTTTTATGAAGAATGTGTCCCTCACAAAACTCAAGGGTACACCTTGGACTTAGAGGTATTAATGTCCATAATGCCTTTATTTACATGTAAAGTATGAAAGTGTTCGAAATAACACTATTTTTGCACCATCCCTTTATTCTAAACCAACCACCCCATTTTTGCTTCTTGTTTTTTGTTCATGAGTGTTTACATATTTTCTTTGACACATTTATTAGGCCATAAAAACATCAAAGAGGGGACAAGATGTAGACACGAAAAAATGACCCACTTCAGTGGGCAATCTTCCTTGATCTCTCTAGGGGATCCCTTAGACTTAACTAAGGCAAGGGTAAGGCTCCTTCTCCTTATTTTTTTATCTTGTTTCCCTCTTTATGTGAAATTGCACTTGGTCCTTGATGGGGTGTGACTTTACATTACGATATCATGGTCGGTCTGGATAGGGCACAATTTCACCTTTTTAGGTTTTGACACATTAAAACCCTAATTTTTTGGGGTTGGCATGTTTTATGTCATACCTCCTTGGTTTTCTCACTCTTTCTACCTTTAAATCTGCTATATAAGGAGGGTTTGAATTTACTTTTCACACACAAGTTAACATACACTTACATAATCAACACTTGATGATTTATTGCTTGCATTTTATTTCTCACAAAATGTTTTGTATAATCTACATCCTTATTCTTATTTTGCAAGCAACTTTGAAGTGTGGAGTTTGATTGATTATATGTTGCATTGTATTGTTGTTGATCTCTCTTGGTGGATTGTTGTTGGAGCCTAAGGAGAGATTGACCATCTGAGAGATCTAAAACCCTTCTATTTTGCTTTTGCACTCTCTTCTAGGTGAATTCACTCTTCTACATGCATATTTGGATTTTTTGAATGATGTGATCAAGCTTCTACACTTATCGTTTATTTTTTGCATAGTTTATGTGAAATCATGCCCAGCTTGCTATGGGGCATGAATTTACCTTGCGTTATCATGACTGCCCATTATGAGGTGTGATTTTTCCTGATCCAAAACTAGGGGTAATATGTTATTCCTATTTTCTTCATTACATCATAGATTGCATTTAGAACATAGTGGCATATCCTATTTCTATGATTTTATCATTCTTCTGCATTATATTGTATTATGTTTGTTTTCCTCCAAAGATCAATTTTCACTTTTAATTGTCAAAGGTCAGCTAAAATGACCTAAGGTACTTGACTAATGTGCCTCCAAGTATTGTTATACAATGGCCTATGTAATCCCCCTAACGCTAAACCTATTTTCAAGTTTGTTTAATTATCTTACAAGATCAGGTATTATTGATAGCATTGGACAAAGGGATAAAATCAAGGATAAAACACTGGATAGACTAAGTATTATGATTAGTCCTTTGGGATATTTTTTTAGTGCTTTTACTTTTGTTATAAATCATCAATCTAATTTTATAGAAATATATTTAATTAATTCTTGGCATTAAAAGGAAAATAGCATATAGTGTGCACTTAGGGTTAATTATATTTGTGCATTTCTTTTTTATTCCTTGCTTAAAGGTTTTCTATTTAAAATCCTAGGTTAGAAAAGCATTCAAAGGAAGAATAATTCTTGGGTTAGCTCTTGTATTCCTGCATTTCTATATTTTTACATTGTCCTTTATCTTTTATAGTATAGATCTAGAAAGGCCAAATCTAGGTGTTTATCTTGAATCTCATACATCAAACATTCCTAAAATTCTTTTGGACTTGAAGCGAGTCTTTAAATCATTCCTGGTGAACCATTCCCCCCTAGAACCAAGTGTAGAGAACAACACAACCCCCATGGTTCATCCCAAATGCTTCTCTTCTCTCTTGTTGATCCAACCTTTTGGAAATTGTACATGGTAGGGCGGTTTTCATCCTCTACATTCCCAAAGGTTTATTTAAAAGAGAGCTTTATCATATTTTTTTCAAGTGTTGGATATTTATAGAATAATTACCTCAAAATTCTCAAAAGGAGATATAAGATCCAACATTATAACCTCTTCAAAATTTGGGAAAAGTGCTTAGTTCAATAGGAGCAATAACAGATAATAAGAGTTGATTTTGTTATTTACAAATATTTACAAAATCAATCAAATATTTAACTATAATTTACAAAAGCATTATAGATTATCCATAGCATACTAGGAAGTCATAATACATTCTAAAAATTTTGGTAATAGCTAAATCTATCAAATATTATCAAGTTTTAAAAAATAAGCTTTCATCCAAACCTAAAATCCTTAGGAGTATATACTCACATTACTTGGGAGACATAAGGAAGTCTAAAAAACAAGGATTAATAAAGGTTTTATAAAATCAAGCTTATGTTCAATCAAAAATCTTATATCCTAATTAGGGATCCATAAGGATGTATACTTCCCATAAAAATCCAAAAACCTACAAGGATAACTATTTCAGCAAAGAAAAAGTCAGTGTTATAAAACTTGGGATCATGAATTTTCTCATGAAATCTGAAGGAATGATAGATCTAACTTCAAAAGTAATCCATAGTGAAGCATTAGAAGATAATTTTGATACTATGGAATACTATCTGCAATCATGTCTCAATGAAGCTATTGACAATGGAAAAAGTGACATTACACATTCCATAGATCTTGTGAATATATTATGCATGGCATTTCTCACATATAATTTCTACAAGGATGAAAATGTAGAACAGAGAGGATTGATAGAACTACTCAAAAAGAAGATCAAACTTAATGAGTCATATCTAGAAAATCTTTTTCAATCCTCATGCAACATTGAAATTTTAGAATCTACTAATTCAAGATCTTATCATGATGCCCTAAGTGGTTGTTCTAAAGCTTCTATACATATTAAAGACAAGAATGAGGGACCCTCTCTACAAGAATCAAGTAGCAGTAAAACCACCTATGAAAGCTTAATATGAATCCAAAGAAGGAGGAATACAGTGCAAGTACAATTGAAATGAAGAACCAGTACATCAAAAATGTAAGCATAGAAGAATAAAAATCAAGAAGTTGAGAGGACAAGTGCGCAATGCTCTACTCAGTCATCAAAATTCAGAACCAAATGAAGACACTCTAAATGAAAATAATAAAAGTGGTTGGATAGAAGATAGGGATGATGAACCTAAATAAGTCGAAGATCATTTGATGGAAGAAGATCCACATTGAAGACTAAAGTATTCAATATCCAAATAATGTAATACAAGGGAGTGTTAGAAATAGATTATATTATATCATTTGGATCATGTAAATGTACCTTTCTTGATACATACTTAGGATAGTATATTACTTTAGGGGAAAGCTATCTAGTTACTTCATGAAATGTAATAAATGCACAAGTTTCAAAGTGCAAGTTGTATATGTGTAATTTATCCCTTGCACAACTAGGTAGAGTGTTGGACAAGGAATATATTTCCTATATAAAGGACCATAGACATAGAGTAAGACACAGTAGTAGGAAGTAGTGTAGAACCGTGTTGTATGATATAGCAATGTGATGTATTATGATGGAGTGTGATATGCTCAATGTTGATTCTTGAGCAATAGCTTTATTTATGGAGTGTTCATTTCCTCCATAGCTACTTTTGTAAACATATCCATCATTTCTATTTATAGTATATTTTTAGTCATCTCATAGATTTACTTTATTTCATACTATTCAGCATCGTGTGATTGTTATCTCCAATTAAATGCTACATAAAAAGCTAACAGAGACAATATGTGGCCTTTACATGAATTGTAACCTAAATAGATGCTTTCAAAAGTATAAAATAAACCATAAATAGAGCATCGATATTGTCTAATCTAGACTATCATAAGGACTTCCATTATTTATGTATTTGGTGCAAAAGAAAGCTACATGGTTGTACTCACTCAAAAGGATAAATATTTTAATAAGTGACCTATAGCTTTACTTAGTCAAACACTTCATAACGATGAAGAATGTCATAACTTCACTGAGAAGTAGGTATATGTTATTATAAAATTCTTAAAAAAACTAAGACATTATATATCTCAAAGAAAAATAATAATATATTTCATACATCTAGATGTTCATAAATTTATAGTGTGAGGAGGATTAGGAGAAAGGAGAGCCAAATGTATTAGAAAAATCTAGGAGTATGATATAGATATAAAACCAACTAAGTTGGTTAGGGAAAGAACACTTTATGAACATTGAGTTGTAGCCAACAAGGAAACATATGGAGCAGAGTAGTTAGGTAAATAAATTGACTTACTTTCTTGATATTGGTCAATGTTTGAACAAATTTATAGCATTTCAAATGCATAGGTACAAATTTCAAGTAATGACATGTGTTTTTATTGATAGCATCTTGTACCTAAATGTTTTGATGGTACATTAACAAGATGCATACAATTGGATAAGGTGGAAGAAATATTGAATGAGTTTCATACCGGCTTCTTAAGATGGCACTACTCTGATCATACCAGAACAATAAAGATCCTAAGAGTCAAATATGATTGATTGATTTTATTTCTTGATGCATTTATAATTACTAATACTTCTAAAAAATATCAAATATTTATAGGCATATATATATGGTAATGCCCCTCTAGTCAATTATTGTAGAAGAACACTTCTAGCAATGGGGTTTATATTTTATTTGGATGATTAATCCAAACCCCTTTGCTAGGAATAAATTCATATTTATAGCAAATCATTACTTCACCAAATGGTCTAAAGAATAAACATCCAAGAATGCAAATTAAGATATAGTTATTTTCTTTCTATATATATTGATCACCAAATTTTGGATCCCATATATTATAGTATCCAGTAATGCTAGATATTTAAAGAGGCTAATACCATGATATTTTCTATAAAGTATGACATATATTGGAAAGATTCATCTAATTACGAGCCATAGGACATTGGACTAGTAGAATCCATGAATAAAACTTTAATGAAGATAATTAAGAGAAATATTGGCGATAATAAAAAAAGTTATTACTTAATGTTTAATCAAGCACTATTGGTAGACACAAATATGGTCAAGAAGGATCTGAATACTATACCGTATACTTTTTTGTGTTGTTGATTCTTCTAGAATTTTCTACTTTGAAACTAATTGACCAATCAATATTAGAGGATATACAATCGATTGAAAAATAATGTAAAAATTATTGTTGTTGGAGGGAAAAGGAGAAAAGGCTTACAATAGCATCCACCAACATCAATAAACCATTAAAATATGGTTTGACAAAAGGTCATCCTTAAAATTATTTACTGATGGTGATTTGGTACTTAATCAGGATGCAGATTAAGCTAAACTAGAAAAGTACAACAAGCTAGAATAATTTTGGTCTAGACCATATCTAATTTTGGGAAAAACCTCTAAATGCATATGAGCTTCAAGACATGGATGGTCATATTTTGTCAATTCTAATGAATGACCAATATTTAAATAATTCTATAGAAGTGCATACCTCTAAAGTGTACATATGTAAATAGTGACGTGTAAATATAATAGTAAATTTAGTAGTGACCATAATTTTTTTGAGTAATAGAAGCTATTTTGTTGAGAATTATGCATGTTAGCCACCAAATTTTAAATTTTTAGCAATTTTATTGGTTAAAAGTGTGACAAACTTGAAAAGGAATAGGCATCATAGATTTTCACATAAATTACCAATTCCAAAGAAATATTTTGTAATTAAATTTGAGCACTCACACTCCCCAACATTAAATTAGCAACGATTATTTCTCACAATTGCTTCTTGCTATATAAACAAGGTTTAAAATATACAATGTATGAAAAATTATTTAGTAGTTGAGAGAGCATTATATTACAAAATTGCTAATGTGTCTTACACAAATATAAGAGCTACAAAGAAGCCTATGACTACATTTTTAGATAAAAATTTCTAGTTCAATATGACATGAGGGAAAAGACGGTAAAAAGTGCAAAGAAACTCTAAAGAGGTGCAAGACAGGCTAAGCAACATCTATAACCCTATCATTATAATCAAGCCAAAATTAAAAAGTTTTAGAGAAGGGTTAGAAGCAAGAGGAATAATATTGTTGTCCAAAAATCTTCAAGCTACTCCATGAAATTAATTCTTATCTAGACGTATTCCCAAGTTCATTCACCCTTGTCCAAAGCTAGTTAAAGCCATTGTAGAGAATTACAACCCAAAAATAGCAATGGTGCCTAACACAAAAGGAAACATATTATTTTCCATTATGGATGAATAAATTAAAACAGCTTTCAAAGTAGGTGTACAACGAGGTACAAAACCCAAACCTATTGATATAGATGAACATAAGAGTTATGTAAAGAAATATAATCTTAGAGCTTTATTAGGTAGAAATATAGGGAAAATTCCCAATGACTTTGTAGAAAACACCTATAAAGCTTGACAGATTTAATAATTTTCTTAAAATAGTATTATTGATGATAGCCATAATTATTGGTTTGGATATTGAATCATATGTATATGACCACAAAATTGCCATTGCATAGGTAGTTATCAATGTACATAATTATGATTATTCAAGTGCAAATGACCCTTTGTTCTTCGATTGGGACTATTTTTTGAGTTGTCAAATTGATAGCCTATTGGTCACCCTAAATATAAAAGAGAATGATCCATCCCATTACCCTTCATACATAGCTTGGATGTTCCTATTTTAAATACCTCCAAGTACGCATAATATACAACTCTAGGTAAAATATAAAGATTAATATCATCCTATAGTTGACTAGACCCTAGTCCTTAGAGAAACCTCTTCATATCTTGAGTTTAATAGACTATTCCTAGGGCCTACACTTGCATGCTTTTATGGTCAAAATACTCACTTGAGATCTGGAGCTATTGATAAGATACATGGTAAGAAGCATGAGCTAGGGGATTCGTATCTTCTATAAAATGACACCATTATAAAAATAAACAACTTCTCTAGAACTCCTTATTTGCTTTTCTATTGCATCATGGATTGGGTTTTTGGCATGGAATTATTTAGATAGATTGATGAAGCATACATGAATTTTGTGTCTAGAATAAAAAAGCTCGCACTTATCACTATACCTTCAAGTTTGAAGATATAAGCATGATAAAAATATGTCAAGCACATATTTTGATTGAAAATCTCAATGGTCTCTAGTTGTAGATAGTGCCACACATGTGTAATTATTATTTGGAGGGTAAATTTAAAGCTAAGTTAGCATAATTGAATATCAAGCCCCAATGTTTAATCACCTTTCATGGCTATAGATTGAGCAATTCAAAAAAATAAAAAATAGGATCAAGCTATTGAAATTGATATTAATGAAATGGAACAATGACCACCATGGAGGAAATGCTACGATTTCAAATAAATTTATGATATGACAAGAAATAAGGACCAGTGGATAAGTGAGGACCTCGTAGATAATATTAAATAGGACTTGAAATGGACAAAGAGTAAGATTTGAGAATGGTGGATATCATGTTGTGAATAATACAAGAATAATAAAGTTTTCCCTAGTGCTTTTGATAACCTATTTAAAAATAAATTTAATTCCAACTATTAAATATTGATGGAGAAACACCAAGAAGAGAGATATCCAATATTGATGATACTAAAGGATCAAGAAGAAGAAGTATATTATGAAGTCACTCAAAAAATTCCCACTCAAGAAGAATTCTTATTTTTCAATGAAGATTCAAAAGAAGATGTAGGCTTAGAGGAACTACCTCTACATAGAAAACAAAGAGTCCAAGCTAATAAGACTAGTGTGCTTGAAGTTTTTCTTGCAATAGAAATTGTCTAAGAGTCTAGTCAAGAAGAGCTTATAGTGCATGTTGTAGGAGCTAAAGTAGCACAAAAAAATAGCATACTTAATAAAATTAGCTACTACAATAAGATTGAATAAAGCTAAGTATTAGCCAAATATCCAACAGCATCCCGAGTATAAGAATTCTAGCAAGAAAACAAAAATGAATATTAATCCAAGCAATGAGTGAAAGGAGACCCTAAAGAATACTAAATGGTAGTAGTTGGAAAAATAAATTCTAAGAATAGAATTTAGATCAATAAATTTGATGCAACTATCTAGAAGTTGATTCTAGAAGCGAGAGGACTAGGTACATCTCCTATCTCTACTCCTCTTTCTAAAATCGATCTTCCATATGTATAGTCTCTAGTTGAGTAATTATTCCCATCATCTTCCTCTACTAGAGAGGATTCACCCCTCGTAACCTACCACAAAAAATGACTACCACCTCCCATATACAAGAGAGCCAACAAACCCCAAAAGTGCATATACACAAACCCCTCTAAATACTAGCATTGTATCACTAAATCCCACATGCATGATTTTCTCACCTTTTTAATCCACCTTTAATGATTCCATTGATTTCGAGTGTCAACTCTCAAAACCATTTTATTTAATTTAAAATATTGAAACAAATACCTAGAAATAGGTAGAGTAATAAGAACCACATGATGGGATAAACAATTCAACCACCCAAACATATGATGGAGTGGATCTTATTATCAAAGAATGGGTTAAAGTGGTTTCACACCCTAAAGTTAGGAAGCTAGTACCAAAAACAATAGTGGATTATTACCACATGAAGATAAATATGTATGACATTTTCAAAATTCCCAAAAGAGATACACTCATGGCACATCATACAAAAGCATATACACTTTTCTTCTAGAATAATCAATTATATATAAATCTTATGACTACAAATAATAAGCTTTAATACTTGGAGTAGATGCTAAATACAGAAAAAGTAGAAAAAATATGGTATAAAAATGATATTGGGGACCTAAAATGTTTGCTACATAAATATCCCATGAAAGAAAAATTTCAAAATAAGGATAAAAGGATCCAAAACATGGATGTTCAATTCCAATAAGAGAACACTAAGATTCAAGCACAAGATCAAGAAATACAAGAATTCATGTCAAAATTCTAGAGACAAGAAATATTTTTAGCCACAATTCAATTAGAATTATCAAAATAAAGGGAAAAACCATAGAGCCAGGTAATCTTAAAAGAATTTCTAAAGTCTTTTAGAGGCCAGTATTGGATCAAGATCAAGGATATTACAATGAAAGCCTTCCCTTTGGTAAAAAATATAGTATACATTTCAAAATTTATCTAGTATTAAAAAGGATAATCCAAGAGAGGAAGAGAGGAATTAATGAATGAAGTTTAGTAGGCAAAGGCCAAACTCCATATGTTGCAAAATAGAGAGGAATACCACCACATGGATGAAAACTCAAAGAGATACTTGAGTGAGTCATGATTACATTCAACCTAGGTCATATCTAAAATAGGAGGAGAAATAATCAACATCCTCAAAATGAGCATAGATGAGATAAAATTGGTAGTGTAAGATATCATGGAATCTTAGCTTCCAAGGATTTAGGGATGTGAATGGTCACTTTTACAATGCAAAACAACTAAGCCAACAACTAGATCAACAACTCAATGATGAAAATGAAATTGATACAATGCTTGAACCTCTAAACATATAGTAGATTATTGTTGTCTTCTATAATCTCTTTAGGATACTATCAAAATATCCTCAAATATATGGAGACCCCTCATATGATCATTACTTTGAATTGCAAGCATTTATCCATAGTTTTAAGGTAATACATATCCCCCCTTAAGAAGAAAGGGATAAAATGTGCAAATTATTCCAAATAACAAGGTGATACATCTAGTCAGACCATGAAAGAAGAACATGAAGAATCTTGTGCAACTACTAGGACCTCAGATGTCATGACCCACCCCATGGCAAAACTTTTTATTTAGATTGGACTTGTAGTTTGAACATTTATCTTATGGATGAGATGTTTGACTATGTATTAATTTCTATTAAGAGATATGCATGATGTGGAAAAATATAAACAAATCCATCGTGAAATAATAGACTATTTCATGTTTGGCTTATAACCATATTTGTGGATGGATAAGATGTTTCTAATGAATTTCACTTTCTCAAGAACATGTTCCTTTATGGTGGCAAAAAGAAACTAACCACCAAGAAAAAAATAATGCCTTTTTGGGAAATGATGTGATGGGTTAATTATCAAATTTATTGAGGAGGCAACATGGAAAAATACCCCTTTTCATGGAGATGCATATCATAAACTTGCATAAGAATAAATATATCAAGTTTTAGCTTTCTCTATGTAGTAGTTCTACTTGATTTATTCCTTGCTGCAAAAGAAAATGAATGCTCTAGTTTTATTATTTTGAAATTTTATCTAAGGGTTAATCCTTGTTGATATAGTATTTATTAAATAGAAATTAGATTATGATTTATTAAAAAAAATAATGGTTATGCTCTATCATTTTATATAGTAAATATTAATAGAGCCCTTTGCATAACTCAAATTATATTGTTGGAATATGATGAAAATAGCTTGGACATGCACTTTAGATAACCATAGTTGTGTTATAGAAGACTATCATTCGTAAAATTAGAGTAAATATGAGAAGTATTCATTGGTGGATCATGAAATAGTGTCCAACCAATAAGACTTCTCATTAATGTGGAAAGAATGGAAAATTATGCTGGAGAACGGACTTCGTAGACTTCGCATGGATAGATAGGACAAGGAAAAAATTTAGTAAAATGTTGAGGATGGGAGGTGGAGGTTAGGAGAGCACTGATGGGAAAGGAGTGAAGGATGATTTAGGAGGAAAGAGTGCTTGGTTGTCTGTGAAAGGAAACGAGGTTGCTTTGTACACATTACGATGTTGTCGTTATGTTGGTTTATTTTAGTTTAAAAATTCATGTAAGAATGCTCTCAATATCTTTTAGAATGGAATAGCCAAGTCTTATCTAGAAAATGTAGACTATGACTAGGGAAAGAATGATCGACAATGTTCAATTCAGTTTAAAATAATACATTCTTGCTTGGTGATAGATAGAACTCTAGTGATGTTTGTTCATTGTGTGTTGCATGACATTTTTTTGATTGAACAAGGGAAATTGTGTCAATGAGTTCTCTATCCTATAGAATGTGGAGATTAGGAAACCTGGCTATTAATGGAGTAGGAAAAATTGGAGCATCTCTTAAAATAATTGTTATACTCTTTAATTGAGAAGAAGAGAATTTGAATTTCAATATAGATAGAAAATGAACCTTCTCCAGGAGTAAAATGAAACCTTTGTATGTCTCTTTATAAATGAATGTTTTTGTTGTGTGGTGGGTTAAATTCATTTATGGAAGGATAGATATATTTATGTTGGTTATTTCCTATATTTGTATGAATTCATGTTTGAGGATTTGTTTCATATTTTCGTTAGGTGTGGAAAAGAATGTTGTTGATGCTTGGTTTGATAAAAGGATTCTAGATTGATTCTGAAATAAGAAATGTGTATTTCTTAAGGAATGTTGTTTATATTATGCACTTTCTTTGGAATAGGAAGAATTTTACTGAATACTACATTCTGTTGAGATAATATGACTGTAAATTTATAGTGGAAAATTATTGGAAGAGCCATATTTTATGTAACATCTTCTTTGTATATTAATATTTTTGAATACAAAAAGAATGCTATTGAATGTGTTATTTCTATAGATATAATATTATTGAGCTATATTATTATTGATTAGAATATTTTATTTCGATGAAACATCTTCTATTATTGTTGCTCTCTATAAATAGTATAAAAGAAATTGTTATTATATTTATGTTGGAAATTTTCATTGAATAGATATGATAAAAAGGGGGTGGTTGAAAATATACCACTAGGAAAATAAGTTGCTCAATTTTAAATCAAGTCATCTCTGATATCCATCTAAAGGTAAACTTTACCCAGTGGTTAGTGAATTTGCCTTGAAGAAGAAAGGATGACTTCTTGTTGATTGGATGTAAATAAGCGATCATCGAAAGAACTTCTGAACATTAGCCAATGCGGGTGGATCACTTCTGAGTTTGATGAAACTAAATATATCTTGCGATAAACTATGGACTTGCGAGAGGCACGTCCATCAAGATTTGAAGTAATAATTGAGATCATCTCGAGTGATATCTTAGTGTTACCTAATATTTGAAGTGATACTCTAGCCTTAGTAGAGATATTATTATGAAAATCTTATGTTGTCAATGATATCGATGTAATTGAATTCAACTATAATCTCTATCACATGTTGTGTGATATTGACAAGTCAAAATATGAAATCTATATTGTAAATACCTAAAATATAAATTAATGAAGTTATATACATTCTTGTGTCACTGGTCGAATGAATGAGTCCTCTAGTAGTTATGAAGAGATTTTTTTAGTTTTACCAGCACTCTCGTATGCTAGATGAAGAAGAGCTAATATGTCCTGTATTTTTTTAACTAAACATTAGCTTCAAGTGGTATAATTATTACCAAAATTTTGGATGTTAGATGATTGACATCTGTAATATATGGATATTCTTTTTAAATCATGATTTGGAATAATTTTTTTTTTTATTGGTAAAAATGGATTTTGAAAGGACCTATAACCTTTTACAAAGAGATTAATATTCTGATAAGCTCCACAGAGACAAAAAACAATAGGAGCAACAATGCTATCTAGAAATCCAGTAACAAACTATAGCACCCTAAAATTGGCGCAGTGAAATCTTAATAATTACAATTACTCTAGTAAATAATTCAAATTCAAATTTTAACTGCCCGTTAACCGTCGTGTAATCCATTTCCTCCTTTCCCATGCCATTTTTAGAGTTTGTTTTGACCGTTTGATGATATTGTCGTCGATCAGACGATATTGCCTTAGATCTGATGATTTCGTCTAGGCTAGGACGTCCAGACGATCTTGTCCCTAAACTAATTTTTCACAATTAGCTTTTGTTCCAATGGGTCTCTAATCCGAGCAGAAGCGTGTCTATGCCATTAGAGACCCTCCCCCATTGGAGATCTCCCAAATAGGGATGATATCCAACCTCCTAACCTCCCTCATAAGCCTATTTAATCCTAAGCCCTTCCCTTAGCACCCCCCTGGCTGATAATCCCTATAACTTAACTTCACACACGTTAAAACACCCTAAATTGATATTTGTAGTAGTTCTATTCCAATTTTTGTTGTAGGTACCTTAGTGTTTTTCAGTTGGAGCAAGCTTACATCGTCGCGGACGATCCTATTCAGATCGAAGGTGATCTTGTCGAATCAGAGATGATTTCATACCAATGTGAGATGATCTCGACTGCAGTCAACATTGAGGCAATCAGTGCCTAAAGTTTGCATTTCTTCATCTTTCAATCTGCTATTTTGTGTTGTAATTAGCTAGTTTATTCAGTATTTTATGCTATTCTACATTTTGGAGTTCACCCATATAGCTTTAAATGCATAATTAAGTCATAATTATTATGAAATCAGTATAATGCATGCATGTTTCTGCTTATAAGTTTTAGTTTGATAGTGCTACTATCATTTTACATTGTTTCCCTATGTTAGCATTGCTGCACTTTCTATGTTTTGCACCTATTTCTCTGTTTGCAGGTTTTTGACAAATTCGTCAGATCTCAGACGATCTTGTCTGATCTCAAATGATCTTGTCAAATCAGAGGTGATCTTGACTGCTTCAAGAATCAAAATCTTCATCAGACATCCGGATCAGGTATTTTCTTTTAGCATTCCTTAATTTATTTGTTTTCTATCTTAATTTTGTTTTTTATATTCATTTAATCTGCATCTTCATATAGAATAGCTTAGACGCATTTTGGCCAAACCTAGGATTTGAATGCTTAAGGCTAAAATGAACACATAAAACACATTCCCAACCTAGGCATGGAAACTACCATTAAATGTTTCTTGGTGAACCCACCATCCATCAAAAAATCACCATAGTACACCTCCCTCGAGAGGCGGGACATTCGCAAGGCCTCTCAGTCCGAGGTACCGTGCCATTCTTTTCACATCCCCCTTTCGTGCATGGATCCTATAGCCTGAAGGAAAGGGTGTGAAAAATTTGGAGCGATACATTTTGGTGAACCCGACGTGAATGCATTTTAAAACAACAAAAACAAAAAAAAATAAAACAACTAAAACATAGATGCATTTCAAATCATTTAAAATTAATAAGCTGCATATTAGATGGTAGCTCCTAAGAAAATATTAGCAGTAACTATAAATTTTGAAAACCAATTGGCAGCCATAGAAATCAATTTTGTGCTTAGTGTGCCTGAAACAAATAGAAATCAACTCTTGTGTGATGAACTTGATAGAAGACTTAGTGTCATATCATCTAGGTCAACAAAACTTAAACAAATCAAGAGGCTTAGTCTTAGATAGAATCCTGGATCCTCATCAACTTGTTTTTTATCATGAACTTCAGAGAGCCTGCCATAGATGGTTAGCTTATAGGAGAGCTCTTGTATCTTCAGAATTGTTCACCTTCGAGGAATATCTTGAGAATGCAGCCATTTTACACCAGTTCCTAGGTCATTTAGAAGACCAAGAGGTTGTTCTTACGGATAGGGAAATATGGAATAGAGTTCCTCGAGATGTGTTATATCGAGAGTATTGCCATGAGCTTTACTTCTATCAACCAACATCTAAGACAGATAATATCACTATAGCTCTTTTCATTAAATTTTTGAAAGAAAAATTTCAATTTGAAGAAGAACACTTCATGACTCCTAAAGAACTCGAGCCCATTAATGACATTTATAAATTGTTTATAGAAAACTAGATTATTCCTTTCAGTATTATTTCTCGCATTTATTGTGTTGTTTGTATCTTTACAATATTATTTCAAAAACAAAGAAAAACTAAAAAACATAACAAAAACCAAAACATTTCATTTTAAATATTGTAGTAGGTATATAATTAATATATACCTCTTAAGCTTGTTGCATATATATATATATATATATATATATATATATATTTGCTGAAATCAAAATTAAGCACAATGCCAAAACTTAGGAATGGTAAACAAACTGAAGGAGAAGAAGAAGATTGGTTACAAGATAAAACTAGAGACCCAAATGTCCTTCCTAAAGATCCAATTTCGGAAGGAGAAACTCTAGATCAACTAGAATATGACCTAGGTGAAGACAATGAACAAGTAGAAAGTGTTAAATAGGATGGATCCTCATCCCCTAGAGTAGCTCTAGATGGAACTATTGCTTTTGACAACGTAGATCATTTCTAGAAATTTCTCAATGATAACATTGACGCTCTTAATGTGGCAGTTCGTATTGATAAAGGGAAAATTAGTGACACTCAAGTATCCATGGAACATATGTTTGATGTGTGCACTAATCCCTTGTCTTTCATTGATCAAGAAAGTGATAAGGCTGGACCATCCAATACATATATGGTCACTATGATTCAAAACATGTCAAAACAACAGGTTACCCAACCTCCTAAGGAACCTGTTATTCAACCTAAAATCATTCCCACACAAAAGAAAACTTCCTTCACTACTTTACTTCGCCAAACTATTGATCAATATGCTTCAAGTAAACAAAAACCTAAAACGAAGCCAAACACCAATTTTCAACAATCTAGAATACATCATAATACAACTTCAAAATTCCTTCATAACACCTTTCCTACCAATAATTTACACAATAGCAACATAGCATCTAATCTTCATGTCCCTCCATCATATGCTCACAAATCCCATATCAATGCCCTACCAAACCAATATGGTGGGCAAACCAGTAATCTGGAAGCCATGGTGAAATAGTTAGCTTCACGTATGGACCAGATAGATCCTTATCGTCCCTCGTATAATTATCGAGAGATATGTAGTCAACCTTTGGATCCCATAGTTGTAGCTCAACCATACCCTAAGCATTTTCCCATGCCCATCTTGCCTATATATAAAGGAACCGAAGATCCCATAGAGCATCTTCGCATGTTTAGGATAGCATGTCATGATATATCACATGATGACTTGTTATTACTAAATATGTTCCTAAAAAGTTTAGGTGGAATGGCATTAGAGTGGTATTATCAATTGCCCACTCATTCTTTGAGAAAATTTGAAGAAACAACTAAATCATTTGTCCATCAATTTAGTGCCTACATCGAGAGGCATGTAACCATTAAAGATTTATACAACTTAAAACAAGACAAGGATGAATGTTTTGCCGATTTCTTAGCTAGATGGAGGTAGTTGACAGGAAAACTGCACTTTGTGCTACCTTACAAGGAAATGTTGGACATTTTTATCAATAATTTGCAAGAACAAATATCTTATGATCTATCAACTGCTACTTTAACTACCTTCAATCAGGCTATAGATTTAGCTCGAAGAGTAGAATATGCACTCATTAGGAGAGGCCAACTTAGGAATAAGGATGATGAGAAAACATCCATAAATCAATATAAAACCAAACAAGTTGTTGGTGACGGAGTCACTGACAACAGAAATGTTGCTAATATCAATGCAACAAAAACAACAAAAATATTTATATTGAAACCTCCTGATAAGCCTCCTCGAGAATTTACTTGATTGAATCAACCGCTATCAACTATTTTACCTCAATTACTCGAAATAGGTTTGATCCAATTACCAGCTATCCAGGAACCTGATCCAACTATACCCGGATACAAAGTTGACTTACATTGTGATTTCCATAGAGGACCTGGACACTCTACCAACGCTTGTAAAAGGTTGAAACATAAAATACAAGATCTGATTGATAATAATGAAATGGAGGTGCAAGCCTTCCAACCTAAACAAAATGCTCCTAATAACGCTCAAAATACTATTACCCAAAATCAAAATCAAAACGCTAATCAATCATTAGACATATTTCAACACCCTTTACCAAGACATGGTAAAGAGGTGGCCAACCAAATCGAACATCATAATGTTCCCCCTCCTACCCGATATGTAGGAACTATTAGTGGACATTTACTTAATCCTGATCCTCAAATATTTGACACAACCTTATCCCTGGTTATGACCAGGCCCTTACATAATTTTCAAACTTTTGATTCTAGTGATATAGAATCAGATACTGAAAGTGAAATTGACATCACTTCAAACCAATCGAATAGTTCTGAAAATGAATCAGATCCTATTCAACCCATCACAGATTCTATGGTTCTAGAAGAACCATTTCCTAGAAGAATTACTACTCAACCTTCTTCTAATCAATTCCTCCCTGATGAACAAGCCATCAATGCTCAATCGAGACCAGTTCAACATCCTCAATATAACATTGTAGGTACCATCGGAGTCGTTACCCGACAACAGGCTCAAAATTCTCAACAAGAATCAAATCAGAATGATGGATCAGTTCCATTTGCTTTGAAGAATCCCAATAAAGGGAATCATGCTTCCCATGTTCAACCTAAACCCCCTTACAATATTAATGAGCAATTATCCAATACTACAGCCAAAATTTCCCTTTTGGATTTATTAAGATCTTCTCCTACCCATAGGGATGAGTTGATGCTTACATTAAGCCAAATGATGGTACCTCAAAACATTCAACCTGAATCCATGGCCAATACTATCATCACTCGAGAAGTTGATTGTATTGATTTTCAAGATAAAGATATCCCACAACACAGTTTACATAAGGATAATCCTTTATACATTACGGCTCTAATTGGAGATGTAGCTGTCAAACGAGTTCTGATTGATAATGGCTCATCTCTAAACATTTGCACTTTTGACTTCTACCAAATATTTGGCTTTAGAAGTGATGAAATGAAGAAAACTGACATGATTATCAAATCTTTCAATGACGAAACACAAGAAACGTGTGGAGTTATTACCATCCCATTGCAAGTTGGTCCTAGAACTCTAGATACCACCGTGTTTATTGTACATTGCCCCGCATCGTACAATATACTCTTGGGTCATCCTTGGATCAATGCAATGTGGGTTATCCCATCAAATTTGCACCAATGTGTTAAATTCAAATTTAAAAATCAGTTGGTCACTATCCATGGTGACCCTAGGCCCTTTGATATGTGTGCCTTGGCAGAACCTGTTGGAGTGCAATTTTGCCCTGCTCTATCATCCACACATCCTAACTCTTATTTTTCATCCAAAAATGTGAAACACACACCCGTAGCTTCACCTATTTCCCCTCCATTAATTTCATCCTCCTATATAGATCAACATCTTCTAAACAAATCACTCTAGAACCTCAAAAAGATCTTAAATATACAACCAATCCTTCATGTTCTATCCCTAAAATTTAAAAACCTATAGACCCATCTATTAACACTTCCACATTATCAACATCTATCATACCTTCCACATCTAAAGCTTTAGGGAATGATCCTTCTACATCTTATGCTCTTTCTGATGAACTTTTACTAGATTTATCCACAATCTTAATATCAAAAAAAACAAATGCTTTCATGCAAGATTCAATTCTTTTAAATAACTTACCGCCATCTCCTCATACTTTGGGCCTCCCACAACCTATGGGAAGTACTTACCAAGTCGAGAGTTGTGCCTTCATTTATAAAGGATATGACTGGGGAAGAATCCATCGGAATATCAAAACTCATCATGAGGGATACGCTCGGTGTTATTTTACCAATGAATATATTAAAGCTAAACCCATGATGCTTAAAATGGGATATAAAGGGAAAGGCTTGGGACCTTTCCAAAATGGCATGAAAGAACCTTTCAAGGTAGAACCATGGCCTGCCCACTGTGGTGTGGGCCTATTTCCTAGTAAGGGTCAACCCTTTCCTTTTGAAGATGATGATCACCTCATATGTTATCAAGATTATTTGGATAGACATGATGACTTGCCTCTAAAAAATCAGCCATTTACATGTAACATGCTATCCATAGCTTACCCTAAAATTATTGCCAAACCCGATGAAGAGTTGGAAGGAGATATCTTCCACGACGTATCTGTTGAAGAGATGTTACACAATGGATTTTATTTTGATGGTTCTATACCAACTATAGCCCAACTTGAGACCGCTAATCCTCAAGATGAATTATCCAAATTAACCTTACAAGAATTACAAGAATTGGGCATTTCACCCGCCCCACCTAATTTTGAAAGAGATCTACACATGGAGGTAGAAAACTTCATTAAAATTAACATTAGAACTGAGGATAATCCTCACATAATCAATATTGGATCAGAATTAAGTCAAGAAAAACAAGAGCAATACATTGCATTCCTTAAAGAGTATGAAGATGTATTCACTTGGACATATGAAGATATGCCAGGTCTAGACCCTTCTGTAGTCATGAATCATCTAGTGGTCCATCCGGATGCTAAACCTGTTAAACAAAAACTTAGAAAAATGCATCCCAAAGTGGCTCTACTAGTCAAAGGGGAGTTAGAAAAACTCCTGAATGTTGTTTTTATACAAGCTATTGATTATGCTGAATGGATCTCAAATGTAGTTCCAGTTACCAAAAAAGAAGCTACCAAAGTTAGGGTTTGCACAGATTTTAGAGATATTAACGCTGCATGCCCTAAATATGACTTTCCTCTTCCAAACATGGATCAAATCATTGAATTTACTATCGGGAGTGGGATGATGTCCTTAATGGATGGATTCTTCGGTTATAATCAGATCAGGATAGCTCCTGAAGATCAAGCTAAAACAACCTTTATTACCCCCTAGGGTACCTTTTGTTGGAAAGTGATGCCATTTGGCTTAAAGAACGTAGGTGCAACCTATCAACGAGCTATGACTTATATTTTTCATGATATGATGCATGATATCCTACATGATTATGTAGATGATATTATAGCTCGCTCTATTAATGAAGATAATCATTTAGATGATTTGAGAAAAGTTTTTAATCGATTACGAGAATATCTTATTCGATTAAATCCAACAAAATGCATATTCGGAGTTAAGTCCGATAAACTATTAGGGGTTTTAGTTTCTTTACGTGGTATCAAAATCGACCCTCTCAAGATTGTGGCTATCACTGATATTCCCGCACCTACTAATATATCTGAGTTACGAAGTTTACAAGGTAAGCTTCAAGCCATCCGTCGCTTCATCGATAAGCTAGTGGACAAAACCGGTCCCTTTCTTAAACTTCTTAAGAAGGATGTCCCTTTTAATTGGGACAACGAATGTAGAGAAGCTTTTGAACTTCTCAAACAATACCTCCTTAATCCACCTATGCTTTCACCACCTAAACCTAATCGCCCATTCCTCCTATATATTTCAACTTCAGATTCTACCTTAGGGGCTATGTTAGCTCAACTTGATGATGAAAAGAGAGAACGGGCTAATTATTATATTAGCCGAACCTTCATCAGTTATGAAACCCGCTATACAACATTAGAAAAATTATGTCTAGCAGTCGTTTTTGCTACGCAAAAATTATGACACTATATGCTTAGTCAGAAAACTTATGTCATTGCCAAATATGATCCCTTGAGGTATCTCATGAGTCGACCTTATTTATCGGGTCGCACGACCAAGTGGGTTCTTGCTCTAAGCAAGTTTGATCTCACATTCATAGGACAGAAGTCTGTTAAGGGTCAAATCATAGCAGATCAATTAGCTGTTGCACCCTTAGAGTCTACCCATCCCCTCATCATTGAGTTTCCAGATGAATGCCTTCAATTAGAGGCAGACCATACCGAACAATGGTCCTTATACTTTGATGGAGCCCGATGCATGAGTGGGGTTGGTGCGGGTATTATTTTAATATCCCCTTAAAAACATCTTATTCCTCTGTCCTTCAAATTAACATTTGCTTGCACCAACAATACCATTGAATATGAAGCTCTAATCCTTGGGTTATGAGCTGCCTTGGCACTAAAAATTAAACATCTATTAGTTTTTGGTGATTCTCAACTGGTTATAAACCAAATTAATGAAGTTTATCAGACCAGAGATGATAAATTGTGCCCATATAAAGCCTATGTTTTACAACTAATGTCTCTATTTGATCAAGTTACCTTGGAAGCTATTCCTCGAACTTGCAACCGTGCATCTGATGCTATGGTCGTAGTCGCATCTCTCCTACCTTTGGAGTTAAATGACGAATATGCCACTATCATTATTCGTTGACTCCAGGAACCCGCTTCAAATAAGTCATGCTTAGAACCTTTGGATGTGTTTCTAATCAATGAAACTACTCCTGAACCTTGGTATACGGACATATTTGATTTTCTCCAAAATGGGACTTTCCCTGCCAATTCTAATAGAAACCAACGTCGGTTATTACGTAGACGAGCAAGTCAATTTGTAATAATTGGCAATACTTTATATAGGAGATATTTTGAAGGTATCCTATTAAGATGTTTGAATTTAGAAGAATCCAAATCAGCCTTGAGTGAAGCCCACGATGGATCTTGTGGAGGACACTTCAGTGGTAGTGTCATTGCTAAAAAGCTCCTTAGGATAGGCTACTTTTGGCCTACCATGGAAAAGGATGCACATGATTATGTGCGCCATTGCGACAAGTGCCAAAAACATGCTGACCTTGTCCATGCGCCTGCACAAGAACTACAGGCTATTTCATCTCCTTGGCCCTTTTCAAAATGGGGTTTAGATATTATTGGCAAAATCAATCTTGTGTCATCTGATGGACACAAATTCATCATAACCGCTATCGAGTATTTCACGAAGTGGGTTGAAGCTATGCCTTTAGCTTCCTGCACTGGCACACAAGTCTCTAAATTTATTTTTAATCAAATCATTTGTAGGTTCGGAATTCCTGCAAATCTCATCTCAGACAATGGAACTTGTTTCAAAAATAAAGATGTTAAAAAATTATGCCAAAAATATAAGATTCAACATCGCTGGTCCACTCCCTATTATCCTCAGGGTAATGGTCAAGCAAAAGCATCTAACAAAACCTTAATCAAAATCCTCAAAATATTGGTCAATAAAACTGGCCGTGACTGGCACATTCAATTATATCCGACCTTGTGGGCTTATCGAACTAGTGTTCGAACCCCCACTGGAACTTCACCTTTTGTTTTGGTGTATGGCACTGAAGCAGTTTTTCCATTTGAATTAGAAGTTCCTTCTTTGGCTCTACTACTTCAAGATACCGAAGCAGGAGAGGAATATCGAGATGGGCAGACTCAGCTAGCTGGAACTCCTAGATGAAAAGTGCATCAATGCTTTGGAGCATCTCCGTGCCTACCAAAACAAGCTTAAAATATCATATGCTAAAAAAGTTCGTCATCGATCCTTTGAGATCGGTGACCTTGTTTTAAAAGAAAATAAAAAAAATACAAATGCAACTAAGGACCTTAAAGGTAAGTTTGAGCCCAACTGGCTTGGACCATACATTATCACTGCTAAATTTGAATCAGGAGCATACAAATTATCTACCTTAGATGGTAAAGAACTTAAAGAACCCATGAATATTTTGCATCTTAAACGTTACTATGTATAAATTTGGTCATTTCATCCTTGTATATATTTGTTTAAAATATTTCAAAATCACTATTTTGTATTTCTTTCAATTTATAAATTCAAAAACACCAAAAACATTCATAATCATCAAAATTTTCAAAACTATTTGTTATATTTATTTATGGCACTTGTTAACCCTTTCAACAAAAATATAAAAATCAAAACAACAATATTCTTGACTCTTTTGAAACCAAAACAATATAAAGAAGAAAGAGAGAGTCAACATTCTCAAAACTTCTCAAAACAGTATTTATATATATCTTCTTACAAATATTGCAGTTATATGTTTCAAATTATTTTGGATAAATTAGCATTTATTTGGAATCCCTCACTTTCACACTCACAAAATAAATATCTTGATTTTATCTGGCATGATTACTAATCTCTCTTATATCAAAGTCCACAAAATTCAATTAAATAAAGTTTGAGCATAGAGAATTGATCTTGTTATTTACTTAAACCAAGCACATCTTTTCACAATAAAATGATTATATTTGTAATTTCCATGCTTTGCTACATAGTAGAAGTGGTTTCTTGAGCGAAAAGTTTCCCCTGCTATCCTATCATGCACATGGTCTAGAATCTTTGAGAATTGGCAAAAGGACAAGCTCACCCCTACCCAAAATAAAAATCCCTTGCTCTACAGCTAATCTGAGCAAGTATCCCTAGTATAGAACAAAAGGCAAAGTTCAAGAAAAAGAGAAAAAGAAAAAAATGTTATTTTATATCATTACAGCAATATTTCAAGCATTATCTCAATTATCAAGCAAAAAAAAAGAAAAAGAAAAAAAAGAAAAAGAAAAATAAAAGAAAAGCAAAAGAAAGCAAAAAGCAAGAAAGCAATAAAATCCCTTTCCCTACCCCTTTGAAAAGAAAAGAAGGGTTGATGAGCTTGAATCCCTGGAATTCTCAATTATTCGAAAATTGTGAGGTAAGCCCCATAACAAGTGGTTTGTGCCCAACCTGCTTGGCCTTGGGTAACTCCTAGCATGGTGATATGTCTATCACATTAGCGACCTTATTTTGTACGGACCTATGTCTGCTTATGGATTAGCTAGCTCTTGATAATCCGACTTACATAGTAGTCTAGTATGGTTATATGCATCTACATCATGGTTAATGAACACTTAGTTGGTTTATTCAAATCACTTGTATCATATTATCTTGCTCAAACTGGTAAATGAACATAGCAATTGCACACACATTTTATATTTGAGAGATTTTGTGTATCATTATGATAAATCAAGATTGGAAATGAATTCACATATGCACATGGGATTCCTTATAAATCTAAATTTTGTCTTTAAGATACTTTGAAATATTTTTGCAAATTGTTTGGAATAATTCATTTTCTTCTTCCAAGTACAGCTGTTTAGACAACTATATACATAATAGAAAAAAATCAAAAAAAATTTCAAACCATACAAACACACACACACATACATATATATACATATATATATTATTGACTTTCACGACGATGGTATAGTTCTAAAACCAAATTGAAATTTTATGCCTAGCGCAAGTCCTTATCTTCATATTTTCTGTTTATCAAAAATCAACCATGCAATAAAACAATCTATTCTCTTCTTGGATTTTTGTGATGATGGTATAAGTCTATACCTACATATTCTATGCCTAGCGCAAACCATTGTAACAATTTTTATTCCCCATTTATTTAAAATCATGAAAACCATATGACTTAAATCATTCTGTTATACAATTATGCTTTACAAACAAACAAACACATTTTCATTATTTCATGTCATTATGTCAACCTTCAATTTTGCAATGATGGTATAATTCCTAGGGAATTATCCAAAAAATTTATCACACTTAGGAATTTATGCCTAGCAAAAATCATTTTAACATTATTTCATGCATACTATTTTTATGAAAATCTGAAAACAAACCATCATCATCATCATTTGCACCATTGCACCAAAGTCTTAAGACAGTCTCTTAAGCACTCTTTTACTTTTTAACAATATTTCTATACTGGGATTAGCTTGACAACCGAGTGAGCGACGACTCCATGAAATGGTCTATAATAGCGACAATGTCCTTTGAAATTATTGTTAGAAGTCTCTTTTTATCTTTTATCACATTACATCACAAACAACCAATTTGTTACATCAGATTATTTTCATTTAAATTTTACAAGCATGACATTCAAACCATAATATTCCCAACGACATAATTACATGAATCCTCAATCCAATCAGCAAATAATTCAAACATTAAAGCATCATACAAAATACATAACACAAGTCATATGATCAAAAATATCTCATCTCATATATATATCACAAATATATGTACATCATATCAAAACCTGGATTGGTATGCCACAATATATATCTTGGCATACTCAATCCCCTCAATCAAATGTCCTCTGTGTAGTGTCTCGAGAACCCCTCGAGCTCTCAGCCTCATCTCCTCCCCTACCCTGAGGTGGACGAGGTGGCCCCATCGCAGTATGAGTGGTACTACGAGTCCTAGTCGTCGATCGAGAAGAAGTCCTCGATGACCCAATCCTGATAGGGTTAGCAATGCCGACTGGTAGCTGTACCCTCTGACCCTCTGGCACCATCTGGAAGTAGATGCCCTGGTAGAATGCGGTCTGAGCAATCGATCGTGCCAGCTCCTGTGTGCTCGCTCCTCCACCCCATGCTTTGAGGCGTGCAATCTCGTCTTTGAGCTGTGTCACCTCAGCTCGATGGCATGCAGCCTCATGCTGCAATGTCTGCAACTGTGCTTGGAGACAGACTGTCTTCGCTCGAAGAGTCATTGTCTCGCTACTCTCCCCAGTGTCAACACCCTTGCCCTTATCGGGCGATGGTGGCCTCTCTCTTTGTGGAGAAGGGGGTCTCTCCTCCCTCCTCTCTCACTGTCGCGGCCTCTCCTATGCCTGTGGCCTCCTCAGCTCTCTCCCACCGTGACCCTGGGCCACCTCCATAGCCGCCTGGCATCACCTCCCTATTCGATGCACAACTATGTGTATTGAACCCTAAGCCCTCATCATTCAAGGAGGGCGGATGCCTATGTACCAGGCATCATAGCCATCGGCTACCCCTACGTCATCCCCATCCACTAGCTAAATGGGGGCATCATCTGCGTCCTAACTCCAAAAGCGCTGCATGTCTGGAGCCCCACTCACTATGGTGTTATCCTGGACAGTCCGAGAAAACTCGTAATCCTTGAGAGATGGGATCCCCTGCTATAGACCGAACTGTCACAAAACTCGATCATAGCGGTGGAGCTCCACCTCTCCCCTCTCCATTCGCAACCAACAAACTCGCCTGACACGAGCTAACTCCTGTCCATCCTCGACCCACCCTGGGTGCTCTCGCCATGGCCTCCAGGTGATCTGATCCAGGACAAGGTCATCTAGTAGTCTTCGGGACATCGGTAGGTCAATCCACCGCTGTGACCCTCTTCGGAGCCACCAGTAGAAAACTCGGGGCCTCTCCCCATCAATCCCTATCAAAGGAAGCCCTACCAGCCTTCGCACTGCAATGTGCTCCCAACACCAAACCTATAGGAGCGATGTCATAACTAGACATCGATCGCCCTTGTACATGACCCCATGCAGGATCTTGTACAATCGACATAGCACAAAACTACCCCAAGAAAATCTATAACCATGGTCTCGCATATCATAGATCACATTTGCTAGCATCCATGGTACCCTGCACCCACTCTGGTGGCACAATAGAAGTCCACCTACCACTCCAACCAAAACCCATGTGAATCTCGATGCCCCAAGAATCTGATGCAGTGCCTCAATGTTCACTCCGCCCTTCTCTAGGGTGAAGCTCGGGTCACCACACAACCGCCCCATAGCATGGCCCTGATTGGCCACAGGAGTGATCAACCATCCTTGTATGGGGATTCTCAAAATCCTCCATACATCCTCCAAAGTAGGAGTCATCTCCCATGTAGGTAGCCAAAAATAGGAAGAACCCGGATACCACCTCTCTGCTAAGGCTGTCAGTAGCCCCATGTCTGTAGACACTTATGGCATTTTTGCCACATGCTGTAAGTCGGCCTGTGCTAGCTGATCCCGCTCTGCTCGTGTTAGAGTGGCCAAGTCATCTCTCAAACCTCCATATTTCTATTCTCTGCTCTTTAGAAAAACTCTCTGCAACATAAACAACAACAAAACAATAACAATCATTAATAACAATCATTAATAACAACTCAAGTGATTAATAATGCAAGTTAAAATAAGTTCAATTTTATCAACTGATGATATCGCCCACTATTGGACGATATCGTCCCCAATTTGAGCACAATCGTCTCCGATTTTGCAAGCCGAAATCGTCCCTAATTTGATGAAATCGTCCCCCTTTCATCGATTTCTCCCTTAGACAAAATCGGCAAACTT
This sequence comes from Wollemia nobilis, assembly GCA_028583015.1. Lineage (NCBI taxonomy): Eukaryota > Viridiplantae > Streptophyta > Pinopsida > Araucariales > Araucariaceae > Wollemia > Wollemia nobilis. The sequence goes on from JAQPPZ010016414.1 coordinate 1,557,180, forward strand.
GAGACGATTTCGTCGAAATCGGGATGATTTCGTCCCGACGACGTCGACGGCCCAAAAATGGCCGTGATGCTCAAAATTTACTCAAAATTCACCTAACAAAGCATGTAAATTCAAATTCAAGCATTCTAAGTTAAGTCTAGACTCTTACCCATAGCCCGTGCCGGACCTCTATCGATCTGTGCGTCGTCTCCACCATTTTTGCTTGCAAAGCTCTAAAACCAAAAAAAATGAATAGTAAAAATGAATTAGGGTTTTACCCTATTTTTCTTAATTTTATTCAAAAAATAATTCAAAAATAATTTTGCTTTTCCGTATTTTTACCTCAAACGTTCGATTTGGGTAAAAATACGGAGGGGGCACCATAGTAAGCTGTCGTACGATTCAACCAAGAATCGTCACCTAAAAATGGGAATAATTTTTGCTTTCTCGTAGATCGAGAAGAACTCATCTTTAACGCATTTTCTTTGGAAAATTCGCTAAAGAGGGGGCAAAATGTAGCACCCTAAAATTGGCGCAGTGAAATCTTAATAATTACAATTACTCTAGTAAATAATTCAAATTCAAATTTTAACCGCCCGTTAACCATCGTGTAATCCGTTTCCCCCTTTCCCACACCATTTTTAGAGGTTGTTTTGACCGTTTGACGATATCGTCGCCAATCAGATGATATCACCTTAGATCTGATGATTTCATCTAGGCTAGGACGTCCAGACGATCTTGTCCCTAAATTGATTTTTCACAATTAGCTTCTATTCCAACGGGTCTCTAATCTGGGTAGAAGTGTGTTTGCGCTATTAGAGACCCTCCCTCGTTGGAGATCTCCCAAATAGGGATGATCTCCAACCTCCTAACCTCCCTCCTAAGCCTATTTAATCCTAAGCCCTTCCCTTAGCACCCCCCTGGCTGATAATCCCTGTAACTTAACTTCACACACGTTAAAACACCCTAAATTGATATTTGTAGTAGTTCTATTCCAATTTTTGTTGTAGGTACCTTAGTGTTTTTCAGCCGAAGCAAGCTTACATCATCATGGATGATCTTTTTTAGATCGGAGGCGATCCTGTTGAATCAGATATGATTTCATACCAATGCAAGACGATCTCGACTACAGTCAACATTGAGGCAATTAGTGCCTAAAGATTGCATTTCTTCATCTTTCAATCTACTATTTTGTGTTGTAATTAGCTAGTTTATTCAGTATTTTATGCTATTCTGCATTTTGGAGTTCACCCATATAGCTTTAAATGCATAATTAAGTCATAATTATTATGAAATCAGTATAATGCATGCATGTTTCTACTTATAAGTTTTAGTTTGATAGTGCTACTGTCATTTTACATTGTTTCCCTATGTTAGCATTGCTACACTTTCTGTGTTTTGCACCTATTTCTCTGTTTGCAGGTTTCTGATGAATTCATTTGATGAATTCGTCAGATCTCAAACGATCTTGTCTGATCTCAGACGATCCTTTCAAATCAGAGGTGATCCTGACTGCTTCAAGAATCAAAATCTTCATCAGACATCCGAATCAGGTATTTTCTTTTAACATTCCTTAATTTCTCTGTTTTATGTCTTAATTTTGTTTTTTGTATTAATCTGCATCTTCATATAGAATAGCTTAGACGCATTTTGGCCAAACCTAGAATTTGAATGCTTAAGGCTAAAATGAACACATAAAACACATTCCCAACCTAGGCATGGAAACTGCCATTAAATGTTTCCTGGTGAACCCACCATCCGTCAAAAAATCACCATAGTACACCTCCCTCGAGAGGCGGGACCTTCGCAAGGCCTCTCAGTACGATGTACCGTGCCATCCTTTTCACATCCCCCTTCTGGGCATGGATCCTATAGCCTGAAGGAAAGGGTGTGAAAAATTTGGAGCGATACACAAACTATCATCAAAAGAGAAACCATCACAAAAAAAAAAATTAGAACCCACACAGGGACAAAGACAACAACCAAGCTAAAAAAGAGGATAAACTAACCCACGTAGGGGCAGTAACCCAAACCACAACAGGACCTCACACAAGGGGATAAATTTAAACATTGGCATTGTTTGGACCTTGACCATCATTCTCTTTAGTGGTGCAATCTAAAATCTACCTTACATTTGAAACCTCTTTCCCTCCACGATAAAACTTGCACGACATTTGTGTGAGAGAGATAAGATCTAGTTGTAACCAATATATGGAATCTGACTTGCCAATCAAAGATTGACCAATCACAGTGGTGATAAAAAAGTAAACTTGAGACCAAATTTGAAAATATTGGTTACTAAAATGTCCACTCTTGTGCCTATTGTTGGTTGAGTTCAGCATTTTTGACATTAGCTAGGGATGAAGGAAAGGAATCTCTCCACACTGTGAGGCTTTGTTCAGAGAGTCCCATATTTTCCAAGTGGTCTGTAGCCCAATTTCCTTCCTTGTATATGTCATTCACCTTGATATTGAAGAAATAAAGCATGAGACAATTGATTTCATTGATCATATTGGAGATGTTCCACGAAATAGAGAGTGTTTTTTATTGAAAGGCATCCTGTGATATTTTTGGAATTCCCTTCCACTATAAGATTAGATATCTGGATACTATGGAGAAGATAAATACCCTGGTAGAGAACCCTAGCTTCAATGAAGTGACTATAATTATGGCCCAAATTCTCAGCGTAGGAAAAAATAATATTTCCTAAATGGTCCCTGATAATTCCTTCCATGCTAGCAGGCCCAATATTTCCTCTAGTTGCTCCATAAAAAATTATCTTTAGGAAACCTAGGGGGAGGAGTCCATTTGAAAATGGAATGATCAGTCCTATGAAATACATGGTTGTGATTGTCATTGGGAATCCTGAGGTAAGATACCAGAAGAGCTTTAGACTTCGGCTTAGGATCATCATCTTTGTGGGTGAAGGACACATTTTTTGTAGGTAAAATAAATATTCTTGAAATAAAATACTTCTCATTGTTAATATATGGGTATCAATCATAGGATTCAAGCACAAGAGGTTCTCACACTTCTATAGAGGACAGTTGCTAAGCCACAAATCTTCCCAAAATCTGATTTTGGCACCATTACCTAGCTTCCATTGGATACCCTTTTTAATTATCTACTTGGTTTTGATGATAGATTTCCATACAACTGATCCATATATGGGTTTAGGATCATCCAAAAAATTCTTGTGATGCCACAAATATTTGGCTTTGATGATGGAAACCCAAAAGATATATTTCATTAGTGAGGATACGTCATCCTTGCTTGGCTATGAGCGCCATGTTCATGTTATGAACCCTCTGAAGTCTGTTGTCACCATAGTCTACTATAAATATTGAGTAAATTAGTTGCCATTGATGTCAAGGTGTTAGTAGTTATCAGGGTTGCCAAATTTTGTTGAAATGGTAAGCAAGTGTGTAGACAAAGTAACAAAGACAAAGTTGTGGACTATGCAAAATATTAAAGGGTCAAAGACAAAGTGGTGGACTAATGCAAAAGTTTAAAAGGTCAGCTTTAATATTTAAATTAAAATGGGATAAAAGTAAGTAAAGGTTAATATTTAAATCAACTGATTTAAATATTTCACCAAGCACAAAGTTAATTTTGGAATGTCGACGTCCTCATGCATTGCATAAATGAAGAGAATTTAAATAGGATTAAAACATTGAGATTTAATGTTGGCTTGTGGAAAAATGTGTAAAATTATTGGAATGCTTCATCGTTACATATTTGTGAGCCTTTTCGTTGAAGATAGAAGAGTCATTTTCATTGGGGAGAGGAGCCATTTCATTGAGGATAAAAGACGCAATTCGATGGTATTCATGAGCACTTTTGAGAGTCCATTTTTTGGCTAGTTGTGAGCATTGTTTTCCTATTTTTGAAGAAGTATTTTGTAGCTATTTTAGATCCATTTCATGGTTTATATGTGCATAATTCATTGGTGATTGAGACTAGTTCTAGTTTTTGGTAGAAGACCATGTTCACTGCTGGTTGAGAGCACATTTTGGTGCTAATCAAAAGTTTTCATTGCTAATGTTTCATTGTTGTAAGTAAACTATGTAAGCTGAGGATTGAGAGAACTTCTGATTACTATGTGTAAGCCCTTCATTTAAAAATTGTGAGTCCTCCATTCATTTTTTGTGAACTTCCATTCGTCATCCTTCCTAAAATAAGTTCAGTTTAATGCATTCATGAATGATATTGCTTGTTGTTTGCAAGTCTATTTTCTGCTATAAAAATAAGTAATCTTCAGTTGAAATTGTAAGTACCCTATGAAAAGGTTGTATGTCATTGTGAGAATTGATTGGTGTTGTGTGTGAGCTTTCTAGTTTGTTGTGTGAAACATTCCATTACTGGTTAAATAAAATAATCAGTTTCATTTATGAGAAGTCTTCCTTTTTTGTTTGAAAGAGGTGTTTGTATTATCATTTTAAAAAACATCTCATTGCCAATTTGAAAGAGTCCAATAGTTGTTGTTACTCATTTTCTGTGTGGAAAGTCTGAGTTGTCATTTTGAGTGACAATGTAGTCATTTGAGAGAAAACGTTTTAGCACCATTCTATGACCTAACTATGTTAGATACCTGTTGTGTGGAAGAGAGAAGCTTGTGATACTATTGCATTAATTCCTCATGTTCATTTGATAGAATTGTTGTCATTTAAAAGAGTGAATTATGTCTACCTTCCTTGAGTATTCATCTGTGTCATTGGTAGAAATTTGTGTGAATTATCATTGTTTTTTTGCAACTGATAATTGTGAAAATCTTTGATGTTTGATAGTGCAAATTGAGTGATAAATTTCTTGGCCAAAATCAAGAAGAAGTGAAACATTTCATTTTCTAGAGATTTGAAATGCTCCTAAGTAAATCAAGATGGAATTTTCATGTGGAAGTTACATTTTCTTAGGGTAAAAATTGATAGCATTTAGGGTTGACGCGCTTCATCATAAACAAGTTGAGTTTATTTCCTTGCAAGAATGTTGATAGTGAAGATAAATGGAAGTGTGCACCTGTGGCAGTTTGAATTGGTTGTTTAAGGATTGAAAGGAAGAAACCAAGGTTTGATTCTCAAGCACATTTGATTTTGGGATGCGCAACAAACAAACATTTTTCCAAGAAAGGTGACCTCATTTTGTTGGTAGCAAAAGATACTTTCTAATACTTTATTTTGTGAAATAAATCAAAGGTGCATTCCATTGTTCAATTTGAGAAGGAATAGAAGAAATATTTTGTGCATCATTATTGATTGTTTTAAGATAAAAGTAAAGAAAAAAATTAGAGCATTGCCATTGATGTTTTGAGAGCAAACCAGGGAACAAAACTAGTGCCTTTCTATTGTTGAGTTGAAAAATAAAAATAGAGTAAACTTTGTATGTCTTTGTAGCTGAGTTGAAAGAGAAAAATAGAGCATATTTTGTATGTATTTGTTGGGTGAGTTGAAAGATAAAATAGAGCAGATTTAGTATGACATTCTTGGTTTTGTTGAAAGAGAAAAATAAGGCAGATTTTGTAAGTTATTGTTGGTTGTGTTAAAAGAGAAACAGAATGCAAATATTGTATATCATTATTGGTTGATGTTTGAGAAGAAACAAAGGGTAAAACTTGTGCATTACCATTTATGTTGTGAAAAGAAAGAAAGAACAAAATTTATGCATTATTGTTGGTTAAATTGAAGAGGAACAAAGGGAAAAATATGTACATCTTGTTGGATAGATTTTGTGCACTTTGTCGGACAATTTTGATCATCCTATTGAGCATATTTGGTCAAGTCTTGTGAGAAGACTTGAAGTAGCTTTGAGATATATTTGGGCAAGTCTTGTGAGAAGAATTGGAGCAGCTTTGAGGTAGATATGAGAAAGTCCTTTGAGAAGGCTTGAAGGAATATTTGAGAAAGTATTTTGAGAGGGCTTGAAGGTAAGTTTGAGTAAGTCTTTTGAGAAGTCTTGAAGGTAGATTTGAGCAAGTCTTTTGAGAAGTCTTGAATGAATATTTGAGTAAGTCTTGTGAGAAGACTTGGAGCAGCTTTGAGGTGGATTTGGGCAAGTTTTATGAGAAGACATGGAGCAGCTTTGAGGTATATTTGGACAAGTCTTGTGAGAATATTTGAAGCAGATTTGAGGTAGATTTGATTAATTATTGTGAAGACTTGAAACAACATTGAGACATATTTGTGAGAAGAGTTAGAGTAGATGTGTGCTAACCTTATGATGAGGTTTGGTGTAAATTTGAGATAAATTTGAGTCAAGGGGATAGATTTCTCCTATGGAGAGATATCTAAAAATTAGATTAAAGGGGATATAGTTATCTTGTGGAGGGAGATCCACAAAATAGAGCGGAGGGGATAGATTTATCCTGTGGATAGAGATCCATAAACCAGAGTAGAGGGGATAGATTTATCCTATGTTGAGAGATCCATAAACTAGAGTAGAGGGGATAGAGTTATCCTATGGAGAGAGATACACAAACCAGAGTAGAGGGGATAGAGTTATCCTATGGAGAGAGATACACAAACCAGAGTAGAGGGGATAGATTTCTCCTATGGAGAGAGATCCACAAACTAGAGTAGATAGGATAGAGTATAGGATAGATTTCTTCTATGGAGAGAGATCCACAAATCAAAGCATTGGGGATTGATATCTCCTTTAGACAGAGGTTCATAAACATTGTAATAGGTAATTGATTCCCAAGAGATTTATTGATAAAATTTATAAGAAATATTTTCTTCGTGGACATAACCCACATTGGGTGAACCACATTAAATTTGTGTCTCTCATGTGTGTAAGCCCAAGACTAAGGTGAACTTAGATTAAAGTGGGCCGAGGTAAAATTAACACAGAAATATAACAGGCGATAATATTCATTAATCAAATTAACCAGCTAAATAACCTTACAATAATTTAAACCTTATATAGGCTTAATACAAGCGAAAGAGTAGGGAAGGGAGGTTGGAGGAAGATCGGGAGGATTAGAGAGAACGAAGGAGTAGGAAGTGGAGAGGGAGGTGGCAACGGGCGTGGGGAGAGGAAGGAAGTGGAGTGATAAGGGAAAATGGACGGCAGGAAAGGAGGAAGGACAATGGAGGAATAAGGAGAAGAATAAGGCGAGGGATAAAAAAATCATGCCGACCATCAAACAAGTTTAGCCGACAAAAGGTAAGAGAGTTCACACTTGCTTAGAAAAACAAGATTTTTCTAAGCCGTTTAAAAATAAACCTTGTTCACACTTGCTACATTCTCCCCCTTAAAGTTGAGAGGACTGACTATACAGTCTCTCAACTTTACAAATTGAGCTTTGGCCAGCGCCTTGGTGAAGATGTCCGCGACGTTCTCCAAAGTGTGGCAATAGTGAAGCTCAACAATATCAGTTTCCACCATATCTCTGATGAAGTGGTACTTCATATCAAAATGCTTTGATCTACTATGGTGGACAGGATTGTATGCCAACTGAATGGCACTAATGTTGTCACAGAATATTCTAGTTGGACCACTTTGCTGCTCTCCAATCTCATCTAATACCTTTCGTAGCCATAGAGCTTGAGTACTAGCATGAGTAACCGCTATATACTCAGCTTCTGTTGAAGATAGCGCTACTACTGTCTGCTTCTTGGAACTCCAAGTTATTAGGCCCGAACCAAGACTAAAACAGTTACCCGATGTGGATTTTCTATCATCAACATTGCTGCCCCAATCACTATCACTAAAGCCTTCAAGCTTGATAGTATCACTTCTGTAGTACTGGATTCCAAAATCCAATGTACCCTTCACATATCTCAAAATTCTTTTAGCTGCCTGCAAATGCAGCTCAGATGGATTAGACATAAATCTAGAAACAAGAGATACAACATACTGAATGTCTGGTCTGGTGTTGGCGAGAAACATCAAACTCCCAACAATGCTTCTGAAAGTGGTCACATCAACTTTCGGTGCTCCATCATCCTTGCTTAATTGGATCCCATGTCCAATTGGAGTTGCAACTGATTTGCATTGCTCCATAGCAAACTTCTTAATCATATCTCGAGCATACTTAAGTTGACAGATGAAGATCCCTGAATCTGTCTGATGGACTTCCATTCCAAGAAAGTATTTCATTAAGCCAAGATCCTTCATCTCAAATTCCTGCATCATGGAGTGCTTGAACTCCATATTGACTTTTTCATTACTACCCATAAAAATGAGATCATCCACATACAAACAAACTATGAGGATGTCATTTCCTTGATTCAAGTAGTAGAGCGTGGGTTCATTTTTGCTTCTGATGAACCCATAATCTTTAAAGTACCCATCAATGCGTGAGTACCAAGCTCTCGGGTGCCTGCTTGAGGCCATAAAGTGCCTTCTTCAGTTTGTAAACAAGATGTTCCTTGTCTTTCTCTTCAAATCCTTGTGGTTGCTCAACATACACTTCTTCTGTCAAGTAACCATTGAGAAATGCACTCTTTACATCCATGTGTTGGACTTTCCATCCCTTATGTGCAGCTAAGGCAAGAACTGTTCTGATAGTCTCCTGTCTGGCTACAGGAGCAAAAGTCTCTTCATAATCAATTCCATATTTTTGAGTGAATCCCTTTGCAACTAATCTCGCCTTGTGCCTCTCGATGCTACCATCAGCATTAAACTTGGTCTTGTAGACCCACTTACATCCAACACGTTTCTTTCCTTTAGGAAGCTTCACCAACTCCCAAGTGTCGTTGTTTTTTATAGAGGTGATCTCCTCTTTCATGGCATCTTGCCAAATATTTTGAGTACAAGCCTTCTCATAACTAGAAGGTTCAAGCTGTGAACTAGTTAACAAAGCATAGTTAACTAGATCTCCCCTAGGTTCTTGTTGGGAGACATCATCACCATACAAGTGCATATTTTCTAATCTTTGTAGAACATAATTCATTTCACTAGCTTGACTCCTAGTGTATCTTTTTGAAAAAATTTTATCCAACATCTGATATGATGGATGATTCTGTAGAGTTCTCTTACCTCTGGATGGAGAATCGATGTCCATTGGTGAGGAACTTACTGATCTCTGTGGAGAAGGACTTGGTGAAGAAGTTGAATCAGAAGATGAACTTGGGTTTGTGGGAGGAGATTTCTTACCTTTCTGTGGTGTCTGTTGTTGCACCTGCTTAGAAACTACATCATTGGATTCATCATCACTGAATATTTGGGGCTTACCCCATTCTCCCCCTTCATCAAAAATCACATCCCTGGAAAGCACAAACTTTCTAGTCCTGGGATTGTAGAGTCTGTAAGCTTTTGTATTCTCACAGTATCCTACAAAGATACATGCCTGACTCTTTGGATCGAGCTTCTTTCTCAGCTCATCAGGAATGTGAGAATATGCCAGTGAGCCAAACACTTTGAAATACTTAACATTTGGCTTTTTACCATACCAAGCTTGGTAAGGTGTTTGCCCTTCCAAACTTGAAGTAGGACTTCTGTTCAAGATATGCACGCTGGTCCTGGCTGCATCTACCCAATATGAATTAGTCAAATGCTTCGTCTGAAGCATAGACCTTGCCATCTCCACAATGGTGCGATTCTTCCTCTCTACGACACCATTCTGCTGTGGAGTGTAGGCAGCAGTGAACTGCCTCTTAATGCCATGTTGTTTACAGAAATTCAAGAACTCATTAGAGGAGTATTCTCCTCCCCTATCCGATCTAAGACATTTTACAAAATATCTACTCTCACTTTCAACTCTTGTTTTGAAATCGACAAAGCATTCAAATGCTTCATCCTTATGTTTCAAAAAATATATCCAACACATTCTAGTAAAATCATCAATGAAGAGTAGGAAGTAAGAGTTGTTACCAAGACTCTTGGTCTGCATCGGACCACAGATGTCTGTATGCACTAACTGGAGTGGATAGCTGGCCCGCCATGCTTGTCCATGAGGAAATTTTGATCTGGCATGCTTCCCAAGAGCACACCCTTCACAGACTTCCTTACTATCCTAAACTTTAGGAAGTCCGGTTACCATCGCTTGTGAAGTTAGCATTTTCAAACTAGCTGAATTCAAATGACCATATCTCAAGTGCCATAGGACACTTGGATTGGAAATAGCAACATTTGCTAACTTATCTCCCCCTGGCTGGCCAAACTTTAAAGGAAACAATCTATTCTTTGACATTGGCACTTGTGTAATGATTCTATTACTATTATTTTTATCAAAAATAGTGCATTTACCCTCATCAAAAAGCAACTTGTAGTTCTTTTCTAACATTTGACCAACACTTAAAATATTGTGTTGAAGATGGGGTGTGTAATAGATATCACTTACTTGTTTGACGCCTTCTTTAGTTGGAACTACCATGGCTCCAATGCCTTCAACTGCCAATGATTTATCATCTCCCAATTTGATGTTGGATTTGTATGAAGAGTTTAGAGTAGCAAAGAGTTCTTCTTTGCCACTCATATGGTTTGAACACCCAGTGTCCAATATCCATGTATCATTCATGTTCTGATCTGCCTGACCATAAGAGAGAAAGAGATTTGTGGCCTCTTCCTCTTCTCCAAAATTTCCAAACTGACTGCTCTGGCTGCTATTGCTTCCTTGTGAAGGCTTTGTCCAATAGTCACGAGCATAATGGCCAAGTTTGCCACAATTGTAGCAAGTTTGTTTTGATTTATCTCCTCCTTTGCCTCTGCTTGATTGTTTCCCTCTATTTTGTTGTCCTCCTCTATTATGTTGTTCACCTCTGTTTGAGAATCCTCCTCTGTTCTGATTTCCTCCTCTGTTAGGAGTTCCACCTCTCTGATTATTTTTGCCTCTACCTCTATATTGTCCTCTACCACGGCCTCTACCTCTGCCTTCATGAGAAGCAAAGGCTTTATCATCTCCTCCATAACTTGTGGAAGGAGTTTGTTGTAACCTCTCTTCATGTGAGAGAAGTGAGCCAATGAGGGCTTCAAAAGACAGAGAAGTTAGGTCTTTGGATTCTTCTATAATTATGGCAACTGAATTCCACTTAGGAAGAAGTGTCCTTAACACTTTCTTCACTATAACTTCAGGCTTTACATCTTCTCCTAAAGTGACCATCTTATCTACTACGGCTTTCACACGCACGCAGTAATCACCAACCTTTTCACTCTCTTGCATTTTAAGAGTTTCAAACTCTCGTTTCAAGGTTTGTAGTTTAACTTGTTTGACTTGGTCACTACCCCTATAACTTTCTTTTAAAGCATTCCAAGCAGATTCAACAGTTATAAAAGAAGCTATTCTAGGGAAAATACTTCTATCAAGGGCGGCTTGGATGTGATAAAGGGTGGAAGAATTATTCTTTTGAGCTTCCTTTTTAGCCCTTTTATCAACAACATTCAAAGCTGCCCAATCAGCAGTAGTAGGTTCAGTATATCCCTCTTCAATCACATCCCAAAGACCTTTGCCTATCAAAAGAGTTTTCATTTTAATTGACCAATACTCGTAATCACCACCATTGAACTCAGGGATTGGTAGACTAGTATTGGATGCCATTTTAGAAAGCAAACTTTATTTCAACTTCAAACAAGTAGTACAAAGAAGTACAAAATAGATCACTGATTTAAATCAAATCTAGCTTTCTTAATATGCTCACTGATTTGGCATTCTTCTTCTTGAGGATCACCCAAAACTGGAAAGGTGAAGTTGTCTGCTTCGTCGTCACTAATTATAATGACTTCTTGTGCTGTTGTTGGCTCATGACGTCTGTTGAGAACATCTCGTTCTTCAGTTGCAGGTTTCACCTCCACTGGTTCTTCTTCCTCTTCTTCTTCTTCTTCTTCTTCTTCTGGTTCTGAATCAGGAGAGCGTGGTGTATAGCTCTCACTTGTTTCTACTTCAGGCACTGCAGGTGTATAACTTTCACTTGATTGTCCTTCAGGTACTATTTCAACCATCTCGGATTCAACTATCCTTTGCCCGAAGATATTATCTTCAGAATCCGCCTCGTATCCAGAATCTGGTTTCCTCAGATGAGCAATCACTTGGTTTTCTAATTGGCAAAATACTGTATGAAGTCCATACCGCTGGACTTTCTCGTCAAAGGAATCAGGTGTCTCTCTTCTCAACAGAGAGAGTAATGCATTATAGCATCCGACTGACCGGATCATCTACCCAGAATCACACCGCATGAACTGGGTTACAACTTAATTTTATGATGCCAAAAAAAAACTTTTTACCTCAAAATATCTTTTCACCCTTTTATTTTTATAAAAAAATTTCCAAAATTTGTTTTAATAAAGACCTTTTAATTTTTTTTTAACAATTTCCTATATATATATTTTTAATTATTATTTTTAAATAAATGGATATTTAAAAACATAATAAAAAATATACATAGAAATTACTAAATTAATTTTTTTAAAACCTTTTAAAAAAAACTAAATAATAAAAAATTTAATAAAAAATAAACCTTTTTTTTTTTGTGAAATCCCCGATGAGATTCGAACCGCTGACCTCCGTCGTCTACCCGGAAGGCTTAGCCACTGCACCACGCGGCTGCTGTGGTAGAACAATGGCAAAAAGTGTTCATAAACCCTTGCATTTTCGGCGATTACAAAAAAAATTAAAAACTTTGTATTTTGACCCCGGCGGGATTCGACCCCGGGTCTCTTCTCTGCAAGCGGGTGTCTTGACCGCTAGACCAAGCTAGCCGGATGGGAGGAAGAAGGGAACAGGGTATATATCTATTTGGCGGCTAAAACAATTTAAAAAAAAAATGTTTAGTCCCACATGCAGTGGGAGGTGGGTGTGTTCAGGCTTTATCAAAGCCTGCGAACACATAGTAAGTCGATTGCCTTCGGGCAATCGACCAGTCAAACCTTTTGCCCAACCTCGACCAGTTAAGCTCCGCCACGTGGCACACTCAGCTTGCCTCTGCCACGTCAGCACCCTGCTCGTCCACGTCAGCACCCTGCTCGCTTCTGCCATGTCAGCACTCTGCTCGTCCACGTCAGCACCCTACTCGCCTATGCCACGTCAGCACTCACGTCAGCCTCGATCCACGTGCTGCCCAGTCAACATTCTGCCAGCTCCATTCCACGTCAATGCCCCCCACCTCGCTCCCCCTCATTGCCACCTAGCTCCATCGCCAGTTCGACACCGCCACGTCAGCCTGCTGTCTACGTCCAGTCAGATCCTCGGGATCCATGCGCTCCTCGAGATCCATGTCGTGCGCTCCTCGAGATCCATGTGCTCCTCGGGATCCATGTGCTCCATCCGTGCACCGGTCGACTACTTTATGCTCGGCTTTCGTGCCTCACCTCGGCCCTCGAGATCTGTGCCCCCTTGGAGCTCTGATACCAGTGTAAGCCCAAGACTAAGGTGAACTTAGATTAAAGTGGGCCGAGGTAAAATTAACACAGAAATATAACAGGTGATAATATTCATTAATCAAATTAACCAGCTAAATAACCTTACAATAATTTAAACCTTATATAGGCTTAATACAAGCGGAAGAGTAGGGAAGGGAGGTTGGAGGAAGATCGGGAGGATTAGAGAGAACGAAGGAGTAGGAAGTGGAGAGGGAGGTGGCAGCGGGCGTGGGGAGAGGAAGGAAGTGGAGTGATAAGGGAAAATGGACGGCAGGAAAGGAGGAAGGACAATGGAGGAATAAGGAGAAGAATAAGGCGAGGGATAAAAAACAATAAAAATCATGCCGACCATCAAACAAGTTTAGCCGACAAAAGGTAAGAGAGTTCACACTTGCTTAGAAAAATAGGATTTTTCTAAGCCGTTTAAAAATAAACCTTGTTCACACTTGCTACAATGTGTGTGATGATTTGTGCATTACTTTGATTACTAATATTAATATTGCAATTGATAATATTGGATAATATTGTTTGAGAAATAAAAGTAAAAGTTAATATTATATTGTTCACCCCCACTCTTAGTATAAACTTATGTTCTTCAATTGGTGTCAAAACGGGTTCCTTCATGGAATCCTAATAGCTTGAAGGTAGATCTACAAGAATACACATGGCAAGGAAAGACAAAAAAAGAACCATGAGAGATAAAAAGGAAGAAGAATTTGATCTTGAGACCAAAAGGAGGGAAGAAGAAAAATTTGTGAGATGTGTTGAATGTGGTAAACTTGGTCACATGGCACTTTATTGTCCACAAAATGGGTATAGTAGCAGTAAAGAGGAAAAGAAATGTGATTTTTCTCTCAAAGATATTGTTGCCATAAGAGGATAAGTTGTAATAGATTCAAGTGATGAATCAAGTAGTGAAAAGGAAGCTAACTTTGTAAAAGGGAATAAGAAGGAACTAAGAATACTCAAATATTTTATTTTTGGTAACTTTGGTCACCTTGTAGATCATTGTTCAGAAGATGGTTTCAGTAGCAATGAAAGAGAATGAAGATGCTCATGTTGTCAAAGACCTACAAAAAGAAAAAGTTTTAGAAAGGGAAGTCATAGTTGATATGAAAAAGGAACTTGTTGAGTTGAAAAGGGAGAACTCAAGATTGAAATCCCAAGTACAAGAGGATGAGGAAACAAAGGCAAAGTTTCTACAATATCTCACTAACTTTAAGGTTAAGGTTGAAGAGGTAAGGAAAATTGAAGAAGGAATGGCTAAAAATTTAGAAGCAAAAGAGTTAGAATGTGAAATATTAGAACATGAAGTAGTTTCTCTAAGGATGGAAGTGAAATATGCCAATGATAAGCTACATAGGTTTGAGAAAAGCTCAAAATATTTGGATAATATTGTCAAAGCACAAAGATATTATTTTATGAAGACAGGACTTGGTTTTGAAGAAGGTCAAGAAAAATAAGAAGAAGATTCAAGCTCAAGTTCAAAAGAAATAGAAGAACCATAAGTGATTAAATAAGAACATAATACTTACATTGATGTGTTAAGAGGTGATAATATAAAAAAGGGAGCAAATAATGCACCATCAAGTAACATAGATCATCACACATAAGGCAAAGAAAGGACTAAGAGATTAGAGTCTTCAAGAAAAGATGAATATTTATTCAAAGGACATTGCTTTTAATGTAATTGGTTTGGTCACAAAGCAATGCATTTCATGGTTCATGGAAATAAGGAATATGGACTCACTAAAAGGAATGTCAACTCGTTCAAAAATGGATATTTTTTTCAAGGGTATTGCTACTCATGTAATCATTTTGGTCATAAACTGATCCACTATAGGGTTCATGATAGAAATGATTATGGCTTCACCAAGAGGAAATTTGTTGTGGAGTTTCCACAACCACCCCAAGCTTCTTGGGGATCCACTTGTCATGTTTTGGTATTAAAGGTTTTTGGTTTTCTTTGGCTTGTAAGAATAGTGATGTTTGACCGTTTATGTTAATGATTTTAATTGCTTTAGTTATTTGATATTTAATGATTAATTAATCTAGGCATTAATGCTTAGATTAATTAAAATCCATTTTGATAAATAGAGTTTAATGTTCTTCATACTATCTAAGGTGATGGAATGTGTTTAATAAAGCAAGGCCTGACCAAAACATTACCTAAAACAAGAAGAGGATACAAAAGGTACAAAGAAATTGTGATAGAAAATAATATGCTATTATCTACCTAATATAATTACATTAATTATATTATGTATATAATAGTAATATTATTATGATGTTCTAAAATGTTATTATAATAATATTTTATTATTATATATTATTATTATATTATTTTATTCTAAAATGTTATTATTATAATAATATTATTATATTGTATATAATAATATTATTATAATATACTTTACAAAGGATGTGATAATAATATGTTTGACCATGTTACGTTTGATTGCAGGAGAAGGCGATGGCGGCTATTCAAAATGATCGAAGGCAAGGGTGGCTATTCCAAAATGTTCGAGGCTACGTAACACTGGCAAAAGAGGAAGCGGTCCAAAGATAGCATTAGGGTTTCAGGAGGACAACACATAAGGCACCAGATTTGATAGTGAAACGGTTGAAACCAGAGGCATGCCATCAAACAAGCCAACAAAGAAACATTATTAGGGCAACCCATAACCCTAATCGATGGAGATAAAGGTCTACCTCGAGAGCATGGAAAGTTTTTCATTGGTATTGCATAGCATGAGTGCGAGAGCAAGGAGCTCGATAGCCATGGTGAAGGGTTGACAATGCCATGGTTGCATCGATGGTAGCCCCTGACGTGGTGTTGATAGTGCCATGGCTATGATCGATGGCAGCACCATGGTGAAGGGTTGACAATGCCATGGCTGCATCGATGGTAGCCCCGATGTGGTGTTGATAGTACCATGGCTACGATCGAACACAACACCATGGTGACATTGTTTTGATAGTGCCATGGTTACATCGATCGTAGCACCACGACGTGGTGTTGATAGTGCCATGGTTGCATCGATGGCGTGATGGCCTCACTAGGTTATATGGAAACCAAAGTGCCCAGGATGGGGGACGTCATCCCAATCCTTGGGCACATTTGGTATGGCTTCGAAGAGATACCATCGGGCCTTGGTTTCGAAGAGCACAACAAAAATCTCATTGAATGAGATTGGCCTGCCTTATTTTAATGTGAATGTTGTTTGATTATATTCAATGTTTTAAAGGAGGCCTAAAATCGTAGGGGTTATAAGGTATAGTTAAATGTTTTTTATTATTCATTTTGATGGGTGCAAAGGGGTGTTCTTGGGTAGAATGCCTATGTGATAAGAGAAAGGGGAGACATAAGGAGTTACGTAAGATTATGTTTTTGGTTTTATTATTGTTTAAAATAATGTTTAGAAGTGTTATTTTATTGTATTAAATCACAGAAAATGATGATGGATTATTTTCTTATATCCATTTATTATTTTAATTGTGAAAGAAGTTGAAGCGAAAGGACTTCTAAGCATTATTTATACCTTGCTATCCTACCTATTTAAGGGGGCTGGAAATGATGTAACATTCCGAAAAGCAATAAGAAAGAGCATTTTTCAGATTTTGAGAGGGTAGCAAACTTTTGTGAGCAAAATCAAAAGGAGGGTTTCTAATCATAAAACTAACGTTTTTAGTGTCTTATCATTTCTGCATTTTAGTGACTTCTAGCCATTGTCTTATGCCATGAAATGGGTTGCAATAGGTGAAGGTCAAGATGATGCAGTTTCTCTATTATTTCCTTTGAGTCTTGCACTTGATTTAATGGTATTGTGCTTATGTTGCAGGTCCATTAATTCAGGTTGTTTTATGATTACCTCATAACTTGGGATTTTGCAGGGAGGAGCTTGCTAAACTAATTCAGAATTTGACTTTTTAGCTAACCAAATCTGCATTGTTTATTCATTCATTTTTGTTAAGTTCATTTTATTTCAAGCATTCAATCATTTCATTCTGGTCCATCCAGAATTTTAGTTTCTTTTATTTCCATTCTGGTCCTTTTCCAGAATTTTTGCTAATTTCCTTTTAGTTTCATTTCTATTCTGGTCCATTTCTAGAATTGTTAAGCTTTCAAGTTATTTCCATTCTGGTCATTTTCCAGAATTTTTGCACCTCCAAAATTCATTAATCTAAGCTTTCAGATAAAACACATGGTTTAGGAGGGATACTAACCTGCTATTTCACATTAAATTAAGATAAGAAATGAAAGCTAATTTTGCTAACATTGCTAACATGCTAACTTCTACTAACTACTATTAGGGTAGTGGCATCAACATAAGGAAGATAAAATGAACCCAACTATCTAAAACTTACTTCATATTAAAGGCACGAACATTAAAATGAGGTGGAAAATTCCACATTTTATCATTTGAAACCTTTTAAGTGAAGATAAAATACTTTACTAATAGGGATTCAGGGTAGCATCAATTTAAAAAACCCTAAAAAGAACTACTTTTATTTTACATTTGCTTTTAGTTAGATCTTTCAATCACTAAGCATTGTTTAGAACCAGAAAAGGCCCCTTGTTTATGGTCACATGCATCATTGAATTATTTCTGGCATTATTATAATATTTTAGATATTTTACCAGAACCTTGGAGAAGTTGAATGTTTGTCATTTGGTTTCTTTTCAAGAGAGAGTTTTCTATTCAATACTCTGCATGTGGTGGTATTTTGCAATTGGGAAAAATATACACTCAACATCTTTGGTGCTAGAAGGAGGGCCTTATTTTATGCTTTGTGATTTAGTTTTTTTTTGCTAATGCTAACGTGGTCAGTTTTGGTTCAACAATATTGTGTTTGCAGGTGCAACATGTTACTCTTGACTAGTTTG
The DNA here is from genome assembly GCA_028583015.1 of Wollemia nobilis. Taxonomy (NCBI): domain Eukaryota; kingdom Viridiplantae; phylum Streptophyta; class Pinopsida; order Araucariales; family Araucariaceae; genus Wollemia; species Wollemia nobilis. Next base: position 1,575,337 of record JAQPPZ010016414.1, read on the forward strand.
TGAGAAACCTTAGTAGAATAGATTTAAGTTTCTCAGGATGGACCCACCTAGACGCATTGCTACTAGGTCTAAAACCACTGAGGAAACCATTTTTCAAAGTCTTTCTCCCAAACCTAGGAAACCGAGATACAAAATCTAGGGGATCGAAATCCCATCTGAGCCTTCTGATACATTAGGTTTAGAGATGCTTTGCCAAGATTTGGAAAGGCTAGCTCTCAGACCTCTGAATCTGAATACCTTTAGTGGGTGTGCACCCATTAGTTCCACCACAAGAGCTACATCAAGTGTACCCATATCCATCATCCCGAGTGTGTCAACTACTTTAGTAGGGTCATTATATTTGGTTAATATGGCCCAACAACAATAGCAACAACAACCAGTTCCCTGGTTTGGTACCCAAAGTTCTCCGTTAAGTATACCTAGGGATGTCCATGACATACCTAGGCACCTTGAGAGGTCTATCCCTAAGTTTGTCCATGATGGTCCCATTTCAACTGAAGAGCACGTTCAAATTTACAAGGACCATATGATTAGGCAGGGAGTCAGTCATGAAGACGTCGCTTGTCGACTCTTCCCTAATAGCTTTGACCAAATGGCTCATGAATGGTATAGGAATCTTCCTGCAGGGTCCATTACATCTTGGGCCCAGTTGGAAGCTACCTTTGTTAATCAATTTAGGTCATTGCTAGATCCTACCATCATGTATAACCAATTCGTGTCATGCAAGAGGTATCCTAATGAACCTATCAGAACATTTAATGCCAGATTCCAAAAGCTTTACACAAACGTGACTCATCATTTTGCAATAGATGCTACTGTGGCATTGCAATTATACCTCATAGCCTTAGACCCGATGACAACCATGTTTACCAGGAGAAATCCTCAAGTTACAATGTTGGCCTTAGCCTATGTTGAAGCCATGACTATTGAGCAGCAAATGACACCGCAAGGTGGCACTATGCCTCAATTTCCCGTGTTAGGGCAATATGGCCCTTACAATCAATTTGCCATGATGAATCAAGTTGTGACACCTCAGATGCCCATGATGAATGCTTTGCCATATCATCAGTCATACCCATTCGCTCCCATGCTTCCATATTTTTTGACATACCCTAATGTTGCCATTCCACCCACTCCACAAATGATGGCTGCTAATCAGATAACCTTGCCAAGATTTGAGGTGAGTAGTACTCAAGCCTCAAATGCGTATCCCATGGTTGCACCTCTGTAGGCCAAGGGTCCATGGTGGACCCAAAACACCCAGAGTCAAACCTTAGTGCCTAATCCAGAGGTTGCTAATGTCAAAAATGTCAGTGGATCTGGGGCTGTCATGTCCCAGCCACAAGGTTCCAATTATGAGCTGGAAGAGCTCAAGAGAATGACCATCAAATAGGGCAATGACATCATTCGGTTACAAAAACAAGTTGCCCAAAATCCCATGCCCAATCGAAACCATGACCATAGGAGAACAGGACCGTACAATACGTAGCCTAACAATGGGTGCGTACCCAATCCGATAGCCAATCAGGCTGATGCGTTAGGGGATTGTGATGAGTCAGAGTCATGTGATGAGGAAATGCATCACTGTTGCCATAGAAAGTTAGACGCTTTGGTGTCTGAAGTTATTCATTATTTAGAAAATGATGAGATGGAGGAAGATATGAATGTGTTAGGAGAGGAAGAGGATGAAGCCTTGGAAGCTCAGGCCGCTAGACATTTTGGGAAAGCCAATCACAAGTATTTTACTAGGAGTTCTAAGGATCCCAAAACATCCTCTACTCCCCCAAACAACCCTTTAGTTCCTCCTGATACAAAAGGTGATGTGAATCCACCACCTCCATTTTTGGAAGCACCTAGGACAATGCCAAAAGTGTCAAATCCTGGAACATCCACTTATAACTTGGAAGAAGACATGAAAAGGACCAAGGCCAATATCTCAATGTATGAGGTCTCTCAATTGTTGGGGTAGGATAAAATCGGGGGGAAGAGATTGAATTCCTCGAGTCAAATTCATGAGGTTAAATCTGTAGAACCCCAACTTGCTATGAGGAAAGAGAAACCAGAGGTACCCCCTTTTCTCATAACCATTAGGATCACAGGCAAGAATTTACACAACTGTTTGATTGATTATGGTGCCTCGGCCAACATCATGCCTCTTGAGATAAGCCAAAAGCTAGGACTTAAGCCTGTTCATTCGAATAATAAGGTGGTCCAATTGGACAGATCTATGGTGGATGTAGTAGGTGTTGTAAAATATGTCCTAGTTCAGATCAACTCAGAGCCTAGGGTCCAACATTACATGGATATCCTTGTGCTAAATATTGCTGCCAAGTATGGCATGGTTTTGGGCAGAGATTGGAGCAAAAATCTCAATGGTTATGTGGTGACTGATTCCTCCCATATGTGGTTGCCATGGAGAGGAGTTGCAAACCAAATCTAGGTAGACAGAGAGCCCAGACTTAGGGAAATTATTACAGAGTATAATAAACCCAATGAGATTCAGTTTACTAAAATAGAATTAGGGGTTTACAATTTTGACATAGAAGACATAGCCGAAGGGTCCCAAAATGATAATATTTACCATGGTACATCGAAAGAAAACAAGAGGGTGTGGACCCTAAAGTTTGATGGGTCCAAATCAAAACAAGGTGCGGGAGCTGGGGTAGAGCTCACATGTCCTGGTAGTAAGCCTTTGATTGTTGCCTACAGACTATAGTTCCCGACCACCAATAATGTGGCGGAGTATGAAGCCCTAATTTTTGGACTTTAGTTAGCCCTAAGAGAAAAGGTAAAGTGCCTTAAGGCATCGGGAGACTTAGAGTTAGTAGTCAAATAGGTCAAGGAGCAGTATACCTGTAGAGACAAGAGGTTGAACCTCTATAAAACCAGAGTGAGGGAATTAATTAATGAGTTTGATGCTTTCAATATTTCCCTCATCTCAAGAAAAAATAATAAAATGGCTGATTCGTTAGCCATAGCGGCCAGCATGCTTTCACCTACTGACCATAAAAAATGTAAAAAAATTTCCATAGAGTTAGTGCCTTGCCCCTCCATACCAGACAATGTCATGAATTTACAGGTCTTTGATAGTGATAGACACATTTTTAGTTTTGTTACTAATTCTGGTATATTTGAAAATCAGGTTATAGACGAAGAAGAGAGGAGGCAAGTAGAAGTAGGAACAACCAGAGTATGGAACGAGATGCCAAGTGATAGGGCCTCTCTTGAAAAGTTGTTTGATATTGGATATCAAAAGAAAAAGGAAAGAAAAATACCATCCCCCAAGGAATCATGCAATTCAATCAATTTGGGGAGTGCAGTAGATCCGCGTGAAGTGTTCATTGCAAAGGCATGCACACAATGAGAGAAGGAGTCAATAGCTCAGGTTTTAGGAGAGTACATTGATTGCATAGCTTGGAGCTATGAAGAGCTGAAAACATATGACCAGAATGTAATCATGCATACTATTCCTCTGAAGCCTGATTCCAAGCCTTTTAGACAGAGGTAAAGAATGGTTAACCCAATCCTAGAGCCCTTGATAGAGAAGGAAGTGAAGAGGCTATTGGAAGCCAAAATCATCTTCCCTATTAGGCATTCCACATGGGTGGCTAATCTTGTCCTTGTTAGGAAAAAGAGTGGAGAAATTTGGTTGTGCATAGACTTTAGAAATTTGAACAAAGCTTGCCAAAAAGACAATTACCCATTACCCACCATTGACGAGATACTCCAAAAGGTAAATGGGTCTGAAATGATGTCATTTTTGGATGGATACTCAGGATATAATCAAATTCTCATACATCCAAATGATAGGATGAAGACGGCCTTCACCACGAAGTGGGGAACATTTGCCTACCGGAGGATGCCATTTGGTTTGTTGAACGTTGGAGCCACTTTCCAAAGAGCCATGGATTTTGCATTCAAGGGGCTCATTGGTAAGTGCATTATTGTCTATGTGGATGATATCCTCTATCTTCTCCAAGAAGAGGGAAGATCATGTTAAATACTTGAGGAAAGTACTCCAAAGGTGCAGGGAACATGGAATTTCCCTAAATCCAAAAAAGTGCATCTTTGGGGTAACAGAGGGTAAGTTGTTAGGGCATGTCATTTCGAAATATGGGATTGCTATAGACCCAGAGTGGATAGCCACTATCTGGGATATTCCTCATCCCAATAGCAAAAAGGAGCTTAGGTCCTTTTTTGGTAAGATTAACTTTGTGAGAAAATTCATTTCAGGTTTTGTCGAGATTGCCAAGCCCCTAAATGATATGCTAAAAAAGGATGTTCCGATAAAGTGGACCAGTGAGAAAAGGGATGCCTTCACAAGCATCAAGGATGCTATTTCCAAAGCCCCTATTCTCATTAGTCCAGACTATGCTAAACCATTTTATGTTTACACATTTGCTTCAGATCATTCTTTTGCAAGTGTGTTAACTCGAAAAAGTGAAGACAACATTGAAAATCCTATAGCCTTTCTGAGTTCTCCTTTGAAGGATGCGAAGCTGAGGTATTCTGTCTTAGACAAGCAAATGTATGCCTTGTTTAAAACTATAAAAAAATTCAGGCATTACATTGTGCATAGTAAAGTTTTTGCTATAGTTCCTGACCCTACAGTAAAGTCCATGTTCTTACAGAGTGAGCTAGGTGAAAGAAGGGGGAAATGGCTTTCTACCCTTCAAGAATTTGACTTAGAGATAAAGCCCATGAAGATAGTGCATGGACAAGGTTTGGTCAAGGCCATCGCAGAAATTGACCCTTCAATAACGTGCCAAAACTATGAGGTTAATGATATCACTACAGAGGAATGGTACGTAGATATTGTATATTTTTTGTTGCATGGTAAGTGCCCTTCTCATTTGAATTCCACTCAGCGTAGGGCACTACATTTAAAATCAGCTAGATTTTTGATTAAATCTGGTGTGTTGTACAGGAAGAATCATGAAGGAATTTTTCTTCATTGCATTACTCAAGAGGAAGCAACCCAAGTACTCAAAGACTTCCATGGTAAGTATGGAACTGGACACGGGTCAGCAAATGTGACAGCACACCAGATTCTTAGAGCTGGGTATTACTGGCCCCACTTGTTTAAAGATGCACATACACATGTAAGAACATGTCACATATGCCAAGTGGCAGCCAACAGAGAGCGGAATGCAGCAATGTCATTGCAGTCAGTGGTAGAGACGAGACCATTTGCACAATGGGGATTAGACTTTGTTGGGGTGATAAATCCTAACTCGTATGATTCCCATAAGTTCATCCTCACCACTACTGATTACTGCACAAGGTGGATAGAGGCTATACCTACTAAGAATGCCACCTTCGAGGTTGTGATTAGATTTCTAGAGGAAAACATAGTCACTCATTTTGGAATGCCTAACTCCATAGTAAGTGACAATGGTTCTGCCTTTTCCTCTTTAGAATTTGCAAATTGGGCGTACGACAATAAGGTGAGTCTAAAATTCTCTTCCAATTATTACCCCCAAGGCAATGGTTTGGCAGAATCATCAAATAAAAATTTATTATGCATAATCAAAAAATTACTTGAAAAGAACCCTAGAGATTGGCATAGTAAGTTAAAATTTGCCCTTTGGGTAGATAGGACCAGAAGCAAGGAGTCAATTGGGACATCTCCTTATCACTTAGTCTATGGGCAAGATCCTATTTTTCCCACTAATCTGAAATTGTAAACTTTACATTTTATAAAAGACTATATTGGGACTGATAATAAACTTGAAACCAGATTAACACAATTAATGCATCTTGATGAGAAGAGGGAGGAAGCCATGCTTCATTTCAGCAAACATCAAGACATAATCAAAAGGTGGTTTGATAAACGGTCCAAAATTAAGGCCTTCAAAGCTTCAGATTTAGTTTTGTTGTGGGATAAAAGGCATGAGAAAAGAGGAGAACATGAAAAATTTGATTGCTTGTGGTTGGGACCTTATCTAATATCCGAAGTCCTAGGTGAAAATAGTTTCAGATTAAAAACCTTGGATGGAAAGGATTTGGCCTTACCCATCAATGGCCTTCATTTAAAGCATTATTTTTAGGCCTAAGGGTAGAGTCATTGTATTATATGTACACTAATCAGCTTGCTTGATTGTTTGTCTTGTCAGTTTTATTTCCTGTTTATTTTGTTTTCTTTGATTTCAGGAGTTTTTAGTGTGTCAAGGTTGTCCAGTTTTGGATTTGATTGTAAGAGTAAGAGGTCAGCCTATGTGTATACGAATGTCAACCAAGACTAAAAGGATGTGAAACATTGGAATCATATGGCAAAAGGGCTTGAAAATGTGAATATTGTTTGCAGCTCATGAAGCATGAAGTCTTTGATTTTTGCATATCATCCACCCATGTCTCAAGGGCACATTCTTATCACATAAACATCATGACCAATCCACCTCCATATGCTAAACCCAAACACTGAAAGTGAAGTCCAATTATCTTGGGATCAAAGGCACAAAGAACACTAAGAAGATCTTAGGTTTGGAAATTGTTGCCGAAGTTGTCGTGGGTCTATCACATTTATGTCCATGTCCAACATCTTGGGTAAAATAATATGAAACCATACTTGGATGGGGATGTGAGGCGAAAAGATAATTCTGGTCTATCCCACCCTGCACATAGTCCATGAATAGTGGTTTTTACCACTACAATATTTATGCTCATAAAATAGTGGTTATCACCACTAGCATGATTTACAAATCAGAGTAGTAAGGATAGGGTCAAATTCTCATCATACCTTGGTTGAGAATCCGATTCCCCAAAACTCTAAACTGAATTGTAAGGATCGTACTACTTGTCCCTCAGAAGGATGGGTAGTCATCCCCAAAATTCTTTAAGGAAAAAAATATAGAGCAAAGCCAAGCAAAGAAGACTGGACTATGGGGTTAACCTCCATCGAGGGCTATAGACGCTTGACTGGCGAGTGGAGTACACTCATGCCTGGTGACATGACTCCCGCAAGGTTGAGATTTATGTCCGCCATGAGGATAGATTAGTCCGATGACCTCATCCATAACCGGTTTAATTATTTTGGTCAAATATGAGAGCAGTAAAGGATAGGGTTATATTCTCATCACACCTTGGTTGAGAATCTGATTCCCCAAAGCTCTAAGGTCCACTTGCACACACTGACCCTTGATGATGATGGCTCATAACCAAGCTCTAGATCTGGTCAATGAATTCATCGCACACACATTTGATCCTAATATGGTTAGACATTTTTGAGGTGTTTGCCCAAGCCACCATAGAATGTGCTGCCCATGCTATAAAATTTTTACCCTCAAAGCTCTCCATATTCATTGCGATAATTCTAGTCAAGTAAAATTGGTGATGCAATGCAAAAAAGTTACAAACAATAAGGTGTGGAGTACTTCACACACACAGAGTTAATATTGCATGATTCTAATATTTTGTTGTTCTTATGAGTCTATTGACATTATTTATGCATTTGCTGATGCTTGTTGCTTCCTAGTTTGGAGTGTGTTTTCAGATTTTATTTTTGGGTTCTCACCAAAATGCTCAAGAGCATTTCCCAGCAGAGTCACCATTTTGTTGTGGAGTTTCCACAACCACCCCAAGCTTCTTGGGGACCCACTTGTCATGTTTTGGTATTAAAGGTTTTTGGTTTTCTTTGGCTTGTAAGAATAGTGATGTTTGACCATTTATGTTAATGATTTTAATTGCTTTAGTTATTTGATATTTAATGATTAATTAATCTAGGCATTAATGCTTAGATTAATTAAAATCCATTTTGATAAATAGAGTTTAATGTTCTTCATACTATCTAAGGTGATGGAATGTGTTTAATAAAGCAAGGCCTGACCAAAACATTACCTAAAACAAGAAGAGGATACAAAAGGTACAAAGAAATTGTGATAGAAAATAATATGCTATTATCTACCTAATATAATTACATTAATTATATTATGTATATAATAGTAATATTATTATGATGTTCTAAAATGTTATTATAATAATAATAATAATATTATTATTATTATTATAATATTATTATAATATAATTTACAAAGGATGTGATAATAATATGTTTGACCATGTTACGTTTGATTGTAGGAGAAGGCGATGGCGGCTATTCAAAATGATCGAAGGCAAGGGTGGCTATTCCAAAAAGTTTGAGGCTACGTAACGCTGGAAAAAGAGGAAGCGGTCCAAAGATAGCATTAGGGTTTCAGGAGGACAACACATAAGGCACCGGATTTGACAGTGAAATGGTTGAAACCAGAGGCATGCCATCAAACAAGCCAACAAAGAAACATTATTAGGGCAACCCATAACCCTAATCGATGGAGATAAAGGTCTACCTCGAGAGCATGGAAAGTTTTTTATTGGTATTGCATAGCGTGAGTGCGAGAGCAAGGAGCTCGACAGCCATGGTGAAGGGTTGACAATGCCATGGTTGCATCGATGGTAGCCCCCTGACGTGGTGTTGATAGTGCCATGGCTATGATCGATGGCAGCACCATGGCGAAGGGTTGACAGTGCCATGGCTGCATCGATGGTAGCCCCCTGACATGGTGTTGACAGTGCCATGGCTACGATCAATTTTTGAAGCACCATGGCTGTATCGAATGCAACACCATGGCGATTGTTTTGATAATGCCATGGCTACGTCGATCATAGCACCACGACGTGGTGTTGATAGTGCCATGGCTGCATCGATGGCGTGATGGCCTCACTAGGTTATATGGAAACCAAAGTGCCCAGGATGGGGGACGTCATCCCAATCCTTGGGCACGTTTGGTATGGCTTTGAAGAGATACCATCGGGCCTTGGTTTCGAAGAGCACAATGAAAATCTCGTTGAATGAGATTGGCCTACATTATTTTAATGTGAATGTTGTTTGATTATATTCAATGTTTTAAAGGAGGCCTAAAATCGTAGGGGTTATAAGGTATAGTTAAATGTTTTTTATTATTCATTTTGATGGGTGCAAAGGGGTGTTCTTGGGTAGAATGCCTATGTGATAAGAGAAAGGGGAGACATAAGGAGTTACGTAAGATTATGTTTTTGGTTTTATTATTGTTTAAAATAATGTTTAGAAGTGTTATTTTATTGTATTAAATCACAGAAAATGATGATGGATTATTTTCTTATATCCATTTATTATTTTAATTGTGAAAGAAGTTGAAGTGAAAGGACTTCTAAGCATTATTTATACCTTGCTATCCTACCTGTTTAGGGGGGCTGGAAATGATGTAACATTCCGAAAAGCAATAAGAAAGAGCATTTTTCAGATTTTGAGAGGGTAGCAAACTTTTGTGAGCAAAATCAAAAGGAGGGTTTCTAATCATAAAACTAACGTTTTTAGTGTCTTATCATTTCTGCATTTTAGTGACTTCTAGCCATTGTCTTATGCCATGAAATGGGTTGCAATAGGCGAAGGTCAAGATGATGCAGTTTCTCTATTATTTCCTTTGAGTCTTGCACTTGATTTAATGGTATTGTGCTTATGTTGCAGGTCCATTAATTAAAGGTTGTTTTATGATTACCTCATAACTTGGGATTTTGCAGGGAGGAGCTTGCTAAACTAATTCAGAATTTGACTTTTTCAGCTAACCAAATCTGCATTGTTTATTCATTCATTTTTGTTAAGTTCATTTTATTTCAAGCATTCAATCATTTCATTCTGGTCCATCCAGAATTTCAGTTTCTTTTATTTCCATTCTGGTCCTTTTCCAGAATTTTTGCTAATTTCCTTTTAGTTTCATTTCTATTCTGGTCCATTTCCAGAATTGTTAAGCTTTCAAGTTATTTCCATTCTGGTCATTTTCCAGAATTTTTGCACCTCCAAAATTCATTAATCTAAGCTTTCAGATAAAACACATGGTTTAGGAGGGATACTAACCTGCTATTTCACATTAAATTAAGATAAGAAATGAAAGCTAATTTTGCTAACATTGCTAACACGCTAACTTCTACTAACTACTATTAGGGTAGTGGCATCAACATAAGGAAGATAAAATGAACCCAACTATCTAAAACTTACTTCATATTAAAGGCACGAACATTAAAATGAGGTGGACAATTCCACATTTTATCATTTGAAACCTTTTAAGTGAAGATAAAATACTTTACTAATAGGGATTCAGGGTAGCATCAATTTAAAAAACCCTAAAAAGAACTACTTTTATTTTACATTGGCTTTTTAGTTAGATCTTTCAATCACTAAGCATTGTTTAGAACCAGCAAAGGCCCCTTGTTTATGGTCACATGCATCATTGAATTATTTCTGGCATTATTGTAATCTTTTAGATATTTTACCAGAACCTTGGAGAAGTTGAATGTTTGTCATTTGGTTTCTTTTCAAGAGAGAGTTTTCTATTCAATACTCTGCATGTGGTGGTATTTTGCAATTGGGAAAAATATACACTCAACAAAATTCAAGTTATTTACACCTTCCAAGAACTACAACATTAGGTTTTACAAGATCAAAAATCTTGGGCATAAGGCCAAGTGGTGTAGAACAGAGTTTCTAGAACTTTCAAATTCAAATAAGAATAGGGACACTCAAAAATATCAAAAGGGTATGACTATAAACGTGTTGAAAAACAAGGTTGAAAAAGAAAAAGAGCATTGTATTATGGGAGTAGAATTACTCCCACCCCAAAATTAATCACCTCAAGGATAGGAGGTGGGGATGGGGTTGATATAGGAGTCTTATATTTAGCCCCAAAGGAGTCCCTTTTCTATTGATGTCAAAGGGGGAGAAATTTGAGTAATGGGGAGAGCATTCAATCATAGGGAGCAGTTTCTCAAGGGGAGAAAATTTGGAATCCAGTGGTTTGAAAAGGAATTTTTAGAAAGGGTTATCATCAATGACAAAGGGGGAGATTGTTGGAAATATTTAGTAAATTAGTTTTCATTGACGTGAAGGTGTTAGTATGTCAATGTGTTAGTATCTATCATGGTTGGCAAAGTTTGTTGAAATGGTAAGCAAGTGTGTAGACAAAGTGGTGGACTATGTAAAATATTAAAGGTTTAAAGACAAAGTGGTGTACTAATACAAAAGGTTAAAAGGTCAGATTTAATATTTAAATTTAATATTTAATATTAAAGTGGGACAAATGTAAGTAAAGGTTAATATTTAAATCCAACGATTTAACTATTTTACGAAGCCGCAAGGTTAAGTTTGTAGCACCGACGTCCTCCTGCATTGCATAAATGAAGAGTATTTAAATGAGATTGAAACATTGAGATTTAATATTGGCTTGTGAAGAAATGTGTGAAATTATTGGAATGCTTCATAGTTGCAGATTCTTGAGCCATTTTGTTGAAGATATAAGAGCCATTTTCATTGGGGAGAGAAGAGCCATTCCATTAATGATAGAAGAGGCAATTCGATGTTGTTCGTGAGCACTTTTGAGATTCCATTTCTTGGATAGTTGTGAGTGCTGATTTGCTTATTTTGAAGAAGTATTTTTTAGCTTATTTAGATCCATTTCATGGTTGATGTGTGCACAATTCATTGGTGATTGATACTAGTTCTTGTTGTTGGTTAAATACCACATTCAAAACTGGTTGAGAGCACATTTCAGTTACAATCAAAAGCATTCATTGCTGATGTTTCATTGTTGTAAGTAACATGTTTTAGTTGAGTATTGAGAGAACTTTTGCTTACTATGTGTGTGCCCTTCGTTTCTAAATTCTTGAGTCCTCCATTCATTGATCATGAGTTTCCATTTGTCATCCTTCCTGAAAGAATTTGTGTTTACCTTATTCGTAAATGATATTGCTTGTTGTGTGCAAGTCTATTTGCTGCTATAAAAATAAGTCATATTCAATTGAAATTGTAAATATCCTATGAAAAGTTTGTATGTCATTGTGAGTATTAGTTGGTGTTGTGTGTGATATTTCTAGTTTGTTGTGTGAAATATTCCATTGATGGTTAAAGAAAATATCCAGTGTCATTCATTAGAAGTCTTCCTTTGCCATTCGAAAGAGATGTTTGTATTATCATTTTAAAAAATCTCTCATTGCCAATTTGTATTTGGGAGAAGTCTGTGTGAATTATCATTGTTGTTTTGCAACTGATAATTGTGAAAGTCCTTGATGTTCGATAGTGCAAATTGAGTGATCAATTTATTGGCCAAAACCAAGAAGAAGTGAAAATTTTTATCTGCCAGAGATTTGAAATGCTCCTAAGTAAATCAAGATGGCATTTGCATGTGGAAGTTACATTTTATTATGGTGAAATAAAGTTGACAAAATTTAGGGTTGAGGTGCATCATCACAAATGAGGTGAGTTTGTTTTCTTACAAGAACATTGATAGTGAAGATAAATGGAAGTGTGCACCCATGGTAGTTTGCATTAGTTTATTAAGGCTTGAAAGGAATAAATCAAGGTTGGAGTCTCAAGAACATTTGATTTTGGGATGCACAACAAACAAATATTTTTCCAAGAAAGGTGACCTCATTTTTTTGGTAGTAAAAGGTACTTGCTAATACTTTATTTTATGAAATAAATCAAAGGTGTATTCCATTGGTCATTTTGATAAGGAATAGAATAAATGTTTTATGCATAATTATTGATTGTTTTATGAGCAAAACAAAGAACAAAATTAGAGCATTGCAATTGATGTTTTGAGAGCAAACCAAGGAATAAAACTAGTGCCTTTCTATTGCTGAGTTGAAATAGAAAAATAGAGCAAAATTTGTATGTATTTGTAGTTGAGTTGAAAGAGAAAAATAGAGCAGATTTTGTATGTCTTTGTTGGTTGAGTTGAAAGATAAAATAGAGCAGATTTAGTATGACATTCTTGGCTATGTTGAAAGAGAAAAATAAGGCATATTTTGTAAGTTATTGTTGGCTGCGTTAAAATAGAAACCAAATGCAAATATTGTATATCATTGTTGGTTTATGATTGAGAAAAAAACAAAGGTTAAAACTTGTGCATTACCATTGATGCTGTGAAAAGAAACAAAGGACATAATTTATGCATTATTATTGGTTAACTTGAAGAGGAACAAAAGACAAATTTTTTACATCTTGTTGGGCAAATTTTGTGTACTTTCTAGGATAATTTTGAACATCCTATTGAGTAGATTTGGGCAAGTCTTGTGAGAAGACTTGAAGAAACTTTGAGATAGATTTGGGTAACTCTTGTGAGAAGACATAGAGCAAATTTGAGGCAGATTTGAGCAATTCATTTGAGAAGGCTTGAAGGTAGATTTGAGCAAGTCTTTTGAGAATGCTTGAAGGTAGATTTGAGCAAGTATTTTGAGAAGGCTTGAAGGCAGATCTGAGTAAGTATTTTGAGAAGGATTGAATATAGAGTTGAGCAAGTCTTGTGAGAATACTTGGAGCAGCTTTGAGGTAGATTTGGTCAAGTCTGAAAAGACTTGGAGCAACTTTGAGTTAGAATAGATTTTTTCTAACCCTATGATGAGGTTTGGTGCATATTTCAAATAGATTTGAGAGCAGGTTTTTGAGAAAACCAGATTAGAGGGGATAAAGTTCTCCTGTTGAGAGAGATTCACAAACTAGAGAAGATGGAATAGAGTTATCTTGTGGAGAGAGATACATAAACAAGAGTAGAGGGGATAGAGTTCACCTATGGAGAGATATCTACAAACCATATTAGAGATAATAGAGTTATCTTGTGGAGAGAGATCCACAAACCAGAGCAGAGAGGATAGAGTTATCTTGTGGAGAGAGATCCAAAAACCAGAGCAGAGAGGATAGAGTTCTCCTATGGAGATATATCCATAAACTAGAGTAAAGGGTATAGATTTCTCCTATGGAGAGAGATCCACAAACCAGAGTAGTGGGGATAGAGTTCTCCAATGGAGAGAGATCTACAAATCAGAGCATTGGGGATTGTGATCTCCTTTGGATAGAGGTCCATAAACATTGTAATAGGGAATTGATTCCCAAGAGATTTCTTGAGAAAATTTAGAAGAAATATTTTCTCTATGGATGTAAACCACATTGGGTGAACCACGTTAAATTTGTGTCTCTTATGTGTGTGATAATTTATGCATTACTTTGATTATTGCTATTGATATTGCAATTGATAATATTGTATAATATTGTTTGGGAAATAAAAGTAAAAGTTGATCTTATACTTTTCACCCCCCCTCTCAGTATAAGCTTGTGTTATTCATGAAGAACATAGGCTTATACTGAGAGGAGGGGTGAACAGTATAAGACAAAATTTTACTTTTCTTTCCAAACAATATTATCCAATATTATCAATGGTAATATCAAAATCAGTAATAAAAGTAATGCATAAATCATTACAAATAATAGAGACACCAATTTTACGTGGTTCACCCACTGTGGGCTACTCCACAGAGAAAATATTTCCTCTAAAATTTTCTCAACAAATCTCTTGGGAATCACTTCCCTATTACAATTTTTATGAACCTCTGTCCAAAGGAGACACCAATCCCCTAATGCTTTGGTTTGTGGATCTCTATCCATAAGAGAACTCTTTCCACTTTTTATGGTGCATGAAACTTGACCTAGGATAACTCTTTCTCCTCAACTATTTCATGGATATCTCTTCATAGAAGAGCTCTATATTTCTAGTTGGTTCATGTATCACACTCCATATGAGAACTATTTACCATTTTCTCTAGTTTGTGGAACTCTATCCATAGGATAACTCTTTCTCATTGCTCTGGTTCATGTAACTCTATCCATAGGAGAACTCTTTCCCCTCTACTCTAGTTGATGATCTTCTTGAAGACTTCTTCCCCCACTACTCTAGCTTGTCGATCTCTCTCCACAGAAGACCTTTGTCCTCACTACCCTTTCTAATGGATATTTATCCACTAGATACTACTATCCTCTACTCTATCACCTCCAAATATTGCTCTCAAATTTTTCTCAGATATACACAAAACTTTGTCCCAAGTGTAGTACAAATCTGCTCTAAATTTATATCAGACTTTATCCTCAAATATATCCTCAAGCCTTAACATAAATCTTGATAAAATCTACTTAGATTTACCCCAAGCCTTAACACAAATCTTGATCAAATCACCAATCAAATATGCTCTCAAGTCTTCATAAAGACTTTCTTCAAATTTACCTTTAAGTCTTCTCAAGAACTTGCTCAATCTACTCTCAAGTCTTCACCAAGACTTGCTTCAAATTTACCTTCAATTCCTCTCAAGAACTTCCTCAAACTACTCTCAAGTCTTAACAAAGACTTGCTCAAATCTTCCATCAAGATTTTACTAAGACTTTCTTCAAATATGCCTTCAATTCCTCTCAATAACTTGCTCAATATGCTCTCAAGTCTTCATCAAAACTTTCTTCAAATATGTCTTCAATTCCTCCCAATATCTTGCTCAATATGCTCTCCAGTATTCATAAAAACTTGCTTCAAATATGCCTTCAAGTCCTCTTAAGAACTTGCTCAAACTTATCTTAAACACATGCTCAAAAAATATTACAAGATATGCTCAATCAATCTCAAATATTGCACACAATGCTATCAAATGCTTTGTCTAATATTCAAAGTAATTCCTTTAACTTGAATTAGTTTAGACATATTGTATTCAAAATTTGTTTAACCTTTGTAACATATAGAGAATGATATACTCTATCAAAACTCAATATGTTCTACTCAATCATTAAGTCTTTCACTTTCACAAATTGGATTTCTAATGTTTGCACATTCACTTTCAATATCACTCAAATCCAATGCTCAATAATTTCACTCAATCATTCAACCAATGAAACACAACTTGCTCACTAATCCTAAACAAGTATTTTCATACTTCAAAAAAATAGCACAATGTGGGTCTCAAATCCTAGCTCAAATAATCTTCAATATCTATCTCAAATTTTCTCTAAACATTCACCAATGAAGAATATAAAAAACTCCTTCAAATATTTCCAACAATGCTTATCAAACAATATTTTTTACTCCACCTTATATTTCACAAAATTCATTCCAATCATTCTAAACAAAAGATAATGTGCTCATACTTTTTTGCTGTGATGGAGATATGTCTTCAAAACCTATTTTATTCACAACCAATTCCTTTTCTTCCACTTCCAAGGTTATCTCAAAACCTCAATATGAATATTTCACAACATTCACAAAATATTCCTCCCAAAATGTGCTTAGTGAAATCTGAAAGATATACTCTAGAACCTTTATTTTTATCTCAAGAAAAATGCATTGAAGCTTCATCATAATACCACAAATACTCTTCTTCATAATGCAAAAGGTACAATAAAATTCAAAACAATTTTACACCTTATAACTCCTAATATTGCAAATTAAATAAACCCAACAAGAATACAAATCACACAATTAATTTTCACTATTACACATTTTAACTCCTTTCTTAAAAATATTTTTAATCAAACTATTATACTCCAAATCCCTTTTCAAAATAATACCACATAATTTATTTCATGCATCCCTTTTATAAAATTTAAAATGTTTACCTTACAAATCCCAAAATAATTTCACTTATTTCCCCTTCACAATTTCAAAGTATCAAAGTCAAATCATGTATTCCAAGACCATAGAAGCACATAAATTAAAAAGCATACCTTTTAATATTCTACCTGCAAAAATTATGCACAAGTCTCAACGACCAACGTCTGAGCTTGAACCCATGACTGAAGCCACCACAATGCCCTAGCCCAAGGGTGGGTTGCTTCCTGGGCTACACGCCCGCACGAAACCAAATATCCATGAATTTGTATTTGAAATCTACCTTCACTAAAACAAAAATGTACTTTACCCTTTTGCAAAACAACTCCATGGGATTTGAAATGGTAACCTTCTCTTCGTAGGCGCATTAGCCACATTCCTTCAACCACTTGTGCTACCCAACGCTATGGGATATCTCTTTTGCTCCAAGAAAATTTCAATGCAACTTTATCTCCCTTTCCTTTAAGGATCATGAATGTCTTTTCATTTTCAAAAATGGAGCGCACAAATTATCTCATCCACATGGGAATTCGAATTATGAACCTTTAGAAATGAAAAAATATTTTCCTTTAATTACTCTTTCCTTTGGTATAAAAAATATCAGCCCTCTCTTGCTTTTGAATGTGAATTCTACTTGAAAATTTGGCACCATAAACTATTTTAAATTAAAATTTTAACTTTTGTTAAAATATTTTAATTTAAATAAAACCTTTGCAACCTTTATAAAAGCTCAATAAACCTTGTCCAGGATATTTCCTTTTTTAATGATTTCTTGGACCCAATTATTACAATATTGAAACATATTATAATAATATTTATCTTTCCTTTTAAACCATGGCCTATTCTTTCCAACCAATTTTCATGCTTTTGGGATGAACTTTTCCTTGATAAATTTCAATCATATTAACCATAGAAGAATATTCCTACCATACAAAGTGCTCTCTGACATCAACCTTTTGACATCAAACCTTTTGACATAAATCAAAACACAACTTACTCATAATTTCCAACAATCTCCCCCTTTATCATTGATGGCAACCCTTTTCCTTAATCATTCTTTTTTCTTTTTCCAATTTTGCTCCCCCTGAGAAACTGCTCCCTCTAACTGAATGCTCTCCCCCTAACTCAAATCTCTCCCCATTTGACATCAATGGCAAAGGGACTCCTTTGGGGCTAAAGATAAGACTCTTAGCTCATCCCCCTCCCACCTCATCTCCTTGAGGTGATTTATTTTAGGATGGGAGCATCTCTACTCCTAGCATAAAATACTCTTTTCCTTTGTCAATCTTCTTTCTCAATATATCCTTCTGACTCTTTTGAATATCCATGTTCTTGCTTGTCCATGGAAATTTTATTCTACACTACTTGGCTATATGCCTAGAATTATTGCACTTATAACACTTAATGTTGTGGTTCCTTGAAGGTGAAAATATCTTGAAGTTCCTCCTGGTGAAGCCATACCCATTCTTGTCATGAACCCTACAATTAATTGCTTTATGACAAAAATGATTACAAGAATAACAATACCCTTGAAAGATATGCCCATTTCTAAAATTTCTCTTAGTGAACCCATATTCCTTCTTTTCATGCATCCTGTACTGCATAGCCTTGTGACCAAACCTATTACATGAGAAGCAATGTCCTTTAAAAAATCTTTCCTTGAACCCATTTGTTGTAAGTTGAAGTAAAAAATTATTTTTTACTTTAACTTTATTTACCTTTACCTGGACGGAAGATGATGTGGTCGATAGACTCCAATGTGGATGGCAAGAGGAAGGACAACAAACAAGAGAATTCACTCTTCAATTCTTCTTTCCTCCCTATTTATTTTCTATCATATTTTCTCTCCCTAATTTTCTCCTAAGCTATTTTTGGCTTATTCCTAAGTTATTTAAGGTTGTAATCTAGGCTTTATTTATTAATGAACTTTTTGGAGCTTTACAATTATTCGAGAACCATATTTGGTATCAGAGCCAGATAGGGTCTGAGGTGGGAGCCCATAATAGGCACGAGATCCGATGTGGACAAGGGAACCCATGCTAGGCATGAGACCCAAGGAGCAGACAGAACCAGGTGGACACATTGCGAGGATCGATTTGACACAAGTGGCAAGGGTGAGTGGCAACAAATGCGCTTACATGGTGGAGCGTGAGTGGGTGGAGGCTTCAAAAGGGAGGTTTCCAATTGACCATAGGAAATCGAAAGAACTATTTCTTGTTAGTTCTTTTAAACCACTAAATAATCCCTACTCTTGTGCATGTGGGATATTATCCAAAAAAAAAATTGTCTAAGAAATTACAGTAGTCAAAGGACGACTTCATCGAAGCAAAGCAAATCGTAGCTAGCAAAGGAATGAACCAGATGTGGATTTCATAGTAAATAATCCTCACCTAGTGCTATTTCAAGAGAAATCGATGCAATTCTGACATATTTTGACCAACGGATCATGTGTGTTCGTAGCCCCACTCATCGTTGTAGCAAAGAACATGCAATGGATCTCTGGTTTGATTGGATCGTGCAGTGAATCAGAGTTGTGCAACGAAAGACTGTGTTTAATTTTTTTCCTTTCTTCTCTGTATTGAATCTCTCAAAAAGAGTTCATGGTTTTGTTATTGAAGACATCTAAAAAAATTGGTAAAAAAACCCATAAATTTGTTTTTGTATTGAAAGAAACCCCTAAAAAAATTGTATATTATCCTCCTGATACGCCATAGATCTATAAATGGCAGAAATAAATTATTTCTCAACAAATGTTTTGGAGGGTATGACATAGAAGATAGGGTTTTAAAATATTATCCATGACGGCTGAAGAACTAAGAACATCAGGTGCTTAAGAGATATCATCCGAGGTGATAGCTGACTTAGCAAGAGGGCTAGCTTGTAAGGAAGGAGTCAAGGGTTCGACGCCTACGGGTGTAATTTTTTGTTTCAAAAAGTTTTTCAAAAGCTCCAAAGGGAGTAGCTTTATAAGGAAGTGTGACTTCCTTAGCTCATGGCAGGTGAGCTACTATCATAGCAAGAGAGCACGTGATAAGGCCCAAGGGCCATCATAGGTCAAGGGTTCGAAACCCTCTAAAATCACTTCTAAAGTTGATTTTTTTTTAATTATTATATTAAAAAACTATTTATATCATATTTAATAAATTAAAACATAATTGTTTTTTTTTTTATTAAATAGAAATATAATTATTTTTTTATTATAAAAAGAGGACATTGCCTAGGAGGCAATTCATTATAAAAGAAAAGTTTTTGATTAAAGGAATCATAAATCTGGTGTAAATAAGCCTAAGAGGCTTAGTTTTGTAAAGGACACAACAAGTCAAATTGTAAAATTGTAACAAGGCATTGATGATAAGACCAAATGGTTGTTATCATGCCTTATGTGCAATTTTAGAACGAGAATGTGCAAAGATATTTGATAATAAATTCAGAGGTTATGGAATAAAATTTATGTTTAGTCAACTTCAAAATGCAGTGATCGCACATCAAAGGCATCCTGACTTAGGGTACGAGGCAAAATTTGAAGATAACTCATTCAGGAGTCAATTTGAACAATTGGAATCAGTACAAGCTGCACCACAAGAATCAGAGTATACACACTACAATAATTCAATGGAAATCCTATAACTAGAATCACCGAAAATCATACAGATAAGTGACGATGAAGAAGAAGTGGTAGATAACTTTGTAAATCAAGAGATAGCATCCCCACATCAAGAGGAACAAGTAGTCAATGATAGAGTAGAACAAGTCAGATTTGACTTAAATTTGTAATCTCTTCCTTCTTCGTTATTATTATTTCCTTATTTCAACAAAAGTACTTTATTGTAACCATTAAATAAAGATAGTTTTTGGTAACTATGGCCTCACACAATAGCTTACCTATACCAGAATTTAACGGTTATGACTATGAGTATTGATCTACAAATATGAAGGCCTTGCTCATAGGTAGAGGTTTGTGGGACATCATATAAGAGGTCTACACAAAACCCTCAGACTAGACAACACTTAATGTCATAGACAAGAAAACATAAAAATAAGAGAAAAAGAGCAACTCATCTACTCTTTCTCATCTCCAAGCTGCATTGGAGAAAATCATATTTCCTAGAATTTATTCTTGTATGATTGCAAAAGCTACATGGAAAGCATTGAGTGATGGATTCTAGGGTAGGAATCAAGTGAAGTAGGTAAGGCTTCAAACATTGAAGTGATATTTTGAAAATCTCCGAATTAAAGATGATGAAAAATTCGATGATTATTGTGTTAGAGTAAAAGCAATTATAGATAAAATGGTTACACTAGGTGAAGAAATCAAGCCTGAGATAATTGTAAGAAAAGTGTTGAGAACACTTATACAAAAATGAAACCATATTACCATAGTAATAGAAGAATCCAAAGATCTTTTCCTTTTAACATTCAATGCATTGATCAGATGGTTAATGTCACATGAAGAGAGGTTTCCTGAAATTCCTTCAACCAGCTATGGAGGCGATGATAAGGCCTTCACTTCCAATAAAAATAATGGAAGAGGATGGGGAAGAGGTCAAGGTAGAGGTAAAAAAATAGGTAGAGGCAGAGGCAACTATAGAGGAGGTAATTCCAATAGAGGAGGTAGTTCCAATAGAGGAGGCAACTCATATAGAGGAGGTACCAACAAAGAGGTGGAAATCAGAATCAAGGTGGAAATCAAGGACAAAGTGGCAATCAAGGGTGAGGAAGTGACAAGTCTAAATTAGCTTGTTTTAACTATGGAAATCCAGGTCACTTCGCTCGTAACTGCTGGTCAAAATATTCACAAGCTAGCAGTAGTCAATATGGAAATTATAGAGAAGAAGATGATGCTTCTAATCGTTTTCTATCATATGGAAAATCAGATCAGAATCTAAATGACACATGGATTCTAGATACTGGTTGCTCAAACCATATGAGTGGCAAAGAAAATCTATTTGCTACTCTAGATTCCACATATAAATCCCAAATCAAATTAGGGGATGACAAAGTATTGCAAGTAGAGGGAATTGGAGCCATGGTGGTTCCAACCAAAGGACTAAAGAAAGTGAGTGACATCTATTACACTCCAAATATCAAACACAATTTTCTCAACGTTGGAGAAATTATGGAGAACAATTACAAGCTTGTATTTGATGAAGGACAATGTATTATTTCTTATAAAAATAATTGTAATCGTGTCATCACACAGGTCCCCATGACCAAGGATAGGTTATTCCCTCTCAAATTTTATGAGCATGGGGGATCTCAACTTGCAAATGTAGCCATAACAAATCCAAGTGTGTTGTGGCACTTGCGATATGGTCACCTTAATTCTACTAGCTTGAAATTGCTAACTTCTCAAGCTATGGTGACAGGACTTCCCAAAATCGACAAACAAAAGGAATTCTATGAATGATGTGCTTTGGGAAAGCACTCCAGGTCAATTTTTTTGAAAGGATAAGTGTGGAGATCTAGCTATCCACTTCATTTAGTACATTCGGACATTTGTGGTTCGATGCAAACACAGAGTCTCGAAAAAAATTCTTATTATCTCACTTTCATAGATGACTTCTCTAGGATGTGCTGGATTTATTTATTAAAACACAAATATGAAGCATTTTATTGCTTCATATATTTCAGAAACAATGTATAGAATCAAAGTGGGAATTATGTAAAATGTCTTTGGATAGATCGAGGAGGTGAATACTCAAAAGAATTCTTGAACTATTGTAAATCATGTGGGATCAAAAGGCAATTAACCATTGCCTATACCCCACAACAAAATGGTGTGGCCGAAAGAAATAACCACACCATAGTTGAGATTATGAGATCGACGCTTCAAACAAAGCATCTAACTAATATGTATTGGGACGATGCTATAAAAACAAGTGTATATATTCTAAATAGAAGCACAACTTCTATTTTAGATGTCATCACTCCTTATGAGGGGTGGTACAGAAAGAAACCAAATGTAAAGCACTTCAATTTTTTTGGTTCTTTAGCATATGCCCACATTCTTGATGAGAAAAGGAAGAAGCTTGATCCCAAAAGTCAAGCTTGTATATTTCTAGGGTATTGTGAGTCTACAAAAGTATATAGACTCTACAATCCCAAGACTCATAAAATTGTACTCTCCAGGGATGTAATTTTTGATGAAGGGGGAGAATGGGGTCATCAAAGAATTTTTTTTTATGATGAGTCCCAAGATGTAAATTATTCATAGGTACAATAGATACAACAGGTGTCTCCAAAGAAAAGCAAAGGCACACCACCCCCTCCAAGACCGAGAAGTTCAAGTACATCAACCGCCAGTCCAAGTCCTTCTCCACAGAGATCAGTAAGTTCTTCATCGATGGACATTGACTCTCCATCAAGAGGTAGAAGAACTTTACAACATCATCCTTCCTTTCAGATGCTAGATCAAAATTTTCAAAGAATATTCACTAGAAGCCAAGCCAATGAAATGAATTTAGTTCTGCATCAACTTGAGAATTTGCAATTGTATGGGGATGATAACTCCTAAGAACCTAGAGGAGATGAATTCAATTATGCTTTATTGACTAGTACACATCTAGAACTATCTAGCTATGAGAAGTCATGTACTCAAAATGTATGGCAAGAAACCATGAAAGAGGAAATAACCTCTATAAAAAATAATTATACATGGGAGCTAGTAAAGCTACCCAAAGGTAAAAAATGTGTTGGATGTAAATGGGTCTACAAGATCAAGTACAATGCTTATGAAAGCATTGAGAGGCATGAGGCGAGATTAGTAGAAAAAGGTTTTACTCAAAAATATGGCATTGACTATGAGGAAACTTTTCCTGCTATTGCAATACAAGAGACAATCAGATCATTTCTTTCCTTAGCAGTCCATAAAGGATGGAATGTTCAACACATGGATGTAAATACTGATTTTCTGAATGGATACTTGACAGAAGAGGTTTATGTTCAACAAACTCAAGGTTTCCAAGAACAGGGAAAAAAAAACCTTGTTTACAAATTGAAGAAAGCACTTTATGGCCTCAAGCAAGCACCAAGAGCTTGGTACTCACAGATTGATGTCTTTTTCAATTAGTATGGATTCACAATAAACAAAAGAGAACCAAATCTGTACTACCTAAAGCATGGATTAGACATTCTCATAGTTTGTTTGTATGTGGATGATCTAATATTTATGAGTAGTAACAATAAAATGAATATGGAGTTCAAAAAATCCAGGATGAAGTAGTTCGAGATGAAAGATATTGATTTAATGTGATACTTCCTATGCATGGAAGTGCATCAATCAAGTAAAGGGATCTTCATATGTCAACATAAGTATGCTCGAGACATGATTAATAAATTTTCCATGGAGAAGTGCAAATCAGTTGCAACTCCAACTGGACATGGGATCCAATTGAGCAAGGACGATGGAGTATCAAAGGTTGACATGACCACTTACAGAAGCATGTTTGGGAGTTTGATGTTTCTCACCAACACAAGGCCCGATATTCCATATGTTGTTTCTCTAGTTTCAAGGTTTATGGCTAGTCCTTCTGAGTTGCATCTACAAGCAACTAAAAGAATATTGAGATATGTAAAAGGTACATTGGATTTTGGAATCCATTACCAACAATGTAAGTCTATGAAATTAGTTGGATTTAGTGACAGTGATTGGGGCAGCAATATAGATGATAGGAAATCTACATCAAGAAATTGTTTTAGTCTAGGATCAGGACTAATTACTGAAGAACACAAGCTTATACTGAGAGGGGGGGTGAACAGTATAAGACCTCTTTTTACTTTTTCCTTTATACTTCAAAATAGTAAAGCAATATACCCAAAGCAATATCAAAGCAATGCACAATATCATCCACAAAGTGACACCAATTTTAACGTGGTTCACCCAGAATGGTTGGGCTACGTCCACAAAACTTTTCTCTAAAAGTTATCTCAAAGTTCTTTGGGAATCCTTCCCAATTACAATGTTTATGAGCCTCGGCCCAAAGGAGATACCTTCCCCCAATCAGAATTTATGAGCCTCTGCTCAAAGGAGATACCTTCCCCTCTACTCTGGAAATGATCCCTCAGAAGATCAACTGCCTCTACCTCTTGCCAGCACGTGGAACTCCTTTCCACCGAAGACCTCCTATCCTCAATGCTTAGCCTAAGAGACCTCTACCTTCTATGATCACGTCCACAGTAGCTCAGCAACCTTGTACCAAACACAGTCAGTCGGTCTAGTACAAGTCTTCCTCTATCTGTCAGATCTGTCCAACTCTTGAACAAATCAATCCTCTGCATACAAGCCTTCTCAAAGACTTGCCAACTATCCTCAGGTTCTTCTCATAGAACCAATGCACCTCTATCCTCAAGTTCTCTGATAGAACTATCAAACTCAGCTCACAAGTCCTCTGCTAGGACCTGTCCAAATCTGCTCACAAGTCCCCACCGAAACCTGTCCAAAAACTCAACAAGCTCACCAAGAAAAACTTTCTTAGTAGGAAATCACAAAGTGAATTGTTAGAGACCCAATGTGATTTGTCAAACTCATAGAAGCATAAAGAGAATTGTTAGAGACTCAATATGTTCTATACTCAAATCCCAATCTCAAAACTCAACTCAAATCAACTCGGCTCAATCTCAATCTCAAATCTGAAAACTCAACTCAATATCTGAAATGGATAGGATAGAATGTTTTCTTTCAAGAACATGAAACCCCAACAATTGCCAACTATGCAAAGAATCACATAACAATGATACTCATGTTCTTTTCACCATCAATTAGGGTTTCAACAACAATGCTCATCAAACAAGGTTTAGTCAACCAACACCATTCAACTCAACATCAACCTTGAAGCATTCAACCAATCATCACAAGAAAAGGAAACAAGTAGAAATCCTTTTCCCTCCAAAGATATTTGAACAAAACAGCCACCAATACAATATCACCAAATGCAAAGAATAACTTGCTCAAATCAACTCAATGGAGTAAGCCCAATATTATGAATCAAGTAAAGCAATAACTTGATCAAACAACCTCTTTGGAAGCAACTCAACCATCAAACTCAAAACAGCCAACCAAGGGTTCCACCAACTCAATGCAAGTAGCTAGACTCACAAATATAAACCCTAGTGCACAAAGCTTCCACTATCTCAAACCAGAAATTATGCATTCACCAAAAACTCTCCTTAAGGATAACAATGCATAAGTAGTCTTCAACAAACCGAGAAAATAGGATTTACACCCAACCAAAGGAAACCTAGTTGAAAACCTTTTCACTCCAACCTTATTTCAGAAAAACATACACCAATCATACTTATAA
This sequence comes from Wollemia nobilis, assembly GCA_028583015.1. NCBI lineage: Eukaryota > Viridiplantae > Streptophyta > Pinopsida > Araucariales > Araucariaceae > Wollemia > Wollemia nobilis. Next base: position 1,601,060 of record JAQPPZ010016414.1, read on the forward strand.
GAAAAATGTGCCCATACCCTTTTTGAAGATGAATAAGCCCTTGAAAATCTACCACAATTAATAATTTTGATCTTCCCTAAAAATTATTAACCCAACATTGGCATGTCAAAATAACTCAACCACCATGGCAATTATTTCCCCTTTAATTTTCAATCCGACTATAGCAAAAATATTAAGCTTGCATTCCTTATACCTCCCAAAGCTAACTTTATAAAACCTTAGCAAGCAAAATATTAAAATTTAATTGCCACTCTTTCTGCAAAAATTGGAGCGCATACCTTTGGTAAATATCCCGCGAATTTTGGAGTGCATACACTACCCTCAAAAGGGTCTTCGGTGATTCGAACCGCCGATCACCATGCTACTAAGTCCTTTGGCCACGCCGCGTGGGCTAGGAGAGCCCACGTGAGGGAGAAGGGAATTCTCCGTTCTTATCACCGCGTGCGCCTCCTCCTTGGCGCCAAGACCAACCCGTCACACCTTTGACCACGCAACGCTTGTCTTCCTCCTTCGCTGGCGCAGGGGCTTCGATGTCGAAATCGAAATGCTCAGGGATTAATGTCGAACTCTTGGCAAAACATAAATGAATTCATTTGCCTCATTTTATATGCACTTTGATGCATTTCCAAACACGTCGGCTGAATTCGAAAAGTAATTTTGAATTTAATCGAAATTGCTTTCTAAAGGGTTTAAAAACCCTTAAGATAAATTAAAAATAATTTCTCCCTTAATTAATTAAATAATTAAATAATTAAAACCTTGAAGGGTTTTAAATAATAATTAAATAAATAATAAAGAGAACCTCCATTGGTTTTAATAAAAACCATTTAACTTGGTTTTAATGAAAAACCCTTGCCAATGGAATCTCTCCGGATTCTCTTGGAATCTTCCACCTTTGAAGCCAACACATCCTCTTAACATTAATGCCATTTCCTTTTGACATCAATGACAACTCATAGACAAGAAGCTAGGATCTCAAACCCAAAATTGCCAACAATCTCCCCCTTTGTCATTGATGGCAAACCATGCTTCTCAACAACACAGAAACTCAACATAAACAGCTCCCCCTGTCTTGAGGCTCTCCCCCTTACTCAAATCTCTCCCCCTTTGTCATCAATGGCAAAGGGTCACCTTTGGGGCTCGGGACTAAGAATGAGCCTCTTAGCTTAGTCCCTCCCCCACCTCCTGATGAGGTGATTAATTCTTGGGTGGGAGTAAAACTCCCATTAGGCATTGATCATCATCAGCGTCTATAACTTCCTTGTCGGGCCTTCTCTTGTACTCTTTGTCCATATTCTTGTTCCTGTTCCTGTCACTGTTCCTGTTCTTAACCATGCCTTGATCCTTGGACCTGTTCATACCACTGTTTCTATTCCTGTACCTTGGAAGTTCAGCTCTACATTGTCTAGCTATGTGACCTTCATTGTTGCACTTATAACAAGTAACAATGTTATTTCTTTGAGGCATACCTATTCTTTGAATCCACCTATTCTGACTAACCCTGTTCTGGCCAAACCTGTTCTGGCCAAACCTGTTCCTGTTATTTGCCTTGCAATGAACTGCCTTGTGCCCAAACTGTTGACAAGAGTAGCAATACCCTTGAAAGTAACTAGCACTTCTGAAACTGTCATTTACCTCCTTCACTTGAGCCATGCAATGTGAAGCCATGTGACCAAACCTGTGACAAGCAAAACATATGCCTTGAAACTTTCCTTTAATTGACCTCTTAGGTTATGAAAACTTCTTCTTCTCATTCTGAATTCTATTTTCTATTCCTGTGCATCTATCATTCAAGAACTCATGATCTGAAATACTTTCCTCATCAGAACTCTCTTCCTTTTGGAGTCTCTTACTAGACTCTCCAACTTGTTCCTTGTGTGGCTTAACAAAACCAAGGCCTGTTTTATCTGTTGTCTTTCTTTGACCTTTGATGAGAGACTTAACCTTTTTGGAGCTATCTTGAAATCTGTAAAGCTTATCCTTGTACTCTTTAGTTTCCTCTTTCAAAGAAGCCATTTTTTGTTCTAACTCACTATACTCAAGAACCTTAGACTCTAACTCATCCTTGAGTTCTTGTGTCTTAGCTATAGAGAAGTCAAGACTTTCTATAAGATCATCTCTCTCCATACAACATTCATCTAACTTATCCTTGAGTCTAGCATTCTTCTTTCTTTCCTTTTTCAAAGCACTAAGAGCACTAATAAGTTCACTTTCAAGATCCTTTATTTGATTGCTTTTTGAATCATCAAAGCCTTTTTCAGATTTCTTATCACTAGAGGTGCTACCCTTTTCAAAAACCATACATGCATCTTCCTTATAGTTTTCTGAAGCATCCTCATACATACTAGAAACCAAATCATTATTTGTGCAATCATCCTCAAGGTGACCAAAATTTCCACATCTAAGACATTTCATGATAATGAATCTATGTTTCGGTTCTTCCTCTTTTTCTGATATGAACAACATCTCATTTTCATTATCACTTGAAGAACTTTCACTATCACTACTAGAACACTTACTTGCTTTGTCTAGGTAGAAACTCTTCTTGTGCTTGTGAGAATACCTCTTTCCTTGATTGTTGTGCTCATCTTTGTTTTTCCTGTGATGCTTGTGCTTTTCAGAATCCTTGCTCTTAGAATCCTATTTATCTTCATCACTTTCATTCTTGGGAACAGTACAGTCAGTAGCATAATGACCAAACTTTCCACAATTGAAACATCTTATATTTTTCATACTTTTGTGCTTTCTAGAGAACTTGCCTTTCTTGCTGTAATATGCCTCTTCATCACTAGAAGACTCATCACTATCTTGAAGTTGTTTACCTTTGGAATTCTTGGTAGCCTTGAAAGTTGCCTCTTTCTTGACATCAACCTTCACTTGAGTTCTCAACTCAAATGCTGCAAGTATACTATGGAGCTCATCCTTTTTCAACTTATCCAAATCTTTAGCTTCCTCAATAGCAGAAATATTTTCACTAAATCTATTAGGAAGAGATCTTAAAATCTTATCACAAACATCATTTTCAGCAAGCTCAAGACCTAAGTCTTTCATGGAGTTAACAACCTCATCCATACGAAGCATGTAGTCACTAATATTTTCATCATCATTCATCTTGAGTTGTTCAAACATACCTTTGAAGTGTCTCAACTTGGCCTTTCTGACATTTGTATCACCTGTATGAACCACCTTCAACTTGTTTCCACATTTCACTAGTTGTCTTGCGGTTAATCACTTTGGTGAGATCTACTTTCTGTAAGCCTTTCAGGATTGCATTCATTGCTTTTGAATTGCTTGTGATGTAGGAGCCTTTCTTCTTTAGTATTAGGACCATGTACAGGAATAGTGTACTCATCTTCAATTACTTCCCATACCTCATTACCAAGTGCCATTAGATGAACCTTCATCCTTGCACTCCAAAGACCAAAATATGACCCATCAAGAATAGGTGTTGCATTGCCACTTGAATAATCCATTGTGTTCTTTACTAGCTTTTCCTTCAAGCTGTTAAACTTTTCGAAGGCACCCGCTCCGATACCAATTGAAGAACACAAGCTTATACTGAGAGGGGGGTGAACGAGTATAAGACCTCTTTTTACTTTTTCCTTTATACTTCAAAATAGTAAAGCAATATACCCAAAGCAATATCAAAGCAATGCACAATATCATCCACAAAGTGACACCAATTTTAACGTGGTTCACCCAGAATGGCTGGGCTACGTCCACAAAACTTTTCTCTAAAAGTTATCTCAAAGTTCTTTGGGAATCCTTCCCAATTACAATGTTTATGAGCCTCGGCCCAAAGGAGATACCTTCCCCCAATCAAAATTTATGAGCCTCTGCTCAAAGGAGATACCTTCCCCTCTACTCTAGAAATGATCCCTGAGAAGATCAACTGCCTCTACCTCTTGCCAGCACGTGGAACTCCTTTCCACCGAAGACCTCCTATCCTCAATGCTTAGCCTAAGAGACCTCTGCCTTCTATGATCACGTCCACAGTAGCTCAACAACCTGTACCAAACACAGTCAGTCGGTCTAGTACAAGTCTTCCTCTATCTATCAGATCTGTCCAACTCTTGAACAAATCAATCCTCTGCATACAAGCCTTCTCAAAGACTTGCCAACTATCCTCAGGTTCTTCTCATAGAACCAATGCACCTCTGTCCTCAAGTTCTCTGATAGAACTATCAAACTCAGCTCACAAGTCCTCTGCTAGGACCTGTCCAAATCTGCTCACAAGTCCCCACGGAACCTGTCCAAAAACTCGGCAAGCTCACCAAGAAAAACTTTCTTAGTAGGAAATCACAAAGTGAATTGTTAGAGACCCAATGTGATTTGTCAAACTCATAGAAGCATAAAGAGAATTTTTAGAGACTCAATATGTTCTATACTCAAATCCCAATCTCAAAACTCAACTCAAATCAACTCAGCTCAATCTCAATCTCAAATCTGAAAACTCAACTCAATATCTGAAATGGATAGGATAGAATGTTTTCTTTCAAGAACATGAAACCCCAACAATTGCCAACTATGCAAAGAATCACATAACAATGATACTCATGTTCTTTTCACCATCAATTAGGGTTTCAACAACAATGCTCATCAAACAAGGTTTAGTCAACCAACACCATTCAACTCAACATCAACCTTGAAGCATTCAACCAATCATCACAAGAAAAAGGAAACAAGTAGAAATCCTTTTCCCTCCAAAGATATTTGAACAAAACAGCCACCAATACAATATCACCAAATGCAAAGAATAACTTGCTCAAATCAACTCAATGGAGTAAGCCCAATATCATGAATCAAGTAAAGCAATAACTTGATCAAACAACCTCTTTGGAAGCAACTCAACCATCAAACTCAAAACAGCCAACCAAGGGTTCCACCAACTCAATGCAAGTAGCTAGACTCACAAATATAAACCCTAGTGCACAAAGCTTCCACTATCTCAAACCAAAAATTATGCATTCACCAAAACTCTCCTTAAGGATAACAATGCATAAGTAGTCTTCAACAAACCAGAAAATAGGATTTACACCCAACCAAAGGAAACCTAGTTGAAAACCTTTTCACTCCAACCTTATTTCAGAAAAACATACACCAATCATACTTATAAGAAAAATGTGCCCATACCCTTTTTGAAGATGAATAAGCCCTTGAAAATCTACCACAATTAATAATTTTGATCTTCCCTAAAAATTATTAACCCAACATTGGCATGTCAAAATAACTCAACCACCATGGCAATTATTTCCCCTTTAATTTTCAATCCGACTATAGCAAAAATATTAAGCTTGCATTCCTTATACCTCCCAAAGCTAACTTTATAAAACCTTAGCAAGCAAAATATTAAAATTTAATTGCCACTCTTTCTGCAAAAATTGGAGCGCATACCTTTGGTAAATATCCCACGAATTTTGGAGTGCATACACTACCCTCAAAAGGGTCTTCGGTGATTCGAACCGCCGATCACCATGCTACTAAGTCCTTTGGCCACGCCGCGTGGGCTAGGAGAGCCCACGTGAGGGAGAAGGGAATTCTCCATTCTTATCACCGCGTGCGCCTCCTCCTTGGCGCCAAGACCAACCCGTCACACCTTTGACCACGCAACGCTTGTCTTCCTCCTTCGACTGGCGCAGGGGCTTCGATGTCGAAATCGAAATGCTCAGGGATTAATGTCGAACTCTTGGCAAAACATAAATGAATTCATTTGCCTCATTTTATATGCACTTTGATGCATTTCCAAACACGTCGGCTGAATTCGAAAAGTAATTTCGAATTTAATCGAAATTGCTTTCTAAAGGGTTTAAAAACCCTTAAGATAAATTAAAAATAATTTCTCCCTTAATTAATTAAATAATTAAATAATTAAAACCTTGAAGGGTTTTAAATAATAATTAAATAAATAATAAAGAGAACCTCCATTGGTTTTAATAAAAACCATTTAACTTGGTTTTAATGAAAAACCCTTGCCAATGGAATCTCTCCGGATTCTCTTGGAATCTTCCACCTTTGAAGCCAACACATCCTCTTAACATTAATGCCATTTCCTTTTGACATCAATGACAACTCATAGACAAGAAGCTAGGATCTCAAACCCAAAATTGCCAACAATTACATGGAGTTCCAATAAATAAACTATTGTAGCATTGTCATCGACTGAGGATGAGTATAAAGCCATCACACATGCTAGTACTCAAGCCCTATGGTTGAGAAAAGTTCTTGAAGAGATTGGAGAAAGTCAAAGTGGTCCAACTTGACTGTATTGTTATAACATAAGTGCCATTCAGTTGGCATACAATCCACTGCATAATATCAAATCAAAGTATTTCGATATGAAGTATCACTTCATTCGAGATATGGTGGAATAGTAAATAGTTGAGCTTCAATATTGTAACATTTTGGATAATATTGTAGATGTCTTCACCAAAGGTATAGCTAAAGCTCAATATATAAAGTTGAGATACTGTATAGCCAGACCTCTCAACTTTAAGGGGGAGAATGTTGAAAGTTAAAGTAAAAATTTGTTTTTTACTTTATGATGTAGGAGCATCCAAGGGAAAGCAAAATGCCGCAAGGACAAAAAAATGTCGTGATATCGCGACATGTTGACAAAGAAGAAAAATGTCGCGATATTGCGACATGTAGCATTATCGAGACCAAAAGCCGAGAGAAGGTGAGAGAGAAAATTTTTGCGATATCGCGACATGTCGCATTTTCGCGACCAGAAGACAAGAGGAGGCGCAAGAGAGAAAAGTGTCGTGATATCATGACATGTTGTATTTTTGTGACCAGAAGATAAGAGGAGGTGCAAGAGAGAGAAGTGTCGCGATATCACGACATGTCACGTTTTTGCGACTCAGGAAGGAGAGAGAAGGCGCGACGCAAAAATGTCATGATTTTGCTACATGTCATGAAATCACGACCGAAGCAGAAGAGGGAAGGTGCCCCAAAAAAAATGTCACGATTTCGTGACATGTCGTGAAATCATGATCAAAATAGTAGAGCAAAGGCGTTAGAAGAAAATGTCCCGAAATCATGATCGAAGCAGGGGAAGGGGAGGTGCCCAAAGGAAATGTCGTGATTTTGTGACATGTCATGAAATCGTGAACGAAACAAGAGAGAGAGAGCATCCAAAGAAAAATGTTGCAAAATCGTGACATGTGACGAAATCGCGACCGAAAGAAAATAGGAAGGGCCAGAGGAGAAAATGTCACGATTTCATGACATGTCGTGAAATTGCAACCAAAAGGAAATAGGAAGGTACGGAGGAGAAAATGTCATGATTTTGTGACATGTCATGAAATCATGACCAAAGGAGTAGAAAGAAGACAAGGAAGGAAAAATGTCGTGATATCATGACATGTCACGATTTCGCGACCTGAGAAGCGAAGAGAAAGCAGAGAGCAAAGATGTCGCGATATCGCGACATGTCGCAATTTTGTGACCCAAAGAGGCGAGGAGGAAGAAGAGAGGAAGACATTGTGATATCGCAAAATGTCATGATTTCATGACCGAAAGAAAGAAAGAAGAGCCGAAAAGGAAGATGTCGTGATATCGTGACCCGACGAAGAGGAAGGCAATAAGAAAGAAAAATGTCATGATATCATGATATGTCGCGACATCGTGACCCAAAGAAGAAGAAGACAACGCGAAATAAAATTGTCATGATATCATGACATGTCACGACATCATGACCCGAAGGAGAAGAAGACAGTCAGAAAGAAAACTGTCGCGATATCGCTGCATGCGCGATATCGTTACTAGAAGGAAAAGAAGGCAGCGAGGAAGAAAAAAATGTCGTGATATAGTGACATGTCACGATATCATGGCATACTGCTGGTTCTCAATTTGAAAAGGCATGCGTTCCTAGACGATGTTTCCCAAGGTGGTCAAAGGCCTCATCAATGCATGATTTCTTTCACAGTAAGTTTGTCGAGCATGGCGGCCACTCAACTGCTACACCCAAAGGTCAGAGACATTCATACGGCTCATCAATGCGTGTTTTCATGGATGACCCGATGATAGTTGCCAGTTAGGATAAAAAGAGGTGAATATTACAATCACGGAGGTGGGGAGGAGATGATTTTTGAGATTATGAGGATGTATTCTTCCTAAGAATGTAAGCAGATCGTCGAAAGTGAGGCAGCTTACACCAGGAAAAGAAAAATATGCCTACGGGCTAGTGTTGTAATTTCTTTGAAGTTTAATGAATGAGATATGATTTATTTCCTATGTCCCCATCACTTTACCTTTATTTACCTTTACCTGGATGATAGATGAGGTGGTCGATAGACTCCAATGTGGATGGCAATAGGAAGGACGACAAACAAGAGAATTTACTTCTAAATTCTTCTTTCCTCCCTATTTTTTTCTATCCTATTTTCTCTCTCTAATTTTCTCCTAAGCTATTTCTGGCTTATTCCTAAGTTATTTAAGGTTGTAATCTAGGATTTATTTATTAATGAACTTTTTGGAGCTTTAAAATTATTCTATAACCATACCATTGGTCTCTTAGTCCTTTCTTCCTTGTGATATTTCCTTTTTCTTATTTGTGCATTGTTTCCTTCCTTGGTGAACCTTCTATTTTCAACTTATCCTCATAAGTCTCACCTTCTCCTTAATTATTTTCTTATGAAGCTTCTTATTCTTTGGAGATTGACCTTGAATCCTCTTCTTGTTCTCTTTGTCCCTCTTCAAAACCAATTCATGTCTTGTTTGATGAAGATCTTTGTGCATTGATAATATTATCCAAAGTATTTGAGCTTCTCCTAAACCTGTGTAGCTTGTCTTTAGACTCTCTCACTTCTTTTCTTAGTGAAACTACCTCATGCTCTAATCTTTCACATTCTAAGACTTTTACCTCTAAATTTTTTTTAAATATCCTTGTCTTAACTATTAAGTTTATCAGATCTTGTATAAGATTTCCTTTTTCTTCATCACATTATTGGAATTGAGCCTTGAGCCTCAACTTCTATTTTCTAACATTTCTTAATTTCTTAAGAGCAAAAATAATCTCAGCTTCTAGATATGCAACTCCTTCCTCTTCATTTTATAATTCTTCCTCTGCTTCTTTATCTTCAAGAGCATCTTCATACTTTTCAGATTTATGTTCAATAGGAGCACTTCCTTCTTCCTTTATTGCCAAGAAGAACATTTCTTCTTATTCATTATATGAGGATATTCCTTCACTATCACTTGAAATCTTGCATATCTTATCTGCATATAAAATCCTCTTATGTATTTGGAAAAACTTCTTCCCATGCTTGCTTTGTCTATCCCTATTTGTCTTTTCATACATGTATTTTCCTGCTTTCCTTTTCTTATGATCTTGTTTCTCTTCACCATTGCTACTTTTGAATTCTGTACAGTTAGATGCATAATGACCATATTTACCACAATTAAAATACTTTACTATTTTCATACCTTTGTGCTTTACTGTATTCCTCTAGTTCCTTTTGTCGCAGTTATCTTCCTCATCATTGATTGACTAATCACTTGAAACAAATTTATTATCCTTTTCTTTCTTTGCTACTTTGAAATTTGCATCTTTCTTCAGGATATGATACTTTACAATTCTCATATCATATGTTGTGATTGTTCCTTGTAACTCATTCAAAGTTAGTATTTTAAGATATCTTTTTTTTTCTATGGCTGAAACCTTTTCCTTCATACCTCATAGGAAGTGATCTTAGAATATTTTGGTAAACATAATATTCTTCAAATTTAAACCCAAGTCCTCACATGGAGTGAACAACCTCATCCACATGAAGTAAGTATGTAGCAATGTCTTCCCCATCCTTCATCTTCAAGTATTTAAAAATTTTCTTGTAATTTTGCAAATTTACCATCTTGACCTTTTTATCTCCCTCATATGCATTCTTCAACTTTTCCCAAATCTCTTTTTCTAATGTGCAATGCATAAATTTTATAAATTCTACTTCATGTAATCCACCCAAGATTGTATTAATTACCTTTGCATTATATAGGTGTAAGAGCTTACCATATTTATCTATAGGAGGACTAGTTGGTAGTGTGTATCCATCCTCAACTACTTGCTATATCTCAATTCCTTGTGCCATCAGGTAAGTATTCATTATTACACTCCAAAAAGCATAATTGTTCCCATCAAACAATGGTGTCTTGTTTGTTTAAAATCCACTTTGAGATGCCATCTGTGTTCATGTACACTCTTCCTTCAAGATGTTAAACTCTTTCAAAGTAACCCACTATGATACCAATTGAATTACACATGCTTATACTAAGAGGGGGGGATGAACAGTATAAGACCAACTTTTAATTTTCTTTCCAAACAATATTATCCAATATTATCAATGGCAATATCAATAGTAGTAATCAAAGCAATGTACAAATCATTACACACAACAAAGACACCAAATTAAAGTGGTTCACCCAATGTGGGCTACTCCATGAAGAAAATATTTCCACTAAAATTTTCTCAACAAATATTTTGGTAATCACTTCCCTATTACAATGTTTATGGATCTCTGTCCAAAGGAGACACCAATCCCCTAATGCTCTGATTTGTGAATATCTATCCACAATAGAAATCTTTACCATTTTTTTATGGTTTATGGAACTTGACCAGGAGAACTCTTTCTCCTCAACTAGTTCATGGATCTCTCTCCATAGAATAACTCTATCTTTCCAACTATTTCTTGGATCACACTCCATAGGATAACTCTTTCCCCTTTTCTCTAGTTCATGGAACTCTATCCATAGGATAACTCTTTCCCCTTGCTCTGGTTCATGGAAATCTATCCACAGGATAATTATTTCCCCTATGCTCTATATGATGATCTTCTAGAAGACTTTTGCTACCACTACTCTAGCTTGTGGATCTCTCTCCATTGAAGACATTTTTCCTCACTACACTGGCTAATGGATATCTATCCACTCAATATTGTTGTACTTTTCTCTATCACCTCCAAAGCTTACTCTTAACTTTGTATTATATCTACACCAAACTTTGTCCCAAGTGTAGTACAAATATGCTCTAAATCTACACCAAACTCTATCCTAAAATCTATCATCAAGCCTTAGCACAAAGCTTTATCAACTCTGCTTAGATTTACCCCAAGCCTTAACACAAAGCTTGATGAAATCACCAATCAAATATTCTCTCAAGTCTTCTCAAAGACTTACTTCAAATATACCTTTAATTCCTCTCAATAACTTGCTTAATATGCTCTCAAGTATTCACCAAGACTTGCTTCAAATATACCTTCAAGTCCTATCAAGAACTATCTCAAACTGTACTCAAGTCTTCACCAACGCTTACTCAAATTTACCTTCAAGTATTTACCAAGAATTACTTCAAATCTACCTTCAATTCCTCTCAAGAAATTGCTCAGTCTGCTCTCAATTCTTCACCAAGACTTGCTTCAAATCTACCATCAAGTCCTCTCAAGAACTTTCTCAAACTGCTCTCAAACACATGCTCAAAACAACTCACAATATATGCTCAATCAATCTCAAATCTTGCACACAACGCTATAAAATGTTTTGTCTAGTCTTGAAAGTAATTCCTTTAACTTGAAATAGTTTAGATATATTCTATTCTGAATTAGTTTAACCTCTGGAACATATAGAGAATGATATACTCTATCAAAACTCAATATGTTCTACTCAATCATTAAGTATGTCTCTTTCACAAATCTGATTTCTAATGTTTGCACATTCACTTTCAATATAACTCAAATCCAATGCTCAAGAATTTCACTCAATCATTCAACCAATGAAACACAACTTGCTCACTAACCCTAAACAAGTGTTTTCATACTTCTTCAAACAAAGAGCACAATTTGGGTCTCAAACCCTAACTCAAATAATCTTCAATAATTATCTCAAATGTTCTCTAAACATTCACCAATGAAGGATATAAAAAAACTCTCAAATATTTCCAACAATGCTTATCAAACAATCCTTTTCACTCCAATTTATATTTCACAACATTCATTCAAATCACTCTAAACAAAAGATAATATGCTCATACCTTTTTGCTGTAATGGAGATATGTCTTAAAAACCTATTTTATTCACAACCAATTCCTTTTGTTCCACTTCTAAGGTTAGATAAAAATGGTCTATCTCAAAAAATCAAAATGAATATTTCACAACATTCACAAAATATTCCTCCTAAAATATGCTTAGTGAAATCTGAAGGAAATACTCTAGAACCCTTATTTTTATCTCAAGGAAAATTCATTAAAGCTTCATCATAATCCCACAAATACTCTTCTTCATAATGCAAATGGTACAATAAAATTCAAATCAATTTTACACCTTTTAACTCCTAGTATTGCAAATTAAATAAACCCAACAAGAACACAAATCACACAATTAATTTTTCACTATTACACCTTTTAACTCCTTTCTTAAAAATATTTTCAATCAAAATTTCATAATACAAATACCTTTTGAAAATAATACCACATTCTTTATTTCATGCATCCCTTTTATCAAAATTATAATATTTACCTTATAACTCCCAAAACAATTTCACTTATTTCCCTTTCACATTTTCGAAGTCTAAAAGTCAAATCACATTTTCCAAGACCATAGAAGCACATAAATTAAAAACATACCTTTTAATATTCTGCCTGTAAAAAATATTGCACAAGTCTCAATGACTAGTGCCCAAGCTTGAACCCATGACCTAAGCCACCACAATTCCCTAGCCCAAGGTTGGGCTGCCACCTAGGCTACATGCCCGCACGAAACCAAATGTCCATGAATTCATATTTGAAATTTTCCTTCACTGAAAATGAAAAGGTGTTTTACCATTTTGTAAAACAACTTCGTGGGATTCAAAATGGAAACCTTCCCTTCACAAGCACCTTAGCCATTTTCCTCCTACCACCCACGCTACCCAATGCTATGGGATATATCTTTTGCTCCAAGTGAATTTCAACGCAACTCTGCCTCCCTTTCCTTTAAGGCTCATGAACGTCTTCTCCTTTTTGAAAATGGAGAGCACGAATTATCTCCTCCACATGGGCATTCAAATTATGAACCTTTGGAAATGAAAAAATCATTTCCTTTAAATACTCTTTCCTTTGGTTTAAAAATTTTCGGCCCTCTTTTGCTTTTGAATTCAAATTCTATTTGAAACTTTGGCACCATAATTATTTTAAATTAAAATTTTAACTTTTGTTAAAATATTTTAATTTAAATAATCTAAAAAACCTTTGCAACATTTATAAAAGCTCAATAAACCTTGTCCAGGATATCTCATTTTTTAATGATTTCTTGGACGTAATTATTACAATATTGAAACATATTATAATAATATTTGTCTTTCCTTTTAAACCATGGCCTCTTCTTTCCAACCAATTTTCTTGCTTTTGGGATGAAATTTGCCTTGATCATTTCAACCATATTAACCATAGAAGAATATTCCTTCCATACAAAGTTCTCTCTGACATCAACATTTTGACATCAATGACAACAAAACTTATTCAAAATTTCTAACACTTCATAGTCTTTTCTAGAAAAAATATATTTCCATGCAACCATATGAATGCACTGCTTAGGCTCTGATCCTGACCATAGAAAAATTCTTTATAGCTACTCAATTTTATTGCACACTTCAATAGGAACCTAAAATATGGAGAGGAAGAAAACATGAATACTTTGAAGAGTGGCTTTGACTAAAGTGGCTTTTCCTGCTTGGCTGAGGAGACTCCCTTTCCAACTACCCAATTTTTTTTGGATGCGCTCAATAACAGTATTCCAAAGGGATTTCTTGGATTGGCCTTCAAAAAGGAAAAATCCTAAATAGGTAGCTGGGAAAGTGGTGATGGAGCAGCCTAATATGGAAGCAATGCGGGCTTGACATCTCCCTAGAGTATTGATAAAGTAGACCTTGCTTTTGTTGAAATTTACCTTTTAACCAACAATATTCTCAAAGAAAATTTGGATGGATTTGATGTGCTGAGCTTGAGGAACGAACACAAAGGTAGCTAAGATGGTGTCATGAACAAATTGTTGGTGAGATATGGCCTGGAGGGAAGACACAAGTTTGATACCAAAAATATTCCCAATGGAGCAGGCATGGTTCAGGGTTCTCCCTAAGGCTTCAACAATGATGATAAACAAAAATGGAGAGATGGGATCCCCTTGTTGGAGGTCTTTAAAGTTCATGAAATAGCCAGTAGGGGATTCGTTCACAAGGAAAAAAGAATTGACAAAAGTGATACTGATTAACTAAGTTGTATGTTATTTTAATTATTTAGTAGTAAATCATATTAATATATGAAGGTATATATATATATATACATAGATTCCTAAAGAATATTTATAATGATTTCCTTGATAGAAGGGTTTTAAGGAAAGATTATTAAGATAAATAAAAAGTATCGAGCAGTTCTTTAGAAGGTATTAAAAAACAAATACCTCCATGAGTTAAAAATAATCTCAAAATTAAGGACTATTTATCCAATAGATGTGAGTAATAGTTAATTCCCATAATACTAAGTATACTCACATAGAAGGACTTGTGTGAGGAGTAGATATTATTATGATTATTTCGAATGACTAAAAGAAAGGTTAAGCTAACTCATTTGGTCAATGAGACTAGTAGCTTAAAAGGGTGAGTCACCTAATACCCTTACATGAAAGAAAATGTGAAGGGTAGAGATAGGTGTAATGAGTAATGGATCATTGTATTAAAGATTTATATTAAGGTGTTAAGGTATATAAATGTGTTTAAGTACTAAAAAAAAAAAAAAAATGAGGTTGGAATCAAACAAGTTTTGAGGAAGTGACATTTAGTATGAGAGCATGGTTTGTAGTGGAATTGGTTCACTACACAAAAATTAGTTTGTTGTATAATAGAAAATATATTTATGAAGGAATTGAACCCTACCAATAGAATACCCATTAGAAGTAAAATCTTCCTAATTTGCTTGAGATAAATGGGTAAATAATTATTAGTAGGAGTAGCAATTGAAGGACATTGCCAATGAATTTTTACTATCTATTTTGTTTCTAGATAGGGAAAATGCCACCAAAGAGAAGAATAGGAAGTGCTACCTATAGGCCCAAAAGGCCACATACTTAGAATTTTTTTGTAAAATTGGCTAAGTGTTAAGAAAAAAATCAAGAGCAATGTTAAACTCCGCTAAGGTATAGAATATGTGGTCAATGCAGTCAAATAATGCTCAATGGAAATTGGAATATAGGAATTCAGAAGAGTGATAATAGCTTGAGGTTAGTTTCCACAATGGAATGCCACAAGCATAGTAGGTCTAGAAAAAAGTGGCTCAGCATCAGAAGGGATATCTGCTAAATATCGACAAGGATAAAATCCACCAAAGGGTGAAATCTACAGTCAATGCAGTGAAGCAGGTTTTAGTAAAATTCAAAGTAGCAGATTCTAGTTATAAAGAGGTAAAGTAGTATTGAAGTCCACCCAAATCTGACATGAAATCATAATTCTATAGTCAAACTAGTCAAACATGACATTGCAAACAAAAAAAGTAGAATATTTTGTAGAAATCTCCCAATCACTGCAAAACCTCCTCTATGTGATAAAAATGGTCAAACCTAGACCAGTGGAATTTGAACCAGCTAATTTTGTAAAATGATGTAGGCTCCTTTAGATCCCTCGTTCTGCAATAAAACTAGTCAAACTTGATCCAAGGGAAAATGAAGTAGAAGATCTTGGAGGATGACACAATTTACTCTAAAAATCCCATTCTGTGGTTAAACCAGTAAAACCTGACCTAGGGGAATTTGAAGTAGTGAATTTCAAATATGAAAGGAATGCAACAAAACCTGAGGAATGTAGCAAAAATAACCAAGGAAGACCAAGCATTGTAGAAATCAAGATTCACTTGCATTTTTAGCTACAGATCAATGGATGAAAAGTTTGTTCAAGAATAGGGGAAGATCCAGATCAACCTGTAACTATTTCAGTTGTCAGATTCAGTTAAGGTCCAAACAACTTGCAGAAGCTCAAAATTATAGAATTCATGGAGCGTAACACTATTCTTTTTCTTGAAAGCCAATGAGATGCGACCACCTCAGTATTCTACTAATTTGGCATAAAATTTCTTTTAAAGTTTTCATTCTTTTAAAGTCTATATAAAGAGATCGAACCCTCATTTTTAAGGGTCGACTCTATAGTTTTTGCCTATCATATTACTATAATTTTTTTGATAACTCAATAGAATGAACATTACTTTGATGTTTACATCAAAAATTTTGTCTTCATCAATTGTAATTTTATTCTATGAATTCATTTATACTACTACTATTATGATTAATCAATTCTATTGATATTGGATTGGTAATTTTGAGCAAATTGGAATGGTTCATGCCTAAAAAAATATTGTAGAAGATTTATTTTCTTTTTAGTCTAAATATTGATCTAATATTGCTTTTTGGATTATTAGCATTTTAGATGTTTGAAATATTTCACTGAGTGTTTCATTATTCTTTTTTTTTTATTTGTGGAAAACATCCCAAAAGGGATGCCACTTTCGGGTAAGACCCAAGGAGGCAAGGGTATCCATTCCACCAAAAACGCCCAGGACTCGGACCTGGCCTACCACCTTTGACATACTCAAGGAGCAAACAAACACACAAAACCAATTTAAAAATAAGTAAATAACAACAAAAATAATAAAATAAAATAAAAAACATGCTCCTTGAGTGTGTCAAAAACAAAAGCACAACCAAACACGCACAATAAGATAAAAGAAACCACAACACAAACCACATAGAAAAACACAAGAACCACATAACAAAACACAAACAAGACAAAAACAACAGAACACTACAAAGACATAACCCAAAAAAAACAAGAAAAATAAACACAACCAAAACCTAAAAAATTAAAAAATAAAATAAAAATAAAAATAAAAAACAACCAACAACGAGACAATAAACAAAAACAAAAAACATAGAAAACACTCACCCATAAAAACACGAAATAACACAAACAAAGAGAAACCCAAGAACAAGAACGAAAAAAACACAAGAACAATAACAAAAAACATAAAAAAAAACAAAACAACAAAAACACAAGAACAACAAAAAACAACACAAAGAACACAAAAACAAAACAAAATAAAAAAACCCACCCACCTTAAAAAACTAAACAAAAAAAACAAAAAAGAAAAAAGAAATAAAAAATGAACAAAACAAAGACCTATCTAGACCAGAAGACTATTAAGGCAAGAATCAACAGAGGAAACAAAATAAAGAATAGAATGAGCTAGGGAACTAAAAAAAACTGAATGAACCAAAGAGAAGCAAAAAAAAAAACAAGAAGAAACTAGGTACCTTCAGCTGGAGCCATCCAAAGAAATGATAGAAAGAAGAGCTTCCCTAATTTGAGAAGCCCACCATATAGGAGGGTGGCCATAACAAGTAAGATCACCTTTGTCCAAAGCCCAATTAGCTAAAGCATCAGCACTCTTGTTTTGATCTCTGACCACATGATTGTAATCAACTTTCAAAAATCCCATCTGGATTAACTGAATCTTCTCAATAATTCTTTTTATTCTCCAATCCACCTTATGATTCTTAGAAGGATTCTTCAAGAGATTAATCATAAGTTGAGAGTCAGACTCAACTAACACCTTTTCCCATCCAACCTTAGTAGCCTCCTGAAGACCTCCGAGGATACCATACCCCTCAGCAAGGTTATTGGAAAGAATACCCAAATTCTCAGCAAAAGTAAAAACCAGGGAGCCATCTGAAAGTCTACCAATTCCTCCCACACTGGCTTTTCCAGGGTTCCCTCTAGAGGCTCCATCAGTATTGACTTTTCCAAAATCCTTAGGAGGAGGTTGCCAATTTCTATTCCTATCCATTTTACTAATACTCACATTCCCTTTAAGTTGGTTGCCCTTAGAAGGTTTAATCTTCAATCTTTGCATCACTTGATCCCATATTTGGTGGGAGTTTTGGGGGTGATTAAGGAGATGATGGACTGATTCAACTAAGTTGGCTATGGTCTTTTGCCAAATATAGTGAATATCCTTCCTATCTTGATTAAAAATTTGGTTGTTCCTTTCATTCCAAATATTCCAAAGAAGAATGGTAGAACCCATCCAAACTAAGCTGCCTAATAAAATGATCAACACCCTCTTGATTAGGCCAATCCCTCCAAAGTTGTTCAAAAGTAAAAAAATTGGACCACTTTAAGCCAAGTAAAGTGGCCATTCTCCTCCATAGCTCAGAGGCTAAAGTACACTCAATAAAAATATGGTTGATATTTTCTACATTCTCTTCACACATTTCACATCTAAAAGGGCCATGAAAACCATGCTTCATAAGTTGCTCACCGGTAAGCACCCTACGATGCAATAAAAGCCAATTAAAGAACCTCACCTTAGGCCAGAGCTTTTGAGCCCACAATTGAGAAAATATGTGAGAAGAATGGTTGGGATTATTATGGCATAAGGTCAAATAACCTTGAGCAACTGAATACTCACCCTTAGTAGTGTTGTTCCATCCAAAACAATCTTTTTCATGGGACCAAGAGAGGGATCTCATATGAAGGATGCCTTGGATATCTTGTCTTTGCCTTTCTAGGATTTGAATAGGCCAGTCCTCAATAGGGATCCAATATCTACCAACCTTTGAATTACCGAGTATGGTATCGACAATAATTAGCCACCTTTATCCAATTAGCTCGGTGAAGCTCCTCCATCCAAGGCCTCCAATCGGGAAACTGAGTTATCAAAGGCTTGTGACCATCCCAAGAATCTGTCCAAAAATTTGCATGTTGACCATTATGAATGATCCAAAATAATTTTTTCTTTATCAAATCCTCACCAGTCTTAAGAGCTGCTAAAATGGGAGAACCTTTGGTAGGAAGTTGATAGCGAACAAGGTCTTCAGGACTTTTGTTCTCAGCATATTTAGCACGGAGATTATTGGCCCAAAGAGCATTGGGGTTATGCAACATCCTCCAATATAATTTAGCAGCTAAAGCTTTGTTGTTATTAATTGAAGACCGTAATCCTAACCCCCCTTCACTCTTAGGAAGACATAAAGTATCCCATTTCACCAAGGCCCATTTTCTTTTCTCCTTAGTACCACTCCAAAGGAAACGATGACTGATTTGATCCAATTCTCGAAGAACAACCTTTGGGATATTCAAAATGGAAGAAACATAAATAGGAATAGCTTGAAGGACTGATTTTACCAAGGTGATTCTACCCCCAGAAGAAAGCCACTTGTTGGTCCACTTTCCAATTTTCTTCTTGACTTTGTCCAACAACCAATTCCAATATTTATTTTTCTGCCTTTGAATATTTATGGGAATACCTAAATAAGTGATTGGAAGAGAGGTCTTCTTATATCTTAGCTTATCCAAGACCATGGATTCCTGTCTAGCGAGAGCGGTGAAAGAAAATAACTTTAGATTTGTCTTCATTGATCAACTGCCTGATAGCCTTAGAAAAATAGCTAATGATTTGCTTAATATTAGAAGCTTCCTTAAGCTGTAGCTTTACCTAAAAGAGTAGAGTCATCCACAAATTGAAGATGAGAGATAGGTCTAGCTCCATGAGCAATGGTAACTCCCTCAAGGGTTTTGTTTTCCCTCTTTTTGGTTATAGTCCTACCCAAGCATTCAACAAGAATGATGAATAAATAAGGGGATAGCGGGTCACCTTGCCTAATACCTCTGGAAGCTGGGAAAGACTGAGAAGGCCTACCATTGATAAGAACTAAGTAGGAAACTGAAGAGATACATCCCATAATCCAATCCATCCAATCCTTAGAGAAACCAAATTGCCTCAAAACTTTGATAAGGAAGTGCCAATCCACTCTGTCATAAGCTTTGGATAAGTCTAACCGAATGAACATGGAAGGAGAATTTTGCATATCCATGGAATGGATGGCTTCCTGAGCAAGAACTATCTCATCTACTATTTGACGTCCTTCCACATAACCCCCTTGCTCCGGGGAAATAATCTTATGCAAAAGAGGCTTCAACCTTTCTGCCATGATTTTAGTAATGATTTTGAGAAGAACATTACATAAAGCAATAGGTCTAAAAGCTGAGATATGATCAACCTCTTGAGCTTTTGGAACAAGAGTAATATAAGTTTTATTGATAACCTTCAAAATTTCTTTGGCTTTCTTGGCTTCTTCCACCACCTCTAATAAATCAACATGAAGGATATCCCAGAACTCTTGGTAGAACTCAATAGGAAAACCATCAGGACCTGGGGTTTTCCCTTTTTGCATTTTAAAAACTACTTGTTGAAGCTCATTGATAGTAACAGGAGCAGTCAAAATAGAGTTCTCCTCAGAAGTGATAAGAGAAGGGATTGCTTGAAGAACATTATATTGTGAAGGTGAGTCAAGGGGAGTAGCAACAAAAATATTGGAAAAGTAATCAACAACAATAGAGTTCATGCCATCCCAAGTATAAACAACATCTCCAGAATCTGATTTTAAGGAAGAAATAAAGTTGTGAGATCTTTGAGCTAGAAGAGATTTGTGGAAGAAATTTGTGTTTCGATCTCCTTCTTTGAGCCATTGAATTCTAGATTTTTGCTTCCATAAGATTTCTTCTCTTTTTTCCCATTCCTCTAAGCTGAGTTGTGAGTTTAATTTCATCTGCACTTCTCTTCTCTGTGAGGCCATCTAAATGGATTTTCTTATTCAAATTTTCAATATGAGCAATAACTTCATGTTTTTTTTATGAACATCCCCAAACTCTTTCCAGTTCCAAGTCTTGATTTTGGATTTAATGTATTGCGGTCTTTTGGCAAAATAGAACATCTTAGTCCCATGCCTAGGTTTACCTTCCTTCCACCATTGTTGCACATGAGGTCTGAAGGAAATGTCTCTAAGCCACATTAATTGAAAATGAAAAGGAGAGAAACTCACATTGGTTTTCCACATTTCCACCATGTTGGCCAATGATCCGAACCAGCATTATTAAGAGTCTTCACTTTAGGAATGTGACCATGGATTAAGAAATTTTTAGAGAGCAAAAACCTATCCAATCTCTCCATTATACAAGCTAAGCCTTGCCTTCTGTTAGACCAAGTCATAAGGCCATTATCTGGTTGGATATCCACAAGATGGAGGTTTGCAATATATTCGCTCATGAGGTCGGTGCTTTTGTCCAAATTTCTATTTCCCCCCTTTTCTCATCCGGAGAGAGGATGGTATTGAAATCTCCTCCGATCAAGATCCAAGCTTTAGGAAAATGAGAGATAATATGAGTAATATCCTTCCATTGTCTTCTTTTTTCCTCCAAAGAAGTCGGAGCATAAACGAGTAATGTAGAGCATAATCTGGTTGGAATGTCTACTTTGAATAGCTATAGCCAACAAACCCCAACTGCCAACCATATGGTGAATAACTACCTCTTTTGGATCCCAAAGACTTTCCAGCTGGCCAAATTTTACTGGCAATTAAGTCCATATCCTCCATTGACATCTTTGTTTCTTGAAGGAAAACAAGATGTGGATGATTTACCTGAATCATTCTTCTAATTTCATTTTGTTTTGAAAGACTCCCTTTGAGTCCTCTAATATTCCAAGTGATGATCTTCATTAATACCGGGGCTAAAAAAGTTGGGAAGGGCATTAATCTTACCTTCCTCTACAAGCTTTTCACCTTCTTTTACCATATGATATTGATTGGTCTTGCGACCTACTTTTTGATTAGAATCCATCTTCAATTTTTTTTCCCTGTTTCTTGACTTATTCCAATTGAATCCGAGATGGCTTCTAACCTTGAAGAATGCTCGTACACAGCCAAAATTTTACTAGATGGTTCAATGGAGTCTATATTGGGACCTGCATTATTTGAAGTTTTGACATTTGAAATATTGTTTTTCTTGTGTAAATTTTCTCCTTTTTTTTTAGTTGAAAACCTTTGATTTGTTGGTTTGTCTCTGAGTTCTTCCCTTCATATTTAAATTGTGTTTCTAAGATTTCAGTTTCCATTATTTCCTCTTCCTCACTTGGGACATCATTTGTGGAAAGGATTTCAAACATATTAGCAAGTGACTTTGATTGATCCTTCATAACTGGTTTTTTTTAGTGTTCTTCTTCTTAGGTATTTGGAAACCTGCTGAGTTTATATCTTCTTTCTTTTGATCAGGAATTTTATTTGGGCAAGCACTTGGCCAAATGACCATATTCATGGCAAATTCTACAACGAAAAGGAATGTTCTCATAGTCCACTACTTGCTCCCAAGTGTCTTCCCCAAATTGTAATGTGATATTTTTAGGTAGGGGTTTGTCAAAATCCATTAAAACACAAATCCGAGCATAAATAATATGTTCAAAATTTTGAGTACAATCAGCGAGTCATCATAAAAGTTCCTAAAGAGTTTCCAATTGAAGAAAAAATAGTAGGATTCCAAAATTCAATAGGGAGGCCAAAGAGTCTAACCCACACGGGAGCTATAGAAGGCATCTCTTCTTTGGCTTTAAATTTAGTATGCCGGGGCTTCATGAAAAGCCACTGCCCTTCCAAAAAACCAAGGACCCCCTTGAAAAGTTTTCTCTCTATCTTCATTATTAGCAAATAAAACAAGAAAATAACCATTTGGATAAATAGAGATTTGTAACTCACCTTTAGTTTTCCAGCTTTTTGCAGCCCAGACTTTGAAAGCGAGATAGACTCGGACGAAAACCCATGAACCGACAAATTAGTCCTCTTTTTTCCAAATCTTCAATGCCGAGTCTGAATGTTACCCATATCAAGCTTAACAATAGGAGTTCCATCAGCTGCTTTAAGACATCCTGACTCCATTTTCCTGGGATCAATCTTAGGCATTCTTAGAGGTTTATGGGAAGCCCTAATATTGATATTAGCATTGGGTTGAGGTTGTCCACCATGAAGGGCATCCCTAAAATTCATTTTTGGGACTGAGTCTTCAAAATTCTTACCCTTGATAGGGGTTTTCATAGTAGAATTATTTTGTGGGTGCACCTTAGCACCAGATTCACTTGAGATATGAGCCATTTTTTGATCAACTGCTTGAAACTTGTTTCGTGATCTCTTTAATCCTTGCCCTAGACGTCGTGGAAAGGTATGGTTTTCACTTTTCTTTTGTGCAGCAAATTGGAAGCCGTTGTCACTCAAGTTCACGGTATGATCTATTGAAAGACAAATTTCTAACCCATCTTGTATCCCCTGCAACATTTCTTGCTAAAATATTGAGCATAAACCACAAAAATATTGGCCGCTAGGGCCCGAAGGCCCTAAAAACCAACCTCTGGAGCTGCTTGCACTCAACCCAGATGAAACCCTCGCATAGCCGCTTGCCAAATATGTCATTCACACATAGGGATGTGCTAGGATCTGTGTTGCTCCAAATGATATGAAAATTGGTGGAGACGTTCTAGGGTTTTTCAGGCATCTACCCTCAAAATTTCCGTGTTTCATTATTCTTTAATTAGGAAGATGATGAGTTTTGAATGTTTTTAGTATTACATGTGGCATACTAAAAATATGATTGATAAAAGAATTCTTAATATTGTGAATATTGTTAGCTTTATCTGGCTATTATTCATTCAACTATTTTCTAACCCTGACCTCATTTCTATTCCTAAACTTACACATTTATTTGAGCGTAATTTAGTCAACACCTAAATTAGTTGATAAGGTATACCAACCTACTCTAGAGGCTGGATTGAAGAAATATTTGATCCATCCAATATCAGGGTTTGAGTTGTGATTAGCGGGTGTGCACCTTACAAAATTCATAGATTCATAGTCACAGTTCAAGTTTTCCTTGATGCTAATTCAAATCCCAACAATTCTGACACACCTGGTGGGACACTGTTTACAAGAATACTAGTTAACCCAAAAAAATTTTTTTTACCATTCTTGGAGGAATCAAGATTTAGAGAATTATCTTTATCTCATTAAGTTGTGACTATTAAATTAACTTAGCGACTCCTTGAATGCAACAAACCATAAAATCCATTCCTATAGCTCATATTTTTCATGAATACTAGGTTATCTGCAAAAAACAACAAAGATCCTATTATCTATTATAAGCTCCCTTTAATAGGATCCAATATTATAATAAAATTATGCTAATATTTTTACTCATAAGAGGCTCCAGCTGATCCACCCCCTGAAGTACCTCCAAGACTGCCTCCAACAAGAACAATGCTAGGAAATATAGCTAGGTAAAAAAATGTGTTTCCAAACCAGCCTCTGTAGAAATACCCAAAATGGAACATAGATGGTCCCCGAGACTTGCCCAAATGCATGATATCCCTTAAGCTATATCCAAATATATACCTACATATTATGGATAAGGTAAACTATGTACGAGCATTGCCAAGATATCCTAAATTTAGTAGCCATTCATAACATCATAAATGAAGTTGTGATTGTCAAAATTTTAGCCCTATATTTTAGAGGAAAAATATTGCATTGGTTTAGGACCTTAGAAGACAACAACATCACTTCATGGGCTGAATTAGCTAAACATTTTGTAGAATAATTAAATGAGTCGGATGATCCCTTTTCTCTCTAAATAAATTTAGATCCATGCAAAAGCATCAACAAGAATTGGTTTTTGATTTCAATATAAGATTTAGTAGAACCTACAAAAATATTCCTGAAAGCACGAGGATACGAAAACAAAAAGGAATATGCCACAAGAACAAGAAATAACGTATGCAAATTGACACAAGATAAAAGCAATACGAAATATAGTAATCTCTTTTATTGATATGCTTTACAAATTGTGTTACAATACATCTCCTTCCTTTTTAGGGGATAGGAGAGTCAAATGTGTTTCTTGTCACAAGATTCATGGCTAACAATCCTTCTTCCGCGTGCCCACATGTAATATGGGCGGACCAAAATGTCACCGCCACTATTGTATGTGATTCTTTGCTCTTTCCTGCTCCTCTACTATTGGAAACCTGCATTCAAAGAAACAGAAAATATTAATAATACCTGCAGACCAAATGAAACATGTATTTCCCAAGGCCTACTGTCAGTAAAAGCATGAAAATAATAAAACGACTATCAGATGACCTCTGATTGACCTAAAACTTTGATAGAAGCATAAAAATATCATCAGAAGACCATTGCAAAAAGAACAGTCTAAAAATTCCTCACAGATCTATACTCGCTCCAGGGTGGGACGAATAGGACTATGAGAATTGGCCAGAAAGCACCCTATTCAATGTCCTACTTAGGAAGCTCCAAAAGACCTACAAACTTGGGGTTAGCTAATTGGGGGCATTTTGGGACGACCCAGATGCTCATATTTCTCCAATTTTGCCTCTAGGATCCATATTTTGAAGATGGCATCTACAAGTTAGTGAAAGCGGGAAACAACAATAACCTGGTCAAAAATAATCAGAATGACATGAAATTTGAACTGTAACCTATTTAACCTATCTAGAATCAGATGCAAAAGAAAAAAAACAAGAAATCTATCACAGATTTCTAATCATCCCGGGGTGGGGCGATTAGCACTGTGATAGTTTGGGGAGCGCCCGGGGGCAGGACGCCCATCGATTGAAGCACTATTTTGGCACCAATCCACTTGGGATGGGTCCAAAACTGGTTATGGGGTGTTGTCAACAAATTTGGTGGATAGTTGTGGTCAAAAATCAGGTTTTGGGTATGGATTTGCACCTCCAATAGTCACCCAATAACCTCCCTTTCGAATGAGAGATTAAGGATGTAAAAGCACAAATCGTAGTTAGGTATGAAATTGGCAGCACTTCGTTGCTCAAATGCTCCTTCTCTGTATATATTTTGGGTGGGAAAACTCCCCAATTTATAGACCTTAGGGTCTCCTTGTTTGAATTGCGCATGCGAGGGCGCCTCTTGAGTTAACTGTCCTATTTTCAGAGAAAAGCTAACTCCCTGATAAAAAAGCTTCTTGCATGAGGTCTCTAAAATAAAGACATGCATGATTGAAGTCTCTCTTCTTGATTTGGAGCCGTTCCTCGCAATTGCATGGCCTGAAGCCTCAGTTAACTGGTGGAGTTGCCAAGGTTTGATTTTTTCCAATCAAACCTGCTATTCGTCCCACCCTGGAGCGATTGCTTAATCGTCCTAGGGTGGGACGAATACCAGTCTGAATTCGTCCTTGGGTGGGACGAGTAGAGAAAAAGGTGCCAAAAAGGTGCAAAATTGACTTTTGACCCTCAAAACTGCTTTTGGGAGTGGTTAGGACCACTGTTTGACCTCTGGGGGCTGCCCTAGGGGTTGTTTGTGTCAATGCGATCAGTGCTTGTTGTCACATAATTGGATTGGTGCTATTTTGGTGTCTACAGATGCCCCTTTTTGGGAAGCACTGTGCAAGGCACAGCGTCGAGCAAAAATAGATAACCAAAGCACTAATGATTAGGGTTTCTCAGTAACCTAACCAACTCTTGATGCCCCAAGTATGGAAAGGGCATGCATTCTTGAATCCTTGCTTCTGACGAGCTAAGGAACTAATGTCAAGTGTTAACCTTGTTTAGTGAGGTGTTACTTGAGCTTGGACATTGATCAGTCATGAATAGGCAAAGGGCGCAACCTTTTGTCTGTGGGAACCTTGAGTTCATGATTCATGAATGCCAAGTGTTTGATCAGTTTGTGATTGTTGCTTGTTTGCTTCCCCAAGTAGGGGCGTGATTGTCTTTGTCAATGATCCTTTGAATGCGTGTCATTTCCTTGATTGGGTATGTTGTTGTTGATTGGTGACTAAGTGTGACTACCCCCTCAAGCGACGAATCGATGAGGGAATGACCGAAATGAGAAAAGTGACGAGTCGCTTGACCCAAGATGACTTAGGTAAGGGTGCCTTCAGTTGTTTTACCATTGAATGCGAAAGCAGTTTCTGAACATTCTGACCTATTTTTGGTGGGTTTTAACCCTTTTTGTGACGCATTTTGGAGCTGAAATTGACAAAAATCCGTCCTCCCGTGGAGCGGTCCGGCCATGATAGCCTTCTTAGGGAGTAGGATAGTGACAATTTGTAACCCCAATGTCTATTTTGGATGCCAAGAATGTCGGGCACAAAAGCGCCTTCGTTCGGCAATGTTATTGCTATTTTTGGATGGGTTTTGACCCATTTTGGTGACGTCGTTTGGGGATGAAATTCTCGAAAATCCATCTTCCCGTGGAGCGGTCCAGCTATGGTAGCCTTCTTAGGGAGTAGGATAGTGAGGATTTGTGACCCCGACATCTTTTTTGCATGCCCGTAATGTCAAGTGTAAAAGCACTCTCATTGGACAGTTTTATTGTTGTTTTTTGGTGCATTTTTGTGCATTTGTTTTTTTTTGTTTGTTTTTATGTGCATGTTATTACATTGATGTATGCAAATGCGATTATGAATGCGATGTTTCTAATTTATATGATGTATGCAAATGGAATGAATGAAATGAGTTGTTGATAACTTGTCGATGGCACCATAGACTGTGCAAGATTTGACTGACTTGCTGTACTAATGGGATGACTTTGTGGAATGACTTTGCATGTGAAAACTTTGTTTTTGTATTTTGCATATTTTCTGATGGTGATGTACGGAATGAAATGTACCAGTTGTTTTAAAATGTAGTTAAGCTTTTCTAAGATTTAGATATTTTAACTAACTAGCCAAGACTGTACATTTATCTTGCAAGACTTTTGAACAAGGTATAAATCCGACTTGAATTTAACCAAGTTATTTCACATCCCTATGTGTGCAATTGAGTTTGTTTATGTGTTATTCATCAGGATACCACCAGTGCCAGATAGGCTATCAACCAAACCTGTACTGAGGATCACCTAATTAGCTCCACTAACTCCGTTGTTGTATTTAGGAAGATTAATCCATGGGACAATCTAAGGTACCATAAGCTAGTTCATCCACATGCAAACATTGGTCTACGCACACGCAAAGTTAATGTGATAGACATATCGTCATGCGGTTAGGATACCACCATTGCCAGGTAGGCTATCAACAAAACCTATAATGAGGATCACCTAGATGGTTTTTGAATGCTAAGAATTCCAGGGATTCAAGTTCAGGTGATTTGTTGGCTGAATGATTTGGGATACTTGCTCGTCTATATAGTGATGAAAATCACTGTTTATTTTTCTATTTATTTTTTTTTTTGAGCAAGGATTTTGAATAGTGGTGATAACCACTGTTATTTGATTTTGTATTTTGAGCTTTGTAAGTTTGAGCTTGTGAATGGCCTTGATCCTGTTGGCCTTGGGGATGACTACCCATCCTGTTTAGGGACGTGTAGTACGAATCCTTACGACTTTGGGACACAAGGGGATAATGGAGATTATGAAGTAAGGGCATTGATATTTTAGGCCTTGGGGATGACTACCCATCCTGGTTAGGGGCGTGTAGTATGAATCCTTACAACTTGGAGACCAAAGGTGAGTGGAGATGGTTGTGATGATGGTTTGTTGGAATGGTGTTTTTGAATAGCGTTGATCCTTTTAGGTCTTGGGGATGACTACCCATCCTTGGCAGGGACGTGTAGTACGAATCCTTACAACTTTGGGGACCAACTATGATTGGGATTTGTGGGAGTGGTGAAAACCACTATTTATTATGGGGAATGGATAGGGAAGAACTCGTCCTTTTGTCAATTCTCAGCATTCTGGAACCATTCGCACAGGGGGATGAACAGGCTAATCTTTCACCTATGGTACCCTAGACTGCTTTGTAGGTTTCTCTTGCGTTCACACAACTTAGGAATTATTTTATGTGTGTTAATTTGTGTTGGGATGCTACGTAACAAGGTGTGATCCAAGTAAAACTTTCCCATGTAAAATCTGTTTAACTATGTACAGTTTTGGCTAGAAAATTAAAGACAACTTGAATGACGAAAACCCTATATACATTAGGAGACAACTGACTATGCTAAAAATGGCGGTGTTATGCTTGGATGTATGCATTTATGAAAATGGATTTGATGTGGAAAAGGATGGAATTTGCCAAGTAATGATAGTCTATGGTGCTTTTGACTTGTATGACCTAGCAAAGTATGCAATGTATGGATGCGATGCCTAATGCAACCTATATTTTTGTATTTTGAATTTTATGAGTATGCATGAAATGAAAATGCAATATTTTTGTTATTTTTGATTGTTATGAGTATGCATGGAATTGAAATGCAATATTTTTGTTATTTTGATTTTTATGAGTATGCATGGAATTGAAATGCAATAATTTTGTGATTTTTGATTGTTATGAGTATGCATGGAATTGAAATGCAATATTTTTGTGATTTTTGATGATTTTATGGTTTTTTGTGTGTTTTTTTTGAATATGTATTTTGACCAAGCAGTTATGGTAACGCTTGGGGCTTTTGGTGTTGACCAAAGGGTTTATGGATTCCTTTGGAGCATTTTTGGGTTGACCAAAGGGTTTATAGATACCTTTGGGGCATTTTGGTTTGACCAAAGGGTTTATGGGGACCTTTGGGGCATTTTGGGGTTTGACCAAGCGATTGTGGAAATCCTTGGAGCTTTTGGTTTGACCAAGAGATTACGAAAATCCTTGGAGCTTTTGGGGTGACCAAGGGATTACGATAATCCTTGGAGATTTTGGGGTGACCAAGGGATTACGATAATCCTTGGAGCTTTTGGGGTGACCAAGGGATTGCGATAATCCTTGGAGCTTTTGGGGTGACCAAGGGATTGCGATAATCCTTGGAGCTTTTGGGGTGACCAAGGGATTGCGATAATCCTTGGAGCTTTTGGGGTGACCAAGGGATTGCGATAATCCTTGGAGCTTTTTGGGTTGAACTATGGCTCTTCAGGGGATAGAGGTACCCCCAGCTTGATGATCTTTGTGCTCTAGATCTGGCTCTATAGGGATGGGCACGAATGGATCGGCCCTATGCATGGAGAGGAGGACAGGGTCCGCCCTCGACACTGATGTTGCTATGATATCTCTTGGTGGAAGTTGCTCATGGTCTACCCAAAGGGGTGGATTCAACATTTGATTCCAGTGGGTTGGGTCTATGCGCCACTCATGCCCTAGTCTTATGCCTAGTTGTGCCATCAGTTCTTCATGGGTTACAGGGTGATTGTGTCGTCGTGCATGATTGAGATATTCCATCTCAGTTTCATCTTCGTAATCATTATCGATGATCCAAAGGCCCTCGTTGGCCTCGACAGCTATCTGTGACATTCTAGGCTCATCTTGCTTGAGCAGATTGACATGGTCCCGACGGGGTTGTTTCACGCTTTGTGGGGGGACCTGATTTTCTTATAATGGCACGGGCTCGATGGGAGCCTCCAAAGGGAATAATGTTAAGAGACTTTGGTGATGATCACCCATGGGGACCACCTATGAATTAGTGTTGTCTGACTCAAATGGGTCCCATGGTGCTATTGCATATGCTGACTCATCTTTGGTGAGAGAGTCAGGCTCATCAGAATCTGGTGATTCTGAGATATGGAAGACCTCGTCATCAGGTAGCTCTACAACCAGGGGTTGATCCTCTTTGAGAGGAGTTTCACGTAAGTTGGGCTTTTGGGGCCCCAAAATCTTGGTCTCTACCGACTCTAAGTGCTCTAGCAGCGCATTGCTTGTATCGGGGGATTTTAGCTCCTCCTCTTTGATTTGTTCCCATTGTAGGTTGTGGGGAACTTGGGGCCTTGGGAGGGGTGGCCGAATAGCACCCCCCCTGCCTTGGTAGGGCATTTCATCCCACTCTTCTTCTCGCTCAGGTTCCTTAGAGGCTTCTTGAAGAATTTTTGAGGGTGGCCCATGAACCTGGGTGGGTGCCTGAAGAAGGCGCCCGTCATTGGTCTTAGGAGTGGCCTCCCACTCAAGTCTCGCACCCAGTTGTGTCTCTCATAATGTTTTGTCTTATGCATGCGAGGGGTTGGAGTCCTTTCCTGCATATTGTTCTTGAGAAACTCATCCTTCGGCGCTGAATGCACTCTTTATTTAGAAGATACCGTTGCTCTAACTATTGTCGTTCTAGCTCAAGTAGCGTGAGTTGCATCCGATGTGCGATATGCTTGGAAGATTCTAAGATAGTTGGTCCTGTCGTCTCATGTCTAGAAGGCCTAGATGCCTCTCCTAGATATCTATCTCGATCATGGTGATCCGAGATCTCTATAGGCTGCCTCCCTCTGTTGGGGGTAGCGGTATTCCCCCGAGGCTTTGGCCTCAGTAGGTGATCCTGATAGCTAGCAGTTGCGGAGGCGTATTGCTCCCATGATGTATATTGCTCTTGAGGAAGGTAAGGGTTTTCCTCGTGCTCTCTTTCATAAGTGAAAAAGGAATGAGCGGAGTTGGCTCGCCCCGCCTGAGGAGCCTTGTGCTCTAGATTTGTCCTTGTAGTCCTGACAACTAGAGGGGGTGAAGGAGGGAGAGTGTAATCATGTGGTTCCTCCTGTCGAACCCTATGTTGACCTAGCGCTTCATCGCACGGTGACCACTCATAGCGAGCATCTAAGGGAGCTCTCCTATGGATGTACCCCTCATGGAAGGGTGTGTGCTGGGTGCTATGCTAAATAGGAGTGCCCCTAGAAGAGGTGCCCCTATAGTCCCTTTCCGTTAAGGTGTGGAGGGGACTGCCTTGTGTGTCAGGTCACCAAGGTGGTATGACCAAATCCTTGGGACTGTAACGGAGGTGACTCGTGCCTCCTTGGACATTCTCCGCAGCGTCTGCCCGTGAGTGGGCTTGACTGCAGGTGAATACCATGGTAATGACTCTCTACAAGCTACGTAGATTTTTATCTTTTGTTTATGATTTTTTGATTTTTTTTTTTGTTACACTAAGAATAAAAGAACATACACACACAAAGCAATGATTATCTCTTTTAAAGATTAATGGTGTGTCCTAGACTGGTTTTAGTGTGTTTTTGATGATGATTTTGTTTTGTTTTTGAAAATTTTTGTGAAGACCGTTTAAATGCAAAATGTTGGCTCATATGACTCCCAAAATGGTCGCCCCTTCAATATACCATTGCCGGACCGATATACCAACCTCTCTATATACCCGCCCTTACGTGAGGGAGACTATAGGTATGTGAGAGCAGATGATACATGGAACATAGGCGGTATGGAAGGGGAATCACTCTGTTTATGACACCTACCATAGAAGACTTATCCTCATGTGCTAGGAATCACCCTAGCTACACTTGGTCAGCTTTCGTCAGGATTTACATCTAGCAATAGGCACGATCGGGGTAATGTATGCAATATCTCAAGCCAAAGTGATAATGGAATCCACCTTTGGTCTTGCTCAAGGGTTGGGGTTTTACGACCAACTCCTTGGTTTAAATTACCACATGGTGTGTGGGATTCATTTTAAGTTGCAAAAAATGAAACAAGCAAGCATCTAAACTCTCCTATGCAAGCAAAAATCAGAGAACAAAAAAGATAGAAAACAAAAAATTGACAAAGGATGTTTAAATCCCTTACCTCTTCTCTGCCTAAGTCGAATATCTCTAAATTTTTGCCTAAAACAGTCTAGATTTTGAAAACTTGGTACCTGCAAGCAACAAAACAAGAAACTTTAATCAGAAATTTAATCTTTAAAAATCAAAGGACACAGGTCCCACCGTGATCGCCATTGAAAGCACGAGGATACAGAAACAAAAAGGAATATGCCACAAGAACAAGAAATAACGTATGCAAATTGACACAAGATAAAAGCAATACAAAATATAGTAATCTATTTTATTGATATGCTTTACAAATTGTGTTACAATACATCTCCTTCCTTTTTAGGGGATAGGAGAGTCAAATGTGTTTCTTGTCACAAGATTCATGGCTAACAATCCTTCTTCCGCGTGCCCACATGTAAGATGGGCGGACCAAAACGTCGCCACCGCTGTTGTATGTGATTATTTGCTCTTTCTTGCTCCTCTACTATTGGAAACCTGCGTTCAAAGAAACATAAAATATTAATAATACCTGCAGACCAAATGAAACATGTATTTCCCAAGGCCTATTGTCAGTAAAAGCATGAAAATAATAAAACGACTATCAGATGACCTCTGATTGACCTGAAACTTTGAAAGAAGCATAAAAATATCATTAGAAGACCATTGCAAAAAGAACAGTCTAAAAATTCCTCATAGATCTGTACTCGCTCCAGGGTGGGACGAATAGGACTATGAGAATTGGCCAGAAAGCACCCTGTTCAATGTCCTACTTAGGAAGCTCCAAAAGACCTGAAAACTTGGGGTTAGCTAATTGGGGGTATTTTGGGATGACCCAGATGCTCATATTTCTCCAATTTTTCCTCTAGGATCCAGATTTTGAAGATGGCATCTGCAAGTTAGTGAAAGCGGGAAACAACAATAACCTGGTCAAAAATAATCAGAATGACATGAAATTTGAACTGTAACCTATTTAACCTATCTAGAATCAGATGCAAAATAAAAAAACAAGAAATCTATCACATATTTCTAATCATCCTGGGGTGGGGCGATTAGCACTGTGATAGTTTGGGGAGCGCCTGGGGCAGGACGCCCATCGATTGAAGCACTGTTTTGGCACCAATCCACTTGGGATGGGTCCAAAAATGGTTATGGGGTGTTGTCAACAAATTTTGTGGATATTTTTGGTCAAAAATCAGGTTTTGGGTATGGATTTGCGCCTCCAATAGTCACCCAATAACCTCCCTTTTGAATGAGAGATTAAGGATGTAAAAGCACAAATCGTAGTTAGGTATGAAATTGGTAGCACTTCGTTGCTCAAATGCTCCTTCTATGTATATATTTTGGGTGGGAAAACTCCCCAATTTATAGACCTTAGGGTCTCCTTGTTTGAATTGCGCATGCGAGGGCGCCTCTTGAGTTAACTGTCCTATTTTCAGAGAAAAGCTAACTCCCTGATAAAAAAGCTTCTTGCATGAGGTCTCTAAAATAAAGACATGCATGATTGAAGTCTCTCTTCTTGATTTGGAGTTCGTTCCTTGCAATTGCATGGCCTGAAGCCTTAGTTAACTGGCAGAGTTGCCGAGGTTTGACTTTTTGCCAGTCAAACCTACTATTCGTCCCACCCTGGAGCGATTGCTTAATCGTCCTAGGGTGGGACGAATACCAGGTTTGACTGGCAAAAATTCAAACCTCTAAATTAGAGAACAAAAAATATAGAACACAAAAAATTGACAAAGGATGTTAAATCCCTTACCTCTTCTCTGCCTAAGTCGAATATCTCAAAATTTTTTCCTGAAACAGTCTGGCTTTTGAAAACTTGGTACCTGCAAGCAACAAAACAAGCAACTTTAATCAAAAATTTAATCTTTAAAAATCAAAGGACACAGGTCCCACCATGATCACCACTGAAAGCATGAGGATACAGAAACAAAATGGAATATGCCACAAGAACAAGAAATAACGTATGCAAATTGACACAAGATAAAAGCAATACGAAATATTGAAGAACACAAGCTTATACTGAGAGGGGGGGTGAACAGTATAAGACCGCTTTTAACTTTTTCCTTCGATATTTCAAATTAATATTATGCAGTGAATAGATAACAGTATCAAAAATAGAAATCAAAGCAATGCACAAAATATCATCCACAATAGAGACACAACAATTTACGTGGTTCACCCAACGCGGGCTACTCCACGGATAAAATTTTTCACTAAATTTTATCACCTCTAATTCTGGGAAACCTTTCCCGATTACAAAGTTTATGGGCACCAACCCAAAGGAGATACCTTCCCCTAGCTCTGCTCTAACTGGTGATCCTCTAGAAGACCTCTGCCTCTGCTGCCCTTAGCAAGTGGAACTCTATCCACAGAAGACACCTGTCTTCCCTGCTCTAGCTGGAGACCTCTGTCCTCAACTCTTTCACCTCCAAAGCTGGTCCTCTTATCTGCACCAAACACAGTCCTTCGATCTGGCACTAATGTCCTCGAAACTTGCACCTCTGTGCAATTACAACACTCGATCAAACATCCACTTATGCACCTCTGCGCAAACACAGCAACACTATCTTCGCACACTCTGCTCCTCGATGATCGAACTTCTCCCCGCACTCTGCTTCTACGAAAGTCGCACTTCGAACGCACACATCGATCGATAATCAAACTCTTCAAACAGCCCTCCTTTTATAGCAATACTTTTAAGATCAAAACTTTGATCTTAGTCGGTTATTATGCAAATGCAAACCCTAACTCCATCGGCTGCATGCCCTAATTTACGTCGGCCCAGATTTAACTTTGTCGGCTCAAAGTTAACTCTGTCCTTCAACCGCCTCTGGAACTCACCTGTAGCTTCTGCCACGAAACTACAACATGTCATGATATCGTGACATTTTTGCAGCCATACACTTTCGTTTGGCTATTGTCGCGATATCGTGACACTTTTGCTTTTGTCTGCCTTGACAACGTCCTTGTCGCGAAATCGTGACACTTCTAACTTTTGCTGACGTCATCTTCACTCCTATCACGAAATCATGACACTTTAGTCTTCATTGCCTTCTTCTCTGCTTTTGTCATGAAATCGTGACACTCCTACCTTTGCTGACGTCATCTTCACTTATGTCGCGAAATCGTGACCCTTCTGTCTTCATGGCCTTCTTCTAGGCTTGCACTAGCAAAAATGGAACATGTCGCGAAATCGTGACACTTTCGTCGCCTTAAGCTTTTCTCTGCCTTACGCCCGTGAAACTGGAACATGTCACGAAATCACGATGCCTTTCGCTTCTGTACACTCTTCTCTACAGACACTAGCGAAACTGGAACATGTCACGAAATCGTGACGCTTTCGCCTTCGAGCTCTTCCTCCTTCAATTCATCATGAAATCATGACGCTTCTTCTGTTGAAGACTTGCTTACTATTTCTATCATGAAATCGTGACACTTTCTCCAACTCAATGTTGCCATCTCAACCTATCGCGAAATCATGACACTTTCTGCATTCGCAAGCTTTCTCTTCAACTTGTCATGAAATCGCGACACTTTTTGCATCCGTACAACTTCTTTGTAGCCTGTCGCGAAATCGTGACGCTTCTCATTTTAGACTCTTCCCTTTGCTGCATGTCGCGAAATCGTGATAGTTCTCTCTTTGAGCTTTTTAGCATGTCGCGAAATCGCGACAGTCCTCACCTCGACCTCTGTAGCATGTCACGAAAACGTGATAGTTCTCACTTGGAACTTTGCATCATGTCGCGAAATCATGACAGTTCTTGAATAACTTTCTCTCTCTTCGATCTAGTCGCGAAATCGTGACAACTCACACTGCGGACTCTCTCTTCTGCATTATGTCACGAAATCGTGACACTTTCTCGTCCGTACAACCTTCCTGGCAATGTGTCACGAAATCGTGACACTTTTCCTTTTCTGCCTTCCTGCACTTTTCGAGTCGCGAAAATGCGACATGTCGCGAAATCGTGACACTTTCCATCTTGCTCTGCTTCTCTGCCAACATGTCACGAAATCGTGATAGTTTTGCCAGCTTCTTCTCTTTCTTCCAGCATGTCGCGAAATCGTGACAGTTTTGCCAGAACTTTCTCTCTCCTCAAACATGTCGCGAAATCATGACAGTTTTGCCAACACTTTCTCTCTCCTCAAACATGTCACGAAATCGCGACAGTTTTTCCAGCCTGCTGCATACTTTTTCTTACTTGTATTTTTCTTGATCTTTTGCAAATGGGCTACTAAGAACTTCCTGGAAACTCATTGTCCATGCTCTGAATAATCTTCAACAAAACAAATTCCTTGACATCAAACCAAATTGCTTCAAGAACTTCTTTGACATCAATGACAACATCTATACTTGAGCAAAGGCAATGTACCCAAGGTACCCAAAATTGCCAACAATCTCCCCCTTTGTCATTGATGGCAACCCTTTACTAAAAACACATCTCAGGAGCTAAAACTGAAACCAACTGATGCCAACAACTGAGAATCTCCCTTTGAAGTTTTTGCTCCCCCTGACTTGAAGCTCTCTTCTTCACTCATATCTCCCCCTTACTCATATCTCTCCCCCTTTGTCATCAATGGCAAAGGGTCACCTTTGGGGCTTGGGACTAAGAATGAGCCTCTTAGCTTAGTCCCTCCCCCACCTCCTGATGAGGTGATTAAAATAGGGGTGGGAGTAAAACTCCCATTAGACACTCATCATCATCAGTGTCTACAATTTCCTTGCCAGGCCTTCTCTTGAATTCTTTGTCCGTATTTCTGTTCTTGTCACTATTTTTGTTCTTGTTCTCATTCTTGTTCTTATCCATGCCTTGATCCACGGACCTGTTCATACCACTTTTCCTGTTCCTGTACCTTGGAAGTTCAGCTCTGCACTGTCTAGCTGTGTGACCTGCATTGTTGCATTTATAACAAGTAACAAAGTTATTTCTGTTTGGCATACCTATTCTTTGAATCCGCCTATTATGACTAACCGTGTTCCTGTAATTAGCCTTGCAAAAAATTGCCTTATGCCCGAACTGTTGACAAGAGTAACAATACCCTTGAAAGAAACTAAAACTTCTGAAATTGTTGTTTACCCTCTTCATTTGATCTATGCACTGAGAAGCCGTGTGACCAAACCTATGACATGCAAAACATCTGCCATGAAATATTCTTCTGTTTGACCTCTTGGGTCCCGAAAACTTCTTCTTCGCATTCAGAATTCTATTTTCTGTTTCTGCGCATTTATCACTCATGGACTCTTTCTCTGAACCACTCTCTTCATCAGAACTCTCTTCTTTTTGAAATCTTTTACTAGATTCCCCAACCTGTTCCTTGTGTGGTTTAACAAAACCAAGACCTGTTTTATCTGTTGTCTTTCTTTGACCTTTGATAAGAGATTTAACCTTTTTGGAGCTTTCTTGAAACCTGTACAACTTATCCTTGTACTTTTTATTTTCCTCTTTCAAGGAAGCCATTTTCTGTTCTAATTCACTATACTCAAGCACCTTAGATTCTAACTCATTCTTGAGTTCTTGTGTCTTAGCCATAGAGACGTCAAGACTTTCTATAAGTTCATCTCTCTCCATACAACATTCATCTAACTTATCCTTGAGTCTAGCATTCTTCTTTCTTTCCTTTTTCAAAACACTAAGAGCATTAGTAAGTTCACTTTCAAGATCCTCTATTTGATTGCATTTTGAATCATCAAGGCCTTTTTCAGATTTCTTATCACTAGAGGTGCTACCCTTTTCAAAAACCATACATGCATCTTCCTTATCATTTTTTGAAGCATCCTCATACATACTAGCAACCAATTCATTATTTGTGCAATCATCCTCAAGGTGCCCAAAATTTCCACATCTAAAACATTTCATGATAATGAATTTATGTTTCGGTTCTTCCTCCTTTTTTGATATGAACAACATCTCATTTTCCTCATCACTTGAAGAGCTTTCACTATCACTGCTAGAACACTTACTTGCTTTGTCTAGGTAGAAGCTCTTCTTGTTCTTGTGTGAATACCTCTTTCCTTGATTGTTGTGCTCATCTTTGTTCTTTCTGTAATACCTGTGCTTTTCAGAATCCTTGCTCTTAACATCCTGTATATCTTCATCACTTTCATTCTTGGAAACAGTACAGTCAGTAGCATAATGACCAAACTTTCCACAGTTGAAACATCTTATATTTTTCTTGCTTTTGTGCTTTCTAGAGAACTTGCCTTTCTTGCTGTAATATGCCTCTTCATCACTAGAAGACTCATCACTCTCTTGAATCTGTTTGCCCTTTGATTTCTTGGTAGCTTTGAAAGCCGCCTCTTTCTTGACATCAACTTTCACTTGAGTTCTCAGCTCAAATGCTGCAAGAATACTATGGAGCTCATCCTTTTTCAACTTATCTAAATCTTTAGCTTCCTCAATAGCAGAAATATTTTCACTAAATCTATTAGGAAGAGATCTTAAAATCTTATCACACACATCATTTTCAGCAAGCTCAAGACCTAAGTCTTTCATGGAGTTAACAACCTCATCCATACGAAGCATGTAGTCACTAATTTTTTCATCATCATTCATCTTGAGTTGTTCAAACATACCTTTGAAGTGTCTCAACTTGGCCTTTCGGACATTTACATCACCTATGTGAACCACCTGCAGCTGTTTCCACATTTCACTAGCTATCTTGCAGTGAATCACCTTGGTAAGATCTGCCTTCTGTAAACCCTTCAAGATTGCATTCATTGCTTTTGAATTGCTGTGATGTAGGAGCCTATCTTCTTTAGTATAAGGACCATTTTTAGGGATAGTGTACCCGTCTTCAATCACTTCCCATACCTCATTACCAAGAGCCATTAGATAAACCTTCATTCTGGCACTCCACAGACCGAAATCTGATCCATCAAGGATGGGTGCTGCATTGCCACTTGAATAATCCATTGTGTTCTTTGCTAGCTTTTCCTTCAAGCTGTTAAACCTTTCCGAAGGAACCCGCTCTGATACCAATTGAAGAACACAAGCTTATACTGAGAGGGGGGGGTGAACAGTATAAGACCGCTTTTTACTTTTTCCTTCGATCTTTCAAATTAATATTATGCAGCGAATAGATAACAGTATCAAAAACAGAAATCAAAGCAATGCACAGAATATCATCCACAATAGAGACACAACAATTTACGTGGTTCACCCAACGCGGGCTACTCCACGGATAAAATTTTTCACTAAATTTTATCACCTCTAATTCTGGGAAACCTTTCCCGATTACAAAGTTTATGGGCACCAACCCAAAGGAGATACCTTCCCCTAGCTCTGCTCTAACTGGTGATCCTCTAGAAGACCTCTGCCTCTGCTGCCCTTAGCAAGTGGAACTCTATCCACAGAAGACACCTGTCTTCCCCTGCTCCGGTTGGAGACCTCTGTCCTCAACTCTTTCACCTCCAAAGCTGGTCCTCTTATCTGCACCAAACATAGTCCTTCGGTCTGGCACTAATGTCCTTGAAACTTGCACCTCTGCACAATTACAACACTCGATCAAACATCCACTTATGCACCTCTACGCAAACATAGCAGCACTGTCTTCGCACACTCTGCTCCTCGACGATCGAACTTCTCCCCGCACTCTGCTTCTACGAAAGTCGCACTTCGAATGCACACTTCGATCGATGATCAAACTCTTCAAACAGCCCTCCTTTTATAGCAATACTTTTAAGATCAAAACTTTGATCTTAGTCGGCTGTTATGCAAATGCAAACCCTAACTCCGTCGGTTGCATGCCCTAATTTACGTCAGCCCAGATTTAACTTTGTCGGCTCAAAGTTAACTCTGTCCTTCAACCGCCTCTGGAACTCACCTGTAGCTTCTACCGTGAAACTACAACATGTCATGATATCATGACATTTTTGCAGCCGTACACTTTCGTTTGGCTATTGTCGTGATATCGTGACACTTTTGCTTTTGTCTGCCTTGACAACGTCCTTGTCGCGAAATCGTGACACTTCTAACTTTTGCTGACGTCATCTTCACTCCTGTCGTGAAATCGTGACACTTTAGTCTTCATTGCCTTCTTCTCCGCTTTTGTCATGAAATCGTGACACTCCTACCTTTGCTGACGTCATCTTCACTTATGTCGTGAAATCGTGACCCTTCTGTCTTCATGGCCTTCTTCTAGGCTTGCACTAGCGAAAATGGAACATGTCACGAAATCGTGACACTTTCACTGCCTTAAGCTTTTCTCTGCCTTACGCCCGTGAAACTGGAACATGTCACGAAATCATGACGCCTTTCGCTTTCGTACACTCTTCTCTGCAGACACTAGCGAAACTGGAACATGTCGTGAAATCGTGATGCTTTCGCCTTCGAGCTCTTCCTCCTTCAATTCATCGTGAAATCGTGACGCTTCTTCTGTTGAAGACTTGCTTACTATTTCTGTCATGAAATCGTGACACTTTCTCCAACTCAATGCTGCCATCTCAACCTGTCACGAAAACGTGACACTTTCTGCATTCGCAAGCTTTCTCTTCAACCTGTCATGAAATCGTGACACTTTCTGCATCCGTACAACTTCTTTGTAGCCTATCACGAAATCGTGACGCTTCTCATTTCAGACTCTTCCTCTTTGTTGCATGTCACGAAATCGTGACAGTTCTCTCTTCGAGCTTTTCAGCATGTCGCGAAATCATGACAGTCCTCACCTCGACCTCTGTAGCATGTCACGAAAATGTGATAGTTCTCACTTGGAACTTTGCATCATGTCACAAAATCATGACAGTTCCTGAATAACTTTCTCTCTCTTCGATCTAGTCATGAAATCATGACAACTCACACTGCGGACTCTCTCTTCTGCATTATGTCGTGAAATCGTGACACTTTCTCATCCGTACAACCTTCCTGGCAATGTGTCGTGAAATCGTGACACTTTTCCTTTTCTGCCTTCCTGCACTTTTCGAGTCGCGAAAATGCGACATGTCATGAAATCGCGACACTTTCCATCTTGCTCTGCTTCTCTGCCAACATGTCACGAAATCGTGACAGTTTTGCTAGCTTCTTCTCTTTCTTCCAGCATGTCATGAAATCGCGATAGTTTTTCTAGAACTTTCTCTCTCCTCAAACATGTCACGAAATCGCGATAGTTTTGCCAGCACTTTCTCTCTCCTCAAACATGTCGCGAAATCGCGACAGTTTTTCCAGCCTGCTGCATACTTTTTCTTACTTGTCTTTTTCTTGATCTTTTGC
This sequence comes from Wollemia nobilis, assembly GCA_028583015.1. Classification (NCBI taxonomy): domain Eukaryota; kingdom Viridiplantae; phylum Streptophyta; class Pinopsida; order Araucariales; family Araucariaceae; genus Wollemia; species Wollemia nobilis. The sequence goes on from JAQPPZ010016414.1 coordinate 1,642,599, forward strand.
AAATGGGCTACTAAGAACTTCCTGGAAACTCACTGTCCATGCTCTGAATAATCTTCAACAAAACAAATTCCTTGACATCAAATCAAATTGCTTCAAGAACTTCTTGACATCAATGACAACATCTATACTTGAGCAAAGGCAATGTACCCAAGGTACCCAAAATTGCCAACAAATATAGTAACCTCTTTTATTGATATGCTTTACAAATTATGTTACAATAAATCTACTTCCTTTTTAGGGGATAGGAGAGTTAAATGTGTTTCTTATCACAATATTCATGGCTAACAATCCTTCTTTCATGTGCCCACATATAAGATGGGCGGACCAAAACATCGCTGCCGCTGTTGTATGTGATTATTTGCTCTTTCTTGTTCCTCTTCTGTTGGAAACCTGCATTCAAAGAAACATAAAATATTAATAGAAAAAGGCAAGCATCTAAGCTCTCCTATGCAAGCAAAAATCAGAGAACAAAAAAGATAGAAAACAAAAAATTGACAAAGGATGTTTAAATCCCTTACCTCTTCTCTGCCTAAGTCGAATATCTCTGAATTTTGCCTGAAACAGTCTAGCTTTTGAAAACTTGGTACTTGCAAGCAACAAAACAAGCAAATTTAATCAAAAATTTAATCTTTAAAAATCAAAGGACACAGGTCCCACCGTGATCACCACTGAAAGCACAAGGATACGGAAACAAAAAGGAATATGCCACAAGAACAAGAAATAACGTATGCAAATTGACACAAGATAAAAGCAATACAAAATATAGTAATCTATTTTATTTATATGCTTTACAAATTGTGTTACAATACATCTACTTCCTTTTTAGGGGATAGGAGAGTCAAATGTGTTTCTTATCACAAGATTCATGGCTAACAATCCTTCTTCCGTGTGCCCACATATAATATGGGTGGACCAAAATGCCACTGCTGTTGTTGTATGTGATTATTTGCTATTTCTTTCTCCTCTATTGTTGAAAACCTGCGTTCAAAGAAACATAAAATATTAATAATACCTACAGACCAAATGAAACATGTATTTCCCAAGGCCTATTGTCAGTAAAAGCATGAAAATAATAAAACGACTATCAGATGACCTCTGATTGACCTGAAACTTTGAAAAAAGCATAAAAATATCATCAGAAGACCATTTCAAAAATAACAGTTTGAAAATTCCTCACAAATATGTACTCGCTCTAGGGTGGGACGAATAGTACTATGAGAATTGGCCAGAAAGCACCCTATTCAATTTCCTACTTAGGAAGCTCCAAAAGACCTAAAAACTAGGTTTTAGCTAATTAGGGGCCTTTTGGGATGACCCAGATGCTCAGATTTCTCCAATTTTTCCTCTAGGATCCAAATTTTGAAGATGGCATCTGCAAGTTAGTGAAAGCGGGAAACAACAATAACCTGGTCAAAAATAATCAGAATGACATGAAATTTGAACTGTAACCTATTTAACCTATCTAGAATCATATGAAAAATAAAAAAACAAGAAATATATCACATATTTCTAATTGTCCTGGGGTGGGGCGATTAGCACTGTGATAGTTTGGGGAGCGCCCGAGGGTAGGACGCCCATCGATTGAAGCACTATTTTGGCACCAATCCACTTGGTATGGGTACAAAACTAGTTATGGGGTGTTTTTGACAAATTTTGTGGATATTTGTGGTCATAAATCAGGTTTTGGGTATGGATTTGTGCCTCCAATGGTCACCCAATAACCTCCCTTTCGAATGAGAGATAAAGGGTGTAAAAGCACAAATCGTAGTTAGGTATGAAATTGGTAGCACTTCGTTGCTCAAATTATCCTTCTCTATATATCTTTCGGGTGGGAAAACTCCCCAATTTATAGACCTTAGGGTCTCCTTGTTTGAATTGCGCATGCAAGGGCGCCTCTTGATTTAATTGTCCTATTTTTAGAGAAAATCTAACTCCCTGATAAAAAAGCTTCTTGCATGAGGTCTCTAAAATAAATACATGCATGATTGAAGTCTCTCTTCTTGATTTGGAGCCGTTCCTTGCAATTGCATGGCCTGAAGCCTCAGTTAACTAGCGGAGTTTCCAAGGTTTGAATTTTTTCCAGTCAAACCTGCTATTCATCCCACCCTGGAGCGATTTCTTAATCATCCCAGGGTGGGACGAATACCAGTCTAAATTCATCCCTGGGTGGGACTAATAGAGAAAAAGGTGCCAAAAAGATGCAAAATTGACTTTTGACCCTCAAAACTACTTTTGGGAGTGGTTAGGACCACTGTTTGACCTCTGGGGGCTGCCCTAGGGGTTGTTTGTGTCAATGCGATCAGCACTTGTTGTCACATAATTAGATTGGTGTTGTTTTGGTGTCTACAATTCCACCTGAAGCTAGACTCGCTTTCCCCCTTTATTTTATGTACAATATCATAGCCCTGGGATTAGAACTTGGGTTACAAACTCAACAGTGTGGAATATACACCTTTTCCTAGGTTTACAATGCAGTTATACAAGCTAAGAATATCCTCATCAATGTAGGAAGATTGCCTTCAAAAAATGTTATACCCTATTGTTTTGATATTCCTCATACCCAAATTCAGCCAACTATATCTTATTTCATGGATCCCCCTCCTTTGTCATCACCACTCCTTCAAATGGATCCAATTCCACCCCCTAAAATACCATCTACTTCAATCCCCTTTCCACCACTTCCATATCAAGCACCTTAGGAATCCACCATGCTACTTGATATTCAAAGTACTCTAAAAAAACTCAGTAATAAGATGAATGCAATGGAGAAAAGAGAGATAGAAATATCTCAACCAAGGAGATTCCCCTATGTTAATTGAGATCAAAATCCTAGTACTAGCAATAGTGCAAGGATCAAATTTACTACGAATCAAGAAAATCAAGAATATGCTCCTGAAACCAATCTTGTTTACTTATGATGTCTCGTGTGCAATGATCCTCATGATTCAAAATCCTATGTTATATACCAACGCCATGTGCAATGGGTCATGGAAAGGGCTAAAAGAAATAAGAAAGGGAGAGTTAAAATGTTGTGGTAGTATGATCAAGTCATGACTAGAAAATATTTTCTTGAATAAGAATAGGTCTCGGTCATGACCAGGTCTAAAATAAACCTTTGCAAGTAGACCCACAAAATATGGGTAGTTTCCAAGTGCCTTCTTAGAATAAAAGGGAACCACCACTGTAGGGGAATGACAAATTTCCTATTCCATAAGCTACTAAAAAAAGTAATGCAGTACCTAGAAGGTAAGAGAGGAAGATAAGCATTCCAAGAGGGGGTGAAAAGGAAAAGAGTAAATATCAAGAAAGTGCTATAAGGGAGTCCCAAGAAAAACTAAGTTTCTCTTCCATTACAAAAATACAAAGAATTGAGGCTACTCAGTTGTACAGAAGGAACTATGAGGAACCAGAAAAAAGGTTTGAAATACCCCCATAATTTTAGATAGAATATAATATTGTGGATGAGTTAAAAATATTTCCATCTAGAGTAAAACTATATGATACACTTTTTCTCCCTAGCTAAATAGATTTGTTCAAAGCCTCTCTACATTAAAGGTCCCAAGGAAAAGAAATGACCATTGTTTTCAATGTGGCACAAGATAAGGAAAATATGTCTCCTACCACCATGAAGAACAAGCCTTCCCTTTTCTATATTTCCCTTAGAATGGAAGGATGGGTAGTTCACAATTGTATGACAGACTCAAGCACTTCAACAAATATTATGCCAAAATCAGTTTGTGATGAGATGGGTATGGAGTATACAAGATTTTGTTAGGGGATTTTAAAACTTGATGGCACCTTTGTTAAGACTATGGGAGTTATAAAGGATGTATTAATGAGGTTGCATAGAGCCCCAAAAATTACCATTGTTCAAGAAATTGTGGTAGTAGACCTAGAGCCCTATTTTTGTATTTGTCTTTTAAGAGAATTCACGACCAATATGGGAGGATATATGTATTTAGACTACTCCTATATGATAGTTTCCTACAAAGGAAAAAGGATAAGAATAACCCCTAAAAATCTTATGTCCTTCCACATTGGAAAAATTGAAGAAGATTTGTATAATCATTCAGTGATGGAAGAACTAGAGTTGGTGGAAATCTTGGAAGATTTAGAAATAGAAGATGATTTACCTTTCAAGGATGATTATAGCCTATCAAAAACTAGGTTGGGTACATGCAGTATCTCTGTAGAGGCCAAGAAGAATTTTCCTGCCATAACTCAGGCAGACAAAAGTTTGGACAATGTATTTTTATGGAACAATATATAAAAATGGAGCCAACACTTGTGTAGTGTTGAAGTCTCCTTCAAGAGGAGTTAAGAGTTTTTATTTTAGATTCACTTGGGCTTATACAAAAAATTATATGGAATATGAAGCTCTATGATTAGGATTTATGCAAGTGAAAAAAATGGAGATCAAGATATTAGAAATTTATGGTGACTCAGAGCTAGTAGTCAACAAAGTGATAGAAAAGTGCAGTAGTAAACATCATTATCTGAATATGTATAGGAACAGAATATTGGACTTGATGGAATAATTTGATGCACTAAATATTGTCTCTATCCCTATAGAATAGAATACACTGGACGATGCTTTGGTAGTTAAAGGTTCTAATTTTAATCCCTCCTCAAACCTTGGGTTAGCTACAATTAAAAGGGTCAAATTAGTCTTTAGACTAGTAGTCACAAATAGATAAATCTTCTCGCAGGTATTTGAAAATGATGATCAGATAATTGACTTTCTAGTCATAGAGGCTTGTTTAGCTAATGTGCAGGAAGAGCTTTCCTAGTAGATAGATCAACAAGACATAATCTAGTTGAAGAATAATCACATTCCTAAAGGACTGATCACATTAGAAAGCTTGTTTGATAATGAATATAGAAAGAAGTCAAGGACAATGAAAGTAGATGGTAAGATCTACAGTAAAATTTAAATAGAAAAAAATAAGAAGATTAATGTTTGAATAAGGTGCTCTCTGAAATAATTTGAGGGAGTCAAGGCACTATGTTTTAAATACCCAAAAATTATTGCATGGTCATATGAGGACCTCAAATTTTATGATAAGAAGGTCATTCAACATACCATTGAGCTAGATCCTAATGCAAAAACCTTTCAGACATAGACAAAGGTCTATGAATTATGTTGAGTGATAATTTTACCCAATTGGAAAACCACCATCACAGTCAGGGTATTGTTAGAAAACTCTCTCTTGCAAAGAAATTTAAAACTTCTCCAAGGTTATTGTTTGCTTAGTTTCTTAAAAGTGCTTGATTGCTTGTGAAAATATACAAATTTGATGAAATACCTTAGAGGTGCAAGTAACTATTAACAAGGGGCCTGTGGTTTAGTATTGATTTGATTTACAATAATTTTGTTGCTCATGTGATTATTAAAAATGTGTATTTATTGATCCACTATCTACTTTGAAATAATGATTCCAAAATGGTGATTTAATCCATTTTATCTCAAATTGTTTAAGTAGATTTTATCTTCTTTTGTTAAGCTTTATTTGAGCATGAAATAAAATGACTAAATCTAACTTTGAAATGTGAATCCCGGAATGGTGATTTAATTCATTTTATCTTGTTTTATGAAACATATTTTATCTTGCTTTGTTAATGAATTTTATCTTGCTTTGTTAACAAATTTTTAAATGATAGAACCTGTGGGGTGCAAGAATTTTATTTTAGCATCTTTGGAAGTGCTCTAATTGAATGTGTCCAAATAATTTAATATTTTAGCCTTGAAGAAATAATTATTTGGATATTTTAATTACTTCAAAACCCAACTTTAAATGCAAAAAAATATAACCCTCCTAGGGTTTTGAGTGTTTGATGGAACTTAAAGAAAATAAAATGGAAAATAAATAAAAACAAAAGCTAAGGTTAGAGGAAAAATGACAAAAAAAAATCTGAAATGAAATGGAAACAAAGTGCAAAAAAGAAATCAAAGTGAGCTACTATAAATTAATTCCTCTTATTATATAGAAAATAGAAGATCATGAACACTAAAATAAAACCAGGTTAGACTTGCATCCACACAATCTAAATATGGTTAAGTGCAAGAGTTTGAGGGATAAAAACATGTACCAAAAGTATTAAATGATGCTACCATATCCATGCATAAAACACCATTAAATAAACTCAATACATGTGTGAGAAAGATATGCAATAAAATAAATTTATATTCAAAACCTTCTATCTACATACAAGGTGAGAAGAATCCTTTTGCAATAGCTTGAAAGCCTTCCAATCCTTTCCACACTCTCCTATTCCAAAAAAAATTCCAGCCATCTTTAGAGTATTTGAATACATATTTAAAATTTTCAAATAAAACTTTTCATTTTCCCCTCCAACTCTTGGTTTCATTTTGACCCACTCAATCTTGTAATGCTATTCCCAATAAGGGTATGTTATTTTGTCTTTATCTTCCATAATTCATAACTGCAATGACTCCCCAAAGAAATACTTTTATGATGGCACCCAAATTCATCCGACATGTGCTACTTGGGAGGGCCCTTGTTTTTAGCCCATGAGCAGAGTCATTTACCAAAAGAATAACATGGAATATCTCTCTTTTACTAACCAAACACTTTGAAGAGCTTTTTTTAGTATGGGTAATATTGCTAGAGACTCTAAAAACCATTGTCAAATATTTTATTCTAAGTGCTAACACCATAGTTACCTTTATTCATTAGAAATAATATGAAATTTACTCTGGTAAATTCATTTTCATTGAATCCCTATCAAATTGCCTTGGTGGTTCCATGGTGGTCGGTGAACATTGCCATGGTATTAAAACATCATAATATCTTTGTGCAGTAGTCACCGACATTGGCGACCATGATATTTTCCTGAGCATGTAGATTTTGTAAAACCATATCTCTATCGCAAATTTTCCTTTTTTTTGTTCTCTTGAAGGAGTTCTTCTGTCTTGTTTACATTCACTTCAAAAGTTTCAAAGTTTTGATTTTGGATTGCAATAAAATCTATTCCATCTATTCCCAACACAAGATCCATTTCTCTTTCAATGGAAACTTTGACGAAGGCTGCCATGTGGCAGACTTTGAAAATATCTACCATATACTTTGTCTTGGTATAACAAGATACCAATAATTAAAAGGACTATATCTACACCTTTCAGCCAAGCATAAATATAATTTCTAGGCATAAATAATGAATTCTTTGCACTATAAAGGTCATTGTATCCCAGAGCCCCGAATGGACATCAAATATTCAAATATCCCCTAGTAGTATTTGGAGTCCATGTTCACACTGATACAAGCTGCTCCTCCCTTTTCATAAGCTTGAGCAATTTCAAACAGAGTAAAATCAGGATGGATGACTATAGAGTGGGTGAAATTCTACAATCAAGGCTGAAATACTAGTTTTTGCCTCATGAGCCCTCAACGCACCAATGATGCCTTACGGGTGATGCAACTATCATACCTTTGTCAAAGTTGCAATGAGCCTTCCATATTTTGCTTAACCTCCTAATTCTTGTTCCAAATAATCTCCTCAAGGATTATATTAGGAATGTTTCCTTCATTTTGTAAGTGGAATTCCAAAGGACCAACACTATACCATGGAGGTCCAATGGGATGACACCTCCTCATAATGATCCCATATTTAGCATTTGATTTTTTTTATCTCTTTCACTCAATAATATCACTATTGGGGAAAAACCATAACTCTTATTATCTCTACTTTTAGACTCCTAGACATTTTATGGGATAATAAATCTATTGATGGTGTAATCATGAGAGCTGAGGCCACCAAATTATTGTACCAAAAATCCAACTGAATACTAGTGATTTTTCAAGTTGGCCCTCCTTGATTTCCACAATGTCACATTGTGATTCACTCTGAATAGTAAAATATTTGGTCTCATCAATGTTTTCCACTGATGCCTCCTAAAAATCCAGGAAAAAATGATTGAAAGTGAGAAATTCTTGTGTTGGTATTTTGGTGAGTTTATCTTCTTCAACTATGCCTTTCATGAAATTGTCGATGGCCATATTATCATGTAAAATAATCTTCATTTGACCCCTATCATTCCATGTAAATATGGTAACCTTCAACTGCATTACTACTAGTCCACCGTATTCACCATGAATACAATCCATTGCAAGCTAAACACATCCTTATCAAACTCTAGGCTGTTGGGTATTTTAATATAACATTGATATGCTCTAATCGTCTTTGCAAAAATACATCTCACAAACCACATATCTATGACAAAAACAATTGTAAATTTTTTATTGATGCATTAGCAGTCCTATATTCCACTGAAATTTGACTCGACATCCATGTGGCTGCTTGGATATCTACACTAAATTCTAGCAATGCATTCCTCCATGTGCCCTTGTAAATCTCATTCCAAAGAATTTTAGGCACCGGTGATGATCATGGTGCATAATCCCTTGCCAGTGTGAAATCATCCTTGGTTTCAACATCATCTATGGTCCACGTCGTCAATCATTTTTTCACCATATTTTTATTTTGAATTATTTGGACACACATTTGTTAGCATATATTAGTTGTTATTACATTATTCTCTAGATGATAGCGTTTACTATGTTAGCATTATATTGTTAGCACGTATTGGTTAGTGAGATCCGCTTCTCATGGGCTAAATGGGCCTACATTGTATTATTTAAACTGGTTCAATGCATATGATTATTGATCGGTTCCCTAACATGGTATCAGAGCCTATGTGGCTCATGACTCATTTGAAGTCGGAGAGCAGTTAGTGGCGATTCAAATCTCGAAGCGACCAGAGGCACACAGAGAAGATCTGAAGGATTGAACCAGTGTTGTTTTTTTGGCTTCACCATTCAAATTGTGTTTGCAGTTACTGTTGTAGCCCAATGTTCAACCGAGACATTTTTTTTGGCAAACAAACCCAATTGCTCGATCGAACATTAACTATGCTGGGAAATCGCACATAATGGTGATATGCAAATGGTTTTTGCTGGTAATCACATTGTCTCGGCCTTAAAAAAAAGCGTCAAATTGCAGCCAGAGGAGGCGCATTCAATTTTTTCGTTGTAGCCTTGTTTTGCAGACATTTGTTTGCAGGCACCTGGTGGAGGTAGACCCACCTAGAGGAGTGCCACCGTGCGCACGTTGCAGAGGACCACGCCACCAAAGTGGAAAATCGTCTGCCACCAGAGAGGCGCGTCGCCCTAGTGGAGGTTCGAGGCGCGACGAAAATACAACAGGAGTGATTTAAATAAACAAATATGTCTGATTTATTCTATCAAGTTGGTTTGCTCAGACGGTTGGTGCGGCTCTCATAAGACTGTTGCAGCGGAATCCCGGGTTCAAACCCCGACGGATGCCCAAATGCATTTTTTTTTTTGCATAAATATACGAGGGTGCTATTATAAGGTAAATAAACCTTTTTTTTTGTTGCAAACTTTTATTAAAATTTATCAATTTTTTTTTAATAATTTAATAATATTTTGTTTTTAAAAAAAAAATCAATTTTATTCTTCATTGATTTTTTTTTAACAAACATATTTTATTATTAATTAACTATTTGATTCAAATTTTACTAACGCAAAGCCATTGGGCACATTTGCTTAATAATTTGCAACCCTATTCTACAAAGGCTTCATATTTTTTCCAAATTTGAGAAAGACATTGAAATTGCCTAAGAGGCAAATCTTGTAACAGCCCTAGAGGCTTCCTAGTTGCATTTTTTTTTTGCACTAAGGGGGAATAAAAATAAAATAAAAATTTCTCCACTATCATTTTGCACTCAGGGGGGGATAAATTTTTTTCACTCCACCATCTCCTATCTTGCAAAAAAGAGCGATATAATTTTGTAAAAACAAGGGGGGAAGACTTATAAGGGTGCATTTTCGATAGTGATCGACACCTTAGTCAAATTATTTTGCAAAATTTTATTGTAAAAGGTGCATTTTTGGCAGAGATCGACACCTTAAGAATGGGTAGATCAAAGAAGAAAACTATTCCAAAACAAACTGATGATGTTGTAAAATCAGTTAAAGGTCCTTACTTTCCACCATAGATGGAAGGAATGGATTTTTATGAGGATGAAAAATATTCTACATTATGCAGTGGTGTAAAATCCATTCTCAAAGATTTTGAAGATTCTGAAGATCTTCAGAAGAATGGTGTTCAAATCCCTATAGGCATCATAAGGGCAGTCTACATATCATTGCTTTCTCTTGATATTGCCCAACGTAAAATCTACAGGGACTTTAGTGAGGAAACAAAGGTCAAAATGGTTGATGATTGTAGTGACACAAGTGACCTTCAACCCATGGTGGTGAATGCTTGTTGTGACACATGTGACCTTGAGCCCATGATGGCCAATGCTTGTTGTGATACAAGTGATCTCATGCCTATAATGGTAGATATCAGTTGTAGCACAAGTGATCTCATTTCAGTAGTAGATTTTTCTTGCGACACTAGTGACTTAACAACTGAACCTCTTAAGAAAGAACTCCATAATCTCATCAATAGTGAAAAATGCCATATTGTTAAACACATTGATGAAGATGATGAAATTGGATGTTTTGAAAAACATACCAAAGGATTTGGATCCAAAATGATGAAGAAAATGGGATTCAATGGTGAGAGATTAGGTAAAAATGAATAAGGCATTAAAACTCCTATAATGCTAAATGTCAGGGCAAAGAATGAAGGCCTTGGCTATACTGGACATGCAAGTACCAGTAATTCAATGTTTGTAAAACCTAAATCTCCTCCATATCCTAAAAAGCATTGTTGTAGTCATTGTGGAAAGGTAGGACATGTTGCAGCTAAGTGTTGGAGATTACATCCTTGTGATTTTTGTGGATGTACTAATCACTCTTCTTCACGATGTTGGCATAAAATGAAAATGGCCAACAAGGTTCATATTGATTGTGGATGGATAGATTTCACACAATGGACCATGATGAAAGAAATGTTGTATGGCTTCTACCAAAAAGGTAAAACCTATGGTAGACCCCGAGGCAAATATAGTGACAGACTAAGTGGCAGTCCTAGAGATAATGACCCAGAGACAGACCTAAAGATAGACCCAAAGACAAAGTTCCAGAGGCAGATCTATAGGCAGATCCAGAGGTAATGATCTAGAGGCAAATTCACAGGCAGATCCCAAGATAGACCTAGAGGTACAATTCCAGAGGTATGCTTAGAGCCAGAGCCAAAGCTGAAGACAAAGCATGAGCCACCATTATTTCATTTCTCTTCTTCTTCTTCACTGTATTGGGGTAGTTATATACTTTACCCAAATATTGTTGTATGGGGGATGATAGTGTAGCTAGTAGTTATATTATTACCCAAATAATGTAATAAGGGGGGATGTTAGCATATATTAGTTGTTATTACATTATTCTCTAGATGATAGCGTTTACTATGTTAGCATTATATTGTTAGCACGTATTGGTTAGTGAGATCCGCTTCTCATGGGCTAAATGGGCCTACATTGTATTATTTAAACTGGTTCAATGCATATGATTATTGATCGTTTCCCTAACAAAATTGACATATTCAACATTACTTTAAGCCACACATAAATGTTATATGTGAATCTATATGTATAGTAAAGTTAACCAACATTATACACATAAAATAAAATTTCAAAACTACTTTATATCTATAAGGCAAACATAAAATATAATTTCAAAACTATTCTATACATATTAATAATATGAAACAAGAAAATAAATCCAACTTTTATTTTCATACCTTTTACACAATGAGACCATACAAATAACCTTTTTTTAATATATATATATATTGTTTTTATTAAAAATGCTTTGGCATTGAATGATGTAAAATAAAAGTAATTCAAGGGTTCTAATCTTGCTAAATGATAAATCCATTATTTCCAATATGCAACTTGCAATACATGCCAACATAGAATTAGTCACCAAACACTTAATGCAAACAAAAGAACATATTAACATCAAAAATTTCAAGTGGATCCCCAAAATTGGGGTGTGTTGTGCGACAACCACAACAAATAGCAACTCTACTGGGAAATGCTTCTGAGCATTTCGGATAAAGAACCCGATTTGAAACCAAGAAAATTAAATATTAGAGAGATTAACATCATCTAGAAATATTCAAAGAAAGTGAAGAAAATATATTCAAATAAAAATAGATGAACCATTTGCTTTCAGTCAGTGTGTGAACTGTGATTCATTTTGTATTCTTGAAACAATTCAGATTCTATCATTTGTTTTGCATTTAGACTATAGAATATCACTCATTAAAAATGTGCCTTTGCATTGCTCCACTACCAACCATATTTCTATAGACCCCATGGAGATGACCTTGATATCTTCTAGACCTTGCTCTAGTTCCATCTAGGCATCTATAGCCTGGGTAGAGATTGTCTAAATCACCCAAGCATGAGATGGATTTTGCATGTTTTATTTCTCCTTTTTTAATCAAGCATTAAATTACTTTGCAAAATTAGGTTAGAGACCACTTAAGGCTAAATATAGAGTGTATTAGATTTTTGCCTTAATCTGCAAATTAAAATGACTCCATCCTTTAATATTTCAAAGAATAGCCTCTTAATATAGTGAATTACATGTGGAGCTTCAACGAAATATATCATTGTTCCAAAATCCACCATCTTAATCCAAAATATAAGAATGATTACTAGAAAAAATTATTTCCTTTTCTTTAATTCCACTTGATTCCAAACTAGGCCATCCATCCTACATGAAAAAGGAACACTATCAGCAAATAAATTAGGATTTTGTATCTATCACAAAACACTACCTCAATTGGAGGAACCAACCCAAAGTGCACTTGTAAAAATGCAAAACATGAAAAATAAACCCAAAACCTAACCTAATATGAAATTACATAAGTACAAAGCACACAAAAAATAAAACAAAATAAAACTTTGAAATAAAAGATCACAAAACAAGAAAATAAATGAAAACTATATCTAAGCATTGTAAAAGAGCATACATGAAAATAGAAGACTATATGCAAGACTATTTACAAAACAAGACTTATGATTTTCCACATATGAAATTTTCCAGGATCCCAAAACCGATTACCACAATTTGAAATATGTCTATCATGATAAGCATGCTCAGTTTCATAGGTGTCAGGCCATAGTAACATTAGGCCTAAAAGCTAATTGGCATTTATTTTACCTCTCTCACCCCACTAGTTCAATTTAATTCTATATTTACTATCAAATTTATATTTTTCCTATAAAAATTAATGGTCCATAACTGATCTTCAATTAATTGTTGTTTACTGTGTGAGATGTTTATTATTGAATTTGTATCTTCAATCACCATTTCAACTAGCATGGTGTGAATTTCCATTTTTAATTCAGTCCTTCAAATACCATCTTCATTGTTATGATTAGACATGATATTTTCTAAGCTTGTCCCTATTTCTAAAAATTTGATTATCAAACCATCATTCATAGTTTCATACCAATTATAACAACGTAGTATTTTTTAAGCATCAAGGATATCTAACATATGAGGATCATTATAATTTTGTATCCTAGATTCAATTGTCAATTGTTGATGAACTTGATCTAGTAACTCGAAAACATTTCTCTATTTTGTTCAACATAGCAACCTTATCACTGATGTGAGTAGGAATCAACTAAAATTCTTGGTTCATCGCAAATGACATTTCATTATTAACAACATTCGAATCCAATAGATAATTATGTAAAATTTTACCTAGAACTTGAATGGTTGAACATAAATGTTGAGATTCTACCTCTTGTACATTCCCATTTACCAAGACTTGATGAGCATTTGAAATTTCTTCTTTTTCCTCATGATATTCATCATCATCATCATCTCGTAGCCCTTCACCTTCATTGATCAGTTGTAATAGCTTACATTTAATGTTTTTCAATTCGGGGTAATCAAGGTTAGATTTAAAGAGTAGTAATCTAGTATAGATTGTACTTTGGGGATCAATTCTAAGCTCAATTCAGATCTCTTTTAGTTTTCGATTGTGAAAAAAGTAATGATTACAGTGAACAAAAATTAAATCATGCAAGAATGAAAATAAAGTGCAATTTATGATTTATACAATAAATATGATATTTTACCTATTGATGATTTGATCTAATGATGATTTTATCTATTGGTGAGGATAACTAATAACAATTACCTACTGATGAGGATCCTTGTGCAATTAGTTTTAATTATCTATTTTTACTTTCTGATCTATGATAATGCAATTTAATTTATTTTATATTCTAAGGTTAATTTTATGTACTAACTATTTCTAATCTACTGTACGGTTGAGATATTAAGGACTGATTATAGGAGTGGGTCTTGCCTCCTAGAGGACAGTGTAAGTCTTTCTCCCCTAAACTACTTTATCTCAGTAACTAAGATGCATAACTAATACTAACATTATTCTATTCTATGGATGCGAAGAAATTATAATTACAACTACATAAAAGAAATCAAGTAGTAAATAACACAAATGATACAGTTACCATAAAAAGTGTTGTTTTATTAATGGAAATTCAAATGTACATGTTGGTGCATTTCCTTAGAAATTGTATAGACATTAGCTAGACTTCAAATATTTCATCATTAGATACGTGATTGATGATTAGACCTTTTAAAATGTATTCCTATGTAGTTGATAATATGACTTGGACAATTCTAAATATAACTCTTCCACATATTTTTCCATGTGGATTTGCAGACTTGATAATGCGACAACTATGTACTTAACAGAAATAATCTAATTATTCTAAACAGACACAATTTCCTAATCCTCCTTGGACTTAGTAAATAGCCTAAGTGGTCCAAGTGGAAATATATGAACGAACATAACAAAACAATACTAATTTGAATATTTTGCAAGATGTACAATATAACCATATGCCCCTCTATTCTCGAGAAGGACATAACGATATTTCATTAGAATATAGACAACCTAACAATATTCTAATTATACAACTTTATAAAATACTTTGCAACAACTTTATTAGTCACAATATCCTCGTGAATAATATTTGACAAGTCAATTAATCATGCTGACTAAAAATACTTTATAACATCTACTACCGTGTGAGAAAGCCATGTTGTCACTGATGTGGCATGCATCGTAAATCAATTTACTTGGTTAAATTTATTTTGTAACTGCTGGTAAAATATCTCTTCGATAACAGTCTTTAGCAGCTACCCTTTATAACATACTTTAGTAACTATCTTCTGTAACCATCTTCAACTATTGTATTCTGCAATAGTCATCAACTACTATATTTTGTAACTGTGTCTAGATATTTTTTAATCCATCATTCTTATGTCCATATTCTCACGTCCAAGGTTTGATCTGAATCTCGTGCTACTGCATCATACTCCTGTGAAACATTCTTCAACACTTTCATGTATAATCATACACAACTTACACGTATTTTGCATGAAATACATACATTTGTTAGATTAACCATATCCATTATTTTAACTGATAAATCACATAAATGAACTAAAATAATCATTAAAATACATTATATTCATGATTTAAAGATAGAAATTGAACAATATATCATAGATAATACATGCCAAATAAACACTCATCATTTTCCCCCAAACTGAGAGATATGCATGTCCTCATGCATGTGGAGAATAATGAGATAAACATAATATTATAATTAGTACACATACATCAGATATTACAATCCACATTTTTATAAATAAATGAAATACTAATAAAAACTTCAAAAATTTCCTTGCAAATACATGAAACAAGACAACATAATTATTCTTCAAATATAACCACATAATTCTATCAAATATCATTCCTAAAAATATTTGCAACAATATTTGCAGTCACAAAATAATATCTGAAATAACTCAAAATATATATCACATATGACAATATAACACATCTTTTAGATGAATTTTTGCAGTTGAAAATAAATTATTTCAGATATTCAAAGATCATTTCTATCCCTTGCAAAGACAATATCAGATCAAGTGTCTGATAAATAAACAAATAAGAAATCAGAAGTATTTCATAATTTTGTGTAGGGAAAGTTCTTTAAAGCTGAAAAACACAATAATCCTATAATCATCAATATTACAATTATGATAATCAAACAAATAAAAAACACTACCTACAACATTATTTTTAGAGATATGTATATCACAAAAATGAAATATATCTACAGATATAAATCATTCAAACATTTTGTAGAAACAATAATATAAAAATATCAAATATCAAGTCTAAAAATCATGAAAATATTTTAACATTTTTTTAATTTATCCAACTTGTGTCCTTCGGGTAGAAATTATTGATAATGGAGGTCACGTTGGTGCTAGTTTTTATTTACGTTTGACCTTCTACACATGCGCTTTAGCCTTCTTCTCATCGATAGGAGTTTCAACCATAACTATTTTGATATGCTCTACCTCAATGGAATCCTCTCCCTACATTATGTCTTGCATTTTAGAGGGCATAGGCTTCTCAACAGACGCGACCATGTTATCGATGAATGCATAAATTTATAGAGGTATCCTGATGTTCAAGACAAATTTTATTGGTGTGTTTCTAGTTTTGGTGGAGGGTCCTAATTTTTGAGGTTGACTTTGTTGCATCAGACTAGCAAGTGGCAGCGAACTCTCTTCTTCGAGAATATTGGAAAAGTCAATGGTCTTGTTGATTTTTCTAAATTTAACAAAATTCTTTTGTTTCTTACCAATAATGGAAATTTTATTGGGAGAAGCATCGATAGGAGGTAAATGGTTTATAGGATCAACAGGTTTCGTCACCCTATATTTTAAGAGTTGTTTGATCATGTCTATCTAAAGGGTAAGAGCACGTTGGACTAGTTTTGAATACTCTGTGAAATATTCCTGAATTTTGTCAATTTTGATCTATAGAAAAATATTTTGCATGCGAAGATGTGACAAATATTCAATAGTTGGCTCAGGTGTGGATAAATTAGACTCATGCCCTAACATTTCTCATTTTTCATGAGTTTCAGGAATGGGTTTCTTGTGTCAAATTTTCTGTGTAGGTTGGGATGATTTAGCAGACTTGGTGTTGGTTCGGTATTTTTGTTTTGGAATTTGAGGCTCATCTTCCTAACTCTTTGATTAAGGATCCTTATTTATGGACTATTTTATTGAGACTCATTTTTGACGGGTTCAAAATAATCTAGTTGGTTAGACTCTTCGACTATTGTATCCTAGAAAATTTTAGCTTCATTTGCTTTGTGCAAGAAAAATAATTTGATAAGGCCATGATGTGTGATTAAATGAAATTTAGGTTTTTCATGAGAATTCTTAGGCTAAACATGAATGACTGTAGATTTTAGGGATTGCAGCAAAAAATATGGTAAATTGATAATACAATATTTCTAATTTAGAAACTTTATATTTATCAGCACTATAAGGTGATAGGTTGCATAGGTAGACATTTGACACTCTAGAGTGAAAAACTTAATGATTATGATGACAAAATTCTACTACTGAAGAGGAAGTGTATAAGTGGCAATGCCCTTTATCCATCCCTCCTTTTCATAGATGATGGTACACTTTTCACCAAAGTTTGCTACATTGGGTAATACTTTTAGAGGAAATTTTATAATGGGACAATCTTATTTTCGGTAAACCCAGGACTTCAAAATTAACATTAGAATTCAAGGTAATTAAGATATCTCCAATGCGAGTGATCATGGTTGCAAGGTTACAATTTATGATAAATTATATTGCAACCCCCTAGTCATACCCTTGTAACTTTGTGAGGGCATCCCACCACCTCGCATTTTGAAATATTTTCTTTATGAAATCATTGGGATTTTATGTTTCAACGGATGAGGGTTCACTCCTCTTTTGGAACATGGAACGAGGTATAGTTTTAGAGCAAAGAATAGACATGGTAGAGTGAAATCAAATGGGGTGGTTTTCAAGTTTTTATTTTAGCAGCCAAACAAGAGAAAACCTACAATATCATTTCATAGATAGAAAAATAAAAACTCCTTTTTTTTTTGTGAAGTTAAAAAAATAATAATTTCAGGATTCATGCAAAATATAGGATTTTTAACGATAATTTAAAATTCTACAATGGTTTTCATAAATGATTGGGTACATTTTCATATGTAATTATTAAAGAAATGTATATCTGCAACTAGTCTTCATTAGAAACTATTGGACATTTTGAGTCAAAGTTGTCATTGATGTCAATGAATGAAGTTGTCATTGATGTCAAGGAATAAGCTACCATTGATGTCAAAAGGTCAAGAGGAACAATGCAAATGTTAAAGGTAAAAGACATTCATAATATTTTTAATATTATGTGGAAGCATAAGTTAAGAGGGTTTTCATTAAAACCATGGTTGAGAAAAAATAAAAAGTGTCTCATAAAAACCCAAGGAAGCCCAAGGAGGTTTTAATATTTATTTTATAAAATATTTAAATTCAAATTTTATAAATAAATATTATTTATACAAAATGGTAAAATCAAAGAAGGCTTTGATAAAGCCAAAAGGATTTAAAAGTTAATTTATAAAATTTAAAGTCTAAAGAATTTAAATAATTTATAAATTAATTATTCAAATTTCGAAGGCACCCACATTCAAAATTAAAGGAGGAAATTAGTATATATACTATATGCCTTAGTGGCATTTAAATTATCTTTCATTCAAATAATAAAGTGTGTAATTTTTGTTGTGAGAATTCATGCGAGGAAGAAGACAAACACCTTGTATTAAGCACCAACAAAAGGGTTAAGATTGTCATGGGCTAAACTATCATATCCACCGAGGTAGCATGGCCTAGTGGCAAGTGGACGAAGTGCTAAAGCATTTGTGGGTGGAGTTATCCATGATCAATTCACAGTGGCAGCATTTGGTGTGTGTGTTTTGAAGCTTCGAGGAAGCGATGCGTGATTTTATATTTTAGCGCATGTGGAGAGGAATATAGAGCACATTGTGCTCTTGATCTCCAAATGAGTGCCTAGCTCATGCAGTGGTTGGATCCATAGATAGGATGCTCGTAGAGGCGATGTCATGAGTTTGAATCCTAAGGCAAAGGTAATAAAAAATTTTATATGTGTTGTGATGCCTAAGGTTTTGATATAAGGTCCTAGGGAGTTAAAAGGGTTAGTTAAAAAGGTTTTTAATTAATCATTATTTTTGGTTAATTGGAGGAATAAGGAGTTGGCTTTATTTTTAAATAAAGTACTTTTGACATGTTGGTTTATTGAAGATTTATAGTGTTGAGAGGACTTCTTGCCATTGAGTTATTTTGAAAAGGAGATTGTATTGACATTATTTCTAGTATTAAATATTATTTTATTTGGGATATTATAAGGTGTATTTGATCTATCATTTTTGCATATGTTGATGGATGCTTTCTTTAATATGGCGTTATAAGTTATATATGTGTTTTGATATTTGCATTATATATTTGAGATAGTTTATCATCCTCTAAATACTTTGAGCTTGGCAAAGAAGTAGTTGTGGTTGTGGCAGATATTTGAGGTTCCCTCATCATTAAGAAAAATGTATGAGCATATTCTTCCATAGTTGAGTTGATTGGTTGGTTTTCTAGAAAATAAGTTTAGAGTGAAAAGAACTTGATTAGGGTTTCCTTATTGAGTGTATTGAGTTAATACCTCAAGGTTTTATGGAATAAAGAGTTGTAGTTAAAATCTTGTTTTATAAGCATTGTTGTTGAAGCCATTGGTTGTGTGAAGAACTTGAAATAGGGTTTGAAAAGAACATGAGTATCATTGTTATGTGAGATTGTTTTATAAGCATTGTTGTTGAAGCCATTGGTTGAGTAAATAACTTGAACTAGGGTTTGAAAAGAACATGAGTATCATTGTTATGTGAGAGTGGTTGATAAGTATTGTTGGAAAAATTTTGAGTAAAGGATCATATGCTTGGACTAGGGTTTGTAAGCAAGGATTGTTTCATTGAGTGATTTATTGAGTAGAGTTGGTTGAGCCTAGCCAAGTGAATGTGTGAAGTGATTGTTAAAGTTCTATAAAACAAACTATTCTATATTCTGAATTGATTTGAGGAAGTGATTGAGTATTGAGTTGAAGCATATTGAGTCTCTAATAATTCTCTGTATGTTTTTGAAAGAGTGATTGAAAGTGATTGAGTATTGAGTTGAAGCATATTGAGTCTCTAATAATTCTCTGTATGTTTCTAAAAGAGTGATTGAAAGTGATTGAGCATTGTGATGAGTATAGAGCATATTGAGTTTCTAACAATTATCTTTATGTTTCTATGATATTGAACAAGTTCTAGTGTGGACTTGTTGCACAGACTTGAGGTAACTCTTTAAGAAGACTTGTGAACAGATTTGGGTAAGATTTTGTGAAAGCTTACAATACAGATTGAGAGCAGATTTGGATAAATTCTTGTGAGAACTTATTGAGAATATTGGAGAAGTTCTAGAGAGGACTTGAGGATAGATTGGTGTGAGCTTTTGTGGAATATTACAAATAAGATTTGAGATAATTCTTTGAGAATAATTGAAAGCAGATTTTATTGATTGATTTGTTCAAACCTTGAGTTAAGGTTTGGGGAAGATCCAACAGAGTTGATTTGAGATTGAGTCAAGCTTTGAGTTAAGACTTGAGGATAGATATTGAGGATAAATTTGTGCTAGACCGAAGGACTATGTTTAGTATAGATTCGAGGATATAGTTTGGTGTATATTTGAGGATAAATTTGTACCATATTAGAGATAGAGAATGAGGAAAAATTTGTGCTAGATCGAAGGACTATGTTTAGTGCATATTTGAGATAGAGATTTAGAGGTGACAGAGTTAAGGACAAAGATCTTTAGCCATAGCAGGGAGGACATGTGTCTTCTATGGATAGAGTTCCATTTGCTAAGGGCAATGGAGGCAAAGGTCTTTTAGAGGATCACTAGTCAGAGTAGAGATTAGGAGATTGATGTCTCTTATGGATATATATCCATGAAATTGATTTAGAGGATCGGTATCTCCTTTGGAAAGAGGTCCATAAACATTGTAATAGAGAAATGATTCCTAATATATAGATTGAGAAAATTTTAGTGAAATATTTTCTTCGTGGAGTAGCCCACATTGGGTGAACCATGTAAATTGTGGTGTATCTATTGTGTGTGGTGATTTGTATATTGCTTTGATTTGCTATTGATATGCTATCTATACATTGCATAATACTGATTGGGAAAGAAAAGTAAAAAGTGGTCTTATACTGTTCACCCCCCTCTTAGTATAAGCTTGTGTTATTCAAAAATAAGAAAGAGAAAAGAAAAAGAAATTAGAATCAGAAAATTTTGTTTACCTGTCGCTTTATGTTGCTATAAACTTTTGTCACCCATGAAACATTGTAAATCCTTGTCAATTACTGCTCTTTGCTCATATTTTCTACTTTTTCATGCATAGTCTTGCTTATTTACAATGATGTCCCCTTTCATATCCATTTCAAACCCTTAATTTTTTTTTGCTAAATGATTCAATAGAGTTTCATATTTATTTGCAGAGATTTTTCATCGGTGTTCATGACCTTCTATGGAAGGAAAGTGAGTAATAGGGCTTATTTTTCCTTTGCATGGAGTTTTAGCCATGCAAAGGATATTGTCTATCTATTTATCCTAAATCAATGATAGCGAGTATTATCTATAGCCTAACGAATCACATCCCTCAGTTTGTTTTCAATTGATGGTCTAATACTTAGATCCACATCACTTTCATGTATTGGCCAAAAAAAACCTTGTGTCAACATTGTGGTGAAGCTTCTAGATCTAGCACAATTTTTTTGCATTAATCATAGCCCTTCATGAAATTTTTAATGAATGAACAATATTTTCCATCGACAGTAGTGTTGGTCATTGGCTGCATGAAGCCACATCTTAATCATCATCAATGAGTTTAGGGTGGTCGACGTTCTTTCTTGGCATGAAGTTTACCACCACTTCGTATGGTAAGGATAAGCATTAATAGTTGTAAGTTGGCACCAATAATTATCACACCTTTGGTCATCAGCGTATTTAAAAATTCATTTAAATTTTTTCCATTGTGCATATGTGGCATGTGTACCATATTTCATTACCATAGTGTTGATGTTTTATGCCCATATTATCTTATCTCATATTGTATTCCACTATGTCATGTCTTGTAGTGGAATCATGATTATTTCCCATGTATTTTTCATGTTTTGATGCCTACACTCCTTTTATTAAGTGACTCCCAATCACGGTTATTCACTTTAAATTTTATTTTCCATTGTATATATTTTTTAGCCATGTCATAATTGGGCCTGGTCTCATGGTCACATTCATTTATATTGGTGTCCATGTGTATCAAGTCATCGTCTTCAAAACATTTATTTTTAGCCTCCATGTGTTCACAGAGAGCGTTTGCACTTTCGAAATAAAATTAAATATAGGCGATACGTGGCACCATCTTGAGTGTATATGTCACATGCTAAGGTTTACTATTGCACATGTATGGAAAGGCTTTTGGAAAGGTGGTAAAAAGGGATTTATTAATGTTCATATAATTTTATCCCCTTTTATAATGGATGTTGATAAAATTTGTTTTTATATTTTGTATTATCACATCCTATTATATCCTGTGTTGACACATTTTATCATATTTTGGCTTGCCATATATCATTTTTGCTTGGAGCTAGCTTAAGTATTGACACTTAGAAATATAATATGATGTGTGTTATGGATACCGTCTATAGATGGATTTTATAAAATATTACTACAAAATATTATTACAGAAATTGTCTACAAATAACATCTACAAAAGATGTCTACGAAAACTGTCTACGAAAATTGTCTACAGAAACTGTAATTGTTAGACTCAAGAGAATACTTTACCTGATTCTTCCGACCTAAACTATATTATGAACTTTAGATGTATTTATTTACTTCCCCTCCAAACTATAATTTTTTCTATATAGCCAAAACAAAATGAAGGGTGTCTTATTTATATTATGGTGGATGATATAGTAATGAGTTTTATTTATGGGGTTATTAAGATTATTTTTGTGATTGTGCTTCCTGAATTTCATTAAGGAGTATCCAAGTGAAAGAAAAGAAAATAAAATGATTATAAAGCTTGATATCAGTCATCAATATATGCAAAAGTAGATTCCTATCAAAGGTTTGGATAATTTCAACACTTAGAAAAAGTGGAATAGATACACTGATATCATCTTGATGGCTTTTCCTAAAGGATGTAAAGTTTTGGGAGATGCAAGCAACATTTTATGTAGGATAAAAATTAATTATGATACCTTCATAGAATTTTTATTTTTACTTTTTCTTGCTTATGATATTTTATGGTTGTTTCAAAAAGACTCAAACATCCTCGTGATTTCAAAAAAAAACATCT
Source organism: Wollemia nobilis (assembly GCA_028583015.1). Classification (NCBI taxonomy): domain Eukaryota; kingdom Viridiplantae; phylum Streptophyta; class Pinopsida; order Araucariales; family Araucariaceae; genus Wollemia; species Wollemia nobilis. The sequence continues at coordinate 1,665,960 of JAQPPZ010016414.1, forward strand.
ATTCATTTCACAAATCCATATGATGTTAAAGTCGTCCTAATATTTTCAAGCTTCTCAAGGACCAACTATGTGTGCAGTGAATATTCATTTCCCATTATGAGTAAGGATTGAATAAAATAAAGGTCACTTCTTCTAATAAGCTAGCTTATCTATGAGTGTCCATAGGTTTTATCCAAACTTAGTGCTATCACGTGGTAATACCTTATTTCTAGGTGGGTTTCATTCAACCCATTGTTATAATGAGAATCACCCCATGGTTTTCGAGACACTAATAATTCTAAGGATTCAAGCTATTTTACCTTTATTTGACTTTTTCTTGGGATGCTTACTCATTTTAAGAGGGAGCAAGGGATTTCATTGATTTTTGGGATTCTTGCTTATTTTTAGAGGAAGTAAGAAGATATTTTTAGGATAATTTCTCGATTAGATGAGGAGCAAGGGATTTATTTATTTATTTTAATTTTGAAGGATGAAGTGCAAGTTTATCATTTTTTCAATTCATTAGTACTCTAAGCCATGCACATAGATGGATAAGTAGGGGAAACCATTCACTTTATTACAATAGTAACTCATAAGTGAATCTCTTAAAATATCACAATGTTTTTATATGTTCAAATATGTGTAGTCAAGGAAAACTTGATTTATTAGGAATATCTTACAACACCAAAATATTGCTTGAATTTCAATGAAAATTTTCTCAAAACACTAGTGATGGTTGAATAATTGAGAACACCTAGATTTCATTTAGAAAACAAGGTGTTATGCAACATGTGGTAGTCATTTTCCTGCAAGCTCTTAAAGAAATATCTTTTTGGGCTAGTTTTGAAATATTAAGACTAAAAATTGATGAAAATAAGAGAGAAATATTGCAAATATAAAAACTTCATGATGAAACAAATGAAGCATATTTTTTTTCTTTTTAATGAGAGAGAAGTTTTTATTCAATATTTTTTGATTGAAGTTCAGATATGTACTGCAAATTGGCTTGCTGCTTAAGGTGGTGTATGAATTCTTCCTTAGATAATGGCTTCTTGTAAAGTTTAAGCCTATGCCCATTTACTAGTAATTTTCTTGTTGGATCATCTATAGGATTAAGCTTGACTGTACCATTCTTGAATATCTCTTTAATTTCATAGGGTCCTAGCCATCTTGTCCTCAATTTACCTTAAAATTCTTGGTAATGAGAGTCAAAAAACAAGGCCCAATATCTTGATTGAAATGAACATGGTACAATGTGTTTATCATGCTATTTCTTTCTTTGTTGCTAGGTTATTTTATTCCTATGTAATACCTCTAGTATCATTTCATCCAAAATATTTAACTTTTCTAATATAGCTTTCTACACTTGGTCTAAATTCATGTCGAGTTGCACCGCTATGTGAAGAGTTTCTATCTCAAACTCGATGGACATAATAACTTGTTTTCCATAGACCATTTCATAAGGTGATAATCCTATGGTAGTTTTCCAAGTTATATTATTATTATTTTTTTTAAGAGAAAAACCCCTTGCAGAACCGCATTGGTCTGAGAGACCATGAACAGGGGGTTCTACACTGTCAAAGTCACCCGGGGGTCGCACTTGACCCTGCTCGCACCAACATTATCAATTGGATTTTGGATACCCAATTCAGATTTTTGGTAGGGTGGAGATTTGAACCTGGGACCTCCATTGGAGGATTGCCCTCTCCTCTCCAACTCACCTACAACACCTGGGTGTTTTCCAAGTTTTATTATATGCCCATACAAATTCTTTTAATCTCTCAGCCCAATCATCCTTATTAACAACTACGATTTTTGTAATGATATTTTCAAGTTCTCTATTCGTAAATTCTACTTGTCCATTGGATTGAGGGTGATATGGTGAGGTTTTCCTATGTTTTATTTGAAATATGTCAACAAAATATGTAATTAATTTAGAGAGTAATTGGGTTTCATGATCTAAAACTAACTCTCTAGGTGCCCCAAAGCGTTGCATAATATTTTCACAAAGGAAATCAACTACTGGTTTAGCTTGTACTCGTGGTAAGGTTTTAACTTTAGCCCACTTAGTAACATAGTTTGTACACACAAGTATGTATTTATTACCTACACATGGAGGGTCTATTGGTCCAAAAAAACCAATTCCCCATTTCTTGAATGGTTCAAACACTACTTGTGGAACCAAATGTATTTCCATTGAAGGTGTAGGCTTACTAGCTCTTTGACAAGCATCACATCTATCAAAAAATTTATGGATATCTTTGTTCATGGTAGGACAAAAGAAACCAAATTTAAGTATTTTACTATCCTTTGGGTGGCATAATGGCCTCCATAGGGTTCTTCATATGCCACTCGAATGATGTCATATACATCTTCTTGCACACATCTCCTAATTATTTGGTTTGGACATATTTTAAACAAAATATCCATGAATCCACATATAAAGAATACTCTGACGTATTAGTTTTGTATGCTCATGTGGTGTATAGTTTTGAGGAATTTTCATTGTTACTAAGTAATTTATAATATCAGCATAGCAAGTGGTAAAAATAGAAAGAGCAAACAAATATTCATCTAGGAAATTATCAGGAATTAACTCATCATCATCAAATATTTGCATACGAGATAGGTGATATGCAATGCCATTATCTTTTCCTGCCTTATATATGATTGTAACATTAAATTCCTATAAAAAAAATCCATCTAACCACTCTACTTCTATTGTAGCTGTAGCTTTGTTCATTAAGTATTTAATGGAAGAGTGATCGGTGTGAATAAATACTTCATACCCTATTATGTTTGAATTTATTAATGGCATGGACTATAACTAAAAATTGTTTTTCATTAATAGTGTAATTAAGATTGGATACATGCAAGTTTCTACTCACATAATAGATGGCATAAGGTATTTTGTGTTGTAAATTTTGAGTAAATTGTTGTCATTGATGTCAAAATAATTGATGGTTGAAAGGTTTTAGTTCTCCATGATGGTATTTACAAATAAAAAGGTTTCATCATTTCTCCATGGTGGTAGTTGCACAAAGACAAGGCTAAATGAAAAAGGCCCAAAAAGTGAAAAAGTTAAATATTTAAATATTTTTCAAAGATTTAAAATATTATATTTCATAGGTTTGAAAGTTGGTACCAAAAATAAGTTTATTTCGATAAATATGTCTCCAATAACAATTTTGAAGTCAAAGATTCAAGGACAAGGAAAAACATATATAAAGGTTAATTATTTGTTGGTCTAATGTTGAGAAATTAATTAAAGCATTTGCACATCCACTTGAGCACATCATAGAGGCAAAGAAGAGGCATAAATGTCTACACTATTTGAAGAGAGGAAATCCAAGTTTGGAAGTACCAATCATAGGACAAATTGAGCACATTGTGGAGGTAGAAACGTCTAAATTATTTGATGATAGGAAGACTAAATTTGGAGGGCAAATCATAGATGAGTTCATGAGCAGCGAGGAGGCAGTGAAATATTAAAAGTTGTGTGTTGTTCAAAGGTAGAAAACTTGAAGTTGTGAGCATGATGTGGAGGTAGAAATATTTACAATATGCGATGGTAGGAAGACCAAATTTGGAGCGCAAATTAGATATGATTTCGTGTACAACAAGGAGGCAGTGAAAGTTAAAACCTATACATCATTCTAAGGCAAAGAACCTAAGGTTGAAGTGCACAAATTAATTTCAATTTTTAGCTTGAGTGGAAGGAAGAAAAGAAGGTCAAATGTCACACATTTCAAAGGGGAAGTAAGGAATATTAAGTAGGCAGTGCATAGTTTATTCCAAGTGGGAAGCTACCCCACGCGGTATCCTAACTAGCGCTAGGATGAAGTCCAGTGAAAGGTCGTAGGTTTAAGACAAGGTAGAACACTTAAAGGTAATCAAATATTTTGATAAGAGTAAGGTATGCAAGTGCTTAACGTAGGGAGGCATAAGTGTTAGTTGTTTTTACTTAATGTGCATATTTTTTGAGGGAGACATAAGGTTGATATTTTAATGTTTAATTAAAATCCAATTGTTATGTGTGCATTGTGATATTCTGTGTGTTTCTAAAATAAATTTAAGATACATTGGATATATAAGGTGTATTATAGAGATATTATATTGTGATATTGAATTATAAGTGGCTTTTATAAGTAGGAATGATAAGGTATAATTATGGTTTAATTTTTGCGTGTAATTTTTGATAAAAAGAAACATTAAGAGGGCTTGATTTTTATAAATAATTTGGATTGATATTAAATATTTTTATGAGCAAATTTTGAGGAAATATTGAGAAACAATGGTGAAATTGTTCTATTGATCAACAATGCATTACATAGTTTTATAGTTCTTGAAAGAACTAAAAATAGACACGGTAGTTGAGAGAAATCCTCTTAAAATTATTACAACAAACTAACTAACTTAAAGATAGCTCTTATCCTAACAACATGCTAATCTTGGACTATGGTCAAACAATGATCAACCAAGACAAAACATCAACATATGCTAATCAAATTAACTAGAAATATGTAAATCAAAATATTAAACTAAAACTAAATACTAGGACTTAATACTTAGGACTAAGGAGGCAATGTTGAAAATATTCCAACATTCTCCCCCTTGATGCTAAAGACACTCATGCAATATTTCTTTAAGCATCACAGTGTTGGAAGAAAATATTTCTCTCACGTTTCCTCCAATATTGAATCAAGAAATCAGAATTTACAAAATACTTATGGTGGCACTCCTTCCACTGTTCATGTGGAATTTCCTGCAAATGATTGAGTGCCTTCTTTTGTTGATTAGCTCCCCCTTCAACAAAATTATCTCCTCTTGTGGTTTTCAGCAACCACTCTCTTACATATTTATCATTATGGTCTTTAAACAATTCTCTCACATTTTGATCTTCTTTTACATCTTCAACACTAAACAATACTCCACATGAGTATTTACAATTAATCATTTCACATAGATGATTATACCATACAACTCTTTCACATATTTCCACACAAAATATAACAACAAATATGGCCATATAATGACCAACTACATATGCAACATAAAGTTGCTCCTCGCACAAATATTCTCTCACAACAATGACTTTACAAGAATCCTTCTCCCAAGGAATTTTTAACACATAATTTTTATCCATGTGACCCAAGTTCTCCATCACTGTATTCTCCCCAAGAAGACTCTTCATCAAAGTTGTCTCAATGAGACAATCACCTTTATTTTCATTCCTACTCACAAAAAACAAATCATTAATCATAAAAAAATTACCTTTAGTATGAGTAGATTTGGTGCTTCCCATAAAGCTATTTTGTACCAGTTCTCCTTCATTGTATGGTGCTTCAATATCAACCATCAACTCTTAACTAATAGTTCTCCTCCTTTGTTCAATCCATGTTGGTGTGTTGAAACACCATTCATTCAAGCAATCATACATAGTTGTCTTTTCAAGACAACTCTCTTTCTGCAATGTAGTCACTCCAAGTGAGTGATCTTCATCCATGAGTGATGTTTCCTTTGCCATTACGATAAGAAAATCAGCAATCTCATTTCCATTTTCTGTTTCTATCTCATTTTTCACATTTCTCCCCATTTAGAGGAACTCTAACAATTTTATCTTCTCCTTGTAGGAGATCTTCATCTTCTCTGTCAAGAGAGCATACATCCATTCCAAGTGAATGGTCTTCAATACAATGGTCTTCCATAAACATTGCTTCTCCATCAACATGCCAACAATTTTGTCTGATCCTATTATCTTCTTTATTCTCTCCCATGAGAATTTTAGGTGCATTATCCATAATACACTCTTCATTTATCTCCTCCACGAGATATTTTTTATCACTATTTCTTCTATCAACAACAAATCCTCTTCTTCCTCCTCATCCTCTTGAGGAATACACACCTCTTCTTATCTTTTCATCACAAAATTCAGCAACATATGATTCCTCCATGAAGCATTCTTCATCTTGTTGGTTTTCTACATACAAGCCTTCCTCTGCAAGAAATAATTCTCCATTACAAAGCATGGATTCATATGAGTCTTTACAAGAAAGGATCTAATTTAGAAACTGCTTCAAGGAAGCAAGGCTCCTCCTTGCTTAAACAATCTTCATGATTGTCACTCATGGCTTTATGGGTATCCTCATCAAACCCATAAGCATCCTTCAATACTTTCCATGCCATTGTAGCTGATCTACAATTGGCTATGAGAGGAAAAACATTCTTTTTCATTCCTCTCCTCAAATCCATAAGAGCTAAGCAATTTGCATATTGCTGCTCCTTCTCTTTTCTCTCCTCACCTTGTAGATTGCTCCAAGAGGGTTCCTCATAGCCTTATTGAAATATATCCCATAAGTCTTGAGCCTTCAAGAAGGTCTTCATAATTATGCTCCAAATAGCATAATTATCTCCATTGAATTTGGTATAGCCAAGTCTGCATACATGGCTTCCTTTTATTTACCAAAGTCTCAAGCACCCAATTTATCATAAATCGGCCAATACTGATTGAAAAAAAATAAAATTTTTCCTGTAGACTTCTGATATACTTATCTAAAAATCCACTAAATTTCAGATCCAAATTCACAAATGAGAAATATGTGATCAATTTACTTTTGCCCTTTCTATCACAATTTCGGATCTAGGATTGTTGAAGGAAAAATAAATATTCACATACATTAATCAATACATATCCAAATGACCTGAAATTTTTTTTGAATTATTATTTTATCTAAATAATATTTCTCCCAAAATTTTAGAAGCAAATACCCTGTATTCCACCTTATACAACCATTTTATTGAAAAACTAAAAATGCTAATAAAATAAGCAAATTAGCTCCAAATCACCTGAAATTTTTACTGCATCCTCTTGATACAATTACCTAACAACCCTCAAATTGTCATAATCAAATACCTCAGGATTCATGAGATATTAATTATTTACTCGAGCTCTTCCTTACAAATCTGCTGAGTGCTGGCCACTTGAGTTTCTCTGACAAAGTGCGTGCTTTAGATCTCTTCACACCACTATCCACAGGTTTTGATCTATCTAAGAAAACCTGCTCTGATACCAAATGATAAACAATAGTGAAATTATTCTATTGATCAACAATGCATTACATAGTTTTATAGTTCTTGAAAGAACTAAAAATAGACACGGTAGTTGAGAGAAATCCTCTTAAACTTATTACAACAAACTAAATAACTTAAAGATAGCTCTTATCCTAACAACATGCTAATCTTGGACTATGGTCAAACAATGATCAACCAAGCCAAAACCTCAACATATGCTAATCAAATTAACTAAAAATATGTAAATCAAAACATTAAACTAAAACTAAATACTAGGACTTAATACTTAGGACTAAGGAGGCAATGTTGAAAATATTCCAACAAATATGTTATGGTTGGTTTGAAAAGTGTTACACTAACTAACCCTTGAAAGTAGCATAATAAATATAGAATATCTTGAGACATGTTTTTGAGAGAGCTCTTTCATCAAAGAGGTATGGTTATATCACTCTATATTTAAGGTGTTTGGTTGAAATATTTCAAAATTATAATGTGGGGATAAAAGGGTTAATTAGTGTGTATTGTTGAAAATATTTGAGCTAGGGTTTGTGAAACAAGTTGTGCTTCCATTGTTGAAAGATATTGAGACATTTATGCAAGAAATTGTGAACTACGTGTACTAGGTTTAAAGACAAGTTAGTGCATCATTGTGAAACCTTTTGAACATTGGTTTAAGAGATATTGAAAGTCATTTTGAAAGTGCTTTCTTATGAGGGAAATTTGTGTATTAAAGTGGTTTATATTTGAGAGTAAATTTTCAAGAAAATTAGATTAGTTTTGTGGAGCAAGTTATACATTTTTTTATTTAATTTGAAAGGGATTTTGCAAGAGATAGATATTAGATTAATTGGACATATCATTATCTATATATTCCATAGGTTAAACAAATTCTAAGTAGAATTTATATGTTTGAAGAAATATTTTCTGAAAAATATTTAAGTTTTGTTTGTATGCAATATTTGAAAATATTTGAGTAGGTTTTGTGAGTAGCATTGAAGGTAAATTTGAGCAAGTATTTTGAGACAACTTGAAGGTAGATTTGAGCAAGTATTTTGAGGAGGCTTGAAGGTAGATTTGAGCAAGTATTTTGAGAAGGCTTGAAGGCAGATTTGAGAAAGTCTTATGAAGACTTGAAGTAGCATTAAGATAGATTTGAGCAAGTATTTTGAGAAGGCTTGAAGGCAGATTTGAGAAACTCTTATGGAGACTTGAAGTAGCATTAAGATAGATTTGGTGAAAATTTGAGATAGAGTGTATAGTAGGATTTGGAGGTGACCAAAGTAGAGAGGACAAAGGTCTCCAAGGGATAGAGATCCATCAACCAATATAGTGGGGACAGAGGTTGTGGATAGATATCCACTAGCCAGAGCAAAGAGGACAAATATCTCCAGTGGATAGAGGTCCATCAACAAATGCAATGGGGATAGAAGTCTCCTATGAATAGAAGTCCACTAGCCAAAGCAATGGGGATAGAATTTTTTCATGGATATAAGTTCACCAACCAAATTAGAGGATATAGATTTCTACTATGGAGAGAGATCCATAAACAAGAGTAGAGGGGATGGAGTTCTTCTATGGAGAGAGATCCACGAACCTAAGAAAAGGGGAAAGAGTTCTTCTATGGAGATATCCATGAACCAGAGCAAGGGGATAGAGTGAGATATATCCATAAACTAGAGTAAGGGGATAGAGTTATCTTGTGGAGAGAGAAGCAAAAATTAGAGTATAGAGAATTGGTGTCTCCTTTGTACAAAGATCCATAAACATTATAATAGGGAATTGATTCCCAAGATATTTGTTGAGAAAATTTAGAAGAAATATTTTCTCCATGGATGTAACCCACATTGGGTGAACCACATTAAATTTGTGTTTCTCATGTGTGTGATGATTTATGCATTGCTTTGATTACTGCTATTGATATTTCCATTGATAATATTAGATAATATTATTTGGGAAAAAAAGTAAAATATGATCTTATATTGTTCACCCCCTTCTTAGTATAATTTTGTGTTCTTAAATTGGTATCAGAGTGGGTTCCTTTGGAAGATTCTAATAGATTGAAGGAAGATATTATAGGAAGACAAATGTCATCTCAAAATGGATCTTCATTAAATAAGGCACCATTGTTCGATGGAAAAACATTTACCTTCTAGAGTATAAGAATGAAGACTTACTTGATGGCACAAGGATATGAGACATGGCAATCGGTTGAGGTTGTGAAAGTTTTTAATTGTTGTAATTTTGGTCACTAAGCATCTAATTGTATAGAAGTTGAAAGCAGTAGTAGTGAATAGAAACAAGATCATAAGAAAAAGGAAGGAGAAAAATCTAGGCATGAAATGAAAACCAGGTATGGTCAAGGCAAGCATGAATAGAATTTCTTTCAAAGTCACAAGAATAGTTTCTATGTTAACAAGGAAAGCAAGGCTTGAAGTGATAGTGCTGAAAGACTCTCAGATGGTGAAGAAGAAGAGATTATATTTTTAATAATAGAAGAGGAAGAAAATTCTCCTATTGAAGATAAGTCAAAAAGTATGAAGATGCTCTTGGAGACCAAGAAGTAGAGAAATATTCAAAAAATGAAGAGGAAGGCACAATTGATCTAGAAGAAAAACTTATTGTTGCTCTCATAGAATTGAAAAAGGGTTAGAAATAAAAATTCAAGACTGAAGGCTCAAGTTCAAGAACATGAGGAAGAAAAATAAAAACTTCTACAAGACCTAACAAACTCAAAGGCTAAGGCAAGGATATTTAAATAGGTCATGGTTGAAAAGTTAGAGGTAAAAGAGTTAGAATCTGAAATATTATAACATGAGGCAGTTTATCTAAGAATATAAGTGAAATATTCTAAGGACAAGCTACACAAGTTGGAGAAAAGTTCAAGAACTTTGGATAAAATTATCAATGCACAAAGATCTTCATCTAACAAAATAGGACTTGGTTTTGAACAAGGACAAGAGAAACAATAAGGATCAATATCAAGCTCAAAAGAAGAAGTTTCAGAGGAAGAGAGTGAATAAGAGATAAATACTTATGAAGATAAGTTGAAGAATAGAATATTCACTAAGAAAGGAAACAATGCACAAGAAAGAAACGGGGATCATCATAGAGAAGGCAAAGAAAGGACTAAGAGACCAAAGGTTTTAAGACAAGATTTCTTCAAATGATGTTTTTCATGTAATAATTTTGGTCAAAAAGCTATGCATTGTAGGGTTCATGGAAAGAAAGAGTATGAACTCACTAAAAGGAATTTGAACTCATTCAAAGATGAAAATTTCTTTCAAGGGTATTTCTACTCTTGTAATCACTTTGGTCATAAAGCGATCCACTATAGGGTTCATGACATAAATGATTATGGCTTCACCAAGAGGAACTTAAAGACATTTGTATCTTCCAAGAACTACAACATTAAGTGTTACAAGTGCAATAATATTGGGCATAATTCCAAGTGGTGTAGAACAAAGTTTCTAGAACTTCCAAATACAAGCAATAACAAGGACACTCAAAAGGATCAAAAGGGTATGGCTACAAAAATGTTGAAAAAGAAGGTTGACAAAGAAAAAGAGCATTGTATGTTGGGAGTAGAGATACTCCCACCCCAAAATTAATCACCTCAAGGAGATGAGGTCGGTATGGGGCTAAGCTAAGAGTCTTATATTTAGCCCCAAAGGAGTAACATTTCCATTTATGGCAAAGGGGGAGAAATTTGACTAAGGGGGAGAGCATTCAGTCAATGGGAACAATTTCTCAAGGGGAGCAATTTTGGAATCTAGTGGTTGGAAAAGGGATTTTTACCAAGGGTTGCCATCCATGACAAATGGGGATATTGTTGGAAATTTTGAGTATATTGTTGTCATTGATGTCAAAATCATTCATGGTTAAAAGGTTTTAATTCTCCATGATGGCATTTGTGAATATAAATGTTTCATCAATTCTCCATGGTGGTAGTTGCACAAAGACAAGGCTAAATGAAAAAGGCCCAAAAAGTGAAAAAGTTAAAGTATAATATTTAAATATTTTTCAAAGATTTAAAATATTATATTTCATAGGTTTGAAAGTTGATGCCAAAAATAAGTTGATTTCAATAAATATATCTCCAAGCATAGCATCGATGTCAAAGCTTCAAGGGCAAGGAAAAATATATATAAAGGTTAATTATCTGTTAGCATAAGGTTGAGAAATCAATGAAATCATTTGCACATCTACTCGAGTGCATCGTAGAGGTAAATAAGAGGTAGAAACATCTGCACTATTTTAAGAGAGGAAATCCAAGTTCAAAAGTACCAATCACAAGATATATTGAGCATGTTATGGAGGTAGAAATATCTACTCTATTTGATGATAGGAAGACTAAATTTGGAGCGCAAATCATGTATGAGTTCATGCACAGTGAGGAGGCAGTGAAATATTAAAACCTGTGTGTCATTCAAATGCAAAAAACTTGAAGTTGTGAGCACATAGTGGAGGCAGAAACATCTGTGCTATTCGATGGTAGGAAGACCAAATTTGGAGTGCAAATCTTAGATGAGTTTGTGCATAGTGAGGAGGTAGTGAAATTTAAAACCTGTGTGTTATTCGAAGGCAGAGAACCTAAGGTTGAAGTGCACAAATTAATTTCAATTTTCAGCTTGCATGGAAGGAAGAAAAGAAGGTTAAAGGTCATATATTTCAAAGGGGAAGTAGTGAATATTAAGGAGGCAGTGCATAGTTTATTCCAAGTGGGAAACTAGCCCACGTGGTATCCTAGCTAGGGCTAGGATGAAGGCTAGTGAAATGTTGTAGGTTCAAGACAAGCCAAAAACACTTAAAGGTAATCAAATTTTTTGATAAACGTAAGGTATGCAAGTGCTTAACTTAGGGAGGCATAAGTGTTAGTTGTTTCTTTGGTTAATGTGCATATTGTTTGAGGGAGACATAAGGTTGAGATTTTAATGTTTAATTAAAATCCAAGTGTTCTGTGTGTATTGTGATATTCTATGTGTTTCTGAAAGAAATTCAAGATACATTGGAGATATAAGGTGTATGATAGAGATATTATATTGTGATATTGAATTATAAGTGGCTTTTATAAGTAGGAGTGATAAGGTATGATTATGGTTTAATTTGTGTGTGTAATTTTTGATAAAAAGAAATATTAAGAGGGCTTGATTTTTATCAAAAATTTGGCTTGATATTAAATATTTTTATGAGAATGTTTTGAGGAAAGATGTTATGGTTGGTTTGAAAAGTTTTATGCTAACTAACCCTTAAAAGTGACATAAGAAAGACATAATATCTGGAGACAGGTTTTTGAGAGAGCTCCTTCATCAAATAGGTATGGTTATATCACTCTAACTTTAAGGTGTTTGTGTTGGAAATTTTGAGTCTCTAAGCCAAAGTTGTCATTGATGTCAAGATGCCAGTGATAGTTCTTCTTTAGTTTGAGTGCAAAGTTTAAAGGAAGTTTATAATGGGTTAAAATATTTTATTTTATACCCAAAACAATGGGTCAGAAAGTGGTTTCATTTCTCCTTTGGAAGCAAATATATCCGAAGCAATGAAAGGATATAATATTATAATATTTATTATAATATTTATCCAAGGTGGTGAAAAACCCAAATAAATTATTATAATTTTAATTATAATATTATTTGGTTTAAAAAGGACAATGAATTATTTTTTATAAAACCCTAAGGTTGGGTTTTGGATGGAAAAATATTTCAAAGCACAAAATTTAAAGTAAATTAAACCCAAAGGTTGGGTTTAATAAAAGGCATTCAAAGCCTTTACCATCGACGTCTTGGAAGGAAGCACATGAGCACCAACGTCATTAATGCAATGAAGTAGCATATAAATATGCCCAAAAAACCTAATTTTTATTTACCCTTGCTCGAATTAATAATCAGTGACATGCAAAAAGAGAGCCTTTGCATTTACAAAAATGTGGCAGTGAAGGGATAAAGGAGGAAGTTTTTATCCTCAAGTTTTATTGGGAAAGCATGACCTAGTGGTAGTTGGGAAAGCGCAAAGGCACTGTAGAAAAGTGGTTGACATTTAGAATTCCCATGTGCATTGGTTGGTGAGTTGTTTGAGGCACCCAAGGCGCATGAACTTTTGCCCTTGGTGGAAGGTGACATGAGATTAAGAAGCATGTGGTGCTTCTTTAATATCGAACGAGTGCTTGGCTTGTGCGGTGAATTTGGCCATGGTTAAGGTGCCTGTGGTGAGACGAGGTTGAAGGTTTGATTCCCTTCAAAGACAAGGTATTTAATTTTGATTTAAATTTTTTTAGTTGCCTAATGTTGGAGGAATAAGGGTGCATAATTGATTATTATTTTTATACATTAAGGCATGAAGTTTATGGTGAATGTTTGTTGAGGATTATTTTGGAAGGTTTGATATTTGAAGTTTATGGTGAATGTTTGTTGAGGATTATAGTGGAAGGATTGATATTTGAAATTAATGGTGACTGATTGTTGAGGATTATTTTGGAAGGATTTATATTTGAGATTTATTAGTTTAGGAGTAATAAGGAGTTTTAGTAAATTCTTAATTAATTTCTTATTAATACTTTTGAGCATTATTTTTTGTATAAGGGTTTTTATATTAAAAGAAGACTATGATGAATGTTATTTTTGAGTTGGAGTAATAAGGTGTATTTTGGGTCATTATTTTGTATTGTGATTTGATTGAAGTCTTCTAACCCTTATTGAGATTGAAAAAGATAAATTTGTGAGTGTGGCAGATTTGTGAGATCAACTCCTAGTCAAAAAAAAAGGTATGGGCAAATTCTTCTTTGGTTGAGTTTGTTGATTGGCTTACTTGAAAATTAAGTTTGGAGTGAAAAGGATTTGATTAGGGTTTCCTTTTTGAAAGTGTTTGAGTTAATGTTTCAACGTTTTCTGAATTGAGAGTTGTGATTAAACCCTGTTTTATAAGCATTTTTGTTGAAGCCATTGGTTGTGTGAAAAACCTGAGTCAGGGTTTAAAAATATCATGAGTATCATTGTTATGTGAAGAATTTTTTATAATCATGGTTGTTGAAGTGAGTTGTTATGCAAAGAACTTGAACTTGAGTTAGAAAAGAACATGAGTATCATTGTTATGTGATATTTTTTGTTGAGCATTGTTGGAAATATTTTGAGTTGGTTTTTACATGCTTGGACTAGTGTTTGGAAGAAAGGGTTGTTTCTTGAGTGATATGTTGAGTAGAGTTTATTGAACCTAGTCAAGTGGATGTATGAAGTGATTGTTCAAGTTCCATGAAACAAACTATTCTATATTCTGATTTGAGTTGTGAAAGAAATTGAGTTGTGAGAATAGAACATATTGAGTCTAACAATTATCTTTATGCTTCTATGATATTGAGTTAAGAAAGTGATTGAGTTTTGAGTATACAACATATTAAGTCTCTAAAAATTCTCTTTATGCTTCTACGAGATTGAGTTAAGAAAGTGATTGAGATTTGAGTATAGAACATATTGAGTCTCTAAAAATTTTCTTTATGCTTCTATGAGATTGAGTTGATAAAGCGATTGAGCATTGAGTAAAGAACATATTGAGTCTCTAACAATTCTCTTTATATTTCTATGAGATTGGACAAGTTCTCTGTGGACTTGTTAAGCAGATTTGAGGTAAGTCTTTGAGAAGACTTGTGGACTGATTTTGTGTGAGCTTTTATGGAAGCTTACAATACAGATTTGAGTAAGTCCTAGAGAGGACTTATTGAGCATATTTGGACAAGTTATGTGTGAACTTGTTGAGCATATTTGGACAGGTTCTGTGTGGACCTGTTGAGCAAATTTGGACAAGTTCTGTGTGATATTGTTGTGCATATTTGGATAGGTTCTGTGTGGACCTATTGAGCATATTTGGACAAGTTTTATGTGATCTTGTTGAGAAGATTTGGATAGGTTCTGTGTGGGCCTATTGAGAATATTTGGACAGGTTCTAAGCAGACCTATTGATCAAAGTTGTACAGGTTCTGTGTGGGCCTATTGAGCATATTTGAGCAGGATTTATGTGGATCTATTGAGAAGATTTGAGTAGGTTCTGAGTGGACCTATAGGTTCTGAGTGGACATGTTGAGAATATTTGAGTAGCATTTGAGTGGACCTATTGAGAAGATTTGTGCTAAACCAACTGGATTATGTTTAGTGAATATTTGAGTGGACTTGTGCTAGATCTACTAGACTATGTTTAGTGCAAGAGTTGAGAAGATTTGTTGTAGACTAAATGGACTGTGTTTAGTACATATTTGAGTGAGCTTATTTAGAAGACTTATGCTAGACTGATTGGACTATGTTTAGTGCAAGAGATTGAGTAGAGTTGTGCTAGATCAACTGGATTGTGTTTAGTACATAATTGAGACAGAGCTTTGGAGGTGACAGAGTAGAGAGGACAGAGTCTCTAATGGATAGAGATACATCATCCAGGGTAGTGAGGATAGGTCTTCTGATTGGGGACAAGACTCTTCAGTGGAGAGAGATCCACAATCCAGTGCAATGGATGCAGTAGTCTTCTAGAGGTTTACTAGCTAGAATAGAGGAGAAGGAGTTCTCTTATGGATAGAGATCCACAAACTAGATTTAGGGGATCAACATCTCCTTTGGACAGAGGTCCATAAACATTGTAATTGGGAAGGATTCCCAAGAGATTATTTGAGAAATATTTAGAAGAAATATTTTCTTTGTGGATGTAACCCACATTGGGTGAACCACGTTAAATTGGTGTCTCTATTGTGTGTGATGATTTGTGCATTTCTTTGGTTATTGCTATTAATATTGCCATTGATTATATTGATTAATACTATTTGGGAAAGAAAAGTAAAAAGTGGTCTTATACTGTTTAACCCCCCCTCTAAGTATAACCTTGTGTTCTTCAGTTTGGTTGAAATATTCTAGAATTATAAGGCAGAGATAAAAGGGTTAATTAGTGTGTATTGTTGGAAATATTTGAGCTAGGGTTTGTGAAACAAGTTGTTCTTCCATGGTTGAAATATATTGTGACATTTGTGCTATAAATTGTGAACTACGTGTACTAGGTTTGAAGATAAGTTAGTGCATCATTGTGAAACCTTTTGAACATTGGTTTGAGAGATATTGAAAGACATTGTGAAAGTGTTTGAGATCAATCTTGTGAGGTAAATGTGTGTATTAGTGTGGTTTATATTTGAGAGCAAATTTTCAAGAAAAAGAGATTAGTTTTGAAGAGTAAGTTATACATTGTTTTGATTTAATTTGAAAGGGAATTTGCAAGAGATAGAGATTGGATTAATTGGGCATATCATTCTCTATATTTTCCAGAGGTTAAATGAATTCTAAGTAGAATTTGTATGCTTGAAGAAATATTTTCTGAAAGATATTTAAGCTTTATTTGTATGCAATATTTGGAAATATTTGACTAGGTTTTGTGAGTAGCATTGAAGGTAGATTTGAGCAAGTCTTTTGAGAAGGCTTGAAGATAGATTTGAGCAAGTATTTTGAGAAGGCTTGAAGGTAGATTTGATCAAGTATTTTGAGAATGCTTGAAGATAGATTCGATAAAGTCGTATGAATACTTGAAGTAGCATTGAGATAAATTTGAACAAGTATTGTGAAAAGATTTGGGATATTTTTGGTGCAGATTTATGAATAAAATTATAGCAAATTTGTGCTAGAATTGTGATGGGATTTAATGCAAATTTGAGATAGAGTTGAGAGTAGTCTTTGGAGGTGACCAAAGCACAAAGGATAAAGGTATCTAGTGGATATCGGTCCATCAGCTAGTGCAGTGGATATATAGGTCTCCTATGAATAGAGGTCCACTAGCTATAGATAGGACAAAGGTCTCTAGTGGAAAGAGGTCCATTAGCCAATGTAGTGGGGATAGAGGTCTCATGTGGATAGATGTCCACTAGCTATAGTAGTGGGGATAAAGTTATTCCATAAAATATAAGTTCATCAATCAGAGTAGAGGGTACAGAGTTCTCTTGTGGAGAGATATCCACAAACCAGAGTAAAGGGGATAGAGTTCTCCTATGGAGAGAGATCCATGAACCCGATCAGAGGGTAAAGATTTATCCTATGGAGAGAGATCCACAAAATAGAATAATGAGATAGAGTTCTCCTATGGAGAGAGATCCATGAACCAGAGCAAGGGGATAGAGTTCTCCTGTGGAGATAGATCCACAAATCAGATCATAGGGGATTGGTATCTCCTTTTTATAGAGATCCATAAATATTGTAATAGTGAATTGATTCCCAAGAGATTTTTTAATAAAATTTAGAAAAAATATTTTTCATGGACATAACCCACATTGGGTGAACCACGTTAAATTTGTATCTCTCATGTGTGTGATTATTTTTGCATTGCTTTGATTACTACTATTGATATTTCCATTGATAATATTGGATAATATTGTTTGGTAAAGAAAAGATAAATTTGATCTTATACTGTTTGCCCCCTATCAGTATAACCTGTGTTCTTCATTTTTTTCTCAAAATATTGCAATATTGTCCATATTGCATAACCTGAAACATCGCAATGTATGTGGAATGGTAATTTCTAATTTTACTTCTCAAGATTGGAGGAGTAATTAATTTATCTTTTATAACTTTGAAGGCTTCTTGACATGCTTCATTCCAATTGAATTCACTTTCTTTGGTTAAGAGCTTAAGCATGAGAGCAACAATTTTATTGAAGTATTTAATGAATATACGGTAGTATCCTGCATGTCCTAGAAAACTTCTCACCTTTATTTGTGTTTTTAGAGGTTGAAGGGATTGATTAACTTGTATTTTTGTAGGATCTACTTTAACACATTCTTATGATATATAATGTCCTAGAACAATGCCTCCTATCATCATCATGAAACACTTTTCATGACTCAAAGAGAGGTTTTTCTCTTGGCATATAACCAGAACTCTTTGTAAGTTTGATAAAATTTTGATCGAGAGCCAAAGATTACCAAGAAGAAAAATAGTTGTATTTTATTCAAGTGCAACAGAAAATTACTATTACAACAAAATATTATCAATCACAACACAATATTACAGTCGCAGAGGAATTGCGCACAAAATTTCTCAATCTGGAAATACCACAAGAAAATATTATCGTTCTAGCAAATTTCCATCCCCTGTGCATGCCTTGGCTCTCCTTTATAAATGTTCTTAGGTGATGCTCCATTTCCAGCTGGAGACCCTTCATTTACTCTTCTAGAACCTTTCATTTCACCTCCCTGTGTAGCTTCATTGTCCAGATATTTGACACGTCACCCTTTTTAACTCTTCATCTTCGGCTCATCTTATGGTGCAAAAATACGACATGTCACGATATCGTGACATTTTGGCTTTCCTGTGCTCTTTCTCCCCTTCAGTCATGATATCACGACATGTCGCGATATTGTAACATTTTCTCTTCATCTCTGCCTTCCTTGCCTTCGGGTTGCAATATCATGACATGTCACGATATCACAACATCTTCCTTTGGACACCTCTGCTTTTCTGCTTCAATCACAATTTCGCGACCTTCCATCCACTACAACCTATTTTCTTTGCTTTGGTCATGATTTTGCGACCCTCTATCCATCGTAGTCGCTGCTCTTTGCCTCGGTCATGATTTCATGACCCTCTATCCGCCATAGCCGCTGCTCTTTACCTCGGTCATGATTTTGTGACATGGTCATGAAATCGTGACATGTCACAATTTCGTGACCCTCTGACCTCCGTGCCTTCTGTTGTCTTGGTGACATCGCGATTTCATGACATGTCACGATTTCACGACATGTCATGATATCACGACCTTCAGCCCGCTACCTCTTCTTTCCCTATTTTGGTCACGATATCATGACACTTTTTGTGTCGCAATATCGCAACACATATATTATTTTATTTTATTTATTATTATTTTTTCTTTGCAAAACACTTAGAAAAATTTTGTTTGATGCAATATTTCTCTACTACCATTGGATGCTCCTGCATCAGACACCCAGGGTAGATTGAGAAGTGATCCTCACTTCTGAATTGTTAGAGGGAGACCTAGGCGGTCAACCTTCATTTTAGACAACCAAGTTGCATCTTCTATCGGTCTGCCCTTCCACTTGACCAAATATTCAAAATACTGTCTATTTTTGGTACTTATGCCTTCTCTTGTATCCAGTATTTCCTCTATCTCATCTGTGGTTGGAGTAGATGCTAGAATACTCCACAACTCTGCACATGGTGCCTCACTACTATCCCCTTCATGGTATTTTACTAAATCTAATATGTTAAAAATAGGTGAAATGTCAAGCCCACTTGGAAATTCCACTTCATATGCATTGCCTGACTCCCATTTTTCCAGTATTCTGCATGGCCCAAATTTCTTCATCTTCAATTTGTTATAAGTTTTGGCTAGAAACCTTTCTTTTCTAAGATGGACCATGACTTCATCTCCCACTTCGAACTCTTTGAACCGCCTCTTTTGGTCTGCTCTTGTATTATACTGAGTATTCATTTTTGTAATTTGTTTTTGTACTTCTTCATGCAGGCTTTTCATCTATTTTGCAAATTCATCAGCCTCGAAACTACACTTTTCTCCTTTATCTAATTTCCTCAGCTCAGAAACATTTCTTGGGCTGTTTCCATATATGACTTGGAATGGAGATTTGTTTGTACTCTTGTTGACAAAATTATTGTATGCAAATTCCACCTGCGGCAAAACCAAATCCCATCCCTTAGGTTTATCTGCTATCAAGCATCTTAATAAATTACCCAAACTTCTATTTACCACCTTTTTCTATCCATCAGTCTGTGGGTGGTATGCAGAACTGAACTTCAGATCTGTCTTCAACTTCTTCCACAATGTTCTCCATAAATACACAACAAACTTTGTATCTCTATCAGAAACTATGCTTTTTGGTAGACCGTGAAGTCGTACCACTTCCTTGAAAAATAACCCTACAATGTGAACCGCGTCACTTGTTTTCTGGCAGGGAATAAAATGTGCCATCTTGGAGAATCTATCAACCACCACAAATATAGAGTCATTTCCCCTCTGTGTTCTCGACAACCCAAGAATGAAATCCATGCTGATGTCCTCCCATGGCCTCTTAGGTACAGGTAACAGCTAATATAAACCTATGTTCTGCCTCACTCCTTTTGCCATATAGCATATTTTGCAACTTTGCACAAACTTGTTCACATCCTACTACAGTTGTGGCCAGTAATAGTTCTCACTCACCAGGGCAATGGTCTTATCCCGGCCAAAATGTCCAGCCAGTCCTCCGCTGTGTTTCTCCTTGACTAAGTTTTCCCGCATGGAACTCCTTGGAATGCATAATTTACTTCCTCTAAACAACATTCCATCTTGGATTAGAAAATCCAACCATTTTGTCCTGTCCACAGTAACAGGTGCCAAGCAAGCCGTCCAGGCTTCTACAAAATCAGGATCTTTAGGGTACAGGCCCTTCAATTCTTCGAATCCTACCACTTCCACTTTCATTTCAATCAGCAAATTCTGCCTTCTACTTAAGGCATCTGCAACTCTATTTGATTTTTTGCTTTTGTGCTTTAACACAAAGGTTTAGCTTTGGAGAAACTCAACCCACTTCAAGTGCCTCTGGTTCAGTTTTCTTTGGCTATTTATATATTGTAAGGCCTGATGATCAGTATATAACACAAACTCTTTTGGAAGCAAATAATGTCTCCACTTCTTCAGGGACTGAACTATCACATAGAATTCTTGGTCATACACTGAATACTTCTTCCTGGCCTCATTGAGTTTTTAACTAAAGTAAGCAACATGCTTACCTTCTTGACTCAGCACAGCCCCAATGGCACTACCACTGGCATCATAGTCTACCTGAAATACCTTATTAAAAATTGGAAGTGATAAAATAGGTTGCTCAGTGACCTTCTTCTTCAACATATCAAAGCTCTTTTCAGCTCCCAAGGTCCACTTAAAATCTTTCCTATCCCCTCTCATTGTTTCTGTAAGGGGTGCACAAATACTGCTAAAATTTTTGATGAATTTCCTATAAAAATTGGCTAGACCATGAAATGATCTCACTTCAAAAGTGCTCCTTGGAGTAGGCCATTCAATGATAGCCCTCACCTTTTCTGGGTCCATTTTTAGACCTTCAACTGAGATGACAAATCCTAGGTATACCAACTCCTTCTTCACAAAATTGCACTTCTTCAAGTTGATCAACAACTGTTCTTCCCTCAGCTTCTCAAAAACCCTCCTGATATGCATCAGGTGCTCTTCTAAGGTTCTGTTGAATATCAAAATGTCATCCAAATAGAAAATAACAAACTTTCCTAAAAACTCCTTCAGAACTTCATTCATCAACCGCATGAATGTTCTTGGTGCATTGGTTAGCCCAAATGGCATGACCAACCACTCATACAAACCTTCTCTGGTTTTGAAAGCAGTTTTCCACTCATCTCCTTCTCTGATCTGAATCTGATGGTAGCCACTCTTTAGGTCAATCTTGGTGAAGTACTTGGCTCCACTCAAACAATCCATAATATCATCCATCCTTGGTAATGGAAATCTGTATTTTATGGTGATCTTGTTTATAGCTCGGGAGTCTATGCACATCCTCCACTCCCCATCCTTCTTTGGTGCTAGTACTATAGGTACCACACATGGACTCAAGATTTCTCGAATCAGTCCCTTTTTCAACAACTCATGGACTTGCCTGCTCAGCTCCTCACTTTCCACAAGAGTCATTCTATGGGCTGCCTTGTTGGGTAAACTAGATCCAAGTACCAAATCAATATGGTGACTGATCTTTCTCATCGGTGGTAAACCATCAGGCACATTATCTGATATGATGTATGGAAATTATTCTAATAGGTGTTTGGCCTCTGCTAGAACATATGTGTACTATTATTTCTTAACAGTAGGGATTAATGCATAACACATTGAATCCCTCTTCAGACCATCCAAAAACTGTCTTCCATCCACTAGGCAGATTCTGGCACTACTGCACACTTTCTCATCCACTTCCTTTAGTGGCTTCAATTTGTGACGTACTCCATCCTTTGTTAGAGAGTACGTATTTGCATGCCCATCATACACTACATGTCTGTCAAATTGCCATGGTCTTCCCAACAACAAATGACAAGCATCCATCGGCAAAACATCACATAGGACATCATCTTGATAATTTCCAATGTGAAATTTGACCAAGCACTGTTCACTGACAAGTGCTCTGTGGTCTTTCTGCAACCATGAAATCTGATATGGATGTGGGTGTTTTGTCTTTCCCAATTTCAACTTAGTAACCATATCTTCTAAAACTAAGTTTTCTATGCTACCATTATCAATGATAACATTGCAGACCTTCCCTGCACATTTGCACCTTGTGCAAAACAGGCTATTCCTCTGTTCTGGTTCTTTTTCCTCATTCAATAGTGTTCTTCTCATCATCAACACTTCTCCTCCTTCTACCTCTTTAGAGTGTTCAAACTTTGCACCTTCATCTGCCATAGCAGCTTTGGCATGACCCTCAGGTCTCTTGTCCGTCCTTTCTTGGTATTGAGGACACTTGTATGACCGTGTCCCTCTTCTCCACACTAGAAACAGGTTCCTTGGAATACCCCTCTTCCATACCCACGTCCAGGTCTACCTCTTCCTCTCTAGTAGTCATTGTTCTGATCACGTAGGCGGTAGGTATTCTCCTTTTTTTGTTCCTGGGGTCTGCTTGTTTCCCCAGTCTTCTTCTGGTCTCGGTAATTTCCTCCATCGGTTCTTCCATCGATTCTTCCACCATAGTCCCTTCCTCTATGGCTGCCTTCAAATATTCTATTTAGTTTCTCTTCTACCTTCAAGGCCAACTGGTATGCATCTTCTATGGTGGCTATTTTGATCAAGCTGAGTTCTTCCTAAATGTTCATTCTCAAACCGTTGATGTATCTGGCTACTTTCTCTTTATTAGCCCTTGAATGGCCAGTTCTGATGGAGATCTTGTAGAATTCTTCTGTGTATTCTTGGACAGACTTGCCTGACTGCCTCAGACTCTACATCCTCCTCAACAGGTCCAAATTGTAATCTGTGGGAATAAATTGTCTCTTTAGCTTCTCCACCATTTAGTCCCATCTGGTTATTTTCTCCTTTCCATTTTTATTTCTTTTGAGTTGTACTCCTTTCCACCATAAACTAGCATGGACTTTTAATTTTGTTTTTGCAAATTTTATCTGGTCTGGATCTGCAACCTCCTCATACTCAAAGTATTCCTCCATATCATTGATCCAGTCAATCAACTCTTCTAGGTTGAGGTTCCCAGAATATGTAGAGACATCAAACTTCGATCTCTTCCTGACCTGAGATAGAGCTTTCAAAAGTCTAGCTTCAAAAGGATCCAATGCTTCTTCATCATCTGATGGATCCTCAGTTTCCTAGGCTTCATCATAACTCTGGTCTTCTCCCTTAGGTTTGGTCCTTTTTCACAATTCTTCCTGCAGGGCTTGCACTTGTCTCTACAATGCTCTGAAATCTTCATCCTGCACCACATTTCTCCCATGACCATGATTTCTTTCTGGAGGCATACTGTTCACCTTTCTCGCAAATCCTAACTGGTCCTGGTGCAATCTACCTCACTTTTGGCAGTCTGCTTACACGCTCAGGAACTCCCGCTCTGATACCACTTGATCGAGATCCAAAGATTACCAAGAAGAAAAATAGTTGTATTTTATTCAAGTGCAACAAAAAATTACTATTACAACAGAATATTATCAATCACAACACAATATTACAGTTGCAGAGGAATTGTGCATTTACAAAATTTCTCAATCTGGAAATACCATGAGAAAATATTATCGTTTCAGAAAATTTCCATCCCCTGTGCATGCCTTTGCTCTCCTTTATAAAGGTTCTTAGGTGACGCTTCATTTATAGCTGGCGGCCCTTCGTTTAATCTTCCAAAACCTTTCATTTTGCCTCCTCGTGTCGCTTCGTTGTCCAGATATTTGACATGTCACCCTTTCTGACTCTTTGTCTTTGGCTCGTCTTACGATGCAAAAATACATGTCGTGATATCACGAAATTTTGGCTTTCCTGTGCTCTTTCTCCCCTTCGGTCATGATATCGTGACATGTCACGATATCACGACATTTTCTCTTCATCTCCGTCTCCCTTGCCTTCGGGTCGCGATATCGTGACATCTTCCTTTGGATGCCTCTACTTTTCTGCTTCGGTCACGATTTCGTGACACGTCACAAAATCATGACAATATCCTTGGCACCTTCTTCCTCTAACACTGGTCACGATTTCATGACATGTTGTGAAATCATGACATTCTCATCGCCATCACCTTTCTACTGTTTCTGGTCATGATTTCGTGACGGTCACGATTTCATGACCTTTCGTCTGCTGCAACCTCTGTTCTTTGCTTTGGTCACAATTTCGTGACATGTCACAAAATGTCACAATTTTGCGACCCTCTATCCATCGTAGTCGTTGCTCTTTGCCTCGGTCATGATTTTGTGACCCTCTATCCGCCATAGCCACTGCTCTTTACCTCGATCGCAATTTCACGACATGGTCACAAAATCACATGTCATGATTTTGTGACCCTTCGACCTTCGCACCTTCTGTTGTCTTGGAGACATCGCAATTTCGTGACATGTCATGATTTCATGACATGTCACGAAATCGTGACATGTCACGATATCGCGACTTTCAGCCCACTGCCTCTTCTTTCCTTGTTTTGGTCATGATTTCGTGACACTTTTTGTGTCACGATATCGTGACACAAATATTATTTTATTTTATTTTATTTTATTTATTATTATTTTTTCTTTGCAAAACACTTAGAAAAATTTTGTTTGATGCAAGATTGCTCTGCTGCCATCGGATGCTCCTGCATCAAATTTCTTCAAAGGTATTACCATAGACTGTGAAGTTGTCCATATAGACTTTTGCACACTCATTGATTAAATTAGCAAAGATAGCCAAAATAGCTCTTTGAAAAGTAGTAGGTGCATTGCATAATTTGAAGGGTAAGACTTTGTAAGCATAAATACCTACTAGATATGCAAAGGTTATCTTTTCCTAATCTTCTTCAGCTATGGAAACTTGATTATAACCACTAAAACCATCCAAAAAGCAAAAATATTTTTTTCCACCCAAGATATAAAGAACTTGATCAATGAACAAAAAGGGAAAATAGTCTTTCATTTTTACCTTGTTTAATTCCCTATAGTCCACACAAATCCTCAATTTACCATTATTTTTAGGCACTATCACAAGAGGTGACACCCATTGACTGTCAAAAAATGGATATATAAATCCTACCTTCAATATTTTAATGATTTCTTATTGAACCACATATTTCATAGTTGGATTCAATATTCTTTGGGGTTGTCTTACTGGATAACATCCTTCTTGTATAAAAATATGATGGGTATAAACATTTGGATGTATATATTTCATATCCTTGTAGTTCCATGCAAATTTTGATTGATGTTTCTCAAGCACGTCTATTAATAGTGATTCTTGTATGCTTTTGAGCTCATCACTAATATTCAAGGTTCTTCCTAGTGTGATATCTATTTGCTTGCATTTTTTAGTGTTTGAATCTATCCCCATTATCTCATGTTCAATAATATTTAGGTGATAGTCATATGATGTCATTTTTTGAGACTAACTTGTTCTTGCCTCATTAATAGCCATAGTAGATTTGGATGAAAAACCATTATCTTGACCTTGATCTTCTTTTTTATTTCCTAATAGTAATGGTAATGGTCTCTCAAATTTCTTGTTCAATATGTTCTCTCAGAACATTTATTGATATGGTTTGGATTTCATCAAAATCATGAGGGAAAGCATACCATAATTGCTTTGGAAAATATTTTTCTATTTCTGATTCAAGAAATAGGCTAAGGTCTTTGATTTACAATAATTTTGTTGCTCATGTGATTGTTAAAAATGTGTATTTATTGATCCACTATCTACTTTGAAATAATGATTCCAGAACGGTGATTTAATCCATTTTATCTCAAATTGTTTAAGTATATTTTATCTTCTTTTGTTAAGCTTTGTTTGAGCATGAAATAAAATGACTAAATATAACTTTGAAATGTGAATCCTAGAACAATGATTTAATTCATTTTATCTTCTTTGTTAATCAAATTTTATCTTGCTTTGTTAATATTTGTTTGAACATGAAATAAAATGACTAAATCTAACTTTGAAATGTGAATCCCATAACACTAATTTCATTCATTTTTATCTTGTTTTGTGAAATAGATTTTATCTTGCCTTGTTAAACAAATTTTTAAATGGTATAACCTATTGGGTGCAAGAATTTTATTTCAACATATTTGGAAGTGCTCTAATTGAATGTGTCTAAATAATTTAATATTTTAGCTTTGAAGAAATAATTGTTTGGATATTTTAATTACTTCAAAACCTAACTTTAAATGTAGAAAAATATAACCCTCCCAGGTTTTTGAGTGTTTGATGGAACTTATTGAAAATAAAATGGAAAATAAATAAATAAATAAGCTAAGGTTAGAAGAAAAAATCTGAAATAAAATGGAAGCAAAGTGCAAAAAAGTACAATATTATGAGGGATAAAAACATGTACTAAAAGTATTAAATGATGCTATCATATCCATGCATAAAACACCATTAAATAAACTCAAAACATGTATGAGAAAGATATGCAATAAAACAAATCTATATTCAAAACCTTCTATTTGCATACAAGGTGTGAAGATCCTTCTGTAGTAGCTTGAAAGCCTTCTAATAATTTCCATGCACTCCTGTTCCAAAAAAAATTCTAGTCATATTTTGAGCGTTTGAATACATATTTAAAAAATTTCAAATAAAAATTTTCATTTTCCCTTCCAACTCTTGGTTTCATTTTGACCCGCTCAATCTTGTAACAACATTACCAATAAGGATATTTTCTTCTATCTTTATATTCCCCAATCATAACCACAATGAATCCCAAAAGAAACACTTTTACAATGGCACCCAAATTCATTTGACACATGCTACTTGGGAGAGACTTCATTTTTATGGCTTTGCATTTGATTTTAGCCCATGAGAAAAGTCATGTACAAAAAGAATAATATGGAATATCTTTATTTACCAACCATGAACTTTGAAGAGATTTTTTTCTTCACGAGTAATATATATAGAGACTCTAAAAACATAATCAAATCTCTGCTTACAAATACTAACACCATGGTTACATTTATTCATTAGCAATAATATGATTTTTTTCGGTAAATTCATGTTCACTGAATCTCTGTCAAATCACCTTGGGGGTGCCACGGTGGTTAGTGGACATCACCATGATCTCACCACATTAGTATATCATGGTGCAAAATTCATCGACATTGGCCACCATGATATTTTCCCAAGCACGCATATTTTGCATAATGATATCTCTATCATGTATATTTATTTTCTTCATTCCCTTGAAGGAGTTCTTCTGTCTCATTTACATTGAATTCAAAAGTTTCAAAGTTTTTATTTTGGATTGCAATAAACTCTATTCCATCTATCCAAAGCACAATATTCATTTCTCTTTCAATAGAAACTTTGACAAAGGCTACCATGTAGAGGACATTGCAAATATCTACCATATATTTTATGTCTTAGTCTAGCAAGATACCAGTAATTAAAAGGACTGTATCTACACCTTTAAACTGAGCATAAATATAATTTCTAGGCATCAATGATAAATTATCTGCACAATAAATATCATTGTATCCAGAAGCTCCAAATGGACAATAAATATTCAAATATCCCCTAGTAGTATTTGGATTCTGTGTTCACATTGATATAAGATGCTCCTCCCTTTTGATAAGCTCAATAAATTTCAACAAGAGTAAAATCAGGTTGGATGACTCCATTAGCAGGTGAAATTCTACAATCAGGGCTAGCATACCAATTTCTACCTCATGAGCCTTAAATGCACCAATGAAATCCCTTAAAGGTAATGCAACTACCATACCTTTTTTAAAGTTGCAATGAGCCTTCCATATTTCACATACTTAACCTCATAAATCTTATTCCAAACAATTTCCTCAAGGATATTCTTAGGAATGTTTCCTTCATTCTGTAAGCAAAAATCCAAAGGACCAAAACTATACCATGGAGGTCCAGTGGGAGGCCACCTCCTCATAATGATCCCATGTTTAGCATTCGATTATTTCGATATCTTTTTCTTAAGAATATTACTTTTGGGGGAAAAACTAGAACTCTTATTATCTCTACTTTTAGACTCCTGGACATTACAGGGGATAATTATTCTATTGATGGTGCAATCACAAGAGCTAAGGCCACCTAATTCTTGTGCCAAAAATCTAGTAGAATACAAGTGAGTTTTCAAGTTGGACCTCCTAAGTTTCCATGATGTCACATTTTGATCCACTCTAGATAGCAAAATCTTTGGTCTCATCGATGTTTTCCACTACCACCTCCTAAAAATTTGGATAAAAGTGAACAACAACAAGGAATTCTTGTGTTGGTGGTTTGATGAGTCTGTATTCTTTGGCTATGCCTCTCATGAAATTGTTTATGATCATCTTGTCATAAAAAAAAATCTTCTTTTTATCCCTATCATGTCATGTGAAGATGGTAACCTTTGACTGCATCACTATCAGTCCACCATCCTTGTCATGAACACACTCCATTGTTTGCTAAAAACACCCTTGTCAAACTCTAGGTTTTTGGTATCTCACTGTGACATTGATATTCTCTAATCATATTTGAAAAAATGCATCCCATAGACCACATGTCTACGGTGAAAATAGTTGTAAATATTTTTATGATGCATTAGTAGTGATGTATTCCACTAAAATTCAACTGGACATCCATGTCACTGCTTGGCTATCTATGTAAAATTCCAATAATGCATTCATCCACATTCCCTTGTGAACATTATACTTAGGAATTCTAGGCACTGATGATGATTGTGGTGTGAAATCCCTTGTCAATGCATAGTCAACCTTGGTTTCAATGTCATCTGTGGTCCACATCGTCAATCGTGTTGTCACAATATTTTTGTTTTTAATTATCTGGACACACATTGAAAAATTAAAAATTACTTTAAGCCACACTTAAATTTTATATGTGAATCTATATGTATAGTAAAGGTAACTAACTTTATACACATAAAACAAAATTTCAAAACTACTTTATATCTATAAGGGAGACAAAATATAATTTCAAAACTATTCTATACATATTAATAATATGAATAAGAAAATAAATTGGACTTTTATTTTCATACCTTTTATACAATGAGACCATACAATTACCCTTTTATTAATATATATATATATATATATATATATATATATTGTTTTTATTAAAAATGCTTTGGCATTTAATGATGTAAAATGAAAATAAACCAAGGCTTCTAATATTGCTAGATGATAAATCCATTATGGCCAAGATTCAAATTGCAATACAGGCCAACATAGATTTAGTCACAAAACACTTAATGCAAACAAAATAATATATTAACATTAAAAATTTCAAGTGGGTCCCCAAAATTGGGGTCTGTTGTGAGACAACCATAAAAAATCCTAAAATTGAGTACATAATGAGGCAAGATTTGTTTAAGTTTTTAAACAGGAAAATAATTTATCCTATCAAGTATTCCACCTGGGTTGCTAACTTTGTCCCAGTAGGAAATAATAATGTAGACATTCACTTATGCATGAATTTCTAGACCTTGAATAGAGCATCACTGAAAGATCATTATTTTCTTCCCTAGACGGATCAAATTCTATAGATGGTGTTAGGAAAGAAAAGATACTCATTACTATATGACTTCTCTAGATACAATCAGATCTAGTTCAAAGATGAAGAGTATTTCAAGATAGCCTTCACCACCAAGTGGGGCATATTTTCTTATCATAGTATGCCATTTGGACTATCCAATGTAGAAGCTATGTTCCAAAGGGCCATAGACTATGCCTTTGGTGAGCTAATAAATAAGATCATTCTGATTTATCTGTATGATATGACGGTGTTTTCTCACATAAAGGAATTACATATTGAGTATCTCAAGAAAGGTTTTTAGAAGTGTAGAGAGTTTGGCATCTCTCTCAACCCAAAAAAAATATTATTTGATGTCCACGAAGGAAACTTATTGGTACATGTCTCCAAATAAGGAATTTCAATAGATCCAGATAGAATAAAATCAATTTTTGCCCTTCCCCTACCTACCAACAAGAAAGGGTTACAGTATTTATTTGGGCATATAAACTTTATGAGGAATTTCGTATCTAAATTTTCTCAAGTAGTCAGGCCCATCTCAGAATTACATAAGAAGAACATGGAGTTCAAGTGGACTGAGAAAAGAAAGTTTTTGAGGCTATAAAGAAAGCAATCACAACTGCACTGGTATTGATAAATCCTAAATTTAGCAAAGACTTTATTGTGTATGCCTATGGAGCTGAGGAAAGCTATGCATCAATGCTCACTCAAAAGGATGTGAATGGAGAGGAACACCCCATATTCTTCTAGAGTTAAAATTTGCATGAATATCAAACCAAGTACAATTTTATTGAGAGGAGGTGTTTGCTATAATGAAATATTTAAATAAGTTCAAGCAGTACTTAGTTCAAAGTAATACTATTATCTACGTAGTGCATCCAGATGTAAGAAAATTCATATTTGAAGTACAAATGGGTGATAAAATATCTTTTTGGATTACTAAAATATAGGAGTATGACTTAGAAATCCATCCTCCCAAGTTGGTCAGAGGAAGAGCATTATGTCAAGAACTAACAATTAAAGTAGATTCAAAATAGATAATAGCCTATCAAGGGGTAGAGGAGGATCAAAATGATAGTATTCTAGACATTTCAGATTGGGTAGATCAATTGACGATCTATTTCTGGATAGAATTATGTTCTCAAGGCCTCAATCCTTCATAGAGGAGAAGATTCAGACTACAAGCTTTGAAGTATGTATTGCTATTTGAAGTTTTATATTAAAGAAACCTAGATGGAGTACTTCTAAGATGTTTAGGAGATAATTAAAAATATAAGGTCATCGAAGAGTTTCATGGAGGGCTATCAAGAGGTCACTTTTTAGGAAGAGTAATTTATATGAAATAATTAGGACTAATCCACTATCTTTACGGATGTTTTTAAGGCAACTAGTTCATGTGATAAATGCTAGAGGTATGTGGGAAGGACTAAAAATGTAACATTCCCACTCAAAACAATTCAAGTAGAAGAACCTTTCCAGTAATGGGGAGTTGACTTTGTTGGATTCATCAACCCAAATTCATCAGCAGGTCATAAGTTCATCCTTACTGCCACTGATTACTTCACTAGATGAGTTGAGGCTATCCCAAAAATGATGTCAGACCAAGAAGTATTAATTGATTTTCTAGAAAAATTGATCACAAGGTTTGGAATTCTAGAGGCATTAGTAAGTGATAATGGCACAAATTTCATAGGTGCAAAACATATTGATTTTATAAGCAAGTATGTGATAAATATAAAGAATTCTTCTAACTATTACCATTAGGGAAATGTATTGGAAGAATCCACCAATAAAAACTTGCTTAGATTTCAAAAAAGGGTACTAGAAGAGAAAAAAATGAGTTTGCATCTGTTACTTGACCAATTTTTGTGGGAAAATAGAATCACTATCAATAGTTCTATCAATACATATCCTTATGCATTAGTTTATGGCAAGGAAGTTGTTCTGCCTAATCATCTAGAGATACCAGCTTTTAAATGGGATAGCCAAGATCAAGAGCTCGATTAAAATTTTCTAGATGCCATATTGATACATCTACTACACTTGGAATAACAAAGAGCTCAGGCATATGAGAAATTTTAGAAGTACTCCATGAATACCAAGGAGTGGTTTGATAAAAAAGTAATATTGAGAAATTTTAAGGAAGGATATTCAATGTTAAGGTGGAATGTAGAAAAAGCTAAGCCAGGAAACCACAAAAAAATTGATTCTTTCTGGGAAGGACCATTCAAGATTGTCGAAGTGAAGGAGAGCAATGCCTTTCAGCTCCAATATGAGGAAGGAAATATACAGCCCATTCTTGTAAATGGGTATCATCTCAAACTATATTTTAGTTAGAGAATATTTTCTATTTGTAATATATATACATATTTTGTATTATCTTTTCTTTATGTATGCATTATGTATTAGATTTTCCTTATTGAATCCAAAAAATAAAAAAGAAGAAAATATGGAAGAAAGGATGTTATTTTTTTCTTTCGATATGAGACTGTGCTATACTTCGCAAGGAAGTAAGGCAGTGTAGAATCCATAGTCAAAATGATCAAACAGTACCTAGAAAAAAATAAAGGAGCAAAACCTAGAAGAACAAATCTAGTTTAAGGTTAATATCCATTCCAAAATATTTACAATATTAAAATCCATCGAAGTACCGAATCCATGGTCAATATGGTCAAACAACACTCACTGAAATTAAGAACAATGGAATTCAGAATCCAATAAAATTTTCAAGAAGTCATAAATCCTTTGGTTATTTCAAAAACTGATAAAGCTCCAAAATCTATAGTCAATTTGGTCAAGGTTACCATTGAAGAAATACAACTAGTGGAATTTAAGGGAAATTTCCCGAAAGGGACATGCAATGCTTAATGATAAAAATTAAGAAACTGGAATATAGTGTTAAAGTCCACCAAGTCCATGATTCCACTGTGAAAGTAAATAAATAAATGCACCTTTAGAAGCATACCAATGAATATTTTACCACCATATTTCATGAATTCCATAAAATCAAAGATGCATTCTTCACTAACAATCCATGCTTCACAGCATATGATTCACCCATTCAAAATCATAGGAGGTAAATACCCACTTGTCCTCATTAATGGTGGATGAGTGCTCGAAAATCTATTTAAGCAAGGAAATTCAAATTTTTAGTCATTTGTAAAAATTTGTCTACACTATTGAGAACATTTGTCTACATGCTCTTGAGAGCAATTTGTGAAGAGTAAGTTACTCAAAAGCTAAATGACGTTGTCTTCAGCAAAGCAGATTGGGAAATCCAGCAAGGTGGAAAGACCAAACTACACAAATAGGAAGGTAGGGATCGTAGACACAAAGATAACATATGTAACTAGAGAGAACCTAAGGCTAGGATGATTATTCAAGGGGGAACCTCTTCCAGACCAAGGTATTAGAGCTATGTACTCTTTTCTTGCTTATTACATTTGTGATGCAATCCATCCTTACCCAGAATTAGTCTCCACCATAGCCAAATTTTATGACCCTGCATCTAGGTCTATGAGAACATCCCATAGTAAGGTATTATTTTATATCACTGAGCAAGCGTACTAATATTTGTTTGCAATGGGATAAAAAACCCTTGTATCCCATATAGAGTTCAACTTAAAGCAACAGGCCAAATATTACACCTTGAGAAATTGTGCACAAAATGGAAGTTATTTTAGAGCCTAGGTGTATAGCCAATTTAATATCATTAAGTCCAAAGAAGCCCTACCCATGACTCCTATTACCACTAGTAAACTTGCATGTCTGAAGTTGTACTTCATGTTAGCCATAATAGCTAGCCTAGAGTCATACCTGGATGTAAGAGATTGGTAATTAGCCACTGCATACTACATCTCCAACACCAAGATGTATATGGTGCAAACATGGGATAAGAAAAATACCCCAATTTACTTCAACTAGCCGACATTCCTCACCAAGAAAATGCATGAGTAGTTTGTGGAAATAAGGAGAATCCAACATTCATACATTGTTCCAATTTAGTTTGGATGTTCTTCTATGCTACTAAGGATAATTATCCATGGATATCAGTAGTTGATAAAGATGCATATGGACATGCATTACCAATATATTATTGGACAAGTATTCTGAGTAAAATAGAGTCCTATTATGATAAATGCCCTAGGCTAGCCCTAGAAAGTGAAAATAAAATAAGAGTCAAAGGGGTAGAAGAAGGTTATTGGTACCTCTTAATAGAGGGTATGGTCATTAGACTATATAATTTCACTAAAAAGTCATTATTATTTTGACATTACATCACCCGCCACACATTCGCACTGGAATATTACAGATAAGTGGACTGCATAAATTGTAGGTTTGGTTATTGGGAATAAGAGAAAATCAACAATCGATTATGATTTCAAGTAAGGCGATATCACCATATGGAATAAATCACAATGTGAGCAAATCATGAAAACATTAGAGAAATTAGGGCTTATCTAACTTTCACAAAGGTAGGGATATGATCTAGATGATTTGTTCATGAAAACAATTAAGAAGCTACATGGAGAAAAAACAACTAAATTTGTGAAATACAGGCAGACACATATGGAGAAACACAAAAACAATAGAGAGTAGTTCCCCGTCCAATAAAATGTAAATGCCATAGAACCACTTACATCCTAGAGAGATTTCTATGTGCATTATGACCCAACCAATAGTTTTCATTAGCTCGGTGATGCTAGAAGAAAAAATAGAAGAAATTTACCAATGGTCCTAAGCCAAAATTTTTGAATGGTGGAAGATAAGGGTTGAAAGAAATGCAATGAAAGGTAAGTATCCCAATCCTAAAATTGATAAATAATTTGAAAAGAGGTACAATGAACACATTGCAACTTGGAAGGCCAAGAAAAAGAAAATCCTAGCATTAGTGCTAGGAAAAGTGAAAATGAGTGAGTCTAACAAATGGTAAAATAAAAAGAAAGAAGGCTGAAGTAGCTAGAAAGCAACAAGAGTCCAATCCACCATTCACTACTCCTTTACAAAAAAAGGAAGATATCATAAAATAAATATGTGTAACAGAAGATACTCGAAGGAGGAGAAGGTTAGTAGAGTTGTTGATGCAAAGACCCCTATAAATAAGATAAGAATAAAATGGGGAAAATGTTAGATCTCACTACTGCAACCTCATCCAAAAATAAAGGTAAATCAAACCTAGATATAGAATCTATAGAAGCACTTCCTCAATAGGAACCCAAAAAATCTATAGTATTAAATAGAAAGGTAAAATGTGCATTATTAGAAATTGACACCGTAGCTCCTAAGAAGAAAAATATGAGCAAAGTAGAGGAAGTGACACAATCCCCCGCTACATCAGGCAAGCAAAAAACTCAGTGAAAGTAGCAAAAGAGTGCTGAGGATATTCTCAAATGGACTACTATGGTAGGCTTAGGTATGGTTTCTAGTCCCTCTCCTTCTCCTCCTCCTACTTATTCCCAAAGAAATCCCTATCCCCTTATCAAGTCCAAAATATGATGGAAATATCATCATCAAAATCTAACTCCCCACAACCATATCCACATCATTTGTATTCATCTCCTCATTTAGATCACTCTCCACTTCATACGACTAAGAGTCCTAAAGCATCATCTCCCCCTCCTTCATTATAGGTTCTAGTGTCATATCTACCTCTAACTTCCATAAATCCAACTCTTGCATCATCACTACCTCCATTAATAATGGAAATATCACTACTATTAAATCTATCAAAAGTTGTAGCCACTAGTTCCATTTCACATTTTACTTTCACTATGGATACAAAATCCACTATTATCACCACCACTCTCATCCTAGACACGATGGTCCCATTTTCCTTACAAATATCAATCCATATAATCCCATGGATCATCCCATAGTAGCATATTTTTAGAAGGTCAAGAGCACCTCACTAAGAGCACAAAA
Organism: Wollemia nobilis; assembly: GCA_028583015.1. NCBI lineage: Eukaryota > Viridiplantae > Streptophyta > Pinopsida > Araucariales > Araucariaceae > Wollemia > Wollemia nobilis. The sequence continues at coordinate 1,701,621 of JAQPPZ010016414.1, forward strand.
TTTCTAGAGCATGAAACTAAATCAGTCTTCTAAGGGAGCTGCTAGGGTGAGAAAAACAATGATGGTTGATCTTGTGTCCCAATATAGGATAAATTAAAATATGATCCCCTTGGTTTATAAACCATAAAAATATATGATAGTGGAAGACTATCAGAATACCAAAGACATTGTACAACTGGTCACAGAGGATGATTTTATCACAACCAAGACTAGGTTAGAAACCATGTTCACCAAAACTGATATCTATAGGGAGCAGTCCACCAAAATGGAAGGAAAGGTCGTTATGCTTAAAGCTATCATCAAGGACCAGAAGAAAAAAATGAATTCTTTGGAAAATAAATTTAAAAATGGTAGAATATATTCAAATAATAGGTTCAAGAGCTATAGATACAAGTTTTATAGCAAATAAAAAATGTGTGGATCAGATATAGGCTTTATAGCAACAGCAGCATGTCAAGAAAACTAGGGCTACAGGATTCTCTAAGGTAAAGGTGAAACAAGTCAAAAAGGATATTTTATCTAAAATCTTGGAGAAGTGATCTAGAATCCAACACATCTTCAACTTCATGGATGAAGCTAGTCAAGTGTTGCAGAAGACCAAATATGATATAGAGGCCATCACCAAACAAATATGGCCAATAGCTCCTCAGTCCAATGAACTCCTCAACTTGTTTGAAGATAGGTGTAACTAGTTGAGTAAAGCCATCCCTAATAAGGATTGGAGTACTTCAAGGATCGTAGCTAGAACCATCCTTAAGAAGAATAGTTTACTTCAGAAGGGGTGGTCGTTCATTGATAAATTGGATGATGAGCTTTATAGGATCATAGACACCAACGAAGATATGATGTAATATAGCTTCAATGGATTTTGGGATGAAAATAATCTGATGGTATCAAAGGAGGAGCTCCAGAAAAGCATACAAGCAATAATTGAATATGAATATGAGATAGATGCATGGCAAGAGCAAATCTATTAGGATAAAGTAACCTAGTTGATAAAAAGATCAACTAGATTGAAATACTTGATGGTAAATTTGGTGGAATTGAGAGCTTGTTTCTCCTATAATGAGGCTTGAATTGCGTTAAGTTAATCGACAACTTTTGGAGATACAAAATCCTTCTCTAGAATATTGAAATAAGGCCATGAATACCTTGAACTAATAGAATCATTTTTTGAAATGATATGCAAAAAAAATGAGGCCAAATATAAATAAGAACATGAGCATACAAAAGATGATCAAAATGAAGAACTACAGGAGGAGGAAGCTGAAGAAGATGAAGGATAGGAGCAAGACCAATAAGGAGAAGAAAATGAATATGAGGAGCAAGATGATCATAATGAAGAGGTACATGATGAATAACAAGAGGAAGAGGTTGAAGAGCAGGATAGAGAAAAAGAACAGACACACCATAAAGAGGAAAATACCATAGAAATATTAGATGAAGAAACAACATAAGATACTGCCAAGGTCCAGGACAACGAGGAGCAAGAGCAACAGTAAAGCCATGAGAGTGCCAAGAATTTTGTTGAAATATAGTTGTAAAGTTTTGGATAATAATAAAAATGAATGGAATAGTTGTAGAGGTATATTTTGTAAAATATTTTTTGAGCCTAAAAATGTCAGAGGGCAGAAGAAGCACGAGCCTATATAGACATGTAAAAGTTGTGATGTAGATTTTTGATGAATAGATATTTAACTAGGTATATAAAGGAGTATACTTCCATGCATTTTGAGCATAGCAACAACTACTTCTAGCATGGCCTCCATTGAAAATTTACTCTCAGAGTCCTCCTACAATGACTTAAAGAGTGAGGTTTATAAGGAAGTTGTTCCTGAAGGTGTAGTCAACAACCAAATGGAGCGAGTTTTGCTTGCTCATGAGAAGATTAGTTATAAAAATGTAAGATGGTAGATTGTTGAGCACATGGTTTTGATGCTAGCTCACCCCTTTATTTTTTGAATTTGGTGCCCAAAGGATAAGGATCTAAGTTCATAAGCCTTACTAGAAATGATCCCTAGGAGGCACCAAAATATAGTCCCAAAAGACTACATACTTAGATTTTTTTTGTAAAATTGACTAAGTGTTCAAAAAAACTCAACAGCAATGTTAAACTCTTCTAAGGTGTAGAATCCATGGTCAATGCAGTCAAATAGATATTAGTAGAAATATGAGTATCAAAATTTAGAAGAATGACAACATCCTAAGGTTAGTTTTTGTAGCGGAAGGCCACAACCATAGTAGGTTTGGCAAAAAATTGGCTAAGCATTAGAAGGGATATCTGCTAAGTATCGACAAGGTTAAAATCCAATAGAAGGTGAAATCCATAGTTAGTGTAGTCAAACAGGGCTTAGTGGAATTCAAACTAGATGATTCTGGTTATAAAGAGGTAAAGTAGTGTTAAAGTCTGCCCAAAGCTAACGTGAAATCAAAATTTCATAGTCAAACTAGTCAAACATGGCCTAGTAGAAAATGAAGTAGTAAATTTTGCAAAAAGCTGCAAATCACTATAAAACACCCACTCCATGGTCAAATTGGTCAAACCTAGTCTAGCAAAATTTGAACCAACAAATTTCATAAAATGATGCAGGTTGCTTCAGAACCATCATTCCATAGTCAAACTGGTGAAACTCAACCCGATGAAAAACAAAGTAACAGATCTTAGAGGATAACACAATTTACTTTAGAACTCCTTTTTTTTGGTCAAACCAGTCAAACTTAACCCAACAAAATTTGAAGTAGTATATTTCAAAGATAAAATAAATTTAGTGGAATTTGAGGAATCTAGCAAAAAGAACCAAGGGAGACCAAGAATTTCTAGAATCAAGATTCACCTACATTTTTAGTTACATATCAATGGATGAAAAATATTTTCAATAATAGGGGATGATCCAGATCAACCTACAACCATTTCAGCTATCATATTTAGTTGAAGGCTGAAAAAATTATATAAGCTTAGAATTACAGTGTTCATAGAGCATAGCTCCATTCTATTTCTTGAAAGCCAATGAGAGACTGTCACCTCACTATTTTGCTGATTTGACATAGAATACATTGTAATATTTCCATTATTTTAAAATCTATATAAATAGGTCAAACCCTCATTTTTAAGGGTTATATTTAGAGTGTTTTCCTATCATATTACTATAATTTTATTGAGAAATCATCAGAGGGAGCATTACTTGGATGTTTACCTCAAACTTTTTTTCTTCATCAATTGTGAGTTTATTCTATGAATTCAAGTTTGCTACTACTATTATTATTAGTCAATTTTGCTAATATTGGATTGCTAATTTGGAGTAAACTAGAATGATTCATACCTAAACAAATATTGTAGAGGATTTATTTTTTTGTTAGTATAAATGTTGATCTAATTGTACTATTTGGATTATTAGCTTTTTAGATGTCTGAAATAGTTCACTGAGTTTTTCATTATTATTTAATGAGGAATATGATGAGTTTTGAATGTTGTTAGTCTTAAGTGTGGTATACTAGAAATGTTATTGATCAGAGAATTCTTGATATTGTCAATTTTGTTAGCTTTATCCGACCATTATTCATTCAACTATTTTCTAATCCTTACATCATTTATATCCCTAAACTTACATAATTATTTGAGCTTAATTGAGTCAACACCTAAATTAGTTTACAAGGCATACCAGCCTACTCTAGAGGTTGGATTGAAGTAATCTTTGATCCATCCAATGTTAGGGTTTGAGTTATGATTAGTGTGTGTGTGACTCTTATAAGTCATCGATTCATAGTCACACTTCATGTTTTTCTTGATGTCAATTCAAATCCCAACACTAATGTAGACACCCAAAAGTTGCACATATCTACTTCTACATACTTGTAGATCTATACAGATAGTTGTAGGCTACATAGAATCCTCTAGGCTAATGTAGACCAAGGTAGACCATTGTAGGCTATTGTAGTCTTCCATAGGTTCCTAAACCTACAAAACTAGGTAAAACCCCTCCAAAATATGTCCTACTAATTAGGAGACCATCTATTAGCCCCCTAAGGTTACTTAAGCCCTCCCCTACACTTACTTAGCCTCCATGATACCTTATCCCTATCCAAAAGCTTAATTAGGTTGATTAGTGATCTAATTCATCATTGACATTTAATCAAATGCACTTTTCACTTAAGTAGGATTAATTAGGGTTCTAAACCAAGATTAGCCCTAAGCACACTCCCACACATGTGTGCACCCACTTAGTTAGGATATTTATGGAAACCCTAACTAAACCCTAATCTAACCTAGGAGTTAGCTAACCCTAGTTAATCCTAATCTCTCCTCACACATTTGTGATGATGAGATATCCCTTTAGGGAATGTGGGAATGAAACCTCCCCAAACCCTAACCTAACCTAGCATGGAATAGACTCTAGGATTTAGTCTACCTAACCACCCCCCTAACCTTAGCTTTTCCTATAAATAGAGGGCCCCCCTCTCATTTCTCTCCCTCTCCCTTTTAGCTAACTTATGAAAAATCTACCAAAATCCTGTAAAATTTTATTCTTTTGATTGTGGATGGTACAAATAGCATCCAAGCATCCTAGGAGCCCATTTGGATAAAGGATCTCCACCAGAAGACACCTACAATTAGATTCGCCCCTGACCTATGAATTCAACTTCCATATTGCTCCCTGCCCTACGAGTTGGTTGTACAACTAATCTATAGTAGTATAAACCTTAGGTAACCTTCATTTCATATTTTTATAGCATTTAAAATTCATTTATAGATTTATTTCATGTTTTTAATGTTATTTTTTCTTCATTAATATGGGTCCTGATCCATGACAGATCCCTAAATGAATTAACACCATTTTGCAAGCCCTCTAGTTGCAGCAAACACACATCACAATAGCAAATACAAAAATAGTAACAACACATAGTGGTGGCACACACTTATAAAATCCCACCTACAGTCAAGGGGGCCCAAGAGAAACCATCAGAGTGTTTCACATCTTGTTCATAAAGAAAAGGAGATTCACCCTATAATCTTGTATCAAATTCTTAATAAAATTAGTTGAAAACACTTCTGAGCATTTTAAATTTTTATAGTTAACTTGCTTGATCAAATGATAGCCTTTGGTATGCTTCATTTTGGTGTTAGAAAAAATCACACACAACACCTCACATACGGTGTTTCACTTTCTATTTCAGAGCAGGAATATTTTTCTTCTTTTTGCATCATTTATACATTTTGGGTATTTATATATTTTTGTATGTTTTTGATTCACTGACTACCACATCATCAATAGATATACACTATTCCATGCATACACCCACAACATCTTTAGATCTCACCATGCAAGACATCCCAGTACTAACCCCAGTTCTAATAACTCCATTTGATCTTACATGATCACTTGCCTCGACTCATTCTCGACAATCCTCATCATCCTCCTAATTAGATCATCACCCATCACCACTACACCATTCACCTATTCATAGATACTCCTATTATTTACCCTGATTAGGTGATAGGTAGATCTCATTATCATCCTTTGATGACATGGAACACTCACATCCTCGTCAATGAGGATTTCCACCCGCTCCATCCCATGATGAGAGGGATCGTTACATGCCACCATATTTGGCCCATCATCCCCATTTAGTTTACTGCCCACCTAATAGGGGGCATACCTTTCAACCAACGCCTTCCATGTTTACCTCCATCCCTCTTGAGTGGTATGTCCCCATTGCTCAATCCCTCCATGCACATGCTACCCAACTCACCTCTACGTAACCTATACCAGCTCATCATCGATGCTACCTCGAGCTACCTCCTGCTCCTTCCATTCTATAGAAACCACCATCCATGCTACATGGTCTTTCATTTTAGCCTACCTCATCATCAATGGCATAGTTCCACTCTCCTTCCTTTTCACCTAGATCTTCAGAGTTATACCACACTCTAAAATATTCATCGAAACCTTGATCCCACCACCCTTGATTTCATCACACTCTTCATTTTATATCCAACACATTATTTATCACCTTGATAATATTGAACTCTATTTAAGTCATTGTCATTATCATACTTTCTCCTACCAACCCTCCATGACCTAAATATTTGCAGCTCATGCTAGGTCGACCACTAGACCTAGGATTCAACCATCATCAAATTATTGATCCACCTCCCAAACACTCACCTCTGCTCCACCCCTTCCTTGCTCAACACCACCCAAACCTTATATTTACCTCATGCTAGTCTGATCCGCACTACTAGCACAAACATTTCATTAGTTATGGCACCAGGGCATCATTTCCCTACAAAAAAATTATCTTATGGACCCACTACAACCCCAAGCCACAAAACATTTATGAGAATCAATTTTGTATTTACCATCTCAAAAAAAGGTATGACATCAACATGTGCCATACCTTTGAAACCCTGGTAAATGATATGTTATTTGAAGAACCAATCCAATCACCCAAAGACACCCCTTCATACATCCACCTTCAAAGCCCTCCATATCACCTTGTATCTCACCCATGCCAATTCCATGGGCTGGCCAACTATAAAAAAGAAGAAAATATGGAAGAAAATATGTTATTTTTTTCTTTCGATATGAGACTGTGCTATACTTTGCAAGTAAGGCAGTGTATAATCCATAGTCAAAATGGTCAAACAGTACCTAGAAAAAAATAAAGGAGCAAAACCCAGAAGAACAAATCCAGTTTAAGGTTAATATCCATTCCAAAATATTTACAATATTAAAATCCACCAAATTACCGAATACATGGTCAATATGGTCAAACAACACTCACTAAAATTAAGAACAACAGAATTCAAAATCCAATAAAATTTTCAAGAAGTCATAAATCCTTTGGTTGTGTCAAAAACTGATAAAGCTCCAAAATCTATAGTCAATTTGGTCAAGGTTACCATTGAAGAAATACAACTAGTGGAATTTAAGGGAAAGTGCCTGAAAGGGACATGCAATGCTTAATGAGAAAAATTAGGAAACTGGAATATAGTGTTAAATTCCACCAAGTCCATGATTCCACTGTGAAAGTAAATAAATAAATGCACCTTGAGAAGCGTACCAACAAATATTTTACCACCATATTTAATTCCATAAAATCAAAGATGCATTCTTCACTAACAAGCCATGCTTCACAACATATGATTCACCCATACAAAATCATAGCAGGTAAATACCCACTTGTGCTCATTAATGGTGGATGAGTGCTTGAAAATCTATTTAAGCAAGGAAATTCAAATTTTTAGTCATTTGTAAACATTTGTCTGCACTATTGAGAATATTTGTCTGCATGCTCCTGAGAGCAATTGTGAAGAGTAAGTAACTCAGAAGCTAAATGACATTGTCTTTAGCAAAGTAGACTAGGAAATCTAGCAAGGTGGAAAGACCAAACTACACAAATAGGAAGTTAGGGGTCGTAAATACAAAGATAACATATGTAACCAGACAGAAAATAAGGCTAGGATACAAGGAAAAAATCTTCAAGGGGGAGCCTCTTCTAGACCAAGGTATTAGAGCTATGTACTCTTTTCCTGCTTATTGCATTTGTGATGCAATCCATCCTTACCTAGAGTTAGTCTCCACCATAACCAAATTTTATGACCCTACATCTAGGTCTATGAGAACATCCCACGGTAAGGTATTATTTTATATCACTGATCAAGCTTACTAATATTTGTTTGCAAAGGTACAAAAACCCCTTGTATCCCATAGAGAGTTCAGCGTAGAGCAGTAGGCAAAATATTACACCATGAGAAACCATGCACAAAATGGAAGTCATTTTAGAGCCTAGGTGTATAGCCAATTTAAGATCATTAAGTCCAAAGAAGCCCTACCCATGACTCCTATTCCCACTAGTAAACTTGCATGCCTGAAGTTCTACTTCATGTTGGCCATAATAGCTAGCCTAGAGTCATACCTGGATGTAAGAGATTGGTAATTAGCCACTTTATACTACATATCCAACACCAATATGTATATGGTGCAAACATGGGATAAGAAAAATTCTCCAATTTACTTCAACTAGCCGACATTCCTCACTAAGAAAATGCATGAGCAGTTGGTGGACATAATGAGAATCCAACATTCAGACATTGTTCCAATGTAGTTTGGATGTTCTTCTATGCTACTAAGGATAATTATCCATGGATATTAGTAGTTGATAAAGATGCATATGGACATGCATTACCAATATATTATTGAACAAGGGTTCTGAGCAAAATAGAGTCCTATTATGACAAATGCCCTAGGGTAGCCCTAGAAAGTGAAAAGAAAATAAGAGTCAAAGGGTTAGAAGAAGGTGATTGGTACCTCTTAATAGTGGGTATGGTCATTAGACTATATGGTTTCACTAAAAATCCATTATTATTTCCACATTACATCACCCGCCACATATTCACACTAGAATATTACAGACAAGTGGACTACATAAATTATAGGTTTTGTTATTGAGAATAAGAGAAAAGCAATAGTCAATTACGATTTCAAGGATGACAATATCACCATATGGAATAAATGGAAATGTGAGAAAATAATGACAACATTAGAGAAATTAGGGCTTATCTAACTTTCACAGAGGTAGGGATATGATCCAGATGATTTGTTCATGGAAATAATTAAGGAGCTACATGAAGAAAAAGAAACTAAATTGGTGAAATACAGGCAGACACATACGAAGAAACACAAAATTAATAGAGATTAGTTCCCCATCCAATTAAATGTAAATGCCATGGAACCACTTACATCCTGGAGAGATTTCTATGTGCATTATGACCCAACCAAGAGTTTTCATTAGCTCGGTGATGCTAGAAGAAAAAAAATAGAAGAAATTTACCAATGGTCCTAAGCCAAAATTTTTGAATGGTGGAAGATGAGGGTTGAAATAAATGCAATGAAAGGTAAGTATCCCAATCCTAAAATTGATGAAGAGTTTGAAAAGAGGTACGATGAACACATTGCAACTTGGAAGGCCAAGAAAAATAAAATCCTAGCATTAGTGCTAGGAAAAGCAAAAATGAGTGAGGCTAAAAAAGGTAAAATAAAAAGCAAGAAGGTTGAAGTAGCTAGAAAGCAACAAGAGTCCACTCCACCATTCACTACTCCTTTACAACAAAAGAAAGATATCATAAAATAAATATGTGTAACAGAAGATACTCCAAGGAGGAGAAGGTTCATAGAGTTGTTGATGCAAATACCCCTATAAATAAGATAATAAGAAAATGGGGAAAATGTTAGATCTAACTACTACAACCTCCTCCAAAAATAAAGGTAAATCAACCCTAGATATAGAATCTGTAGAAGCACTTCCTCAATAGGAACCCAAAAAAACTATAGTATTCAAGATAAAGGTAAAAGATGCATTATTAGAAATTGACACCGTAGCTCCTAAGAAGAAAAATATGAGCAAAGTAGAGGAAGTGACACAATATCCTACTACATCATGCAAGTAGTAAACTCAGTGAAAGCAACAAAAGAGTGCTGAGGATATTCTCAAATAGACTACTATGGTAGGCTTAGGTATGATTTCTAGTCCCTCTCCTTCTCCTCTTCCTACTTATTCCCCAAAGAAATCCCTCTCCCATTATCATGTCCAAAATATGATGTAAATATCATCATCAAAATCTAACTCCCCACAACCATATCCACATCATCTGTATTCATCTCCTCATTTATAACGCTTTCCACTTCATACGATTGATATTCCTAAAGCATCATCTCCACCTCCTTCATTACAGGTTCTAGTGTCATATCTACCTCCAACTTCCATAAATACAACTCTCACATCATCACTACCTCCATTAATAATGGAAATATCACTACCATTAAATTTACCATCAGTTGTAGCCACTAGTTCCATTTCAAATTTTGCTTTCACTATGGATACAAAATCCACTATTATCACCACCACTCTCATCCTAGACACGATGGTCCCATTTTCCTTACAAATATCAATCCATATAATCCCATGGATCATACCATAGTAGCATCTTTTTAAAAGGTCAAGAGCACCTCACTAGGAGCACAAAATGTCTAGAGCATGAAACTAAATCAGTATTCTAAGGGAGCTGCTAGGGTGAGAAAAACAATGATGGTTGATCTTGTGTCCCAATAGAGGATAAATTAAAAGATGATCCCCTTGGTTTATAAACCATAAAAATATATGATAGTGGAAGACTATCAGAATGCAAAAGACATTGTACAACTGGTCACAGACGATGAGTTTATCACAACCAAGACTAGGTTAGAAACCATGTTCATCAAAACTGAAATCTATAGGGAGCAGTCCACCAAAATGGAAGGAAAGGTCATTATGCTTGAAGGTATAATCAAGGACCAGAAGAAATAAATGAATGCTTTGTAAAATAAATCTAAAAATGGTAGAATAGGTTTTAAAATATGATTATATTCAAATAATAGGTTCAACAGCTACAAATATAGGCTTTATAGCAAATACAAAATATGTGGAGCAGATATAGGCTTTATAGCAGCAACACCATGTCAAGAAAACTAGGGCTATAGAATTCTCCAAGGTAAAGGTGAAACAAGTCAGAAAGGAGTTTTTATCTAAAATCTTGGAGAAGTGATCTAGAATCCAACACATCTTCGACTTCATGAATGAAGCTAGCCAAGTGTTTCAGAAGACCAAATATGATATAGAGGCCATCATCAAACAATATGGCCAATAGATCCTCAGTATAATGAACTCCTCAACTTGTATGAAGCTAGGTGTAACTAGTTGGGTAAACCCATCCCTATTAAGGATTGGAGTACTTCAAGTATCGTAGCTAGAACCATCCTCAAGAAGAATATTTTACTTCAGAAGGGGTGGTCCTTTATTGATAAATTGGATGATGAGCTTTATAAGATCATAGACACCAATGAAGAGATGATGTAATATAGCTTCAATGGATTTTGGGATGAAAATAATCTGATGGTATCAAATGAGGAGCTCCAGAAAAGCATACAAGCAATAATTGAATATGAATATGAGATAGATGTATGGCAAGAGCAAATCTATTAGGATAAAGTAAACTAGTTGATAAAAAGCTCAACTAGATTGAAAGACTTGATGGTAAATTTGGTGGAATTGAGATCTTGTTTCTCCTATAATGAGGGTTGAATTGCATTAAGTTCATCAACAACTTTTGGTTATACAAAATCCTTCTCTAGAATCTTGAAATAAGGCCATGAATACCTTGAACCAATATAATCAATTTTTTGAAAGGATATGCAAAAAAAATGAGGCCAAGGATAAATAAGAACATGAGCATACGAAATATGATCAAAATGAAGAAGTACAGGAGGAGGAATCTGAAGAAGATGAAGGATAGGAGCAAGACCAATAAGGAGAAGAAAATGAATATGAGGAGAAATATGATCATAATGAAGAGGTACATGATTAATAACAAGAGGAAGAGGTTGAATATCCGGATGAAGAAAAATAAGAGACACACCATAAAGAAGAAAATACCATAGAAATATTAGATGAAGAAACAACATAAGATACTGCCAAGGTCTAGGACAGCGAGGAGAAGGAACAACAGTAAAGCCATGAGAGTGCCAAGAATTTTTTTGAAATATAGTTGTAAAATTTTGGATAATAATAAAAATGAATGGAATAGTTGTAGAGGTATATTTTGTAAAATATTTTTTAAGCTTGAAAATGTCAGAGGGTAAAATAAGCATGAGCCTATCTAGACATGTAAAATTTGTGATGGAGATTTTTGATGAATAGATATTTGACAAGGTATCTAAAGGGCTATACTTACTTGCATTTTGAGCATAGCAACAACAACTACTTATAGCATGGCCTCCATTGAAACTTTACTCTCAGAGTCTTCCTATAATGACTTAAAGAGTGAGATTTATAAGGAAGTTGTACCTGAAGGTGTAGTCAACAACCAAATGGAGCGAGTTTTTCTTGCTCATGAGAAGATTAGTTATAAAAATGTAGGATGGCAGATTGTTGAGCACATGGTTTTGATGCTAGCTCACCCCTTTATTTTTTGAATTTGGTGCCCAAAGGATAAGGATCTAAGTTCATAAGCCTTACTAGAAATGATCCCTAGGAGGCACCAAAATATAGTCCCAAAAGACTACATACTTAGATTTTTTTTGTAAAATTGACTAAGTGTTAAAAAAAACTCAAGAGCAATGTTAAACTCTTCTAAGGTGTAGAATCCATGGTCAATGCAGTCAAAAAGATATTAGTAGAAATATGAGTAGCAAAATTTAGAAGAATGACAACATCCTGAGGTTAGTTTTTGTAGCGGAAGGCCACAAGCATAGTAGGTTTGGCAAAAAATTGGCTAAGCATTAGAAGGGATATCTGCTAAGTATCGACAAGGTTAAAATCCAATAGAAGGTGAAATCCATAGTCAGTGTAGTTAAACAGGGCTTAGTGGAATTCAAACTAGACGATTCTGGTTATAAAGAGGTAAAGTAGTGTTAAAGTTTGCCCAAAGCTAACGTGAAATCAAAATTTCATAGTCAAACTAGTCAAACATGGCCTAGTAGAAAATGAAGTAGTAAATTTTGCAAAAAGCTGCAAATCACTATAAAACCCCCACTCCATGGTCAAATTGGTCAAACCTAGTCTAGAAAAATTTGAACCAACGAATTTCATAAAATGATGTAGGTTGCTATAAAACCCTCATTCCATAGTCAAACTGGTCAAACTCAACCTGATGAAAAACAAAGTAACAGATCTTAGAGGATAACACAATTTACTCTAGAACTCCTATTTTGTGGTCAAACCAGTCAAACTTGACCCAAAAAAATTTGAAACAATAGATTTCAAAGATGAAATAAATTTAGTGGAATTTGAGGAATCTAGCGAAAAGAACCAAGGGAGACCAAGCATTTATAGAATCAAGATTCACCTACATTTTTAGTTACAGATCAATGGATTAAAAATCTTTTCAAGAATAGGGGACGATCCAGATCAACCTACAACCATTTCAGCTATCATATTTAGTTGAGGGTTAAACAAATTATAGAAGCTTAGAATTACTGTGTTCATAGAGCATAGCTCCATTCTATTTCTTAAAAGCCAATGAGAGACCATCACCTTACTATTTTGCTGATTTGACATAGAATTCATTGTACTATTTTCATTCTTTTAAAATCTATATAAATAGGTCAAACCCTCATTTTTAAGGGTTATATTTAGAGTGTTTTCCTCTCATATTACTATAATTTTATTGAGAAATCATCAGAAGGAGCATTACTTGGATGTTTACCTCAAAAAAAAAAAATTTCATCAGTTGTGAGTTTATCCTATGAATTCAAGTATGCTACTACTATTATTATTAGTCAATTTTGCTAATATTGGATTTCTAATTTGGGGTAAATTAGAATGATTCATACCTAAACAAATATTGTAGAGGATTTATTTTTTTGTTAGTATAAATTTTGATCTAATTGTACTATTTGGAATATTAGCATTTTAGATGTTTGAAATAGTTCACTGAGTTTTTCATTATTCTTTAATGAGGAAGATGATGAGTTTTGAATGTTGTTAGTCTTAAGTGTGGTATACTATAAATGTTATTGATCAGAGAATTCTTGATATTGTCAATTTTGTTAGCTTTATCTGACCATTATTCATTCAACTATTTTCTAATCCTTACGTCATTTATATCCCTAAAATTACATAATTATTTGAGCTTAATTGAGTCAACACCTAAATTAGTTTACAAGGTATACCAGCCTACTCTAGAGGTTGGGTTGAAGTAATCTTTGATCCATCCAATGTTAGGGTTTGAGTTATGATTAGCGTGTGTATGACTCCTATAAGTCATCGATTCATAGTCACACTTCAAGTTTTTCTTGATGTCAATTCAAACCCCAAAACTACTGTAGACACCCAAATGTTGCACATATCTACTTATACATACTTTTAGATGTATACAGATAGTTGTAGGCTATATAGAATCCTCTAGGCTATTGTAGACTAGCGTAGACCATTGTAGGCTATTGTAGTCTTCCATAGGTTCCTAAACCTACAAAACTAGGTAAAACCCCTCCAAAATATGTCCTATTGATTAAGAGGCCATATATTAGCCCCCTAAGGTAACTTAAGCTCTCCCCTACACCTAATTAGCCTCCATGAGACCTTATCCCTATCCAAAAGCCTAATTAGGTTTATTAGTGATCTAATTCATCATTGACATTTAATTAAATACACTTTTCACTTAAGTAGGATTAATTAGGGTTCTAAACCAAGATTAGCCCTAAGCACACTCCCACACATGTGTGGACCTACTTAGTTAGGATATTTATGGTAACCCTAACTAAAACCTAATATAAACTAAGAGTTAGCTAGCCCTAGTTAATCCTAATCTCTCCTCACACATGTGTGAGGATGAGATATCCCTTTAGGGAATGTGGGAATGACACCTCCCCAATACCTAACCTAACCTAGCATGGAATAGACTCTAGGATTTGGTCTACGTAACCACCCCCCTAACATTAGATTTTCCTATAAATAGAGTGCCCCCATCTCATTATCTCTCCCTCTCCCTTTTAGCTAACTTACGAAAACTCTACCAAAATCCCATAAAAATCTCTTCTTTTGATTGTGGATGGTACAAATAGCATCCAACCATCATAGGAGCCCATTTGGATAAATTATCTCCACTAGACGACACCTACAATTAGATTTTCCCATGACCTATAAATTCAGGTTCTAGATCGCTCCCTGCCCTATGATTTGGTTGTACAACTAATATACAGTAGTAGAAACTTTAAGTAACCTTCATTTCATATTTTTATAGCATATAAACTTCATTTATAGCTTTATTTCATGTTTTTAATGTCATTTTGTCTTCATTAATATGGGGCTTGATCCATGACAGACCCCTAAATGAGTTAACACCATTTTGCAAGCACTCTAGTTACAACAAATACACATCACAATAGAAAATACAAAAATAATAACAAAACATAGTGGTGGCACACACTTATCAACGCCCACCTACATTCAAAGGGCCCCAATAGAAACCATCAGAGTGTTTCACATCTTGTTGAGAAATAAAAGGAGATTCACCCTATAATATTGTATCAAATTCTTAATAAAATTAGTTGAAAACACTTTAGAGAATTTTAAATTTTTATAGTTAACTTGCTTGATCAAACGGTAGCCTTTGGTTTGTTTCATTTTGGTGTTAGAAAAAATCACACAGAACACATCACACACGGTGTTTCACTTTCTATTTCACAACATAAATATTTATCTTCTTTTTGCATCCTTTATATATTTTGGGTATTTATATATTTTTGTAAGTTTTTGCATCACTAACTACAACATCATCAGGAGATATACACTATTCCATGCATACACTTACAACATCTCTGGATCTCACCATGCAAGACATCCCAGTACTAACCCCAGTTCCAATAACTCCATATAATCTTACATGATCACTTGCCTTGACTCATGCTCAACAATCCTTATCATTCTCCCACTCATATCATCACCCATCACCATGACACCATTCACGTATTCACAGAGACTCCTCCTATTTACCATGATTAGGTGATAGTTAGATCTCATTATCCTCTGTTGATGACAAGGAACACTCACATCCTCGTCCATTAGGATCTCCACCCCTCTTGAGTGGTATGTCCCCATATGCTCAATCCCTCCATTCACATGCTTCCCAACTCACCTCTATGTAACCTATACCAACTCATCGTTGATGCTACCTCGAGCTACCTCCCGTTACTTCCATTCTATAGACACCACCATCCACACTACGTGGTCTTCCATTTTAGCCTACCTCATCATAAATGGTGTAGTTCCACTCTCCTTCCTCTTCATCTAGATCTTCAGAGTTATAACACACTCTAAAATATTCATCGAAACCTCGATCCCCACCACCCTCGATTTCATCACACTCTTCATTTTATATCCAACACATTATTTCTCACCTTCATAATATTGAACTCAATTTAAGTCATTGTCATTATCATACTTTCTTGTGCCAACCCGCCATGACCTAAATCTTTGTACCTCATGCTAGGTCGACCACTAGACCTAGGATTCGACCATCATCAAATTATAGATCCACCTCCCAAAAAATCACCTCCACTCCACCCCTTCCTTGATCAACACCACCAAAACCTTATATTTACCTCATGCTAGTTTGATATGCACTACTAGAACAAACATTTCATTAGTTACTACACTAGGGAATCATTGCCCTACAAAATTTTATCTTATGGACCCACTGCAACCCCAAGCAATAAAACATTTACGAGAATCAATTTTGTATTTACCATCTCAAATCAAGGTATGACATCAACATGTACCATACATTTGAAACCTTGGTAAATGATATGTTATTTTAAGAACCAATCTGATCACACAAAGACACCCCTTCATCCATCTAGCTTCAAATCCCTCCATATCACCTCGTATCTCACCCATGCCACCCTATAAATATAGCACATCAACATCATGCCAAATCCATGGGCTGGCCAACTATACAAATCAACAGCATCTGGGTCACCTTGTCACATCACCAACCCAAGCATGATATGACCCTCATAATTTCCAAAATTTCAAGGTTATTTATCACCTTTCTTCTCTTATTATCATATTTTTTATTCCTCTATTTATCAAGCATAGTTGTATGGTCACTCTTCGAGCGGCTATATACCTATGCTACTCCTATCGTCTTCCTCTACTTTTCTCGCATTTATAATCTTCTCCTATTTTCTCTTGTGTTTTTTTTTCCTTTCCTATGTCACCTTTTCAGTTAGGTTTTCTTTGGTTATTCTCATCACATACATCATCTACAACTACATAATCTCTTCTAGTTCTATACATCCCCCACATGTTGGGGCAACCTCACCACATCTTACGATTCTCATCACCATCTTACACATGATCATCTGTAAATATGAATTTCAAAATGGGGGATGTTTTTTTTCATTTCCTATGTCACCTTTTCAGTTAGCTTTTCTTTGGTCATTCTCATCACATATATCATCTACAGCTACATAATATCTTCTAGTTCGATACATCCCCCACACGCTGGGGAAACCTCACCACATATTATGATTCTCATCACCATATTACACATGATAATCCATAAATATTATTTTAAAAATTTTCATCTAGATTCATTACATATAAACTACACTTGTAATCAAATCTTCCTCTTACATCCCATATTTCCTTGCATATATCCATCACTTATTTTATCGTATTTTTATTCAGGTTTTTATATTCTCCTTCTAGAAATTCCCTCATAACAGGAAATAGCATACACACTTGTTAGCATCATGTAGACACCAAAACAACACCAATCTGATTATGTAACTACAAGCACTGACCGAATTGGCATACATATCCCCTAGGGTAGCCTCTAGAGGTTAAACAGTGGTCCTAACCACTCCCAAATTAGTTTTGGAAGGTTAGAGGTCAGTTTTGCACCTTTTAAGCACTTTGCTCCCTATTCATCCCACCTTGGGATGATTAGAATCCTATTTGTCCCACCCTAGGACGATTAGCAACAATCGCTCCAAGGTGGGACGATTAGCAGGTTTGACTAGAAAAAAGTCAAACATTGACAAATGGTAGCCCAAATCCACCACCTAACTTTGCCTTCAAGGCATGGGATTGTGAGGGAACATTTCAAATTAGAGATGTCTCAATCAAGGAGGCCCTAATCAAGGAGGAATATTCTCTCCCCAAAAAAGGCATAATGAACCAAGTGGCACACTCGCATGTGAATTCAAAGGAGACCCTTAGGTCTATAAAAAGATGAGCCTCCTCACCCCAAAAAAGAACAGAGCTGGAGCATTTGGAGCAATGAAGTGCTGCCAAACTATACCCCCATTCCTCTTTATGCTTCCTAAATCTCTAATATCTCTCTTCTGGAAGAGATGTTATCGGGTGGACACTAGGAACGCAATCCAGATCCAAATACCCAAGCAATCGACCACAATCCCACCCCAAAATCATCGACATAGCACTCCCTAGGAAGTTTTGGACCCATCCCACTTGGATTGGTGTCAAAACTAGGCCCTAAATGGTGGGCATCCCACCCCTGGGTGCCCCCCAAACTTCTATAGTCCTAATCATCCCACCCTAGAGTGATTAGAAATCTATGCATGGTTTTTTTACTGTTCTTTTTGCATACCTTTATATCTAATGTACTTATGTTGTTGTCCAAATTTCATTTCTTTCTGACAGGATTTGATCGAGTTTCTGTCATTTTATGCATCTACTAACCTATAGGGAGCACCTTCAGATACAAGTTAACCTAGTCATAATATGCCAAATATGACCTTCTGGGTAATCTCAAAATTCTGTTTTTAGTCTAACCACAAGTTTGCAGGAGTTTTGGAGGCCTCTGGGCAGGACATTTGCAAGGTCACTTTTTGCAGGTTTTGTGATAGTCCCCAGCGTCCCACCCCAGAGCAATTAGAAATATGTGCATGATTTCCTTACTATTACTTTTGCACTATGTCCCAGATGATATCCTAATACCTCTGTTAAAGTTTAAACTCATTCTAACATGATTCGATGATCATTTTATTATTTTATGTATTAACTAGCTCGTAGGGTGCCCTTGTCACATACAAGATAATATGGATAGGATGTGCAAATTACAACAATTTGGGTAGTATTACAATCACATATAATGTCTAAATCATGAGTTTCAGGTTATTTGGATAAGCATAGGTGGGAAATTGGAGCGCTCACTTTGGAGAGGCCCCCGATAGGAAAATGATCATAATGGGGTCGTCTGACGCTGCTTCGATGCAAAATTAGGTGATACCAATTCTAGACATTTTCATTTACATTTCCATATCATTCTATAATTGATTTATTTGTCGCATCACTGATATCCCACAAGCGCCCGTTGGAGGCCTTGGGGATTGCATGTTTTTCTAGATATGCATATGCTATTAATGATTTGTTGTCTTTCTGTGTGTAGGATCTCACTACCAAGAATACTAGAGGGGCATAAAGGAATTATGAACACATGGACACAAGTTGTGGCAACTTTTAGCCCACCCACTTCGAGTGTGGGTACGCAGAAGACGCTGGAAGCATACCGTCTGATATTGGAAGCGCAACTTCTTTTGGGAATCCATTAATGTAAAAAATTTATCAAATGTTCTAAGCCCTAGATGGGTGATGTATTTTAATCATATTAAACACAATATCAATAAAGGAGTACCTGATTTGTTTGCTCACATCTCGTTTCTACGTCATTTCCTTCATGCATTGCTCATCGCATTCGTAGGACTTAACATTTATATCTATTTTTGCATGCATCATATCAGTAAGTCAAGGCAATCCTTGAAATACTTCCCCCAACCACCATTAGGTAGCTTAGAATCTTGTAGGGTAGGGTCGCATTAATCAAGCGCTTCATAGCGCAGTTATCTGACAAGTGCCGACCCATGAATAAATTATTACACAAGGGGGTAGCATTTCATTGGGAAGACGAGTGCTAGTAAGCCTTCGATGACATCAAACAATACTTGGATTTGTCACCAGTATTAGCACCACCTAGACTAAGAGTGTTGTTCTATTTATACATCTCAACTACTGAAGTGGCATTGGACGCCATGCTAACCCAGAAAAATTAATTACATAAAGAACAAGCTAATTATTATCTTAGCCGCACCTTGGTCAGTTATGAACTTAACTATGCATACGTTGAGAAGCTATGCTTGGCGGTGGTATTTGCCACCAAAAAGCTATGCCATTACATGCTAAGCAATACGATGTACGTTGTGTCTAAGGAGAATCCATTGCGGTACATGATGAGTCGTACTTATCACATTAGTTACACGATGAAATGGATCATGTTGTTGATGGAGTTTGACATCGAATTCATTTGAAAAAATTCCATCAAAGGTCAAGTCATCACCGATAAACTAGCAGAGGCTCCTCTCGAAGACAATCAGCCTCTGGCCATAGAGCTGCTCGATGATGGGGTCTTCCATGTCTCGGAATCACCAGATTCTGATGAGCTTGAGTCACAGGCTGACATAACCTTATTTTTTGATGGTTCTAAATGTGAGCAAGGGGGTGGCACAGGAATCATGTTTTTCACATCGCAAGGGGCTCCAATGCCTTTATCATTTAAACTTGATTTCTCATGCACAATAACAATGCTAAATACGAAGCCTTGCTCATAGGTCTTTAGACAACCATCACCATGAACATCAAATTCTTGAATATCTTTGGTGATTTGCTATTAATTTTCAACCAAGTGAAAGGGGTATTCCAATGCAAATGCCCAGTTCTATAGGCCTACAAAGCCCTTGTGGATAAGTTCTTATCAAATCTTGAATGGTACGACATCGAGGCACTCCGTCGTTCATCAAATCATTTTGTGGACACTATGGCCTCCTTGGGGTCACTAATCCCGCAAGACATTTCTAGTGAGATGACAACCATTCAAGTCAAAACATTATCACAATCCATGATGGAGCATGAAAGCTCTAACATAACGCTAGGAATCCACCTGATCTAGATTGAACCATCTCAGGATAGGTTCTATCGAAGCCATGATAGTCTGAATCATGCCAACTGGGGGTCTGTTCCCTCCAACCCCTCTTAATAGCAACACAACGCTATTTTTACAAGTTCTTTCTTGCTCAAATTTTGCTAGGGATGAAATTCAAGAGGGATCGACCGTTCATACCATCAAGCTTTCTGATCAGCAGGATTGGTACACACCCATAAGAGACTCTCTCAAGTTAGGTAGCCTCCCACTTGGATTGTCGCATGTCACAAAAAGATCATTCAAACAAAAAGCAGCAAAACATGTCTTGCTAGGAGACATTTTATACCATCGAAGCTATGAAGGAATCCTCCTCCATTGCTTGGACTAACAGGAGTCCACTTGGGCTATCACCCAAGCGCACAATAGAAAATGTGGTGGCCACTTCAGCGGTATGACCATCACAAAGTACATTCTTCACATGGGCTATTATTGGCCATATTTAGAGCGATATTGTTGTGCATATGTGTGAAAGTGTGTGAAGTGTCAACACCATGCTAACTTGACACACGTACCTTCTTAGGCCTTGCAGCCGATCCAATCAGCTTGGCCATTTTCATAGTGGGGCTTAGATCTCATCGAAAAGATATCTCCTGCATCGTCAGGTCATCACACATTTATCATAACAACCACAAAGTACTTCACTAAGTGGGTGGAAGCAATTTTGCTTACCTCTACGATTGGGACCCGCATTGTGGAGTTCATTTTACATAACATCATATGTCATTTTGGTATTCCATCCAAGATCATCTCGGATAATGGGATGTCATTTAAGAATAAATATGTGTGTGCTTTGACAACAAAGTACAAAATTTAGCATAGTTTTTGATATATTATTATCTGTAGGCAAATGGACAAGCAGAGGCGTCAAACAAAATGATAGTTGCCATCCTTAAAAAGAGGGTCATAGATAGTCATAAGGATTGGCACATCCAAATACCACTTGCCTTATGGGCTTATCGTACTAGCATTCGAATGCCCACTAGGGCAACTCCATTTTTGCTAGTGTATGGCTCCGAGGTAGTCATGCCTCTCAAGTTGGAAATACCCTCCCTACGCATATCAATGCAAGAGTTCATCAATGATGACACTGTATGGTAGGCCTGGTTAGACCAGATTACATTACTCGACGAACGATGCATCAATTCTCTTGAGCATTTACGTATCTATCAAGAGCAACTTAAGAAATCATACAACATGAAAGTTCACCTGAGGGACTTTTAGGTCGGTGACCTGGTCTTAAAAGAGAACCAAAAAAATTCTAACTTGCCTCCACATTTAAGGGACAAGTTCACGGAAAATTGGTTAGGTCCTTATGTAATCAACAGTAAAATAGGACCTGGAACATACCACCTCACCTCTCTTGAAGGAATAAAGGAACTAGAACCCTTGAACATCAGTCATTTGAGGCCATTCAACATTTAGAGAGCCATGGTCCACTCCAAAATCCCCAAGGGTTCTCGCCACCGCTTGGTCACCCAAAATGCCCCAAAGGTATCAATAATCCCTTTGGTCAAACCAAAAGCCCCAAGGATTCTCGCCACCACTTGGTCACCCAAAATTCCCCAAAGGTATCTATAATATCTTTGGTCAAAACTGCCAAGGATCCATAAGAACACTTGGTCCACACCCATTCGGGTTAAACCACCATAACGAATATTAAAAAACAACAAATAATCAAAAATAACAAAAAAAATTGCATCTCACTTTCATGCATAATATTAAAAATCAAAACACAAAAAGCTGCACTAGGCATCACATACATACATTGCATATTTGTTTGTGATACATGTCAAACGCACCATAGACTGTAATTACTCAGCAATTCCATCATTTTCCACATTTGTCCATTTTGTAAATGATCCAACAAGAATAATGGCATTCGCATTTTTGCCATATCATAGTCAGTTGTCTTCTAATGTCTTTAGGGTTTTCGTTATTCTAATGTCTTTAGATTTCTAGTCAAATGTTGTACAAATTTAGACTAATTTTTGCAAGGTAGAATTTTACTTGGATCACGCCTTGTTACATAGCATCCCAATACAAGCTTAAAACACATAAAAATTCCCAAATTGTGTGAACGAAATACGAAACCTGCAAAGTGGTCCAGGATACCATACAGTGAAAACATTATATCGCTCATGCCCCTGTGTGAATGACCCCAAGAATATTGAGAGTTGGCAAAATGACAAGCATCTTCCCTACCCAATTCCCCAAAATAAATAGTGGTTTACACCACTATCAGAAATCCTAAATTCTCACAAAGTTGCAAACATAAAAAAATTGCAAAAGTCAAAGTACAAACTCCAAAGTTCAACATCAAAACCCTTAAAGTGCACATGTCAAAAAGCACAAGAAATAGTGATCCCCATCACTCAAAATTCAAATCCCTTGCTCAAAAAAATTGGTATTCGTCCCACCTTGGGAAGATTGCAAAGCAAGAAGTAAATCAACAAAAATTGCATCCAAAAAATGCACCAAAAATAGCAATAAATCTGCCAAAAAAAGGTTCCTTTGCACCTGACATTCATGGAATGAAAATCCACCGTCGGGGTCACAAATACTCACTATCCACTCCCTAAGAAGGCTAGCATAGCCAGAATGCTCCACGATAAGGAGGATTTTCGATAATTTCTACCCCAATAGGCATAAAAAAAAGGGTCAAAACCCACCAAAAATAGGTCTGATGGTTGGATAACTGCAATAAGCATTCAACAAAAATAAATGAAGGCACCCTTACAAATGTCATATTGGGTAAAGCAACTCATCGCTTTTATAATTTTGTTTCATTCCCTCATCGATTCGTCGCTTGAGGGGTTAGTCACACTTAGTCACCAATCAAAAAATACACACCCAATCGAGGAAATGGTATGCATTCAAATAATCATTGACAAAGACAATCACGCTCCTATTTGGGGCAGCAGACTAGCAATAATCACAAGCTAAACAAACACTTGGCATTCTGGAAGCATGAAGAAAATGTTCCTCGGACAAAAGGTTGTGCCCTTTGCCTATTCATGTCTAAACAATGTCCAAGATCAAGTACACCTCACTAAAAAAGGTTACACTTGAGTTAAGCTCCTTAGCTCATCAGAAGCAAGGATTCAAGAATGTGTGTCCTTTCCATACTTGGGGCATCAAAATTTGGTTAGGTTACTAAGAAACCATAATCATTGAGTTCTTTGGTCATCTATTTTTTCTTAGCACTATGCCACAAACAACACATCCCAAAAAGGGGCATCTGTAGACACCAAAACAACACCAATCCGATTATGTGACTACAAGCACTAACCGAATTGGCATACATACCCCCTAGGGCAGCCTCCAGAGGTTAAACAGTGGTCCTAACCACTCCCAAATCAGTTTTGGAAGGTCAGAGGTCAGTTTTGCACCTTTTAAGCACTTTGCTCCCTATTCGTCCCACCCTGGGATGATTAGAATCCTATTCGTCCCACCCCGGGATGATTAGCAGCAATCGCTCCAGGGTGGGATGATTAGTAGGTTTGACTGGAAAAAATTCAAACCTTGAAAAATGGCAGCCCAAATCCACCACCTAACTCTACCTTCAAGGCATGGAATTGTGAGGGAACATTTCAAATCAGAGAGGCCTCAATCAAGGAGGCCCTAATCAGGGAGGAATCTTCTCTCCCCCAAAAAGGCATAATGAGCCAAGTGGCGCCCTCGCATGCGCATTCAAAGGAGACCCTTAGGTATATAAAAAGGTGAGCCTCCTCACCCCAAAAAAGAAGAGAGCTGGAGCATTTGGAGCAACGAAGTGCTGCCAAACTATACCCCCATTCCTCTTTGTGCTTCCTACATCCCTAATATCTCTCTTTTGGAAGAGAGGTTATCGGGTGAACACTAGGAATGCAATCCAGATCCAAAGACCCAAGAAATCAGCCACAATCCCACCCCAAACTCATTGAAACAACCCCCTAGGAAGTTTTGGACCCATCCCACTTGGATTGGTGTCAAAACTAGGCCCTAAACGGTGGGCGTCCCACCCCCGGCGTCCCCCAAACTGCTGCAGTCCTAATCGCCCCACCCCGGAGTGATTATAAATATATGCATGGTTTTGTTACTGTTATTTTTGGTTTCTTTTATATCTAATGTACTTATGCTGTTGTCCAAATTTCATTGCTTTCTGACATGATTTGACCTGGTTTTTGTCATTTTATGCGTCTACTAACCTACAGGGAGCGCCTTCGGATACAAGATAACCTGGGTAGAATATACCAAATTTGACCTTTTGGGTCATCTCAAAATGTTGTTTTTAGTCTAACCACAAGTTTGCAGGAGTTTTGGAGGCCTCTGGGTAGGACATTTGCAAGGTCACTTTTTGTAGGTTTTATGACAATCCCCAGCGTCCCACCCCGGAGTGATTAGAAATATGTGCATGATTTCCTTACTATTACTTTTCCAATATGTCCCATATGATATCTTAATGCCTCTGTTAAATTTTGAACTCATTCTGACATGATTTGACGATTGTTTTATTATTTTATGTATTAACTAGCTTGTAGGGTGCCCCTGTCACATACAAGAGAATCTAGGTAGGATGTGCAAATTCCGAGCATCTGGGTAGTCTTAGAATCACATATAATGCCTAACTCGTGAGTTTAAGGTGATTTGGATAAGCATAGGTGGGACATTGGAGCGCTCACTTTGGAGAGGCCCTTGATGGGCAAACGAGCATAACGGTGGCCGTCCGATGCCGCTTCGACGCAAAATTAGGTGATACCAATTATAGACATTTTTCTTTACATTTCCATATCATTTTGTAATCAATTTATTAGTCACATAACTGATATCCCACAAGCGCCCGTTGGAGGCCTTGGGGATTGCATGTTTTTCTAGATACGCATATGCTATTAATGATTTGTTGTATTTCTGTGCATAGGATCTCACCACCAAGAATAATAAATGGGAAGAAAGGAATGAAAAACACACAAACACAAGCAGCAACAACATTTAGCCTGCCCACTTCGAGTGTGGGCATGCGGAAGACGCTGGAAGCATACCATTCGATCTTGGAAGCGCGGATTCTTTCGGGAATCCATTAATGTAAAAAATTGTATCAAATGTTCTGAACCCTAGAGGGGGGATGTATTGTAATCAAATTAAAAGCAATATCAATAAAGGAGGCCCTGCTTTGTTTGCTCACATCTCATTTCTACGTCATTTCCTTCATGCATTGCTCATCGCATTCGTAGGACTTAGCATCTATATCTATTTTTGTTTGCATCATATCGGTACACCATTCTTCTGCATTGCTTTTAGTGGTGATCATGGTGGGACCCTATCCCCTGTTGTTAGGATCAAGTTTTTGATCCAAATTTTGTGGTTTTTCTTTGCAGGTGTTACTCATTCGGGCACTGGACTGCTACTCGTGCCACCCCGAGATGAATACGTATTCATCCCACCCTGTGACGAATGCAAACCTGCTATTCATCCCACCCCGGGATGATTAGAGCTCTGTGCATTTTCTGAGCAAAAACTCAGAGGCATCTGGTTTAGACAGAGAGGAGGTAGGCCTTATGAACATCCTCTGTGTTTTTCTACTTTTTGTTTCTGCAATTTTTTGTTTTCTTTGCTTTATTTTCAGACACTTGCATAGAAAGGTTAAGTAGTTTGTTTTCCTTTCTTGCAATAAAAATAAAATAAAAATAAAAACATAGAGTAAATTAAATGGAAGGAACTTGATTAGGAATGCATTTTTCTCTGGTTTGCTTGCATGATACTTGCACAAATGGCAAGTCCTCATTATAGGTTTCAGTTCTAGTTAGGTTTTGTGATTTCCTTTTTGCTACTAATTGTCTCTGAAAGATAAAACGTACTTTAAAGCATTGCATTAGTGAAAATCATCTTTTGTTGTATGTTTTATTTCTTTACACAATTAAAAGGAACCACACACACCACCTAATAAAATTAACATCAAGGAGTTGGTCTTAATACCCCAACACTTGATCAAGACCAATGGTGGGTTTCATCACCACCTTGGCTTGGATTTTGCATACATATACCCTGATCGCGACTATTGCTAGACGTAAATCCTGATGAAAGTTGACCAAGTGTAGCGGGGGTGATTCCCCGTGCATGAGGATAAGTCTTCTAAGGTAGGTGTCAAAAATAGAGCGATCCCCCTTCCGTACCGCCTATGTTCCACTTACTATTCTGCTCTCGCATACCAATAGTTTCCCTCACGTAAGGGCGGGTATATTGAGAGGTTTGGTATAACGGCCTGGCAATGGTATATTGAAGGGGCGACCATTTTGGAGATACAAGAGCCCTCATTATGCATGTATAACAAAGTTTTCTTTACAAGATTTACATAACAAAAATCAAACACACTAAACCAGATCTAGGACACACATTTAATCTGTAAACAAGATAATCATTTCTTTGTTTGTGTGGTCCCCTTTTGTTTGGTATAGCATAAAAATTTTAAAGGAGATAAAAATATACATATCTTTTTGTAAAAACCACCACCATGGTGTATACCCGTAGCCAAGCCCAATCATGGGCAGAAGCTGTGAAAAGTATGCAAGGAGGCACAAGTCGCCTCCGTTATAGCCCCAAGGACTTGGTTATACCACCTTGGCAGCCTGACCCACAACATAGTCCACACTATACCACTACAAAATAGGACTATAGAGGCACCCCTTTGAGGGGCACTCCCATTCAACACAGACCCTCTCAGGAGGAGTACACACATGGGAAGGCCCCCTTAGACACTCATTATGAGTGGCCACTACGCGATGAAGCGCTAGAGTAGCATAGGGTTCATAAGGAGGGCCCACATGATTATATCATTCCTCCTCCACCCCTCATTACTGTTAGAACTAATAGGCCAAATCTAGAGTGCAAGGCTCTTCAGATAGGGAGAGCCAACTCTGCCCGTCCCTTTCACATGTACGAAAGGGAGCACAAGGAAAACCAATATATTCCTCAAGAGAAATACACCACACGGAGGGAATGCACCTCCGCACCTGCTGATTATCAAGATCACCTATTGAGGCCAGAGCCTCGGGTGAATGCTGCTAACCTCGATAGAGGAAAGTGACCCATAGAGATCTCAGATCACCACGACCAAGATAGATATGTAGGGGAGGCATCTAGGCCTCCTAGACCTAGGACGATGGAACAAATCAACTTGGCATTTGCCAAACATGCCACCCACCAAGCGCAAATCATGCAGCTTAGGCAAGATCAGCAGCAGTTAGAACAACTATATCATCTTAACAAAGAGCACATTCAACGCCAAACAGATGAGTTGTTCCAGAACACTATGCATGAGAGGATTCCAACCCCTCGCATGCATAGGATAAAAATTTATGAGAGGCACAACCCCTTAGTATGAGATAGGTCTCCACGACCTTATCAAGCGTTGCCTCCAAGACCTAAGTGGGAGGCCACTCCTAGAACCAATGATGGGCGCCTTCCTCGGGAACCCGTCCATGTTTATAGGTCATGCCCAAAAACTCCTCAAGAGGCCTATGAGGAATTTGAGTGAGAAGAAGAGCGGGCTGAAACGCCCTACCAAGGTAGGGGGACACTATCCGGCTACCCCTCCATAGGCCTCAAGTTCCTCGCAATTCACAACGGGAACAAACCAAAGAAGAGGAAATCAAATCCTTTGATGCATACAAAGCACTGCTAGAGTGCTTAGAGTCTATGGAGACTAAGACTTCGAGGCCCCAAAAGCCCACCTTATGCCAACTCCGTAGTCACCCTATGCATCCTTCAGTTTTGGCACCCCCATACCCCGACCACTTCAAAGTGCCTCAATTGGTAATTTTTAGAGGGGATGAGGATGCCCAAGAGCACGTAACAAGGTTCCTGAGTCAATGCTTTGGAATTCAGGACAATGATGCATTGCTTATGAGAACATTTATAACCACGTTCGTAGGCCCTACCTCATATTGGTTTACCCAGTTGTCGAAGCATAGCATCAATAATCTAGACCAGCTAGTGGATGCGTTCCTTGAACGTTTTGCCTTCAACACCAAGAAGAAGGCATCCTTAAGTGACCTAGCTGGCCTTAAGAAGTATGATGATGAGACCATGGCTTCTTATGGGAATCGATGGAGGACATTGCTTTCAAAGCTACCTTACCTCCCTCCCATGGCCGACATGACTCAAATGTTTTCAAAGAGTTGCTTAAGGTCGATCTCCATGCTATTATAGCTGCAACAATATGCCACCCTCGAAGAAGCCCTGGTGCAAGCCAAGATAATTGAGGAGATCAAAATACAAGACGACGAGATTGCCAAGCCGCACAAGAAAGAGTGGCCCAAAAATGCTAAAACTGGGCCCACGCAATCGAAACCCACCACGGTCAATCAGGTTGCCATAACTATACCAAAGCCTGCACAAATGACACAACCCCCAAAGGCTAATTATTAGGTAGTTCCTCTTGATAACTATGAAAAGGAAAATCATAAACAAGAGCAAAATCAACATCACCCTAGGCGACAATTCACATAATTCACGGAGTCTAGAGACTCCTTGTTTGACCGCTTGTTCATGGCAAACATGATAAACTTGTCAGAAAGTCGACCCATAGACCCCAACACGCCAAAACCCAAGGGCTATAGGGAAGACTTATATTGTAGATTTCACCGACAGAAAGGACAAGAAATCTCCACTTGTTGGAAATTCAAACACTTAGTGCAGGACTTGATAGACAACAAAACGCTCATGGTAGATAGTCCCGTAGCACTGAGCAACCAACAGATGGAGGTCTTCAAAGACCCCCTACCTACCCATGATGCACAGGAAAAGACTTTACAAGTGAACGAGGTAACACAAAACTGCCCCATGCAAGGATACGTAGGGATGATAAGCATCGTGACACAAAACAAAAGATACCCAAACATGGCTGCACCCATTGTAGCTACAAGAGATGTTTCATCAACGTCACAACCTCCACAACACCCTACGCAACCTCCCTCGCCTAGACCAGTGGCCACGATTCGGACTAAACTTACTCAAATTTTAAGGACCACGTCGGCTAGGCTCTCCATTTATGAGCTCATCCAACAATCACCGCCCCATCGGGAGGCTCGATGGAGATACTCAAAGCCATTGAGCTACAACCCCATGAAGCCAATTCTTTCAACAATTTCGTGGGACATGTGAGACAATGCACATAACCAGTCATAACCTTCAGGGAAGACAAACTAAAACTAGTGACTGGTGATATGGTGGATCCACCCCTGCACGTCATTGCATGGGTCAATGGGATTCCATTCAAGAGGGTGTTGTTGGACACTGGCTCATCCAACAACATAATCATGAAAGCGGCAATAAAACACCTTAAGCTTAAAGCATCCCACATTGTGGCATCCACTTACACTCTTCGAGCATTCAATGACGTGTTATGCTCGATGGTTGGCACAATTGTCCTACCCATCCAAGTAGGACAAAAGACCATTCCTATGTTGTGTCACATCCTTGAGGGTGAGATGGCCTACAATATCTTGCTAGGCCGGCCTTGGATCAGGGACATGAAGTGTGTCCCTTTGATAGCCCATCAATGCCTCAAATACACATACAAAGGGCAAGTACATGTAGTCCCAGCAGACTTAGAGCCCTTTAAGTTTTGCAATGCGGTGCAGCTAATGCCACAATCGACCCTCCCATCGACACATTTGGACTTTCAATTGAATCCATCCACACAAGGTCCGATTCTGCCTACATCCTCGCTATTGAGTCCCTCAACTCACCAACCTGGCCCATATTCGTTGTCTATTCCTTCACCAATGACGCCACCTATGGTGGCCACACCGAAGGACAATGGGAAGAAGCCCCTAGAGGAGGTACCACCATTAGTCTCAACCATATCTACCGAAGAGGTGCCCAGCTGAATGGAAGTCGAGACACCTGGTTCACCCAACATGGAGTGGACTCAGGGAGAACTCCCATTCCCTCCCCCTCAACCGCCGATGATTACCATTGAGATGGCCAATACGGTCCTGGGGGAGTACCTAGTGTGGAATGTTGTGGCAACACCTATGCTCAAATCCATGCAAGACATGGGGAGACCTCGCCTCCCCATCGGCACTATCTTCCCTTTAGGCTACCCGCCAAATCAGACCAATTTTGTATATGGGGGCCTCGAGAATGGCATTGAACCCTACCTACAAGAGGAAGAGGATGAAGAGCCATTTGTTGAGAATGTTGACTATCTGTCCAACCCAGACTTCGCCTTGAAATACCTAGACCAATGTAATTGGCATGGATATGGATTGGGCAGATACGAACAAGGAATGCACATTCTTTGTCAACCGAGATACCAGATGCAATATGATAAATTAGGAGTAGGGTTCAACCACCCTTTGCCCCTTGACATCTTGGTAGAAACCATGCAAGGCCTAGGTCTAGGCAATAGGGATGGGTTGGCACAAGATCCATATGCCAATCCCAACACAACATACACATTGGGGGATTATCTCCCATTGTTAACAACAAACCTTGTTGACCTCAACAACCCCTCCCCTTTGATCGAGGAAGGGGAAAGTTCAAGAAGTAACCTCCAAGAGGGATATGAACAAGATCAAGGGGGGTATTCTGAAGATGAGTCAGATTATGAGGTAGCACCTTGGGACCCTTTTGAGTCCGATAGCAATCACTCGTAGGTGACACCCATTGACGACTATCAGGAGAACTTCATGGCAATGTTCCCCTTTAATGTTCCGATTGGGCAATTGCTACCTCCAGAGAATCCAACCCTCCCATAGAGAGCGAAACAACCCATAAGGGACCAAATCAACTTGCTCGAACAAAACGAGCCTCCCATGCCGGCCATAAGGCCAAGTGATCCATCGAAGGAAGAAGATCCAAATATCTTCTTCAACATCGACTACCTGCATGCCATATTTCTAGTTTTCGTAGAGAGTGAGGATAGTGATCAAGAAACACCTAGTGGGAGGCTATACCAGCCAGAGGGGCACATAGTTGTCGGAGCCAATGAAGGCCTATGGATCTCCGATAGCGACTATGAGGATGAGACTGAGATGGCATATCTCAACCATATGAGGCAACAGGAATACCCCATAGACATCGATGATATGTTTGAACATCTAAATATGGGACCAAGGCATAGGTGGCATTTAAACCAAGTACAGTTAAACCAAGTGCTTCATCCACCACTTTGGGCATACAGGGAGCACCTCCCACCTAGAGACCCTATAGGGCCATCAGTGCCAAGGGTAGACCCTATCCTTCTATCCACACATAGGGTCGATCCTTTTGTGCCAATACCCACAGAGCCAGATTCGGGGTACAAGGATCACCAAGGATGTCTGAATCAACACCCACATGGTAATGGAGACCAAATTCATTCCATCAACATGATCTCCATTGATTTAACCACCCCCATCCGCAATCCAGTTGATCCAACATGACCATTGTATCTAGACCTAGATGCCATAGACTGGGATCGTGCTGACTCACCACCATCCCCATCAGAGTACTGGCCTTGTGGTGAGATGTTTCATTTCACCCTAGGACAGACTCAAGATATCTTCCATGCTGAAGAGGAACCCAAAATTCCCAATGCAGATCTAAATTCAGCAAATGATATCCACCTGATCCCAACTCCACACCAGTTGGAGGATGGATCCCACATGTCAATCGAAGAGATGATTGATGTAGACATCGGTTCTGATCCAATGAATCCACAAATCATCAAGCTGGGGGTAAGTTTATCCCCCAAAGAGCAAGCCGATTACATTGCCCTTCTCAAAGAGAAGAAGGAGGTTTTTGCATGGTCCTACAAAGACATGTCGGGGCTAGACCCGTAGCTAGTCATGCATAATCTAACACTTGATCCGATAGTCAAGCCAGTCAAGCAAAAGCTACGTAAGATGCACCCAATAGTGGCCTTAATGGTCAAATATGAGCTACAAAAGCTATTGGATGCATAGTTTGTCATCTATGTAGATTACCCACCATGGCTGTCCAACATGGTACCCATCAAAAATCCTGACGGGAGGATTCGCATATGCACCAATTTTTGAGATTTAAACAAAGCGAGTCCCAAGGATGATTTCCCCTTGCCTAGCATCGACGCATTGGTAGATGCTACAACAGGCCATGAAATGCTTTCCCTCATGGATGGTTTCTCGGGATACAACCAGATTCGTATCAATCTCGATGATCAACTAAAAACGGTGTTCATGATGCCTTGGGGGACATTTTGTTATAAGGTCATGCCCTTTGGCCTTAAAAATGTTGGTGCCACCTACCAACGCGCTATGACATACATCTTCCATGATCACATGCATAAAAATTTGGAAGATTATATGGATGATTTGTTGGCCAAATCTCTTTTGCGCCAAAATCATCTCGATGACTTACGCAAGATCCTTGATCGCCTCATCGAACACAAGGTTA
This sequence comes from Wollemia nobilis, assembly GCA_028583015.1. Classification (NCBI taxonomy): domain Eukaryota; kingdom Viridiplantae; phylum Streptophyta; class Pinopsida; order Araucariales; family Araucariaceae; genus Wollemia; species Wollemia nobilis. The sequence continues at coordinate 1,734,556 of JAQPPZ010016414.1, forward strand.
GGCTAAACCCCAAGAAGTGCGTATTTGGCATCACATATGGAAAACTCTTGGGTTTCATAGTCTCAAAATGAGGCATCAAGGTAGATCCAAATAAAGTCAAGGCAATCCTTGAAATGCTTCCCCCAACCACCATCAGGCAGCTCAGAAGCTTGTAGGGTAAGGTCACGTCGATCAAGCGCTTCATAGCACAGTTATCTGACAAGTTCCGACCCATGAATAAATTATTACACAAGGGGGTAGCATTTCATTGGGATGACGAGTGCCGATCAGCCTTCGATGACATCAAACAATACTTGGCTTCACCACTAGTATTGGCACCACCTAGACCAGGAGTGTCATTCTATTTATACATCTCAGCTACTGAGGTGGCACTGGGCGCCATGCTAGCCCAAAAAAATGAATTACATAAAGAATATACTAATTATTATCTTAGCCGCACCCTGGTCAGTTATGAACTTAACTATGCATACGTTGAGAAGCTATGCTTGGCGGTGGTATTTGCCACCAAAAAGCTATGCCATTACATGCTGAGCAATACGACATATGTTGTGTCTAAGGAGAATCCATTGCGGTACATGATGAGTCGTACTTATCACAGTAGTCGCACGGTGAAATGGATCATGTTGTTGATGGAGTTTGACATCGAATTCATTGGACAAAAGTCCATCAAAGGTCAAGTCATCACCGATAAACTAGCAGAGGCTCCTCTCAAAGATGATCAACCTCTAGCCATAGAGCTATTCTTGATGATGGGGTCTTCCATGTCTCAGAATCGCCAGATTCTGATGAGCCTAAGTCACAGGCCGACATAACCTTATTTTTTGATGGTTCTAAATGTGAGCAAGGGGGTGGCATGGGAATCATGTTTTTCACACCGCAAGGGGCTCCAATGCCTTTATCATTTAAACTTGATTTCTCGTGCACCAATAACAATGCTGAATACGAAGCCTTGCTCATAGGTCTTCAGAAAACCATCACCATGAACATCAAATGCTTGAATATCTTTGGTGATTCACTATTAATTGTCAACCAAGTGAAAGGGGTATTCCAATGCAAATGCCCAGTTCTGTAGGCCTACAAAGCCCTTGTGGATAAATTCCTAGCAAATCTTGAATGGTATGACATCGAGGCACTCCCTCGATCATCGAATCATTTTGTGAACACTATGGCCTCCTTGGGGTCACTAATCCCGTAAGACATTTCTGGTGAGATGACAACCATTCAAGTCAAAATGTTATCGCAATCCATGATGGAGCATGCAAGCTCTGACATAACGCTAGGAATCCACCTGATCTAGATTGAACCATCTTAGGATAGGTTCTCTCGAATCCATGATAGTCTGAATCACGCCAACTAGGGGTCTTTGTTCTCTCCAACCCCTCTTAATAGCAACACAACACTATTTTTACAAGTTCTTTCCTGCTCAACTTTTGCTAGGGATGAACTTCAAGAGGGATCGGCCATTCATACCATCGAGGTTTCTGATCAGCAAGATTGGTACACACCCATAAGAGACTATCTCAAGTTAGGTAGCCTCCCACTTGGATTGTCGCACGCCGTGAAAATATCATTCAAATAGAAAGTGGAAAAACATGTCTTGCTAGGAGACATTTTATACCATCGAAGCTATGAAGGAATCCTCCTCCATTGCTTGGACCAGCAAGAGTCCACTTGGGCGATCACCCAAGCGCACGATGGTACATGCGGTGGCCACTTTAGCGGTATGGCCATCCCAAAGCTCATTCTTTGCATGGGCTATTATTGGCCATATTTAGAGCGAGATTGTTGCGCATATGTGCGAAAGTGCATGAAGTGTCAACACCATGCTAACTTGACACACGTACCTTCTTAGGCCTTGTAGCCGATCCAATCGGCTTGGCCATTTTCATAGTGGGGCTTAGATCTCATCGAAAAGATCTCCCCTACGTCGTTAGGTCATCACACGTTTATCATAACGGCCATAGAGTACTTCACTAAGTGGGTGGAAGCAATTTCGCTTACCTCTACGATTGGGCCCCGCATTACGGAGTTCATTTTACATAACATCATATGTCATTTTGGTATTCCATCCAAGATCATATCGGATAATGGGACGTCATTTAAGAACAAATATGTGCGTGCTTTGACAACAAAGTACAAAATTCAACACAATTTTTTGACACCTTATTATCCGTAGGCAAATGGGCAAGCAGAGGCGTCAAACAAAATGCTAGTTGCCATCCTTAAAAATATGGTCATAGATAGTCATAAGGATTGGCACATCCAAATACCACTTGCCCTATGGGCTTATCGCACTAGCATTCGGACGCCCACTGGGGCAACTCCATTTTCGCTAGTGTATGGCTCCGAGGCAGTCATGCCTCTCAAGTTGGAAATACCCTCCTTGCGCATATCAATGCAAGAGTTCATCGATGATGACACTGCATGACAGACCCAGTTAGACCAGCTTACGTTACTCGATGAATGACACGTCAATGCTCTCGAGCATTTACGTATCTATCAAGAGCGACTTAAGAAAGCATACAACATGAAAGTTCACCTGAGGGACTTTCAGGTCGGTGACCTGGTCTTAAAATAGAACCAACAAAATTCTAACTTGCCGCCCCATTTAAGGGACAAGTTCATGGCAAATTGGTTAGGTCCTTATGTAATCGACAGTAAAATAGGACCTGGAACATACCAACTCACCTCTCTTGAAGGAATCAAGGAACTAGAACCCTTGAACATCAGTAATTTGAGGCCATTCAAAATTTAGAGAGCCATGGCCCACTCCAAAAGCTCCAAGGGTTCTCGCAACCGCTTGGTCAACCAAAATGCCCCAAAGGTATCAATAATCCCTTTGGTCAAACCAAAAGCCCCAAGGGTTCTCACAATCGCTTGGTCACCCAAAATGCCCCAAAGGTATCTATAATCCCTTTGGTCAAAACCTCCAAGGATCCATAAGAATCACTTGGTCCACACCCATTCGGGTTAAACCACCATAACGAATATTCAAAAACAACAGATAATCAAAAATAACAAAAAAAATTGCATCTCACTTTCATGCATAATCTTAAAAATCAAAACACAAAAAGTTGCATTAGGCATCGCATACATACATTGCATATTTACTGGTCATACATGTCAAACACACCATAGACTGTAATTACTCGACAATTCCATCATTTTCCACATTTTTCCATTTTGTAAATGATCCAACAAGAATAACGCCATTCACATTTTTGCCATATCATAGTCAGTTGTCTTCTAATGTCTTTAGGGTTTTTGTCATTCAGTTGTCTTTAGATTTCTAGTCAAATGTTGTACAAAGTCAGACCAATTTTTACAAGGTAGAGTTTTACTTGGATCACGCCTTGTTACATAGCATCCCAACACAAGCTTAAAACACATAAAAATTCCCAAGTTGTGTGAACAAAAGATGAAACCTGCAAAGTGGTCTAGGATACCATACAGTGAAAACGTTATCTCGCTCATCCCCCTATGCGAATGACCCCAAGAATGCTGAGAGTTGGAAAAAGGACAAGCATCTTCCCTACCCAATTCCCCAAAATAAACAGTGGTTTTCACCACTATCAAAAATCCCAAATTCTCAAAAAGTTGCAAACATCAAAAAATTGCAAAAGTCAAAGTACAAACTCCAAAGTTCGACATCAAAACCCTCAAAGTGCACACATCAAAAAGCACAAGAAATAGTGATCCCCATCACTCAAAATTCAAATCCCTTGCTCAAAAAAAACTCAAAATAAACAGTGATTATTGTCACTAAAAAAAAGAGAAAAATAAACAGTGATTTTTATCACTATATATGAGAGCAAGTATCCCAATAAAATTGAAGAAAAGAAGGGAGTCGAACTTGAATCCCTAGAATTCTCAGCATTCAAAAGGTCATGAGGTGATCCTCAGTCCCGGTTTGGTGGATAGCCTACTGGTCACTGGTGGCAAACCTCCCACATGACGATATATCTATCGCATTAGCTTTTGGGCATATGTACATATCAATGTTTGCATGTGGATGAGCTAGCTTATGGTATCCTAGATTGTGCCATAGATTAATCCTACTAAATACAAAAAAGGAGTTAGTGGAGCTAATTAGGTGATCCTCAGTATAGGTTTGGTGGACAGCCTACCTGGCACTGACGGTATCCTTACGAATACCACATAAACGAACTCAATCGCACACACAGGGATGTGAAATAACTTGGTCAAACTCAAGTCTGATTCGTACCTTGTTCGAAAGTCTTGTAAGATAATGTACAGTCTTGACTAGTTAGTTAAAGCATTTGAGTCTCAGAAAAACCTTAACTACATTCTAAAACAATTGTTGTACATTTCATTACTTACATCACCATCAAAAAATACAAAACAAAAATTACAAATGCAAAAGTTATTTCATAAAGCAATCACATAGTATAGAAAGCTAGTAAATACTGTATAGTCTATGGTGCCACCGCCTGTATACCAACAAATCATTCCATCCATTCCATATGCATACATCTATATCATATAGTTAAAATCATCCGTAGTCATAATAGCATATGCATACATCAACATAAATAAATGTGCATAAAGAACAATAAACCATGACAAGTATATAATCAAACCAAAAAGAGTCATGTATATATATCAAGTCAAAATGCCCTCAAGCTACAATAAGAAGGTCCTCCGACCTCACAAAAAACCAAAAACTCAAAATCCCCAAATCCTAGGGAGTCGGCCACCATGATCACGTAGGATCGGTGCGACTGGAACTACCCCAGTAGTATGGGTCCTATGGGACCTCTCAAGGTGGCTTCTGCCAGCCCTCGCACCCTGCCCACCAACACTACCCTCACCTAGTCGTCTGCGATGAGATGATGCAGACTGCTTAGTCTCACTGCCTCTCGTACGGCGCGATGAACCACCTCCATCAAGCACAGGCAACTGTCCACCGAGGTGGACAACCTCTGCCTCTAACTCTATCCGGTACCGACCCCACTCCATATCTCATTGGCGATACACAACCAATGCACTATCCCGCTATGCCAACTGAGTCCGTAGGAGATCCCTCTCCTGTGTTACCTCCACCAAAGCATCTCTATGCTCCTCCTCCCATCTCCGTAGGAGACCCTCCAATTGCACTATCTCAGCACAAAGCCCAGCCTCCACATCCCCTGAGATAGCCTGAGGCATGGGCACCTCCGGGACGGCCTGTTGCTCTAGCACCCACTACTTCGGGACATCCTGTACATTCGGCTGCTTCGAAACCCCCAAATCATCTCCATCATCGATGAAGTCATCGACCTCCACCATGTCAACATCATCAAGCGGAGCCCCCCAACCCTCCATCGGTGCCTCTGCACCCCAAGATCCTGCTACTATAGTATCCATGCCTCCTAGAGGCCCCTCACTCCACCATCGCCACATAATCCACCACCGATCATACTCTGTAGTCACCCCGACATCGTCCATGTCGGGTACATCAATAACTGCATCGGACCCCTCACCCAACTGCTCAATGGTAGGCCAGACTAGAGTCCTATCATCACCATGACGCCGATAGATCAAGGGATCACCAGGAAATCCCTAGCACACCCCAAACTACCGTGTCACCTAGACATATGGGAAGTACTCCTACTTTGTCCCATGCCACCCAATCAACCATCTACCCTTGCGCACATGCCAGAGCCACTCTCCAGCCTTAGTCCAGGCTGGAAAGTCCCGGTACGACAGCTAGAACACTTGCCCTGGCACTAGATGAGAGAAGGCATCAGTATAGTGACCTACGTCACCTTCCCACCACCGACTCTATCCATGCTCCTTCGACCTCTGCCATAAATTGGCATATCCAATCTCTCGATCCACCATCTCACCTCGGGTGGTCCAAGGAAAACCCTGCGGCCTCTCCACATCTATGTGCTGCCACCCCCAACACTGCAAGAGATAGATGCACCCGATCCCCTTTCGCTTTAAACAATGGACCTCGTACAACTCATCGTACAACTACGCCAATAACGTCTGACCCCATCTCATAATAAGTGGAGATGATGTAGGACACTCCACCAATGTGAAAACCAACTCAAGCAGGTTCCAAGGGAACCTCGCACCTGAGGAGTTAGGAAGTAGCATATTGGAGATGAGGGTCATGATCAAAGCATGCCTCACCCCTAATACGCCCTTCTCCAGCCACCACCACACTAGAATACCGCCTATCTGGTAGTCAGCCTCTGCCCTCTCCATAGCCCTCTCCACCCCCCTCTCCACCATCGGACCAAAACATCGTGTCAATATCGCTATTCGCTGGTCACGGTGGGTCATCCGGATAGGCAGTCCATCTATCAAAATTCGTAGAATCCGATACACATCCTCTAGAGTAACAGTCATCTCCCTTATTGGGAGATGAAAAGTGTTGGTGCGGGGATCCCACAGATTGATCAAGGCAGTCAAATATGCTCGATCCCCCACCATAGGCTCTAGATGTGTCACGTGCTTGAGCCCAAGGGCATCAAGCCACTCCCAATCCACAACTGTCAGGGCATCCCGGGCATCAAAGAAAATAGTCGGCTGGCGATACCGACTCTTCACAACCTAAAACAACAAAATAAAACGAAAAAAGATATTAAGTACATACTTAATATAAACAAAAACATTAAAATAAAACTATACAAGAAGTATAGACTACAATTTACAATTGTACAAAAAAAGTACAACATAATAAGTACAGTAAAACAAATGTACAATGAAAGTACAGAATCATTAAAATAAAATTGTACAACAACGACAACATACATGAAAATAACTGTACAATCAACAAAAAACAACAAAAATCATATTAGGGTTTCAACCTTAATGTGAACGCAAAACAAAACAAAAAAACATATTAGGGTTTCAACCTTAATATGGCAAAAACAAACATGAAATAAAACATATTAGGGTTTCAACCTTAATATGAACAAAAACAACAAAATAAAGCAAACAAACATTTTATATGTGAGTTTTAAACTTCATATAAAACATGCACGAATAACAGGAAGAGAGAAGGAACATCATACCGGTCTCACCTCGGCTCCTCCACTCGAAGATCCGGTTCTCGCACTCATGATGTCCATGAAATTTTAGCAGTGCTCCGCTACGCACACTCGCACTCCTCCTCCTCACTGCTCCAAATTGCCAAGAAAAAAATATTGCAAATGAGCCCAAAACCTAGTTTTGGTCCTTATATAGGCTGTTAGGCCTGTAATCGTTCCACCTTGGGATGAGTGCTCTAGTTAGCACTCATCCCACCCTGGGATGATTACAAAATTGGTATTCATCCCACCCTGGGATGATTACAGAGCAAGAAATAAAGCAACAAAAACTGCATCCAAAAAATGCACCAAAAATAGCAATAAATATGCCGAACAAAGGTGCCTTTGCACCTGACATTCATGGCATGAAAAACCATCATCGAGGTCACAAATACTCACTATCCTACTCCCTAAGAAGGCTAGCATAGCCAGACCACTCCACGGGAAGGAGGATTTTCGATAATTTCTACCCCAATAGGCATAAAAAAAAAGGGTCAAAACCCACCAAAAACAGGTCCGATGGTTGGAAAACTGCAATAAGCGTTCAACGAAAACAACTAAAGGCACCCTTACAAACGTCATCTTGGGTCAAGCGACTCATTGCTTTTCTCATTTTTGGTCATTCCCTCATCGATTCGTCGCTTGAGGGGGTAGTCACACTTAGTCACCAATCAACAAATACACACCCAATCAAGGAAATGGCATGCATTCAAAGAATCATTGACAAAGACAATCACGCTCCTGCTTGGGGCAGCAAACAAGCAATAATCACAAGCTAAACAAACACTTGGCATTCTAGAAGCATGAATAAAATGTTCCTCATACAAAAGGTTGTGCCCTTTGCCTATTCATGTTTGAACAATGTCCAAGATCAAGTACACCTCACCGAAAAAGGTTACACTTGAGTTAAGCTCCTTAGCTCGTCAGAAGCAAGGATTCAAGAATGCGTGCCCTTTCCATACTTGGGGCATCAAAATTTGGTTAGGTTATTGAGAAACCCTAATCATTAAGTGCTTTGGTCATCTATTTTTGCTCAGCATTGCGCCACACACAACGCATCCCAAAAAGGGGCATCTATAGACACCAAAACAACACCAATCCGATTATGTGACTACAAGCACTGACCGAATTGGCATACATACCCCCTAGGGCAGCCTCCAAAGGTTAAACAATGGTCCTAACCACTCCCAAATCAGTTTTGGAAGGTCAGAGGTCAGTTTTGCACCTTTTAAGCACTTTGCTCCCTATTCGTCCCACCCTGGGATGATTAGAATCCTATTCGTCCCACCCCAGGACGATTAGTAGCAATCGCTCCAGGGTGGGACGATTAGCAGGTTTGACTAGAAAAAATTCAAACCTTGACAAATGGCAGCCCAAATCCGCCACCTAACTCTGCCTTCAAGGCATGGGATTGCGAGGGAACGTTTCAAATCGAGAGGCCTCAATCAAGGAGGCCCTAATCAGGGAGGAATATTCTCTCCCCCAAAAAGGCATAATGAGCCAAGTGGCGCCCTCGCATGTGCATTCAAAGGAGACCCTTAGGTCTATAAAAATGTGAGCCTCCTCACCCCAAAAAAGAATAGAGCTGGAGCATTTGGAGCAATGAAGTGCTGCCAAACTATACCCCCATTCCTCTTTGTGCTTCCTACATCCCTAATCTCTCTCTTCTGGAAGAGAGGTTATCGGGTGAACACTAGGAACACAATCCAGATCCAAAACCCAAGAAATCAGCCACAATCCCACCCCAAACTCGTCGACACAACCCCCTAGGAAGTTTTGGACCCATCCCACTTGGATTGGTGTCAAAACTAGGCCCTAAATGGTGGGCGTCCCACCCTCGAGTGCCCCCCAAACTGCTATAGTCCTAATCGCCCCACCCTAGAGTGATTAGAAATCTGTGCATGGTTTTTTTACTATTCTTTTTGCATTCTTTTATATCTAATGTACTTATGTTGTTGTCCAAATTTCATTGCTTTCTAACATGATTTGACCTAGTTTGTCATTTTATGCGTCTACTAACCTATAGGGAGCGCCTTCGGATACAAGATAACCTGGGCATAATATTCCAAATATGACCTTCTAGGTCATCTCAAAATGTTGTTTTTAGTCTAACCACAAGTTTGCAGGAGTTTTGGAGGCCTCTGGGCAGGACATTTGCAAGGTCACTTTTTGTAGGTTTTGTGATAGTCCCCAGCGTCCCACCCCAGAGTGATTAGAAATATGTGCATGATTTCCTTACTATTATTTTTGCAATATGTCCCAGATGATATCCTAATGCCTCTGTTAAAGTTTGAACTCATTCTGACATGATTTGATGATCATTTTATTATTTTATGTATTAACTAGCTCGTAGGGTGCCCCTGTCACATACAAGAAAATATGGATAGGATGTGAAAATTCTGAGTATCTGGGTAGTATTATAATCACATATAATGCCTAACCTATGATTTTTAGGTGATTTGGATAAGCATAGGTGGGACATTGGAGAGCTCACTTTGGAGAGGCCCCCGATGGGCAAACGAGCATAACAGGGCCGTCCGACGCCGCTTCGATGCAAAATCAGGTGATACCAATTCTAGACATTGTCCTTTACATTTACATATCATTTTGTAATCAATTTATCAGTTGCATCACTGATATCCCATAAGCGCCCGTTGGAGGCCTTGGGGATTGCATGTTTTTCTAGATACGCATATGCTATTAATGATTTGTTGTCTTTCTATGCATAGGATATCACCACCAGGAATACTAGAGGGGCAGAAAGGAATGATGAACACATGGACACAAGCAGCGACAACTTTTAGCCCGCCCACTTCGAGTGTGGGCACGCGGAAGACGCTGGAAGCGTACCGTCCGATCTTGGAAGCACGGATTCTTTCGGGCATCCATTAATGTAAAAAATTGTATCAAATGTTCTAATACCTAGAGGGGGGACATATTGTAATCATATTAAAAGCAATATCAATAAAGGAGGCCCCGCTTTGTTTGCTCACATCTCATTTCTGCATCATTTCCTTCATGCATTGCTCATCGCATTCATAGGACTTAGCATATATATCTATTTTTGTTTGCATCATATCGGTATGCTATTTTTTTGCATGCTTTCACATCACAACAGGGATGTCCACACCTTTCACTTAGGATCATAGATTATAGGGTATTATGTAAATTTTGACCATATGATAGTTACAACTAATCAAGCATCACCTCTAGTTGATCGGTTATTACACTCCTTATAGATTTCCATTGTTGGTTCAACTTATTTCAAGGACCATTCATAAATGGCATAAATTTAAAGCACATTTTGGTTCTAGGGAAGATAACACCTTTCATAGATATCGCCATCTAGTGAATGGTTCCCCTATCATTTGCATGATCAACATACGATCTAGGGATAAACAAAGGGATAAGCATAACAAAGCATCACAAATATGAGTAAAACACAAAATCCAACACCCACACAAAAAAAAATATTAAAAAAAGAGAACAAGAGCACCACAAATGAGACATAAGCAATAATCGAGGGGTAGAAAACAAAAGGAAAAGCCTCCAAGAAACACAAGTGTTATGCTTCATCATCTTTGATCCTTAGGTTTAACATAATATCATGGGATAATTTCCATTGCCAGCAATAGGTCCTAAGCACCTGCCTACCAATGGAATAGTCTTACAAGTGGTGACACATTTGTCTCATTAGTGACCTTCTTCTATATAGATAACTAAGCGCTTGTGGATGAGCTAACTACCTTAACTATGTTTACAATGGGTTCGTCCTAACTCTCTCAAAATGGATAAATGAACATCACTCATTTGCACACACTGGTCTATGATAGACTTTGACCTAGCCAGGTTAGTTATAAGTTGTCGATAAAAATCTAGTTCGATTATTCAAGATGTTTGATTGCAATAACTATGTTAGTCAAGAGTCTTACACATACCCCTATACCATTTTATATCCATGATATTATGGTACAGATTGCATCAACATAGGTTTATTTCATGATAAAAGTGTTTCCTAGATGTATTTTAAATATCAAGATACATGCAACATCACATCTATAAAACATACATGTTATTTACATTGCATTACATACCAACATCTCAATCTCCATCATGCAACATTACATCTCTCCAACATGAATTTATCAGTGTCACATAACTAAGCATTTTTGTCTACGTTACAATGATCTAATTTTTTTATGTGTTACCCCATACACATAAATTCATCTATCATACAAGTACATACCAACATTCTACATTACACATTCATACACCACAACAATCATACACAAAAGCAACACAAAGTGTTAATAAAAAATTTACACACACATATAAGAGCCACAAAAAAAAGTTGTATCTACATATATATAATTATCAAAGTGCCCTCATGCTACAAAATAAGATAATTTCCACTATATATCCTCAAAAATATCTAATGGCTACAATAGGGATTAATAGCCATACATATAAAAATCACCCCTATTGATCACCAAGAGTCTCTCCACTTCCCTCATGAGACCCACATGTCTGCTCCCCTCCATGCGCTACTATCATCCTTCCCAACTCAAAAACTACTCTAGATACCTTAGTGCCTATAACTGCTACAACTCCATTTAATCTTAGAACACCACCACCCACCTACACTACTGGCAGCCTACTCATATCCACCTCTCTCCATTCTATGGAAGCAACACTTCGATGACTCTGCTCAGACTGAGTCTCTGTTTGCAACCATGATATCAACCTTGATTGTGCCCTATCCTAATTTGGTAGTGCAATCCCTCACATCATCAAGGATATCTCACAATTATACCTCATAAAATGCTCATCTCTTAACTTATCCTCATTCCCATAAACTATTTTCTAATCCTTACCTCATTTATATCCCTAAACTTACACAATTATTTGAGCTTAATTGAGTCAACACCTAAATTAGTTGAAGAAATATTTGATCCATCCAATGTTAGGGTTTGAGTTATGATTAGCATGTGTGCGACTCCTAGAAGTCATTTATTCATAGTCACACTTCAAGTTTTCCTTGATGTCAATGTAAACTCCAACACTACTATAAATACCCAAAAGTTGCACATGTCTATTTCTACATACTTTTAGATCTATCCAGACACTTGCAGGAAACATAGACCATTAGAGTCTTCTCTAGGATATTTTAGACAAACATAGACCATTTTAGGCTATTATAGTCTTTTATAGGTCCCTAAACCTACAAAACTAGGTAAAACCCCTCCAAAATACCTCCTACTCATTAGGAGACCACCTATCAACCTCTTAAGGTAACTTAAGCCCTCCCCTACACCTAATTAGCCTCCATGGGACCTTATCCCTATCCAAAATCTTAATTAGGTTGATTAGTGATCTAATTCTTCATTGAAATTTAATCAAATACACATTTCACTTAAGTAGGATTAATTAGAGTTTTAAACCAAGATTAGCTCTAAGCACACTCGCACACATATGTGAACCCACTTAGTTAGGATATTTATGGAAACCATAACTAAACCCTAATCTAACCTAGGATTTATCTAACCCTAGTTAACCCTAATATCTCCTCACACATGTGTGAGGATGAGATATTCATTTAGGAAATGTGGGAATGACACCTCCACAAGCCCTAACCTAACCTAGCATGGAATAGACTCTAGGGTTTGGTCTATCTAACCACCCCCATAATCTTAGACTTTTCTATAAATAAAGGGTCCCCCTCTCATTATCTCTCTCTCTCTCTCCCTTTTAGCTAACTTACAAAAACTCTGCCAAAATCTAATCAGAATCCCTTCTTTTAATTGTGGATGGTAAAAACAACATCCAAGTATCCCAAGAGCCCATCCAGATAAAGGATCTCCACCAGAAGGCACCTGAAGCTGGATTCGCCCCCTCACCTATAAATATGGGTTCTAAATCACCCCCTACCCTACGAGTTGGCTGTATAGTTGATCTACAGTAGAAAAAACTTTAGGTAATCTTAATTTCATGTTTTTATAGAATTTACACTTCATTTTCAACTTTATTTTATGTTTTTAATGTTGTTTTATCTTCATCAATATGGGAACTAATCCATGAAAAACCCCCAAATGAAATAAAATCATTTTATAACCCCTCCAGTAGCAAAAAACACACAACACAACATCAAATACAACAACAACAACAACAGACAGTGGTGGTACACACGCATCAAAGCCTACCTACATTTGAGGGGTCCCAAGAGAAACCATTAGAGTGTTTCACATATTTTTGAGAAAGGAAAGGAAATTCACCTTGTAATCTTGTATAAAATTCTTAATAAAATGAGTTGAAAGAACTTCTGAGTATTTTAATTTGTTATAGTTAACTTGCTTGATCAAATGGTAGTCTTTGGTATGCTTCAACTACCTCAATGAAAAGGAAGACATGACAATATATATGTGGGTTTGATAAACCCTAGTGATGGAATGGAGAATTCTAGTAATCAAAATATTACTAAGATAGTGGATCTACTACGAGAATAGGTAGAAATCTAAAAATAGTTGTTAGATGCCATGTCGAGTTGAGACACTCAGGTGGGTAATCCTAAAAGGGGAACATCTAAAATATTCCAAATTTAATGTAGAGGAATATGGGGACAAGGCCGAGGCTTGGTTGAAAGAGATAGAAACATACTGTAATCTAAAAAAAATTCCTCAAGTACTCAAACATCTTATGCTACCCTGCATCTACAAGGTGATTGTATAGATTGGTGGGAAGCATATGATGAACTGGATCTTGAGGTAGTAGTTTAACTAAAATGGGTAGAGTTTGTAAAAGCCTTCAATGATAGATTCCTCACTGAACATTTTTATTCCCAAAAATTTAAGGAATTATCTAGACTTCACCAAGTAACTAGGATAGTGGAAAAGTATTATCAAATATTTAACAAAATAATGAAGTATGTATCTATATATAATGACAAAATAAAGGTCCATAAGTTTATCCTAGGAGCGAATCCTAGAATAGGATGGGAAGTGGATATGCAAGACTTGGAACTCTACATAAAGTCTTTGATTTAGCCAGGAAATCTGAAACACATCTCAAAACCTAATTTTATTATTAAATATTATATGGAGAAGGTAAAGAGGCACTAAGAAAGATAAATACTGTAGGTTTTGTAAAATGGGAAGAGAAACGGGAAATCAAAAACTTATCTCAATAGGACCAAGGAAATGACAATAATAAAGAGAATTTTAGGAAAAAAATCCAAGGGAATAACCAAAATAGCAACAAGGGCAACAATAGACAATTATAAGGATAGACTAATTCTCCATATATAGAAAAAGGAGAAGAGGGACAGAAGTGAAAATAACATCCAGGACCAAAAGAAGGATGTTATTTGTGTAGAGGACTGCATTATGCTTCTAATTGTCCATGGAAAATAGAAATAAATTCTAAGGGAAAGGAACCAATGTACATAGAAACTGCACATAGGGAGGTCATGCACAAGAATTATGTAGCTACAAGAAACCAAAATATTTGATGAGTGTCATTGAGTCTCATCATTTAATCTCAATGATTTATCAATCCGGGGTGGTGTCCAAGGCTATCTATGATAGAAGGTTAGGGCAAAGTACAATTCAAGCATTCAGATTTCAAGCAATTATTGGGTGAAACAAATTTGGTTTAGCCTTTTGGTGTCACACTAAACCTAATATATAGAACAAAAAATTGCAAGAAATAAAAACTAATTCTAAGTTCAGAAAATTAAAGTTAACTACAATTGCATGAATTGAAATTGCTGAATTGAAATCTAATCTACTTTTGTAGAATTGAAATAACAGAATTGAAATTGATAAATTGAAATGTTGTTGAAATGAAATCCTAAATTACACTTGCAAAATTTAAACCTAGTTTACTCTTGCAGAATGGAAGTGATACTTGGAAATGAAACACCTATCAATGCCCTACTACAAAAGGTCGTCAAGCTTCTGCTATAAGAATTGATAGCAAAATGAAATCTGTTGGAAATTGAAAGCTGCTGAAACATAAAAATAACAGAACATGGAAAGAAAAGGAAACAAGAAATAAATGTTTAATCTAATTTGTCAACTGACACACACATAAATGTTGTACACAAACATAATAGAAAACATCAATCACATAATACAAAATAAAAACAAGAAAATGAAATCTGGCAAGCAATCTATTAATTCTGCTGTAACAAAATTACAAATTAAAAATTGCCATAAAATCCCTCCTTCTAGATCTAAAAGTGGGCCCATACTTCCTAATCTAGAAGGAGGTGAAAAACGCTCCTTAACTAATTTAAAATCAGAACAAAATCTGACAAAAGAACTACAATTTATTACTTTGAAAATGGCATTACAGTTCTGCTGCTACAAACTGTTACAAAGATGAAAACTATCTATTTTTCTATTACTTATTCTCCTTAAGCTCAACCGACATGGGAGCTATCCTTTTATAGATGCATAAGATTTATTTACAAACATAAAATATACTATTTCTATCCTGCAGATCAATTCCTATTATGCTGCAACATTTCTTGGTTTTATCCTAGAAGAGGATCAATTGATCTTTTCCCATGAATGGTGGATTTTGGATGGCAAGGATGGCAAAGACGACTGGGGGAAATTTTTCCCTTAACCTTATCAATATTCTTTCCATTTTTCCATTGTTAGAAAACAATCAAAAATTCAAAAAGTACTTTTTGTTGTTAATCCAAAGATAACTGGCTCAATCCGAAGAAACTGCATTCTGTCAATCCGAAGATGTCTGCTCAATCTTAAGCTCTTTGGATTGACTAACTATGTGGTCTTCAGGTGATCTCATCTACTTTTATCAGGTGGGTTATCTCCCAGGAACTGATTGCAATAGCTTTTATCCTTCTTTATGTGTGAATTCCATGCCTTGCTATTCATTGGTAGCTGGCTAAAATTTATATGGTAAACTGCTGTATTTTCCAGATTTGCTATACAATTATAAAATGTTGGCATTTCTTGCAATTTAAACAAATTAGAACATGGAAAAATAATTCAAATATCAACATGAATAAGTACATCAAGTTGCTACCAAATTTATATACTTTATTCACCAAGTAACCATGCTGAAATAGTGCAACAATGCTGCACAATTATCCCTGCTCTGTTATACCCTGTTGCTGTCTATTTAGACTATGTGGGAATGCTTATAAATAGATCAAATATATTCTATAGTCCTTATAAACTTATTCCATCCATTTCCTAATGCTTTGCTTGACAAATTCAAGGTGCTCCTATAAAGTGACAGCTTGCTGATTTTTATATGGTTGTTTTCTACAGATTTCCAGATCTAGAATAGTCCTAATAATTTGGCTTCAATATGGACTTCAAAAAATTTTATGGGTAGGAAAACATTCATAAACAATTATGAAGTTAATGGATATCAGCATACCACATTTGGCTGTTTGAAATGCATGTTTTTATTTGCTACTTAATCAAGCAAAAGCAGTCATAAAATGCTGAAAATAGTCAAAAACAGAGATATAATGATCCTAACATAAAATCATGTAAACACTTAACAAATATATATTCTAATAAACTATTTTGCATTTAACTTAATAATATGATAGTTTTTATATGTCAAACATAGTGTAAAAATGAGGTATTTTTAGGCCTCATCAGTCAAGCCATGCCACTAGTGATCAGAGGTAAGATTTTTGGTAGAAATTTTAAAATCTTGATTGATAATAGTGCTACAAATAGTTTTATTTCCACTATTTTAGCTAAATATTTTTTAGAAAGGCCATGGATATTGGCTCATGGATGGAAGGTTTAGTATGGTTTAGGATAAACCTACTCCGTTAATCAATGTTACCCTATGGCATAAATCACCTTACCTAGTGGAATAATAGTAGGATGTTTGTATGTAGTGCCTTTGCATGCTTTTGACATAATCTTAGGAATGGATTGGCTGCAAATGCATAAGGCAATACTCAAATTTTAGGATATATGGATTGAGTACATATATTATAGGGGTGTTGTGTGTAGGATGTATAGTCTACATGGAGCTTTTCAACCTTAAATAATGTTGGCAATGCAACTTAAGAAGGCATAAATAAATGAAGAATGGTCTATATAGTTAATATAAATGAAATGGATAAATATAATAAGGAAGAAGTGTTTGAGGAACACCCAATTATTTAGGATTTTAGGGAAGTTTTTCCAGAAGATTTTCCTAGATTACTCCCTAAATTAAAAAATGAATTTACTATTGATCTTCAACTTGGAACAAAACCCATTTATAGAGCTCCTTATAGAATGAATCGCTTAGAAATGCAAGAGTTAAAGGTGCAATTGCAAGCGATATGTGCTCTTATACTAGAGAAAGGTTTGATCAAACAAAGTGTATCACCTTGGGTGCACCAGTGTCTTTTGTAAAGAAAAAGGATGGTTCCTTGATATTATGCATAGATTATAGAATGTTAAACAAGAAAACCATTAAGAACATATATCCTCTACCTAGAATTGAATAGCTCTTCGATCAAATCAAATTTGCCACAATATTTACAAAGATTAATTTGAAGTCAGGATACCACCAGTTGAGGATGCACGAGGAGGATACACATAAGAGAACCTTTAAAACTCGTTTGGACATTATAAATTTGTTGTCTTGTATTTTGGTTTAACAAATGCTCTCACAGTATTTATGAATCTGATGA
Organism: Wollemia nobilis; assembly: GCA_028583015.1. Classification (NCBI taxonomy): domain Eukaryota; kingdom Viridiplantae; phylum Streptophyta; class Pinopsida; order Araucariales; family Araucariaceae; genus Wollemia; species Wollemia nobilis. The sequence goes on from JAQPPZ010016414.1 coordinate 1,752,280, forward strand.
ATAGTATCTTTAGGAAGTACTTGGATAGGTTTGTACAGGTATTTCTAGATGATATTTTGATATATTTCAAAAATAAGATAGAGCATGATGACATATCCATATTGTGCTAGATTTATTAAGGAAAAATTAGTTGTATAGGAACCTAACCAAGTGTGAATTTTATGTGTTAGAAGTGCAATAATTAGGATACATCATTTCATCGAAAGGGACCACAATGGATTGTAAGAAAATTGAAGCCATTTTGAATTGGCCACCACCTACAAATGTGATAGAAGTTCAATTTTTTATGGGTTTAACTAGGTATTATAGGTGTTATGTGTATTTTTATGCTAATATCACCTTACCAATAACTAATCTTGAGAGAAAAGTAAAATAATTCAGGTGGATAGGTAAATTTGAGGTAACTTTTGACTTTCTTAAATAAAAGCTTACCACACCTTCTATACTAAATGTACCCAATCCCTAGGGAAGTTTCTCTATTTGTATAGATGCATCACTAGAAGGTTTATGAGGAGTGCTCTCTCAGGAAGCAGTGGTAGCCTATGGATATAGGAAACTAAAAAGACATGAGGTTAATTATGTGACCCATGATTTAGAGTTGGTAGTTGTAATGTTTTTTCACAAGAGTTGGCAACAATATCTGGTTGGAAGACACTTTGAGCTAAGGACAGACCATCAGAGTCTATAATATATATTCACTCAACCTTTACTTAATGCTAGGTAGATAAGGTGTATGGAATTGTGATTTTGGTATTGAGTATATTAAAGGAAAAGAGAATAAATTCAATGGCACACTGAGTAGGAGGAGACATATAGTAATTTTGTCTTGTATCCATATCGACTTAATGGAACAAGTCAAGAAAATACAAAATCATGATGCATGCTACAACCAAAGTTGGGAAAGGATGAAAAGAAAACTTGATGAAAGCAAGAATTTTTGCATCAAGGATGGTTTCTTATATTTTAAGAATAGGGTAATAATCCATGAAGAATAAAATTTGAGAAAAATGATAATGAACGAAGCACACAAATCTCCATATTTTTCTCATCCAGGAGGAGCAAATATTAGAGAGAATATGAAAAAGACCTACTTTTGGCTAGGAATGAAGAGAGACATAATTGAGTTTATCGCTCAATGCTTAGAGTACAAAAAGGTAAAAGTAGAACATAAACATCCTACTAGATTGTTGTATCTGCATGATGTGCTGATGTAAAAATGGCAAGTGATTTTTATGGATTTCATTGTAGGGCTACCAAATAATAGGTTCCAAAATGACACAATCCTAGTAGTGGTCAAAAGACTAACCAAGGTTGTGCATTTTATACCTAGGAACACGAAGGATGATGTCATAGTTGTGGCTAACAAATTTGCCAAAGAAATATTTTGGCTTTATGGTTTTTTAGAGGTAATCATATCATATAGGGACCCAAAGTTTACATCTAAGTTTTGGAAATCCTTGCATCACACTATTGGAACTAGATTGAACATTAGTTATGCTTACCATCCAAATACTTATGAGAAAACTAAAAGAGTGAACCAAGTTTTTGAAGACATATTTCGCATGTATTGTATGGGTCAAAAAACCTATTGGAAGGATTAATTGCATTTGGTAGAATTTACCTACAATAACATACACTGTTTAACCATAGGCATGGATCCATTTGAAGCATTGTATAGCAAAAAGTGCAAGATACCACTGACATGGGATAATCTAGAAGATAAAATTATGCTTGGACCATATATGGTCAAGAAAATGGAGCAACAGTTGCAGGTGATCCGAGAGAGTCTAAAGGAAGTTGTAGATCATCAAAAAATTTATGTCGATCTTAGGATACCACCATGAGAAATTGCTATGGGTGACAGAGTGTTTCTAAGGATGAAGCCAATAAAGAGTGCAATCATATCCATAAATATAGATTCTCACTTTATTATAACCTTAAATTTTTTAAAGAAGATTAGTCTTGTGGCATATCGACTTACCTTACCACCCAATTTATCCAAGATTCACAACACCTTTCATATATATTTTTAAAAAAATTAGGTTTCTAACCCAGAGCATGTGTGGGATGTTTCTTAATTGCAAATTATGAACACAAAAGCTATAGAAGTTCAACCAGTAAGAATCCTTGAGTTCCAATATAAATAAATGAGGAAAGAAACTTTGGAGCAGTGGAAGGTCTAGTGGGACCATTATTTTGAAAGAAATTATACTTGGGAAAATGTAGCGAATATGCAAAAATATTTTCCATTTATTTTTTAAAATATTGAGTAGATTGAATTAGATGTTTTTTAAAGTTTAAAACACATAGGACTATGTTAAGAATAATGGGGTGATGATGTCATGACCCAACCCTTGGGAGAACTTTTTATTTAGATTGGACTTATAGTTTGAACTATTATCTTATGGATGCTATGTTTGACTATGTGTTTATTGCTATGAAGACATATGTATGATGTGGAAAAATGTAAAAAAATCCATAATGAAATGATAGACTATTTCATGTTTGGCTTATAACTATATAGATTTTATGGATGGATAAGATGTTGCTAATGAATTTCACTTTTGTAGGAACAGGTTCCTTTATGGTGGTAGAAAGAAACTAACCATCGAGAAAAAAATGATGCCTTTGGGGGAAATTATGTGATGGGTTAATTGTTGGATTTACTAAGGAGGCAACATGGAAAAATACCCCTTTTCATGGATATGCATATCATAAACTTGCATAAGAATAAATATATCAAGTTTTAGCTTTCTCTATGTAGTAGTTCTACTTGATTTATTCCTTGCTACAAAAGAAAATGAATGCCTTAGTTTTATTCTTTTAATATTTTATTAAGGGTTCATCCTTGTTGATATGGTATTGATTGACTAGAAATGAGGTTATGATTTATTAAAAAAAAATGGTTATGCTCTATCATTTTATATAGTAAATATTAATAGAGTGCTTTGCATAACTCAAGTTATATTTTCTAGAATCCGATGAAAGTAGCTTGAACTTGCACTTTAGAGAACCATAGTTGTGTTCTAGAAGACTATCATTCATAAAATTAGAGTAAATATGAGAAGTAGTCATTGGTCGATCATGAAATAGTGGTTGACCAATAAGACTTATCATTAATGTGGAAAGAAGTGGAAAATTATGGTGGAGAACCGACATCGTAGACTTTGCACGACTAGGTGGGAAATGAAAAAATTATATAAAAACATCGATAATGGGGGAAAGAGGTGAGAATAGCAATGACAAGAAATAATTTAAGGATGATTCAGGAGGAAAGAGTGTTCAGTTGTCTACAAAAGGAAACCAGGTTGCTTTGTACTCATTGTGATGTTGTTGTCATGTTGGTTTATTTCAGTTTAAATAAAATTCATGTCATAATACTCTTAGTCTATTTTAGAATGCAATAGACAAGTATTATCTAGAAATGTAGACTCTGAATAAGGAAAGAATGATTGTCAATATTTAATTCAGTTTAAAATAATACATTCTTGCTAGTGATAGAACTCTGGTGATGTTTATTCGCTATGTGTTGCTTGACATTTTTCTGATTGAACAAGGGAAATTGTTTTAATAATTTATCTATCCTAAAGAATGTGGAGATTAGGAAACTTGGCTATTAAAGGAGTAGGAAAAAATTTGAGCATCTCTTAAAATGATTGTTATACTCTTTAATTGAGAAGAAGAGAATTTAAATTTCAATATAGATGGAAAATGAACATTCTACAGGAGTGAAATGAAACCTTTGTTTGTCTCTTTATAAACATATGTGTTTCTTATGTGGTGGGTTAAATTAATTTTTGGAAGCATAGATGCCTTCTTGCCATTTATTTGCTATATTTGTATGAATTCATGTTTAAGTATTTGTTTCATACTTTCATTGCATGTGGAAAAGAATGGTGTTGATGCTAGGTTTGAGAAAATAGATCTAAATTGAATGGAAAATAGGAAATGTGTAGTTCTTAAGGAATGTTGTTTATATTATGCAATTCCTATGGAATTGGAAGAATGTTAGTGAATATTACATTCAGTTGAGATAATATGACTAAAATATTATAGTGGAAAATGATTGGAAGAGCCATATTTTATGTAACATCTTATTTGTATATTAATATTTTCGGATATAGAAAGAATGCTATTGAATGTATTATTCTGTAGAGATAGTATGATTGAGTTATATTATTATTAATGAGAAGATTTTATTTCGATGAAATGTATTCTATTCTTGTTTCTCTCTAGGAATAGTATAAAAGGAATTGCTATTGTATTTTTGTTGAAAATTCCCATTGAATGGATATGATGAAAAGGGGGTGGTTGAAAATATACCATCGGGAAAAATAAATTTCTCAATTTTAAATGGAGACATATTTGATCCCCATAAAAAAGAAAACTTTACTTGATGGTTAGTGAAGCTTCCTCAAATAAGAAAGGATGACTTCTTGTTGGCTGGATGTGAAGAATCGATCATTGGAAGAAGTTTTGAACTTTAGCCAATGCGAGTGGATCATTCTGAGTTCGATGAAATTGAAGGTCTCTTGAGATGGACTATGGACTAGAGAGAGGCATGTCCATATATATTTTAAGGTTGAATTGAGATCATATTGGGTGATATATTAATGTTACCTAAGCTTTGAAGTGATATTCGAGCCTTAGGAGATATATTTTTATGAAACTCATGTTTTCAATGATCCCAAAGCAATTGAATTAAATTGTAATCTATGTCACATGTCGTGTGATGTCGAAAAGCCAGATTATGAAATCTATATTGTAAATACCTAAAATATAAATTAATGAAGTTATTCATTCTTGTCTCATTGGTCGAATGAATGAGTCCTCTGGTAGTTATGAAGAGGGATGTTTAGATTTACCAGCACTCTCATATGCTAGATGAGGAAGAGCTAATCCTTGTTGGGTTATGTTAATTAAACCTTAGATTCGAGTAGTGTAATGATTGCTAGCATCTTGGGATGTTGGATGATTGACATATGTAAGATATGGATATTATTTTTCAACCATGATTTGGAATAAATGATTAACTAAGTTGTATTTAATTTTACATATTGAGGAGTAAATCATCTTAATATATGAAGGTATATATATAGATTCCTAAAGAAAATTTATAATAATTTCCTTGATAGAAAAAATTTAATAAAATATTGTTGAGATAAATGGAATTTATTGAGGATTTCTTTAGAAGGTATTAAAAGTATAAATACCTCCATGAGTTAAAAATGAGCTCAAAATTAAGGACTATTTCTCCAATAGATGTGATCAATAGTTAATGCCCATCGTGCTAAGTACACTCACATATATGGACTCATGTGAGGAGTAGATATTAGTATGATTCCTTCGAATGACTAAAAGAAAGGTTAAGCTAATTCATCAGGCCAATGAGACTAGTAGCTTAATAGGGTGAGTCACCTAATACCCTTATATGAAAGAAAATGTGAAGCGTAGAGATAGGTGTAATGAGTAATGCATCCTTGTATTAAATTTTTAGATTAAGATATGTTAGAGTTAAAGTGCACTATGCCTTCACCTTGACACTTGTCAGTTTCTCTTGACAAGTGTCATGTGTTGAATATAGGCTTATGCCTATATATTGTAACCATTTGTATCAATAAAATTAATCCCTTCAATTTTTAGTCCCAACATTTGGTATCAGAGTAGGCTTTCCCTACCCTGTGAAACCCTTGAGGGAGGATTTCCCTCATGGAAATCCTCCCTCCCCCATATTTTTCCCCATTTTTCATTTTTTCTTTTTCCCCCCCATTTTTTTTCAAAATAGGGAGTATGCTCTTCATCCTTGATGGATGAATCAGAAACTAGACTTTTGAGAAATCATGGCTGCCATTTCTTCACTTTTCTAACAGGCCTGCCTTGTGAGCGTGAGGAACTTTTCCTCATGGGGGATTTTCGTCCTCCCATTTTTTTCAAAGCCGAGGAAGAGAATTTTTTTTTTGTGGTAGATTGTACCGTATATGGATCATGAGGTGTTTTTTTGGTGGAGCATATGGTTCCCAATAGTTATTTGAAAGGGAGGGGATTTTTCGACAATCATTCTTGCCATTTTTCACTTTTGTTGCATGACCCTGTGAAAGGGTTTGGCTGGTACCCCATTCACCACCATTGCTACCATTGGCTCCCATACGATAGTTAACTCCATGCACCATAGTGGAGAGTATGTAATCTACCTCACCAACCGAGCAGAGGTGCACTACGGGTTCAATGGATGTGCTGCTTTGATGGATAGAAGAAAACTCTATAACTATTAATCAACATAGTAGATCTGTGTTTTAAAGCTCTCTAGGATAGCAAGCTAAGATTATTTTAGTGGATCCATTTCAAATATGGAGGAGGCAGAGGCACAAACAAGGCCCAACAACACCAAAATGCATAAGAGAATTAGGGCATGGTCCATATGGAAAGCGTAGATGATGCCCGTGGCCAGCTGTGTGCACATGTTGCCCGCCATGGTGACGACGAAGATCTCAGGGTCCTACATAAGGCTGAAGGAGGGCATGGAGAAGGCCATGGCCACGTAGATGAAGGTGGTGCCCAACAGTTTTGTTAGCTAGACCTGCGATGTCGACATGAGGGAGGGCTTCTTGTCGATATCGCGTGAAGGCTGGTTCGCTTCGCTTTGCTTTGCTGTGCTCTGTGGATATTTGCTCTGCTTGAAGGATGGCGAAATACATGGAAATGTTAGATCTGGGCATAAGGATCATGTTTAAGGTTTCAGTCTCACTGCCCTCAGACTGCTCGCATGTATTATCATCCTCCCTCTCATGATCACAATCTTAATACAAACCCCAAAGGGTCTAATGGAGTTTGTGACAGCGCCCATGCCCTAGACACAACCGCAAAGTTAGAGAAAGAGGGAAAGCTCTTTTTTTTCTATGTTTTCTACCATGGGGGAACCGTTTCTTAACCCTATTTCGTTTTCTTTATATACTTCAAACCTTAAAAGAAATAAGATTTGTTAAATGGATTTGAAGTATTGCTATATTGGGTGGCCAGTGTTTGGGGAGGCCTCTTCTAATTAATGATATGGATCATGATCCAAATAAAGTACACAATAATCCCATCCTCCACTCCGGTCCTAGATCCTGCATTACCACTGTCTTGCTCGGATGCCATCTACAAGACCATTGGGGACGACATCTTCGATCTCAGAGTAGGTGCAATTTTTTGTGCTCCATTAATGAGTACGAAGTCTGTTCATGGTGAGGAGAGCCGACGATATGGAGAAACAATATGGTGGCTTTCCTCAAGAAGTGACATGTGAAGAACTGCAAGCAAGAATCGTACGATGGCATCATAATGATTGGCCTGATTTACTGTGTGTTTATCGGTTTTTTTGTGGATGCGCCACTTGTATTGTGGCAAAGTGATGGAACCCAAATATTCATGGTAAAGCCAAAATTTGCCATCGAGATATGGGAGATAATAATCAGGCATGAAACAAGAATCAGAATCATTACTGCTAACAAAAATAAGAAAGCCGACGGAGTGTCCAAGACCGTGTGTAGGAACCTGCCCATTGATGAGTATTATAGGGGTGGCCACATACTATAGGCCGACAGTGGCAAGTGGAGGGAAATAAGGTTTTCGCCACTGAAATCATTACACCAGAACTAAAAAAATGGGAGAGGACGATGCTAGAAAAGGATTCACAATAGAACTTGAGTACCTAGCGAGGGAGCACGTGTGTAGCGGCCACTTGGTGATGAAGTCGATTTTCGAGGGGTTTGGACGTCGGTGTTGGAGGAGTGATTAAATTTTTTGGAAATAATTGAAATGCACCTGAAATGTGAGTATTGTGAGGGCACCAGGTGGTATGGAGTAAATTGTTGGCCATATCCCTTTATAAAGTGGAAGGAGAAGCTCACTTCAAATTTAAACATATTTTTTTAATATCATTGATGATGGGGCCACATGGCCATTGTAATTTCCCTTGGAGGGAAATATTTTTAATCATGGTGAAAGTGGCTGATAGTAAAACTTAATTGGCCTATTTTTTCCACATGAGAGTGGAAGTGATATAACTGATGACCGTGTAATTCCCCTGTGAGGAAAATTTTAAGACTATTTTTATTCCGCCTGAGAGCGATGTTGTTTATTTTGCTGCCTAGAGAGGCATGTTATTGTTTTTCCCAACAAGTTGAAGGCCCCATTTAGACACAAATTTAGGGGTATTTATAGTCGTTGGAAATGATTTTCCATAACGGACACAATGGTGGTGTCATATTGTAATTTTGAGGCTATTTCAATTGAGTTTTTTAGCCTCAAAATTTTTCTACCTTGGAGTGCACTTTCGGTTGTACCCGACACTCCCAAGGCACTTATAAGTGAACCTAGTATCTAGTAGTCTCCCCTTTCTACTTGGCGGATGCAGCGGCTGGTTACCCATGCATTTTGGTAAGATGAGGTGACTACAATAAGGACACTTATTCTAGGGACTACAGACATAGACACCCTAGACTCTATCCAAGGTTTTTTCGGATCTACTTCTGAAGACTACAGACGAAGACACTTCAATAGATTCTATTCAATTCTTCTTTCTTCTCCTCCACACTTGGATTCTAAGGCACAATTTTATTGTATTTCATGGCTCATATTTATTTCGTATTAAGGTGCATTTTCTAAAGATACCGACACCTCCTAGATTGAGTTCACCATGAGGAGGGATTTGATATTTTTGGTGAATCTAGTCATTGACCTACGAGAGGAAACATCCTCTGAGGATGACCTACAGAGGCAACAAACCTAGAAGTGGCTGACCCTGAGGCACTTAGACGGCTGACCCAGTTGCAACAGACCCATGGAAGTGGCTGACCCTGAGGCAATAGACCAAGATGTATACATAGTGAATCTAGCATTATTCATAGTTGGAGAGCCAAGTGCAAAGAGCATGAGCCTAGACAAAATCAACAATAAGAGAGGATGATAGGTTGTTTTAGAGAAGTCAACATTAATGGGGAATGTTACCTAATGTTGACTTGTTTTTTTTCTTCTTTAGTTAGGATAGTGAACTTTAAGGGGGAATGTTAGAGTTAAAGTGCACTATGCCTTCACCTTGACACTTGTTAGTTTCTCTTGACAAGCGTCATGTGTTGAATATAGGCTTATGCCTATATATTGTAAAGCCTCTCCTCCTGTCACGATTCTCCTTTGACATTCGCCAGATATAGCAGCCAGATCTAGATTTTTATTTATTTTTTTAATTGCACGTGCAGGTTATAAAAAAATGTCAAACTGCAGAGCAGATTAAAAAAAATACATCCCAAACAAGGGATGCCAATTTCCTCACTAAAGGGGTTCTTCTTTTGGTGCTCCCTCTCTCATTAATAGTAGCAGGGCTTCAATGGAGGATGCGTATGATGTTCGAGCTTCTTTATAGTACAAATCTACCAATAGAAATAGGAGACAGGCAGATAGATTCTCGGATCACTAGTTTCTGAAACAACCGCGTGGATGTTCTTGCACCAATAATAGATTTGGTAGAAAAAAATATTTTAGACCCCTAAAAATCTGAAAGAGGCTTGTCCTCGGATGGCGAGGATTGTCCTCTTTTCGATCGATTTTTCACACGGTATGCTTTTTCCAGATTTACAAAAAAAAAAAACTGGCTTCTAACTCCGGAAAGAAAAAGAACAGACCTAAAAAAAAAAACTTCTTCAAAGCCCTAAAGCCAGATCATAAATAACATATTTTACCACCATTAATATTTCCTCAAGCTTCTGGTTTCTGATCCATCAAATATGGAGAGCATACTCCCTCGCATGAAGAAACAAATGGGAAAAAAATGAGGGGAGGAGGGAGGATTTCCATGAGGGAAATCCCCCCTCAAGGGTTTCACAGGGTAGGGAAAGCCTGCTCTGATACCAAATGTTAGGCCTTATATAAAATGAACACAATGAGATAATATTACAAATGAAACACGGTTACAATATATAGGCATAAGCCTATATTCAACACATGACACTTGTTAAGAGAAACTGACAAGTGTCAAGGTGAAGGCAAGTGCATTTTAACTCTAACATTCCCCCTTAAAGTGCACTATCCTAACTAAAGAAGAAACAAAACAAGTCAACATTAGGTAACATTATTGGGGTATATAGATGTGTGTTTAAGTAATAAAATAAAAAATGGGGTTGGAATCGAACATATTTTGGGGAAGTGACATTAGATATGGGAAGCATATAGGAGGTCAACCCTTATATAGATTAATTTTGATTTTGTTTTTTCCATTTTGTATCATTTTGACTCCATTACCCAATAAGATAAGTCCATATGGTTTTTATGTGTTTGCAAGTAGAAACCCCCTATTATGCACCAATAATATGGGTAGAATAACTCATTCACATGTACCTATTTAGAGGGAGAGAATTTTTCTGTCAATATTTTTCATTTTTCTAAGGTATCTTTAGAGACTTAATTGGGCATATGAAACAACCACCAGACAAAAATAAGGCAGGTAAGGCTCAGTTAACCTAAAGCAACACCACAATGCTAAAATTTTCTAAGTATAGAGAGCTATCAAAATTTTGAGACAATGATATCCAATAACCATAAATGCATCTGACATCCAATATGGCTAAAACTCATGTTTCAACTAAGGCAGAGGAACCTAGTATTTTTTATTTTAGCATCCGATTCAAATTTTAACTAAGTATGAGATTTGGAAAAAAATCTAAAATGCTAATGTTAGTATATGCTTGATAAACGTTTGGCATTTGATGTGTTAAGAAATTTTTTTGGCTATGGATAAGAGATTGGAATTCAATGTTATAGTAGATTGTATTGGGTGCAACAAAATTTTGGATATGTAGCAAATATGGTTAGATTTTTTAAGGTTTTTATGTTAGCATAGGTTGCATAAAAATATAGCACCAAATAGAAGAGAGCTAGAATGCAAAATATACCAAAGAATTGAACCCAACACATAAGGGTTATATCAAGTGGAAGCTCATTCGATGTATGACAAAATTCTTTACAAAAGATAAAAAAAGTGTCAAAGTTTGTTAAATGTTTCAAATGATGATGTCATCATAAGACACTTAAAAGTCTAGCAAATATATAAAAGAGTGCTAGAGAAATATTTGATAAGAATAAAATCTTGACGATCAAGTATCTAGCTTTTGGCATCTAGAGTCATGCATAAGAGTGTGATATATTAAAAAAGGATGTTAAAATTCTAAAGGTATTTATTTCATCAAGGTAAGCTAAGAAACAAAATATCTGACAAAAGGTTATATTAAGTGTTGAAAAGGTCCAAAAAAATAATGGTTCCTGCATAATGGAATAAAGGATTGATCTCATCCACGGAAAGAGAAATCCTATGAAAGGTCAAAGTTCTCAATCAAGCTCATGATAGTGATAATCTATTGTTAGAAAATATCAATAGCCAAAAGCTTTCTTGACTGACACATGTATCGATACAGTTGGGCCAATCTTGAGGTAACTAAAAGTAAAATAAACTTGTCAAATGATCATATGGATTAGATGAAGGTACTTTGGTTGCCACTCTCTCAAATGAAGTTAAAGTAAGCCACATCAACATCATGGTGCCAATATAGTTGCAACAAAATGAGCTAGAGAAGGATACACACATGTTGCACCAACCTAATAGGTTTGTAGTCCATTATATGAGCAATGATGCTAAAATAATTGAATGCAAATGTAAAGCTATATATATGAATTTAGTTCATTCAAATGGTTGGCTCTTTAGATTTTACAATTGTGCATTTTGTATGATTGAAGGCTATATGCCCCCTAAGGAAATATTGTGTGTTGTTTGGCATCTATAAAATATTATTACAAAATATATATGTACAACTTTATATTGCCTTTTTAAGTATTACTACCATAAAATATCATAGGTTATCTCACAATATCACACAAAATATTACACATGTACCAATATTAAATAACCACAATATTAAAGGTTGAGATAATAACAAAATAAGTGTTATATTTTGAAGATTTAAAATTAAATAAAATGCATTCACAAGTATTGAAATAAGCATGCAATGTTATAGCTATGATAATGGCTAACTAATATGCATAAAAATATGATAGAAAACTTGATATAATGCTCTAGAAATACTCATTTAAGAAAGCTCACAAAAATTACAGTGCTCCTCTAATGGATTTTACAAGCTCTCCATATTAGTAAAATGGAGCTACATTGTGAATACTACTACTCTAACCTATGCACTCAAAAAATCCTCTCTAAATCACTCACTATGAGGGCTTTATATATGAATATAGGTTTCTTGCTCCTTACTCAACCCTAAGACTCATGTACATAATTGCACATTATAACACTTTTGCATTTATTACATTGCTTTAATAAACTATTTAGCTTCTAATATAATCCTAATCTAATTATGTACCCATTATGGTACATTAGTAAAGGACCAAATACTATAATATATTCCAACACCCCCCTGTATTACATTATTTGGTCGTTGAAGACTTTAGTATTCAATAATAATCTTTGTCTCTTGCATATACTTCAGCTTGGATGAGGTTTTCTTGAACTTTTCTTTAATTTACCCTTCATAGTATTACTCCTTGGCCTGACTCATCTTCTTCTTCTTTCATGTCTTTAGGTCCAATTTTTGCACTTTCATATATGGTTGTATTGTCACATGATTCCTGGAAAAGTGTTTTCTCTTTTCCTTTGTACTTCATATTTCCATATTTAGAGACTTTTGAACAAGAATTCAAGGCATCATGATAATATTTTGAGTTAGTAGAACTTGAAGTATTAGTACTACATGATGCTTGAAATATTTTCTCTAGGAATGATTCATCTATCATTGTTTTTACTTTGAGTAGTTCAATTAATTCTTTTTGCTTTGCAAATTCTTCCTAGATATTTTGAATTGAAAGTAATGTCATGTAGAGAATGCTCCAAAACTCCAAAGAAACTGAAATATATTTCTTTTCAATATCAATTGCTTCAATAAGCCTAGCATGAAGATGAAATTTCATGGTAGTGAAATTCTCTAAAGAACACAAGCTTATACTGAGAGGGGGGGGTGAACAGTATAAGACCTCTTTTTACTTTTTCCTTTATACTTCAAAATAGTAAAGCAATATACCCAAAGCAATGCACAATATCATCCACAAAGTGACACCAATTTTAACGTGGTTCACCCGAATGGTTGGGCTACGTCCACAAAACTTTTCTCTAAAAGTTATCTCAAAGTTCTTTGGGAATCCTTCCCAATTACAATGTTTATGAGCCTCGGCCCAAAGGAGATACCTTCCCCCAATCAGAATTTATGAGCCTCTGCTCAAAGGAGATACCTTCCCCTAATCATAATTTATGAGCCTCTGCTCAAATGAGATACCTTCCCCTCTGCTCTGGAAATGATCCCTCAGAAGATCAATTGCCTCTACCTCTTGCCAGACACGTGGAACTCCTTTCCACCGAAGACCTCCTATCCTCAATGCTTAGCCTAAGAGACCTCTGCCTTCTATGATCACGTCCACAGTAGCTCAGCAACCTATACCAAACACAATCAATCGGTCTAGTACAAGTCTTCCTCTGTCTGGCAGATCTGTCCAACTCTTGAACAAATCAATCCTCTGCATACAAGCCTTCTCAAAGACTTGTCAAATCTATCCTCAGGTTCTTCTCATAGAACCAATGCACCTCTGTCCTCAAGTTCTCTGATAGAACTATCAAACTCAGCTCACAAGTCCTCTGCTAGGACCTGTCCAAATATTCTCACAAGTCCCCATCGAAACCTGTCCAAAAACTGCTCACAAGTCCCCACCGGAACCTATCCAAAACTGCTCACAAGTCCCCACTGGAACCTGTCCAAAAACTCAGCAAGCTCACCAAGAAAAACTTTCTTAGTAGGAAATCACAAAGTGAATTGTTAGAGACCCAATGTGATTTGTCAAACTCATAGAAGCATAAAGAGAATTGTTAGAGACTCAATATGTTCTATACTCAAATCCCAATCTCAAAACTCAACTCAAATCAACTCAGCTCAATCTCAATCTCAAATCTGAAAACTCAACTCAATATCTGAAATGGATAGGATAGAATGTTTTCTTTCAAGAACATGAAACCCCAACAATTGCCAACTATGCAAAGAATCACATAACAATGATACTCATGTTCTTTTCACCATCAATTAGGGTTTCAACAACAATGCTCATCAAACAAGGTTTAGTCAACCAACACCATTCAACTCAACATCAACCTTGAAGCATTCAACCAATCATCACAAGAAAAGGAAACAAGTAGAAATCCTTTTCCCTCCAAAGATATTTGAACAAAACAACCACCAACACAATATCACCAAATGCAAAGAATAACTTGCTCAAATCAACTCAATGGAGTAAGCCCAATATCATGAATCAAGTAAAGCAATAACTTGATCAAACAACCTCTATGGAAGCAACTCAACCATCAAACTCAAAACAGCCAACCAAGGGTTCCACCAACTCAATGCAAGTAGCTAGACTCACAAATATAAACCCTAGTGCACAAAGCTTCCACTATCTCAAACCAAAAATTATGCATTCACCAAAAACTCTCCTTAAGGATAACAATGCATAAGTAGTCTTCAACAAACCAGAAAATAGGATTTACACCTAGCCAAAGGATACCTAGTAGAATACCTTTTCACTCCAACCTTATTTCAGAAAACATACACCAATCATACTCATAAGAAGAATGTGCCCATACCTTATTGGAGTAGAAGATAATTGAACCTTCAAGCTGTCACCACACACAACTCTCAAACTTCCAACCAAGTTAGGGTTAGAATAAAAAGAAATGAGCAATAATATAAACTTCCTTTATTACACCTTTTAGCTCCACTTCTTTAAACACAACCACCATAACATGCCAATAAATCAACAATCACGGACTCACACCTTATACCTCCATTTTTAATTTTAGCATAGCAAAGAATAATCTTAAAAATACATCCAAAGAAATATGCCCTTATTTCTCCTAAGCTTTTATTCAATGCTAATCACAAAAGCCAAAACTCATAAAATTTAATCACACCTTATAAATCGCTGTCCAAGAAACTCCGAATTTCGTGGCATAAAGACGTTTTAATAAAAACGTGTGTTACTCTAGCAAAGCACCCCCACGAGACTCGAAACGGCGACCTCCGCCAATGCAGTGCCCAACAACAACCTTCGCTGCCACTAGCCCAGGCGGGCTACGAAGTTCACAAGTGAACTTCCCTCCACTTCACCCTCAAAAAAAACTCTCGAAGACTTTTCAACCACACGTGCTTCTAAGTCTTCCTTCGATCGTAGCGAATACAGAGCACAAACACCGCAAATTGCATTCGGGGAATTTCGAATTAATTAGCCTTCCAACCTTAGGAGTTGGAGAATAAATAGTCTCTTCGAAGACACCTTGACGTCGGCAGAAATAAAGACCATTTCGAAATTAATCAAAAGTCTTTTCAAAAAGGGTTTAAAAACCCTTAAATAATTTTAATAAATTAAGAATAAAAAAAGGTTTAAAAACCTTTAAGTATTTTTAATAAATTAAAAATAATTTCTCCCTTAATTAATTAAATAATTAATTAATTAAAACCTTGAAGGGTTTTAAATAATAATTAAATAAATAATAAAGAGAACCTCCATTGGTTTTAATAAAAACCATTTAACTTGGTTTTAATAAAAACCCTATCCAACTTGGTTTTAATAAAAACCGGTTTCATTTTAATGAAAAACCCTTGCCAATGGAATCTCTCCGGATTCTCTTAAAAATATTCTCTTGGAATCTTCCACCTTTGAAGCCAACACATCCTCTTAACATTAATGCCATTTCCTTTTGACATCAATGACAACTCATAGACAAGAAGCTAGGATCTCAAACCCAAAATTGCCAACAATCTCCCCCTTTGTCATTGATGGCAAACCATGCTTCTCAACAACACAGAAACTCAACATAAACAGCTCCCCCTGTCTTGAGGCTCTCCCCCTTACTCAAATCTCTCCCCCTTTGTCATCAATGGCAAAGGGTCACCTTTGGGGCTCGGGACTAAGAATGAGCCTCTTAGCTTAGTCCCTCCCCCACCTCCTGATGAGGTGATTAATTCTTGGGTGGGAGTAAAACTCCCATTAGGCATTGATCATCATCAGCGTCTATAACTTCCTTTTCGGGCCTTCTCTTGAACTCTTTGTCCATATTCCTATTCCTGTCATTGTTCTTGTTCTTGTTCTCATCCCTGTTCTTGTCCATGCCTTGATCCTTGGACCTGATCATGCCACTGTTCCTATTCCTGTATTCTGGAATTTCAGCTCTACACTGTCTGATTGTGTGACCTTCATTGTTGCACTTGAAACACTTGATGATGTTGTTTCTCTGAGGTAAACCTGATCTTTGAATCCACCAGTTTTGACCAAACCTATTTTGACCAAACCTGTTCTGGCAAAACCTGTTCTGACCAAACCTGTTCTGGCCAAACTTGTTCTGACCAAACCTGTTCCTGTTATTTGCCTTGCAATAAACTGCCTTGTGCCCAAACTATTGACAAGAGTAGCAATACCCTTGAAAGTAACTAGCACTTTTGAAACTTTCATTTACCTCCTTCACTTGAGCCATGCAATGTGAAGCCATGTGACCAAACCTGTGACAAGCAAAACATCTCGCCTTGAAACTTTCCTTTAATTGACCTCTTAGGTTCGAAAACTTCTTCTTCTCATTCTGAATTCTGTTTTCTATTTCTGTGCATCTATCATTCAAGGACTCCTTTTCTGAAATACTTTCCTCATCAGAACTCTCTTCCTTTTGGAGTCTCTTACTAGACTCTCCAACTTGTTCCTTGTGTGGCTTAACAAAACCAAGGCCTGTTTTATCTATTGTCTTTCTTTGACCTTTGATGAGTGACTTAACCTTTTTGGAGCTATCTTGAAACCCGTAAAGCTTATCCTTGTACTCTTTAGTTTCCTCTTTCAAAGAAGCCATTTTCTGTTCTAACTCACTATACTCAAGAACCTTAGACTCTAACTCATCCTTGAGTTCTTGTGTCTTAGCCATAGAGAAGTCAAGACTTTCTATAAGATCATCTCTCTCCATACAACATTCATCTAACTTATCCTTGAGTCTAGCATTCTTCTTTCTTTCCTTTTCCAAAGCACTAAGAGCACTAATAAGTTCACTTTCAAGATCTACTTCACCTTCCTCTATATCTTCCTTTATTTGTTTGCTTTTTGAATCATCAAAGCCTTTTTCAGATTTCTTATCACTAGAGGTGCTACCCTTTTCAAAGACCATACATGCATCTTCCTTATAGTTTTCTGAAGCATCCTCATACATACTAGAAACCAAATCATTATTTGTGCAATCATCCTCAAGGTGACCAAAATTTCCACATCTAAGACATTTCATGATAATGAATCTATGTTTCGGTTCTTCCTCTTTTCTGATATGAACAACATCTCATTTTCATTATCACTTGAAGAACTTTCACTATCACTACTAGAACACTTACTTGCTTTGTCTAGGTAGAAACTCTTCTTGTGCTTGTGAGAATACCTCTTTCCTTGATTGTTGTGCTCATATTTATTTTTCCTGTGATGCTTGTGCTTTTCAAAATCCTTGCTCTTAGAATCTTGTTTATCTTCATCACTTTCATTCTTGGGAACAGAACAGTCAGTAGCATAATGACCAAACTTTCCACAATTGAACATCTTATATTTTTCATACTTTTGTGCTTTCTAGAGAACCTTGCCTTTCTTGCTGTAATATGCCTCTTCAAAGACTAAAATCGACTCATCAAGAATAGGTGCTGCATTGCCACTTGAATGATCCATTGTGTTCTTTACTAGCTTTTCCTTCAAGATGTTAAACTTTTCGAAGGCACCTGCTCTGATACCAATTGAAGAACACAAGCTTATACTGAGAGGGTGGGGGTGAACAGTATAAGACCTCTTTTTACTTTTTCCTTTATACTTCAAAACAGTAAAGCAATATACCCAAAGCAATATCAAAGCAATGCACAATATCATCCACAAAGTGACACCAATTTTAACGTGGTTCACCCAGAATGGTTGGGCTACATCCACAAAAATTTTCTCTAAAAGTTATCTCAAAGTTCTTTGGGAATCCTTCCCAATTACAATGTTTATGAGCCTCGGCCCAAAGGAGATACCTTCCCCCAATCAGAATTTATGAGCCTCTGCTCAAAGGAGATACCTTCCCCCAATCAGAATTTATGAGCCTCTGCTCAAAGGAGATACCTTCCCCTCTGCTCTAGAAATGATCCCTCAGAAGATCAACTGCCTCTACCTCTTGCCAACACGTGGAACTCCTTTCCACCGAAGACCTCCTATCCTCAATGCTTAGCCTAAGAGACCTCTGCCTTCTATGATCACGTCCATAGTAGCTCAACAACCTGTACCAAACACAGTCAGTCGATCTAGTACAAGTCTTCCTCTGTCTGTCAGATCTGTCCAACTCTTGAACAAATCAATCCTCTGCATACAAGCCTTCTCAAAGACTTGCCAAATCTATCCTCAGGTTCTTCTCATAGAACCAATGCACCTCTGTCCTCAAGTTCTCTGATAGAACTATCAAACTCAGCTCACAAGTCCTCTGCTAGGACCTGTCCAAATCTGCTCACAAGTCCCCATCGAAACCTGTCCAAAAACTGCTCACAAGTCCCCATCGGAACCTATCCAAAAATTGCTCACAAGTCCCCACCGGAACCTATCCAAAACCTGCTCACAAGTCCCCACCGGAACCCTGTCCAAAAACTCAACAAGCTCACCAAGAAAAACTTTCTTAGTAGGAAATCACAAAGTGAATTGTTAGAGACCCAATGTGATTTGTCAAACTCATAGAAGCATAAAGAGAATTGTTAGAGACTCAATATGTTCTATACTCAAATCCCAATCTCAAAACTCAACTCAAATCAACTCAGCTCAATCTCAATCTCAAATCTGAAAACTCAACTCAATATCCGAAATGGATAGGATAGAATGTTTTCTTTCAAGAACATGAAACCCCAACAATTGCCAACTATGCAAAGAATCACATAACAATGATACTCATGTTCTTTTCACCATCAATTAGGGTTTCAACAACAATGCTCATCAAACAAGGTTTAGTCAACCAACACCATTCAACTCAACATCAACCTTGAAGCATTCAACCAATCATCACAAGAAAAGGAAACAAGTAGAAATCCTTTTCCCTCCAAAGATATTTGAACAAAACAGCCACCAACACAATATCACCAAATGCAAAGAATAACTTGCTCAAATCAACTCAATGGAGTAAGCCCAATATCATGAATCAAGTAAAGCAATAACTTGATCAAACAACCTCTATGGAAGCAACTCAACCATCAAACTCAAAACAGCCAACCAAGGGTTCCACCAACTCAATGCAAGTAGCTAGACTCACAAATATAAACCCTAGTGCACAAAGCTTCCACTATCTCAAACCAAAAATTATGCATTCACCAAAAACTCTCCTTAAGGATAACAATGCATAAGTAGTCTTCAACAAACCAGAAAATAGGATTTACACCTAGCCAAAGGATACCTAGTAGAATACCTTTTCACTCCAACCTTATTTCAGAAAACATACACCAATCATACTCATAAGAAGAATGTGCCCATACCTTATTGGAGTAGAAGATAATTGAACCTTCAAGCTGTCACCACACACAACTCTCAAACTTCCAACCAAGTTAGGGTTAGAATAAAAAGAAATGAGCAATAATATAAACTTCCTTTATTACACCTTTTAGCTCCACTTCTTTAAACACAACCACCATAACATGCCAATAAATCAACAATCACAGACTCACACCTTATACCTCCATTTTTAATTTTAGCATAGCAAAGAATAATCTTAAAAATACATCCAAAGAAATATGCCCTTATTTCTCCTAAGCTTTTATTCAATGCTAATCACAAAAGCCAAAACTCATAAAATTTAATCACACCTTATAAATCGCTGTCCAAGAAACTCTGAATTTCGTGGCATAAAGACGTTTTAATAAAAACGTGTGTTACTCTAGCAAAGCACCCCCGCGAGACTCGAAACGGCGACCTCCGCCAATGCAGCGCCCAACAACAGCCTTCGCTGCCACTAGCCCATGCGTGCTACGAAGTTCACAAGTGAACTTCCCTCCACTTCACCCTCGAAAAAAACTCCCGAAGACTTTTCAACCGCACGTGCTTCTAAGTCTTCCTTCGATCGCAACGAATACAGAGCACAAACACCGCAAATTGCATTCGAGGAATTTCGAATTAATTAGCCTTCCAACCTTAGGAGTTGGAGAATAAATAGTCTCTTCGAAGACACCTTGACGTCGATGGAAATAAAGACCATTTCGAAATTAATCAAAAGTCTTTTCAAAAAGGGTTTAAAAACCCTTAAATAATTTTAATAAATTAAGAATAAAAAAAGGTTTAAAAACCTTTAAGTATTTTTAATAAATTAAAAATAATTTCTCCCTTAATTAATTAAATAATTAATTAATTAAAACCTTGAAGGGTTTTAAATAATAATTAAATAAATAATAAAGAGAACCTCCATTGGTTTTAATAAAAACCATTTAACTTGGTTTTAATAAAAACCCTATCCAACTTGGTTTTAATAAAAACCGGTTTGGTTTTAATGAAAAACCCTTGCCAATGGAATCTCTCCGGATTCTCTTAAAAATATTCTCTTGGAATCTTCCACCTTTGAAGCCAACACATCCTCTTAACATTAATGCCATTTCCTTTTGACATCAATGACAACTCATAGACAAGAAGCTAGGATCTCAAACCCAAAATTGCCAACATTCTATTTTAGCACCTCACTATAGATCAATATTGAAACAAGATCTAAGTTCTTGATTTTATCCAATATATTTTTGATTCCAAATTTTATAACATTAGCCTTTTCCATTCTAATGGTGTTGTTCATATCATTGTTCACTTCATTATTTGAAGTTGACATATTTATCTCCCTTGAATTATTTTTAAATTTGTAGAGTCAATATTGGAAATATTTTTCAAGATTTTCTAGTTATTGAGTGAGTAATGAGCTTGATACTTTTGCTAAGCTTTCTAGTTTCAATTTGAGTTGAATTAATTTTTACTTCCCAGTAATGAGAAGATTCTACTTCTATCACTTCCAATTAAGTATTTGAATCCTCTTATAGAGATCTTAAAAATCCAATTTTCACTAGTAGACTTTCAATGTCTTTTATTGGATTTTTTATGTCTCTTTTATTTAGATGTGAGACTAGTAAGTTCACTATTCCAAATAATGTTTGGTGCAAGTAATAATATTCAATTATGATTCAATGCTATAAGAAATTTCTAAACTTCTATAATATTAATTTGATGCAGAATACCTTATATCTCCCAAGTTAGAAATTTTATAAATATCATGTATTTAGTTTTTCTAATCCTTATAACTCCTTGTCTTAGATCTTGCAAGTATATTTGAAGAAATAATAATCATGGTTCTAATGCTTCTAATTCCAACTAATTATCTAAGGTAATATTTCTATAAATTAACACCTTATTACTCCTATCAAGCACTTTCTCTAGTGTAAGTTGATTTTCAACTTTAATAGAATTTGCAATATAACTCTTTCCTTTGTTTTGAATTTGTAGGCACTCTGTAATTGATTTTATTTTATGCACCTTAGTAATAGTCAACTTATTTCAACTCTAAATTATAACTAAGGTCTCCACTTTCTTCTTTATCTATATGTGCGCTCCTTTCAATGTTGGTGTTTTAGACCTGTGCACTCCTCCAACATCTAAATTTAGACCTTTTGGCTTCTATTAACCTCAGCGAATGTGATTTCCTCCATAATTCACTCAGATGGAAATAGATTTATTCTTTCAATGTTGTTTTGGTCAGAATTTGACCTTCTATTTCACTAGCAGATGTTGTCTTCTATGATGTCAAATAGATTTGGTCTGTGAGTTCCTTGATCTACGAACTCCTTGATTTGTTGTAAGTGTTATACTTCACTGTCAATGTTGGCCTATACTCTTGAATTACTGAATGTGCTCATATATCTTTGCTAGATTTTCTAGACTCTTATGTGCACCTTTCTTTATCTGACGAGCAGTATCCTCTTCAATATTAATGTGCTGGTCTATGCACTTCACTTTAATTGATGAACTCACTATGTTATTTCTTCTCGATATTTGTGACAACTTAGGCTTCTTAAGTTCTCTTTTGGATTCCCAATTTTCCTCCTTATTTTTAATGCTATATCCACTTCAATGAGTGGTATATATGTACTCCTTTGTGAGCATCTTCTTTTAAGTCTGACATAGTGTAGTATGGGAAGTGCCAAGTGGCACTTACATTATCTGGTCTTTTAGAAATGACTCTATTGTACCTTCTTACAACACCTATGATAAGTGGTGTTAATAACCTTAATTTATTCTTCCAATGTCTTATTGAGAGGTGATGTAATCAATGCTTCAATGAGAGTTTTATTCAAATGATGTTTTCTCTCAAACATTCCTCTATGTTGTGTGATTGAGTTAGCTCCAAAAACTGATATTTATCCTCTTGATTGCATGAAAATACCTTTTACACATGGTAGGTTATTCATATAATACTTTTCCATAACTTTCTTGGTCTATACAATGCTCTTGTCTACCTAAATTATCACTCGTTCACTATAGGTTTGATTGTAGTCCAATGCTTCAATTGAACTCTTTCTCCTAATGCTTCTATTGAAGAGGAATATTTTTTATTCTCTTAAAATATTCTCTGGTAGTGAGTAATATTATCCTTGAAATTGACTTGAATGATATAATCTATGTTTTAATTAGATATGTTTCCTCCTTGTATGCTTGTTGAGTTTGCATTACAACATGTACTTGCTTCCACACTAGATACTTGAACTAAATGGAATTTTTTCTTTGGTGCAAGTTGTGTGGGAATAATGGTGACTAAAATTGGTGTGATACTAATAATAATTTAACCAAAGGCTACTCAAATATTTTGAATATACTTTCCTTGATGTTCGTAATATAGTTATTTCTCTTGCTTTTGTATTCACCATTATCATTGTCATCCCTTGTACACAGTACCTGTTATTGCTTCTTCTCTATCAATGTTGGCTACTTATGTGCTATATTATGGTCACTGTAATGTGTTCTTGAGACACTCCTACTTTTATATTCTTCCAATATAGGTTATATGGAAATGTGATTTTCACTGTTGTTTGAGAATTTTTCGTTCTCTTTTCAATGTTGTTAAACTTTTCTCCTTTTCCTTAGATATAATTCACTATTAGAGCTTTCTGAAATGGCTCTAATGATATGCTTGAAAATTTAAAGAGTGATGGTTTAAAAATTTTCTCCCTTGTGCTCTTAAAATTATTCTTTTGACCTCTTGAAATTGGTCACTTCCACTTATTTTCAAACTGAGATGAGTGGGATAATACAGGGTTCAATATTACCTCCAAATCCTTGGTAATATTTTCCTTTGCTTGGCTATGTTTACACTAATAAATCCAAGCTTTCAATATTGTATTTTGCACTATAGGAAATGCAAAAATGTAGTCTTATTTTACTTAGAATAGGCAATAAAATTTTGGTGTGTTTCTTTCTCTTGAAATATACCTAACTTCTATTTTTCTATTGTGTAGATTTGAACCTTATAAACTATAACTTCTACACTACTTTGAAGACTTGAATGAGTGCTATCTATGCAACCTTTAAACCTTAAAATCAGTGCTTTATAACCTTAATAATAATCCAAATATAAAAGCTCAACTAATGAACTCTTACACCTTATGTTGCTTAACTTTTTCCTTTTAGATGATGATGGTGATGGTGACTTTAGTCACTTAAATTTGCTTCATTTTTTAGATGATATTGCAGGTCTTCTAGGCTGTCTAAAACAACTCTCTTGCTCACCTTTTTGCAGCTTCAAAACTTCACTAATTTTCTGCCCAATATTGTAACTTGGTGGATCAAATGCTCCTTCAGGATGTACCTCTGAAATCAAATATTTAGCAGCTATTAACGCTGCCCAAATTGCTGTCTTTTTTTCTCCTCAAATATGAAACAATTCAGATTTTAAAGCAGTCAATACCTTAACTGAAAAGTTATCCTTGAATTCCAAAAATTTTGTGGGATACTCCTCCAAATCGCAGTTGATATATTCACTCAAGAACCCTTAAACGATGGTCCCCAAATATCTCAGATTTGGTGGTTTTTATATCTCCTTTCTCTTGCCGAATTCTGAATTCAAACTAGATCTACTCCTCAAACAATCTAACAGTATTGAGATCTATTCCAAACTACCTTGAAATTTAACAAACTTCTTGCCAAACCTTCTTATTTGGGCTTGTTGTCGAATGACAACAATTGTCCCAATTCCTTATCTAGCATAAGCTTCTCCCTTGGTAGTAAAATTCTTTAATGAGATCTTCTAGGAACTCCTTCAATGAGGCTCTCCAAGCCTTCTTCTTGTTTCTCCTTAAGACCTCTTGAAGGTCCTCAATATTGCAGCTTTAAAACCTTCAATAAGACCTTCCTTGGCCTATTCACTCTTCAAATATGGAAGTTTCATAGTGAGATCTTCTTCTAGGATCTCCTAAATCTTTTGCTACTAAAATATTGCAATAAGAATTTTGTTAGTCCTTCTCAATGCTCAATATTCCAAATATGGAAGTTCCTCAATAGGGTATTCTATGGACCTCTTCTTTGATGTGAAGTTTTCTATCTTCAATGAAGATCACCAATCTCCAATATTCACTAGGAATCTTCTCCTTGAGTCTCTTCTTCCTTCAATGGGGTCTTATTTCTAGGACCTCCTTCCTAGATTTACAATCTCCAATGTGGCTTCCTTAGCCACTAGATATTTACTTAATATTCAACTTGAAGTCTTTAATCCAAAAATTTTCCAATGGGACCATTATCCTTAGGTCTCCAAATATTTTATCTCTAATTTTATACAACAAAGAACTAATCCCTGCACAAGGAAATTACTTTGAATTTTAGGCAACAAAGATGAAATTCTTCTCTATCTATTGTAGGAAGTTTCCCAACTTCTGAGAGTTAATTTTCTACAACAAAAAATATTAGAAATAGAAATTTTATAAATCTATAAAAAATGATATTTATTAGTTGGATTACCAATCTATTGGATTCAATGTTGAGTCCTAGTCTTCATAAGTTTTCTTGCAACTATGTGGAAAAATTCTAGTGAATATAAAATTTTAGAAATCTGGAAATGAGATTTACAATCTCCTCTTAATCACTCATGTGGCTTTCTCTATTTCCTATTGTTATAACTAGAGTTTATTTTATCAATAAATATATTATGGTGGTGTTTGCATGTAGTTGTGCACAATGGTAGGTTTGGTTTAAAAATACTCAACAATAACAATGGTGATCACTTATGGTTTTCCTTTGATCCACTATGGCTATGATACCATTGTTAGCTTTTGAAGCTTTAAAATTAAATAAAATGCATTCACAAGTAATGAAATAAGTATGCAATGGTATAGCTATGATAATGGCTAGCTAATATGCATGCAAATATGATAGAAAACTTGATACAATTCTCTAGAAATGCTCATATAAGAAAGCTCATGAAAATTATAATGCTCCTCTAATAGATTTTACAAACTCTTCATATTAGCAAAATAGATCTACATTGTGAATACTACTACATTGGATCTACATTGTGAATACTACTCTACTACAAGGATCATGCAACTAAACAACCAACTACCTAGAAGACTAGCCAATTTTACAACCAATTATAGAACATTTAATTTGAATTTATTGTATCTTATTCGACCACAAATTCTAAACAAGTAAATGAATACAACACAAATATAGAATTTAGAAGAAACACCATAATCATTCAACATGCTTAAATTAGAAAGATGCAGTAGTCCATACATACATGCTCTGCAAATGAATTGAACCAGAGGATAAACATCAGTTAGTTTGTATTAAGATGCAATTTTCCATTTTACATATGAATTGTAAACACTTAAGAACCAACCTGTTTTCCTTTTACATACTTATATATATAGGATTTCTACAATATCATCATTATCAAAAGATATAACTATTTTAGAAACATAATATTATTGTGTTAGAGAGAGTGCCAACTAATCGGATTATTTGAAATTATCGCCACACGAACTGCCTCATCGTGATCTATTGACCTAGCCAAAATCTGTGTTTTTTTAGTAGTGTTGAGCCTACTGCTTGCATCTAGTTCATTGCTTTTCACTAATTATTTTTGGTTGAGCCACACGATCACATACATAATATCATGAGCATAACCAATTTACTCAGATTATTTTGATAAGTGATATCATCATATAAGTGTCCTAAGATGATGAAAATCCTATGCAGGTGATCCAGTGCTAGATTTGATTGAGTCGACTACCAAGATTATGTGTTGTAAAGTCATGATATCATATATTTGGAATATTGGAGGACTTTGGACAAGTAGATGGGCTTTAGTGGCATCAAAAATTATTTTTCTTACCATCCAAAAATCTTTGGTATCAAGTTGGGGATTAGGTACCCATCCGATATTTGACCAGAAAAAAAAAATTCAAGCTTCCAAAATTGGAATTCAGCAATAAGCTAGATATTTGGTAGCTTTCTTGGCTTAGATCAAGTAAAAATCATCTAACATTCTCTAAAATTTGATTTTATTGGCTTTCAATCTTTGGTAAAATAGTTGATAAGCTTTCAAGTATTTATTAGGTGTAACTCTTTCAGTGGCATTGGTACTTAGCTAATTTTTGCAATGCGATATCCTTCCACATAGTTTGGGTATTTAGTAACTTTCCAGGCTCTAATAAAGCATGATTCCTCTATAACTTCTTGGAATTATCCATTTTTCTTTATGCATGTGCTAAAGCTTTTGGTCCATCCTGAGGAGCGAGCGTGTGTAAATATTCTGGTCACTACCACTTTCTTAATAAGGTTGGACATTTAGGACTTGGTCGGGCCCCATCCAAGGAAAAAAACTTCCAAAACCTCTTGGACGTAGTGGATTCATACTCCTTGGTTGGTTCAAATATCTGAGGCCTTGTCGGGCCTCAATTGGATACAAAACTTTTAGCCACATCCAGACTTAGCCAATTTCATACTAAACGCTTAAATACCTTCGTGTTGTGTAGTTTATTTATTTTTAGCACTTCCTTGTTAATGTGTGTGTGGGTGGTGGTATAAAACACCCATATTATTTGTGGATCTTAGGGTATTTTTATCTCATAAATAGTGAACTCAGACTAACTATCCACATACTGCAAGGAAGTGGCAAAAATAGGGCTAGAATAAGAGATACATTACTAAGGCCTATGCATGGAATAATGATAAAAACTATGGTGATGGAATGGATAATGGAATCCATATTTAACTTCATAGGTAGTAAGTGGTAGTGGGATGGAGGTAATGAAATCAAAGTTTTTCATGGGGACACCTAGAGAATGGGGCTTTTCTAGGAGACTCAGACTAGGGTATGTAGGATAAATTATGAAAATAAAATTACTAACAAAAGTATGTATAGAAGTGAAAAAAGAAAAGTAGAAAACAAAATGGTAAATACCTAAAATATGAGACACACCCACAAAAATAGAACTTTATAAGTAAATCTTGTTGTAGTTGTAGGTTATTTTAGAACCAAGCCAAACACCTTAGGAAATCACCATCCTTATAGTTGTTATGTTTCCCATTCTTTTATTTTTTCTTGACCCAACCTAGTAGGAAGCTTTTCATGATATCATCAACTAGCCTCCAATCCTTTAATTTGTTCCTCATTGTGCCTTTTCTTATGTTGAAGGATACTTGTCAATGGTAGCATGAAATAGGTGTATGCTTTGAACTTATTTGTGCGACTGGTCACCTCATAATTGCTTGCAATCTATATGGATCCTACAAGTGCCATTGATTTCACTTGAGGTAGTACAATCATTGATGTATATCCGATATTTTAGTATTATTAATATGATAGAAATTTATTACTACTACCTTCTTGTTTTTTGTGCTAGATACATATTTCACACCTATCTCTCAATATTCTTTTACACTTGTTCCATTGTGCTTTGAAGTCATTATTTTTGATAAGACATTATGGTTCAACTGTACAAAAGAACAAAAAGCAATATAATACATATATTTTTGTAATCACCTCCTAGTGGTATATGTTGTTGTGACCCTTCTTCTTGTGGAGGCTCCCTTTGTGCAGATATTCCTGATGATTTTCCATGTTGTGAAACAACCTTAGATGACACAACTATGTGGAGTTTTTGGCACATATTTTCCCATATGTCATATCCCACGATGGACCTCATGATGGTATATAAAGCACAACATCCACATAGAGATTTGTAAATTAGAAAGCAAGATTTTAGGTGAAATTCCCAAGTGGAAGTAGGTGAACCATGACTCAACCCCTCAAACAAGTGAATCATGGCCCAAACATATGCTCCATCCTCTCCCATGGGAGCATTGCTCGATGGTGGTGAGTGTGGATTTCTCCCCATGTGTGGTTTTTGTTGGTTGTTTTCCCTCATGGGCCTCATATTAATTATAGGGTAAATTATTTTGCTTCTTCCATACTTCTCGGTCTCATAATTTCTCAAATAAAAAATTATACCAACATAGTAATAAGGAGGGTCATTGTACTTCTCAACCAGGTCCTCTAATTTTGATAAAGTATGAGATAGCCTATAGAATAGTGCAAAAAATTTCTCAACATCTAGAGGCTCAGATGATGAGTCAATCTCACTCTGGTATTTCATCTATATTTCAAATAGTTGGGTGAGTTTTTCCTACTTGTGCTAGACCAATTTTTCATCCTAGAATATTGGTGCACCTAGGGTATTGAGATCATATGTGACAATGCTCATTTCATCGGCCTCATTTTTGATGATGATAAACCATTATCTTTCCATATTAATGATCTCATTTTCTCGATAGACCCAGTGTGCTAGAAGCCTTCAGTTCTCTACATCCTTATTGGAATGTGCTTTCAGAGTAGGAAAATTATTAGTATATCTCAATATTTTCCTGAGTTTCTATACCTCCTAAAATTTAGATGTGAGACGCTTCCCTATCCTTTCTATCTCTTGTCTAGTCGACCTGGTAGCAACACTAATTTTTTTAAGCTTCATATATAAAGGAGGTAAGGTAGGTAGAATTGCTCCTTTTATTTTTACCTAGTAGAAGTCCTAGACTTATCTAAGCTAGTCCTTAGACATTATTGATCTAGATGACTTATCCCTTTCCTATTGCACTCATTTGTCATGATGGATAAGGCTTCATCCCATTCTACTAATTTGCTCTTCACTTGGGCTAGTGCTACATTTTTTTGATCCTTTTCTTCTTGTATCCTCTTCAACTCATCCTCCAAATCCTCGATTCACCTATCCTTCAATTGCACCTTTTTATTATAAGGGGTATTTTCAATGATTCCTTTCAATTTGATGTTGTAATTTGTCAGGGCACTATTGTTTACTCTTTCCCTGGAAATATTGACCTCCAAGATATCAATTTTATTCGTAGTAGATTCCAAAATCTTGTTTATTTTTTTATTGTACTAGCAATGTGTTTGTTTCTTCATGTATAGCCCGAGTAATTTTGATCTTTGATATTATGGAGATGTCCCTTCTATATTATTCTATATCCCAATCATCCACTCTCATAAAGGAGGTATTTTTCTTGAATTTTGGCTTGGAAAACACCTTGATAGCTATTTCTTCCTTCCCTTGCAAATGTTCAAATTTTTCTTCTTCCTCCCTCCATATTTGTTGGTTCTTCTCTACCAAATGAATAGTAGAGAAGATTTCTGGTAGTGGTTCCTGGGTAGCGACTGGAAGGACTGAAGTGACCAAGAAGGTAGGTAATGGGTTGAGAGGATAGGATAGTATAGACTTTCCAGGGGGAGTACTTCCTTGTAAACAGTACCCTCTTTTGGCTTTGGGTGGAGTAGAGAAGATATGAGCTTGTGTAGATGAAGCTTGGAGGGCGTAATTCTAAGACAATGGAGTGGAGTTAATGAGTGGTGAGGTAGCTTATATAGTGGGTAAGGCTTGTGAAATAGTGGACGAGTTGGGACAAGGACTATCCTCTATCTCAATTTTAGTGATTACATAGATCATATTTGAAGAGGGGCAAAATTGATGAGGAGAGGAGGTCAGGACTTCCAAGGATGAAGGTTTTGAGGGAATATGTAGTTTAGGTGACGTACTTGTGTCTTGCACTTCCAAATTTGGATCCTCCATCTGCAAGGTTTGTACTAGTTTTGCTTTAAGTTCAAATATTTGTGCCTTTTCAACTTCTATTCGTGCAACTACCACTTCACACCTTAGTGCTTACCATTGCATATCTTGCCTCTTTTGCTTATATTCTTCCTTTTCTTTCTCTATTATTTGCTTCCTTATGACCCTATTAGTTTTAGATATCCTTGGACTCGAGTGGTCTTTTTGTTTCTTTCCTGATTTGGAGCTTTGGCCAAATAATTCACGATGAACTTCAAGGGGTGCTTCAACTACTTTGTGTGTAGCCAATATTCTTATGTTAGATGCTAGTGGGTTTTGAGGTAAATATTCTTCTTTATGCTAACTTCATCCTTGGATTCTTCTTCTTCCTGGTATATTATGTCATATGTAGTTTGCACCCTTAAGATTTTTGAGAAGATTTGTTTCTCATTTTTCTGTTTCCAGGTGATGTATTTAGCATCAAATTTAGTACTAAAAATATCATCAGTATTATTTTTGTACTTATCCTTATTGATTAGATTACGCTCATAATGCATCACCCACCATTCTTCAAATATTATAATATTTCCAATCTATATTCTTACTCATTATGTTAATCAAGTTGGGATCAAGCAGCTAATCTATGTTTCTCTCTAGTTCATAAACTTGCTCATACTGATAGCAGTTTTCCATGGTAATATCTTATGTATCTCCATAAATTTGAGTGGTGCCACCTCACCTTCATCTAGGTTTTTATATTTTTCAATGTTTGACCATGGAAAATGCCTAAATCTGGGTATCTTTAGATTTTTTTTCAAATGTTCAACCAAAATACCATCTATTTCATAGTTCCAAATGTGTGACACCACCAAAATATTCAAGACAACAAGCTTAGCTTCCAAATTTTTGTACTAAAAGGGATCCACCTTGGATATTGTGACATGTTAAAATTTAAGAAAAATTTGAACACAAAAGCCTTCTTGGCTCCATGGCCAAGACTCTGCTCTATCAGGAAGGCCTATCTACAAAATTCTAACCCAAAAACCCAATTGGTGACTAGTAGGGCAGTAAATAAGGGAACTGGAAGAAACCAAATAGTCAGATGATAGTCTCTTATTCCAAGAAGTGTCAGTCTCCTTGTTCTTGGGACTTTCCTTTCAAAATATCTACAACTTGTTTTGAAATATGAGGGTAATTACCATAGATTATTGTCAGTGCTGGTCTTAAGAATTATCTATTAAACTCAAGATATGGAATACAACCCCTCATTACATGAGTCCAATACCATATTGAAAAATACACATATTTTTTGTCTCTCTTACGCAACTCAATGTTGTGTTTGTTCACGAAGGTCATGTAAAATAGGAAAATATAGACTACATAGGAAGAGGACATAAATAAATCACACCTCTTATTGATAATCACCTTCAACTACTCATGTATGCTACGTGCCAGTAGTTTGATCTAATCAAAGGTGACATGTGTGAAGGCACACACGACTGAACTTGTTATTCCCATTTGATAAAGGTATACAGTTGCATCCATCCTCATGCTTAAAATAATTACCAAAATAAATAATATCAGTTTTACTTCCTCATTGAAATCCATCAACTTTCTATTCCTTGTCATGTAATCATCTAGAAATTTACCTTCTATCTCAATGAGCCAATCTTGCACTAACTAAGTTTCTGGATATAGTCTCTAATCCTATAGTACAATTATTTTTAGCCTAGTGCATAAAGGTTATTCTATTACAAATGCCTACATATGGAATTCCTTGCATATGGTAAAAAGTGGCTCAAATCAAGAATTACACATAGTGGTTGCATTAGCATCATAATATTTTACCATTGCATGGATAAGTTATGGACATGGGTGCATAGGCTCTGGTATGAACTTTCTAAGGTTTGAATGGAAGGGAGCACCCACTTTATGATTATCAAAATATTTCTTCCCCTTTTCTTCACAACCTATTCAAGAAATCCATATGTTGGAATTTAGTGTGAGCATAGGGTCATGTATTTCCACCATATTGTCAAATAACTCACTTTTGGTCTTTTGTGTAATGGTGCTCTTATTTCTTCTATCCATTTCTCTTTGGTTTCGTATCTATTGTTGATTGCTATATTAATTTTAAATTTCTAAGGCTCTCTGTTGCACTCAATACTCAAAGAATATCATGAAGGGTATAGGGTTTTGAAAGGCATGAAGGGTTTATAGTGTTTGAACGAGCCTTTTTTGTTTAGAGATGTTAATGACTTTATGTGATGGATCTGCATGTGTCGAGGAAAATCTATTCAGGGGATTTATTGTATATTTTCAAAGTCTAACACATAAGCTAGGAAGGAGTGTCGTCAACCTATAACATTATATTATAGTTTCTGATAACCAACGGTTTCTCAACTTGGGACACATTTCATCATAACTGCCCCTACCAGGCATGGTTGTGATTACATAATTTTGCAAACCTATGATTTCTAGAAGATGTCATCGAGAACACACCCCATTATGAATTATATGCTGCACATTATATGTGATAGTTGATTTAGCCAACAACCTTGCTATATTCATTAAATCATGGGTGGCTTGTAGTTGCTGAAAACCATTAATCTAATAATTTCATCATGAGATATGCCAATCATTTTTTGAACACATTGATTAGTGGATTAGTCAGGACATGGCAAGGGGTTGCACAGCCTGAGATGCCAGCTCGGTAGATGATTTACCTACTTTTGGATATTAATGGTGGCAAGTACCATCTTAGCTAGAAAAGATAAAAAATTGTTTAGAGAGAATGCACATGTGTAATATTTATATATATACAAAAGTGTGTGCCATTTGTCCTAAGCATAATGCTTCAAATATTGGTTTTTTACTAGAATTGTCAATATACAACCATCCAGGTGTCTCAATTCAAAGGCATTTAGATCCTTTTTCTTCTCGATGATGTATGGTCTAGACCACATGAAATCAATATTTTCATGTGCTCCAAGATTCTCTCAGTTGACATCCCATTTAAGCACCTTATCTCCTTCTTCAAATGTCCTTGTGGTGGCTTTTTTGTCAAACCAGTGCTTGACAACTATCTAATGGTGGAAAATAATTATTATATGCATGTTCACATTGTTATTCTAATTGGATTAGATCAACCATCCTTTTTTATATTGGTTGTAGGTCATCTGGACAATTTTATTTGATGAATCATAGTGTCAAAATCTCTAGGTTAATTGGTAACATAACCTCTTTATCGTATACTAGAGCATATGGAGAAGTTTTCAGGGCTATCTCTAATATGATTCGACTAGTCCAAAGTGCTTTATCTATAAATAGATGCTAGCTTCTAGGATTATCTTGAATACTCATTTTGATGATTTTTAGCAAATTCTTATTGGTGGATTTACCAAACCATTTCCTTGGGGGTAATAGTTTGATGAGTCATTCCAATAGATCCCATATTTTCTTACAAAAAGAATGGTTTTAGCAACTATGAAATATCCAATATTTTTTTATATAATGGTCATTGGAACTTCGAATCTGGTGATTAATAATTCTATGAATTCAATCGTAGTGTCTTGGTCAACATTCTTCGTAGCTTCTACCGTAGTCCACTTTGTGAACTAGTCTATTGCTATTAATATATATTTATGTTTGATAGATAAATTTAGATTAATCACACTAATAAAGTCTAATCCCCATTTCTAAAATGTTTCTTCCATGATTAATATTTGTAACAACATTACCGAGTGTTTGCGATTGTTGATAGTTTTCATAGGATCTAGCCCATTTGAAGGCATCGACAAAAATGGTCAGACAATAGTATCAGGCCATGAGAATTTTAGCTATGATATCCTATTTAGAATAGTGTCCTCCTAAAACACCCTTGTGGAATTTTTCAAGCACTTATCTGGTATTTTGGATGGAAGGTATCTCAACAACACCCTATCAAACTTTCTTCGATATAGGATATCTCCAATAAGTGTATATTTTTTGGTCTGTAATCTAAATATTTATCTCTAGGATGCAGTCAAGTCATTTGGACATTTGTTTGAGGTAAAGTAATGATGCACCTATTCAATCCAATCCTTTGGTTGCCTTGTTTCCAATTTTATATCATCATAACATTCAGTATGATTTGACATATTGGCATTATAAGATGCAAATTTTTCTAAATTATGGCATAGGGATCTACTCCTTATCAATTTAATTGGTTTGATATCAACATCATACTCCTATATTTTTTTCACCTAGTCGACCCTCTTGTCACCAATATCTCCTTGAATCACAAAATTTTGGGCATACAAGTGTACAACATATACTAGGGTCTTGCTTTGAGAGACAAAATGCCTAAATTTTATATTTTATAACAAAATTGCATAAACTTATTTTATGATGAGATTGTATTTTTCTTCATTTTCCTAAAATATCTTAATCAAAAATGCTATTGGTCTTTTACCGTCTTGCTCCCTTTTCTAAGTTAGGATATCTGCATAGCTTCCTTATGCTTCAAATGCATAGAGGATAAATTCCTTAGAATAATTCAAATTAATGAGGACCAGAGATTGAGATATTGCCTCTTTGATATAATTGAAAGCCTTCTTCTGGGAATTTATCCTCTTAAACTCTACTTCTTGCTTCAGCATCTCAATCATTGGCTTCACAATTTGAGCAAAATCTAAAAAAAAAAATTGAACGAAGTTAATTTACCCAAAACATAATTGAAGTTCCTTCTTGTTCTGTGGGAGAGAGAGTGATTAGATTGCTTTCACCCTATCTAGGTCTATTGCCAATCATTTTTTTGATACCACATGTCCTAATAATTTTCCCTCATGTACTACAAAGATTGAATTTTTGGGATTCAAAGATATTATGAATTCTCTAGATTTTTCAAATACCATCTGGAGATGCTCGATATGCTTCTTCTTGTCATGAGAGAAAATAGTCATGTCATCCAAATAGATCAAGATTATTTTATTTAACAATTCACCAAATACAAAATCCATAGCCCTTTGAAATGTGGCACCCACATTAGATAGTCTGAAAGGCATGCACTGATATGAAAATGTACCCCACTATATGGTGAATGTAGTATTATGTTGATCTTCATATTTCACCCAAATATGATTGAAACTCAATAATCCATCAAAGAGAGAAAATATTTTAGCTCCTGCTAAAATGTGCAAGATCTGATTAATTTTCGAGAGGGGGTAATGATCCTTTAATTAGGCCTAGTTCAAGTTTTAAAATTCCACACATAGGCAGTGTTTCCATTTTTCTTTCTTATTGAAATCAAATTAATGGGGTATATGATCTTGCTAGTCAAAAATTTCAAGAGTTCTTGCTTCATTAATGCCTCTATATTGGGGTTCACAGTTCATTACTTATTTTGAAAGGACCTAGCATCCGAAAACAGTTCAATAGTGTGTTGAATCGTGTCCTTGAAATATACCTTGAGATCATCATATGTTCAAGCTATAATGTCGTTGAATTCTTCACACAATTCAATAGTATGTTTGATTTCTTCTTCTAAATAATGTACTCCGATATTGATATCTTTTTTGGACTCAATTTGCACCTCTTTGTAGCTCTTACTATCAAATTCAATTCTATGGGTAATTAGTTTGTCACTATTTTCAAATAGGATTTCCAAGGTTATCAACCCCTTGGGGATGTGATTATTCTTTAACTAAAAAATTTTGCCTTCTTCATATTCTTATGATAGTTGATCACTTGTAGACACCAAAACAACACCAATCTGATTATGTGACTACAAGCACTGACAAAATTGGCATACATACACCCTAGGGCAGCCTCCAGAGGTTAAACAATGGTCCTAACCACTCCCAAATCAGTTTTGGAAGGTCAGAGGTCATTTTGGCACCTTTTAAGCACTTTGCTCCCTATTCGTCCCACCCTAGGATGATTTGAATCCTATTCACCCCACCTCGGGACGATTAGCAGCAATCGTCCCAAGGTGAGACGAATAGCAGGTTTGATTGACAAAAAGTCAAACCTTGACAAATTCCAACCCATATTTGCCACTCAACTTTACTTTCAAGGCATGCAATTATGAGGAACTATTTTCAAATCTGAGAGAGGGACTTCAGTCAAAGCATACCTTGATCATTGAGACCCTAAATCATGGAGGAATCTTCTCTCCCCCAAGAAAGGCATGGTGAGACAAGTGGCACCCTCGCATGCGCATTCAAATGAAAACCCTGAGGTCTATAAAAGGGTGAGCCTCCTCACCCCAAAGGAATAATAGTGCGGGAGAATTTGGAGCAATGAAGTGCTACCAAATTGTACCCCCATCCCCTTTTGTGCTTCCTACATCCCTAATTTCTCTTTTGGAAGAGAGGTTATCGGGTGAACACTAGGAACGCAATCCCGACCTAAAACCCAAGCAATCAGCCACAATACCACACCAAATTTATTGACACAACCCCCTAGGAGGTTTTGGACCCATCCCACTTGGATTGGTGTCAAAACTAGGTCCCAAATGGTGGGCGTCCTGCCCTTGGGCGCCCCCCAAACTGCTATAGTCCTAATCGTCCCACCCCGAAGTGATTAGAAATCCGTAAATTCTTTCTTCAATGTTATTTTTGCATTATGTTCTACTTGTTTTACTTATACTTCTGTTCAAGTTTCATTGCATTCTGACGTATTTTGACCTTGTTTTTATCATTTTATGCATTTACTAACATATAGGGAGAGCCTTCAGATACAGGACAATCTGGGTAGAATATGCCAAATCTAACCTTCTAGGTCATCCCAAAATGCCCCCTTTTTTCTAACCCAAGTTTGCAAGAATTTTGGAGGCCTCAGGATAGGACATTTGCAAGGTTGCTTTTGCATGTTTTGTGATAGTCCTAATCGTCCCACCCCGGAGCGATTGGAAATCCATGCATGGTTTCTCAACTGTTATTTTTGCAATGTGTCTCTGATGATGTTTCTATGCTTTTATCAAATTTTGAATTCATTATGACATGTTCTGACCATCGTTTTGCTATTTTATGTATTCACTAGCCGGAGGCCCTAGGGATTGCATGTTTTCCTAATATCCGCATATGCTATTAACTATTTTTTGTTTCTCTAAGTGTAGGATATCACTGCTAGGAACACCGAAGGGGCAACAAGGAACACACAAACACACAAAGGCAAGCGGTGGCAACATTTGGC
The DNA here is from genome assembly GCA_028583015.1 of Wollemia nobilis. NCBI lineage: Eukaryota > Viridiplantae > Streptophyta > Pinopsida > Araucariales > Araucariaceae > Wollemia > Wollemia nobilis. The sequence continues at coordinate 1,789,680 of JAQPPZ010016414.1, forward strand.
CTGCCCATTTAAAATGTGGGCATGCAGAAGACACTAGAAGCGTACCATCCATTGATGTAAACGAACTATATCAAACATTTTGATCCCTAGAGGGGGTGGACATATTGTAACCTAATTGAAAGTATCATTAATAAAAGAGGCCCCAATGTTCTTTTTTTTCTAACATCTCATTTATGTTTATGCATCTTTCCTTCATGCATTGCTTTTCTCGCATTCGTAGGACTTAGCATTTGTGTATCAATTTTTGTTTGCATCATTTGTCTAGTACGCTGTCACTATGCATTCAAATTTTAGTGGCAATCATGGTGGGACCCTATCCCCTACTATTTATGTCAAGTTTCTAATCAAAATTGTGTAGATTCTTTGCAGGTGTTACTCATTTGGGCGCTGGACTGCTACTCATGCCACCCTGTGACGAATATAGACCTAGAATTCATGCCACCTTGGGACGAATACGTATTCATCCCACACTATGATGAATACAGACCTGCTATTCATCCCACCCCAGGACGATTAGATTTATGTGCATTTTATGATCAGAAACTCAAAGGCATCTGGTTTGGATAGAGAAGAGGTAGGCCTTCTGAACATCCCCTATGTTTTTTTGTTTTCTATTTCTGTAGATTTCTATTTTCTTTGCTTTATTCCAATAAAAAAAAAGAAAAAAAATAAAATCATAGAGTAACTTAAATGGAAGGAACCTAATTAGGGATGCATTCTTCTCTGGTTTTCTTACATGATACTTGCACCAATGGCAAGTCCTCATCGTAGGTGTCAGTTCTAGGTAGGTTTTGTGATTTTCTTCTTATTTCTATTTTTTTTTGAAAGATAAAACGTACTTTAAAGCAATGCATTAGTGAAAATCATATTTTGTTGTATGTTTTCTTTCTTTACATGATTAAAAGGAACCACACACACGCCACCTAAGAATATCAATATCAAGGAGTTGGTCTTAATACCCCAACACTTGATCAAGACCAACGGTGGATTTCATCACCACCTTGGCTTGGATTTTGCATACATTTACCTTGATCGCGACTGTTGCTAGACGTAAATCCTAACGAAAGCTAACCAAGTGTAATGGGGGTGATTCCCCGTGCATGAGGATAAGTCTTCTATGGTAGGTGTCAAAAATAGAGCGATCCCCATTTCATACTGCCTATGTTCCATGTACTATTTTGCCCTCGCGTACCAATAGTTTCCCTCACATAAGGGCGAGTATATTGAGAGGTTTAGTATAACGACCTAGAAATGGTATATTGAAGGGGCGACCATTTTGGAGATACAAGAGCCCTCATTTTGCATGCATAACAAAGTTTACTTTACGAGATTCACACAACAAAAATCAAACATGTTAGACCATATCTAGGGCACACATTTAATCTGTAAACAAGATAATCATTTATTTGTTTGTGTGGTCCCCTTTTATTTGGTATAGCATAAAATTTTATAAAGGAAATAAAAATACACATATCTTTCTAGAAAGACCACCACCATGGTGTATACCCATAGCCAAGCTCAATCACGGGCAGAAGTCATGAAAATTGTACAAGGAGTCACAAGTCGCCTCCGTTACAGCCCCAAGTACTTGGTCATACCACCTTGGCAGCCTGACCCACAACGTGGTCCACACTATGCCATTATAGAAAAGGACTATAGAGGTACCCCTTTGAGGGGCACTTCCGTTCAACATAGACCCTCTTAGGAGGAGTACATACATGGGAAGGCCCCTTTAGACACTCACTATGAGTGTCCACTATGCGATGAAGTGCTAGAGAAACATAGGGTTCATAAGGAGGGACTACATGATTATATCATTCCTCCTCTACCCCTCATTACTGTTAGAACTAATAGGCCAAATCTAGAGCACAAGGCTCTTCAGACTGGGTGAGCCAACTCTACCCATCCCTTTCACATGTATGAAAGGGAGCACAAGGAAAACCAGTATATTCCTGAAGAGCAATACACAGTGTGAAAGCAATGCTCTTCACCAGCTAATTATCAAGATCACTTATTGAGGCCATAGCCTTAGGTGAATGCTGCTAACCTCGATAGAGGAAAGTGACCCATAGAGATCTCAGATCATCATGACCAATATAGATATGTAGGGGAGGCATCTAGACCTCCTATACCTAAGACAATAGAACAAATCGACTTGGCATTTGCCAAATATGTCACCCACCAAGCACAAATTACGTAGCTTAGGCAAGATCAGCAACAGTTAGAACAACTGTATCATCTTAACAAAGAGTGCATTCAACGCCAGATATATGAGTTGCTCCATGACACTATGCATGAGAGGATTCCAACCCCTCGTACACATAGGACATAAATTTATGAGAGGCACAACCCCTTAGTGCAAGACAGGTCTCCATGATCTTATCAAGTGTTGCCTCCAAGACCTTTGAGACCTGAACGGGAGGCCACCCCTAGAACCAATGATGGGCACCTTCCTCGGGCACCCGTCCATGTTTATAGGTCACACCCAAAAACTCCTCAAGAGGCCTATGAGTAATTTGAGTGATAATAAGAGAGGGCTTAAATGCCCTACCAAGGCAGGGGAGGCGCTATCCAGATACCCCTCCATAGGCCTCAAGTTCCTTGTAATGCACAACAAGAAAAAACCAAAGGAGAGGAAATCAAATCCTCTAATGCATACAAAGCACTACTAGAATGCTTAGAGTCTATGGAGACCAATACTTCAGGGCCCCAAAATCCCACCTTATGCCAACTCCATAGTCACCCTGTGCATCCTTAAGTTTTAGGATCACCATACTGCAACCACTTCAAAATTCCTCAGTTGGCAATTTTTAGAGGGGATGAGGATGCCCAAGAGCACGTAACAAGGTTCCTGAGTCAATGCTTTGGCATTCAGGACAATGATGTATTTCTTCTGAGAATGTTAATAACCACATTCATAGGCCCTGCCTCAGATTGGTTTACCCAGTTACCAAAGCACAACATCAACAATCTAGACCAACTAGTGGGTGTGTTCCTTGAACATTTTGCTTTCAACACCAAGAAGAAGGTATCCTTAAGCGACCTAGTTGGCCTTAAGCAGTATGATGATGAGACCATATCCACTTATGGGAATCAGTGGAGGACATTGATTTTAAAGCTACCTTACCTCCTGATGCGTTGTCGTTATACACATCATTAATTCTCAATGAATTTGTCAATCCAGGGCTGTGTACAAGGCTATCTGCGGAAGAAGGGGTAAACAGGGTTATAACTTAGGTCAATCTAGAGCAATAGGTCTTATTGGTGAAACCGATTGTGTGGGGGTTTTAGGACATTCCTATCTCTAAATTGCATGAATTAAACCTTAATCTAAGTTGCAGAATTGGAAACTAATCATTAACTACAGAAATGAAGTCCTAATTACAATTGCGAAATGAGACCTAATTATGTTGCAGAAATAACAGTTGCAGAATTGAAAGTCTGATTCTAATTGCAGAAAGGAAATCTATTTACTTTTGCAGCAATGAAAATCTACTTCTAACATGGAAATGAAACTGTCAAGGCTTTGTAATAGAAGGTTGTCAATCTTCTGTGCAAGGGTTGACAACAAAACATAAAATGCAGGAAATTATAGAAAATAATAAATTCTGGAAATGAAAGTCTGCAATAAATTGAAAGCTTTGCTGAAAGTGGGGATTACAACCAAATCATTAATCACAAAACATAAAATAAGCTAAGATTGCAAATATCATTAGTTGTTTACAAAGGAATGAAAGGACAAGTTCTACAACTCATTCTCGCTGCAGCAAAATCAGAATAAAAACCTACTGTTAGTCCTCCTCCTAGGTCTGGAAGTGGCCAACCTCTTTGTCCAGAAGAAGGTATGAGTCTCTCTCTCTTTAGATCTTAATCACACTCATTTACAAGCAATATGAAATAGAAATAATATACTTTTATTGATTCAAAAACATGATTACAATAATGCTGCTGAAAACTATTACAGGACTGTAACAGTCACTTTCTGATTATCACCTATTATTCTCTGATTTCTCTATCTTCTATTCCCCTTACTCTCTATTTACTACCTACTAGCTCAACCTGAATGGGAGCCATATTTATAGATGTCCTAAGATTTACTAACAAGCTGAGAATATCTCAAAAGATCTAATCCTATTATGCTGCAACAATTCCTAGTTTTATCCTAGAAGAAGATCATACTTTGATCTTTCCATAAATGGTGGCTTTGGTCGGCAAGGATGGCAAAGTCAGATCTGAGATATTTCCCTTTATCCTTTTCAATATTTATTTCCCTTTTTCCAGCATCAGAATTCGGTCAATAAGTCAAAAAGCACATTCTATTTTCATTTCAAAGATAAGTGGCTCATTCCGAAGATACTGCAATTCTCATTTCGAAGATCCGCTCATTCCGAAGATACTACAGTTCTCATTCTGAAGATCCACTCATTTCGAAGACACTACAGTTCTCATTTTGAAGATCCACTCATTTTGAAGATACTACAGTTCTCATTTCGAAGATCCGCTCATTTCGAAGACACTATGTTTTCTCATTTCGAAGATATCTGTTCATTTCGAAGAGACTTCGAAATGAACAAATGTGGGCTCCTTAAATGATTTCCTCTACATTTCTCATGTGGGTTACTTCTCCAGGATCATATTCCAATGGTCTTCATCTCTTTCCACATGTGAATTCCATGCCTTGCCATTCATTGGCAGGTAGTTGGAATTTACATGGGAAAACCCGATTTTGTCTGCACAAGTAACAATTTTCTTGAATTGTTGCCAGATTTAGGTAAAATGAATGCTTGAGACATATCAAAACATGATTAGTGAAATGTTGTTATTAATCTAAGCATATCTCATTTTAGCAAGTCATAACAAAACAACATAAAACTTATACAAAAAGCTATAAAAATTAGAATATAGTATTTCAGATACATTTATCATGCAAATAGTTAATACACAACATATTGAATTAACTTAACTAGCATATTAGATTAAACATAAGAGTTTATAGGCAATTTCTAGTGTTCAAAACATGTTATGATTGAGGCATTTTCAGGCCTCATCATTTCCCCCAACTTATATTGATGCATGTCCTCATGCATTCTGTTGGGCTATGGAATCACATATGTCCATGGTCAAATTCCATGACCTGTAGAACAACTTCTTGCCTATATAAAATCCCCTGTTCTTCTGAAGGTCCCTGAGCCATTCTTCAAATTGTTCATCAGGTTGGGCATCTTCTTCAAAGTAGAATGGGACTGGAGTGATGATGGTTGGAGGCCTAAATCTGAGACCTATCCAATTATGTTGCATGAGTTCAATCAACTGTATTACTCCTTCTGCCCTTCTTCTAGACCATTCTAAGTTGATGGGGGAAATGGGTTCTCTTTTCTGCAAAGACATGGAAAGTTCAGCCCACCTGTTTCTACAGATTGATAATGCTGGCACAAAATTGTCATTACAAAAATTGTGGAATCTGTTCACACAGTCCCTCAAGTTTGTCAAGTACATTCACTTCACATCATCCCTGTTCATCATGGTGAAGTGTTGTCTTGTGATAATGGGGTGATTTGGCTGAATTGCTCTGACTAACAATTCAGCTCTTGTTTCAATCTCCTTATTCTACCTTTTTTCTTGGTCCCAATAAAATTGATTCTGCAAGGTGGACATGAATGCCCTCAATTGAACATCTCCAATGTAGATCTGTGGATGAAACTCTACTTCTTATGGAATAAAGAAACTATGTAAAAATAGTTCACATAGGAGATTTTTCTGCTCAAAAGGGCTATCAAAGTATGCTTCCAGGAAATCTGTAGTGGTGTCCAATTTATATGGAAGACCTGAACTAATCCTCATGACCTGCCATCTGAGGTATTTCTCCTTTAGAATAAGACTGTAAAATCTGGCTGGCCGTCTGAATTGGACTAAAAATTCAGCAATTTGACATAAATCAGACACCTTTTCTTTCAATGCCTAAATTTTTGTTTCCTTGGCCTCTAGCTATTTTGCTTCTAATTTGAAATTTTTAGTCTTAGTGGCAAGCTTCTCATACCTAATCATCCAGTTGGCTATGTCTGCATTGTATTGTTCTAAGGACACAGTATTAGGTGGTCTGACTACAGGTGGAATTCTAGGTAGCAGATCTATCTGAACCCCTTTTTCTGCCACTTCCACTGGTTGTTCATCTGTCAATAATTCTACTTGCACCCCCTTATCTGCTATTTCTATTGGGTTGTCATCAGATAGTAATTCTACTTGCACCCCCTTATCTGCTACTTCTACTGATGGTGTAACAGTTTGAAATACAGGGACATCAATAGAAGTACTTACTTGATCTATTTCATGCTTCTTGCTTGGACTGTTCCTGTCTTTGGTGACTCATCTCCAATGTTTTTTGCTGTGCTTTTTGCCAATTCTGAAGCATCTTCGGAATGAAAGGGTGCTTCTGAATGAGAAGGCACATCTTCAGAATGAAAAGGTGCTTCTTCAGAATGAGCTCCTATGTCTGCCTCAGCAGAGTCATCTGCCCTAGATAAATCCACAAGCAGTTGAGCCAAATCATCTTCATCATTGGATACAATTGGTTATTTTTCAGACTGTGACAGCTTCTCTCTCAGTTCTGCCACTTCCTGCTGTAACTCTACAATTTTTCTTTCCTGCATCTCAATGATGTTTTCTTTCTCTAAAATCCATCTGGTTTGTGTCTTGACAACACTCCTTGCTGCTCTCAGCTGCTCTGTGATATCTTCCTCCTCTATTTTTGCTTCAGAATCGGATGCAGACAAGTCAGCTACAACAGGCTGCTCAACAACTGGCTCTTCCTCTACAACATCTATTTGCTCCTATTTAGGAGGCTCTATGAAATTGTCTATAATTGCATCTACTATTTATGTGGCTTGTTGAACTGTAGCCACCTCCAGATTATCTTGCCCAGCCTCTTCCTCAATTATCTATTCAAGAAATTCTAGGAAGTTTTTAGGGGCTGGTTGTATCTCTGTGACATCTGGACTGCTTTGTCCATCTTCTTGTTCTATGACCTGGTCCATCATTTCCCTCAAGTGGAGTCTTGTAGACCTCCGAGTTCCAGATGCAAACTTCTTCTTTTTGCTCTATTTTTTGGTGACAGCAGGGGTTGTGGGGTTAGTTTTAGATGCCTCTGTTTCCCTTGTTGTTTCTTCCCCTGTTGGGCTAGGTGCTTCATTTCTCTGTTCTGACAAATCAGTTGCAACTTCAGAAAAATGGACCTTCTTCTATTTTTCTGTTCTGCTTCCAGTTCCAGATCCTCTTTTCTTTTGCCTTTTTGCTTGTGAAGTTGAAGGTTCTGGAGCAAGGTGTTCTTCTGCTGTTGTTGGGTGTGTTTCTTTTTCTGCAACAGCTTCTGTAGCATCTTCTGCAGCAGCTTCTACAACATTTTTTGCAATAGCTTCTGCAACATTTTCTATAGCAGCATCAGAAGTATCTGTTTCTTCCTCTTCATCCTCATCTCCAAAAATTACATCATTTAAGGTGGAGTAAAACCTCTCAAAGCTCCTAGGGTTTCCTCTAAAATGGTGTTGGCAAACTAGTTTGATGAGACCATGGTGGTGAAGACTCCCTTTTCCTTCCTGATATCTTTTTGCCATGTTTTTTAATTCTTGGTGCAGGTATAGGGGAAGATTTACCCTAACCTCTGGTTGTTGCCTACCATGTCTGAGATGATTTAAAATTTTTATATGATGCCTTGACAACAGTACATACTGCCCTTCATAGGTTAGAAATTTGATTACCCATGTGGCTACTTCATCCCAGGGTTCCTGCAGGTTGGCCCTTTTTACCCCCTTGCATGTGTTATTATGTGTTAAATACTTAGGTGCCCTATCATTTTCTTCCAGAAATTGATTAACTGTGTTTACCAATGTATTTTTGCCAGACCTAGAAATTGGAAGACCTTCTAATGGCAGCTCAATAATTTGACTCAAAACTTTAGGGGTTACCTCAATAGTCATGTCGTTAACGTGTGCCCGGTTGTTTCTGAATGTGTGGGTGAACATGCCGGCCAAGTCTTCAGAGGATCCATTAAATTTATCCAAAAATGGCATAAGCCCTCCATCTTCAAAAATCTGCACCACTTCTAGATTTTCTCGGAGATGGGTGGTATCTACTGGTTCCATTCTTGTTTTTTGCCCCATTTTCCTGTCTTGGTTCATCACAAACTGCTCTCTTCTACCGCTATTCCTCTGCTGGATCTCTGGTTTTTGGTGTTTGCAACTTTGTAGGGTTTTTGTGTCATGCAAAGTTTTCAATTTCTCTATTTTTGTTCTTCGGAATGAACCGTAATCTAAGCACTGTACCTCATAGTCATTTTGCGTTAGCAAATATGTCTTCAAAAAGAAGAGTGGCACACATTTCTATTTTTTTGCTTTGAACACATGTCCATCAATGATTGCGTAGATGCCCTTGCCGTCAGATCCACCTTACTCGTTTTTAGTTTTTTTGTTTTTCCTGCAGACTCTCACGTGCATGTTTATTAGCATCAAAAATTGGTGGCATACGATTGGTCACGTCCTCCATGATTCTGGTATTTCCCAAATGGGTGCAAAAACAAACCATATGCTGACTGACACGTGTTCCTTTATCGTATGCTGTCAAAAGAATTTTCACTTGATTGTATTTCTTTCCTTCCTTGGATGCCACGTGGAGATATTACATTGAATGTTCTTTCCGAAGATTATAATTTATTGCAAAAACAAAACTTCATTTCGAAGATTATGACTTCATTTCGAAGATTATGACTTCATTCCGAAGATGAGTCTTCATTTCGAAGATCATGCTTCTTTGCGATGTCAAATCCTCATTCCGAAGATAAATCCTCATTTCGAAGACAAATCTTCTTTTCGAAGACAAATCCTCATTCTGAAGACAAATCTTTCATTTCGAAGACAAATCCTACTTCATTCTGAAGACAAAGCTTCATTCCGAAGATAAAGCTTCATTTCGAAGACAAATTTCATTCAGAAGACAACACAACAATTAGTCTGAAGAAGATAGCAGGCACTATTTTTGGCATTCTTGTTTCGAAGATTAGGCAAAAATCAATATTCCCATTCTCAAAACATGTTTAAGTATGCCAACTCTTATGGATATCTTTTATGCTAATGGTTAATTGTTATATACTATATACCAATCATTTACAATGAATAAATGTAAGAAATATATACCTGATTAAAACAAGTTAATGCAAGTTTTTGAAATATGACTGCTTCTATTGATGTTCTGCTGAGAATTTTTGCAACATTTCAAAACAAGTGCAGTTGGTGAATTTGTACAATGATGGTTCAAAAATTTTCAAGGTTATGCATGCCAGAAAACTGGTTTTCATGCATACCAACCCAGTAGTGCCTTGAAAAAGGTTTTCACTCTTTGAGTTATTCATTTTCTCTCTTTTTTTTTTCTTTTACCTCTCCTTTTTTTTTCTCTTTTTTCTTGATTCTGACTATGCCCATGAAGGAATTTCATGATCAGAATTTATTCATATTTTTGTTTTCTATTTTTCTGATTTTTTTGTATTTTTCTGTTTTTTCTTGAAATCCATGATCATGCTGATTGTTTTGAAGTGGAAGAGGAAATTTCTTCCACCTATTGTGTATCCAAACTGTCAAGCTGCTGCAAGAATTCCTCTTTAGTCAGAGGTGTATGGTACACCATGAGGTGATGTCCATTCACTACCAACTTTCTCTGTGACCCATCAATAGGAGATAAACGGATTGCTCCATTGTCAAATACCTCCTCAATCCGGTAAGGTCCAAGCCATCTAGTTCTCAGCTTTCCAGGGAAGTCCTCATAGCGAGAATCAAACAGTAAAGCCCAATCTCCTTGTTGAAGTTTCCTCTGCTGAATGTGACTGTCATGCCACAATTTCCTCTGCTCCTGAATTACTTTAGTTTGGTGTAGAGCATCCAACCTAAGTTCATCCAATGCATTCAGCTGCAGAATCCTGTCTGTTTGTGCCTGTGACAATTCAATTCCAATTTCCAATGTTGTGCGTAGTGTTAGTAGCTCAAATTCAATAGGTAAGAGGGGCTTTTTACCAAAGACTAGTTCATAAGGTGTGAATCCAGTAGTGGATTTCCAAGTAGTATTGTAAGCCCATACTGCTTCAGGTAATTTATCTAGCCAGTTCTTCCTATGAAAAGCTACTATTTTTGTTAAAATTCGTTCTAGTTCCCTGTTTGTTACCTCAACCTAGCCATTTGCTTGTGGGTGATAAGGTGATGATTTTCTATGTTTGATTTCATATAATTCTGTAAATGCCTCAATGACTTTAGATGCAAATTGGGGTCCTTGGTCTGTGGTGATAGACCGGGGAGCTCCAAATCTCTAAAAAATTTGAGTATACAAGAAATCAGTGACCTTCTCTTCACGAGCATGTTTGAAAGCACGCACCTCTACCCACTTTGTCAAGTAATCAGTGCATACTAGAATATGCACCTTTCCTTGAGAAGGTGGATCAATAGGTCCTACAAAATCAAGCCCCCACCTCTCAAATGGCTCTAAAACCAATTGAGGCTGCAGTGGCATTTCATTTGTATGAGTGGGTTTCCCCATTCTTTGGCATGCATCACAATGCCCGATGTACTTTTTCACATCCTTGTGAAGAGATGGCCAATAATATCCTGTCCCTAAGATTTTCCTAATTGTGCTTTTTACAGAGTAGTGTCCACCTGAGGGTTCATCATGACAAGCCCTAAGGATATCATACACCTCATCCTTTCGGATGCACCTACGTAACACATGGTCAGGACTGCACTTAAAAAGTATACCCTTGATCCATTCAAAAGAAGAACTCTGTTTGATCAATTGTTTTTTCTATTTTGAAGTGAAATGTGGAGGAACTTTCCCTGTGACCAAGTAATTGGCTATATCTGCAAACCAAGGTGATTGGACTGATATAGCAAATAATTTTTCATCAAGAAAGGTGTCTTCAACTAATTCCCCTTCATCTGTGTTTTGTAATCTGGACAAGAAATCTGCTACAACATTAGCTTTTCCTGGTTTGTTGATTATAGTGATATCAAATTCTTGTAGCAATAGTAACCAACGAATAATTCTTGCACTTACCATAGGCTTATTCATCAAATATTTAATGGTTGTGTGATCTGTGTGAATAAATATTTGATAACCTGTGATGTAATGCCTAAATTTGTTGATGGCATAAATTACCGCCAAGAATTCTTTCTCAGTTGTGGTATAATTTTTCTCAGCTCCTGTCAAATTCTTGCTAATGTAGTAGATGGCATAGTGTTCACCATTGTCAATTTGTCCTAATGCTGCTCCAATTGTAGTATTGGAAGCATCAGCCTGTATGTGAAATGGTAATGTCCAATTAGGGCCTCTTAACATAGGTGGAGTTACTAATTTCTCTTTCAGAGCTTCAAATGATTCCTGACATCTTGCAGTCCAAGAAAATTTAGAATCTTTAGTCAATAGGGCAAACATGGGATTGGCTATTGTGCTAAAGTTAGGAATAAACCTACGGTAAAAACCAATATGTCCTAGGAAGCTTCTGACATCAGTCTGAGTTTTAGGAGGAAGGAGGTTCTTGATAATTTCCACCTTCTTTGGATCAACCTGGATCCCTTGAAGAGAGATGTGATGACCAAGAACTATTCCTTCCTTCATCATCATAAAACATTTTTCTGGATTCAAGGATAAACTGGTATGTTTCACAGTGAGTTAAAACTTTGTCAAGGTTTTCTAATGTAAAGTCAAAAGTCTGTCCACATACTATGAAATCATCCATGTATATCTCAACATTGTTGGTAGTCAGATCAGAAAAAATTGCTAAAACTGCTCGTTGAAATGTTGTTGGGGCATTACACAAACCAAAAGGTAAAACCCTATAGGCAAATGTTCCCCATGGATAGGTAAAGGTTGTTTTCTCTTGATCTTCAGGTGCAATCTGAATTTGATTATATCCACTAAATCCATCAAGAAAACAAAAGTATCTCTTTCCAGCAAGGGTATCTAACACCTGATCTATGAAAGGTAATGGAAAATGGTCTTTGTATGTCACTTTATTCAGCTCTCTATAGTCTACACATACTCTCATTTTTCCATTTTTCTTAGGAACTATAACCAATGGAGAGACCCACTGGCTATCAGAAATTGGGTAAATGAATCCTACCTCCAGAAGTTTTTCAATTTCTTCCTTTACAATATCCCTTAGGGCAGGATTCGAGTCTTCTCCGGGGTTGTCTTACTGGCTTGAATTCTTCAGTATAAATTATGTGGGTGCATATATCAGGGTGAACTCCTGACATATCTTTATAGTCCCAAGCAAAAGCATGAACATGCTTCTGCAAGACAACTATCAATTTGTCTTCCTCTTCCCTAGTAAGCCAGCTGTAAATGTTCAAAAATTTTCTTGGCTGGACTTCTATTTGTTTTGTATTTGGAAGGACTGAACTCACTTCTTCATACTTAGTGATTAGGGAGTTAAGAGGACACTGCTGAGATGGAAGGAAATAAGAAGTTTCTATTTCATTATTTTTTGATGGAAGCATATCCTGTATGGAACAGTGAGAAGGAAAAATCAAGTGATGGTGCCACCCATGTGGTAGTGAAACAGAGTTTTCCTATGATAGTACAGATGGTTCACCTTCAGAGTTTTGGTTCTCCTCATTCCTTAACAATTGTTGGATATTTACTGCTTCCTCTTCTAACCCTTGTTCATGCAGAACATTCATTAGGATAGTTTCATTTTCTAAGTTTTCTATGTCATGGAGGTCTTCTGTGTGTTCCCTTACTACCAAGGTGGCTAGTGTGGAAATAACCTCCTCTGATTCTTCATCTGAATCAGGAAACCATAACTGACCTAAAAAATTGTTGGAGGGTCTTGCAGGAGGATACAGAGAGATCTATTTTAGATCAATACCATTTGAAATAGTCATTTTTCCAGATCTGCAGTCTATGAAGGCTACTGTAGTTGCAAGCCAAGGTCTTCCCAAAATGATGGGATATCCATGTGTTGAATTTCTTGGTTGTAAAACCAAAAAATCTGCAGGGAATTCCCAAGAAGAAACTTCTATAGGAACATCTTCAATGATACCTTCAGGTTTTGCAAGCTGACCTATCAGCCATTTCTAAAACTGTAAATGTGGGGCTGAGATGTTTGAGCTGTAATTGTTTCATTATATCCTTGGTCATGACATTTATTGCAGCTCCTAGATCTACTAAGACATTTGATATTGGTATTGAACCTATAGTAACTGTGATAATTGGACTTCCTGGGTCACTATACTTTGGAGGTACTAGTTTTCCAGATAAGAGATCAGCTATCTTTCCTTCAATCTGAACAGTCTTGGGAAATGCTTTCTTTTTTCTTCCTGCTCTTCTAATGCACAAATCTCGGATAGTACTTTTAATCATTGGTATATCCTTAATGGCTTGCAATAAGGGCAATGATATAGTTAACTTTTTAAGTTCCTTGACCAGGTCTGATTCAGAATTTTTTGCTGTGGTATTGAATCTTTCAGGATATGGAATTATCCTTGATGAAGGTAATTGTTATGCTTGTGGTTCTATTTTTTCTTCTTCTTTCTCTATTGTTGGTTCAACTATAACTGGTTCCAAGGGTTCTTGCTCTTCATTTTCTTTGCTTTTATTGGAAATGGGTTCGGGTACAACTTTTCCTGAACGAAGTTGGATGTTACTACAATCAATAACATTGATTTCAACATTTTCTTCGACTTGAGCCACATAGACAGGGGATGCCTGTCTCATGCTATTTGGATTAGTGACTGATTGAGCTGGAAGTTGAGGTTGTTTCACCTATTGTGTTTGTTGTGGTTGGTTCTATTTTTCTTGAAAGTTTTGATTAGGTGCAGGCAGCAAATGTTGATTTTGACCTTGATTTCTTTGTTGCCTTGGATAGGACTGGTATTGTTGATTCCACTATGGTTGATTTTGCATCCAATGTGGATTAGTCTGATTCTGATTCCAGGGTGGATTGTTTTGATTCCATGATGGGTTGTTTTGACTCCATGATGGGTTGTTTTGATTCCATGATGGGTTGTTTTGATTCTGATTCCAGGTTGAATTACTCCAATTTGTTTGTGGCCATTCTTGGGAATTTGTCCATTGAGGATAATTCCAAGGACGTTGGGGTGGTTCTGATTGTCCCCAAGGCATAGTACCAGGATTATGCCCCCAATTTGTAGGAAAAAGAGGGGGATTTTGGTATTGAGAGAAATTTCCCCCTTGTTTTGGTCCAATATAGTTGAGTTCCTCAGTCTGACTTTCTAACACGAGTTTTGAGTTATGGTAGCAGGTGGCATTGATCGGTTGAATGCCTCTTTGAACAGATACTACAAATGGCTGAGATAGATGTTTTATTCAAAGGACATTCCTGCAAAGCATGTTTATTTCTACATCTTGGGCAATCAATTTCAAAAGGTTCTATGTTTTTTGCTTTTGCGAGACATTTCCCCCAAAGTTGTGTTTAATTGCACTAGAATATCAGTTTTAAAATTTGCAAGTTCCTCTATTAGTTCCTTCACATCGAGTGCCATTTGTATTTTTTTTCTTCTTCCTTGCTTATTGCGAGAGTAATTCCTATAGAGATCCATAATTTCCTCATTACTGAGAGTATTTACATCTCCTCTTCCCATCAAATCCAATACGTCTCTGGATTCATCTTGCAATCCTCTCAAAAATATGGTTTTGCATAACTCTGGTTCTACAAGTCCACATCTCCTTTGAACAAAGGAGAACCTATCAAGATAGTCTTCTAATGTTTCATCATCTTCTTGTTTAATCCTGAATAACTCATCTTTCCTGTTCCTTACATGGCAATACTCCTGATATTTGTCTAAAAACACAGTTTCCATTTGATCCCAAGTTCGGATGGAATTTGGCTCTAAACTCATGAACCAGCGTAATGTTGAGTCCTTGAGTGTTGAGGGAAAGACCTTAAGTTTTTGATTGTCATTTACATAGTCATAGGTTTGACATACTACCTTGAATTCAAACAAAAACTGATCAGGATCTTCGAGATACAACACCTCGGAAGGTTGGAAGTACTGAAGGTGAAATGGTTTTCATGGGAGAGTTTTGTGCTGGGTTCAAATGGATAGGATATTCAAATGTTCTGGAAGGTTGGGGCATATCCTGATCATCTCCTTCATTATGGACATAGCCATGTTGGCCATCTCTATCTAGATTGCCTCCCTCTGCCATAGTTTCCTGTTCTCTGGGAACAGTTAATCCTATCCAAATTTCACTCTCAAGAGGTCCAAGACCCTCTATTGATGATGAGTCTGATGATTCTTCTTTCTTAGGATGTTCTAATGATGGTGAAACTGGTGATTTTCCTTTCTCAGAATGTTCTAATGATGGTGAGACTGGTGATTTTTCTTTCAATATTTCTGGTAATTCAAACACAGGTGATTCACCCCTTAGGCGTGAAGATCTCCTTAATGGAACAAGCCAGGGATCCTTTTGGGTAATTCTACCTTTTTCATCCCTAGACTTACTCATTCATGTTTACTCTAAAATGACATAAATTATAGGTCAATAGTTGTTATTTTAACCAGCTGTTCTATTCAGATTTTAACCTGAATCTTCATAGTTTAGTCTAATTAACAGCTATTGGACTGTTGTTACCTTCTAGCAACACAATTCCCTGGAAACGATGCCAAAATGATGCGTTGTCATTATACACATCATTAATTCTCAATGAATTTGTCAATCCAGGGCTGTGTACAAGGCTATCTATGGAAGAAGGGGTAAACAGGGTTATAACTTAGGTCAATCTAGAGCAACAGGTCTTATTGGTGAAACCGATTGTGTGGGGGTTTTAGGACATTCCTATCTCTAAATTGCATGAATTAAACCTTAATCTAAGTTGCAGAATTGGAAACTAATCATTAACTACAGAAATGAAGTCCTAATTACAATTGCGAAATGAGACCTAATTATGTTGCAGAAATAACGAGTTGCAGAATTGAAAGTCTGATTCTAATTGCAGAAAGGAAATCTATTTACTTTTGTAGCAATGAAAATCTACTTCTAACATGGAAATGAAACTGTCAAGGCTCTGTAATAGAAGGTTGTCAATCTTCTATGCAGGGGTTGACAACAAAACATAAAATGCAAGAAATTACAAAAAATAGTAAATTCTGGAAATGAAAGTCTGCAATAAATTGAAAGCTTTGCTGAAAGTGGGGATTACAACCAAATCATTAATCACAAAACATAAAATAAGCTAAGATTGCAAATATCATTAGTTGTTTACAAAGGAATGAAAGGACAAGTTCTACAACTCATTATGCTACAACAAAATCAGAATAAAAACCTGTTGTTAGTCCTCCTCCTAGGTCTGGAAGTGGCCAACCTCTTTGTCCAGAAGAAGGTATGAGTCTCTCTCTCTCTAGATCTTAATCACACTCATTTACAAGCAATATGAAATAGAAACAATATACTTTTATTGATTCAAACACATGATTACAATAATGCTGCTTGAAAGCTATTACGAGGCTATAGTGAGTCACTTTATGATTATCACCTATTATTCTCTGATTTCTCTATCTTCTACTCCCCTTACTCTCTCCTCCTAGCTCAACCTGAATGGGAGCCATATTTATAGATGTCCTAAGATTTACTAACAAGGTGAGAATATCTCAAAAGATCTAATCCTATTATGCTGCAACAATTCCTGGTTTTATCCTAGAAGAAGATCATATTTTGATCTTTCCATAAATGGTGGCTTTGGTCGGCAAGGACGGCAAAGTCAGATCTGAGATATTTCCCTTTATCCTTTTCAATCTTTATTTCCCTTTTTCCAACATCAAAATTCGGTCAATAAGTCAAAAAGCACATTTTATTTTCATTTCGAAGATAAGTGGCTCATTTCGAAGATACTGCAATTCTCATTCCGAAGATCCGCTCATTTCGAAGATACTACAGTTCTCATTCCAAAGATCCGCTCATTTCGAAGACACTACAGTTCTCATTTCGAAGATCCGCTCATTTCGAAGATACTACAGTTCTCATTTCGAAGATCCGCTCATTTCGAAGACACTGTGTTTTCTCATTTCGAAGATATCTGTTCATTTCGAAGAGACTTCGGAATGAACAAATGTGGGCTCCTTAAATGATTTCCTCTGCATTTCTCATGTGGGTTACTTCTCGGGATCAGGTTCCAATGGTCTTCATCTCTTTCCACATGTGAATTCCATGCCTTGCCATTCATTGGCGAGTGGCTGGAATTTACATGGGAAAACCTAGTTTTTCTTTGCACAGTAATAGTTTTCTTGAACTGTTGCTAGATTTAGGTAAAATGAATGCTTGAGACATATCAAAACATGATTAGTGAAATGTTGTTATTAATCTAAGCATATCTCATTTTAGCAAGTCATAACAAAACAACATAAAACTTATACAAAAAGCTGTAAAAATCAGAATATAGTATTTCGAGATACATTTATCATGCAAATAGTTAATACACAACATATTGAATTAACTTAACTAGCATATTAGATTAAACATAAGAGTTTATAGGCAATTTCAGTGTTCAAAACATGTTATGATTGAGGCATTTTCAGGCCTCATCACCTCCCTCCCATGGCCGACATGACGCAAAAGTTTTCAAAGAGCTGCATAAGGTCAATCTCCATGCTATTACAGTTGTAGTAATATGCCACCCTAGAAGAAGCCCTGGTGTAAGCTAGGATAATTGAGGAGATCAAAATTCAAGATGGTGATATTTCCAAGCCGTGCAAGGAGTGGACCAAAAATGCCAAAATTGGGCCCATGCAACCAAAACCCGTCACAGTCAATCAGGTTGCCATAACTGTACCCCTGCCTGCATAAACGAAACAGTGCCCAAAGGCTAATTATCAGGTAGTTCCTATTGCTAACTATGAAAAAAAAACAACAAACAAGAGCAAAATCAGCAGCGTCGCCCTAAGCAAAAATTCACATAGTTCACGGAGTCTAGAGACTCCTTGTTTGACCGCTTGTTCATGGTAAACCTGATAAACTTGTCGAAAAGTTGACCCATAGACCCCAATGTGCCAAAACCCAAGGGCTATAGGGAAGATTTATATTGTAGATTCCACCGACAGAAAGGACATGACATCTTCACTTGTTGGAAATTTAAAAACTTAGTGCAAGACTTGATAGACAACAAAACACTCATGGTGGATAATCCGGTAGCACTGAGCAACCAGCAGATGGAAGTCTTCAAAGACCCCTTGCTTACCCATGATGTGCAGGCATATACTTTACAAGTAAATGAAGTAACACAAAATTTCCCCATGCAAGGGTACGTGGGGATGATAAGCATCATGACACGAAACAGAATATACCCAAACACGACTGCACCCACTACAACTATAGGAGATGTTCCATAAAATGTCACAACATCCACAAAACCCTACACAACCTTCCCTACCTAGACCAGTGGCCATGATTTGGACTAAGCTTACTCAAATTTTAAGGACCACATCGACTAGGCTCTCCATTTATGAGCTCATCCAACAATCACCGCCCCATCGGGAGGCTCTGATGGAGATACTCAAAGCCATTGAGCTACAGCCCCATGAACCTAATTCTTTCAACAACTTTGTGGGACATGTGATACAATGCACATAAGTAGTAACCTTCAGGGAATATGAACTAAAATTGGTAATTGGTGCTATGGTGGATCCACCCCTACACGTCATTGCATGGGTCAACGGGATTCCATTCAAGAGGGTGTTGGTGGACACTGGCTAGTCCAACAACATAATCATGATAGCGGTATTAAAACATCTTAAGTTGCCAGCATCCCACATTGTGGCATCCACCTACACTCTTCGAGCATTCAACAATGCATTATGCTCGACGGTTGGCACAATTGTCCTACCCATCCAAGTAGGACAAAAGACCATTCCTATGTTGTGTCACATCCTTGAGGGTGAGATGGCCTACAATATCTTGCTATACCGGTCTTGGATCAGGGACATGAAGTGTGTCCCTTCGATAGCCCATCAATGCCTCAAATACACATACGAAGGGCAAGTACATGTAGTCCCAGTAGACTTAGAGCCCTTTAAGTTTTGTAATACAGTGCAACTGATGCCACAATCGACCCTCCCATCAACACATTTGGAATTTCAATTGAATCTATCCACTCAGGGTCTGATTCTGCCTACATCCCTGTTGTTGGGTCCCTCAAGTAACTAACCTATCCCATCTTCGTCATCTATCCCTTCACCAACAACACCACCTATGGTGGCCACACTGAAGGACAATGGGAAGAAGCCCTTAGAGGAGGCACCACCATTAGTCTCAACCATCTCTACCGAGGAGGTGCCCAGCTGAATGGAAGTCGAGACATCTGATTCACCCAACATGGAGTGGACTCAGGGAGAACTCCCATTCCCTCTCCATCAACCATCAATGATTACCATTGAAATGGCCAATACGGGCCTGGGGGAGTACTTGGTGTAGAAAATAGTGGCAACACCTGCACTTGAATCCATGCAAGACATGGGGAGACCTCACCTCCCCATCGACACTATCATCCCTTTAGGTTAGCTACCAAATCAGACCAACTTTGTATATGAGGGCCTCGAGAACAGCCTAGAACCCTACCTACAAGAGGAAGAGGACAAAGAGCCATTTGCTGAGAATGTTGATTATCTGGCCAACCCAAAATTTGCCTTGAAATACTTAGACCAATGTAATTTACATGGATATGGATTGAGTAGATACGAACAAGGAATGTGCACTCTTTGTCAACCAAGGTACTAGATGCCATATGATAAATTAGGAGTAGGGTTCAACAACCCTTTGCCCCTTGAAATATTGGTAGAAACAATGCAAGGCTTAGGTCTAGGCAACAAGGATGGGTTGGCACAAGATCCATATGCCAATCCCAACACTACATACACATTGGGGAATTATTTCCCATGGGTAAAAACAAACCTTGTTGACCTCAACAACCTCTCCCCTTTGATCGAGAAAGGGGAAAGTTCAAGAGGTAACTTCCAAGAAAGATATACAGAAAGTCAAGGGCGCTTTTTGAAAGATGAGTTAGATTATGAGGTAGCACCTTGGGACCCGTTTGATTCTGATAGCAATCACTCGTAGGTGACGCCCATCGATGATATCAGGAGGACTTCATGGTAATTTTCCCCTTTAATGTTCCAATCAGGCAATTGCCACCTCCAAAGAATCCAGCCCTCCTGTAGAGAGCGACACAACCCAGAGGGGGCCAAATAAACATGCTCAAACAAAACGAGCCTCCCATGCCGGCCATAAGGCCAAGTGATCCATCGAGGGGGAGGACCCCAACCCCCCCCACAACCACCACCCCGCGGCCCAAAATGGCCCCCAGGGAGGAGTGATCAAGAAATGCCTAGTGGGAGGCTATACCAACCACAGGGGCACACAGTTGTTGAATCCAATGAAGGCCTATGGATATTCGATAACAACTATGAGGATGAAACTGATATGGCATATCTCAACCATATGAGGCAACATGAATACCCCATAGACATCGATGGTATGTTTTAGCATCTGAATATAGGACCAAGGCATAGGTGGCATTTAAACCAAGCATAGTTAAACCAAGTGCTTCATCCACCACTTTGGGCATATAGAGAGCACCTCCCACATAGAGAACCCATAGGGCCACCAGTGCCAAGGGTAGACCCTATCCTTCTATCCATACACAAGGCCAATCCTTTTGTGCTAGTACCCATAGAGCTAGATCCGAGGCACGAGGATAACCAAGAATGTTTGAATCAACACCCGTGTGGTAATGGAGACCAAATTCATTCCATCAATATGATATCCATTGATTTAACTGCCCCAATCCATAATACAACCAATCCAACATGACCATTGTATCTAGACCTAGGTGCCATAGATTGGGATCACGCTGAATCACCACCATCCCCATCAGAGTACTGGCCTTGCGATGAGATGTTTCATTTCACCCCAGGATAGACTCAAGATATCTTCCATGTTGAAGAGGAACCCGACGTTCCCAACATAGATCTAAATTTAGAAAATGATATCCACCTGATCCCAACTCTACACAAATTGGAGGACGGATCCCACATGTCAGTCAAAGAGATAATTGACATAGACATTGGTTCTGATCCAATGAATCCATAAATCATCAAGTTGGGGGTAAGTCTATCCCTCGAAGAGTAAGCCAATTACATTGCCCTTCTCAAAGAGAAGAAGGAGGTTTTTGCATGGTCCTACAAAGACATGTCGGGGCTAGATCCGTAGCTAGTCACGCATAATCTAACACTTGATCCGACAGTAAAGCCAGTCAAGCAAAAGCTATGTAAGATGCACCCAACAGTGGCCTTAATGGTCAAAGACAAGATACAAAAGTTGTTGGATGCATAGTTTGTCATCTGTGTGGATTACCCACCATGGATGTCCAACATGGTACCCATAAAAAAGCTAGACAAGAGGATTCGCATATGCACCGATTTTCGAGATATCAACAAAGTGAGTCCCAAGGACGATTTCCCCTTGCCTAGCATCGACACATTGGTAGATGCTATAGTAGGCCAAGAAATGCTTTCCCTCATGGATGGTTTCTTGGGATACAACCAGATTCGTATCAATCTCGATGATCAACTAAAAATAGCATTCACGATGCCTTGGGGGATATTTTATTATAAGGTCATGCCCTTTAGCCTTAAAAATGTTGGCGCCACCTACCAATGCGCTATGACATACATCTTCCATGATCACATGCATAAAACTTTGGAAGATCATATGGATGATGTGTTGGCCAAATATCTTTTGCACCAAAATCATCTCGATGACTTACGCAAGATCCTTGATTGCCTCATTGAACACAAGGTCAGGCTAAAACCCAAGAAGTGCGTATTTGGCGTCACATCTAGAAAACTTTTGGGTTTCATAGTCTCAAAATGAGACATCGAGGTAGATCAAAATAAAGTCAAGGAAATCTTTGAAATGCTTCCCCCAACCACCATCAGGCAGCTCAGAAGCTTGCAGGGTAAGGTCGCGTCGATCAAGCACTTCATAGCATAGTTATCCAACAAGTGCCAAGCCATGAATAAAATATTACACAAAGGGGTAGCATTTCATTGGGATGACAAGTGCCATTCAACCTTTGACAACATCAAACAATTGGCTTTGCCCCTTTCACCCCCGGGTGTTTTTTTTTTTACCCCCCCGCGCGCGCCGCGCAAAAAAAAAAATAAATAAAAAAAAAAATAATTTTTTTTTTATCCCCCCCCCCCCGGTTAATTAATAAATATTAAACGATGAAAAGATATCTGGGCGGGGTGTAACAAAAAAAAAAAAAACAAAAATGTTTCTAAGGAGAATCCATTGTGGTACATGATGAGTCATACTTATCATAGTAGTCACACGGTGAAATGGATCATGTTGTTGACAGAGTTTGACATCAAATTCATTAGACAAAAGTCCATCAAAGGTCAAGTCATCGCCGATCAACTAGAAAATGCTCCTCTTAAATACAATCAGCCTCTGACCGTAGAGCTACCCGATGATGGGGTCTTCCATGTCTTAGAATCGCTAGATTCTGATGAGCCTGAGTCACAAGCCAACATAACCTTATTTTTTGATGGTTCTAAATGTGAGCAAGGGGGTGGCATAGGAATCATGTTCTTCACACCGCAAGGGGCTCTAATGCCTTTATCATTTAAACTTGATTTCCCATGCACCAATAACAATGCTAAATATGAAGCCTTGCTCATAGGTCTTTAGACAACCATCACCATGAACATCAAATGCTTGAATATCTTTGGTGATTCACTATTAATTGTCAACCAAGTGAAAGGGGTATTCCAATGCAAATGCCTAGTTCTATAGGCCTACAAAGCCCTTATGGATAAATTCATGGAAAATCTTGAATGGTACAACATCGAGGCACTCCCTTGATCATAAAATAATTTTGCAGACACTATGGCCTCCTTGGGGTCACTAATCCCGCAATACCCTTATGGTGAGATGACAACTATTCAAGTCAAAACATTATTGCAATCCGTGATGGAGCGTGAAAGCTCTTACATAATTCCAGGAATCCACCTGATCCAGATTGAACCATCTCATGATAGGTTCTCTCGAATCCATGATAGTCTAAATCATGCCAACTAGGGGTCTTTGTTCTCCCCAACTCCTCTTAATAGCAAAACAACGCTATTCCTACAAGTTCTTTCCCACTCAGCTTTTGCTAGGGACGAACTTCAAGAGGGATTGGCCATTCATACCATCAAGGTGTATGATCATCAAGATTGGTACACACCCATAAAAGACTATCTCAAGTTAGGTAGCCTCCCACTTGGAATGTCGCACGCTGCAAAAAAATCATTCAAATAGAAAGTGGCAAAACATGTCTTGCTAGGAGAAATTTTGTACCTTGTCAGAGATACAAAGGGATCCTTTTCCTTTGTTGGACTAGGAGGATTCCCTTGGTCACCCAACCGCATGATGGTACATGTGGTGGCCACTTCAATGGTATAGCCATTGCAAAGCACATTCTTTGCATGGGCTATTATTGGACATCTTTAGAGCAATATTGTTGCACATATGTGTAAAAGTGCATGAAGTATCAACACCATGCTCACTTGACACACGTACCTTCTCAGGCCTTGCAACCAATCCAATTGGCTTGGCCATTTTTGTAGTGGGGCTTAGATCTCATCGGAAAGATCTCCCCTACGTCGTCAAGTCGTCACACGTTTATCATAATGGCCACAGAGTACTTCACTAAGTGGGTGGAAGAAATTCCACTTACCTCTACGACTAGGCCCCGCATTATGGAGTTTATTTTACATAACATCATATGTCATTTTGGTATTCCATCCAAGATCATCTCGGATAATGGGACGTCATTTAAGAAAAAATATGTGTGTGCTTTGACAACAAAGTACAAAATTTAGCATAGTTTTTCGACACCCTATTATCCGTAGGAAAATGGGCAAGCAGAGGCGTCAAAAAAAATGCTAGTTGCCATCCTTAAAAAGATGGTCACATATAATCATAAGGATTGGAACATCCAAATACCACTTGCCCTATGGGCTTATCACACTAGAATTTGGATGCCCACTAGGGCAACTCCATTTTTGCTGGTGTATGTCTCCGAGGCTGTCATGCCTCTCGAGTTGGAAATACCCTCCCTACGCATATCAATGCAAGAGTTCATCGATGATGACACTGCATGGCAGTCCCGGTTAGACCAGCTTACGTTACTCAAATAATGATGCATCAATGCTCTCGAGCATTTATATATCTATCAAGAGCGACTTAAGAAAGCATACAACATGAAAGTTCACCTGAGGGATTTTCAGGTTGGTGACTTGGTCTTAAAATAGAACCAACAAAATTCTAACTTGCCGCCCCACTTAAGGGACAAGTTCGTGGCAAATTGGTTAGGTCATTATGTAATCGACAGTAAAATAGGACCTGGAACATACCGGCTCACCTCTCTGGAAGGAATCAAGGAACTAGAACCCTTGAACATCAATCACTTGAGGCCATTCAACATTTAGAGAGCCATATCCCACACCAAAATCCCAAGGATTCCCGCAATCACTTGGTCACCAAAAAAAATCCCCAAAGGTATCCATCATCCCTTTGATCAAACCAAAGGCTCCAAGGATTCTTGCAATCGCTTGGTCAACCCTAAAATTGCCCCAAAGGTATCCATAATCCCTTTGGTCAAACCAAAAGCTCCAAGGGTTCCCACAATCGCTT
Source organism: Wollemia nobilis (assembly GCA_028583015.1). Taxonomy (NCBI): domain Eukaryota; kingdom Viridiplantae; phylum Streptophyta; class Pinopsida; order Araucariales; family Araucariaceae; genus Wollemia; species Wollemia nobilis. Next base: position 1,814,406 of record JAQPPZ010016414.1, read on the forward strand.
GGTCAAACCCAAAATGCCCCAAAGGTATCCATAATCCCTTTGGTCAAACCAAAAGCCCCAAGGATTCTTGCAATCGCTTGGTCACCAAAAATGCCCCAAAGGTATCCATAATCCCTTTGGTCAAACCAAAAGCCCCAAGGGTTCCCACAATCGCTTGGTCACCCAAAATGCCCCAAAGGTATCCATAATCCCTTTGGTCAAACCAAAAGCCCCAAGGGTTCCCGCAATCTCTTGGTCACCCAAAATGCCCCAAAGGTATCTATAATCCCTTTGGTCAAAACCTCCAAGGATCCGTAAGAATCACTTGGTCCGCACCCATTCGGGTTAAACCACCATCACAAATATTCAAAAAAAACAAATAATCAAAAATAACAAAAAAATTGCATCTCACTTTCATGCATATTCTTAAAAACCAAAACACCAAAAAGAAAACAAAAGCTGCATTAGGCATCGCATACATACATTGCATATTTGTTGGTCATACATGTCAAAAGCACCATAGACTGTAATTACTCGGCAATTCCATCATTTTCCAAATTCAATCCATTTTTTAAAAAGATCCATCAAGAATAACGCCCTTCGCATTTTCACCATATCATAGTCAGTTGTCTTCTAATGTCTTTAGGGTTTCGTCATTCATTTTTTTTTTTTTTTCGCCAAAATTTTTCAAAAACTGCCGATATTTTTTAAGGAAGAATTCTTGGATCACGCCTTGTTACATAGCATCCCAACACAAGCTTAAAACACATAAAAATTCCCAAGTTGTGTGAACGCAAGATGAAACCTACAAAAGCAGTCTAGGGTACCATAAGTGAAACATTATCCTACTCATCCCCCTGTGCGAATGGTTCAAGAATGTTGAGAATTGACAAAAGGACAAGCTCTTCCCCATCCAATTCCCCACAATAAATAGTGGTTTTCACCACTGTCAAAAAAATTCCAAACACCTTTGGTCCCCAAAGTCATAAGGATTCATACTACACACCCCTGAGAAGGATGGGTAGTCATCCCCAAGGCCTAAAAGGATCAATGCCATTCACAAGAAAAATCCCAAAAGTCCACCATCAAAAATACCAAAACACCTTTTGATCCCCAAAGCTATAAGGATTCATACTACACGCCCCTAAGAAGGATGGGTAGTCATCCCCAAGTCCTAAATGATCAATGTCATTCCAAAAAAAAATTCTCAACCACCTTTGATCCCCAAAGTCATAAGGATTCATACTACACGTCCCTGAACAGGATGGGTAGTCATCCCCAAGGCCAAAAGGATCAATGCCATTCACAAGCCAAAAACCCACGAGCTCAACTTGGAAATCAAAATTCCAAATCTAAATCCTCAAAAGGTAAACAATAAAAATAATAACAGTGGTTATCACCACTACTCAAACCCCTTGCTCAAAAAATAAACAATGATTTTCATCACTATGTATGAGAGCAAGTATCCCAACAAGATTGAGCAACCGAAAGACGCCTGAGCTTGAATCCCTGGAATTCTCAGCATTCAAAAAACCATTTAGGTGATCCTCATTATGGGTTTGGTGGATAGCCTACCTGGCAATGGTGGTATCCTAAACGCATGACGATATGTCTATCACATTAGCTTTGCATGTGTGTAGACCAATGTTTGCATGTGGATGAGCTAGCTTATGGTATCCTAGATTGCGCCGTGGATTAATCTTACTAAATGCAACAAAGGAATTAGTGGAGCTAATTAGGTGATCCTCAGTATAGGTTTGGTTGACAGCCTATCTAGCACTGGCGGTATCCTTACGAATACCACATAAAAAAATTCAATTACACACACAGGGATGTGAAATAACTTGGTCAAACTCAAGTCTGATTCGTACCTTGTTCGAAAGTCTTGTAAGATAATGTACAATCTTGATTAGTTAGTTAAAGCATCTGAGTCTCCAAAAAACCTTAACTACATTTTAAAACAATTGTCGTACATTTCATTACTTACATCACCATCAGAAAATACAACACAAAAATTACAAATGAAAAGTTATTCCATAAAGCAATCACATAGTACAGAGAGCCAGTAAATCCTGTACAGTCTATGGTGCCATCGCCTGTTTACCAACAAATCATTCCATCCATTCCATATGCATACATCTAAATCATATAGCTAACATCATCCGCAGTCATAATAACATATGCATACATCAACATAAATAAACATGCATAAAAAACAATAAATCATGACAAGCATATCATCAAACCAAAAATAGTCATGTATATATATCGAGTCAAAATGCCCTCAGGCTACAATAATAAGGTCCTCTGACCTCACAAAAAACCAAAAAACTCAAAAACCCCAAAGCCTAGGGAGTCGACCACCATGATCACGCAGGATCGGTGCGACTGGAACTACCCCCAGTAGTATGGGTCCTATGGGACCTCTCAGGGCGGCTACTGCCAGCCCGTGCACCCTGCCCACCAACGCTACCCTCATCCAGCCACCTGCGACGAGAGGATGCAGACTGCTCAGTCTCACTACCTCTCGTGCGGCGTGACGAACCACCTCCATCAAGATCAGGTAACTATCCACCAAGGCGGACAACCTCTATCTCTAACTCCACCCGGTACCGCCCCCACTCCACATCTCGATGGTGATACACAACCAATGCATTGTCCCGCTGTGCCAACTGAGCCCGCAGGAGATCCCTCTCCTGCAATACGTCTCTATGCTCCTCATCCCGTCTTCGCAAAAGATCCTCCAATCATGCTATCTCAACATGAAACCCAACCTCCACATCCCTTGGGATAGCCTAAGGCATGGGCACCTCCGGGATGGCCTGCTGCTCCGACACCCACTACTCCAGGACATCCTATACATTCGGCTGCTCTCGAAACCCCGCATCATCTCCATCACCAGTGAAGTCATCGACCTCCACCATGTCAACATCATCAAGTGGAGCCCCCCAACCCTCCCTCGATGCCTCTGCATCCCCACCTCCTACTGCTTCTACATCCATGCCCCCCAGAGGCCCCTCACCCCGCCATCGCCGCATAGTCCACCATCGGTCATACTCTGTAGTTACCCCAACATCATCCACGTCGGGTACATCAATAACTACATTAGACCCCTCACCCAATGGCTCAATGATAGGCCAGACTAGGGTCCTCTCGTCCCCACACTATCGATAGATCAAGGGATCACCAAGAAATCCCTGGTGCACCCCAAACTACCGCGTCACCCGGACATACGGGAAGTACTCATGCTCTATCCCATGCCGCCCAATCAGCCACCTACCCCTGTGCACCCGTCGGAGCCACTCTCTAGCCTTAGGCTAGGTTGGACAGTCCCGATATGGTCACCAAAACACCTGCCCTGGCATTAGATGAGAGAAGGCATCAGTATAGTGACCTACGTCACCTGCCCATCATCAATTTTGTCCATGCTCCTCTGACCACCACCATAGATTGGCATACCCAATCTCCCGATCCACCATCTCACCTCGGGTGGTCCAAGGCAAACCTTGTGGCCACTCCACAACTATGTCTGCCACACCAGCATTGCAAAAGATAGTTGCACCCGATCCCCTTTCACCTCTAGCAGCGGACCTCGTATAGCTCATCGTACAACTGTGCCAACAACGTCTAACCCCATCTCATAATAAGTGGAGCTGATGTCGGACACTCCACCAAAGTGAAAACCAACTCTAGCAGGTTCCAAGGGAACCTCGCACCTGAACAGTCTGGAAGCAACATATTGGAAATGAGGGCCATGAGTAAAGCATGCCTCACCCCCAATACGCCCTTCTCTAGCCACCACCGCACTAGAATACCACCTATCTGGCAGTCTGCCTCAGCCCTCTCCATAGGCCTATCCACCCCCCTCTCCCTCGTTGAACCAAAACACCGTGTCAGTACCGCTATCCGTTGGTCCCGATGGGTCGTCCGGATGGGTAACCCATCTATCGAAATCCGCAGAATCCGATATACATCCTCCAAAGTAATCGTCATCTCCCCTTAGGGGAGATGAAAGGTGTTGGTGCAGGGATCCCACAAATTGATCAGGGCAGTCAAATATGCCCGATCCCCCACCACAGGCTCCAAATGCATCACCTGCTTGAGCCCAAGGGCATCAAGCCACTCCCAATCCGCAACTGTCAAGGCATCCCGGGCATCAGAGAACACAGTCGAATTGCGGTGCCAACTCCTCACAACCTGAAAAACAACAAAACAAACAAAACAAATTAGGGTTTCAACATTACCTTAATAAAAACAAAAACAATAAAAACAAAACACTGTACAACAAAAGTACAACCTATAGTTTACAATAAAAGTGTACAACAAAAGTACAACATAAGAAGTGCACTACAATAAAACTGTACAACAAAAGTACAGATCATTCAAATAAACTGTACAAAAACAAAAATACAAAACAAAATAAAACAAAAAACACACATTAGGGTTTTAACCTTAAGGTGCACACAAAAACAAAATAAAACAAAAACTCCTATTAGGGTTTCAACCTTAATATGAACAAAAATATTACAATAAAAGTGTACAACAAACGTCAAAGAAGTGCACTACAATAAGACTGTACACCAAAAGTACAGATCATTCAAATAAATTGTACCATCAAAAACAAAAACAAAAAAAACTCATACTCGGGTTTCAACCTTGGTGTGAACTAAAAAACAAAATAGATCAAAACAAACAAACTCATACTAGGGTTTTTTTTAACCTTAATGTGAACAATAAAACAAAATAAATCATCCTAGGGTTTCAACCCTAGTGTGAACAAAAAAATACAATAAAATGAACATCACCCTAGGGTTTCAACCTTAGTGTGAACAAAAAAATACTAAAACAAAATACTTCACACTAGGGTTTTCAACCTTACTGTGAACAAAAACAACATAAAACACAAAATTTATATTCGGGTTACAACCTTAATATGACAAAAACAACAAAAAAAGAACGCTCAAAAGCATTTTATATGTGCATTTTAAAAATTCATATAAATACAAAAAAAAAAAATAACAAGCAGAAGGAAGGCACATCATACCGGTCTCGCTTCGGCTCCTCCGCTCGAAGATCTAGTTCTCACACTCATGATGTCCATGAAATATAGGCAACACTCCACTATGCAAACTCACACTCCTCCTCACTGCTCCAAATCGCCAAGAAAAAATTATTGCAAATGAGCCCAAAACCTAGTTTTGGTCCTTTTATAGGTTGTTAGGCCTATAATCGTTCCACCCTGGGACAGGCACTCATCCCACCCTAGGACGATTACCAAATTTGTATTCGTCCCACCCTAGGACGATTACAGAGCAAGAAATAAAGCAACAAAAACATAATCCAAAAAATGCACCAAAAAAAAAGCAATAAATATGCTGGACAAAGGTGCCTTTGCACCCGACATTCATGGCATGAAAAACCACCGTCGGGGTCACAAATAATCACTATCCTACTCCCTAAGAAGGCTAGCATAGCCGGACCACTCCACGGGAAGGAGGATTTTCGATAATTTCCACCCCACTAGGCATCAACAAAAAGGGTCAAAACCCACCAAAAATAGGTCCGATTGCTGGAAAACTCCATGCGTTCAACGAAAAACAACTGAAGGCACCCTTACAAACGTCATCTTGGGTCAAGCGACTCGTCGCTTTTCTCATTTTGGTCATTCCCTCATCGATTCGTCGCTTGAGGGGGGTAGTCACACTTAGTCACCAAATCAACAAATACACACCCAATCAAGGAAATGGCATGCATTCAAAGAATCATTGACAAAGACAATCACGCTCCTTCTTGGGGCATCAAACAAGCAATAATCACAAGCTAAACAAACACTTGGCATTCTGGAAGCATGAAGACAAGGTTCCTCAGACAAAAGGTTGCACCCTTTGCCTATTCATGATTGAACAATGTCCAAGATCAAGTACACCTCACTAAAAAAGGTTACACTTGAGTTAAGCTCCTTAGCTCGTTAGAAGCAAGGATTCAAGAATGCGTGCCCTTTCCATACTTGGGGCATCAAAATTTGGTTAGGTTACTAAGAAACCCTAATCATTAAGTGCTTTGGTCATCTATTTTTGCTCAACACTGCGCCACACACAACGCATCCCAAAAAGGGGCATCTGTAGACACCAAAACAACACCAATCTAATTATGTGACTACAAGCACTGACCAAATTGGCATACATACCCCCTAGGGCAGCCTCCAGAGGTTAAACAGTGGTCCTAACCACTCCCAAATCAGTTTTGGAAGGTCAGAGGTCATTTTGGCACCTTTTAAGCACTTTGCTCCCTATTCGTCCCACCTTGGGACGATTAGAATCCTATTCACCCCACCCCGGGACGATTAGCAACAATCGTCCCAGGGTGGGATGAATAGTAGGTTTGACTGGAAAAAAGTCAAACCTTGACAAATGGCAACCCATATCTGCCACTCAACTTCACCTTCAAGGCATGCAATTGCGAGGAACGATTTTCAAATCTTATAGAGGGACTTCAGTCAAGCATGCCTTGATCATGGAGACCCTAAATCAGGGAGGAATCTTCTCTCCCCCAATAAAGGCATGGTGAGCCAAGTTGAGCCCTCGCATGTGCATTCAAAGGAGACCCCTGAGGTCTATAAAAGGGTGAGCCTCCTCACCCCAAAGGAAGAACAGGGCTGGAGCATTTGGAGCAACAGAGTGCTGCCAAATTATACCCCCATCCCCTTTTGTGCTTCCTACATCCCTAATTTCTCTTTTGGAAGAGAGGTTATCGGGTGAACACTAGGAACACAATCCCGACCCAAAACCCAAGCAATCGGCCACAATCCCACACCAAATTTTTTGACACAACCCCCTAGGAGGTTTTGGACCCATCCCACTTGGATTGGTGTCAAAACTAGGTCCCAAACGACGGGCATCCTACCCCCGAGCGCCCCCCAAACTGCTACAGTCCTAATCGTCCCACCCTGGAGTGATTAGAAATATGTGAATGATTTCTTCACTGTTATTTTTGCATTATGTTCTATTTGGTTTACTTATGTTGTTGTTCAAGTTTCATTGCATTATGACCTATTTTGACCTTGTTTTTATCATTTTACGCGTTTACTAACATATAGGGAGTGCCTTCGGATACAGGACAATCTGGATAAAATCTGCCAAATCTGACCTTTTGGGTCATCCCAAAATGCCCCATTTTGTCTAACCCCAAGTTTACAGGAATTTTGGAGGCCTTTGGATAGGACATTTGCAAGGTTGCTTTTGCATGTTTTGTGACAGTCCTAATCGTCCCACCCCGGAGTGATTAGAAATCCATGCATGATTTCCCAACTATTATTTTTGCAATATGTCTCTGATGATGTTTCTATGCTTCTATCAAATTTTAAATTCATTATGACATGTTTTGACCATCGTTTTGCTATTTTATGTATTCACTAGCCGGAGGCCCTGGGGATTGCATGTTTTCCTAATATCCGCATATGCTATTAACTATTTTTTGTTTCTATAAGCATAGGATCTCACCGCCAAGAACACTGGAGGGGTAGCAAGGAACACACAAACACATGGATGCAAGCGATGGCAACGTTTGGCCCACCCATTTCAAATGTGGGCATGCGAAAGACACTAGAAGCGTACCATCCGTTGATGTAAATGAACTGTATCAAATATTCTGAGCCCTACAAGAGGTGGACATATTGTAACCTGATTGAAAGCAACATTAATAAAAGAGGCCCCATTATTCTTTGTTTTCTAACATCTCATTTATGTTTATGCGTCTTTCCTTCATGCATTGCTTTTCTTGCATTCGTAGGACTTAGCATTTGTGTATCAATTTTCATTTGCACCATTGGTCTGGTACGCCATCACTCTGCATTCATATTTCAATCACTTACATAGTTCATTTCATGAATTATAAAACCAACTATTTGTTCATCACTCTCAAATATCTACCAAAAGACATCTTTGTCTAGCACACATAGTCTATAGACAAGCCTTACTGACTTGGCTTTGTAAATGATGTTGGATACTAGACAAAAATTTGCTCCAACAGAAGCTAAGATATTAGCATGAGTTTTGTGCTCTCTAGAAATGACTTTCATGTTCAAGGCTTAAAAATATTCAAACAAGTCCCATGCCCTATTTCTATATACCTTGAGGTAATGTTGTTTACTATTGCATTTCTCAGTGACTTGATTAATCACTAGTTCAAAATCATCAAAGATTTGTATTTGCTAGATTCCCATATTTTTAGCTCTTCTTAATCCCAAACATAGTGCTTCATATTATGTTGCATTGTTTGTACAACTCCATATTAGTTGGTATAATAAGGTCTTTTCTGCTCCAGTTGGTGATACCAACACTACTGCTACTCTAGGACCATTCTTGCATCTGGAACCATCAAAGAACAACTTCCACATCTGCTCTTTATTGGGACTCTCATGAGCTGACACTATCAATTTTGTTTCTTCCAACCTAATAAATGAGTATGTGTCTATTCCTATCTCAATCATGGAATTGAAATCTCTTATGGGAAATTGATCCTCTATTTGGAGGTCCTCCAAGACTTCTTCCATCAGATCCATTTCTTGGTTGGCAATGTTTCCTGTATCTGCTTGTTGGTCCTACCCCAACTTCTCTATATGAAATTAGGATGGCTTCTCAAAGAAGATCTTGACTCTTTTTACTTTGAATGGCATATCCTTATGGTAATAATCAAGGGACAAATAACCACCCAACTTAGTAGTAAATTCTCTTGACAAGTACATTCGAAAATAGGGTCCCAAGTCTACCACTACAATTTCCTAAATGACAATGATTTGAGGTATTCTATGTAAATTCACTCTGATATCTTTGATTACTCCAACTATCTTGAAATGTGTGCTATCTAATTATAGCACTCCAAGACTGCTTCTTGTGTATTCCATGCCCATTATTTCATAGACCAATTTGGGCATAACAATGGTAGTTGCTCCAGAGTCAATCATACAATTATGTATCATACAACCTTCCATTTGTAAGGATAAGTAAAATGGATATGGTATATTATTCTCGATCATTGAAATGGGGTGACATTGATCTAGAATTAAATTTACCTATTGATTCCCTTGAATATTGATTGATTTAAGAGAGGCCTACAAAATATCTATTTATCCCGAGATGAGGAGTGTGTTATACATGCTGATTTTAGATGGAGTTTTCTTCAACTCTTCTATAATGTTAAAATTGGAAGATTCTGGTTGTTTCCTTAACTCTTTTGTAGGTTACTCATATTTATCCTTATAATATTGGGTAGCTTTAATCCTCTTTTGTTTAGTTAGAGAAGAATATCTTAGTTTATCTCTAGCCTTATCCCTTCCTTCACCTTCTTTAGTTCCCTTTTGTTGCTGCTAGATTATATTTTGAACTTGGATGGGCATAGGTACATACTTCTTTGGGATGTTATTTGGTTCATAAGGTACCTTGAAATTATAATCATCTACTTCCCTCATCATATTCACTTGCCCTTTCTATGCATTCTCTATTTTCTCAATTGTAATTTTCTGGATGTATTTTTGATGCATCATGCATGTGCTTTCCCCATGTGGATCATTGTAGGTTGAGCACTAGTAAGTGGACTCAAATCCTAAGGAAAAAGGCTATTTTTCTTGGTTTACATACATGGAATTAGATTTTTTGGGGGGTTTTCTAGTGGAGGTAGCATGATATCTTGTGATATACGGGAACCTTTATGGTTGAAATTTTCTCTCTGCTTCTCATTGTTTAAATGCTATGACTTCATTCATGAGGTTTTTAAAAGCTATTGTCATTTCCCATAGGGAAACTATCTAGGAGTTCAGAGTTGGTAATTTTGGGATAACAGTTGGTGCTAGAAGTAGTAGGATTACAGGTGGAGTAGGCAACGCTTATGGACTTAGAGTAGGTGGCTAGGATGGGAAACTTACCGATGTAGTATATGCTAGAAAATAGCTTGATGGAACCGAAACCTATGGTTTTTGTTGAGGGAATTATGGATATATAGACATCACAAAATTTTGAGGTAGTCTTCCTATGGCAATCAAGTCCTTTTCTACTTTCAGTGCTTCTTGAAAAACCTTCGACAATGTTCATACATTGGATAGCGTTATGTACATACCAAGATTAAAGTGCAAGACCCTTAAATAGTAGTACATTGCTTGTTCATCAATTGGATGTAGGCCTTGTGATACTCTCCTCCATGTTTGGTTGAATATGATTTTGAAGTCTATTATTTCTTCTTGTGAGTGCCTTTGGATGCTAGTAAATTGTTAGGACATAATTGATAATAATTATATTGATAATATAATGATTTATACAAATGTCTAAGGCTAAATATAGCTAAATAATTTTTTCTAAATAAGATTTAGAAAATCATGCTAACAACTAACAACTAATATTCTATAAATAGAGTTTTATATCGAATATCTAACCTATAGTAGAAAGTCTACTACCTAGGTAAATCTACTTATTACCAAATAAGGTAATAGTAGTAGTTACTAACATAGTAACTCTAACATCCCCCCTTATTACATTATTTGGGTAATGTGGATAACTGCCCCAATACAGTGAAGAAGAGAAATGAGAGATGCTGATATCTAACTACTAATATTCGCTAACAATACAAATATCTAACCTAGGTAAAATAATGTAGTAACTTATATTCTACCCTAACAGAAAATGGTAATTACCCAAGATAGGAATCTAGATATTATCTAATATTAGAATCTAGATATTATTTATGTAATGGGTTAATTACTTTAGCATCCCCCCTTATTACATTATTTGGGATAATGTCTTAGGCTCTTTCTCTTTTGCTCTCTTCGGCTCTAAACTCTTGGTTCGTGGCTAAGCTACTCTGGCTGCTCTTTCTTAGATGAATACCTCTAGGTCCAATTTTGGGACTATTGCCTCTAGGTCTGTCTCTCTATAATTTTACCTTCAGGTCTGTCATTGGGTCTTCTACCTTTCAGGCTACCTCTCAATCATTTTGCCTCTGGATCTGCCACTCAGTAATTTACCTCTCGATTATCCTTTGGGTCTAAGCAATATAAGTACTACATGAGTACTTAATCAAAAGTGGGACATCCCCCACTTTTCTTTAACAACTATAAGTATCCTTATTGTGAGCACATCATCATACCGATATGCATGGGTAACCAGATTAGATACACTGGTGTCATACTACACCGAAAATGCACCTTTACAAGACTTTTGAGCCATTAAGTGTGTTTATAAGCACACTTATAATTTTTAGAAGTGTTGGACGCTACCGAAAATGTTCTCCATACAATGATATTGAGAAGATTGAGCCTTTAAGAATCCCAAAAATGGAGGATGGGAAAATGAAGAAGAAGAAGAAGAAGTGCTTGAAGTGTCTTCATATATAGTCTTCAAAGTTGATGATGTCCGAAGTGACAAGATTTTGTAGTCTTCGGAGGAAATACAGGGTGTCTATTTTTGTAGTCCCTAGATTACTGGTTAACGTGGTTTGGCTCACGATGCTTTTTGTAACTTTGGTTTTGAGCACTAAGTCCTGAAAGAATTTTACGAATGTGGATTTTTATGGCGCCACTGAATTATGCTCAAAAAATGCTATCCAAAAAGTATAAACATAGCTATACTCGGGAAGCATAAAAATTTACCTCGATTTTCAAGATGCAATATCTCATCGGGTAAATTGAGGGGTTAATTTTTTCGTCACGTGGAATTAAAAAATTATCCCTCGCAGGGAAAGTTTTTGTATTTTCTTTAGATGAAGGAATATTTCAAGAATGTTATCTAGAATAATAATGATTTTAAAAAATCATTTTATGAGCCTCCATCTGTTACATTTATGGGCTCTATAGGCCCTCCCATTTGCAATATGGGAAAATACATTTTTTTTAAATATGGTTCAAAAATAATTTTAATGGAGGTCATTAATGAACAATATGTGCTCATGTGATATGGCCATATGATCGACCATTTACAAAGTGGATTATGGGCTATGTGGAGCCCATACACATTCTCCACAAGAACTCTCTTGGGGAATAAAAAATTCCCAATTTAATGTTTTAAAACATTACATGGTTGACCACTAAGGTAAGTCACCATGTGACTGTTAGCGTATAGGTTCAATCTTGATATTTTTACTTTAGTGTTTTTGGACGACATAGTTGGAAAATAGGTAGAAGTGTTTAGTTTTACTTCGTGTTAGCATCTTCCTAATTTAGCATTATGATTAGCGGTTCTTTTGACCTCTATACTATATAAGCCTATTGTATATTCTAATTCAATTTAATTTTCAATGTGTTTATTTTCGCATTTTGGTATCAGAGCCAATCTGGACATCTCTCAGTTCATTCAAAGCCTAAGAGGTTGACCTGGACATCCTTAGCATGAATCTTGAGGCAATTCATATAGTGGGTCTTGGGACTCTTTTTTTATTTTCATATTTTGGTATCAGAGCCAATCTAGAAATCTCTCAGCTCATTCATAGCCTAAGAGGTTGACCTGGACATCCTTAGCATGAATCTTGAGGCAATTCATATAGTGGGTCTTGGGACTCTTTGACATGTGGCAATATGGCACATTAGCTGGCGACCACCATCGTGACCACTACGACAAGCTACAAGACTGCACAAGTTAGACTGGATACACAGGACTCTGACCCTACTGATCGTATGAACATGGTGGATTGCGATTTCATATAAGATATAACAACTACCTACATAGTGGATGAGGGCTACACAAATCCATGTGTGAACCTGACCGAACACTGGTGATCAACAGGACGTATGACCCTACTAATAGCTAGGGAGACGTGGGGTTGGATAGATGACACCTAAAGCCTATCGGCCATGACCTACTAACAAGGACTAGTGGACTGTACAAGTGCTCCAAGACAATAGCCACATGGCCAACATGGATATCGGGTTGGGACTCGTGACATGGCAACCAATTAGCCACTAGCTCATACGATTGGGAAAAAGGCAGGGGGGAAACTAAACCACCATAAGGTGGTCACTTACCTTACTGTGAGTAGATGGTTATAAACCAATTTTATTTCCATACCTACTACATATGGGATAATACCACAAGAGCACTGTGCATTTGATCACCCACTTGCAGCCATCGATGAAGTATTTTTGGAGTGGATCTGCAACATCTCATCGACTATCACGTTTGAGTGCAGATCAATGTCGCATTCTAGGAGAAGGTTGCCACCATCGTCAGATGAGCGCTATGGGAAAATAAGCACCATATTTCAGTGGAGGAGAGTCGTGATCCATTGGAGGGATCACTTTTCATGTGTTGACGATGATAAGAGCCTGTAAACACGGTTGTAGTGGTTGTATCATGTTGGAGATATCGATGTTTGTTTTGTCTGCAGCACTGTGATCATAGCCATATCGGGTGACAAATATCTCTGTAGGATCATAGGAAGATAGTAGTAGCTAAGTGCAGTACTAATCAGGTGACATATATTAGTTGATTTTGATTGCAAATGATCAAGCTTGTTGCACATTCAGTGACGAAGAGGCACCGTTGTAGGAGAGCTTGCAACCTGTCATGGTGAAGGCAGCACCGCTGTGATTGGAGGAAGCGCCACTACCCAGAAGCACCAAGGTGCTCATAGTTGATACAAAGAGCACAACGTGCTCTTATATACCCACCAAGGCACCTAGCTTAGGTGGTTGGTAGTTGAGTGCTAAGGCGCTTTATTCAAGGAGCTCATGGGTTCAAAACCCACCCCGACCATCAAAAAGGTAAAAATTTTATTCTATAGTCAAACGGAGTGGTATTATAAATTTTTTTAGTGGTAATTTTTTTTTGCAAATTTAATATTAATTTTATCATTTTTTTAATAATTTAATATTAATTTAATTAAAAAATCATTTTTTTAATGGTTTTTTAGTTAACATTATATTTTATTATTAATTAAAACTTAGATAAAATTTTATTTTTGCAATTAAATTGATTTACACAAACTTCCTAAGAGGCAATATTTGTAACAAGCTCAAAAGGCTTTATAAGTGTTGATTTTTTGCTTTAAGGGGAAATATTTAATGTTAAGGTCAAACAAAAGCTACTTTGTCCTACAATCTCTTTTAGCCAGAGAGACCCCTAAATCCTTTGATGAAAGGGTGCACATATATGGTTTGAATGTCGTCTTCAGTCATATCCAGAATATTGTCATAGCAAACCTAAGAGCACTTGATGTTGGATACAATGGTGATTTTGAAGACAACTTCATTGATAGCAGACCTGAGGAGTCAGTATCTCTTGAAGTCGCACCACAGGAACTTGAAATTATTTATTTGAGTGACAGTGACTCTATTGAAATAGTGGAACCAGAGCCACATTCCTCTGAATTCATAATTGTTAGTGACAACAATGATTCTGTTGCTGACAATTTTGTTAATGAAGTGATAAGTGAACGTATGCAGGTAGAACAAGATCTCTATGGGAGAGTTGATCAAGTGAGATTTGATTTAAATCTATAATTTTCTTTTGCAAAGCATAGTGGATTATTTATACTGAGAAACAAAAGCAGATTATTTCTATTTTATTTCCAAAAGTTATGGCATCAAATAATAATCTACCCATACCTGAGTTGCATGGGTTATATTATGAGTATTGGTCCATCAAAATAAGGACCTTACTCATTGGCAAAGGACTATGGGATGTAGTTGAAGAAGGTTATGTAGAACCTTCAGATTGGATCACTTTGAGTGCATCAGATAAAAAGACCAAAAAGGATGCCCAAAAGAGCAATTCTTCTGCCCTCTAATATCTCCAAGAATCTTTGGAGAAGAGCATATTTCCAAGAATTGCTTCTTGTTTATCTTTCCAAGATGCATGGAAATATTTGAAGGATAGTTATCAAGGTAGTTATTAGGTGAAGCAAGTGAGGCTTCAAACCTTGAAAAGGGATTTTGAAAACTTAAAGATGCAAAATGATGAAAATGTTGGTGATTATTGCATTAGAGTGAAATCCATAGTAAAAAAAATGGAAACCCTTGGAGATGACATCAAAACTAAGTTAGTGGTGAATAAAGTGTTGCGAAAACTTATTTCCAAATGGAATCATATAGATGTCATTATTGAGGAGTCAAAAGATCTTTCTAGCCTATCTTTTGATGCTCTAATTGGTTCCTTGATGTCTCATGAAGAAAGAATACATGGTTCTCCTTCAACAAGCTATGGAGGTGATGACAAAGCTTTCTCATCCAATGAGTGTGCAGGAAGAGGCCAAGGTAGAGGACAAAGAAGAGGTAAAGTAAGAAGTAGCTCAAGAAGAGGAAATCAAGGCAGATATGGCAATCAAGGTAGAGATGGCAATCAAGGCAAAGGTGGAAATCAAGGATAGAATAGCAATCAAGGAAGAGGAGGTGACACAAAATAAATAAATCTTTTTCAATTGTGGCAA
This sequence comes from Wollemia nobilis, assembly GCA_028583015.1. Taxonomy (NCBI): domain Eukaryota; kingdom Viridiplantae; phylum Streptophyta; class Pinopsida; order Araucariales; family Araucariaceae; genus Wollemia; species Wollemia nobilis. The sequence goes on from JAQPPZ010016414.1 coordinate 1,829,790, forward strand.
GCCAGGTCATTTTTCTCGAGATTGTTGGTCCAAGACTTCTCAAGAAGGAAGAGGTCAATATGGCAACTATGGTGAAGAAGAAGGAACTTAAAATTTATTTCTTACTTATGGAAAATAAGATCAAAATCTAAATGACACTTGAATTTTGGATACGGGTTGTTCCAATCACATGAGTGGCAAAGAAGAGCTCTTTGGTACAATGGATTCCACCTACAAATCAAGAATCAAGTTGGGAGATGACAAAGCTCTACAAGTTGAAGGTATTGGAGCCATGGAGGTTCCAAAAAAAGAAGGCACCAAAAATGTAAATGACATCTATTACACCCCCAAACTCCAACATAACTTGCTTAGTGTTGGAAAAATGATGGAGAAAAATTATAGGCTTGTTTTTGATGAAGGAAAATGTGTAATTTTTTATAAGAAAAATTGTAATAGAGTTGTTACACAAGTACCTATGACACAAAATAGGTTATTTCCTCTTAATTTTTGGGAACAAGGAGGTGTTCAACTTGCTAGTATTGCTATAGCAAATCCAAGTATACTTTGGAACTTGAGATATGGTCATCTAAATTATACAAGCTTGAAATTGTTAACTTCTCAAGCTATGGTGTGTGGACTTCTAAAAGTTAAGGAACACAAGGAGGTATGTGAAGGATGTGCTTTGGGCAAGCACTCTAGATCCAAGTTTCCAAGAGGACAAGTGTGGAGAGCTAGCCATCCACTCCATTTGGTGCATTCAGACATTTGTGGTCCAATGCAAACCAAAGCATTGGTAACAATTCTTACTTTCTCACTTTCATTGATGATTTCTCTAGGATGTGTTGGATTTATTTTTTAAAAACTAAAGATGAAGATTTTTATTGTTTCATATATTTCAAAAATAATGTAGAGAAACAAAGTGAGTTTGTTGTAAAGAGTCTAAGGACTAATAGAGGAGGAGAGTATTCTTCAAATGCATTTCCAAAATATTGTAAGTATTGTGGAATAAAAAGGTAATTCACAACTTCCTACACCCCACAACAAAATGGTGTGGCTAAAAGAAAGAACCACACTATAGTAGAAATGGCTACATCAATGTTGCAAACTAAGCATCTAAGTAACATGTATTGGGTTGATGTTGTTAGAACTAGTATTTACATTTTGAATAAGAATCCTACTTATAGTTTATATGGGATCACTCCTTATGAAGGAAGGAATGGTAAAAATCCAAAAGTAAAACACTTTAATATTTTTGGTTGTCTTACATATGCCCACATTCCTAATAAAAAAAGAAAGAAACTTGACCCCAAAAGTCAAGCATGTATTTTTGTTGAATATTGTGAGTCTACCAAAGCATATAGACCATACAATCCCAAAACCCATAAAATTGTACTTTCCATGAATGTAATTTTTTATGAAGGGGGAGAATGGGGTCATCAAAAACTTTTTGTTGATGATGGATATCATGATGCTAGTAACTCTCAAGTGCAGCAAGTGCTACCCAAACATAGCAAACAAAGTCCTCCAAGCCCAAGTATGCATACACCAGATGATACTCCAAGTACTTCTCCACAAATATTGATAAGTTCTTCACCAATGGATATTGATTCTCCATAAAGAGGTAAAAGAACACTGCAACACCATCCATATTTTCAAATGTTGTATAAGAATATCTAGAAAATATACACTATAAGTCAAGTTAATGAAATGAATGTAGTTTTAAAAAGACTTGAAAATTTGCATATGTATGGTTATAATGACTCCCAATAACCTAAGGGAGATGTAGTCAATTATTCTTTAATGATTAGTGTAGAGCTAGAGCCATATAGCTATGAGAAATCATGCACTCATGATGTATGGCAACAAGCCATGGAAGAGGAAATTTCCTCTATAAAAAATAATGATACTTGGGAGCTAGTGAAGCTTCCTAAGGGTAAAAAATGTGTTGGATGTAAATGGGTCTATAATACCAAATTCAATTTTGATGGAAGCATTGAAAGACACAAGGCAAAACTTGTAGCAAAAGGCTTCACTCAGAAATATGGCATTGACTATGAGGAGACCTTTGCTCCTGGTGCTAGACATGAGACTATCAAATCAGTACTTTTCTTGGCTGCCCATAAAGGGTGGAAAATTCAGCACATGGATGTGAAGAGTGCATTTCTAAATGGATACTTGAATGAAGAGGTTTTTGTGCAAAAAACTCAAGGTTTTTAAGAACAAGGTAAGGATAACCTTGTCTACAAACTGAAAAAAGCACTATATGGCCTCAAGAAAGTACCAAGGGGATGGTACTCTCACATTGATGGCTACTTTAAGGAGTATGGATTCACTCAGAGCAAAAGTGAACCTAATCTCTAATACCTAAATCAAGGTAAATATATTCTCATAGTATATTTATATGTGGATGATCTAATATTAATGGGTAGTAGTGACAATAAGAATAAGGAGTTCAAACACTCCATGATGAGAGAATTTGAAATGAAAGATCTAGGCTTAATGCATTACTTCCTAGGCATGGAATTTCATCAAACAGATAAAGGGATATTCATATGTCAACACAAATATGCTCAATATATGATTAAGAAATTTTCCATGGAGCAATGCAAGCCTATTGCAACTCCAACGAGTCATGGGATCCAATTGAGCAAAGATGATGGAGCACCAAAAGTTGACATGACCACTTACAGGAGCATGGTTGGGAGTCTAATATTCCTCACCAACACAAGACCTGATATTTAGTATGTTTTTTCTCTTGTTTCAAGGTTTATGGCTGATCCATTAGAACTTAATTTTCAAGAAACTAAGAGAATTTTGAGATATGTAAAGGGTACATTGGATTTTGGAATCCATTACCACAAATGTAATTCTATAAAATTAGTTGGCTTTAGTGATAGTGATTGGGGCAGAAATATAGAAGATAGAAAATCTACTTCAGGAAATTGTTTTAGTCTTGGGTCAGGACTAATTACATAGATTTCCAAAAAGTATATTGTTGTAGCATTGTCATCTACTAAGGCTGAGTATATAGCAATCACACATGCTAGTACTCAAGCTCTATGGTTGAAAAAAGTCCTTGAATAGATTGGAGAGAAACAAAGTGGTCCTACAAGACTGTACTATGACAATATGAGTGCCATACAATTGGCACATAATCCCATCCACCATAGCAGGTCAAAACACTTTGATATGAAGTATAACTTCATTCGTGACATGGTGGAGAAACAGGTAGTTGAGCTTCAACATTGCAGCACTTTGGACAACATGGTGGACATCTTCACCAAAGGTGTTTTTAAAGCTCAATATGTAAAGCTAAGAGACTATCTTGTCAGCCCTCTCAACTTTAAGGGGGAGAATGTTAGCATATAGGTTAAATATTGATATTTTTACTTTAGTTTTTTGGACGGCATGGTCAGAAAATAGGTAGGAGTGTTTAGTTTTGCTTCATGTTAGAATCTTCCTAATTTAGAATTATGATTAGCAGTTATTCCTACCTATATACTATATAATCCTATTTTATATTCCAATTCAATTTAATTTTCAATGTGTTTATTTTTGTAGTGACTTATCATTGGAGTCTTCATCCACACCATTAACCACTACGAATAATGTGCTTTAATTGCACATGGTAACACCTATGCATAGGATGGATGCTTCGGGGTGGTAACTCATGGCAAGGATCCCATGGACACCACATGGTGGTCCAATAGGAAGGAGGTGATAATATCATCAACACATGGCCAATTTTGATGTCAAAATGATAGCATGGAAGTTGTCTAAAGATGTAGGAGAGCTGCCAAATATCACCAAAAAATGAATATCTAACTATCAAGAATCATCAATTTATCGCGCCACATTCATGATGCGTAACACTTCCAACTAGCATCGATGAATACACTGAACCTACTGAATATTCAATCACTGCATGATATCTAGAAATCACACTCAACTAAAATTTTATAGCATGCTTTCTGGGCAAAAATAATTCATCAAAATTCTAGTCCCCGTCCACTATCACAAAACCTCATAGAACGCCAGTGACATTGAACTCTCCAAATAGGAACAAATCGAGGTGTAGAGGTGATTGGGATTTGTAATTCATTGTAAAACATGATGTTTGAGAGATCAGTTGTAGATCTATTTATGAGACAAAGGTAGAATGTGGTGTAGGTGATTCAATTCGCACGAGAAATTATAGGCTGTCAAATGCACCTTCGGTTGTAGACATGTCAGGTTCAACGAAATCTACCAAATCCTATTCGTAGCATATCTAGTACCTATAGTGGATGATATTTGTGTAAATTTTCTTCCATTTGTAGGGTTGTTGTAGCTCCAATATTTTGCATCTGCCACCATGAATGGTAGTTTTAGGTTTGATTTTTTGCTCAACCTAGGTGCCTATCAATGAGGCTTGTTACAACTACTCCTCTTGGATTTTTTATTTGGAGGTGTGTCATAATATGGCACAGATCTACATGCAATCGAGTTGAAACTAACTTCATCATCACTAGTGGAGAAGATCACATCATAGGGTGATTCCTACACCATAGCCCTTCACAGGTCTATTTTTTCTTGATGTGATGCTTGGCTCTTTGCTGAGCATATGGATACATGGAGATCACAACATCTCCTTATAGATCCCATTTGTAGCTAGTTCCTCCATCTTAAAAATCTCTTTGTCTGGTGTGCTAGTACCAACACCTCTTCTAGTGCTACAACTACTGATAATCATAGTATTTTTATCATAGATCCTCCCATGTTGGCCATATTTGGTGGAACCTACACCTGTAGTGGCATTGATGGGGTGTATCACACACTGTGTTAGTACATCCTATGCACTATTTTATCATTGAAGGGTTGGCATAGTGACCAATTAAGGTTTTGGGCTGTCATATTACATACACTCCAATCCCAAAATTGATCCACATGATGTTGTATATGTCTCATGAGGGTGTACATTGGCTATGGGTGAATTGTCACACCACTATTGTGGCCTCTGACTTCTTTTGTGCTTGTATCAATTTTGGTGGGGCGCTCGAGTGGATATATACACTGTGCTTGCAACATGTGGTGCTAGATGGAGCACCCTCCTATGATAGGGCTTGCATCGGGTGTTGCATGCCTGTGGCACCGCAATCGCTGTGGTGGTGCAACCTGCACTAAGTGTTGCCAACGTCTACATCAGTTGTGTGCATTATTTTATTTTATTTTATTTTTTTTAAATCATGCATGTATGAGCCCTTGAAATAGGTCATCCCATATTCAATACTCATTGAAGACTCTACTGAAGTGGTAGTGATGGCAACAAGAAATCCCAAGTTAATTATTCTTAGGGTGGAGTAGCACTGGGATGGGTGACCACTCAGGAAGTCTCGGTGGATGTACCCATTTTGTTTTTAATTTTTTAATAAATTCCTAGTTCATAAAACTTTGGATAACAACCCACAATTTTTTTGAAACTCCTCCACCAGCATTTTCATCCTCGAGAATGGCAGAGCAACATTTTATTGCCTATAACATTCATAGAAAACACAAACAGGGGTTGTTAAAAAGAAATATGGCTCCAAAATTTAAAGCTTCAGGGACAGCCACATCTTTCCCATTGGATTAACCCAAAAACACTCCTCTTTTTATCCATTAGCAAGAATATTTTTTGATAACCATTAATGGTTTAAAACCACATGGTTAGAGCATAGTGTGATTCTATTGAGAAGAAGAGCTGAGTTGCTACTTTAATGGGAGAGGGGAGAATTGCCAAAGAGGCAATTCCCCCCTTAAGATTTTAGGTAGGAAGGGGTCCTAATCTGATACCACTATTAGAACACAATTGATAAAAATTATATTGATAATGCAATGATTTATACAAATGTCTAAGGCTAAAGATAGCCGAATAATATTTTCTAAATAATATTTAGAAAATCACGCTAACAACTAACTAAAGTTGCTAACAACTAATATTCGATAAATAGAGATATTTATCGAATATCTAACCTATAGTAGAAATTCTACTACCTAGGTAAATCTACTTATTACCAAATAAGGTAATAGTAGTAGTTACTAATGTAGATTAAAAATACCACGCCAAACAAAAGATAAAACCACAATAACGGAGTACAGAATAGTTGCACAAAACAAACGATTTATATTAATCGATGGAGTTTAAAAACTCCTTTTTGAATACAACTGGGCCTGTAACCCTTTATTTGTGATACACAGTTACAAATTATGCTAGGGTTATCTGAAACCCTAGTTGGCATGAATGGTGGCGCTTCCGAAGAACGTATCTTCAATCCCAATAGAGTGAGTGGGCTTTGTCGTATCCCTTGCTTGGCCCACTCCAGCTTAATCAGCTGCCATCAATAAACCGGATCTGTTATCAAAAACCTGCACACATTAACACTATCAAGGAGTTAGAAATTAATGAGAGGGCTCCACTGCGTGAGCCCTCAGAAACAATCTAAAACCCTATAAAAATGGAATGCAAGAAATCAATAACAGATTAATACATAAAATACGGCTACTTGCTTTAAACTAATTTATACTTGTTCTCTGTTAACGTAGCTAGACCAGGCGACACCTAGAAGTAATGTTGTTGTCAGAATAGGCTACGGAAGGCGCCCTGGTGCACTCGCCGAACGCCCGCGTGCTTCTGGATCTGGATTACAGATGTCGGTCTGAGTCTGTGGCTGAAGGTAAACGCCCGTGGGCACTTGTTAAACGCCCGTGGCGACTTGGTAAATGCCCATGGGCACTTGGTGAAGGGGTAAACGCCCATGGGCACTTGTGACAGGAATGGGAGATTCTATAGAGTGCTATAGAAGGAATGGCGGCGAAAGCGACGACGAAAACAGCGATAGATGCGGCGAAAAGGGTAGCAGAAGAGAGGAGATAGCCGTAGAAGAATTAGAATCAGAGATAGAAGTAGCAAAAGACATAGGCATCCCCTTGAGCCATCAAAGTGACTCGATTTATAATCCACTCTTAGGGCACACTTTAGGGTTTTAACGACACTTTGAACGTGTGGCTAAGATTAAAGCGGATCCAAGGGTAGAGAATAAATCTTGGTTGTGGAATGGATTAAGATGGATGGACGGATGAGATTAAATGAAGGATGGATGGCTCAGATTAAATCACTTAAACTATTATTTAAATATATATATTAAAATATTAAAATATTAAAAAATATATATAAATATTAATTTAAATAAATTTGGGGATGAAAAATGGCGGGAAAGGTGAAATTGGGCCAAATAATGGCGGGAAAGTGTGGATTTGGGCCAAATAATGGCGGGAAGGTGGATGACCGACACGTGGCTGATAGGAAGGTATAAATGACTTGCAAGTGGCTGGATTTTGGTGTCTACAACTAATATAGTAACTCTAACATAAATTGTGTCAACAGAGAGAACATATGTGCTTGTTCATTAAATTCTTTTATCAATTTGCCATCCAATCCATTCCATGAAGTTATAGTTAGGTATGGAAAGCTTATATACTAGTAGGACATATTTTCTTTCAATGAAATCACCAATAGCCTTATCATGATGTACTCATCCTAGATATTATGCATGATGACTAGTGATTCCACATCTTGATAATGCTTGTATGTCATTTTTCTAATGCCATCAGATGTCGATAGCACTTTGAGGGTAGCCTAGGTAATGGGATTATGAACCGGTACATTTAGAATTCTTGTATAATTTTTTGTTAGGTAAATATGAGCATTATGATTTGGATTTATAACCATTGTTGTTGGTGTAAGAATATGATTTATCAGAGTGAAATTGGTAGCAATGGGAGTTGCTGCACTATTCAAATTTATAACTAGGACTAGAGAGGGTGTTAAAATAGGTGGATATATTGGATGAATTATAATGTTGTTGAACTGTAGTTCTAAGAATTCAATTGATTTGTTTGATTTTCTATCTGCTTGTCTTGTGATCATATATCTAAAATACTAAGTAATATAGCTTAGAAAAATATGGATATACAAGTATTTTCTGGGTATTGATAGACAAAGTTTCTAGGTGATTAAAATAAAAGTTTAAGATGATATAGAGGATCACCAGTATTTGATTCTAATAAAAAATCATGGGATTATGTTCCATTGGGTATGCCAAAAATAGTTGGTTGGAGAATCTATCTAACATAAATGTTTGTGCACCCACAGACATTGACCAACATTGAATAAATAGGAAGCTATAAAAACTGTAGTAGTCAACCTCTAGAGAAAGCCAATTCCTTTAAGTCTCAGCTAATTATTCCTAAATATGGTGAGGAAAAAGGATGTTGAAATAAATAAAATGAGCTAAAGAAAAAACTTACAGTGGTGCATATTAAGCAACATCAAGACATGCAAAAACAAGGATCATGCAACTAAAAAACCAACTACCTAATAGACCAACTAGTTTTACAACCAATGATAGAACATTTATTTTGAATCTATTGTATCTTATCAAACCACAAATTCTAGACAAGAAAATGAATATAACACAAATCTAGGATTTAGAATAAACACCATAAACATTCAACATGCTTAAATTAGAAAGAAGTGATCATCCATACATACATGCTCTACAAAGGAATTGAAACAAGAGGCTAGATAGTACCCACTTTGTATTAAGATGCAATTTTCCATTTTACATATGAATTGTAAATGCATAAGAGTTGACCTATTTTTATTTTACATACTTGTATATATAGACTTTCTACAATATCATAATTATCAAAAGACATCATTATTTTAGAAATGAAATGCTATTGTGTTAGAGGGAGTTCCAGCTGATTGGATTATTCAGAAGTATGGCTACACCAATTACCTCATCATGATCTACTGACCTAGCAAAAATCTATGTTCTACTAAGTAGTGTTGATCCTACTGCTTGCATCTAGTTTGTTGCTTTTCACTTATTATTTTTGGTTGAGCCACATTGTTTCTTGCATGATGCCACAAGCATAACCATCTTACTGAGATTATTTTGACAAGTGATCTCATCATATAGCTGTCATAAGATGATGATAATACCATGCAAGTGGTCCAATACTAGATTTGATTGAATCGATTACCAAGGTTATGTGTTTTAAAGTCATGATATCATATATTTGAGATCTTAGAGTACTTTGAATGTGTAGAGGGGATTCAGTAGCATCAACGCTTGTTTTCCTTACCATATGGATAAATTTGGTATCAGGATGGGTATTGGGTACCCATCCAAGCATTGGCTAAGCAAAAATATTTTGAGCTTCCAAAATTGAACTTCATCAATAGGTTAGAGATTTGGCACTTTTCTAGGCTATGATCAAGTACAAATCATCTAGAATTCTCTAGACTTTGCTTTTATTTTCTTTCAATATCTGAGTGGATAGTTGGTAAGCTTTTGGGTCTCTATCGAGTGTAAATATTTTGATGATAATAGTACTTAGCTTATTCTTGCAATGCAACATCCTTTTATCCTAGGCTAGGCATTAGGTATCTTGCCAGGATTCAAATAAGAATAATTTCTCCAACACTTATTGGACTTAGTCATTTATTTGTATTCATGTTTCGAAGCTTTTGGACCACCTCGAGGAGTGGTCATGTGCAAATATTTTGGTCGTTACCACTTCCTCAATTAGGTTGGACATCTGGGACTTGGATGGTCCTCGATCAATGAAATAAAATTTTGGCCTCCCCTAGACGTAGCATATTCATACTCCTTGGTTGGGTTGGATCTTCGAGGCCATTTCAAGCCCCATTCGGGTGCAAAATTTTTGACCACATCTAGACTTATCCAATTTCACACTAAATTCTTAAATACCTTCATGTCATGCAGTTTATTTGTTTTTAGTACTTCCTTGACAAAGTGTGTGTAGGTGGTTGTCAAAAAAACCCACAGTACACATGATGGTACATTAGTAAAGAACCAAATAATGTAATATATTCCAACAATGAGTAGAATAATATGGGTAAATTAATATGTGTATTAAGGATTATATAATAAAGAAAATAAAATTCATTTATATATTGAAATATGAATATAAATAGCTTGAATTATTCATGAGCTACGCATGAATAAAACTTAAAATATTAATTGCTTAAAATATATACAAGCTTTATTACTCTTCCTTAGATAAAGATATATGAATTTTATTCAATCAATTTGCTTTCCTATTGATCATTGTCCCCATAATATGGCCATAGTAATGTCACTCTTCAAGTACATGACTATTGCTTTCCATATGCCAAGTCTCATGACTCTTGGCTTATCATCTTGCCACTTGCATACTTGATAGACACTTGAATCTACAATACTTGCACATATCTACAAGACTCTTGGAATCTTACATGCACTCCTACTCTAGGACACTTGTGCATATACTCATATTACATATTTGCACTCTTACATAAAAGACACTTGGGCACATTCTCTCAACCTACACTTTCAGTCTAGCTTATATGAGACTTGTGCATTTCTTGCACATTAAAACTTACATAAAAGGGGAAATATAAATACACTCTCAACTATAGACTCAATCCTAATCTATTACATATTTACAAATATACCATGAAGGTACCATGAGGGTACATTAGCATGTACCAAATAATGTAATATAAATCAACACCTCTCTATATTAAATAATTTTGTTACTGAAGACTTTAGTCTTCAATATTGGTATTCATATTTGTCTTCAATATTCAAGTGATATTGTATTTTTCATGAACCTTTGCTTCTTTGGAATATTATTCATCATTTTGAATCTTGGGTTCACCCATTGCTTATGTTTGTAGGAGAACATTGGATTACATTGAATCCAATTTTTTGTATCCTATATTTCTAAAAACTTTGGCAATTTATCATCAATGCCATCTTGAGCTGTGAGAGAAAAACAATTGAATCTGAGGTATATATTCCAAATTTTATTGAACCTATAGTTTCTATTATATTTTGATTCTTTATTATGCATTTGCTACATTCATTTATATATTTATTGATCTTTTGTTTTTAAAATAAAATAAGATTGGTTTATGGTCCATGAACATATAAAACATTCTCTAGCATAAAATTAAAAAAATACATGCTAGGTATTACTTTATTAGTTCATTTAACTTGATATACCTTATCATCTATAATATTTAGAGATATTATCCTTGACTTCTAAAGATTCAAACCAATGTAAGTTTCCAGTCATATGATGACTAGCTCCTAAGTCTATATACCAAACATATTTTTCCATTTGAACCTTTTGATTTGACTCAAGTGATATTATCTTACATATTTGATAAGAGTTTTGAAGAAATTTTTTATGATGTTACCCATTATATTCAAAATATTGCATTTGGTATATATTTCATTTTTGAACTTTTTCTCTCATAAAGTATGGTTTCATATTTATATAATGTATCCTATGTTGAAACGTTCATCTTTGCCATTTATCCATCTTGTGTCCTTAAGTTGAAATTCTTAAATATTCTAAGTCCAAAAAATTCAAATATGAAGTTTGAAAATTTAATTCTCTTTGAAGTAGTAAACGTTATAACTCCCTAGTTTAGAAAATAAATCAAATAATTTAAATATGAAAATTTCAAATTTTTTCTTCTAATCCTTTGATGTCAAAAACCTTTAAACTCCAAAATTTAATTTTTCAAAATTTGAAAAACACTTTCTAATAGTTTTCATTTTTTTTCTTGAAATAAATATTCTACCTTAAAAAAATTCAAATATAAAAAACTTTGAATAATCAAATTAACTAATTAAAGTAGAAACCCTTATTACTCTATATATTTTAAAAAATGAAAAACTTAAACTTCAACCTAACCCTTATAACTCCTAAATTAAATTCACTTATAACTTTTGAATTAAATTAAATCCTTCTTAGACTATGTAAGCACCTTATAACTCCAAAAAATCCTAATTAAAGTAAATTACAATCTAACCTTATACTCCTCCTTAGGCAACTTGGCCTTAAAATCATGATCCACTTGTTAACTGATGCTAATGCTTTCTTCATGCTTCTATGTGTGCTCCCTATACACATTTTTAAAGTGAATCCTTATTCAAGTGTGCTAAATAATGATTATCATACACATGGAGCTTTGCATGCATTTAGAAAATGTTTTTTTTCCCTCTACTATGACATTCAATGTGTTACTAAAAAAAAAAAAATATTATGCCACAGGCGTTGGTACACTTGTCTTCATAGTTAGCCTTCTCTCTTCCTTAATCAGGTGTATATACTTCAACACTGGATGCTTTGCCTTAATTATTGATTTCTATGATCTTGGATGCTTCACCTGTGTTGTTAGTTTCTTCATCCATGATGTTGAATGTGTTGCTTTTTTCCTTCGATACAGGAAACTATGCTTCTTTCCTTAGATATTGGAAGGTATGCCTCTTTTCATATGTATTAGAAGCTTTACTTCTTCCCTTAGACACTAGAAGCTTTGCTTATTTCCTTAGATGCTATAAGCTTGTCTTCACTAGTTCACATATAAACTCTCTTAGATCCTCCTTAAATGCTAGTATCCTTCACTGTAATATGTTGCCTTCCTTAGCCTCCTTCACTGATATCCTCATGTTACTTCTACATTTTTACCTTCAAGTTGCCCTCCTTAATATGGATTCCTTTGTTGTTGTATATCCATTTTTTACTAGTGTCAGTTGTTATTTTCTCATTTTTATGGCATTGGTAGCTCATAATTAATGTTATATGGTGTTGGTTTTTTATCTAGAATATTTTTATTAGCTTCTACACATGGCACTGGTTGTTTGACATAAGCTTTGTATAAGCTTCTATGTATGACAACTCTTAATTTTTTTTGCTTTGATTTTTTTAATGTAACATCTTTTCCTTTGGATATATGTTTTGTTGCTTTCTTGAATTGGCCTATACCTCTACTATATGATTTAATGACTATTACTCTACTATATTGTTATTTCTCTTCTATATGGTTGAATGGCTATCTCAATCTTTAACAATATTAAATTATAGGTCCTCTTGTCTCTAACATGGGCCTCTTCTCTCTTCTTGGCTTCTTGAGTCAATTCTATATTGGCCTCTTAGGCCTCTTTCTTTTCTATATGGCCTCTTAGGCCTTTATCTTAAATATCAGCCTATCTCTTGGGCATATTTTTAAATTTATCTAGATGATCCTTCTATTATGTTTTCTTAGGAATATTTGAATGATTCTCAATCTGCTACAACTTTAACTATCTTTTTCTTCTATTTTCTCTACACTTAGAAGTTGAAATTCTTCTCTATATTATTTAGGAAGTCTCTCAAACTTGTGTATCTTAATATTTGTTGTACTTTATATGAATCGTAAATATTTAATGTCTTAGGTCACACCTAATAACCCAATATGATTCTCCTTCTTAATAGAGAATACAATATTAATGTTAATATGACTCTTTCCTAAATGACTAACTTTATCAGAAGTTGGTTCTACTTTAATATATCAATAATTATTATCCTCTTTTTATAGAATATTAATGTTAGGGTGTCTTTAAATATCCTTCAATGATCATCTATATTTTGAGTTTATTATACCTCAAAATTAAATCTACAATTCCTAAAATATTCAAATCAATGTCACGGTGGCTTTATCAATGTCAAGGTTGGTATACCTTCAATCTAGCCAAGTCCTAGCATTCACTATTTTTTGTTCAACCTAGTGGAAATACCCTATCATTTTCTACTCAAATGTGAGATTTAAAAAATAGAGTCCAAGTCTCCACTACCTTTAAATTAACTTTATCAAAATGGACAAAGATAATTAATAATGGTGTCTAATAAATAACTCTATCAAACTAGATAGAGTCAAGTGGTAGCTTTGATACCATTGTTGTCTTTTTAAGCCTTACTACAAAAAAATATCACACTTTATCTCACAATATCACACAAAACATTATACAAGTTCCAATATAAAATAGCCACAATATTAAAGGTCGAGATAATTATTAAATTGTTAGAATAATATGAGTAAATTAATATGTATATCAAGGATTATATAATAAAGAAAATAAAATTAATTTATATATTACAATATGAATGTAAATAACATGAATCATTAATGAACTATTCATGAAGAAAAATTACAATATTATTTTCTCAATATGTATACAAGCTTTATTACTCCTCTTTCTTAGATAAAGAGATATATGAATTGTATTCAATCGAATTAATTTTCTATGGAGCTTTGTATCCATAATATAACAATAGTAATGTGAGTATTTGAGTGCTTAATATTTCATTCCATATGCCAAGTTTCATGACTCTTGTCTTATGATATTTCCAGTTGCATACTTGATGGACACTTGACTCTACAATAATTGCATACATCTACAAGACTCTTGGACTCCTACATGCACTTATAATCTAGGACACTTGTGCAAATACTCATATTATATGTTAGAAATATTACATACAATACACTTATACACATTCTCTCAACCTACACTTGCACTCTAGCTTACATGACACTTGTGCATTTCCTATACATTAACACTTAAAAGGAGAAATATAAATCACACTCTAAACTATAGACTCAACCCTAATCTATTACATATTTACAAATGTACCATGAAGGTACCATGGGGGTACATTAGAATGTACCAAATAATGTAATATACCTCAACACTTTCTCATTAAGCATTTCTATAAAAGTTGAATGAATGGTAAAGAGTTATTTTGCTATCTAGATTTTGTATTAGATTGTTGTTTCTTCAATTATTGGAATTCTTACATGTGTGTGCTTATTATTATAATGTCTTACAATATGATTTTAGTATATTAGATATTTTAGTTTTATTGAGAGAATGATACTCTCATATATTTGCATCTCTTGATGTTGCTGAATCCATTTCACTTGAAGTCCTACCTTCTAACCTTGCACATTTTATACTTTAGTCTACAACCCCTTTTTTTTGTTAGTTTAGCTAGAATCATAGGAATTGGCCTACTCTGGAGTCTAATTTAGAAAAAATCAATTTTAGGTCTTCCAATTATGGTTGAGGTCTTGAAGATGCAACTCATCCACTTGGGAGGATTTTGGACCAATAAGTTATTGGGACTACTTAAAAACAACACATAGAAAGAATAATATGGAGGTAAATAAACACAAATTAGAGGCAAAATATATAGGCCTTATCCTATTTAAAAGAGTGACATTGGCTTCCATATGTTCATGAAGAACAAAGCATATATATAGCAAAAATAATAGGTGTTAGGGTTTGTAAAGAAGAAAACCCTAACCCTAAACCTAATCATATGCAAATGTAAGTGCATAAGAAAAGTGCACATTAAATATTCTAACATACCTCCTTAAGGTACAGTTTCCTAAATAAAAAAAGAAGTCAACAATACAAAATATAATTCAACATTAGATATGTCCCCCCTTAATGTTGATGCTCATTGCAACATACATAGAGCATTGTGGTAAAATTGGAAAGCTTGTCAAGCCCAAGTGACTTGGTGAATATGTCAATCACTTGATCTTGAGTTGGTACATAATTCATGTGGATAAGGTTATCTTGGACTATTTATCAGATGAAGTGATGATAGATCTAGATGTGCTTGGTATAGGCATGGAATACTAGATTTTTGGTCATCTTAATGGTACTTTGATTGTCACAATATGTATGTTATGGACCATTTATGATTATACCAATATCCTTAAGTAGTTTCCTTAGAGGATATCCCTGCCTCCTTGGGTCTTACCCGAAAGTGGCATCCCTTTTGGGATGTTTTCCACAAAAAAAAAAAAAAATAGTTGCCTTAGCAAAATGTCTTCCTTAGTTGCCTCAAATATTGACTTATACTTTGATTTTGTTGAAGACAAGAAAATTGTATGTTGTTTCTTGGTGCTCCATTAAATGGTACCCTGACCCAACTAAAAGTAGTAACCATTAGTTGATCTTCTAGTTTTAGGAAAACTAGCTCGATTTAAATATATGTACCCAATCAATGAAAATTCATCATATACTATGTACATAAGACCATGATGAGGCATCTTCTTAAGAAATCTGAAAAATATCTTAGTTGTGATTCAATGGTTCTTCTTGGGATCCTGCATGAATATGGAAACAAGGCCCATTGAATAGGTGATATTTGGTCTAGTTGAAGTTAATTAGATAAAATTTCCAACTAGTTTTTTGTAAAGGGTGCCATCAATGATTTCTTCATCATCACTATTAATCAATTTCAATCAGATTTCCATGGGATGAAGGAGGTGTTATATTTATAATCTATATACTTAAGATAAAATAACCACAAGATATAAAATAAAGTTGCAATATGAAATATATCATAATGGTAAAATATTGAACATATAAAAATCATATATAACTTCAGGAACAAGTCATATAAATACCACTAACACATGCTCATAAATTTTTTATTTCAATTTAATAAATATCTCAAATACACCATA
Organism: Wollemia nobilis; assembly: GCA_028583015.1. Lineage (NCBI taxonomy): Eukaryota > Viridiplantae > Streptophyta > Pinopsida > Araucariales > Araucariaceae > Wollemia > Wollemia nobilis. The sequence continues at coordinate 1,846,177 of JAQPPZ010016414.1, forward strand.
CTTCTACACACTTCATCTTATCTCTGTATATGTCATTATATCTCTCATATGCACTCATAGACACAAATATAATGGAATGTGACTCTTCATATGGAGCACTATTGGACTTCACTCTTATATAGACACTTCATCTTCCTATTCTATGGACTCATGTGTACATGGACTACTATGCACATTTACATTACCAAAATACTTTGCACACTTGTGCATTTAGTACATTGCATAAAGTAAATACTCACACTCTAATCTAGGACTCTCTTTCCTAATCTAAATATGTATGCAAGATGGCACATTAGTATATATAAAATAATGTCATATATTCCAACACCTCCTAAATTTAATTATTTGGTTATTAAAGACTTTAGTCTTCAATATGGTCTTCATCCTATTTTTGGAACTTGTACTCTTATTTTCTTCTTTCTTCATTTTTCTCCTTGTTTGTATCTTGATCAAGTAAATGATTAGTATCTTACTAAAATACTATATTTTTTGAAAGTGCTTTAGCTTCATGTTCTTCTATAGTTTCTTCTAGTTCTTGACTTTGTGGTATTTCTTGAACTAAGTGCCCCTTTTGATTTGCTTATCTATATTATAGTTGAGATTGATTGTACTGACACTAAAATTGTTGTTGATGTGGTCTATATTGATTATGATATTGTCTTGGTTGAGACAACCTATATGATTGGCTTCTTATATTTTTTTGATTACCTTGATACTGATTTCTTGTATTTTATCTACAATAATTTGTACTATGTCCTATTTTCTCCAAACTTGACAATATATGTCATTCCATTCTATTTTGTTTCTTGAGAATGAAGTAAAATATCCTTGTGGATTATATTTTTAGACTATGGCATTATTAGTCATTCCATATTTTTTTGAATTCTCCACTTCATATTCTTGTAGTATATTGACTAATTCATCAAACAAATTATCTTTACTTAGAATTTGTAAAGATGTGACTATATGTTTGTAGCTTTATAGAAGCACCCTCAATATTAATTGAACATGAAACTTGTCTTCTACCTTCTCTCCTAAGGTTAATAATTTTCCTTTTATATTTGCCAATTTTCTTAGAAATAATTCTATACTTTCACCAATATTGACTTTTAGATAATGCAATTGGGTTTGAAGATTTAAGATAGTGGTTTTATTATTTCCTTAATTTGTTTTTGCTAAATTATTCTATGCTTATGTAGAAGTTCCTACTTAAAGTTAAGATAGTGGTTCATACTTCAAGTAATGTTCTATTATTCTTGGTTGTGTTATTTATCTTCTTCTAACACTTGGCTATGTTTGTAATGTTCTGAACAAACCAATGCAATATTGCAAGGAATGCTATGAATATCTATTCTTCACTTCTCCTCTTGGTAGATGCGAAAACCTAACCTTTTCAATATTTATGACCTATATTCTTTTGTTGTTTATGTTTCTAAGTTTGTAAACAATGATTCCTCTTCCCCAATGGTGGCTCTTCTCCACTTAATCACCCCTCTATGGGTGGATCTTCATGGTGGATCTTCTCCTATAGGTGGTGGATCGTCTCTTCTATCTAGTGGCTCCTCTTCTATGCTCTATTTGGACGCTTTCACCCCTATGCTTCAACGTCACCTTGGATCCTCTTAAATGGTGCTAAAAATTTGCTATTTGGTGGTGCTTTATTTTCTGGATCTACCACCCTTTTTTGGTGGCTCTTATTCACCAATTTTGTTTTTCAATTTTGGTTCTCCTCTTGGTATATTAGACACCTTAAATATGCCTTAACTTTGATCACTATTTGACCTTTATTTTAATCAATATATCTTAAAACATATCTACATTTATTTTATTATTAAAAACAACATATAATACTTTTCCTTATCACTCCCTTTTAGCAATTTTATCTCTAATTCTTGTTGTTATATTTTGTAGATTTTACAATGATAATGATGTCTCCTTCCTTGGCTTAGAGAAACTTTATTCAGATATATTTTTTCTAGCTTTTAACAACTCTAATATGATGCTTACAAAAACTTGAAAATAATGATTTTCAATACTTGTATAAGAACAATTTTATAGCATCAATATTACACATCTCTTATGGCCTCCTTTGTAGTTAGTATTCTTGGTAATTTGCTGTCTCGAATTTATACATTTTTTGTAGCTCCACTCATTTTTATTTTTCTTCTATAGAATCATCAATATCCAACTATAACTGCTTCCCCAAAATTTCTACCTTTAGCCTTTAAATTTCTGCTGAAAAAATGATTTTTGGAACTTCAATTCTCATCCAAAATCGTTCTCTCAAAATATGAAATTTGTAGCTATTAGTGCTGATAAAATTTACAGCAATTATCATCCTTCAAATTTTTGTAGCTATTAGTGCTGATAAAATTTACAGCAATTATCATCCTTCAAATTTTGCTAAATCCTCATTTGATTTTCTGTCCAAAAATCTTTCAAATCTGTCCCTAAACTCCTTAAAAATGCAGCTCACTTTTCTCCTTCTAATGCTGCCCTCAAACCTCTTAAATTGCTGCCTAAAAAATATGATTATTTTAAGTCCAAGAATCATTAAACTTGCTAACTTGTTTTTTTGTGAAGCCTTTCTTCAATTGTATGTCCATGAATACTTTAAAATATTCCCAAATCACAACTCTATGCTTTCTTCAATTTGTTGTTCTATGACATTTCATATTCTACCTCAAAAATCAGCAACCTCCTCCTTTACAAATCAGCCTTCAAAATCTTCGTAGTTGTCCTCAAACTTCTCAAAAATATACCCTCTCCAATTATTATTCCTTCTTAAATCTTCTTGTCCAATTCTGACTTCAAATATGATCTCTTTCATTGTCTTCTTTCTCAAGAATTAAAATATCTTGAGGTCTTAAAAAACCTCTCAAAATTTGGTAAACTTATTTCCAAATCCTTCTTCCTTTTGGGATTGTTGTTGGATGGTGATAATTATCCCAAATTCTTATTTTCAGGAGCTTATCCTACATGCAATATTCTATCACAAACTTTCTTCAAGTCTCCTTCAATGGCCACTTCTTCAAATTCACAATGAGGCTTTCTCTAACCTTCTTCTTCTTATTCAAATTTACTTGAGACCTTTTCTCTTGGGTATTCTAACTTAGTAGCTTCTCAATTATTTCTATCAAGACTTCAATGAAGCCTTACCTTGGTTTATTCTATCTTCCAACTATGGAAATTCTACAATGAGATATTTTTCTTGAATCTCTAAAATTTGTAGCTTCTCAGCATTGCAATAGGACCTTTTTGTAATCCTATATTCAATCTTCTATTTACCTTTTTGGAATTTCTTCAATGTGAACTCTTTCTTGGGTCTCTTAAAACTTCAATATGTATTCTTCAATCTACAATTTTCAATATTCAATGAGGCATCTTCTTGAACCTCCTTAAACTGTAATGTCTACTCTTTTGCTAAAACTCAAAACTAATCCCTACATGAGGAAATAACATATACTTTTAGGAAACCAAAGATGAAATTCTTCTCTATCCATTGTAGAAATATTCTCAACTTTTGAGAACTAATTTTCTGCAACAAAAACATAGACAATAGTAACCAAATACATTCAAATTTCCAGAATTTTAAAATCGATAAACTTCACTAGTTATTCTCAAAATTAGTGGAAACAAATTTATGTTGAGTCCTAGTCTTCACAAATTTTTCTTCAACCCTATGAAAATATTCTAGCCAAATATTAATATGGAATCTTCTTCTCACTATCAAAATTTTCAATAGGATCTCCTTCTACGGTCTCTTAATCTCATCAATAATAAGGTCTATCTCCAAGGCTTGTAAATTTAATTCTATTCTAAATTTGGTCTTGGAATAGATAACTCTTCAACCTCCATTGGTTTACCTTCAAAATAGTAAGAAATACTATCTTCTTTGGTTTTATTTTCTAGAGGTAATTTCTTCAACTTCACTAGTTTTTCCTTAACCAGTGGAAATATCCTTTGCAACTTCAAAATATGTGCAAGAAAAAATATTGTTGTGGCTCTAATACCACTATTACCTTTTGAAGATAGATACTTAAAATAAAATAACCATAATATATAAAATAAAGTTGCAATATTAAATATATGATAATGGAAAAATATTGAACATATAAAACTCATAAATAACTTTGGAAATAAGTCATATAAATGCCACTAATAAATGCTCACAAAAATTGTATTTCAATTGAATAAATATATCAAATACACCATACTTCTACACACTCCATATTATCTCTCTATATGTTAGTATATCTCCCCCACACACTCATAAACACATATATAATGGAATGTGACTCTTCATATGGAACCCTCTTGACCTTCACTCATCTAGAGACTCTTCATATTCCTATTATATGGAATCATGTGCACATTTACATTGCCAAAATACTTTTCACACTTGTGCATTTATTAAATTGCATAAAGTAAATACTCACACTCTAATATAGGACTCTCTTTCCTAATATAAAGATGTACCCAAGGTGGTACATTATCATATACAAAAAAATATAATATATTCCAATACCAGGGTTTACACTCCTACATATGATAGGGATAACATTAAATAAAATTCCTTAAATGTATTTGTAGCAAAATAGAGGATATTTTATATGTAGATATTAAATGTGTGTATAAGGGTGCATTTAATATGCACAATCATATTTAATATCTGCATATTAATTATCCTCTATCTTACCACAAATACATTTAAGGCATTTTATTTAATGTTATCCCTATAAAAATATGAAACCCCTCCAAGAGATTGAATATATTTATCCTGGGAGATGAATATCTTACCAAGTTGTTGCCACACTTATATGCCTAAGAAGTAGTGAAGGAGTCCCAATTCAATCATTATAAAGTTTTTGCATAAGTCATATTTGAGAAATCTTATTCCATCTATGTCATCACCTATAATGAGAAGATCATCCACATACAATGTCACCAAAATAATGTAGTTTCTCCAATGTTTCACATAAATATTAGATTCAACTATAGATCTAGTGAAATCAAGGTTAATGAAATAGGAGTTAATTTTGGTATACCAAGCTTGTGGGACTTGCTTCAATGCATATAGAGATTTATTCAATTTGAGGACTTTGTTTTCTTGGCCTTTGACAATGTACCCTAGTGGTTGATCAATGTACACATCTTCCTATAATGAACCATTGAAAAAGGTAATTTTTACATCCATATGATATATAGGCCAATGTTTTTGAGTGACTACATTAATAATTGTGCATATTATAGTCATATTTTACATAGGGGATAATGTATCCTCATAATAAATACCTTCTTCTTCCTTATATAATTTAGCTAGTAGAAGATCCTTCTAGTGATATAATAATCCATTTGATTTATGTAGACACTAAAATCACATCAATCCAATTAGACGACCAAGGCATTGTCTAATTTGACACCATATGGCCCCATTGGGCAATACTTAGAGCTTACATAGTGGTCCTAACCACTTTTGGGAGATCCTACCCCACTTTTGGGAAGTTTTGGGCCATGTAGGCATGGTTGTCCCACCCTGGGATGACCATAGTTCATGGTCATCCCACCTAGGGATGACCACCAACAGTCATCCCTGGGTGGGATGACCATGGCCTTTGACCCTCAAAAGTCAAAATTGGGATAAATGACACCCAAAAACTACCATTTATCCTACCTATTCAAGCATGCTAGTGATAGGGCACATAACTCTCATGACATATTGCATATTGGAGGCCAAAAAGAGAGATTCCTTCCCCCTCCAATGCAAGGTAAATTTTGGGAAAAATGATGACTCTTTCCTCACATGGCCTCGCATGCCCATTTAATATTATGCCCTCTTGGACTATAAACTGGAGAAATTACACCCAATTTCAGAGATGAGTCTTTGTATATTTCACCATGAAGTGCTATCAAGATTTATTCCCATATTATTGTGCATTTTCCTTAGGATTTCCATTGAGTGAAGGAGGTTTTCAAGTGATTAAAAAATACACAATCTATTTACAAAATTGATCTATTTGAGTGAATCATATCACTAAATTTGTCGATAATACCCCTAGGAATAGTTTAGGCCCAATCCCAGGGGAATTTATGGTAGAAACCACTATATTTGATGGTCGTCCCACCCCAGGATGGCCCCCAAATTATGACAGTCCTAAATGGATAACCCTAGGAAAACCACAAATTGGTGCATTATTTCTTTACTATTTTTGCATATATGGATTCTAGGGTAGATTACATGCTCTCTGTTCAAATTTAGTGCAATTTGGAGTTGTATTGCTTCTATTATCATGTTTTTGTGATTTGTAGGTCTTAATAGCTCACCCCGGGATGACCACAAATTTGAGTACAATTTCGTTACTATTTTTAATTAGATCATTCATAGAGCATATAATATGCCTAGATCTCACTTTTGGTAGAATTTGGAGTAATTTTGAATAGTCTATTATATTTTTCCTCTTTCAAGCTTATTGATGCATGCACCTTTACGGTTTCATTTTAATATGCATATACTTTTAATAAATTTCAGTTTCGTGTGTGCAAATATAGGTATCACAATGCATGAGTAATGAGTAGCAAGCTAGAAAAATGATAGAACACATTATGATGGTGTTGTAAGCTCACTCTTCAATTGTGAGTACGAGGAAGACACTAGAAGTGCACCTTGGATTCTTGGAAGGATTTGATCATTTGATTATTGTATTGAGTGTATCAATTTGGAGCCCTCAAAGGAACATTTTGTAACCTCTTATTTGAAACTTATGTCAATATAAGGAGAACCACCCATTTATTTTATATAATTGTCATTTTATGCTTGTTTGAAGTGTCGCTTTCATAGTACTTAGAATCAAGTAGAACAATAGATGCATCTCATTTACCATTGCTAGGCATATTATTTTTTTTCTCTATAGTTCTTATCATGGTGGAACCCTTATATCATTTCATTTTTACAAGTTTTGACCTTGTTTATTGCCTTTGAATACTGTAGAGTTTGGCCATTTTCGCTTGAAATGACCCTTTATTTTCTAATTGGAACACCCAAGGAAAACCATAATAGTCATCCTAGGTAGGGATGGCCCCCAAATTTGTATCCGTCCCACCCCAGTATGACCACAAAATAGAGCGTCTGCAACAAAAATTTATAGAAATAGCAAGATCTTAAGCTTTCAAGGTAAGTACCTGATCCTTTAAATTGTATTTTTGTTGTTCAAATAAGCTTAAATTTGGTTTTTTTTGCTCCCTTTGTTTTATTGAAAGGTAGATTTCACTTTTCTATAATTGTAAAAACAACAAAAAATAAGAAAAATAGAAAAATAGAAAAATAACTAAGTATAAATGCATTTGTATGGTTTGCTTGCTTGTGACCTACCTAATGGGTAGGTTACCATTTAGGATATACATTTTGTAGGTTCTATTATTCATGCAATATTTTTGAAAGTGAAACATCCTCATGCTCCATGGTTTTACTTTATTTAAGCATAAAAGGAACCACACACACCATGTTCCAAATAAACATTAGTGAGTTGGATTTCATCACCAACCACTAATAGAGACCAACGACAGTGGGTTTCATCTCCACCCTTGGCTCAAATCCTATGAAACCTATTTTTGGCCAAGGTTAGATCTGAGATCCATCATAGCCTGTGGGATATAGCACGTATTTCTCTTCAGAGAGGTATATCACTAATTACGGGTGAACTGGGTGAGGACTGGTAGGACCTATTTTCCTTGATCGGGTATGGGTTTCATCTCCATACTTTGGTGGGTTAATGTGACTGGACTTTCATTGCCAGTTTTCTAGTAGTGAGTATATAGGTTAAATCCATTTAACATAAGAATATCATCCAATAAAATCAAAACACATGACACAAATTATTATTTACAAAGCAACACATCAAAACACACAAAACAGTTTAGGGAACACACAAATATTTAAAAGATAAACACTTGTCTTTTTATGTGTTTCCTTTCTTGTGTGTTGCTTCATTAAAATTTGTAAAGGAGATCATCACCTAGGATTTGGTAGGAAATAGCAATGGTGTGCACCCACATCCAAGCCCATTCAAGGGCGAATGCTATGGAGAGTAGACAAGGAGATACAATTCATCTCTGATTTAGCCCCAAGGACATTCTCATACCTCCTTAGCAGCCTCCCACTCACTCAAGTCCTAGAATAGCTAGTCATAAACTTCACCTACAAGGGATCCCTATGCGGGACACCCCTATAGGTTTTGACCCTAATCTGGGAACATACTCCCAATATTTAAACACTTCACACACCTTCTTTCAATAATAGAAACCATAAATTAAGGAAATAAAAAATAGAGCAATACCATGCATCTGCATGCTTTCTAGGTCTACCACACCTGCTTATTAAATATCAAGAGTATACACATTAGGCAGGGCTAAATGATCACACATCACCCTTAAACTTCCCTAATAGTTTAAAACAACCTAGGTATCAAGATGAGTATGATACTCATCACTCAGGGTGAACAAACTCAGCCCTTACCTTCCTCATCAATGAAGGAAGGTATAAGTAAGACTTCAATAATACTCAAGGCAATTATACTATGCAAGCACGATGTGCCTCTGCTCCAACTGAGTACAGGGAATACTTGTCTATGACCTAACCTCAAGTGAACATGACTTCTCTCGATTGAGGGAAGCTTGTAGTTGATATTTTTGATCATCCTAAACAAGATAGTCCTCAAGGTGACACTTCTAGGGATCATAGACATCATACATCAGAACAGATAAATCAAGTAGTTGTAATATATGTTGAACTACAAGCATAATTAAAGCAACTTTGATGGGATAAATAGCGCTTAGAATGCTTGCATCAATTAGAGAAATAAATAATTGAACAACAAACCAATGTGATATTTTAAAAGACATTACATGAAAGGGCTCCTACCCCAAGTACCCATAGACAGGGGATCCATCAGAGGCAGTCCATTTTCAATCAATATAGGTCTCCTAGGCCTAACCAAATATTACCACCTCGACCACCTAGGCCTAATTGGGACTTGCATACAAGGTTAAACATAGATCACCTTCCACAGGTGCTTACCCCTCTTTGTAGGCCAATTCAAGAGACACCTTATGGGGCCTACACAGAGCATGAACTAGAAGTGTAATATATTTAAGAACCTTATAGAGGTAGGCTATATGAAATTCAACCACCATGCAATACACCTGATGTTCCTCACCATCCCATGTAGGGTTGAAGCAAATAAGAGGAGATCAAATTATATGATGCGTATAGAGAATTTCTAAAACACCTAGAATCAATAGATAACAATACCTTTGGATCTAGGCCTTAGAATACCACTTTTCATCATATTCGTAATCAACTACTTCACCCATCAGTACCTTCCCCTCCCTATCTAGAGCATTTTAAAATGCCCAAGGTAGATACATTTAAAGAATATGAAGATGCATAAAATCATGTCACAAGATTTTTGATTCATTGCTTCTACATCTGGGAAAATGATACCTTACTTTTAAGCATATTTCTTCTTACCCTCTCTCATCCTACCATATAATGGTATAACAACTCCCAAAGTATATCATCTACAACTTTGAGCAATTCACAAATACATTTTTGGATCACTTTACCTTCAACACCAAGTGAAAGGTGAATCTAACTGATCTCACAGGTTTAAAATAGTTTGATGATAAGTTAATCACAAACCATGGCAATAGCTGGTGATCACTTCTCATAAAACTTACATACTTTCTCCCCATGTCTGAATTGACTCAAATATTTCCTAAGAGCTGCTTGAAGCCAATTTACTTATTGCTACAAATTCAATAGTACCCAAATCTTGAAGATGCTCTACCATAGGCTAGAATAATCGAAGACATTAAAATTCAAGAGGGGAAAATTGTGTAACCCTACAAGAAGACACATGGACTAACAATACCATGAACAATCCAGTGCAACCAAATCCAGTGGAAATCAACCAGGTTACCATTAGTATTCCAAGGCCTATGCAATCAATACTACCTCAAAATCCCAACTATCAGGACACACCTGGAAACTACAAAAAGGAAAATAAATAAAACCAAGGGCAAAACCAACAACATCACCCTAAGCAACAATTTATACCCATTTCTGAGTCCATGGACTATTTATTTGAGTGCCTCTATGCAACTAAGGCAATTAATCTACCTAAAAGTCAACCCATCGATCCAAACACACCAAAGCTCAAAGGATATCACAAAGACCTATACTGCAAATATCATAGGTAAAATGGGCATGACGTGCATATGTGCTACAGGTTCAAAAAATACTATAGGATATGATTGATAGGAACTATCTTCAGATCAATAACCCTATTGCATCAAATAATCAACAAATGGGTGTTTTTAAAAACCCATTGCCTACTCTTGAGGAATAGGAAAAGATAGTACCACAAGTGAGTGAGGTCCATCAAGCACCCCCTAAACAAGGGTTCATTGACATGGTTAGAATTGTGACAAGGAATAAAAATTACCCAAGTCAAGTTGCACCACCTATGGAAATTTCAAAACCTTTGCCACCTCTAGTTCAAAAACTTCCACCTTAGCCGATGGTCACAATAAAGAGAAAGTTCACTTAGAGCTTGCAAATAACATCGACTAGGCTCTCCATCTATGAGATTTTTCAATAGCTACCACCTCATCGAGAAGCTCTCATGGAGATCCTCAAGTCAATAGAGCTACAACCCCAGAAGTCTAACTCCTTTAAGAATTTTGTGGGGCATGTTCGAAAATGCACATAACCAGTGATCACCTTTCAGAAGGATGAACTCAAGATAGTACCAAATTACATGGTATATCCTCCCCTACACATCATCACATGTGTAAATGGAACACCCTACAAGAGATTTTTTATTGATACTGGTTCCTACAACAACATCATCACCACAACTACTCTCAAACACCTAGGGATTTTGGCATCCCATATTCTTGTGTCCACCTATACCCTCTAAGAATTTAATGATGATATATGCTCAACAGTTGGTACCATAGTCTTACCCATTTAGGTGGGACAAAAGACCATTCAAAAATTGTGCCACATCTTGGAGGGTGAAATGGCCTACAATATATTACTGGGTAGACCCTGGAGTAGGGACATGAAGTGTGTACCATATATTGCTCACCAATTTTTGAAGTACACATATGAAGGGTAAGTATATGTTGTCTCTGGAGACCTAGAGCCCTTAAAATACTACAACTTGATGCAAAAAATCCCCCAGTTTACCTTATCATCAACCCATATAGATTTCCAATTGAATACATCCAACCAAGGTCCACATCCTTCACCATAAAATTACATTAATCCATCACCATATTCTGCAATACCATCCTCATCATCAACACCCCTAGATATGCCTTCATCATCAACGAATACTCCATAGAGGAACATGGGGAAGAGGCCTATTGATGAGATCCCTCCAACCATATCTACCATCTCCACAGAAGATATTCCTAGTCTAGCATATGAGGAACCACCTTATGAGGCAAATATCAAATCAATTCAAGCCTTTATTTCATCTCCTCCTTATCTACTAGCACAAGTCATAGCTCATCTAGCTACCACTAGTTTAGGAGAATACATGGTTACAAAAATCACAACTCCTACCATTGAGATACATGGGTTGACCTTATTTTCCCATAGTTACCATCATGCCCTTAGGCTTACCTCCTAATAAAATAAATTTCATTTATGGAGGTCTTGACTATGGCATCAAACCATATCAATAATAGGAAGAGGATGAAGAGCACTTTTCTAAGGATATTAACTACATGTCTAATCCTGACTTTGCCATGAGATATCTACATCTCTGCAATTGGTATAGCTATGGTTTTGGGTTGTATGAGCAAGGTACTCACATTCATTACTAGCCACAGTATCAAATGTGATATGATAAGTCTATTTTAGGACACAACAAGCATGTGTATCTCAAGGTCCTTACTAATAGTTTAGAGTGCATGAGCCTAAACTATAGGGATGAGCTTGCACGCGATACCTATGGCAACCATAATTGAGCTTATTCATTGGGGGACTACTTCCATACACCCATGAGAGATCAAGACATATCTCACGATGCCACCCAATATTTTGAAAGAGGTGAACATATGCATACCCTTCCACATGATAGTGAGGAAGAAGATCAAGTGTCTCCCTATGAATGGACAAATGATGATGAGTCATATTACGAAGTGGTATCTATCAATTCTTCTAGTTTGCATGTCGAATATGCACAAATCATCTTGTTGGATGATGAACACAAGGGATATTTATGTATGTTCCTATTACAATACCCTAGCTAGTGATAGTTTCTACCTGAAGAGGAGCAACCTCACCCACAGCTACAACAACCACCTCTGGTCATTCCACTACCACCACGACCACCTCCAATCATTTAACTTCCACCAGAATCACCTCCACAAGTCTTGTAACAACCTTATGTCAATAGACACCATCATCCACCTAGAGGAGATAATCCATCCATCAACATTATTTCCATAGACCTTTTTGTGCCCCTACAATATCTGAGTAACCCATTAAAGATATTACACCTTGATTTGGGGTGATCAAATTTGATCGAGGATATTCTCCACCATATCCTTTCAAGTATTGGCCTTGCAATGATATGTTACAGCCATTGCATTTCTCTCCAAGGTCTACTAAATATGTCTTTCATGCTGAGGTTGAACCAGGATTTCCAATCAATGATAGAAACCCAGCTAACAACATTCATTTTATCCCTACTCCCCACCAATTGGAAGAGAGGTCTCATATATCAATTGAGACAACAATTGACAAGGACATCGGCTAAGATTTTGAGAATCCTCAATTTACTAAGTTAGGAGAAATATTATCGTCCACTGAGCAAGTTTATTTCATAGCTCTTCTCAAAGATAAGAAGAAATATTTTGCATGGTCATACGAAGATATTCCAAGAATGGATCCACCACCTATCAGTTGCCATCCAAATTCCTCAAAAACTATCCAATCATCATCTACACTATTTTAATAACATATATTAGGTAGGCTAGCCAATATTAAGTTTCAAGTGAGTCATCAACATAATGATTTACAACAGATATTTAATCAACTCACAAGCATTGAGTTACGGTTAATTCATCCAAAACCTCAATCCCTTGATTATTAGGACCAACCCCCTCCTATGCAGTCCAATGTAAATTCTCAATAGAAACTAGGGTAGAGGCAACAATGTCACCAACCTCACACATTTACTCATTTATCAGAACCCTAAGCATCGATATTCAATCAATTGTATGAGGCAAAAAAAAAAAATCTTCTGGAGATCCATTCATTGAAACATAATAAGCATAGATCATTGCCACACAAGCAAAACACATATTGTGTTTACCTTAAATAAAGGGGTCATGAAATCCAGATATGTTACCCCTTTAGATATTTAGTTCAAGATATGATCGAGATACAAGAGCTTTCGATGGGAAATCCTATTGCTCCAAGCAACCAACTAATAGGAGTCTTCCAAGATTCCTTTCCAACACACGAAGCAAACACAACACCTACAAATCAAGAAGAGTAACCTAAATAGGTGACTAAGATACATACAAACCTATGGCCTCACAAAATGAGTTAACTACGTTTACCTCATTTAAACCATCAATTTTGTACCTGGAATCCATTATCTGAGCCCATGTCAACCATATTTCACAACCTATAAGATACAAAGATAATTGTCTTGCCAGACATACCCTTTTTCAACTCAAATAGGCCTAGATCTAAACTATATAGAGAGGATCATTCTTACCTATACCATCGAATGATAGGGTATGACATTAGTGATTATCATGTTTTCATATGTGTGGTCCAAGATCTTATTTATAAGGAAGATTTATTAATACAAACGGGTCATTTAGTTTACCCCATCCAAACATTGGCATTACCCAGAATTCCTATCACTCCTATGGGAGGTCAATTTATATCACTCCTCCTAGCCAAACCAACCACATCACATAAATCATAGTACATACTAGGGGTATCCAAGGTGTCACACCTTACCCACTATTTACATCACAAAGATCACAAGAAACAAAGCAAATTGAGGATTCTAAATGTGTCACACCCTGCTCACTTCATTTTATAACCATAAATGTTGGGGGTACACAAGGTATCACACCTTCCCCCTAAAATCACAAAGTAATGAAAGTTACAAAAAGCTCCAAAGGTATCCATAATATCTTTGGTCAACTCACATAAATCCCCAAAGGTGTCTACGAATCCTTTGGTCACCCACAATGCTCCAAAGGTGTCTATGAACCCTTTGGTCACCCCAAAATATCCAAAGGTATCTATGAACCCTTTGGTCACCCAAAATGGCCCAAAGGTGTCTACAAACCCTTTGATCACCCCAAAATGCTCCAAATGTGTCTAAAAACCCTTTGGTCACCCCAAAATGCTCCAAAGGTGTCTACGAACCCTTTGGTCATGCCAAAATGCTCCAAAGGTGTCTACAAACCCTTTGGTCACCCCAAAACACTCCAAATATGTCTATGAACTCTTTTTTCACCAAAAAAATACCCAAAGATATCCATAAACCCTTTGGTCACCCAAAATGCCCCAATGGCATCCAACAAGCCTATTGGTCACATGTACATACATATATCAATCAAAATATAAAAATATAATTAAAAAAAATACAAAAATATTGTATTGCATCATATTGAATATGATTGCACTATATAATCACTTGCATTAGGCATACCCATCATTGCATTTTGCATTTTAGAGTTGCTCATACATGTATAGTACCAAGTCTATATACTAGTCATCCTTCAGAGTCAAATTTTTCAAAAGTCATCATTCCCACCCATCTACATTACAATCATCATATACATTTGTGCATTTTCCCCTTCACCTAGTCATTTTTTAGAGGATTTCTTTAGGGTTTTTAGTCACTCAACCATCTCTAGTTTTCTTTTTATATTTTGTAGAAAGCTAGCCTGATTTTTAGAAGGTACAGTCTTGCTTTTATTGTACCTTGTATACATCAAAATACCAACATATTTTCACACTAATAAATATAAGTTTTTCATAAGGAAATATGAAAACTATGAAGTGGTATAGGTTACCTTAAGTGAAAAATTTATCTTGCTCATACCCCTGTGCAAATGGTTCAAAAATGCTGAGAATTGACAAAACGACAAGCTCCTCCCTAACCAAATTCCCCAAAATAAATAGTGGTTTTAACCACTATCAAAAAGCAAAAAAAAAATAAGCAACGGTTATCACCACTCCCAAAATCCATTGCTCACAAAAAAAATGAGCAAGCCCTTGGAGAAATTTAAAAATAAAAGAAAGGAACGGAGTACTGAACAAGAATATGTTGGCAATTTGAGTTATTTTTTGTTGTCATTGATGTCACATGGATCACATTGAGTTTTGGTGGAAAAAGCACTTCATAAATAATCATTTATAATATTTTGGAGAGAAAGGATATATATCGGGTTTTTTGGCACAAGAGGCATATAATATTTAATTTTTTAAATATTATATTAATGGTTTTTATTAAAACCAATGGTAAAGGTTTTTATTAAAACCAATGACAAGGGTTTTTATTAAAGCCGATAGAAAGGTTTTTTATTAAATCAAACGGAAAGGTTTTTCATTAAAACCATTGGAAAGGGTTTTTCATTAAAACCACTATGCTAAGACTTCTTCAAATTGTGATGGATGAAAAGTTTTTCCAATAAAACCTAGGTGCAAAATGTTTCATGGCGAAATTCAAAATAATGAAGGAGATATCCCAATTCAAAGTTAAGAGGTGAATTATTAAATTTTTATTTAATAATTCTAAGGTCTAAAGTTAAATTACATTATCCATGATGTGCAAAGGTTGGGGAGATTAATAAATTTTGTCGATGTCATTCGAAGGATGGAGGTGCATATAAATAAAAGGTTAAAACCTTTGTTTTTTGAAGACTTGAAATAGCGCATGAGAGAGAGTCGTCGAAAGGGGAGCATCGAAGAAATAAAGATAAATAAATTTTGATTTGAGAGTAAGGTCAAGTAAAAAGCACAAGAAAGTAATTTCACAGAGGAATCCTTAGTGCAGTTCGTAGTGCACGAACTTTGCACAAGGCAGGTTCATTGTTCGAATCTCGCCAAGGGCAAAGTGTTTTGCTAAGAAAGTAAAATCGAGTTTTATATTTGAGCACAGGTTAAAGTTGGGTGTTTGGGATTAAAATTCCAATGTGTTCTAGCACCCATGTGGTAAGCACTTCACAACGCTAGGCGAGAGGAATAGATTTTGACTCCCACAAAGGTGTGAAGGCACATTGATTTTTGGCAAGGCATTTTGGCAAAGATGATTTCGAAGGTTACGAAGGCAAAGAATTTCATGAAAAGGTATTTATCACTAGCGCATGGTAATATTTGATATCCCAAAGTTTTGATGCATTAAAATTCATTTCTGTTATAACTATGGAGTCATAAGTTATTTGTTGGAAATATTTGTTATTGTTGTATGTGATAGGGAGATATAAGGTGTGGAAATAAATATTTGTGATTGTTGTATGTGGATTTATAAGGTGTGGAATTATAAATAAAAGCATAGGTTGTTGTTGTATGTGTTAATGAAATTAGGGAGTCATAAGGTTGAAAAATGTTGAACTTGTTATATGTCCTAGTGCATGATTTAATTATGAAATTAAACTAGGAACTTGAGACCTAGTTAATTGCTACCTTGAGTTAGAAGACATGCACATGAGTTAGGGTTTGAAGTTGAAGACAAATTGCTTGATTATGTGCCTTAGCTATTGAGAGGAAGTGGATGGATTAGAAAATCAATTTTATGGATAAAATTTATGCTTGAGTTCCATGATTGCTTTAGTGGAGTTCATTGAGAGTATTTCCATTATTGAGAAGGTTTTTGCTATTGCTTTGAGGAGATTATTTTTGGTTGCTTGTTAAGTCCATTGCCACTATTTGAGACCATTGAGGATATTATTTGCTAGTCACTTGTGGATACATTTGTATTTCATTTGAGGAGATTATTGTTGGCTATTTGAGAGCTCTTTGCTTGAGGGAGTTGTGCTTGTTTCTTGAGAGCTTATTAACATTGCATGAGGAATATATTATTGAGAACCTATTGCTATCACTTGTGGAGATTGTCCTTGGTTGATTGAATTCCTCATTTTTATTGCTTGGATATGTTTTCATTAGAGAGCTCATTTGCCATACATTTGAGAGTACATTGTTGAGCATTGTTGTTATCCATTTGAGAGTACATTATTGAGCATTGTTGTCATCCATTTGAGATTACATTGTTGAGCATTTATATTATCCATTTGAGAGTACATTATTAAGCATTGTTGTCATCCATTTGAGAGTACCTTGTTGAGAATTGTTGTCATCCATTTGAGAGATCATTTGTCATACATTGTTGAGATTATTGTGGATCATTGTTGTCATCCATTAAAGAGTACATTTACCATTCAGTGTTGAGTACATTTTTGAGTACTGTCATCATTCATTTGTTATCCATTGTTGAGTTCATAATTGAGCCTTGCATTTTTTGATTTATGGTTTAGATTTGAGTGCTACTTGAGAGTCATTGGTTGAGCATTTGAAAAGGCTTTTGGGATAAAATTTTTGGATATATTTGAGACAACTTTTGTGCATGATTGGTTGAGCCTTTGGGAAGGCTTTTGGGATAGAATTTTTGGACAGATTTGAGACAGATTTTGTACATGATTGGTTGAGCCTTTGGTAAGGCTTTTGGGACAAAATTTCTGGACAGATTTGAGATAAATTTTATAAATGATTGGTTGAGCCTTTGGAAAGGCTTTTGGAATAAAATTTTTGGATAGATTTGAGACAACTTTTGTGCATGATTTTTTGAGACTTTTGTGAAGGCTTTGAGAACATATTTGGGACAAAATTTGAGCAGGATTGTTTGAGCCTTTATGAAGGCTTTGAGAATATATTTGGGACAACATTTGAGAAGGATTGTTTGATCCATGTGAGAAGGCATTGAGGTAGATTTGTGAGCAGTGAAAGAGACAGGATAAAAATAAAAAACACATAGTTGCCTAGCTGAGTGGATCAGTGGATAGCCTAGCTGAGCAGATTAGTGGATAGCCTAGTTGAGCAGATTAGTGGAGAGCCTAGCTGAGCAGATCAATGGATAGCCTAGCTAAGAATATTAGTGGATAGCCTAGCTCAGAAAATTAGTGGAGAGCCTAGCTGAGCAGATCAGTGGAGCCCACCTGAGAATATTAGGACAACCTAGCTTTGAGAAGATAAAATTAATCATTTGTATTGATATAAGGATCCCTATTTATTTATGAAATATTATAAGAAGAATATCTTGTGGACTACCCCACATTGGGGGAACCATGTTAATTTTTTTTTCTCAATTATGTGTGATGATTTGTGCACTTGCTTACTATTTCTATATATGTTATTAATGCACACTGCTATATTTGGTTATTACAATTGAGGACACTAATTGATATTGGTTTGGAAAGAAAGTAAAAAGTGGGCACTATACTATTCAACCCCCCTCTTAGTATAATATTGTGTTCTTCAATTGGTATCAGAGTGGGTTCCTTCGGAAATGCTAACAACTTAAAGGCATATTATACAAAAACATAGATGTCTTCACAGAATGGATCATCTACAAGTAAGGCTCCACTGTTTTACGGTAACAATTATGCTTTTTGGAATATGATAATGAAGAACTATTTAAGATCACAAGGATATGAGGTATGGCATATGGTTTCAAAAGAGTATAAGGTTGAAGGTGATCCTACGACAGATAAGACTATCAAGAAATTGGTAGAGATCAATGCAAATGCAATGAATTTATTCTGAGTGGGCTACATGATACAAATTTTGCAAAGTTCATGGTATGCAATTCAGCTAATGAAATGTAGACCAAGTTGCAGAATACATATGAAGGAGATTCCAAGGTAAAGTTAGCAAAACTAAAAAATCATAGAATAAGATTCAAGGAATTGAAAATGGAAGATTCTAAAAATATTGCAAAGCTTTTACTTCGAGTTGATGAGATTGCTAACACCATGAGAGGCCTAGGATTTGAGATGAAATAATCAAATGTTACTCAAAAAATTTTGAGATCACTTACCATGAATTATGATGCAAAGGTTTTAGCGATAGAAGAAATAATGAATATCAACAAGCTAACAATGGAAGAACTACAAGGAACTCTCACAACTTATGAGATGAGGATAGATAAGCATCGGGATCCAAAGAAATAAATTGCATTCAAAGCTTTAGAGAAAAATAAAGGGAAATATCTAGAGACAGATAGAGATTTAGATAATTATGAGGAAGCTAACATCATCAAAAGTAGAAAGGACTCAAAGAATTATAGGGATATGAAGAAAGTCATATGCTACAAGTGTGGTGATTATGGTCACTATGAAAACAAGTGTCCACATGAAGAAAATAGTGATGATGAAAAATAGGATCACAAAAGAAAATAATAAGGAAAGCATAATCATGACAAAGATGATAGGTACAAGCAAAGCAAGCATGAGAAGAAGAAAAGTTTTTGTAAGACTAAGAAAACTTTCTACATTGAGGAAGCAAATGATGTATCAGATCACAATGATAGAGATCACTCAGGTGATGAAAAGGAAGAACATCAATTCTTAGGAATAGAATGTGAAAGAGAATAATGCTTTGTGTGTGGTCAATGAGATCATAGATTAGGATATTGTAATGGCTTCAGTGATAGTGAATATGAAATGCCATACCAAGAAAATAGGATTCATGAGAGTTTGTTTGCTATAGAAGAATATAATGTTCTCAATGACAGTGAAGATGAAGAAGGATTTTTTATATGGGATAAAAAAAGTAGAATAAGAACTTCCACTCCAAACAGAAGAAGTTAAACAAGAGGATATTTCAAGAAAAATATATGTCTCAGTTTATATAAAAGAAGACTTCAATGATATCCATGAGCAACTACACGAGGTTAAGGAGAATCTAAAAGGATTGAGATGTTCCATACTTGAGAAGTTTGATCCATCACATGACTCAAAAGCTCAAGATATTTTCACTGAGAAGGAAACATGTATTTTAGATACAATAGAGACGGATTCCAGTTTGCTATTGGACACAAATGAAGAGAAATATGAAGAAAGTTCCAAAGATCCTATGGCTCAAAATATCCAATTTGGATCTTGTTTTGAGATAGGTGAATCAAGTTCAAAAGGAAAATAAATTCTTGAAGAATAAAGCAAGGAAGAAGTTAATGAAGAATATTTGGATACCACAAAGAAGGATCAAGGATACAATGCACAAGTCAAAGATGATCACATGGATAAAGGTCAAGAAAGGTATGAGGAACCAAGGCATGAACAAAGGGTTTTTCAAGGGCATTTTTTTTCTTGTAATGGATTTGGATACAGGGCTATACATTGTAGGGTCTATGGATCAAATAAAAAGTTTGATTTCACTAGAAGGATATTCAAAGGAAGAAGATATGGTTTTCAGGGACATTGCTTCTTATGCAATAGGATTGGTCATAGAGCTTCTTAGTACAAAGAAAATGAGAAACATGGTTTTGATTTTATAGCTACACAATTTAGAGGTCATGGTCATAATAATTATGGAAACAGATCTTCACAATACAAGGTTTAGGAAAGGAATGAATATGGAAATGATTTTAAGAAAGAATTCAGGATATGGGCACCATTCAAAGGCTACAATATCAAGTGTTTTAATTGCAATAACTTTGGACATATTGCAAGATGGTGTAGGACTCAATAACAAATATTTTCAAGGCAAGAAGGTCAAGCATGTTCAAGACAAGAATATCAAGTAACTCATCAAGAAAAGGATATAAAAAATATGTGGAAGGAAGTTGACAAAGGAAAGGAACAATGTAATATAGGAGTAAATGTACTCCCATCCTAAAATTAATCACCTCAATAGATAAGGTGGTAGGGGGGCTAAGCTTAAGATTCATATATTTTAGCCCCATAGGTGTCCCTTTTGCCATTGATGTCAAAGGGGGAGATATTTGAGTAAGGGAGAGAGTATTGAGTTAGGGGGAGCAACCTTCAAAGAGAGCATTGAGATAGGGGGAGCAGCATCCAAAGAGAACATTGAGATAGGGGGAGCAGCCTCCATAGAGAGTATTGAGTCAAGGGGAGCAACTTTGATTTTCATAAATGGATTTTGCAGTGATTGTGGTGATTTGAATTAGAGGTGTTGCCATCAATGACAAAGGGAGAGATTGCTGGAAATTTGAGTTATTTTTTGTTGTCATTGATATCACATGGATCACTTTGAGTTTTTATGGCAAAAGCACTTCATAAACAATAATTTATGATATTTTGGAGGGCAAGGATATATACAGGATTTTGTGGCACAAGAGGCATATAATATTTAATTTTTTAAATATTTTATTAATGGTTTTTATTAAAACCAATGGTAAAGGTTTTTATTAAAATCAATGACAAGGGTTTTTATTAAAACCAACGGAAATGTTTTTGTTAAAACAAACAGAAAGGGTTTTCATTAAAACCATTGGAAATGATTTTTCATTAAAACCACTATACTAATATTTCTCCAAATTATGATGGATGAAAAGGTTTTCCAATAAAACCTAGGTGCAAAAAGTTTCATGGTGAAATTCAAAAGAATGAAGGAGATATCCCAATTCAAAGTTAAGAGGTGAATTATTAAAATTTTATTTAATAATTCTAAGGTCTAAAGTTGAATTACATTATCCTCCGACATGCAAAGGTTGGGGAGATTAATAAAGTTCACCGACGTCATTCGAAGGATGGAGGTGCATATAAATAAAATGTTAAAACCTTTGTTTTTTGAAGACTTGACATAGCACATGAGAGAGAGTCGTCAAAAGGGGAGAAGTGAAGAAAGAAGGATAAATAAATTTCAATTTGAGAGCAAGTTCAAGTAAAAACATAGGAAAGTGAGGTCACAGAGGACTCCTTAGCATTGTTGGTAATGCACAAACTTTGCACAAGGCAGGTTCACTATTCGAATCCTGCCGAGGATAAAGTTTTTTTGTTAGGAAAGTAAAATCGAGTTTCATATTTGAGCACAGGTTAAAGTTGGGTGTTTGGGATTTAAATCCCAAAGTGAGCTAGCACCCACATGGTAAGCACTTCACAACGCTATGCAAGAGGAACAAATTTTGACTCCCACGAAGGTGTGAAGGCGCATTGATTTTTGGCAAGGCATTTTTGCAAAGATGATTTCGAAGGTTACAAAGGAAACAAATTTCATGAAAAGTTATTTATCACTAGCGCATGGTAATATTTGATATCCCAAAGTTTTGATGAATTAAAAGTCATTTCTGTTATAACTAGGGAGTCATAAGGTATTTGTTGGAAATATTTGTTATTTATGTATGTGATTAGGGATATAATGTATGGAAATAAATAATTGTGATTGTTGTATGTGGATTTATAAGGTGTGGAATTAAAAATAAAAGCATAGGTGGTTGTTGTATGTGTTAATGAAATTAGGGAGTCATAAGGTTGAAAAGTTTATATGTCCTAGTGGATGATTTAATTATGAAATTAAACTAGGAAATTGAGACCTAGTTAATTGCTACCTTGAGTTAGAAGACATGCACATGAGTTAGGATTTGAAGTTGAATACAAATTTCTTGATTATGTGCCTTGGCTATTGAGAGGAAGTGGATGGATTAGAAAATCAATTTTATGGATAAAATTGATGCTTGAGTTCCATGATTGTTTTAGTGAAGTTCATTGAGAGTATTGTCATTATTGATGAGGTTTTTGCTATTGCTTTGAGGAGATTATTGTTGGTTACTTGTTAAGTCCATTTCCACTATTTTAGACCATTGAGGACATCATTTTCTAGTCACTTGTGGGTACATTTGTATTTCATTTGAGGAGATCATTGTTGGCTATTTGAGAGCTCTTTGGTTGAGGGATTTATGCTTGTTTCTTGAGAGCTTATTAACTTTGCATGAGGAAGATATTATTGAGAACCTATTGCTATCACTTGTGGAGGTTTTCCTTGGTTGGTTGAAGTCCTCATTGTTATTGCTTGGAGATATTTTCATTAGAGAGCTCATTTGCCATACATTTGAGAGTACATTGTTGAGCATTGCTATTATCCATTTGAGAGTACATTATTGTGTATTGTTGTCATCCATTTGAGAGTAAAATGTTGAGCATTGATGTTATCCATTTGAGAATACATTATTGAGCATTGTTGCCATCCATTTGAGAGTACCTTGTTGAGCATTGTTTTTTTTTTATTATTATTTGTGGAAAACATTCCAAAAGGGATGCCACTTTCGGGTAAGACCCAAGGAGGCAGGGGTATCCATTCCATAAAAAATGCCCAGGAATCAGACCTGGCCTACCACTTTTGACATACTCAAGGAGCAAACAAACACACAAAACCAAATTAAAAAAGTAAATAACAACAAAAATAATAAAATAAAATAAAAAACAAACTCCTTGAGTGTGTCAAAACCAAAAGCACAACCAAACACGCACAATAAGATAAAAGAAACCACAACACAAACCACATAGAAAAACACAAGAACCACATAACAAAACACAAACAAGACAAAAACAACAGAACACTACAAAGACATAACCCAAAAAAACATGAAAAATAAACACAACCAAAACCTATAAAATAAAATAAATAAAATAAAAATAAAAACAACCAAAAACAGACAATAAACAAAAACAAAAAACATAGAAAACACTCACACATAAAAAATTGAAATAACACAAACAAAGAGAAAACCAAGAACAAGAACGAAAAAAACACAAGAACAATAACAAAAAACATAAAAAAAAAAACAAAACAACAAAAACACAAGAACAAAAAAAAACAACACAAAGAACACAAAAACAAAACAAAACAAAAGAACCCACCCACCTTAAAAAAATAAACAAAAAAACAAAGAAGAAAAAAGAAAAAAAAAATGAACAAAACAATGACCTATCTAGACTAGAAGACTATTAATGCAAGAATCAATAGAGGAAACAAAATAAAGAATAGAATGAGCTAGGGAACTAAAAAAATTGAATGAACCAAAGAGAAACAAAAAAAAAAAAAAAACAAGAAGAAACTAGGTACCTTCAGAACTGGAGCCATCCAAAGAAATGATAGAAAGAAGAGCTTCCCTAATTTGAGAATCCCACCATATAGGAGGGTGGCCATAACAAGTAAGATCACCTTTGTCCAAAGCCCAATTAGCTAAAGCATCAACTCTTGTTTTGATCTCTGACCACATGATTGTAATCAAATTTCAAAAATCCCATCTGGATTAACTGAATCTTCTCAATAATTATTTTTATTCTCCAATCCACCTTATGATTCTTAGAAGGAGTCTTCAAGAGATTAATCATAAGTTGAGAGTAAGACTCAACTAACATATTTTTCCATCCAACCTTAGTAGCCTCTTGAAGGCCTCTAAGGATACCATACCCCTCAACAAGGTTATTGGAAAGAATACCCAAATTCTCAACAAAAGTAAAAACCAGGGAGCCATCTAAAAGTCTACCAATTCCTCCCACATTGGCTTTTCTAGGGTTCCCTCTAGAGGCTCCATAAGTATTGACTTTTCCAAAATCCTTAGGAGGAGGTTGCCAATTTCTAGTCCTATCCATCTTACTAATACTCACATTCCCTTTAAGTTGGTTGCCCTTAGAAGTTTTAATCTTCAATATTTGCATCACTTGATCCCATATTTGG
Source organism: Wollemia nobilis (assembly GCA_028583015.1). Classification (NCBI taxonomy): domain Eukaryota; kingdom Viridiplantae; phylum Streptophyta; class Pinopsida; order Araucariales; family Araucariaceae; genus Wollemia; species Wollemia nobilis. Next base: position 1,870,922 of record JAQPPZ010016414.1, read on the forward strand.
TGGGATTTTTGGGGGTGATTAAGGAGATGGTGGACTGATTCAACTAAGTTGGCTATGGTATTTTGCCAAATGTAGTGAATATCCTTCCTATCTTGATTAAAAATTTGGTTGTTCCTTTCATTCCAAATATTCCAAAGAAGAATGGTAGAAACCATCCAAACTAACTGCCTAATAAAATGATCAACACCCTCTTGATTAGGTCAATCCCTCCAAAGTTGTTCAAAAGTGAAAAAATTGGACCACTGTAAGCCAAGTAAATTTGCTATTCTCCTCCATATCTCAGAGGCTAAAGTACACTCAATAAAAATATGGTTGATATTTTCTACATTCTCTTCACACATTTCACATCTAAAAGGGCCATGAAAACCACGCTTTATAAGTTGCTCACCAGTAAGCACCCTACGATGCAATAAAAGCCAATTAAAGAACCTCACCTTAGGCCAAATATTTTAAGCCCACAATTGAGAAAAAATTTCAGAAGAATGGTTGGGATTATTATGGCATAAGGTCAAATAACCTTGAGCAACTGAATACTCACCCTTAGTAGTGTCATTCCATCCAAAACAATCTTTTTCATGGGACCAAGAGAGGGATCTCATATGAAGGATGCCTTGGATATCTTGTCTTTGCATTTTTGGGATTTGAATAGGCTAGTTCTCAATAGGGATCCAATATCTACCAACCTTTGAATTACCAGTATGGTACCGACAGTAATTAGCCACCTTTATCCAATTAGCTCGATGAAGCTCCTCCATCCAAGGCCTCCAATCGAGAAACCGAGTTATCAAAGGCTTGTGACCATCCCAAGAATCTATCCAAAAATTTGCATGTTGACCATTATGAATGATCCAAAATAATTTTTTCTTTATCAAATCCTCACCAGTCTTAAGAACTGCTAAAATGGGAGAACCTTTGGTAGGAAGTTGATAGCGAACAAGGTCTTCAGGACTTTTGTTCTCAGCATATTTAGCATGGAGATTATTGGCCCAAAGAGCATTGGGGTTATGCAACATCCTCCAATATAATTTAGCAGCTAAATATTTGTTGTTATTAATTGAAGACTGGAATCCTAACCCCCCTTCACTCTTAGGAAGACATAAAGTATCCCATTTCACCAAGGCCCATTTTATTTTCTCCTTAGTACCACTCCAAAGGAAACGATGACTGATTTGATCCAATTCTTGAAGAACAACCTTTGGGATATTCAAAACGAAAGAAACATAAATAAGAATAGCTTGAAGGACTGATTTTACCAAGGTGATTCTACCCCCAGAAGAAAGCCACTTGTTGGTCCACTTTCCAATTTTCTTCTTGACTTTGTCCAACAACCAATTCCAATCTTTATTTTTTTGCCTTTGAATATTTATGGGAATACCTAAATAAGTGATTGGAAGAGAGGTCTTCTTATATCTTAATTTATCCAAGACCATGGCTTCCTGTATAGCAGGGTAGTGAAAGAAAATAACTTTAGATTTTTCTTCATTGATCAACTACCCAATAGCCTTAGAAGAACAACTAATGATTTGCTTAATATTAGAAACTTCCTTAACTGTAGCTTTACCTAAAAGGGTAGAGTCATACACAAATTGAAGATGAGAGATAGGTCTATCTCCATGAGCAATGGTAACTCCCTCAAGGGTTTTGTTTTCCCTCTTTTTCCTTGTTGAGCATTGTTGTCATCCATTTGATATATCATTTGTCATACATTGTTGAGATCATTGTGGATCATTGTTGTCATCCATTGAAGAGTACATTTGCCATTCATTGTTGAGCACATTGTTGAGTACTGTCATCATTCATTTATTATCCATTATTGAGTTAATCATTGAGCCTTGCCTTTGTTTATTTGTGGTTGATATTTAAGTGCTACTTTATAGTCATTGGTTGAGCCTTTAGAAAGGCTTTTGGGATAGAATTTTTGGACAGATTTGAGACAACTTTTGTGCATGATTGGTTGAGCCTTTGGGAAGGCTTTTGGGACAGAATTTCTAGATAGATTTGAGACAAATTTTGTGCATGATTGGTTGAGCCTTTGGGAAGGATTTTGGGAAAAAAATTTTGGATATATTTGAGACAAATTTTATGCATTATTGGTTAAGCATTTGGGAAGGATTTTGGGATAGAATTTTTGGATAGATTTGAGACAACTTTTGTGCATGATTATTTGAGACTTTTGTGAAGGCTTGGAGAATAGATTTGGGACAACATTTGAGTAGGATTTTTTGATCCTTTTGTGAAGGCTTTGAGAACATATGTGGGACAATATTTTAGCAGTTTTGTTTCAGCCTTGTGAGAAGGCATTAAGGCAGATTTGTAAGCAGTAAAAGAGACAGGACAAAAATAAAAAACACATCAACACCATTTTCCTCACTGAGCATATCAGTGGATATATTAGCTAAGCAGATCAGTGGATAGCCTAGCTGAGTAGATTAGTGGAGAGCCTAGATGAGCAGATTAGTGGATAGCCTAGCTGAGCAGATTAGTGGATAGCCTAGCTGAGCAAATTAGTGGAGAGCCTAATTGAGTAGATTAGTGGAGCCCACCTGAGTATATTAGGACAACCTAGCTTTTATTAGATTAAAGTAATCATTTGTATTGGGATAAGGATCCTTATTTATTTGTGAAATATTATAAGGAGAATATATTTTGGACTACCCCACATTGGGGGAACCACATTAAATTTTGTGCCTCAATTGTGTGTGATGATTTGTGCACTTGCTTACTATTGCTATCTATGTTATTAATGCACACTGCTATATTTGGTTATTACAATTAAGGAAACTAATTGATATTGGTTTGGAAAGAAAGTAAAAATTGGGCACTATACTATTCACCCCCCCATCAGTATAATCTTGTGTTCTTCAGAATCCCTAGAATTCTCAGCATTTGAAAAACCATGAGGTGATCCTCAATACAGGTTAGGTGGCATCAAGATTTTCTTGAAAGGGTGATATCCTTACGCATGATGATATGTCTATCACATTAGCATATTGCTTTTGTACAGACCAATGTTTGCATGTAGATGAGCTAGCTTTTGGTATCTTGTACTACCTAGTGGGCTAATACAACTACATACAAAACCCAAGATTAATATATTTATAGGGTGATATTTACTACACATGGGATGCATCAATCCTATCTGGCACTGGGTAAATTTATGTGTTATCATAACAATGAACTCACTTAAACACACAGGGATATTGAGTATCTTGGTCATCCTAGCAAATTCATACATTGTCAAAAAGTCTTGCATGGTTAGTATATAATTTTTTATCAGTCGGCTAGAGTGTTTGAGTCTCATGAAAACCTCAAATACATTCTATAACATCCTATTATTCATTCTCTTCATACCATTTCATCACATTTTATCAATTTACACTTTTAGAAATCCATCACATTGTCACATTACAAAATAAATCGATGAATTCTATAAAAAATATGGTGCTAAAATAGTATGTCATATAGTATTCATATTCCATTAATACATATCAACAAATCATCCATTTAATTATGCATACACACATTGCATATCATCAAATAATATCATAGTGCAACACATGCATCCATTAACGCATCCATAAATCATAACACATCATGCATTTAACTATCAAAATTGAAAATCAAGCAAATATTTTTTTAACATCAACTGGGGTATTATTGGTATCATACCTCCCCTAATCAGCAATAAAAAAATTAAGCAATCAATCTAAAAAAGCTCCAAATGCATCGTAAACACTTTGATCACCCATAAAGCTCCAAAGGTACCCATAACCCATTTGGTCACCCAAAAATCTCTATAGGTACCCATAAACCCTTTGGTCACCCAAAAATCTCCAAAGGCATCGCAAATCCTTTGGTCACCAAAAAAGCCCCGAACGTCTCCATAAACGCTTTGGTCACCCAAAAAGCCCCAAAGGTATCTATAAAATATTTGATCACCCAAAAATTCCTAAAGGCATATAAAAATCCTTTAGTCACTAAAAAATCCCCAAGGGTATCCATAAACCCTTTGGTCACCCAAAAGCCCCAAAGGTATCCATAAACTCTTTGGTCACCCAAAAATCCCCAAAGGTATCCATAAACCCTTTGGTCACCCAAAAAGACACAATGGCATACAATAAGCCCATTGGTCACATGTATATACATATATATTAAGCAAAAAAAAAAAAAAAATTGAAACACAAAAAAAAACACCTCAAAAGCAGTATAAAAGCACAAAAAATGGCTTAAGAACCACCAAAAATAGGTCAAATCTAACAAAAGTTCACTATGGATCAAGATTGAACCAAAATTTTCATGGATGAATTAAAAATTTGCTAATTTAATCCCTAAGAAGAAAATTTTGGTTAGACCGCCCCACAAGAACAAGCTATCCAATTCCTTTCTTCCATGAAACATCAACAAAATCATCAAAATCCTCATAAAACAGAGCAATCTCGTAATGGGTCAAACTGAAGGAAACCCAACAAAGTAATATGGTTCAAGTGACTCATCACTTTTATCACTGGTCATTCCCTCATCAACTCGTCACTTAAGGGGCTAATCATACTTAACAAATTAATAATCAAAATCAACAATCAAACACTCAATCATGCAAATTGCATTTGTCCAACGAATCACTGACACAGACAATCATGCCCCTGCTTGGGGAAGAAAACAAGAAAAAATTTTAATCAAACAAATTCTTGGCATTATAGAACCATGAAGGAACATAAGCCCCACATTCCTTATGGCTGACAAATATCCAAGATCAAGTAAACCAGACATGAAATATTGTGATTGAATTAAGTTCCTTAGCTTGTTAGAAGCAAGGATTCAAGAACATATGTTATTTCAATAATTTGGGTATCTAAATTTAGTTAGGCTACTGAATAACCTTAATTATTCGACATTTTAGTTATCTATTTTTGCTCCACACTGTGCTGCACACAATGCATCCCAAAAATGAGTATCTATAGACACTAAAATTGTGTCAATCCGATTAGACGACTAAGGCATTATCTAATTTTACACCATATGGCCCCCTTGGGCAACCCTTAGAGGTTACATAGTGGTCCTAACCACTTTTTTGAGGTCCTACCCCACTTTTGGGAAGTTTTGGGCCATGTAGGCATGGTCATCCCACCCTGGGATGACCACAGTTTATGGTTGTCCCACCTAGGGACAACCATGAACAGTCGTTCCTAGGTGGGATGGCCATGGCCTTTGACCCTCAAAAAGTCAAAATTGGGACAAATGATACTCAAAAACTACCATTTATCCTACCTATTCAATAATTCTAGTGAGAGGGCACATAACTCTCATGACACATTGCAAATTGGAGGTCAAAAAAGGATATTCCTTCCCCCTCCAACACATGGCAACCTTTGGGACAAATGGCGTCCCTTACCTCGCATGGCCTCACATGCCCATTTGACCATATGCCCTCTTGGGCTATAAAGTGGATTAATTCCACCTAATTTTAGAGAGGAGTCTTTGCATATTTCACCATGAAGTGCTATCGATATTTATCCTCATCTTATTGTGCATTTTCCCTTGAGATCTCCATTGAGCGAAGGAGGTTTTCAAATGATTACAAAACACACAATATATTTACAAAATTGATAATACCCCTATGAATATTTTAGACCTAATCCCATAGGAAATGGTGGCAGAACCCACCAGATTTGGTGGCCATCCCACACCAAGATGACCCCCAAATTATGACAGTCCTAAATGGCTCACCCTAGGATGGCCACAAATTGGTTCATGATTTCTTTACTATTTTTGTATATATGGATTCTAGGGTAGATTATATGTTTTCTATTCAAATTTGGTGCAATTTGGACTTGTATTGCTTTTATTATCATGTTTTTGTGATTTGCAAGTCTGAATGGCTCACCCCAGGATGACTAAAACTCTGAGCATAATTTTCTTACTATTTTTAATTAGATCATTCACATAGCACATAATATGCCTAGATCTCACTTTTGGTAGCATTTGAAGCAATTTTGAATAGTCTATTGCATTTTTCCTCTTTTAATATTATTGATGCATGAACCTTCACAATTTCATCTTAATCCGCACATGCTTTTGATCAATTTTAGTTTCTTGTGTGTAGATCCAAGTATCATAGTGCATGAGGAAGGAAAAGCAAGATAGAATAGTGATAGAACACATTGCGACAACATCATAATCTCACTCTTAAATTGTGAGTGCGAGGACAACACTAGAAGCATGCCTTGGATTCATGGAAGGATTTGATCCTTTGATTATTGTATTGAGTGTATCAATTGGGAGCCCTCAAGGGGATATTTTGTAACCTCTTATTTGATATTTATATCAATATAAGGAAAACTACCCATTTCTTTTATATACTTGTCATTTTATGCTTGTTTGAAGTGTCGCTTTTGTAGTGCTTAGAATCAAGTAGAACAATAGATGCATCTCATTTACCCTTGCTAGGCATGCCATTTTTCCACTCTACAGTTTGTACTTTGCCTTATACACCCATTTTGTGCCAATGGTGGATTTTCCTAGTGGTAAATCAACTAACTCCCATGTGTGATTTCAATGAATGGAATCCAGTTCTTGTTCCATGGCAAGAGTACATTTAGGATCACCAAGTGTGTCTTTGACATTAGAAGATTTTTTTTGGCTCAGGAATTTGGCCATGCAAGGATAGTTCACTTGGTGTCTTAGGGTAGAAGACCTTTTACTTGTATAAGTGGGCAAGTGGCTTTGAGTTACATCTATGGTAGATTGGACTCACTTAGGTAAGGTATTGGATAATGTGGCATTATTAGTAGATGGAGGAGTAGGAGGGGAAGGAGGACATGGATCATGAGTGGGAAGATCCTCATATTGGAGAATGCATTTACTTGTGATGGAAGAGGAAGGATTAGGAGGGATACACATTGAAGGTAATATCCCTAGAGATATAATTCCTCTTGGAAATAGGATCATATAACTTATAGGCTTTGGAACTATCACTATAGCCAACAAAGATGCATTTTTGGCTCTTGTCATCAAATTTCCTTCTTTTCTAATGAGGAATGTGAGCATAGGCATCACATATAAAGACTCTAAAATGGCCCACATAGGGTGTCTTTCCAATCCATACTTTCTCTAGTGTAGGTCAAGTATGCAATAGTAAGAACAACTTCTTCCCAATGTATGGTGGGTAATGCAACAACATCTAGCATAATTTTTTTCTTATTTATGATGGTCTGATTCATCATTTCACCTAATATATTTTGTTGAGGGGTATAAGGAATTGTAAATTGTCTCCTTATCCCATTATTGTTATAAAAGCTAAAAAAATATTTGGAGATGTATTCTCCACTATTATCTATCCTCGAGGTGGAGATATTATAACCACTTTATCTTTCAACAAGTGCCATGAATTCCTTGAATGTATCAAGGGCTTACCATTTATATTGAATGAGATAGATCCAAATTTTCTTGCTATAATCATCAATGAAAGTGATGTAATATCTAACCCTAGTATGAGAGTGAACAAGAATCGGCCCAAAAATATTTGAATGTACTAACTATAATAGTTTTTTAGCTCTCCAAACCTTTTCTAACTCAAAAGGTTGTCTATGGTGTTTTACAATAACATATGGTTCACAAAAGTGTTTAGACTCCCTTAAGTGAGGAAGTCTTTTTACCAAACCCTTTATTTCCATCATTTGAAATGAGGTGTGTAAGAATATTTTTTTTTGGTAAGGGAAGTGCAGAGGTCACACACATGAGGAGTGAGGAGTGGGGATGGGGGCTACTTGAGCAGAGTGAGGTGGCCTATGGTTTGCGCGTAGGTGCACGTAGTTCCTGGGTTGTGTTAGGTCATGTGGGGAAGGGTGGAGGGTGCACGGGGTACGCACCCATTTTTTTTCTTTAAATCATGCTCTTTTTATTTCATTTTATTTTATCCATAATGTTTTTTTGTAAAAAGAGTTTTGGCCTTTTTTCCAATTTCTTTTTTGTTCTCTTTTTTATTTTTTTTTAGATTTTCTTTTATTGCCTTTTTTGAATTTTTTTCGTGCTAAATTTTTTCTTTTGCATGGTAGATTTGTGAAAATATTTTGGTGCATCTTCTTGTGGGAGTATACTTTTTTTATTGACACCAGTAATGATCATTCACCTTCACTACTAGTTGAATAATTCCAAGCATGCTTGAAGTAGAAACAATTTAAATCCTTTGTATTTGGCTTTCACCCTTTGTTTATAACAACATGAAAAAAATATTGTTAAGCACAAATAATGACATCAATATTTGAAAGAATTGGTATATAACTTCAAAATCTTCCACTTCCCCTAAGAGTTTGATTTTTAATGCAAATGTAAATCCAAAAATAAAATCTTCAACAACTTCACTAGGCCTCTCCTTTTTGTGTAAAAATAGGACATTGAAAAATATCTTTGATAGGAAACCCTAGCCACCAATGCTATAGGTTAAACAAGTTGATAAAATAGACTAAACCAAAGGCTTTCAAATGGTAAAACCATAAAAAAATATGTTTCTCATTTAGAGGATCAACCAAAGAGGTTGCAATTGAAGAGGATACTCCAAGATTTGTTTTTGTATACTAGAGTCTTGGTCTGATTTCTAATCACCAAGAGTGGTGAGAGCATCCTCTCTACAAAATATTAACTCCTAAGGCCAAACACTCCACAAGTCCTAGGAGAAGAGTCTGGCCATAATACCAGATGTTTGTACTACCTAATAACAACACATAAAAAATATAATATGAAAGTAAATAAATACAACTAAGAGGTAAATAATACAGGCTTTAGCCTAACCCTAACCCTAATCATGTGCAAATTAAATTCCATCCACTTGATCCACATTAAATATTCTAAAAAAAGTTTAATCCCCACATCCACTTGATCCAATTTTGAATCTTTCAAAAACCTGTTCAATATCCGTGGAACTTACATATTAACCCTCTCATTTTAATAATACTTATATCATGCTTGATCATCTCATTCTTGATAATCATTTTTTGTGTAACAAATATTTCTTAGATTGGACTAGACATATATTCACTCTTCCTCTTGTATCTAACTTGGGAATCCATAGCTCCAGTGAGGACATCCTAACATCCAATTAGGGATTTCAAATATGAATTTTCTTCTATGCTATCAAGCATTTCTTATACCTTCTTACTTTAGTTTTCACAAATATCTACAACAGGAAAAGGTGGAGCTTGCTCTTGGTTCATGAGTAGTTCAATTTTAATATAATAGATGATTTAAAATTTTACTTTCTAAAAACTAACATATAATATTATAACGAAGCTAATAAATAAATACTAGTGAATATAAACATATAAAAAATGGTATTTTAACATCTAGAAAGAAATAAATAACTTATAGAAAAAATGAATTAATTTACAAATTTTATATATAAAAAAATCAAGTCCAAGTAAAGAAGGTCATTTTGTTCTTGTATATGACCATCACTCATGTGGATTTTTTATCACATAGAACTTTATATTTATATGGAGTACAACTTCAAGAGCCAAAATGGATTGTAGTAAATAGTACTTATTATGGGTGACACTTAATGCATAATGCTTTTAAATTGTGGAAATAAATAATATAAATTTTAAATATTTTTCAATGGGTTATGTGGGATTGAAATGAACCCAATCACTATTACATCATGACTAGATAGTGGTATTATAATAGTTTGGAAATTTTGCATACATTGCATGGAAATATTATAAGTCCATTCTCCTCCTTGAAACTGAATTGGTTGAGTTAATTCAATTTGATTATTAAGTCCCTTCTATGATTTATGAATTATTATTCATTAAAAACTAAACCCTCCTAAAAAAGTGAATCCATTTTCCTTACTTATTAGTTTTAATTTCTTTTCAAGATTCAAATTCATTTAAAAGGAAATTATTAGTTTATTTCCATAATGATAATTATTGTATAAATGATGAAGTATTTTTATGCATATGTATAACCATGTTTCACTCTTAAATGATTTAAAAAGTCCATGCACTTTCTAATAAAAGTACATGTATGCCCCACTTATGAAGTGTGAAAAAATATGTCATAGCAAAATAATTTCCACTTTGAAGCATTAAGTTGTATATATCAAATAACTACTTTTATGGCATTCATTTCCATTGCATGTCATTTAGTGAACTTGAAAGGAAATTAGAAGAATATTTTTTTAGAATGTGAGTAAATGAATATGTAATATCTTCAAGTACTTAGAAACATAATAATAAATTTTCATATAGTTGATCACTCTATGAGGTAATAACATGGATAAAAATTATTGAAGTACTTGGAAACATAATAATAACTTCTAGTACAGTTGATCACTCTACGAGGTAATAACATGGATAAAAATTATTTATGTATTGAATATCCATTTATGTGTTTTGTACTTCTAGATATGTGTATGCATGAAATGACTATTATTGTAGCATATAAAAAAGTTGTATCATGTATGTGTATGAAACTTGATATTAAGTTGGTATGGATTAGGATTCTATTCCTTATTAGCATCTATTATTTCTAGTGAATAGAATGGAAGGAAAAAATAATTTCAGTCCTTTGTTAAATTAGCATTTAATTTCCAACCTTAATTAACAATGAAGAAAATAAAACATGTATTAGCATATTTTATTGCATATAATTTTTTATAATATCTATATCAATAAATATGAAAGTGGTAATGACTTAAGAAATATCTAATATGAATACTTTTAATGCAATTATAAATGATTTGATTTAATGGATAATGATTTTAAGCTCATATATTAGACTGTATTTATGCTCAATTCTTAAATAAAGTAATAATATTGATATTTATATCTTTACAAAAGACAATTTAAAAATTCATACTAATTTTAAAATCCCAAGAAGTTGTTTGTTGCATTGAGTATAAGGTAGATCCAAATAAAAATGCACCTTGAAATAATATTTTAATGCTAGTCTATGTTCTCCCCTATGTAGGTAGCTTGTGCATGTTATGTTTTGAAATCCCCTACGAGGGATTGTGGTGTATTTAGTTTCATTAGTGATTGATGTTTTTTGTTTCCTTGGCTCCTGTAGCTCCTACGAGAGTGTGCTCTTCTCAAGATCCTAGTTTCTCATGGTGGCCTACGTGCCCTTTTACCTCCTTATTCGTTGGATCCATTTTATATAAGGTTTGAGGAACCTTCTAAAATCCCTTCTTCTACCTAATAAAAAATATATTTTAATGCGTACATGAAGCAACATATGAGGATTATAGATTTAAGAAAAATAAATCAATAAGATCTACCATTCTAATCAACACCTCCTATTAACGAATATAATTGCAAATAGATTTATCGTTAAATAAAATGATAGTGAATATTTTAAATTGCATATATATTTGCTTTAATATGTTAATAAATATTTTATATGATGGAACATGTTATAGACATACAAAATCCCTCATGAATGAGTGTCTTCCTACATAGTATTTTGAGAAGGATTGGTCTATCCATCCCCTTTAGATACCAATCTTTAATATAATACAATTTACTAAGTGCTTAAATGTTTATTTTTTCCTCATTATAGAAAGGAATTTCATTACCTAGAACTCAATTAATTGTAAATTACCTAGATCATATCAAAGATCCAATTGAATATGATCCTATGTTAACATTGGATTCTTCCATTAATTTATTTATAATGGGATCTCATCCTCAATTTTTATAAATCTATGTAAATGAGAACATAAAATTTACCTACCTATATTCAATTTATAGTGCAAATACAAAAACCACATGCCTTTCAATATAGATTGTAAAGATGTCATCATAAATAGTAGAACATATATTAAAACTCAAAATCAAATCCATTGGTATATTTTCCTTTAAATTTTGTGTACACATATAACAAGTGGAATCATGAACCAATAGCAAGAAGTTATGCATAATAAATCAGGTATTTATTCCCAATATAAATTCTTCCCATTTCAATTTGCTATTGTGTAAGTCTTGATTGGTAATTATAAATTCAAGCCCTTAGGCCTTACAAGATTGTAGATCTTAACATTATCAAGACCGTATGCTATTATCTGATAATGGTTAGGTAAAATTTATTAATTGTAAGCATGGACATTCTTTAAAAACAATCCTTTTAATATCTATGTTGGAAATCATTGGGATGTATGGAAGCATTTGAAATAGTTCATTCTCTTGATCCTATTTAAGCCTTGGGTCTCACTATATATTTCCTCATATATTTCTATTTGGGAGAGTTCTATCAAGATGATATCATGGTCTCAAGAGTTGTATGGGATGATATCACGATGATATCATTATCAAGGTCTTATATGTTGTTCATATAAAACTATGTTTCTATCATTAAGTGTTTTTACTTAGGGATTGCGTTTTACACAAAATTTTATGGACCTGCACATGGACAACCATAAATAAATGGATATATCATATTTATGTTTTAAATTTTATAAATTTGTTACTTCATTGTTCCAAATTATCATTTTTTAGTAAAATCCATATATATGTAAATTAACACATTATTTAGATTTTGACCCTATCATTAACCTATATATACCTTTTATAATTGATAAGCTAGCCATTACCATAGATTTGCATCACGCACCATGTTCATGATGTGAACATATTGCATTTGATCTAAAATAGTAAATAATATATTTAATATTTATTCTATGACTATTATTTTTCTAAATTTGTTTGGTCATATATTTTAAGTAGCATATTGCTTTTATGGTATAGAGTTTTGAAGTGAAAGGATAGTTGGTCCATTATCCTTATATTTTGTAAGAATGATAATATGTATTCCATTTTATGCCATTTTATTAATTTTCTTGTCTTTTAGTATATTTATAAAAAACTTTAAAGTGTTTTGCCTTAACAATAATTAAAGACAATTTGTAGGATTATCTTATGAAATCATAATTTCTATTGTAAGATTTAAGTTGTAGCTCAAAAATATGTCTTGCAATTTTTACAAAAGGATACAACCTAGTAGAGTAAACTATATAATACAAATAAAATAAAGTTTTCTAAACTCCTTATAATATTAATGAAAAACTAATGAATAAGAAAACATTAGTGATCAATAGGTTTAAAAACTGTATTAGAATCATCAATTTGCACTTGAATATAAACCCATTTCAAAGGGGATATTTTTATAATAATTAAAGGAGAGGTACAACTATAGTGGGAATAATGATAAGACTTTGGAACTTCGAATAGGAGGTTCAAGGTTCAATTCCAATGGGGAGTAGTGTTGCATGCCATACTTTAATAACCAAAGTTTGGTTACATAAATGTATATTGGATAAATAACATCCTCTATGAAACTCATCACATATGGCCTATGACTATGTGGATGCTACATAACCTTAACGTTATTGATGATCTTACTATGGATATAAACTTCATTAAACATCCATGAAAATATAGTGTTAGTGATGGGCCATGTAGAGTGTATCATTATAGGTTACTTATAGAAAAATTATTAAAATTAAGACACATTTAAATGTGGACCAAATAAATTCACATGTAAAATAAGATATTTGAATAAATTATAGAAAATAAATGATTAATAGTTTAAAAAACAAGTAATAAAAAATACTATAAATACTATGTAATGAGAAGAGATCTACATAAAAATACAATATAATATAGAGTCTAAAAAAGTTACTTTGTATTAACCCAAACTAGTTTTGCCCTAGTGAAAGGGCTCATCAGTGGAATACAACTTACAACTTGCAAAATGAATGCAAAGGACTCTATTAAAAGACTAATATTTGAATGTCTAGAAACTCTAACCCTAGGACTAACCATTTAATAAGAAAAAAATGACTAGTAAGTAATAAACCTTAGTCAACCACAAGTAAAGGTGGGGTCTAAGTCTCCCATCCTTTCTTGGAAATAGAGAAAGAAATAAAGTTGCCATGTAAAAACTAACCATTTAATTATTATATTAAATAACAATTTTATAATAAAAAAATAATAAATAATGGTTATATTAGAATAATAAACAAAAATAGTAAGTGTTAGAAACAACCTCGAGTAAAGGTGGGGTCTTAGTCTCCTATCATTTCTTAGGAATAATTAATAGTTAAATGTTAATTGTTAATTGAAACCTTTAGAAAGGATAAGTCTATTTCACATGAAATAGATCCTCAGCTTCATTGGATTGCACCAAAAAACCGAAGGTCATAGAATGTGTTGTGTGGGATATTCTAGTCAGGATTGGAAATTTTGAAAGGATCAATTATGTCTCAATCAAAATAATTTTTAAAATAGTCCCTTAACCAAAATAGTCTATGTAATAATTGATTAGGGTATGACATTCTTGTGATTTCCAAATGCATGGAATTCTCATGGAATGAGGGCTGAGTTAAGGTGGGGACCCTAGAATTTAAAATTAATGTTAGAGCTTATAGCTAAGGTTACAGGCCTTCCCTCGATGGATATAGTCATAATAGGAAAAAACACTCCCTCCTTAGAGAGTTGAGTTATTTTTTGGATGACGGTGAGTACTTATCGAGGGAATAAAATGGATTCACCGCTAAAGATCTTAAAGTTGTGTGGGACCATGTGGTCATGATAATCATGGATTATTTAACATTGTACCCCTGAAATAATGTTGTTAGAAGCTATCATGTGATGTTTCTCAAATAGCTAATAAGGGAGAGGTGGATGAATATCCGTGCTTTTCTATTCCAATTGATGTAAAAATTAATAATGGATGTAAGGAGTGGGAGGGGCTTGGATCCACTCCACCAAGGTTTGGCATTAGTTTGTAAATTTATAGCTAAAGAGAGAAGAGTAGAGGCCATAACTATTATCAAAATTATTGAATCTCAGTCTATCCTCTGTTGACCATATCTAATGAAAAGGAGGATATATCCATATACAATGATTCTGACAACTTGAAATATAGTGAACATTTTGTCTCCTTCCCCTTAGAGAATGGGACTAGCAAGATGATTTAAAATATTTCTATCCCCTCCTAAAGGGGTAAGGGGCGATAAATTACATAGATATAAAAGGGCTGGATTGAATTATTTGAAGGCAGAACAGGTCGAGAGTCCTTCTAAGTAATTCAAGGTAGTCAATAGTAGTAGAAGATTGGATTGAATCACAGTGACCTCTAGAGGTGTCTAAGTAGGTAAGATAAGGTGTTCAATAAGATTGCTTGAGAAGAACATTAAAAAGGAGGAATTACTAACTCTAAGTTGCCCACTTTGACTTGGTGGATCTTCCCACTATGAAGATAAAATACAAATATGAAGGGGTATATTTTTGAGATACTTCCTACTTTGAGAACCAATGCAAGGATATCCAAATTATAAAACTAGTTGAATACAAGCAAAGGTCAATCTTGGGTACGCTCAAGGTTGTTGTGGAGTTCACAAAGGAAATGAATAACCTCATGGACTGAAAATTGAATAACTCTACCTCGAGGAAGATCAAGTTTAGTAATATGTTAGGGTTACCCCAAATCTAGGTTGGCTAGGTGTTTGTCCTTAGTGGGTTCTTACTTGTATTTTTTTATTTTGTAGTTGTATGCCTCTTTGTGTACGAAAGTTTTTTTATGTGTAGGTTGGTAGGGTGATTTAATTATCTCTATCTAGTCATGTCCTATTTCTTACTTGAGTAACCCTCTTGGGGTTGTTGTTTTTTGTCTCTATTTGGAGTCCTATGTATCGGGTTGTGGGACCCTCTCAAAAAATGTCACCTTTTCAATATATAAAAAAACATAGTCTATGGAATATTGTATATTCCTTGAGAATAGAATCCCATGTCATAGAAGGAAGGTGCAGAATGAGGCCTAGAAATTTAATCTATGGGTAAGAAAGAGAAACTGATTGTGGATGGCAACATTGGAAATCTAATGATTAATTTGAAAATGAGTTTTCTTACCAAATAAATAAATAGCATAAAGCTCAGGATCTATTTTAGGCAACCAATATAAGTAGCATTGTCGATAGCTTAGATATATTTCTTCTCTTTATCCTTGTTTGGAGGTTTTTAGGAGGATTTGGATCTAGATCTTGACTAAGATCGACTTTGGGTTCTGTTCCTGTGAGTAGCCAATTTTTCTTGCAGTTCTGCATAGTGTGTAACCTCCATTTTCAAACCAAAGTTGTGGTTTTTTTTATTATTTTAGTCCAATTACCTAGAGACATATGTAGTGTTTTGCTTTTGTTTTTTATTCCATTTCTATTTTTTTGCCTCTTGCCTTCATTTTTTGCCTCTTGCCTTCATTTTTTGACTTCTTACCTCCTCTATTTTTTGACTGACCATTCTATTGTTTCTTCTTTTCTTGATTCTGTTGTTGTTTCTATTGCAACTATTTATATTGCTTGTCTCATCTATTTTTTGATTGACAATTATGTTTCTTATGTTGATAAGTATGATCTATATGAGAGGACTAGTTTTGAAGCATGGTAACAAAATTGTTGTGTTGGTCCTACATGGATTGAAGAGTACCAAAGGGTTTCCTTTCTTGGGATTGAATTTATTTTTGAACAAGTATGAAAACTAATTCTTATCTGGGAAATTATTCAGTCATTCTAGTAGCTTCAATTCAAGTAAAGATCAAGTAGCTTATGTTGCATTATGTGCAGTAAAATTTTATTTTTGGTTAGTCAAATGTAAATTTATCAACTTATAATATTTGAGTTTTGCTTGCTCAATCCATTTGACAGTTACAACATGTCTAGATACTCTTCCTTTGATGGTTTCAAAATACATATCTTTGAATACATTTGTCATTTGTTCAAGCTGATTGATTAATTGGGAAGTAAGTTGGGATTCTTTATTCTAAAGTAAATTTAGATGTTTTTGTTCATGTTCCAAGTAAGATATGATTAATGATATTTTAATTATCATAGAGGTTTGAGACCCATATTTATCTAGTGAGGGATATGTGATAGGAAATTCTAAATTTTATATAGATCACATATATGATATAGTAGTTTTCATAGCTAATCAAGTTTTATATTTATTTTAGTTTTTTTTCCTACAAGATGAGTTTAGTATTTCCATGGGATTGCTTTCATTTTAGAGTAATAGAGTAGAAATTATCTTGATATCATATACTAGAACCTTTTCTAGAGAAAGTTCTTTTATAAATATGGTTGGTTGTACAATTTTAAATTCAAAAAAAATATTAGATATACTACAATGGTAGTCCTTGTTTTAGAGGTAAAATGCTAAGATTTAGAGACAAATGACTTCTCAATTCTTTTGTTTTGTTATCAATTGTTTTCACCATAATTATTGTTCATTATTTTTTAAGCTTGAGCTTTTAATAAAGAATTTAGTAACATAATATTAAGCCCAGTAAAAGGTTTCTATTAAACCTAGGTACTATGTATTTTGCCAAATATTAATGGATGGATTCATTGAATTAAAATATATCATGTTTTAAATTTTTTTATTTATGATATGACTAATAAATTTAACTAGTAAAATATTTATTCATATAATTAATAATAACCTTTAGTATTTGACTAAATATTTTTTTAAATAAATTTTATAACATTAAAAAAAAAAATTTGAAAAAAAAATTAATTTTAAAAAATTATATACTAATGCAAATCATTTCGACTGATAATATAATTTAAAACTTGTTTGCCGGCGAGTTCTATAATACAGAGTTGTTAGTTGGTTTCTAGGTTTATCGTATTTGTTTTTATGACGGTAGTTTTTTTTGGTTGATGGGGTTCGTTTATATGACATGTTTATCCTATTTCTTTTTTATTTTTATAATGGTAGTATTTTGGTTGATGGCTTTTTTGTATGACGGTAGTTTTTTTGGTTGATGGTGTTGACCACATAATATATTTATAATTTTGATTGATGACCTAACCACATGACATGTTTATCTAACCTTTTTTAATGTAAAAATGTATTTTATTATTTCTTTAATATAATTTTTTTTTTTTTTAAATTGTTTTCAACAAAATACTAAATTATAAATGTTTTAAATATCCATTATTTTTAATTTTATGTGAAAAATAAAATTAGATGTATAGGATATCGAGTTTAGGTGAATTTAAACTACATGTGTGCTAACATATTTGTCAATAATTGTGGAGTGTGAACTTTAATCCCTTCAATTAAGGGCATGAAATCGAGTGCTTTTTACATTTTTGAAAGGAAAATGTCTTCGGTCTCTCGTACTGTGACAAAGCGTTCTTGAAGGCATGTCGGTGTGGCATTGTCGAAGAACCTTGCCTTTGTTGGCTCCAAAGCGTTTTCGATTGTTTAAACACCAACTTGGAGCGTACCTTTGGGAAGAATCACAAGCCACATAGAAGATATGGACGCGTTCAATGTAAATCAAGGTACTTTTAGGAACACGAGGGGGATTGAATTTTCATTTTCGAGATAGATTTGACAAGCATTCAGGAACGAGCACATCTCAACGTGGAGCTAAAAGGTGTGACGCGTTTGACTGTGATGCATCATTTACTTCAAAGTCGCTTGTTCCTCCGATGTGTAGTACATTCGTTAACATCGTGAGCCATGGTCCAAACGTAACATATTCAACCCAGTTCTATAAATTGCACAACAAAGTAAGAAGAAGAAGCGTTGGAAAACTGCAATGAAGCATCTAGCCTATTTGAGGTTATTGCTCTTAGGGCTTAGTGTGCTCGTATGCTTCCCAACTATGATTTACATAGTTGATGGAGAAACCCTTGGCTTAGGGGATTCTCTCATTGGGAATCAGACCATACTTCAAACAAATACAGTGTTGGCTTTGGGATTTTTCAAATCCAATAGAACAAATAAGTGGTACATTGTAATCTGGTATAATGTTCATGAAGACAGACGTCAGGATGGCTAACAAGGGCAATCCTCTCATACAATTGCCTGGTGTTCTATAAATGTCAACAGACGGTAATCGCAGGTTGTTGGATTTAGAGGAAAAATAAGCTGAAACAACACAAAACAATAATTTTATTGAAAGGTTAGAACAAAAGAGTAAGGAGGAGGAATAGAATAAAAGAGGAAGGAGGGGGAATGATATAGATTGCAGATTCAGATGCTGCATATGTAGACAGGGGTTGGTCATGCTGATGGGATCTAGAAGGTTGACTTCCTTCAACAACTCATGGGTTGATGCACGTCAATCATAGAATGAATATATTTTCAACACCCCATTAAATTCATTTTTTCAAGACCCAAAAGCAAAGATACAAATCTTAGGAGAATTGCATCAAAATTTGGAAGGTTAATATTAAAGGTCTTCAACAAGACTTATGTAATATCTTCCAAACCTAGAAGACCTCTAAGGGAGATAAATTTAAATTTATTTAAGGTTTTGGTGAAGTTTTTTGCAATTTGATTTTCAGTTTTACTTTTGAATTGAATAAGTTGTCTAATTTGATGATGGTAGACTTCAATGTGCTTAGTCATTGCATGCAACACTAAATTTTTGACAGGCTTAATGATTTTTTTATTATTATAGTGAATTATGGTAGGCTATATATGGTGCTACTAGTATTCCTTAACATATAATCTCTTTGGCTACCTCGTTAATTGTTATGTACTCTACTTATGTTGTAGACAAGGTAACTATACTTTGCTTCTTACTATACCAAGATATAGGATGTAAACCAAGCGTGAAGATATTTCTTGTAGTAGATCTTATATCATCTACACAACCTTGCCAATCTAAATCAGAGTATCCTATAAGAAGTAATTTTCTACTAGATGAATATTCAATGTCCATACTCAACGCACCTTGCACATACCATAATATCTTCTTTGTAGCTTTTTGATGTGAAACGTTTGAAGTCTTAAATCTAGATACTATACTAACTGCATAGGAGATATCCTTTCTAATATGGATCAAATATGTAAGGCTACCCACAAGTTGTCTATAAAGTGTGGGATTGACTTCATCTTCTTCTATATACTTGCTCAATATTGTACCTACAAAAATTGTAGTTGATACTTTTTCACAATATTACATTTTGAATCTAACCATAATGTCCTTGACATATATCTTTTTGGAAAGGAAGATACTTTGCTTAGTTTTCCATATGTCAAAGACAAGAAAGTAGCTAAGTAGTCCCAAGTCAATCATTTCAAACTTGTCCCTTAGTTATGATGTTCTATATATTATCACTTGTGATGATGAGATCATTCACATAGAGAATAATGATGAGTATTCCACTATTCAAGGTTTTCATATATAGATTTGAATCATATGGGCTACTATAAAATCCTTCAATTTTATAGAATTCATCAATATTTATATACCAAGTACTTGGAGATTATTTCAATCCATTGAGTGACTTCTTTAATCTACTTAGTATTCTTCCCCCTCATTCAAAAATCCTTGACTCTCAGACATGTACATTTCTTCCTCTATCCCACTATTAAGAAAAGATTTCATGAAATATAGTTTGTTAGAAATTTATACTTTAAATTATTGTATTATGGAAGTGAATGGTATTTAAGTAAATCTAATGTATATTTTAGGCATTAAAAACCTTCAAACAAAGTTGCAACTACCTTTTCCTATACTAAACGCATGCACCTTGTGAGGGGTGGATATACAAATTCAATTCTCACATGTTCAATGATGTAGTAAATCCTAACATACTCCCCCTTATTATATTATAGTCAAAAGCTCTATTTTGCTTATCACCAAAGAATAATGTCTAGGGCGATGTTAGAATTTCAGATAAATCTTCTCTTAATATTGAGTTACTATTTTGATACCTAGGAGTGTTAGGTTCTATTGATCATGCACTCCAAATATATTTATTACCAAATATTCAATACTTGTAGAATTTAGTGCACAAAATTTGTTTCCTTCAATGTATTTAAGTGAAGTATATGTTACCATGCATTGAACGTTGCTTATTGAATTCATTGACCATTGACTTGTGTCTTGCAAATGATGGAATGAAATTTGTATATGGCTTATTTTTATAATTTCTCTTTCTTTGATTTTAGTTGTGATCAAGCCCTAAGTTCTTTCCAAGTTATTTTATCCTAAGTTTTGTGATATGATAAATGCATTGCATATTTCAAATTCAATCGCTAGCAATTATATGCACTTGCTTTAGTCCTTTGAATTATCCCATAACTGGTACAATTTTTTATTGAACATAATGTAGCATATTGTCAATTGTTCTATGGTCCTTACAGTTGAGCCATTAGGACCCAATAGTTATTTTTTTTGTCTAACAAATATGCCTTTATCATGATATAGTTTTTCAATATTAATGATATTACAATACATATTATTATTCAATATCTTGATTGCTTATAGTGCTAGTACACTTCCTAATAATAGTCTTATGAGATATAAGGATTCGATAATCATGTAGGGATATCTTGTTTAAGTTATAAAAAATATAATATTCTTTCATCAAAACCCAAATTACAATCTATCCCATGCTTCTTCAATGCTTTCTTCACAATAGACCATTCATATTGTAAATGTTTTTATGTCTACTTGGAAAAAGAAGTGGAAAATGAATTTACTTTAAATGTACCATCTTCATTCCAAAATGTAAAAAATTGCTTGCACTTGTAATGGTTGCCTTTATATTTAGGTAGTTTTCCTCCTTGTTGGTTCCTTAGGTTGAAGTGACCAAATAATAGAACTTTATTTAAATAATGATTTGCATGATTTAAATGTTTCCAAGTCTCTTTACCTCTCATATAATTGGAATCATGTGAAATATAGTTGTACTATCTTATCTCTACTCAATAAACACATTTTATTCTTCCTCAATTTCTTAAATATTTTCTTCTTATTCTTTAATTTGATTTTGCTTGGCTACATTACTTTGATGTGCCCTTCTACAACTTTAAATTGATTTTTTTGAAGATGATTTGTCATGTTGTTAGTCCATATATTGTGAAAGGGATCCATTCTTCATGGAATATACGAACATTACTTTATGGTAAGTCCATTTCTTATTTTGGACAATCATTTATTTGTTGGAAGCATTGGGAAGATCTCAAGCCTCTTCTAAATGGATGCTTCCCTCTTTTACTTGAAAGTTGTAATTGTTCTTCTTCTATTGTATGTGAGCCCTATACCTTTTGAAGTAGGTTCATCAACTTCTTAAAACTTGGTGTTTGCTTAGTAATATTTACTATAGTCACGAAAATATTGTACTTTGATGGCAGAGATATTTGAATAATATGTACTAATATTTCATCGGATACTTGAGTTCCCAATGCTTGTAATGATGCTTACAACTTTGCAATTATCATGATGAATGATTCTATCTTTTCTCCACTTTCATATTCAGATAATGAAGTTGTCATTGGAGTAATAGAATATGATTTTGATTCTTAGCTTCAAATAATATTTTTAGCTTCTCCCATGCATATTTGACTATGGTATTATCTTTAATGTATACTTGGACCTCATATGATATTCCAAACATGATGATTAATCTTATTTTTTTGTATACCTTATCAAAATTTGTTTGATTATATCCTTCTATAGTAGGATGTGCAATGCTTCCATTTACTACTTGACATACTTCTTCAAACTCAAGTTGTGTCATGAGTTTGGTCTTCTAAGTAGAATAGTTGTTTCCCCTCAACAATAGGTAATCTAGTAACAAGAAATTTGGTGCTGCACTAGCCATAGTAAACATTTACAAAATATGAATATTTATTTTTTATTAACTCTACCTTGAAAAGCTTGTGCCAATGAGTATATATATCGATACCCATATTTCTATCTATGTTTCAAAAGTGTGAGAAAGCATTGTGTATCACTCAATAAAGGTAGAGGGAATTCTTATTACTCCATACATATTCCTTTCATTAATTATTGTATTTTATTTTTTACTTTATTTGTAATCTCTCCACATGCTTTTATTTTATTGTATTTATTTCAACCTTTATGGTGCAAAATTTATGGGTGCCTTGAGCTTGTCACCTAACTGTCACAATGTTGGCATTTTAATAATTTTCTTAATAAGATTCATTTTGTTGAATTCTTATTATAAATTATGTAGGTATGTTGTTCAACTTTATTTGCTAGATTTTTTCTAGAGGTTCTCTATTGTATGTGTTTTCAATGAATATTTGACTCTTTTTCAATACAATCATCTCATAGATGACTTTCCTTCTTTCCTTTTTGTTCTATAGTTGTTTTTTGTACCAATGTCAAATATTTGAGGTCCTTTTTGTTATTTGGTTTCACTTATTTGTTTTTCACATCCAACATTGGGTTACCAATCCATTATTAGTGTCAAAATTTCACCATAGTGGTGGTGAATAGGTTTTTCTTATCACATTTCTTCAAGTGTATTACATCAATCGATATGAGATATTTTGAATTGTAGGAGTTGGTTTGAGATCCCTTATGCTAGCATAGAATTGCTCCTAGATGTCTTGATTACTATTTCTTCATCAAAGTTTTTATATGAGGTTTCTTTCTTTTTTTAAGTAGGCACTTTATATTTTTCTTAAATGAATAACTTTCAATTCTTGGAAAGCATGTACCTTTTTAATTTTTTCTAATTGGCTTTCAATTATTTTAATGAGTGAATTCCTTTGTCAATGCTTTGTCAAGTAACTACCTTGCCCTACATACACACATATATATATTGGTTTCCACAATGAATATTTTTTGGAACACAGGATTTTTCTTGAATTAACCATGATTTGTTCGCACTTGCTATTGGTTGTGGATGTTATCCACTATGTTGGAATTTTACTTGTTTGTTTGAGAGGTCAATTTTGCTTCTCTTTTTTTTTTTTAATTTACATGGTGGAATCGGTAGCCACCATGAATCTAGACATTTTGTCTAGCTTTAATGGCTACCATAGTATTCTGCATTGTTCACCCCAAAAGCTTCCACAGATATTCATGTATTCCACCATGCCATAATTAATTTTAAACCTTCTACACCACTGAAATTAAACAACATAGGTTTATACTAAGAGGGGGGTGAATAGTATAAGACCAAATTTTACTTTTCTTTCCAAACAATATTAGCAATGGCAATATCAATAACAATAATCAAGCAATGCACAAACCATCACACACAATAGAGACACTAATTTAACGTGGTTCACCCAATGTGGACTACTCCACGGAGAAAATATTTCCACTAAATTTTTCTCAACAAATATCTTGGGAATCACTTCTCTATTACAATGCTTATGGACCTCTATCCAAAGGAGACACCAATCCCCTAATTCTCTAATTTGTGGATCACTCTCCATAGGAGAACTCTTTCCCATTTTATCTGGCTCATGAAACTTGATCCAGGAGAACTCTTTCTCCTCAACTGGTACGTGGATCTCTCTCCTTAAAATAACTTTATATTCCTAGTTGGTTCATAGATCACACTCCACATGAGAAATCTTTCCCCGTACTATGGTTTTTGGAACTCTATCCATAGGAGCTCTTTACCCTCTACTCTAGTTTGTGGATATATTTCCATAGGATAAATATTTCTCCTCTCCTCTGGTTGGTGATCCTCTAGAAGACCTTAACCCCCACTACACTAGATTGTGGATCTCTCTCTATAGAAGTCCTTTGTCCTCACTACCTTGGATAATGTATCTCTATCCACTAGAGACTACTATCCTCTACTCTGTCACCCCCAAATATTACTCTCAATTCTATCTCATATCTACACCAAATCTATCCCAAATGTAGTACAAATCTACTCTAATTGTCTCAGGTCTAGCACAAATCTACTCATAAATATGCACCAAAATTTGTCCAAAATTTTTTCCTCAAGCCTTAACACAAAGCTTGATCAAATAACTAATCAACTCGGTTTAGATTTACCCCAAGCCTTAATAAAAATCTTGAACAAATCAATCAATCAACTCTACTCTGATTTACCCCAAGCCTTAAAACAAAGCTTGAACAAATCAATCAATCAACTCTACTCAGATTTACCCCAAGACTTAACACAAAGCTTGAAAAAATAAATCAATCAACTCTGCTCTTAATGTTATCTCAAGTCTTCATAAGACTTACTCAAATCTGCTCTCAAGTGTTCACCAGGACTTGCTCAAATATTTTCAACAATGCTTATCAAAAAATAATTTTCACTCCACCTTATGTTTCACACTTTCATTCCAATCACTTCTAAACAAAATATAATGTGCCCATACCTTTTTTATTTGATTGAGATATGTCTTCAAAACCTGTTTTATACTCACAACCAACTCCTTTTGTTCCACTTCCAATGTTAGATAACATTAACCTATCTCAAAACCTCAAAATGAATATTTCACTACATTCACAAAATATTCCTCCCAAAATGTGCTTAGTGAAATCTGAAAATCATACTCTAGAACCCTTCCTTTGATCTCAAGGAAAATGCATTAATGCTTCATCATAATATCACAAATATTGTTCTTCATAATGCAAAAGGTACAATAAAATTCAAATAAATTTTATGACTTATAAATCCTAATCTTGCAAATTAAATCAACCCAAATTAATCACACATTACACAAATAATTTTTCACTATTACACCTTTTAACTCCCCTTTTAAAATGATTTTCAATAAAACTATTATAATCCAAAAACACCTTTTCAAAATAACACCACACACTTTAATTCATGCATCCCTTTTATCATTTTTTTTTTACCTTATAACTCCAAAAACAATATTAAGATATGCATACCTTAGAACATAGTACCTTAGGCATTAATTGAAAAAATAATGCGTGCTTTCCTTCCACGGGAATCGAACCCCCACTACATTCTACTTCCTGCGCCTTAGCTGTGGCCTAACCGCTGTGTGAGCTAAGAACTCACTTGAAACCTTAATTACACCCACTATGATTTGTCTTGGTCATTGGTGCCAAAAACCTTTAAAAATGAAAACCTCACTTCTTTGCCACCACTGTGTCTTGAACCTGAGACGTCCCTACTAAAATGACCTAGCACCAAGGGAAATGTCATCTGGGCTATCCACCCGAATGGAATCAAAATTTGATGTTGCTTATCCTTATCCTTTTCCTACCTTGGAGACTGAACTAGTCAAACTTATTATTCTCTCTCTTCCACCATTCGATCGACGAACATGGAATATTATTTATCGATTAATTGCACAACTATCCACCTTTGTCTTTGCATTATTTATATGCATTTTAAGGCTTTTACCTCCAACATTAGTGCATATTAAAAATCAAACGTTGGCTTTTATTTATATTATATTTTAATTATAATTATTTAAATTCAAATGAATTTAAATATTAAACTTCTTTTTGGGCCTTTCATTAATTTAAAATATTAAACCTCTTTTAGGCCTTTAAAGGGAAAATTTTTCCACCATCACCTTAGCAAAAATTCATTAAATAACCTTATTATATTTCCTCAAACACCATGGAATGGAGTTATCTTTTTCTTTGTTACCCTATGCTTCATGTGACATATCAACCTATTTGGATATCAAATATCTTGACATTAATTCCATAAAATTTGGACATCAAACCTATTGACATAAATGACAATAAAACTTGCTCAAATTTCCATCAATATCCCCCTTTGTCATTGATGGCAACCTTTTTTTTCTTTAAGCATTTCTTTTACCTTTTTCCAATTATGCTCCCCCTGAATGAATGCTCTCTCCCTAACTCAAATCTCTCCCCCTTTGACATAAATGGAAAAGGCACTCCTTTGGGGCTAAAGATAATACTCTTAGCTCAACCCCCTACCCACCTCCTCTCCTTTAGGTAATTAATTTTGGGGTGTGAGTATCTCTACTCCCAACATACAATGCTCTTTTTATTTGTCCGCCTTCTTCCTCAACTGATCCTTCTGATTCTTTTGAATATTCATGTTCTTGCTTGTTCCTAGAAATTATATTCTACACCACTTGGTCATATGCCCAACATTATTGCACTTATAACACTTAATGTTGTGATTCCTAGTGTTAGAGTTAAAGTGCACTATGCCTTCACCTTGACACTTGTCAGTTTCTCTTGACAAGTGTCATGTGTTGAATATAGGCTTATGCCTATATATTGTAACCATTTGTATCAATAAAATTAATCCCATCAGTTTTACTCCCAACATTTGTATCAGAGCAGGCTTTCCCTGCCCTGTGAATCCCCTTAGGGGGGATTTCCCTCATGGAAATCCTCCCTCCCCCCTCATCCTTTCCCCCATTTTTCTTTTTTTTCATTTTCCCCCCATTTTTTTCAAAATAGGGAGTATGCTCTCCATTTTTATTGCATTGAGTGCATTTTCGACAGATACTGACACTCTTATATGGCTCATTTTTCCTTTGTATTAGGTGCATTTTCGGTAGAGACCGACACCTTCTAGATTGAGTTCACCATAAGGAAGGATTTGATATTTATGGTGGGACTAGTCAGTGACCTATGAGAGGCAACATCCTCTGAGGATGACCTGCAGAGGCAACAGACCTAGAAGTGGCTGACCCTGAGGCACCCATGATGACCCTGAGGCACTTAGACAGCTGACCCAGTGGCAACAGACCCGTGAAAGTGGCTGACCCTGAGGCAACATACCGAAATGTATACACAGTGAATCTAGCATTATTCATAGTTGGAGAGCCAAGCACAAAGAGCACGAGCCTAGACCAAATCAACAATAAGAGAGGATGATAGGTTGTTTTAGAGAAGTCAACATTAAGGGGGAATGTTACCTAATTTTGACTTGTTTTTTTTCTTCTTTAGTTAGGATAGTGCACTTTAAGGGTGAATGTTAGAGTTAAAGTGCACTATGCCTTCACCTTGACACTTATCAGTTTCTCTTGACAAGTTTCATGTGTTGAATATAGGCTTATGCCTATATATTTTAACCATTTGTATCAATAAAATTAATCCCATCAGTTTTACTCCCAACACCTAGAAGGTGTAAATATCTTGAAGTTCCTCCTGGTGAAGCCATACCCATTTCTGAAATTTCTCTTAGTGGAACCATATTCCTTCTTTTCATGTGTCCTGCATTGCATAGCCTTGTGACCAAACCTATTACATGAGAAGTAACATCCTTTCAAGAAATATTTCTTTGAACCCATTGGTATCTTAGTCCTTTCTTCCTAGTTATGTTTCTTGTTCCATATGTTCCTTATTTGTGCATTGTTTCCTTCCCTGGTGAACCTTCTATTTTTCAATTTATCCTCAAAAGTCCCACTTTCTCCT
The DNA here is from genome assembly GCA_028583015.1 of Wollemia nobilis. Taxonomy (NCBI): domain Eukaryota; kingdom Viridiplantae; phylum Streptophyta; class Pinopsida; order Araucariales; family Araucariaceae; genus Wollemia; species Wollemia nobilis. The sequence continues at coordinate 1,899,047 of JAQPPZ010016414.1, forward strand.
TCACTTTCTTATTTTGAAGCTTCTTCTTCTTTTGATCTTGAGATTGACTCCTCTCCTTGTTCTCTTTGACCCTATTCAAAACCAAGTTGTGTCTTTTTTTATGAATATCTTTATCAATTGATAATATTATCCAAGGTCTTTGAGCTTTACCAAACCTGTGTAGATTGTATTTAGACTCTTTCACTTCTTTCCTTAGTGAAACTACCTCATGATCTAATCTTTCACATTAAAATACTTTTACCTCTAACTTTTCTTTAAATCTCCTCGTCTTAGCTATTGAGTTTGTCAGATCCTATATAAGCTTTCCTTTTCTTCATCACATTCTTGAAATTGAGCCTTCAGCCTATAATTATATTTTCTAACCTTTCTTAGTTCCTTAATAGAAAAAATAATCTTAGCTTCTAGATCTACAAATCCTTCCTCTTCATTTTTTGATTCTTCCTCTACTTATTGACCTTCAAGAGCATCTTCTTACTTTTTAGATTTATCTTCAATAGGAGTACTTCCTTCTTCCTCTATTGCCAAGAAGAGCATTTCTTCTCAATAATTATCTGAGGATCTTACATCATTATCACTTGAACTCTTTCCTATATTATCTGCATAGAAACTCCTCTTATGTCTTTGGAAATACTTCTTTCCATGCTTGCTTTTTCCATCCCTGCTTTTATTTTGATACCTCAATTTTTCTACTTCCTTGTTCTTATGATCTTGTTTCATTTCACCACGGTTGCTTTCGACTTCTGTACAGTTAGATGCATAATGACCATATTTACCACAATTGAAACATTTTATTATTTTCATATTTTTGTGCTTTCTTGAATCCCTCGTTTTCCTTCTGCCATAGTTAGCTTCCTCATCACTGATTGAATCAACACTTGAAATAGGTTTCTTATGCTTTTCTTCCTTTGCTGCTTTGAAAGCTACCTCTTTCTTTGGGATATGATCCTTTACAATTCTCATCTCATATGTTGTGATTGTTCCTTGTAACTCATCCAAAGTCACTTTTTCAAGATCTCTTATTTCTTCTATAGATGAGATATTTCCATCAAACCTCATAGGAAGTGATCTTAGAACCTTTTAAAAAACATTAGATTCTTCAACTTTAAACCCAAGTCCTCGCATGGAGTTAACAACCTCATCCACATGAAGTAAGTATGTAGCAATGTCTTCCTCATCCTTCATCTTCAAGTCTTCAAATATTTTATTGTGATTTTGCAACTTTACCATCTTAAACCTTTTTATCTCCCTCGTATGCATTCTTCAACTTATCCCATATATCTTTTGATGATGTGAAATGCATAACTTTTACAAATTTTACTTCACGTAATCCACCCAATATTACATTCATTGCCTTTGTATTATACAGGTGTAAGAGCTTACCATATTTATCTATAGGAGGACTAGCTAGGAGTGTGTACCCATCCTCAATTCCTTACCATATCTCAATTCCTTGTGCCATCAGGTAAGTCTTCATTCTTACACTCTAAAAAGCATAATTATTCCCTTTCAACAATGGTACCTTGTTTGTTGAAGATCCACTTTGAGATGCCATCTATGTTCATGTATACTATTCCTTCAAGATATTAAACTCTTCTGAAGGAACCCACTCTAATACCAATTGAATAACACAAGATTATACTGAGATGGGGGTGAACAATATAAGACCAAAATTTATTTTTCTTTCCAAACAATATTATCAATGGCCATATCAATAGAAGTAATAAAGCAATGCATAAATCATCACACACAATAGAGACACCAATTTAACATGGTTCACCCAATGTGGGCTACATGGAGAAAATATTTCCACTAAAATTTTCTCAAAAAATATCTTGGGAATCACTTCCCTATTACAATGTTTATGAACCTTTGTCCATAGAAGACACCAATCCCCTAATGCTCTGATTTGTGGATCACTCTCCATAAGAGAAATATTTCCCCTTTTATTTGGTTTGTGGAACTTGATCCAAGAGAACTCTTTCTCATCAAGTGGTACATGGATCTCTATCCACATAAGAACTTTGTATTCCCAACTGGTTTGTTTATCACACTCCATAGGATAAATATTTCTCCTTTCTCTATTTTTTGGAACTCTATCCACAAGAGAACTATTTATCTTCTACTCTGGTTTGTGGATCTCTATCCATAAGAGAACTCTTGCTCCTCTACTCTAGCTGGTGATCCTCTAGAAGACCTTTACCCCCACTACACTGGCTTGTGGATATCTCTCTATAGAAGACCTTTGTCATCACTACCCTAGATAATGGATCTTTATCTACTGGAGACTGTTATCCTCTACTTTGTCACCTCCAAAGCTTACTCTCAATTCTATATTAGATATGCACCAAAATCTATCCCAAGTGTAGTACAAATATGCTCTAACTCTATCTTAGGTATAACACAAATATGCTCACAAACTGCACCAAACTTTGTCCTCAAATTTATCCTCTCGCCTTAACATAAAGCTTGATCAAATCACAAATCAACTCTGCTTAGATTTGCCTCAAGCCTTAACACAAATATTGAACAAATAAATCAATCAAATCTATTCATATTTGCCCCAAGCCTTAACACAAATCTTGAACAAATCAATCAATCAACTCTACTCAGATTTACCCCAATACTTAACACAAAGTTTCAACAAATCAATCAATGAACTCTGATCTTAATGTTGTCTCAAGTCTTCACAAGACTTACTCAAATTTGCTCTCAAGTCTTCACCAAGACTTGCTCAAACATTTCCAACAATGCTTATCAAATAATCCTTTTCACTCCACCTTATGTTTCACACTTTCATTCCAATCACTTCTAAAAAAAATATAATGTGCCCATACCTTTTTTCTTTTATGGAGATATATCTTCAAAATCCGTTTTAATCACAATCAATTCCTTTTGTTCCACTTCCAAGGTTAGATAACAATAGTCTATCTCAAAGCCTCAAAATAAATATTTCACTACATTCACAAAATCTTCCTCCCAAAATATGCTTAGTGAAATCTGAAAATCATACTCTAGAACCCTTCCTTTGATCTTAAGTAAAATGCATTAATGATTCATCATAATCTCACAAATACTATTCTTCATAATGCAAAAGGTACAATAAAATTCAGACAAATTTTACACCTTATAACTCCTAATATTGCAAATTAGATCAAACCAACTAGATCACATATTACATAAACAATTTTTCACTATTACACCTTTTAACTCCCTTTTTAAAATAATTTTCAATCAAACTATTATAATCCAAAAACCCCTTTTCAAAATAACACCAAACACTTTATTTAATGCATCTCTTTTATCAAAAAAATGTTTACATTATAACTCCAAAAGCAATATTAAGACATGCATACCTTAGAACATAGTACCTTAGGTATTAATTAAAAAGTTAATGCATGCTTGTCTTCCACGAGAATCGAACCCCCACTGTGTTCTGCCACCTGCACCTTAGCCACGACCTAACCACCATGTGATCTAAGCGCTCACTTGAAACCTTAACTGCACCCACTATGCTTTGTCCTGGTCATTGGTGCCAAAAACCTTTAAAAATGAAAACCTCACTTCTCTGCCACTATTGCATATCGAACCCGAGACCCCCCTGTTGCAATGACCTAGCGCCAAGGGAACCACCATTTGGGCTATCCACTCGGATGGAACCAAACTTCAATGTCGCTTATCCTTATCCTTTTCCTACCTCAGAGACTGAACTAGTCGAACTTCTTCTCTATATTTCGTGATTCGATTGACGAACAGGGTGTATGATTTATCGATTAATTACACAACTATCCACCTTTGTCTTTGGATTATTAATATACCTTTTAAGACATTTACCTCCAACGTTGACGCATATTAAAAACCAAACTTTGGCTTTGCTCTATATTATATTTTAATTATAATTATTTAAATTCAAATGAATTTAAATATTATAATTTAAATATTAAACTTCTTTTTGGGCCTTTCATTAATGTAAAATATTAAACCTCTTTTAGGCCTTTAAGGGGAAACTTTTACCACCATCACCTTAGCAAAAATTCATCAAATAACCTTATTATGTTTCCTCAAACATCATGGAATGAAGTTATCTTTTTCTTTATTGCCCTATGCTTCATGTGCCATATCAACCAATTTGGACATCAAACCTTTTGATACTAACCAAACCTCTTGACATTAATTTCATCAAATTTGGACATCAAACCTTTTGACATCAATGACAACAAAACTTGCTCAAATTTCCAACATAAATCGCCAGAAAAGGAATAAGCGTTCAATCGAGTGAGGCTCGAGATTTGAACCTTGGACCTTCACCCCCTTACAGGGTTTGTTTGAACCAATTGGTCTACACCTCGAACCTTCAAATTTAGCCTTTTAATAGGTTACATTACTTCTTTTATTATTTCTAATATTCCAACTAGTCTTTTAATACTTGTGTGTATTGCTCCTTTAGAGGGTTCTTGTAGCTCTAAAAATCTTGTACTCCTTTCCTCTAGGCTAATGGATCCATGCCTCAAAGTGGAATGGGAGGATAGTAGGTTTGCACCTCGAAGGAGAGGTACTTGAGGTCGTGCCCTCTTTGGTGATTTTTTGATGAATTGTTTAGGGTTCACCAAGAAATATTTCTTGGCAGTTTCCACGCCTAGGGTTGGGAGGTTGTTTGATATATTCCTTTTATTTTCTCATAATCACCTAGTTTTGGCCAAATGCAACTACGCTATACTAAATTCACTTTATATTTCAATGAATACAACAAATAATGATTTACAAAAGGTAAACTAATGCAATTACTTAATTATGAAGAGATTTGATACTCTTACTCAACCCGAATGTTTGATGTAGATTTTGTTTACTTGTTGTAGGTAGGATCGGATGTTGCAAGGCAATATCGGATGTATGATCAGAAATCGTATCTGTCAATCAGTGATCGATAAATCTAATCACATTAAAAGCCTGTAGTTTCATAAATATAGTACAAAAAAACAAAAACTTGCAATATGTTGTGGGTCTTGTTAAGCAAAGGTTAAATCATATAAAGACTTAATGAATGTTGTTTTTGAAGAAAAAAATATGGATATGGACTATGATATGCAAAATGATGCAATTGAATGTAAATATGGTGAACGTCAAGAATGATACTAACAATTTCTATGCTACATGTAGTGATAGATGATACATATGATGTTAAAATACAGATTTGAGATCAAAGAATGCAAACCAAAACTTTTAATTTACCCCAAGCAGCTTGCGGACGATATCGTATGTAGAAGAGCAAGATCAAATACTAACTGAGCGAGATCGTAACTACAATCACGGATCGTAACCACACACGCATAGTGATCATACTTTTGAACCTGTAAAAACATAGAAAAATAACGAAGACTAATGCAAAAATTAGGTGGATAGAATTTAGAATTTGATTAGCGAGTTAGGAGGAATTTAGGGGGAGGATGTCTGGTTCAATAGGCTAAGGAAACTAGAGAAGTTGGGCTAAAAACAAAATGGATTACAACCTCTTCCAATCTGGGACTGATAGATGGGCTCAATCCAATAATTGTCACGTAATTAGATGGATAGAGACAAAAGCATTGCAACTTAATTTATCGTTTTACTAATCTGAGTTTTTTTTTTGTATGAGATCATACTTATGATCTCATACATAATATGACTATCAGAGATCGTACTTACGATCTCATCAAGTTTAGAGCCGATCTCACCAGGAGGGTGTGAAAATCGAGACAACAAGCTTAGGAGTTAATTTTTTGCATCTTTTGACTTAATGTGAATTAATGTGAGTTAATTTTAGGGTGTTATATTTTGCCTCCTATTTACATCATTTTTGAAAAAAATATGCGTTAAAAAAAATAATGGCACGTTTTACGAGAAAGAAAAATTTCATTCCAAAATTTATTAATTTTTGAAGTTTTATTGCAAGTTCCATTAGATGTGATACCCATTTCGAGTTTTTATGCCAAACTCTAAGTTTGAAGAAAAACTCAAAAAATTTTGCATTAAGGGTAAAAAGAATAAAATAGAAAAATATAAAGAAAACCTAATTCATTTGTTATTTGCTATTTTTTGGTTTGGTGCTCTGGAGAAAATTATGGCAGAGGTTACCCATCATGTGGATGCAGTCCAAGCAGGGCCTGAGAGTATCAAGGTAAGTATCTTACACTCATTTAGCTTAGAAATTTCATGTTTTTGCATTTAATTTGGATTAAATATGAATTTTTAGGGCACGATTGTCATCACGCAGTTGTAACAGCAAGATCATATCGATCTTGTGATATCGGATTGATTTTACAATATCAAACTTTCTGATATTGTCAAAATCGATCCGATCTTGGTCAATATCGATTCAATTTCAGCGATATCAAAGAGTACAATATCACCAATATCGATACGATATTGAACATTTTGGTACGATTTTACAAATTTTGATCCGATCTTCTAATTTTTAGGTCTGATCACTAACCAAAATTTTTGTTACTTTGTTTTATTGATAGAGAACAGCTCTGAAGAACCGAGAGTGGAGATATGCTATTCTCTGGGTAGACTTAGGTGTTCTCATTTCTGATGAGAGAACTACTCTAGAGGTGGTTGGGATTTGATATGTGGCAAAAATACCAAATATTCCAGTTGACCCAAGAGTGCTGATAGCTCTATATGATAGGTGGTATCCAGAGTCATCATGTTTCTGGATACTGATAGGGGAGATGGCCCCTACTTTAGAGGATGTTTAGAGGATCCTCAGGGTGCCTCTCAGAGGCATGTTCATAGTTGCATTTGGAAACAAAAGCTAGGTATTGATTAGATTGATAGAAGATCCTAGCTTCATATTAAATAAGGGTGGGATTAGCATCGATAAGATCAAGAAGACATATGGAGTCTCTTGACTGATTACTCTTTTGAGAGGTATAGTGGTAGGCCTTTTATTATGTCATATCAACGGGTGCCACTTACCTTGGACTTTGGCAGAGGTCATCTACAACATGTAGGATTATAAGGTATGGTTTTATTGGGGTCTGTACATTCTCTATATAATCTATAGGATATTACACATGGTGGTCTACAATAAGGGTAAGGGATTGGTGCTTACCTCTTTTCTACAAGTATGGTGCTAAGAGCACATGGCTATCAAGAGACCTGTAGGACTTCATTTGACATGGACAGGGAATGATGAGCCTAGGGTGGAGGATGATAGACTCAAGATATTTTATTAGCCTCTACAAAGAGGGTGCCATGGGTGGGTTAGCCTCAATGTAGCAAGACAAATTTTTGATGATCTACTAATAGAGGAAATTTGGTGGAGACCCTGGAGAGAGATATCGGGGTGGGCAGAGGATAGGTATGAGCTGTATCGCATGAGGTGAGTTATTTGGCTACAAATGGATTAGGGGGAGTTGGAGCTATATTGCATGGACTAGATGATGCACCAATTCAGGTTGTAGCAGGACATTGCTCAATATAGGAATGTCACATTTTCTAGGGTGACTCTGGATCATACTACTATTAGTGGTGCTCCCAATATGGCTCAGTTTTTGGACCCTCAATCAGATGATGATGTACTACCTATGGTAGAGGGAGATGATGTTGGGGTTATAGATAGGTAATGACAGTGGTATGCCCACATTCGTCCTACCCGACTAACTACATCAAGGACTGCAGTGCAACAGTTAGTTGAGTGGGTCTGTCGATAGTGGCATACAACTAGTAAGCAGTAGCAGTTGAGGACACATGTATCCTCTAGGAGATAGGGGCCTCGCAATAGGGGCATGAATCATATCTGGGGGGAAATCTATATTAGGGAGAGCTACTGAGATAGGGTAGAGATCCAGGGGTACTAGGGAGGAGAGGATAGCATCTCTTCAGAGGGTGGGGGATGATAGGATGGAGGAGGAGCATGTAGCATCTCCTCAGGAGGAGTTTATTCTTGACTTGCTTGATAAGGGCATCATGATAGAGGATGTGGGGGAGAGTATCAAGATGGCCTCTCTTCATGTTCAAACACTAGAGATAGAGGATGTAGTTTTGAGGACACAGGTACAAACATTGGATATAGAGGATGCGATTCTAAAGGCTAGGATTCAGAATCTAGAAGTGAAGCTTGCACAGGCATGGGCTCAATAAGATCAGAGGGTTGTGGCTCTAGCTCCTACATCTTCTCAATCAGTTCACTTGGTAAGGAGTGACTTAGGGAGAGCGCTAGCTCAAGCTCTCTAATTGATGGGTTTTTATTAGGCTTTATACTTTGTAGTAGTACATATGGAGCAGAGGAAGTTAGAGCCTCCGATAGATGACATACCTACAACTTCGAGTCACTTGAGATCTCGCTTGACTTCCAGAACAGCTACTACTACAAGAGTAGGAGAATTTTGACCACCTCAACCCCTTAGTGGAGATGACAATGCTCAAATTTCTAGGGCTTCTAGATGATAAGGATTGATCTATGCTATAGTTTTTGTGACTGAGTATGTCGATATTGGAGATTTATGGCATATCAGTCAACTCTATTTTGTATATAAACTTTTGAGATATATATATATATATATATATATATATTGATCTTCTTGTCTTATGTGACTTTGAATAATTTGATTGCATTTGATTTTGTTTTATGATGTTTAAATTTCTTATAATCATGCTTTTTGTTTGTTGGTCAAATATCTGCCTAATCAACAAAACTGCATTTGTGCACCCTAGATATGGCCAACATTGAATGATCAGAGGAAATGAATATCCTCTGTGTCAATCTCTAGAGAGGGCTAGCTCCCAAGCTAAATACTACATTGGTTGAAGACTAGAGTTATAGGAAAGAGATTAAAATGTGTGAAAAGAAATGGGAAATATGGCCACAGGCCAAAAAAGTGTAGGATTCGGGGCAGACTAACAACAGGAAATTCACTCAAGCATGAAATAGCATATAACAAAAGAGAAGCAGTAGAATTTACTTGTAAACTTGCAAGAATAACCTTTAAAATAACACTCCAACACTCACTCCCTCGTTAGCAATATTTAAATTCAAATGTAGAATTTTAAACTTCATAGCAAATAAGGAACATGAATGTAAAATAGAAGTGCACGAATACAGAAGAAAATTACACACAAGATCACTTGTAAATTCAGAATCCTGGTGTCCTCTATTTATGCAGAGAACTTAGAGAGTTTTCTCGCAAAGTGTCTAACCACATTTATAATGGAAATTTGATTAGTATTTATATAGGTTTTCACCTCTTTCATTTAATATGCTTACAAACAAAATATTGGTTGGTCAAAGTTCAGAAACAACAATTCTCTCCCTTGGTAATGGTGATGCTCGAATCATAATATTCTTCAAGGGATAACAATTCGGTTTTCATGGGACGTGCTTGGGAAATCGGTAAAAACATATGATAGAGAGAGCATCCCAAGCATCGATGCATTAAGGCTCAACAATATCACATGAAATTTGATATCTTGAATATTAAATCCTAGGTGCCATAACATTCTCTCCTTATTTGTGTTGAAATCTTACCCTTGTCGGTTGAAATCAGTGAAATATAATTTTACTTTGAAAAGGAATGAAGTCCATGGAATGTGCTTCAAAAATCATCAGGATCACACTGGATTAAAGGATGTAGCATTTAATCCTTGCAAAAATTTTGGATCGTGGCTTTTGTTGCCTCAAACATTCAATTTTATCAATATTCACCTTTCTCAAAAATATCTGTTGTTACGGCGCTTCTAAGAAGAACACTTTGTTGATGGTTGCCTCCAAACCTAGAATTTTACCCTTTTATTAAACTAATTTTGCCTTCGATGTCTTCTCACTTGAATTGTAGTCAAAAATATGAGTTTTCACCCTTAAACTTTCTTTCACCTGTTTCTTGAGTAATTTCACCATGAAAATGATTAAAAACATCTTCTTGCAAGGAGGGAGGCAAAAATTATTAATTTCACCCCTGAGAGGGGTGATAATGACTTTGACTGATCATAAAACTGTGTTCTTCTGGTACTTTCACTTCTAAACGATTTCATTTGGAAATTCACCCCAAAGGAAGGTGAAAATGATTTTTGCCCCTCCTGAGGGGTGACTTTGACTTTGACCTTTTAACTCTTTCGAGGTTGACGTCGTCTTTGTGCTTGCACTCCAAAATCGTCTTTCGTTCGCCTTTGAATTCTCATTCGTTGTGCTTGCACTCCAAAATCGTCTTTCGTTCGTCTTTGAATTTGCTTTCGCCCTAAGGAGGGGCGAATGAGAATTTCACCCCTTCCTAGGGGTGAAAGCCCATTTTACCTTGTTGATCATGCACTCAGCATTTATTTCACCAAGCAAATTTCTATTTTCGAAAATTTTCCCTTTTTGGCAACTTTCCATTTTTGGCGACTTTCCTTGTTCGATGACTTTCCTTTTTCAAAAACTTTTCCATTTTCGGTGACTTTCCCTTTTCGGAAACTTTTCCACTTTTTTGGAAACTTTTCCATTTTGGGGGACTTTCCCTTTTTGGTGACTTTCCTTTTTCGATGACTTTCCCTTTTTAGAAACTTTTCCATTTTTGGGGACTTTTTCTTTTCGGAAAATTTTCCATTTTCGGTGACTTCCCCTTTTAGGAAACTTTTCTATTTTCTGTGACTTTCCATTATCAAAAAATTTTCCATTTTCGGTGGCTTGCCCTTTTCAGAAACTTTTCCATTTTCGGCAACTTTTCGTTTTTGGCAATTTTTCATTTTCGCCCCAAGGAGGGGTGAAAGGGAGTTTCACCCCTCACTTGGGGTAAATCAACCTTTGACTTCTTTGAATTTGCAATTGCATTTGCTTCCTAAAATTGATTTTCTGTCCTGAAATTGATTTTTGGTGGTAAAGCTTCTCGGAGCCATAAATTTTGATCCATTCACCTGATTGTCTATTGTAATATATCATTGGAAATATTGAGAAAATATATTTTGCAATGAAATATCTAGAGATCATTTCATCCAAATTTTCTTTCACCACTGGTTGTATTTCATCTTTGGATGAATTTAAAATTTTATTTTTTAGTGTGGCAAAAATACCAACACTTTTGGCGGCTCGTAGGGTATTCAGCTCATCTAGATGCAATCTATCCCAGGGTATTTATACATTGGGTAATGAAGTCATAACTGCCTACTGCATCATACTGTTTACTACTTGCATCAGCTTCTTCCTACATTTCTTGGTATTGTTCAGTAACCTGTGTATTTTTTATCCAATGCGAGGCACTTCATCGAGCTCGGTTGATTTGATTTGCTTCAGGATACTCTAGAAAAACATTGATCTCTAATGCCAATGGCTCCTATAATCCAAAAATGAAACAAAAAAAAATGAAATAGAGGTTGCTAAGGGTTTGGCTCAGTGGAAGGAGCAGAAATGGACGAGGCCATAGTTATGCTCACCCTTTACAAGGTTGGTATACTCACAATGACGATGGAATTAACGAGGGCAAAAGATGAGGTAGATGACATTGGAATGGAAAATGGGTTAGGGTCAGAGGTAAACAAACTAGAAGATGGGTCAGAGGTAGAAGGAGCATTGGTAACTGATTACTGTGGAATGGGGAGGGGAACAAAAGTGGTGGGTACAACGAATGAAAATGAAGTGAAAGGATGTACTATATAATAAAAGGGAATGATCATCAAATGTTCGTGATAAAGGGAAGAGAAAATACGTACATGTGGGCTCTAACACCATTTGAGCCAATGACGTGGGTGGTTACAACCTAAGATTTTTTTCAATCAGATCACACCATTTAGTGCCCTCAGCACTTTATTTATCAGTCAGCCTATTTACAATATTTACACAAATGTTTATGATATGATTGACATACCACCACCACAAACCTGAATTTGGATGCTTATCCAATGAATCTGTAGTGTTCGTACCAAATCTAATTGTACTTCAATTGATATTGGAAGTCTGACTAGCCTCTTCCCAAAGTTTGCCAAGTTTCAAACAAGGTGCAATATGGCAGGTTATCATGCATGTTAGTACTCATATAATCAATGAATAATGTGGTGAAGAGATTTACCACATGGGAGTCTTCTTCGAGTATCAGTTGCGATGATGGTTGGTCCTAATATTGCCACTTTTGAGAGTCCACTGGCTGCGACGTCTTCATTACAAGTTCCTATAACTCCTTGTGATAGCAATAATTTTTTTGTGATAGCCCTCTTGTAATTATCTCCTTAGGATCAACTTCCTGATAAGGCATTCTTAGTGAGTCTCGATCGAGTACTTGTGTGCTATGCTAGGGATATAAAAAAGGTGTAAAATTATGCTCCTTTCACACTCAAAGCTTGTCATTAGACTCTTCTCTTATTCCTGGTCCTTCTCATAAATAAAGTTGCAAGCTACCATATTTTTCATTGCTGGAGAAATGCTTGCATATTCCTTATGTTGTTATTGGGAGATATCCACCCCTTCTTGCTCCATCTCCTGATGGAAACTACAAGCAACCATATTGTTCATTATTGGAGTAGTGCTTGCATATTCCTTTCATTGGCCCTAGATGAGATCTGCCTCTTGTTATCCACATAGTTGCGTTCCAGGTATCCATACAGTTTGAGGAATATTCCATTGTAAATATTGTGCAAGACTTACGAGAGCAACAACTATCGAAGAGAGTGATGGAAAGGTAGTTTCTCTCCACTGTATTTTTTTTATTAGATCAGGAGATGCTTTTCTTGTACTACTTATTAAAATATTTGAGGGAATCTCTATTCCCTAGATTTCAGTAGGAGGAGGCTTATGTTCAGGTGGAAGGCCCGAATATAGTAGAGGTGGGCTTGGGTGGGTGTCAATTGGATCTTCTCTGGAATTATCCTCAAACTCCTCCAAAATCAAACATTGAAGTCAGTGATGCTCTCTAGAGGTACTCTCATGATGGTAGAGAGGTGTATCAAGAGTTGATAGGGGTCTTGAGAACCATCAAATGTGTCAACTAGTGCTCCTCCCAAGTCCACCCATGAAATTTTCATGGGCTATGCCATGGAGGGTTGCTAGAGCATGGACATATTTGAGGTACTCTCAGGACATTCCCTTAGTGCCATTGTATTTTTTTAGGGTCTTCAGGGAACTTTTGGGAATCTCATGTTGACTTTGGAGATTCAAAGGGCCAAGATCATCCCAACTGGGATATCATACCTGTGTCATTATAGCAGTGGTCCTCAAAGATCACGGTCCTTACCATTGAGTCAGAGTCACCAGGTGAACATTCTTTCTCCACTTGTGAGTTCAAGGCTGCTCACCAAACCTTGATTCCTTTGGGGTGTCTTCTTTTAGTATAAAAGACGTCCATGATCAAGATATATGGATCTTCAGCTCAACAAAGTCACCATGTGATTTTCTATATGAAGGTAAGCTAGAGATTCAACAAACTCGGGATCCCTTAAAATACGAAGACTGTTTTTCCCACTAGGCATGCCAAAAATTGTTGCTCAAATACCTGTCTAATAAAAAAACTACATTTGTGCACCCTAGATATGGCCAACACTGAATGACCAAAGAAAGGAATATCCTCCATATCAATCTCTAGAGAGGGCTAGATCCCAACATAAATACTACATTGGTTGAAGACTAGAGTTGGAGGAAAGAGATTAAAAATTGTGGAAAGAAATAGGAAATATGGCCACAGGTCGAAGGTGTAGGCTTCGGGGCAGACTAATAATATGAAATTCACTCAAGCATAAAATATCATATAACAAAAGAGAAGCAACAAAATTTACTTGTAAACTTGCAGGAAAAACCTTAAAAATAACACTCCAACACTCACTCCCTCATTAGCAATATTTAAATTCAAATGCAGAATTTTAAACTTCATAGCAAATAAGGAACATAAATGTAAAATAGAAGTGCATGAATTCAAAAGGAAATTGTACACAATATCACATGCAAATTCAGGAGTCTGGTGTCTTCTATTTATGTAGAGAACTTAGAGAGTTTTTTCACAGTGTTTAACCTCCTTTACAATGGAAATTTTATTAGTATTTATAGAGGTTTTCACCTCTTTCATTTAATGCACTTACAAATAAAATATCGGTTGGTGAAATTTCAGCAACAATAATTCTCTCCCTTGGTAATGGCGATGCTTGAATCAGATTATTCTTCAGGGGACAATGATCCAATTTTCACGGGACGCATTTGGAAAATCAATAAAATGGATGATAGAGAGAGCATCCCAAGCGTCGGTGCATTGAGACTCAACAATATCACGTGGCAATTGATATATTGAACATTAAATCCTATATTCCATCACATTCTCTCATTATTTTCCTTAGAATATTACCCTTTTCGGTTGAAATCAGTGAAATATAATTTTGCTTTGAAAAGGAATGAAGTCCACAAAAGGCGCTTCAAAAATCATCAGGATCACACTGGATTGACTGATGTAGCATTTAATCCTTGCAAAAATTTTGGATCATGGATCTTGCTACCTCAAGAATTCAATTTTATCAATCTTCACCTTTTCCAAAAATATCTACTTATAGCAATCATGAATATTAGAAGCACTTAGATTATTAACCAGAATTGCATTTATCTTAATTGAAAGATTACAAAGCTTAAATAGGAGAATTACTAACAATAACCTAGAAATCTTAGGAAGAATAATAGGGAAGAAGGAAAATAGGGAGGAAAGGAAAAATGAATTTAGGATTCAAACTCCCTGCCATCCATGTCATCGAATCCTACTGACTCACTTGCCGTCCAAGGAGGTAAAAGGGTAAGGTCCAAAGCTTACAGTGGTAAAACAAAAATTTTACCTTTTTTACTCTTTTAACTTCCAACATTCTCCCCCTTTAAGTTGAAAGGCCTGACTATACAGTCTCTTAGATTTATATATTGAGCTTTAGCCATGCCTTTGGTGAAGATATCTACAATGTTATCCAAATTGTTGCAATATTTAAGCTTAACTATCCATTGCTCCACCATGTCTCGAATGAAGTGATACTTCATATTGAGATGCTTTAATCTGCTATGGTGGACTGGATTGTATGCCAATTGAATGACACTTATGTTATCACAATACAATCGAGTTGGACCACTTTGAATTTTGCCAATCTCTTTAAGGATGTTTCTCAACCATAAAGCTTGATTACTAGCATGTGTGATGGCTATATACTCAGCCTCAGTAGATGACAATGCTACAACAGTTTTTTTCTTTGAACTCCAAGTTATTAGTCCTGGCCCTAGACTAAAATAGCTCCCTGATGTATATTTCCTATCATCTACATTGAAGACCCAATCACTATCACTAAATCCAACTAATTTCATAGAATTACACTTGTGGTAATGGATTCCAAAATCCAATGTACCTTTTACATATCATAAGATTCTTTTAGTTGCTTGTAGATGTAGTCAGATGGACTTGTCATAAACCTTGAAACTAGAGAAATAGCACATTGATATTGGTGAGAAACATCAGACTCCTAACCATGCTCTTGTAAGTGGTCATGTCAACCTTTGGTGCTTCGTCATCCTCGCTCAATTGGATTCCATGTCTAGTTGGAGTTGCAACTAATTTGCACTGCTCCATGGCAAATTTCTTGATCATGTCTCGAGCATACTTATGTTGACATAAGAAGACCCCCTTATTTTATTGATGCCCTTCCATGCCTAGGAAGTATTGTAGTAAACTAAGATCTTTCATCTCAAATTGTTTCATCATGGAGTTTTTGAACTCCATATTCATTTTATTGTTACTACCCATAAATATTAGATCATCCACATACAAAAAAACTATGAGAATATCTACTCCATCCTTTAGATAGTACAAATTTGGTTCACTTTTTCTTCTTGTGAATCCATACTTGTTGAAATATCCGTCAATGCATGAGTACCAATCTCTTGGTGCTTGCTTGAGGCCATAGACTAATTTTTTTAATTTATAAAAAAGGTTCTCCTTTCCTTGTTCTTGAAAGCCTTGAGGTTGTTGAACATAAACCTCCTCAGTCAGGTATCCATTCAGACAAGCACTTTTCACATCCATGTGTTGAATGTTCCATCCTTTATGGGTAGCTAAGGAAAAAACTGATCTAATTGTCTCTTGTCGTGCAACAAGGGCAAAGGTTTCCTCATAGTCAATGCCAAATTTTTGAGAAAAATATTTTTCTACTAGTCTCGCCTTGTGCCTCTCAATGATTCCATCAGAATTTTATTTGGTCTTGTAGACCCATTTACATCCAACACATTTTTTTCCTTTTGGAAGCTTTACTAGTTCCCATGTATCATTATTTTTTATAGAGGTTATTTCCTCTTTCATAGCTTCTTGTCATACATTTTGAGTACAAGCCTTCTCGTAGCTAGATGGTTCTAGCTATGCACTAGTTAATAAAGTATAATTAACTACATCTCCCTTAGGATCTTGGGAGTCATCATCCCCATACATATGCAGATTTTCAAGTTTCTGCAAAACTGAATTCATTTCACTAGCTTGGCTTCTAGTGTATCTTTTTTGGTAATTTTGATCCGACATTTGAAAATATGGATTATGTTGTAATGTTCTTTTACCTCTTGATGGAGATTCAATGTCCATCGGTGAAGAACTTATAGATATCTATGGAGAAGGACTTGGAGTGGCGTCAGATGTACTCGAAGTACTCTTGCTTGGGCTTGGAGGGGGTGTGCCTTTGTTTTTCTTGGGAGACACCTACTGTACCTGCTGTACCTGTGAAGAATTTACATCTTGGGATCCATCATCAACAAAAATTCTTTGATGACCCCATTCTCCCCCTTCATCAAGAATTACATACCTTGAGATAAAAATCTTATGATATTTGGGATTGTAGAGTCTATATGCTTTCGTAGACTCACAATACCCTACAAATATTCAAGCTTGAATTTTAGGATCAAGCTTCTTCCTCTTCTCATCAAGAATGTGTGCATATGCTAAAGAACCAAAAAATTTGAAATGCTTTACATTTGGTTTCTTTTCGTACCACCCCTCATAAGGAGTGACACCATCTAAACTAGAAGTTGGACTTCTATTTAGAATATATACACTGGTTCTTATAGCATCAGCCTAGTATATATTAGTTAGATGCTTAGTCTGAAGCATCATTCTTGCCATATCAACTATGGTGTGGTTCTTTCTCTCGGCCACACCATTCTATTGTGGGATATAGGCAGTGGTGAATTGCCTTTTGATCCCACTTGATTTACAATATTTCAAGAATGCATTGGAGGAGTACTTGCCTCCTCGATCTATCCTAAGACATTTTACATAATTCCCACTTTGTTTCTCTACATTGTTTCTGAAATCTATGAAGCAATCAAAAGCTTCATCTTTATGTTTCAATAAATAAATCCAGCACATGCGAGAGAAATCATCTACGAATGTGAGAAAATAAGAATTGTTTTCGATACTCTTTGTCTGCATTGGACCACAGATATATGAATGCACTAAATGAAGTGGATAGTTGGATCTCCATGCTTGTCCTTTTGGAAACTTTGACTTTTAGTGCTTTCCCAAAGCACATCCTTTGTAGATCTCCTTCTGTTTGTTGATTTTGGGAAGTCTTGTCACCACAGCTTGAGAAGTTAACAGTTTCAAGCTAAATTAAGGTCACCATATCACAAGTGCCAAAGCACACTTGGATTAGTTATAGATACATTTGTAAGTTGAGCTCCCCTTGGCTCACCAAATTTGAGAGGGAATAACCAATTCTTGGTCATTGGGACCTATGTGATGACACGATTACAATTGTTTTTATCAAGAATGATACATTTTCCTTCATCAAAAACAAGTTTGTAATTATTCTCCATCATTTGCCCAATGCTTAGCAGATTATGTTGGAGCTTTGGAGTGTAGTAGATGTCATTCACTTTCTTTAGTCCTTCGCAGTCGCGAGCAAAGTGACTTAGCTTGCCATAGTTAAAACAAGTTGTTTTTTAATTATCACTTCCTCGTCCTTGATTTCCACTTCATCCTAGATTTACTCCTTGACTTTGGTTTCCACCTCTGTTCTGATTGCCTCCTCTATTGAAATTGCCTCCTCTATTTTGATTGCCACCTTTGTAGTTGCCTCTACCTCTACCTCTTCTTTGGCCTCTGCCTTGATCTCTTCCATGTCCTTTGCCAACATTTTCATTAGATGTGAAGGCTTTATCATCGCCTCCATAGATGATTGAAGGAGATTCTTGTAACCTCTCTTCATGAGACATTAATGACCCTATTAATGCATCAAATTTTAAAGTGGAAATATATTTTGACTCTTCTATGATTATGGCTATGTGATTCCATATTTGAATAAGTGTTCATAACACTTTATTTACAATTGTTTTAGGCTTAATTTATTCACCAAGAGTAACCATTTTATCAACTACTGCCTTGACTCTGACATAGTAGTCACCAAATTTTTTGTCTTCTTTCATTTTGAGATTTTCAAAATCTCATTTCAGTGTTTGAAGCCTTACTTGCCTCACTTGATCACTTCCCTGGAATCCATATTTCAAAGCTTTCCACGCATCTTGTGTAGTTATACAAGCAGCTATTCTAGAGAATATACTTTTCTCCAATGCTGGTTGGAGATGATAAAGAGCAAAAGAGTTGCTCTTTTGTGCTTCTTTCTTTGTTTTCTTATCTGTGGCACTTAATGTTGTCCAGTCTACGGGTTCGGTGTAACCCTATTCAATTATGTCTCACAATCCTTTTCCTATGAGCAAAGTCTTCATTTTGATAGACCAATACTCGTAGTCATACCCGTTGAACTCTATAATTGGTAGATTGTTATGTGAGGCCATAATTACTAAAACACTCTTTTTATTTCTCGATTACAATAAAACACTCTGCTTTTTCAAAGAAGGAATAAGGAAGAATGAAGAAAGAAGAAGAAAGAAGATATTACAAATTTAAGTCAAATCTAACTTGATTCACTCTATCACTGATGGTTTGTTCCTCTTGTTGTGGTGCTGCTATTTTCTTGAGTCACAATATTATCTGCTACTTCTTCTTCGTTGTCACTGATCAATATTATCTCTAGTGATTCTGGTTCTAGGATTTCCACTGAATTACTATAATGAGTATATTCATATTCTTGAGGTGCAATTTCTATGGATTCATATTGCTCAAATCTACTCTCAAACGAATTGTCTTCAGAGTCTGTCTCGTACCCTAAATTTGGATGTCTCTCATGTGAGATTACTGCATTTTGCAACTGACTAAACATAGTATGAAGCCCATAATTTCTCACTTTTTCATCAAATTTTTCAGCATTATCTCTTACTAAAAGTGCACAAAGTGCATGATAACATCCTGTGGAGTGAATCATGAATTTTGACCTTCAATATGTCCCTTTTACAAAATTCTAGTCCTCAAAGTTTTACCTCTCTCAAACTTTTAGAAAGAAATATCTAAAGCCCTTTAGGTATTTTACACAATCTTCTATCACCTTTTAAGCCTCTTAGTCACAATTTTGCAATTTTTATTCTACTTACATAAATTGCCTCTTAGGCAATGTCCCTTTTTTTTTAAATATATTATAAAAAAAAATCTATATTTGTATTTAATAAAAAAATATAATTTCTTTAAAAATAATTTTTTTTAAAAACAATTATTATTTAATTTTTTATTAAATATAAAGATATATATTTTTAATATTAACAATAAACTTTATATAAAAAAAGAACAAATTAATAAAAAAAAAGTAGACTCCGTAGGAGTCGAACCCACGACTCCTATCTGCCAAGCGAAGCCTCCTAGACAACTTGGCTACAGCTACAGATGGAACCTAAGCAGCATACACTGCTATTTCAAGATAATCGGGCAACTTTCATATAAAATTTGCAAAACCATCGAGTTTCGAACCCGTGACCTCCTTAAGGGCGTATGGCTTAAGACTGGTTTCTCGAGCTAGTCGAGTTGCGTGGCTCAACGGGGCGGCAAGGGAGGATTGCCTTCTTTATCTCGTCGTGGCCACGTACAAAGAAAAAAAATGTTTGAGGACTTTTGTCCCACATGCGCTGTGCAAAATAACGTGAGGCTTTTAAAAGCCTCAACATGCCCCTACTCAGTCGATTGTGTTTGGGCAATCAGTGACCGCCATTTTTTCCTCCTACTCAAGCCTATCACTACGTGTCACGTCATTGTTACCATTTGTCCACCACGTCACCTACCATTTAGCCTATCTGCCACATCACCTATCTACTCTGGTCTGCATGTTCACCTTCATCCACTTGCCACGTGTCACCTTTTGGGTAGCTCCTCAATTCATGTGCTCTCTGTAGGTCTTTCTCAACCTCACCTCGGTTCGTGTGCCTTATGTGGGCCCTCTTCAACCTCACCTTGGTTCATATGCTATTGTCCTCTTGACCTTGATCTACGGGCTCCTCGACCTCCTCGAGATCTGTGCCTCGCATGCAAGCTCCTTGACCTCCTAGAGATTCATGCCTCGCCTACGAGATTCCTAGACCACATTGGGATCTGTGTTCGCCTGTCGATATCCTCAAGATCTATGCCTCACCAGCATCTTGACCTCAACTCTAGCTCTGATACTAGATATACTAATCATGAATATTAGAAGCACTTATATTATTAACCAGAATTGCATTTATCTTAATTGAAAGATTACAAAGCTTAAATAGGAGAATTACTAGCAATAACCTAGAAAGTTTAGGAATAATAATAGGGAAGAAGGAAAATAGGGAGGAAAGGAAAAATGAAGTTAGGATTCAAACTCCATGTCGTCCATGTCGTCCAATATTGTTGACTCACTTGCCGTCCAAGGAGGTAAATGGGTAAGGTCCAAAGCTTACAATGGTAAAACAAAAATTTTACCTTTTTTACCCTTTTAACTTCCAACACTACTGTTATGGCACTTCTGAGAAGAACACTCCATTTATGGTTGTCTCCAAACCTAGAATTTTACCCTTTTATTAAACTATTTTCACCTCCAACATCTTCTCATTTGAATTGCAGTCAAAAATATGATTTTTCACCCTTAAAATTTCTCTTGCCTGTTTCCTGAGTTATTTCACCTTGAAAATTATTAAAAACATCTTCTTGCAAGGAGAAAGGCAAAAATTATTAATTTCACCCCTGAGAGGGGTGACAATGACTTTGATTGATAAAAAACTGCTTTCTTTTGGGACTTTCGCTTCCAAATGACTTCATTTGGAAATTCGTCCCAAAGGAGGGTGAAAATGATTTTTGCCCCTCCTAAGGGGCGACTATGAATTTGACCTTTTAACTCTTTCCAGGTTGACGTCGTCTTTGTGCTTGCACTCCGAAATCATCTTTCGTTCGCCTTTGAATTTTTTTTCGCCCCAAGGAGGGGTGAATGAGAATTTTACCCTTTACTATAAGCAAAAGCCCATTTGACCTTGTTAACCGTGCGCTCAACATTTATTTCGCCAAGCGAATTTCCATTTTTGAAAATTTTCTCTTTTTGACAACTTTCCATTTTTGGCGATTTTCCTTTTTCAATGACTTTCCTTTTTCAAAAACTTTTCCATTTTCGGTGACTTTTCCTTTTTGGAAACTTTTCCTTTTTCGCTGACTTTCCTTTTTCGATGACTTTCCTTTTTCGGCAATTTTTCATTTTCATCCCAAGGAGGGGTAAAAGGGAGTTTCACCCCTCACTTGGGGTGAATTAACCTTTGACTTCTTTGACTTTGCAATTGCATTTGCTTCCCGAAATTGATTTTCTGCCCCGAAATTGATTTTCGATGGTAAAGCTTCCGGAGCCATAACTTTTGATCCGTTCACCCGATTGTCTATTGTAATATATCGTTGGAAAGCTTGAGAAAAGATATATCACAACAAAATATCTAAATATCATTTCATCCAATTTTCCTTTCACCACTTTCTGTATTTCATACTTGGAAAAATTTAAAAATTTATTTTTTAGTGTGGCAAAAATACCAACACTTGTTTTAAATATTTTGATCATGCTTAACATAAAAAAAAAAAAAATGGCTTGATTTTTGGTAAAGTATATTTTAAAAATATATATTTTTGTATGATGATAGAATTGATGGATTAGCAATGAACCTCAAAGTATGGTGTGTTGTTATATTACCGTTGGTGGAGATCATTGCTCGCTAAGTCATGAAGTGAATCCTGGTGTGAGGAAGTTTTGTATTACTAATAATAGAAAAGCTTTTGTGGGGCTCAAGAGTAATATTGAGACTTATGATGATTAAAGAAGATGTTGATTTTGTTTTTGAGAATATTTTGGTATTTAAGAAAATATTTTGATAGATATTATAGTTGTGAAAAATAAAGTGATTTAAGCATGAAAAATTAGGAAGGATGACTTGCACTAGGCATAAAATTCCTAGTGTGAAATTTTGGGAATATAACTACTAGGAATTATACCATCATCGTGAATTCAAAATGCAATGTATGATAATATTAAATTATTTGTTCGTAAAATGCAAATTGATGTGAAGCAAATCATTATGTCACTTGTTTAAGAAGATTGATAAATATGAAATGATTTTAAACCTAAATATTTGGGAAGGATGACCTACGCTAGGCATAAAATTCCTAGTGTGAAATTTTGAGAAAATAACTACTAGGAATTATACCATCATCGTGAAGTCAAAATGCAATGTATGATAAATGATTTTGGAAATGCAATTTTTTTGGAATAATTCTTTTTGAAGGCTTTAAATTTTTTGAAATATATATATGTAATGAATTAATATATTGATAAACTAATATTGTCTAACAATGTTCAACGAAATATTTTAAAATATTTCTAAGACAGTCAAATTTATCAAGAACCAGTGTGTGATGTGTGATTTCATTATCTATCTTGATTTTTCATAATGATATAAAATCTCTCAAGGATCAAATGTGTGTGCTTTTGAAAGTAATTTACCAATTTTGAGTAAGGTAAATGATACAAGCAAACTTTTATGAACCAATGTGTGTGCAAGTGAAATGTTCATTAACCATGATTTTGTGCATGCAATTGTACTAAAATACTATGTAATTCAAGTCACCAAAAGCTAGCTAATCCACAAGAAGACATTGGTCTATACAAAATAAGGTCACTAATGTGACAGACATATCGCCACGCGAAAGGCTTACCCGAGGCCATGCGAGTTGGGCACAAACCGCATGTTATGGGGCTCACCTCATGGTTTTTGAATAATTGAGGAATTCTAGGGATTCAAGCTCATTACCCCCTTCTTTTCTTTTTATTTTTGAGTAGGGATTCTTGTCCACTTTTGAACAAGGGGATTTTATTGCTTTTTGTAGTAAAACTACTTTTTCTTTTATTTTTCTCTTTTTTTGTGCTTTTCTTTTTTTTTTCTTTTTTGTTTTTCTTTTCTTTTTGTAGGATACTTCCTTAGATTATACAAGGAGCAAGGGATTTTATTCAGGTAGGGGGGATCTTGTCCTTTTGCAAATTCTCAGTATTCTAGACCATGCACATAATAGGATAGAAAGGGAAACTTTTCGCTTAAGGACTAAGACTACTATGTAGTGTCATTTTTTAAATTTGCAACAAATCATTTTTAAGATGTGAGAATGTGTTTTTGGTTCAATAAGAAGCAATATCAGTTCTCGAAACTCAAAATTTTATTTAGTGAAGTAATAGTGCTTTCTAATACAAGAGAGATTTATAATCAAAGTGACGAAATACAAATTTAGTAAAGATGTGAATTAAGTGAGTGGTTCAATATAATTTTTGAGTTTATCTAAAAATAAAATAAAATATAACTTGAATTTTTGGAAAACAACACACACTGATGCGAAAGAATGAGCACTTAACAATTTAAAATATTTTTGGAAATTTTCATGTTTTTAGTTTTATTTTTTTGGTTGTTTTGATAATATGACAATTACAAATTGAATGATGAAGAAGTTATTTAAAAATAGAATTTTTTCTTTATGCATAATATATTTTGAAGTGCATGATATTCATTGGCTCCTTGAGATATTTTCCATCCAAGGTAGCCAAGCGATATGCATCTGATCCAAATTTAGCAGTGATAACAAAGAGTCCAAGCCAATTAGGTTAAAATTTACCTTTTAAATATTTTCTAGCATTAGTATTTTTTTTTATTTTATTTAAGAACTAAATCACCCACTTCAAAAGATCTACTATGAACTTTCTTTGCATATGATCTTTTGAGTTTACCTTGGTAAGAGCAAATATGCTCTAGTGCATGAATACACTTGTCATATAGAAGCTCCAACTAACTTAGTCTACCAGCATGATATTCATCTCCTACTTCAACATCTTGAAGTAGGAGAGCTAGAGAAGGAACTTCTAACTAAAATAGAAAAACTACTTCAACACCATAGACCAAGACAAAATGTGAAGCACCTATAGGAGTATGAAAACTGGTTAGATAAGCCCACAATGCAAGGTATAATTAAATATGCCAATCACGACCTTATTTATTAAATAATATTTTTAAGATTTTTATCAAGGTTTTATTAGAAGCTTTCGCCTAGCCATTTCCTTTTGGATAGTAAGGAGTAGACCATTGATGTTGAATTTTATATTTTTGACATAATTTCTTACCATATTTGTTCTTAAATCATGTTCCATTATCAGAGATGAGAGTTGATGGAATTCCAAATCTATAGATGATTTGATTAAATATGAATTTGGATACTTGAACTCCTGCGCAAGAAGCTAAAGGTATAGATTCTACCCATTTTGTAAAATACTTTGTTGTTGTTATGATAAATTTATGACCATAAGAAGAAATATGATTTATTTTACCAATAACATATAAACCCCATTTAGAGAAAGGCCAAGGAGAAGAAATAGGTTGGAGTTCCCAAGCAAGAGCATTAACAAGGTATGCATACCTTTGACACTTGTCACAATGATGCACATAATAATTAGCATCCTTTTATATGGAAGGCCAAAAATACCCCATTTGAAAGAGCTTTTTAGCAATGGCACTTCCACTAAAGTGTCCTCCATAGGACCCATCATGGGCTTCACTTAATGCTTTCTTAGACTCCTCTAAATTGAAACATCTCAAAAGGATACCTTCAAAAGACCTTTTATATAGGGTATTGCCAATAATTACAAAGTGAAAAACTTGCTTACGTAATAGCCTACATTGGTTTCTATATAATCCTTCTAGGAAGGTCCCTTTTTGGAGAAAATTAAATATATCTATGTACCAAGGTTTTGGGGTTATTTCATTAATAAAAAACGCATCCACTAGTTCTAGACAAGACTTAGATGAGGCTGGTTCTTGGAGTTGGTGAATAATAATTGTAGCATATTCATCATCCAAATCCAAAGGTAACAAAGAGGTAGCAACAACCATGGCATCAAAAGCACAGTTGCTAGTAGAGGGATGGCCTCTAAAGTTAATTTTTCAAATAAGGATATATTCTTAAAAACATACTCTTTATAAGGATGAATATTCTCATCTCATGTCTGATAGACTTCATTAATTTGATTTATCACAAGCTGAGAATCTCCAAAGACTAATAAAATAAAATATTTTAAAATTAAAGTGGCTCATCCCAAGGGTTAGAGCCTCATATTCTGCAGTATTATTAGTACAAGTAAATTAAATTTTAAAATACAAAGGATTAAGGTGCTTTTGTGGAGATATTAATATAATATCCACACCTGCACCGCTCATGCATTTAGCTCCATCAAAATACAAGGACCAAGATTTAGAAAGGTCCTCTTCTAAGTTAAGACACTCATCATGAAATTCAATGGTTATAGGATGAGTATATTCTAGAGGAGTAGCAACTAATTGATCAGCTATAACTTGGCCTCTAATAGATTTTTTTCCAATGAATGTAAGTTCAAACTCACTCAGAGCAATAACCTACTTAGTTTTGTGTCCTAAAAAGTAAGATCTACTCATCAAATACCTTAATGGATCATACTTAGCAATAACAAATGTTTTTTGACTAAGCATGTAGTGGCATAATTTTTGTGTAGAAAACACAATCGCCAAACAAAGTTTTTCTAGAGGTGTATAACGGGTTTCATAACTTATTAATGTTCTACTTATATAATATGTGGTTCGTTCTTTCTTATCATCATCAATTTGAGCCAAAATTTGTCCAAGTGCAAGTTTAGAAATAAAAATGTACAAAATAGAAGGATAATATGGTCTAGGAAGAACAAGCACTAGAGGATTAATAAGATATTGTTTAAGGTTTTCAAATGCTTCTTTACATTCATCATCCCATTGAAAAGGAATATTTTCCTTAAGTAACTTAAGAAAAGGTTGGATTTTATCTACCAACTTATCAATGAAGTGATTGATAGACTGCAATTTACCTTGTAGACTCCTTAATTCTGATATGTTTTTAGGTGGCAGTATATCTAGGATAACCTTAATTTTAAGGGGATCTATCTCTATGCCACGCATATAAATAATAAATCCTAATATTTTTCCAAATTTAACTCCAAATACACAATTATCGAGATTTACGTGAATCCTATATTCTCTTAGTATATCAAACACTTTTCTTAAATCATTAATATGTTATTATTCCTTAGATGAATGAGCTATAATATCATCTACATAATCATGTAGAATATCATACATAATATCATGAAAGATATACGTCATAGCTCTTTGATATTTTTCTCCTAAATTATTTAAACCAAAGAGCATTACTTTCCAACAAAATGTTCCCCAAGGTGTGATGAAAGTTGTTTTAGGTTGGTCTTCAGGAGCTATTCGGATTTGGTTGTATCCTAAAAAACCATCAATTAGGTATAACATCCCACTCCCAACTGTAAAATCTATGATTTAATCCATACTAGGGAGATGACAGTCATCCTTAGGGTAAGCAACATTAATGTATCTAAAATTAGTACAAAACCTAATTTTAGTGGCTTCTTTTTTTGGTAACTGGAGCAACATTTGATATCCAATCAACATAGTCAATAGCTTGGATAAAATCTACATTCAAAAAAATTTCTAACTAATTTTTAACTAGCAGTGCTAATTTGGGATGCATTTTTCTAGGTTTTTGTTTTATAGGTTTTGCATCAGGGTGCACTACTAGATGGTGCATGACCACATAAGAATATAGACCTGGTATATCTACATATGTCAAAGAAAAAACATCGGTATATTATGTGAGAAATGTAATATATTGGTTTTTTCTTTCTTCACTAAATTTTGCTTCAATTTTAACCATGTGGGGGTTTTCTTTTGTCCCAATGTTAACTTATAGAACATTTTCTACCACAATGTTTAATTCTATTTCAAATTTAGGAGGAGCGGGTGATACACCCATTTCTTGTAATTCTTCTAAGGTCAACTTAGCCAATTCTTCTTGTGGAGTAGTTGTTTGAACATGTGCTATGCACGATATAGATCCATCAAAGAAGAATCAGTTCCTCAAAACTTCATCAAGAGAAATATTATGAAATATATCTCCTTCCAAATATTCATCTGGTTCAACAATCATGTCTAGGTATGCTATTGATAACATGTTACAAGAATATATCCTCCTACTTGTTTTGAAAAATTCTTGATGTGCCAAATATTCTTGATATGTTACAAGTTGATCATCATCCTCAAATGGGAATGGTTGGGATTTTGTATAAATGTAACCAATACCACATCGGGTAGGCCATTCCTCTATCTCTAAGGGTTCATGTATTCCATTTTTGAAAGGTCCCAAACCTTTACTTCTATAACCCATGTTACACATTATTTGTTTTGATTTTACATATCCATTATAAAAGTAATATCGAGAAAAACCATTTTGATAAATTATGAAACTCATTTTAATTTTAATTTTACCATGATCATACCCTGCATAGATAAAGTTACAAATCCCAACATGATATATACTTTCCAATTTTTTTTGCAAGCCCACCGTGTGGGGATATGGTGGTAGTTGAGATAAAACTAGGGAATCTTAGGTAGCAAAATTATTATGTTGTGAGGTTGTGAGTATTGAAGATAAATCCAGTAATACTTCATCCAAAAGAGGATATAAAGTAGGAGTATCCTCTTTAGTTGTAGGTTTAGATGTTGTAGGTTTTGATACTGAAGGAGGACTAGGGTGTGTTGAAGACATAGTAAGGCAAAATGGGACTCCTATTGGTTTTGCCATAGCACACATCTCAAATGGTCTAGGGTCACCATGGATAATAACCAGTTGATTTTTGTACCACTTTAATTACTTTGATCCAAGGTCGAACTAGAAGAATGTTGTATGATGCGAGGAAAGATACAACAAACACGATCGTATCTAAAATCCTTGGACCAACTTGCAATTGAATTGAAAATAATCCACATGTTTCTTGAGTTTCATCAGTAAATGCTTTAATAATAATTTAAATTATTTTTAAATATTCATTTCTAAATCTAAATTTTTAGAAAAATTCATATGTGCATATGTTTAATGATGATCCATTATCAATTAAAACTCTTTTAACACCTACATCCCCAATTAATGTTGTGATGTATAGAGGATTATCTCTATACATGCTTTGAGGAGGAATGTCCTTATCTTGAAAATATATATAATTTGTTCCATGAGAAATCATAGTATTTACCACAACATCAGGTTCTATATTTTGAGGTACCATCATTTTGCTTAAGGTACTCATTAATTCCTCTCTATGGATAGATGAAGTTCTTATAAGATCTAAAATATAAATTCTAGCTTTGATATTTGCCAATTGTTCATTAATGTCATAAGGATATTTTTATTGTGAATTAGATATATTATTTGCTTTTATAGGTGCTTTTAACACAAATGGAGGTGATTTATCATTTTAATTTTGAGTTTGTGATTGAGAATTTTGGTTTTGGTCTTGTTATCTAGTGATGGATCCAATAGTGCCCACAATATTATTGTTTTGTAAATGACCAACGTGAGGTCTAGCATTGTATGCTTGCTCATTTGAAAGTATTTGTTGAGATGAGGGTAAAGTGGTCATTCTTCTAGGGAATGGTTATTTTGGAAATAATAAATCTGTGATGGGAAGAATTTGATTTGAATCATCTTCAGAAATGTTTGAATTATTTTAGGTGATGCTCATTTCACTCTATGTTTCACTTTCTATGTTTTCTATGTCACTTCTTGTATCTTTTGAATATGAATATTGAAAATATTGTATTGGTCTAGTGGTGACTATGGATAGAGTAGGTACATGGGAGGTTTGCAAATCTTGTTGTGGTAAAAAGTTACTAATGGTTCCCATGTACCGAGTTGGAGGAGGAACATTATGATGTTCTAATTGATTTACATCATTTTTACCATGTTTGGGTAAAGGATGTTGAAAAATATCTAGGTTTTGATTTGCATTTTGAGTTGTTTTGTTTTTGGTATTATTTTGAGTATTATTGTTCGTGGGAAATTGTTGTATTTCCATTTTACCTTTATAAATCAAATATTGTATCATATGTTTCAATTGCTTACAAAAACTAGTTGAATTTTTGTCCACTTGATGAAAATTACAATGTATATCATCCCTATATCCAGCTACAGTGGCATCCGATTATCATATCTATGGAAACCGTATTAAACCTTGTTCTAATAATTGAGGTAAAATCATGGTTAAGGATTGATTTATTTTTGTGAATTCTCTTGGAGATTTATCAGGAATATTTAACAAAAACTTCTTTACTACTTTTGTAGTATTGATGTTTGTGGCATTTCTACTATCAGTAACTCCATCACCTAATATTTGTTTATTCTTATATTAGTTTTTGGAAGTTTTATCCTCATCCTTTTTCCTAAATTGTCCTCTTATGATAAGGGCATTTTCTAACCTTCTTGCTAAGTCTATAGCTTGATCAAAAGAGGTTACTGTAGTTGTAGCAACTTCATAGGATTGTTGTTCTTGTAAATTTCCAATGAATATTTCCAACATATCTCTGTGAGGTAAAGAAAAATGTAATTTTCCTAGAAGTTGCCTCCATTTGACTAGGAATTCAGCAAAGCTTTTATCTTTTCCTTGTTTTAAGTTAAATAAATCCTTAATAGTGACATGTCTTTCTATGTATGCACTAAATTGGTGAACAAACATTTCCGTTGTCTCTTCAAAATTTCTCAAATAATTTGTTGGTAGTTGATAATACCATTCTAAGGCCATGCCTCCAAGAATTTTAGGATAAAAATTTAGTAACAACAAGTCATCATAATAAATATCATGACATGCTATCCTAAACATGCGAATATGCTCAATAGGATCTTCAGTTCTTTTATATATTGAGAGGACAGGCATAGAGAAATGTTTTAGGTAGGATTGAGTAACCACAATAGGATCCAAGGGTTGACTACACATCTCTCTATAGTTGTATGAGGGATGGTACGGATCCATTTGACCTAGACGTGAAGCCAATTGTTTGTGTTATCACAAGGATTTCTAGTTGAAATACTATTGTGTAAAGTGTTTGTGGGAATAGTATTATGGAGCTTATATGGGATTGTATTTTGTTGGATTTTCTATTGATGATGATTGGAATTTTAAATTTTATTAGTTCTTTATGATGTAGCTATTTGTTTATTAGGAGTTTGAGAAGCAGAAGAATTTTATTTTTGTTTGGAATTTGGTTGTGTTGCTGATTTTTGATTGTTCAAATCTATGTTTTGATGAGATGGACCACCTTGATTTTGGTTTGTGTTACTTATGTATGTCATTGGATTTGCATTTAATTGGAGAGCATATTCTATAGTGGCCTCCATTGAATAATCTCCTGATGGGAGTAAATATTTTGTCTTTATTACATGATGAAGATCATCTATATGTTCTTTTAAAAAATCTATAAATTGTTAGACAGATTTAAAGTTGACATTGCCTTGAGGATCTACAAGAGTTTGGTTATCATTCTTCTTCTCCTCCATTATCATATTCACCTTGTTCTTTGAGTTTATCATATTCAATAATTACCCTATCATCAAGGTTTTCATGATCTGGTTCATCAGACTCTATTTGTTTACCATTCCTTAAATTTCTAGGAATTTTGTTTTAGGATGTTTTTTTTGTGTAGGTAAAGTAAAATTTATTTACTTACGGGTTGAAGGGACCTGTCCCTATTTACAAGAATATCATCTGCATTCGAAATGCAGGCAAAAAAAACCAATTTATAATAGTTCATCTACATTCGTAATGTAAGGCAAAAACTCCAACACCACAGTCGAAAACCAACAAAAACTAATAGCCGAGCTAAACCAAAATGAACTAACTGATGGTGTCAAAGATACACCTTTTAGGTGGTTAGAACCACCGATAAAATTTGTCCACTGATTATTGGACTTTGTGAACATTCTAACAGTTTTAGAGAAGAGGCACCCTCCTGCTTCAGCAAAGCTAAGTGTTTGATATTTTGTCATTATCCAGGTTGACTTTCTTGATGACTTCCATGGGAAAGTTGTCTTCCTAAATGGTGAGGTAGATCTCTTTGATTTCTCTATTTTCCAAGGTGTCAACCACTTGATTGGCCTCCCTGAATACATGCTTGATTTAGGATTGCTCACTGTTGCAAAGGCCTAGCTGGCATTCCTGGATAATGTTTTCTATACTTTTCCCACCCTTGCTATTCCTTTGGATGAGTTTGACAATGATATTTGAGTCCCCTTCATAGATGACAAGGGCTGCCAAGTTTTTGGAAATGTCAATACATCTCCAGAGGGCCCTAGCTTCAGTGAAGTTGTTGGTCTGGGACCCCAGATTTTCAACAAATTCCTTAAGAATTTTGCCACTATGATCTCTGAAGACCCCTCCTACTCTCGCTTTTCCTAGGTTCCCTTTGGAGGCACCATTGAATTTAGCCTTGAGCCAACCTTTGGGGGGAGGGACCCAAGTGACCTGAGATCTATCTTTTTTGAGTTTTTGAGACTTACTACGATCTTGGGGAATATTAAGGGTGGAACAAAACAATTCTTCAATCCCCTGAGTAGGGCTAGCCTGAAAAGGGATGAGTCCAAAAATTTTAGTGGCATAAGCAAGGGCTCTGGTAGCTATGAATTCACATGTTTTGGGGCCTTTGTTAAAAAATCACCTGTTGCGCTCCAACCAGAGTTGCCAAAAGATGTGATGTACGAGGAATTTCCACAAAAATCTTAGCCTGGGATGCTTGAAGGGCTTAGGCTATTGGAAAATGAACTCTTTGACAGAGTTTGGCTAGGTCCAACTAACCTAAAAGCTTTGGGTGGCTAGGGAGAAAACACTTCTAGAGTAGGGGTAATCCATCAAGATGTGGTGAATAGATTCCCAGGCTTGGAGGCATAGGAAACATCTATTCGACACCATGATCCCTCATTGCATGAGATTATCCGTAGTAAGGATTTAGTCATGGATGGTCGTCCAGTAGAAGTGTGTGATTTTTGGAATGGGGAATTTGATCCACACCTTGTTAGTAACCACCTTCTCACAGTTGTGGGTGCCCTGGGAACCCATCTTCTCAATAAGCTGGGTCGTAGTCTTAACAAAGAAATTCTTACCATTGGTGCCTTTCCAACACCGCTCATCTCTCCTATTAACATAGGGAAGGAAATTTGATCGTTGGATCTCCTGAATCCCTTTCACGACTTCCCTGATAGGTTCATTTATTATTCTAAAATTGATCTTCTTCCAATCTTGGGCTTATGTACTGGAGGAAATGAAGTATGCAACCTTGAGCCCGAATCTACTATCAATCAAATGCTTGGTAGGGATCAAAACTGGATTACTAATGAGGGGGGAATTCCTGACCTAGGTATCTTCCCAGAAGTTGATGTTGGCCCCATTCCCTAGATTCCAAGAAGACCCTTCGAGGATGATGTTATGGGTATGAGTGACGGATTTCCAAAAATGGAAACCGTTGCACAGGGGAGGCACTTGGAAAAAGGCCTTTTGCTAAAGGTACTTTATTTTCATGATGTTTACCCATTCAATATTGGCCTTAGTCACTACTCTCCAAGCCTGCTTGCCTAGGAGAGCTATGTTGGAAACTAATATTTGGCTCTAACCAAGATCTCCTTGATCTTTGGAGGAGCAAACTTTATCCCAAGCTACTAGGTGGAGTTTTCTTGAGGCCTCCGATATAGACCAAAGGAACTGCTTTTAAAAATTTTCAATGGATTCTCCCATCGAGCTGATATTTTGAACACAGACATGAAATATGTGGGGATGCTCTACAAGATGGATTTTACCAAAGTTTCCTTCCTTACACTGGTGAGCTAACTTGTTATGGATCTTGTCCACCATGTTTGCCCACATGGTTGTTCGAGCCCTACCATGGAACATGGGGAGCCCAAGGTAAGTGGTCAGAAATTCAGAAATAGAACATCCTAGGATTCTGGCAATCTTGGACTATCTTTTGGCTGGGGTATGGATGAAGAACAAATTGCTTTTAGTGTAATTGATTTTTTGGCTAGCAGCTTCCTTGAAGCGGTTGAGAATATCCTTGATCACCTTGGCATCTTCTATCGAAGCCTTAGTAGCCATCAACGTGTCATATACAAACTACTGGTGAGTGGTGGGGGGAATCCTGGATGTTGCCTTGATCCCAAAAATCTAACTACAGGAGTAGGCCTCCTTAATAGTTCTCCCAAAACTCTCTACTAGGATTATGAATAGAATGGGGGATAGAGGGTCACCCTGCCTCAGGTCCTGAGAAATCGAGAAGTAACCCACAATAGAACTATTTACCATGATATAGAACCAAGAAGAGGAAATGCAGTTGTAGATTAGGTTTACCCAAGACTCATGGAACCTAAAATTGAGAAGGATTTGGCTGAGGAATTCCTTATTGACTCTGTAAAAGGCCTTGTTGATGTCCAGCTTGAGGAAGAAGGTAGTCGTGTCTGAAACCTGGGCTGAATGGATCAATTTATGGATGGTGATGAACCCATCAATAATATTGCATCCTTTGACTGTGCTCCCCTAACACGATTCAATTATGGATGAAAGAATGTTGGATAGCCTGGATGCCAGGGCTTTGGTGAGGATTTTGTAAATGACATTGCACAAGCTGATGGGTCGGTAATCAGAGAGGGATCAAGAATTGGACCCTTTGGGTATGAGAGCCAAGAAGGTGGAATTCACATATCTAGGAATGGACCTAGAGATTTGCATTTCCCTAATGGCATTAGAAATATCCTACCCCATGATGTCCTAGAAGGTCTAGAAAAACCTGGGTGAGAACCCGTCCGACCTAGGGCTTTGTCAGGCTTCATGGAAAAGAGGGCTTGATAAACTTCATCTTGGGATATGGGGCTAAGGAGAAAATAATTTTATTCCTGGGAGATGATTATGGGGATGATGGATAGGAAGTATTACATGGCCTCGGGGGCTTGGGTCAAGCTGGAACCTAGGAGGCTCCTGAAATGATTGATGGCTTCCTCTCTGATTGCATGGATATCCGAAATGGTTGGTCCATCCTGCAAGACAAGGATTTTCATCTTATTTGCACTCATATGGCTTTTCACATTGCTTGAGCCAAAGTTGTCTTGACTTCTGGCACCAAAAAGTTTCCTCCTTGGTGAGGATTTTGTGGTACTCAGACAATAAGGCACTCTCCTCATCCCTAAGACTGTCACTGCCTTCACTTTTCTGAAAGAACTCAATCTGGTTGATTCGAGATTTGACCTATTGTTTGTCTTCGAAGATGTTCTCGAAGGTTTCCTTATTCCAATTTTTCAAGTTCCCTTTGATGAACCTAATTTTTTGGGTTACTTGGTTAATAGCATACCCTAGGAATTTTTGAATCCACCATGATTGTATCAAGCCCTTGAGATCCTTGTGGTTAATCCACATTGCTTCAAACTTGAAAGGGGTCTTGAACTATGGTCTAGAATATGATTCCAGGATGAGGGGACTATGATTAGAGCCTATATTTGGGAGGGCTCACAAATTGGCATCCCCAAAGTAGGGGAGGGCTTCCTAGGAAAGCAAAAAAAATTATAGGCACTCTTGGATCAGATTGGTGCCCTTCCTTCTATTTCTCCAAGTGAAGAGGGACCCCTAAAGTTGGACATCCATAAGAGCGTTGGAATTAATGAAGTTTATTAGGTTTGCAGTATCTCTGTGAGTGATGTTGTTCCCTCCATTTTTGCCCTTGAGGTACAAAGTAGAATTGAAGTCCCCTACCAGGATCCAAGGATTTCCTTTGAATACCTATCTCATTGAAGTAAGAATTTTCCATAGAGCTTCTTTGACTACAAAGGTGTTTGGGGCATAGAAATTTGACATCACCCAAGAATTCTGGGACTCAGTATCCTAGAACAAGATTTTGCTTACCCTATCATGGCCTTAAATAAGGTTTCTTTGGAGCTTGGCAAGATTCCAGAGACATAGGAGCCCTTTCGACGTCCCAGAAGCCAGGGAATGAATGAAATCACAGTTTTGCCAAATATTTCTAGCAATGTTAGGGGACCATTGATCACCCAATTTTGTTTTTTGAATGAGAAAAATGGTTGGATTATGTTCTCTCATCATGGTTGCAACCAGTCTCTATTTGGCTACCCAATTTAGACCTCTCGCATTCCAGGAGAGGACTTTCATTTCAAACTCTTGGAAATTCTCTTGCCCCTTTTCCTTGCTGAGCAGGGTGTTTGGATCTTTGAATTTCGTCTTTGGAATTGTTTGTTGATTTTTGAAATAGCATTCTCTGGGTTCCATTGGCTATATATTCAACCGTATTTTTGTTCCTTATGTCTGAATTAGAGGGTCTTCCTCTCTTTTTTTCCCATCCTAAATTCACCATGGATTTTTGGGAGCTCCGAGATATCTTGGGACTACTTTGCTCAGGGGATGACTGGTCCTTGGCTTCGTCATTAGCAGAGACAGAGTTTGAGTACACAGGATAGGCTGGGTATTCAAGACCCAAGTGGGGGGATGAAGGATGAGAGAGGGGAGTCAAGCCTTGAGGGATTCTCAAGGAAGTGGGGGCACCAAGGATGGGGGGAGGATTATGGATGGGGGCGATAGGGGGGCAAACCAAGGGAGGTCGATGGAACAATAGGATGGTCATTGGTTTAGAGGTGGCTAGGATGTCGCCTTCCTCACAATCCTCACTGATAACAGAACTATGCAAAGGATTGAATTTATTGATTAGAGGAATAGAGGTACTTGCCTTATGATTGAGCAGGCCTAAAGGGGGTATGGAAATAACTTTGCTGGCCACAAACAAGATAGGTGGGGGTTGATGCTACATCTTCTTTGACTAGTCCCTAGTGGGTTTTGACTATGGCAGGATCTAGATTTTGGGGCACTACGACTAAAGATGGCCCTAGGATTGGCACTCAAGGTAAAAAGTTGGCTTATTTTCATAAAAGAGTGGTTTCTTCCAGTTGAAGTTGCCATAGATGACGTTTAGGTGGTCTAGAAGCTAGCTTTCTAGGTTCACATTCATGCAAATGTAGGCTTGGGTTAGTCAGGTTTTTGCCCAGGTGGCCGGATCGATAGCCACGAGCTCGTCGATCACCTTAGAAAGATAAAGCAAGGCATATTCATAGAAGAAGTGTGCTGGGAGATTTAGAAGTCTAACCTATATGGGGATGAAATTGATGTTCTAGGAGATGGGGTTGAAGTCTGGTTGCCATTTTTGAGGAACAGACTTTACCTTCCATAGAACCATGGCCCTCTAGATAAGATGCACTCTGAATCTTCATGGGAATTGAGTTGAGTCATGAAAAAAACCCTTATCATTGTCGAGATCTCCAAGTTGCCGAGGGTTTTCCATTTTGAAGTTT
Organism: Wollemia nobilis; assembly: GCA_028583015.1. Taxonomy (NCBI): domain Eukaryota; kingdom Viridiplantae; phylum Streptophyta; class Pinopsida; order Araucariales; family Araucariaceae; genus Wollemia; species Wollemia nobilis. Next base: position 1,935,631 of record JAQPPZ010016414.1, read on the forward strand.
CTCATATATGAATAACATCTATGTCAATTCGCCCACCAATGAATTTTACTACCAAGGAGTTGGTAACCCGGGATTCATAGTTTTCCATGAGGGATTTAGGGCATAGAACATTATTCCCTTGCATGATGAATTCGCTGGCTATAGATGACATAGGAATTATTTTTTTTGGAGAAAGTCAGAAAAGGATGGCTTGTCATCTGTTGTTGAAACCTCACTTGGGATATGGGGCCATTTCTTGGCCATGGTACTAGGACTGACGGAGCACTCAACATCTCTGCTGCAACGATCAGGATCTAAGTGTGTCGCCATAGGGAGTACCTGCAAAAATAATTTTGCTAGTAGAACCCAATTTTGGAAGTCAAGGAAGGCACTCGGCTAGCCCTAGGAAGCGATAGGAGGATGGGCGGAGGGCAGGAAACAATCCACCAAGGAAAAATGCGGAATCAAAAATTGAAAAAGGAGGGAAACGGACGGTCAAACACCAAACCCACAAAAAGAGCCGAAAGCTGCCAAGATTTTATAAGAACATTTAAAATCACAACCTTTCCATTTGAGGATATTTTTATCTTACAAATATATATATGCTTAAATTATTGGGGTATATATGTTATATATACCTATATAAATATGCAAATATGTAAATATATAATTTATTTTTGGTTTTTTGTGTTTTTTTTTATTTGAAAGCAAAGTAGAAAATAGAAATTATAATATTCTAAATATTATACTTTAGTCTTCCTAAAAGAGCCTATAGATATCATTGATAGGTTCAAGCTCTTTAGGTGACATATAATGTTCTTCCTCAAACTGAAAATTGGCTTTCAAAAATTTAACAAAATGGGCTATGGTGATACTATCAATTTTAGAGTTCTACATATAAAAGTATAGTTCATGCCAATACTCACGATAATGGACTGCCCTAGGAGTTTTGTGGAATTTTTTTTATTTTCCAATACTATTTCTTGATCTTCCATGTGTGCTAGAAATATGTGTACTGTTATGTCATTTTCAATGTAATCATCAAAGGTATAAACAGTTGAATAAACACTTGTTTTTTTATCCATTAACCACCTCACATACCCTTTGAATATAAAAATAGCGAGAAGCATTCGAGATCTATGATTCTGGTTATGTCAATTTTTCTAATTTGGCTAAGTCTTGGTGTGTTGGCTTTTATAATGTCTAATATTTTCCAAAGTTCAGTCCACTATTCTTGAGATGGAATACTAGAATTTTCAACTATTAGAGAGATTTCCTATGTAGATAATAATGTTCTAACATTTATGCTTACGAATCTTCCTATGTTGAAGTCTAACATCTAAGAAATAAATCTAGAATGTGCAAATTTGACTAATGATATTTTTGGTTTTTGTTTTTTTTATGTTTTTTTGTGTTTTATAAATTAGAAAGATGCCTATGTTATTCACATTGGGTTCACCAAATAATGTAGCTCTAAAATTATCACACTCCTTTCCTCCAGGCTAATGGATCCACACCTCGAAGGGGAATGAGAGAATAGTAGGTCTACACCTCAGAGGAGAGGCACTTGAGGTCGTGCCTTCTTTGGTGATTTTTTAATGAATTATTTAGGGTTCACCAGGAAATATTTCTTGGCAATTTCCATACCTAGGGTTGGGAGGTTGTTTGATATGTTCTTTTTATTTGCTCACAATCACCTAGTTTTGGCCAAATGCAACTATGCTATACTAAATGCACTCTAGATTTCAATAAATATAGAAAGCAATGATTTACAAAATGTAAAATGATGTAATTACTTAATTATGAAGAGATTATACACTCTTACTCAACCCGGATGGTTGATGTAGATTATGTTTACTTGATGTAGGTAGGATTGGATGCTGCAAGGCAAGATCAGATGTATGATCAACGATCGTATCCACCTATCAACGATCGACAAATTCAATCACAGTAGAAACCTATAGTTTCATAAATACAATGCAAAAAAATAGAAACTTGCAATATGTTGTGGGTCTTGTTAAGCAAAGGTTAAATCATATAAAGACTTAATGAATGCTATTCTTGAAGAAAAAAATATGGATATGAACTATGATATGCAAAATGATGCAATTGAATGCAAATATGGTGAACACCAAGAATGATACTAACAATTTCTATGCTACATGCAGTGATAGATGATAAGTATGATGCTAAAATGCAGATTTGAGATCAAAGAATGCAAACCAAAACTTGGAATTTACCCCCAAGAAGCTTGTGGACTAGATCATATGTAGTAGAGAATGATTGGATACTAACTAAGTGATATCATAACTACAATCATAAATCATAACCACACACACAGAGTGATCATACTTTTGAACCTGCAAAAATACAGAAAAATAATGAAGACTAATGCAAAAATTAGGTAGCTAGAATTCAAAATTTGATTAGCGAGTTAAGAGGAATTCAGGGGGAGGATGCCTAATAAAAAAGCTAAGCAAACTGGAGAATTTGGGCTAAAAAAAAATGGGTTACAACCTCTTCCAATTTGGGACTGATCGGTGGACCCAATCTAGTAATTGTCACGCAGTTAGATGGATAGATAAAAAAGTGTTGCAACTTAATTTATCATTTTACTAATTTGAGTTTTTCTATTTTTGAATGAGATCGTACTTACAATTTTGTACATAATATGGCTATCAGAGATCGTACTTACGATCTCATCAAGTTTAGAGCCGATATCACCAGGAGGACACAGAAATCGAGGCAAAAATCTTAGGAGTTAATTTTTTGTGTCTTTTGACTTAATGTGAATTAATGTGAGTCAAGTTTATGGTTTTATAGTTCTTCCCTTTTTATCACTAATGGTCATTCTAGTTGGAACATTTACATTGATGGAAACTAACTTCTTTGTGATTTCGTTCTTTATTTTGCTCTATGTTCCAAAATGCTAAGGCACCTTTGAAAGACTATGTTGCAAATTGTGTATTTCTTTCTTCATTGAATTTCTAATACGTAATTTTTTAAGAGACATAAAATTATCTTTGTGTTTCATAATACATTCTCTTGGAATACTTATAATGCTACAAAGGGCTTCAATAGGCTATGAGACTTATATATTTAAAATCTTCTTCAATATTGTTTTCAATATCTTTCAAATGACTTCAATGGGATATATTTCATGAACCTTCTATATTTTCAATCTTTTCAATATTCTTTACAATGTATTGTAATTGGCTTTAATGTACTTTTCAAAAGGAGCTTTTATGACTTCCTTTTTTATAACCTTTAAGGATATTTTGCTTCCTTTTCTTACCTTTTTAAAATGGTAATTCTTTTGTTTCTTGCTGAGCTTGGCTTCATTATTTTAGGCTTCATGACATTTGAATTTGAAAGGGGTTCAAATCCTTTTGAATGATTTTGTTTTTTTATATGTGTTTCATGTCATGAATCTTCTTGAAAGTACCATGGAATTTTCCTTAATGGACATAATTTACATAGGTTAATTTTTACCCTTGAAACTTCTTTTCTTAGGCGTAAATTTTTCTCAAATAGAGTGCACTTTGGGTTTCTATGTGTCAAATATAGGGAAGGATCAAAAGGATAATTCTTTCTTCCTTATACCTACTATGATACCACATATTGATATTAATGCTTTAAATTATTTTATTATAGAATTTAATATTATTTAAGTACATAGAACACATATTTTAGGCATAACAAACCTTCAATCAAACTTGCAATTGCCCTATCCCATACTACATGTGTGTACCTTGTGAGGAGTGGCTATAACACTTTTCTCACATGACACTTACACTCTAGCTTACATGACACTTGTGCATTTCTTGCACATTAGCACTTATATATAATGGGAAATATAAATCATACTTTAAGCTATAGACTCAACCCTAATATATTACATATTTACAAATGTACCATGAAGGTACCATGGAGGTATATTAGCATGTACCAAATAATGTATTATACCTTAAAACTTTCTCATTAATAATTTCTATAAAATTTTAATGAATGGTTTATTCTGTAAAGAGTTGTTTTGCTATCTATATTTCTCATTATATTATCATTTCTTCAATTCATGGAATGCTGATATATGTGTCCTTATTAGTTATTGTTTTACAACATATGATGATATTTGATCTATTAGGAATTTTAAATTGATTGAGATAATGAGACTCTCATAATTTTTATCTCTTGATGTTTTTGAATTCATTCCACTTTAAGTCCTAGCTTCTAACCTTACACATTTTTTACTTTAGTCTACAACCCCTATTTTTTGTTAATTTAGCTAGAATCATAAGAACCATTCTACGCTAAAATATGACTCAAAAAACCCCAATTTTGGGTTTGCCAATCATGGACAAATTATTTAATGTGAAACTCATCCTCTTAGGTAGATTTTGGACCAAGAAGTTCAATCCCCACTTCTACTTGATCCAATATTGAATCTTTGAAAAACTTGTCCAATATCCATATAACCTACATATTAAACCTCTAATTTTAAGAATACTTATAACATGCTTGATCATATCATCCTTGATAATCACCTTTGGTGTAACAAATACTTCTTATATTGGACTAGCCATATATTCACTCTTCCTCTTGTATCTAACTTGCACATCGATACTTCCAACGAGGACATCCTAACATCCAATAACCCCTATTTTTTCATTAATTTAGCTAGAATCATAAGAACCAGTCTACTCTAAAAGATAACTCAAAAAACCCCAATTTTGGGTATGCCAATCATGGTCAAAGTATTTAATGTGCAACTCATCCTCTTAGTTAGATTTTGGACCAATAAGTTCAATCCCCACATCTACATGATCCAATTTTGAATCTTTGAAAAACTTGTCCAATATCCATAGAACCTACATATTAAACCCCTACTTTTAAGAATACTTATAACATGCTTGATCATCTCATCCTTTATAATCACTTTTTGTGTAACAAATACTTCTTAGATTGGACTAGCCATATATTCACTCTTCCTCTTGTATCTAACTTGCGCATCGATACTTCCAACGAGGACATCCTGACATCCAATTGGGGATTTCAAATATGAATTTTTGTCTAAGATACCAAGAATTTATAGCATGTTTTTTCTTTAGTTTTCACAAATATCTACAACAAGAAAAGGTGAGGCTTTTTCTTGGTTAGTGAGTAGTTCAATTTTCATATAATAGATGATTTAAAATTTTACCATCTAAAAACTAACATATAATATTATAAAAAAGCTAATAAAAAATTACTAGTGAATATAAATATATAAAAAATGGTATTTGAACATTTAGAAATAAATAAATAACTTAATAAAAAAATGAGTTAATTTACAAATGTTATATAGAAAAAATCAAGTGCAACTAAAGAATACCATTTTGTTCTTGTACATGAGCATCACTCATGTGGATATTTTATCCCATAACCCTTTATATTTAGATGGAGTACAACTTCAAGAGACAAAATGGATTGTAGTGAATAAATCTTATTATGAGTGACACTTAATGCATAATGCTTTTAAAAATGTTAATAAATAATATAATTTTTTTTTTCAATGGGTTGTGTGGGATTGAAATGAGCCAAACCACTAGTACATCATGACTAGACATTTGGAATTTTGTATATGTTGCATGGAAAGTTTAGAAGCCCATTCTTCTTATTGAATTTTTACGAACTAAATCATTTGAGATAATTCAATTTGATTATATAAGTTCTTTTTATGATTTATGGATTATTATTCATTAAAGAATAAACCATCCTAAAGAAGTAAAAATAATTCCATTTCCCTTATTTATTAGCTTTAATATTTTTTTAAGCTTCAAACTCATCTATAAGTAAATTAATAGTTTAATTTATATTTATTTCCATAATGATAATTAATTTATAAAGGATGGAGTGTTTTTATGCATATGTATAACCATGTTTCACTCTAAAATGATTTAAAAAGTCCATGCACTTTCTGATAAAAGTACATGAATGCCCCACTTATGAAGATTTAAAATATTCATCATATCAAAATAATTTCTACTTTGAATTATTGAGTTGTATATATCAAATAAATACTTATATGGCTTTCACTTCCATTGCATGTCATTTAGTAAAGTTGAAAGGAAATTAGAAGAATATTTTGTTTTAAAATATGGGTAAATGAATACTTGATATCTTAAAGTTCTTGGAAATATAATAATAACTTTTCATATAGTTGATCACTCTAACAAGTAATAATATGAATAATTTTTTCTTATGTAAATAGAATAACCTACTTATCCATTTATGTGTTTTGTACTTTTAGATGTGTATGCATGAAATGACTATTATTGTAACATATAAAAAAGTTGTATCATGTGTGTGTATGAAACATGATATTGAGTTAATGTAGATTAGGATTCTATTCCTTATTAGGATTTATTATTTCTAGTGAGAATAATGGAAGGAAAAATTAATTTCAGCACTTTGTTAAATTAGCACTTAATTTCCAACCTTAATTAATAATGAAAAAAATAAAACATGTGTTAGCCTAAATTATTGCATATAATTTACTATATTGTCTATATAAATGAATATTAAAGTGGTATTGACTTAAGAATTATCTAATATGAATACTTTTAATGCAAGTATAAATGGTTTAATTTAAAAGATAGTGATTTTAGCCTTGCATAATAGACTGTTTTTAGGCTCAATTCTTAAATAAAGTAATAATAATGATATTTATATCTTTACTAAAGAGAATTTAGTAATTCATACTAATTTTAGAATCCCAAGAAGTTGTTTTTTACATTGAGTATAAGATGGATCCAAATAAACGATACACCTTGACATAATATTTAATGCCTACATAAAGCAACATATTAGGATCATAAAGTTAAGAAAAATAAATCAATACGATCTACAAACCTAATAAACATATCATATTAAGGAATATAAATGCAAATAGATCTATTGTTAAATAAAACAATGGTGACTATTTGAAATTTCATGCATATTTGCTTCATTTTAATGATAAATATTTTATAGGATGGAACATGTTTTAGATATACAAAATCCCCCATAAATGATGGTCTTCCTACATAGTATTTTGAGAAGGATTGGTCTATCAATCCCATTTAGCTACTAATCCTTTATATAATACAATGTACGAAGTGCTTAAATGTCTATTCTATCCTCAGTATAGAAAGACCTTTCATTACCTAGATCTCAATTAATTATAAAGTACCTAGATCCTAACAAAGATTCAATTCAATATAATCCTATGTTAGCATGGGATTCTTGCATTATTTTATTTATAATGGGATATCATCTTTAATTTTTGTAAATCTATCTTCATGAGAACATAAAACCTACCTGCCTAGATTTAATTTAGAGAGCAAATAGAAAAACCACATGCCTTTCAAAATAGATTGTAAAGTTGTCATCATAAGTAGTAGAACATATATTAAAAATCAAAACCAAATCCATTGGTATATTTTCCTTTATATTTTATGCACACATATAACAAGTGAAATCATGAACCAATAGCAAGAAGTTGTGCATAATAAACTAGGTAATTTAGACCAATATCAAGTCTTACCATTTCAATTTGCTAGTGTGCAAGTTTTTATTGGTCATTATCAATGTTAGATTTTGAAGCTAAATACTTAAGATAAATTAACCATGATATCTAAAATAAAGTTGCAATACAAGATATATGATACTAGCAAAATACTGAACATATAAAACTCATAAATAACTTCAGAAACAACTCATATAAAATCCACTAACAAATGCTCATAAAAATTGTATCTCAATTGAATAAAAATCTCAAATACACCATACTTCTACACACTCCATCTTATCTCTCTATATGTCATTATATCTCTCGCATACACTCATAGGCACATATATAAAGGAATGTGACTCTTCGTATGGATAACTCTTGGCCTTCACTCTTCTAGAGACTCTTCATATTCCTATTCTATGGAATCATGTCCACATGGACTATTATGCACATTTACATTGCCAAAGAACTTTGCATACTTTTGCATTTATTACATTGCATAAAGTAAATACTTACACTCTAATCTAGGACTCTCTTTCCAAATATAAATATGTACCATAGGTGGTACATTAGCATGTAACAAATAATATAATATATTCTAACACCCCTCTGTATTACATTATTTGGTTATTGAAGACTTTTAGTCTTCAGTATGGTCTTCATCATATTTCTAGAACTTTTTCTCTTCTTTTTGACTTTCGTCATTCTTCTCCTTGTTTGTATCACGATCAAGAAAATGATTAGTATATTGATAAAATACTATATTTTTTGAAATTTCTTTAGATTCATGTTCTTCTGTAGTTTTTATAGTTCTTGAATTTCTTGTATTTCTTCCACTAATTGCCTCTTTTGATTTCCTTTAGTACATTGTAGTTGAGTTTGACTGTACTAACGCTAAAATTGTTGATGATGTGGTCTATATTGATTCTGATATTGTCTTGGTTCAAACAACCTATTTGATTGGCTTTCTAAATTTTTTTGATTCCCTTAATACTAATTTCTTGAATTGAATCTACAATAATTTTTACTATGCCCCCTTTTTTCTACAAACTTGACAATATCTATCTTTCCATTCTATTTTGTTTGTTGATAATGAAGCACCAATTCCTTATGGATTATATTTTGAGACTAAGGAATTGTTCGTAATTCCATATTTGATTGAATTATCCACTTCATATTCTTATTGTATATTTACTAATTCATCAAACAAAGTATTTTACTTAGAATTTGTAAAGATGTGACTAGATGCTTGTAGCCTTTTGGAAGATCCCTCAATATTACATGAACAATAAACTTGTCTCCTAAGTTTTATAATTTTCCTTTTATATCTACCACTTTTCTTAGAAATAATTCTATACTTTCACCACTATTGACTTTTAGAGAATGCAATTGGGTCTGAAGATTCAAGAGAGTGATTTTATTATTTCCTTCAAATATTTTGGCTAAAGTATTCCATGCTTCTGTAGAAGTTCCTACTGAACTAAATTTTTGTATATCATTTGTAATTGTAAATGTTATTATCATGAGTTCTTTAGCTTCATATTCCTCATATTTTTGAATTTCCCTAGCATATTTAGTAGGTTTAGGTTTTGCTCTTTTAATAATCTCCCAAAGTTTTTCTACTATCAATAATCTCACCTTGTTTTCCATGAGGTTTAATTAGGACCTTTGAGTAGTTGATATTCTGAAATAAATCATTTATTTGATATCATGAGTAGACTATCTTATATCTCCCTAGTTTATTTTATCAAACAATTGATGTAATCAAATTTTCTAGTCTTTATTTCTCCTTTATTTCAATATAACTCTTCAATTCTATGTTTTGTAGAATACCTTGTATCTCCCTAGTGTTTGAATGATAATATAATTTTTACAACTTATTTTCTTCAAAATAACACTTTAATTTCCTCTTATCAATCAATAATTTGGATGCAATCTCAATATTTTAGGTCTTCAAATTTATGTCTCTTCCAATGTTGAATTAACGACTAAATTATCAATGCAATTTTTACTTTGTCAAAATTTCTATGTTAAATTCCTTTTATCTCTCAAATTTCAAGAATATATTCCCAATTCTAAATTTCATTAAACAAGGTTGATGTTGAATTCCTTATAAATCCAAATCTAGAAATTTAGAAACTCTATAAAAGAATATTTGCAAGTTTCATATTCCTAATTTGATGTAGGACACCTTCTTTCTCAAAACTTATCAAATTCCAAATATTTCAAATTGTTTTGTAAATCCAAATGATAAAATTATAAAACTTTAAAAATAATTACTTCAAATTTCAAATAAATCTTCAAATATTCATAAAACTTTCAAATTGCAATAATCATATTTCTAAGGTTTTAAATAATACTTCAAGGTCTTATCTCTCCAAATATAATTTCAACTTCACCTTACATAATAATAATATCTTTTAATCTTGTAAATCCTATCTTGGCTTATAATAAATTTCAAAATAAAATATACTACCTCCAAAAACTTGAGGTTCTCATTTGTTGTTGTATTCTAACCTGCTTTAGAAAATAGCCACTCTCTCTCCTCCTTGAATGGTCAACTATCCTCCACATTATTCCAAGGCACTTCAAAACCTTAACGTACATCCTCCTTGTTGTAGTAAATGAGTCTATGCTATTATATTTACATCCCATGGAATAAATGGGTACTCTAAGATATTCTATCTCCCTTAGTAACGACTAGCTTCTTTAATGACAAGTAACAAATGGAACCATAACTCTTCCTTCCTATTTCTTGCGTAACCTGAAACTATTCTCCAAATTCCAATTATTTGTGGTGATCTTCCTTCCTTGTGACAGGTGGCATAAGAATGTTTATAATATTATTCAACCTTGCAAATAATTTTTTAATACCTCATGCTTCAAGTAACATTCTATTTTTCTTAGCTACTTTCTTTATCTTCTTCTAACACTTGGTTGTGTATGTAACATTCTCAAAAAACCAATGTAACATTACAAGGAACATTACAAATGTCTATTCTTTGCTTCCCTTCTTGGCAGTTGTAAAAACCTAGCCTTTTCAATATAAAAAACTTCTTTTCTTTTGTTGTTTATGTTTTTGATTTTTCAAATAGTGATTCCTCTTATCCAATGGTGGATCTTCTCCACTTAGGTGCTCCTCTATGGATGGCTATCAACTATGGCTCTTCTCCTATAAGTGGTGGCTCCTATATTCTATTCTATGGCTATCCTTCTAGGTAGTATTTGGAAAAAATCCCCCTATGCTTCAACATAACCTTGGCTCCCCTTTTATGGTGCTCAAAATTTGCTATTCAGTGGTGCTTTATTTGGTGGATCTACCACCCTTTTTGGTGGATATTGTTCACCAACATTTTCTAAAATTTTGGTTCTCCTCTAGGTTTCTTTAGCACGTTAAATATGCCTTAACTTTGAGCACTATTCGACCTTTCTTTTAATCAATTGATATTAGAATAAATTTGCACTTATTTTATTATAAAAAACATCATATAATACTTTTCCTTATCACTTCCTTTTAGCACTTTTTAACTCTAATTATTGTTGTTATATTTTACAGGTTTTAGAATGATAATGTTCCCTTCCTTGGTTTGGAGACACTTAATTTAGACTTCCTTTTGCTAGATTTTAACAACTCTAATATGATTCTTCAAAAAATTTGAAATAACTATTTTTAATACTTGTATAAGAACTCTTTTATAGCATCAATATTACACACCTCTTATGGCCTCCTTTGTAGCTAGTATTCTTGGTAATTTGTTGTCTAGAATTTATGTATTTTTGCAGTTGCACTCCTTTTTATTTTACTGCTCAAGAATCATCAATTTGGAGCTCTAATTGCTACTGAAAATGTTTTGTCTTTACCCTTTAATTTTCTGCCCAAAAAACTAATTTTTGGTACTTCAATTCTCCTTCAAAATTGTTCTCTCAAACTTTGACATTTGCAACTATTAGTGCTTCCCAAATGCTTACTTCTCATTGCCAAAATTTGTAGCAATTATCCTCCTTCAAATTCTACTAAATCCTCTTGTGATTTGCTACCCAAAGTTCATCCAAATCCATCCCTAAAATCCTTTAAAATGCAGCTCACTTTTCTCCTTCTATTTCTGCCCAAAATTACAACTCAAATCTCTCAAATTGCTGCTTACAAAATATGATGCTTGGATGTCCAAGAATCTTCAAATTTGTTGTCTTGTTTTAGTTTTAGGCCTCACTTCAAATTTTCATTTAATAATGCTTCAAAATCCTTATAAATCACATCTCTATGCTTTCTCAATTTTCTATCCTATGACCATTCAGCTTCTACATCGAAAATCAGTAGCATCCTCCTTTAAAAATCAGCCTTCAAAGTCTTCATGGATGTCCTCAAACTTCTCAAAATTTTGGCCTCTTCAATTCTTCTTCCTTATTCAATATTCTTATCAAATTTTGACATCAAATATGATCTCTTTCTCTATCCTCTTGCTCAATAATTTAAATGTATTGAGGTCTTCAAAAAATTTCTCAAAAATTGGCAAACTTTTTGCCAAATCATTCTTCATTTTGGGCTTGTTGTCAAATGGAAATAATTGTCCCAAATTATTCTTTTCAGGAGATTCTCCTGCTTGGAATATTTTGTAATGAAATTTATTCAAGTCTCCTTCAATGGTAACTTCTTCAGCTTTGCGATGAGGTTTTATCTAACCTTCTTCTTCATCTCCAAATTCTCTTAAGACCTCTTCTCTTGGGTCTTCTAACTTAGCAGCTTCTCAATTATTTCTATCAAGACTTCAATGAAATATTACCTTAGTTTATTAAATATTACAACTATAGAAATTTTGCAATGAGATCTCTTTATTGGATCTCCAAATTTTGGTGCTTCTAAGGAATTTTTTATAGTCCTTCTCTATATTCAAATATTCAATCTTCTATCTTCCACATTTGGAAGTTCTTCAATGTGATCTCTTTCTTAGATATCTTCAACATTCGATTTGTAGTCTTCAATAAATAATCTTCAATATTCAATGGGGCCTATTATTGCACCTCCTTAATCTCTAATGTCTACTCTTTTGCTACATCTCAAAACTAATCCCTACAGGAGGAAAGCACATAGAATTTTATGTAACTGAAGATGAAATTATTCTCTATCCACTGTATAAATCTTGTTAACTATTGAGTATTAGGTTTTCACAACAAAATATTAGATAATAGTAACCAAATACATTCAAATTTCCATAATTCTAGAGTCAATAAACTTCACTAGCTATTCTTGAAACTAGTGAAAGCAAATCTATGTTGAGTGCTAGTCTTCATGAGTTTTCCTCCAACCTTTTGGAAATAATCTAGCCAAATATTAATCTGGAATCTTTTTCTTTCTATAAAAATTTTCAATAGGATCTCATTTTAGGGTCTCTTAATATCATAAATATCAAGGTCTATATTCAAGACCTATAAATTTATTTCTATTCTAATTTTATTCTTGGAATAGGTAACTCTTTAAATTTTTTTGGTTTCCTTCAACACGGTGAGAAATACTATCTTCTATGATTTCCTTTTCTAGAGGTAATTTCTTCACCTTCACTAGTTTCTCCTTAACCAATGGAAATATCCTTTGCAACTTAAAAACATGTGCAATATAAAACCTTGTTGTGGCTTTGATACCACTATTAGCTTTTGAAGCTAGATACTTAAGATAAAATTACTGCAAGATCTAAAATAAAGTTACAATATGAAATATATGATAATAGAAAAATACTAAACATTTAAAACTCTTAAATAACTTCATAAATAACTCATATAAATACCACTAACAAATTCTCATAAAAATTGCATCTCAATTGAACAAATATCTCAAATACACCATACTTCTACACACTCCATATTATCTCTCTATATGTCAATATATCTCTTACATACACTCATAGACACATATAATGGAATGTGACTCTTCATATGGGCTGGCTCCCTTACTAATCTAATTCAGTTTAAGCTTAGGATAATAGAAAGAGATGGGAAATGAAAAAAATGAATGGGGATTATATCTATAATCCAAAAATATATGGTGGGGATAAATTAGCAACTAAAATTTAAATCAAGTTTTAATCAACATGTAACAGGAAGAAAAGCATAGGAACCATTCATATATTGCAAGAATAATTTCCAATGAACATTTCAACATTCAGTTCTCTACCAGAAATTAAATTCAAAAATGCAGAATTTAAATTTACTTTACAAAGATCATTAACTTAACATAAATGAAAGGTAGAAAATAATTACATACAATGCTACTCCAGGAAAAAAAGCCAAATATCTTTCTATTGATGCTAATAACCCAAATTTTTTTTTGGTAGAGTTTCTATCCTCCATTACATCAAAATGCTTAGTATTTATAGAGGATTTCACCTCTAAAATTAAATGCATATTAAAATAAAATGTAAGCTATTCAGATACCAGCAAGAGTAATTCTCTCCTAGGTATCAACAATGCTCGAATCAAAATATTTTTTAGGAAGCAACGATCCCATTTTGGTGGGAAGCACTAAAGAAATCAACAATAAGCGATAATGGAAAATCATTCCAGGATTCAGTGCATTGGAACACAACAATGTCTCATGAAGACCAAGAGCTTACTGCTTTGTCATATTATACCTTGGAACTTTATCTTCTCCAGGAAGACCCAACGATAATTAACTTTATTTTGAAAAGAGTAAAATTAGTAATCTTGGTAACTTTTCAGCAGGGATTCTTGAAATATCACTTTCATTGCACCAATAATTAAATTTGATCAATATACAACCTTTCCCAAAAAATATTTGCAGCAATGGCGCCTCTGGAAGTAACTTTGTTAATAAGAAGAGATAAAATTTGATTTTGCCCAGGCAGTGGGGTGAAAAGACTTTTTGTTGTAATCAGGGGTGAAAGTGATTCACTTCATTGATAGTTTTTATTAAAAATAGGGTTCACCCTTAATTTTATTAATTTCACCCCAAAACCATATTCTCTCAAAAATTTCAGCCAATAATGTTGTCTTACTTGAATTGAGGGCAAAAAATGAAATTGCAACCCAAAGGAGGGAAAAAATGAGTTTCATCCCAAATTGCGACAACTTTGACTTTGACCAGCCCATGATGATGCTCTTTATTGACTTTCACTCTAGAACTATGCACTTTCATTGAGTTTGCCCCATCATGGGTGAAATCCTTAAACTTACTAAAAATAAGGTGAAATTACCTGGGAAATGCCTTCATCATCTTACATGCTAATTTTAGAGCGAATTTGAATTTGAATCACACATGCTTTCTTCCCAAATGACATCTTCTCATTATTTGCACTTTGAAAACATATTCAACTTGTAATTCACCCAAAATAATGGTAAAAATGATATTCAACTCCTTTCTGGGGTGACATTGACTTTGACTAATTCTTATCCATTATTTTTACCTGAAATTGCCTTAAAATAGAAATTCACCCAAAACAAGGGCAAAAATGCATTGCACCCTCTTTTTGGGGTGAAATTGACTTTGACTTATGCCCATTCATTATTTTCACCCCAAACTTAATTAAAAATAGAAATTCACCCAAAAAAGGGACAAAATCACCTTGAATGCATAATTTCGAGCGAAAGTGCTTAACTTATCTTCTTCTTTACTCGTAAAAATCCTGCCTTCACTTCAACCTAAGCATTTTTCATTCAAACTAGGCACTTTTTACTACATTTGATCCCACTTGGCTGAAAATATCTTAATGATGTCCTTTCATCTAAGAGAGAGGTAAAAATTATTTTTGCCCCTTCTTGGGTTGGAAACATCCTTTCTTCTCTTTGTTGGTGCTTTCCTTTTAAAAATTTCTTTGTTGACACCTTTGATGGCTTTTACTACTCTTTTGACCCTTAGATTTTCTTATGCTATACATTTACCCCTTGATACTTTTCTCACGATTTTCCTTGCCCATGATTTACATCATTTATTTATTGGTAAAACACTCCTTTATTTACATTAGCAAAATCAATAAAAAGAGGAAAGCAAAAATATTATATTAATACAGTAAAGACAAAAGACCAAAAAAATAATTTTATCAATTATATCTTATTCTTGGAGTTTTTACAATCAAAGTTTTATCAAAATTGAGTCTGGAAAATGGAAGGCAACGCCTTCTTTGATCTTCTAAAACAATTATAATTGACTAGCTCAAGACGAATTAAACCAGATAAGCAAATAGACAAGGAGCATGCAACGATAATTGAAAAACAATAATAAGAATATGATTCGCCACTTAAGGTGGGCTCACCCTCGTCGTATAGGCAGAATGCAAATATCGCAAATGATGTTTGATAAAAATATGATAATTTATTTACTCTACACTTGGATAAATAATGATTAAATGTAATGCTTCATAATATAGCCGACACTATATTATTTTAGGTATGTAACATGACTCCCCTCCTCGAAAAGCTTTGTCCTCAAAGCTGGAAATGACTGGAAAATACTTTCAGATTCCTAGGTTGCATCTTCATCTGGTAGGCCCTGCCATTTGATGAGAAATTCTTGGATGTGACGAGAGCTCCGTATGCGTGTTCTGCTTTGTAGAATTGCTTCTGGCTGGAGATATATACGCCCTTCTGCATCTAGTATTGGTAATTCTAACTGAGATTTCACTTTTTGGCCAATCACCTGGGCATGGTCATGGGATATTTGGGGAGGTAGTCCCTTTGGTTCTTGGAAGACCTCTGCATAATGTGCTACGATGTCTCGTAAATATGGAGCAAAAATACCTGAAGTTGCTCGAGATTGCTTTTTCAAACAATTAATTTGATCTATGAATTCGTATCCAACCTTTTGTAATTTTTTCTCCATACTATGAGAGATCACCATCTATGATGGGGGAGTAGTAATACCTTGTAAGCGAATGACCCGTCCGTTTTCCTTCCATTCCACAAATAATTTTTTGAAATTGAAGCTGACCGTGTCTAATGTTTCCAACCATTCAACTCCCAAAATAACATCAGAGTTCCCTAAATTCATTACGAAAAGAGATCCAAACTAGGTATAAGTTCCCATTTTAATGGAGACTTGAGATGTTCTCCCAACACATTGAGCGTTCACCCCGTTGGCTACTAGAACCTAGAATTTGTCTTTGTTGGAAGAATTAATGAATAAATTCAAAGCTTTTGATGTTTTGATGTCGATAAAATTGTGGGTACTGCATGAATCAATTAGCACATTTACATTTTTCTGGCAGATAAATCCCAGTACCTTGATTGTATGGTGGGTTGTTAACCCCATGAGGGCCTGCATAGAAATAACCATTGTATCCTCTTCCTTCTCTTCGAAAACAATCGATAGTTCTTCTTGAATAGGTTCTTCATGGTGGTATTCTTCTTCCTCTTCTCCTTCATATTGAGCGCATTCAATATGAAAGTTTTGTTTTTGTGCACATGCTTGTTCTCTGGGATGTGATTGCGACATTTATAGCAGAAGTATCTTGACGGTTGATCATTTTTGTGAAAAGAGTTGTTGCCATACGAAGGACGACTATAAGTTTCATGCTGTGTATACAACTGAATTCTCTTCTCAGCTAGCTTGGCTAATCTTATGCAATCATTCAACGAGGTTGGATTTTGAATGTCCACATCCACCTTAATATTTTCTTTCAAACCATTGCAAAAAGCTCCTACCACTGTGTCTGGACTGAGGTGTAATGCATACGGTAGTAAATTGGTGAATTCGGAGACGAACTCACTAACTGATCTTTCTTGTTTAAGAGATAACAGTCTTACTATGTATGATGATGTAGCTCCTTCATCAAATATTTCTAAAAAATAGGTAGTGAAATTATTCTAGCAAACAATAGCTCCTTTCTCACGTTTAAGCCATACGAACCATTGGTAAGCCTCAGTGCCTAATTTTGATGCAGTGAAAGGGACTTTATCAAAATACTTAATTTTGTATAAGTCGAGAATGCCTTCCATTTTGGCTATCCAACCACGAGGATCATGACCCTCAAAATTGGGCATATCAATGCATGGAAAATTATTAGGGCCTCTCGATTGGTGATAACTCATATCCCTATCCTGATCTTGGTTATATCACTGTCTATGATAGTGATTCTCATAATTATCTGGATTGCCTATTTGTTGCTCCCAATCTTCATCCTGGTCATCCTTTTCTTCATGCCTTTGTTCATGGGAGTGATTTTGGGGATTAGTATTGGGATTAGGTTGGTTTTGTGCATTCAATAGTTTAGTTAGGGTGACATTAATTTGGTGCATACCACCTAGTAATTCTCGAAGAGCTTCATCAGTGTTAATGGCAGAGTTGCCTGATTCTCCTTGTGTGACGTTGTCGTGAGTTGGGGAAAGGTTAGTAGCCATGGGGTCAACCAGTGGATGATTCAAATTATAACTACCAATTTTTAAAGGAGAAGGAGAATTATTTGTACCTTGGCTTCGATGAGGTCTTCTTGTGTTGTTATTGGTCATCTCCGAGCTTGATAGTCAACCGTCAGGTCCTTTGATCCAACTTCTAGTCATGCACTGTTCAAAATTTCCTGCTTAGTAATCCTTGAGCTTCGATTTCTGTGACAATTCGGTTGAATTTGGTAAAACATTTTGTGTTTCGCTTCAACTATCGCTCCCACTATGACGCTGATTTGAATTTTGTTGGCTCACCTCCTTAACAGCCACTTTTGACAACTTTCAGCAATTTTGACAATGTTGGACAGCTTTCAGCAATTTTGACAACTTCTTGACAAGTTCTTGATGACTTTGGACAACTTTAGCAAGTTTACAATTTCTTGACAAGTTCCTGATGACTTGGACAACTTGAGCAAGTTTGGACAATTGCTAAGACATGACAGTGACTAGACCAAGACACGACGTGACACGAGGGACACCACATGACCCCACAACGCTGAAGGAACTTACGACACCAGAGTCAATGTGATGATGCGACACGTAGATAGGACACGATGCTAAAGGAACTTACAAAACCAGATGCGACACGACACTAAAGTAACTTAACACCAGACATGATACACGTGATACCCAGGACTCAAAATAATGGAGTTGACACCTAAGCACGACAAGACACGAAAGGCTAGGCAAAATTTCGTGCAAGGGAAGTAGCTGCATGTGACCAAGGTCACAACTACATCTCTGCGGCTTCGTGCTAATAAACCCATCGATGCACTCCCCACAGCCCGTGTGGGATAATTGTGCAGAACTAAAAAAAAATATAAGCTTCGAATGATGTCACCCCTAAATTTAATTAGCGTACCTTAGTATGGCAGTTTAATTATGTTATTTCCATGCTTGTGATTGGCTAGAAACAAAATGCGAAGGGAAACAAATTTTTGTGATGGATTTCCTTGGGGATGCCTTCGATTTGATTGTGTAAGCAGATTTCAGGCATCTGTGTACGCGGATTTCCTTGGGGATGTCACCTGTTCGAACATCGAAGAAAAGAAGAGAAAAAAATAACACCCATGCTCTGCTATCTTTCACCGTATGTGCTTCTTAGACGAACGTTTGCCGACATACAAGAATTTGTAAAAAACAAACAGAATGGTTACGTTAACACCACTTGTCGTGCAGCCCAGAATCACCTTAGGAGGACCCCAAATCTGCTACAGTGCAAGTGTTGGCTGTCCTTTGGTGCGAACAACAAGTTGCTGATTTGCAGAGCTTGCTATAATTCAAACGAAAATGCACTCCTCGCTCGCTCTGTAGGTTCGATGGGATGAAGTACGAATGCTAGAAAAAAAAACCCTTCCCTCCAGGCCGTCTATTTCGTTGCTCGATTCTGATACCACTTGGAAGGCAACACCTTCTCTGATCTTCTAAAACAATTATAATTGACTAGCTCAAGATGAATTAAACCAGATAAGCAAATAGACAAGGAGCACGCAGCGATAATTGAAAAACAATAATAAGAATATGATTCGCCACTTAAGGTGGGCTCACCCTCGCCATATAGGCAGAATGCGAATATCGCAAATGATTTTTGATAAAAATATGATAATTTATTTACTCTACACTTGGATAAATAATGATTAAATGTAATGCTTCATAATATAGCCAACGCTATATTATTTTAGGTATGTAACATGACTCCCCTCCTCGAAAAGCTTTGTCCTCAAAGCTAGAAATGACTAGAAAATACTTTCAGATTCCCAGGTTGCATCTTCATCTGGTAGGCCCTGCCATTTGATGAGAAATTCTTGGATGTGATGAGAGCTCCGTATGTGTGTTCTGCTTTGTAGAATTGCTTCTGGCTGGAGTTATATATGCCCTTCTGCATCTAGTATTGGTAATTCTGACTGAGATTTCACTTTTTGGCCGATCACCTTGGCATGGTCATGGGATATTTGGGGAGGTAGTCCCTTTGGTTCTTGGAAGACCTCTGCGTAATGTGCTACGATGTCCCGTAAATCTAGAGCAGAAATACCCGAAGTTGCTCGAGATTGCTTTTTCAAACAATTAATTTGATCTATGAATCCGTATCCAACCTTTTGTAATGTTTTCTCCATACTATGAGAGCTCACCATCTGTGATGGGGGAGTAGTAATACCTTGTAAGCGAATGACCCATCCATTTTCCTTCCATTCCACAAATAATTTTTTGAAATTGAAGCTGACAGTGTCTAATGTTTCCAACCATTCAACTCCAAAAATAACATCAGAGTTCCCTAAATTCATTACGAAAAGAGATCCAAACCAGGTATAAGTTCCAATTTTAATGGAGACTTGATATTTTCTCCCAACACATTGAGCGTTCACCCTGTTGGCTACTAGAACCTGGAATTTGTCTTTGTTGGAAGAATTAATGAATAAATTCAAAGCTTTTGTTGTTTTGATGTCGATAAAATTGTGGGTACTGCCTAAATCAATTAGCACATTTACCTTTTTCTAGCGGAGAAATCCCGGTACCTTGATTGTATGGTGGGTTGTTAACCCCATGAGGGCCTGCACGGAAATAGCCATTGTATCCTCTTCCTTCTCTTCGAAAACAATCGATAGTTCTTCTTGAATAGGTTCTTCCTGGTGGTATGCTTCTTCCTCTTCTCCTTCATATTGAGCGCATTCAATATGAAAGTTTTGTTTTTGTGCACATGCTTGTTCTCTGGGATGGTGATTGCGACATTTATAGCAGAAGTATCTTGATGGTTGATCATTTTTGTGAAAAGAGTTGTTTCCATATGAAGGACGACTATAAGTTTCATGTTGTGTATACAACTGAATTCTCTTCTCAGCTATCTTGGCTAATATTATGCAATCGTTCAACGAGGTTGTATTTTGAATGTCTACCTCCACCTTAATATTTTCTTTCAAACCATTGCAAAAATCTCCTACCACTATGTCTAGACTGAGGTGTAATGCATACGATAGTAAACTGGTGAATTCGGAGACGAACTCACTAACTGATCTTTCTTGTTTAAGAGATAACAGTCTTACTGTGTATGATGATGTAGCTCCTTCATCAAATCTTTCTAAAAAATAGGTAGTGAAATTATTCTAGCAAACAGTAACTCCTTTCTCGTGTTCAAGCCATACGAACCATTGGTAAGCCTCAGTGCCTAATTTTGATGCAGCAAAAGGGACTTTATCAAAATCCTTAATTTGGTATAAGTCAAGAATACCTTCCATTTTGGCTATCCAACCAGGAGGATCATGACCCTCAAAAGTGGGAATATCAATGCATGGAAAATTATTAGGGCCTCTCGGTTGGTGATAACTCATATCCCTATCCTGATCTTGGTTATATCGCTATCTATGATAGCAATTCCTGTAATTATCTGGATTGCCTCCTGCTCCCAATCTTCATCCTGGTCATCCTTTTCTTCATGCATTTGTTCATGGGAGTGATTTTGGGGATTAGTATTGGGATTAGGTTGGTTTTGTGCATTCAATAGTTTAGTTAGGGTGACATTAATTTGGTGCATACCACCTAGTAATTCTCGAAGAGCTTCATCAGTGTTAATGGCAAAGTTGCCTGATTCTCCTTGTGTGATGTTGTCATGAGTTGGGGAAAGGTTAGTAGCCATGGGGTCAACCAGTGGATGATTCGAATTATAACTACCAATTTTGAAAGGAGAAGGAGAATTATTTGTACCTTGGCTTCGATGAGGTCTTCTTGTGTTGTTATTGGTCATCTCTGAGCTTGATAGTCAACCGTCAGGTCCTTTGATCCAACTTCTACTCATGCACTGTTCAAAATTTCCTGCTTAGTAATCCTTGAGCTTCGATTTCTATGATAATTCGGTTGAATTTGGCAAAAAAATTTGTGTTTCGCTTCAACTGTCGCTCCCACTATGACGCGGATTTGAATTTTTTTGGCTCACCTCCTTAACAACCACTTTTGACAACTTTCAGCAATTTTGACAATGTTGGACAGCTTTCAGCAATTTTGACAACTTCTTGACAAGTTCTTGATGACTTTGGACAACTTTAGCAAGTTTACAATTTCTTGACAAGTTCCTGACGACTTGGACAACTTGAGCAAGTTTGGACAATTGCTAAGACATGACAACGACTAGACCAAGACACGATGCGACACAAGGGACACCACATGACCCCACGACGCTGAAGGAACTTACGACACCAGATTCAATGTGATGATGCGACACGTAGATAGGACATGATGCTAAAAGAACTTATGACACTAGATGCGACATGACGCTGAAGGAACTTAACACTAGACATGATACACATGATACCCAAGACTCAAAATAATGGAGTTGACACCTAAGCACGACAAGACACAGAAGGCTAGGTAGAATTTCATGCAATGGAAGTAGCTATGTGTGACCAAGGTCACAACTACGTCTTTGTGGCTTCGTGCTAATGAACCCATCGATGCACTCCCCATAGCCCATGTGGGATAATTGTGCAAAACTAGAAAAAAATATAAGCTCCGAATGACGTCACCCCTAAATTTAATTAGCATACCTTAGTATGGCGGTTTAATTATTTTATTTCCATGCTTGTGATTGGCTGGAAATGAAATGCGAAGGGAAACAAATTTTTGTGATGGATTTCCTTGGGGATGCCTCTTGTTTGACTGTGTACACAGATTTTAGGCGTCTGTATACACATATTTCCTTGGGGATGTCACCTGTTTGAACATCGGAGAAAAGAAGAGAAGAAAATAATACCCGTGCTCTGCTATCTTTCACCATATGTGCTTCTTGGACGAACGTTTGCCGACATACAAGAATTTATAAAAAACAAATAGAATGGTTACGTTAACACCACTTGTCGTGCAGCCCAGAATCACCTTAGGAGGACCCCAAATCTGCTATGGTGCAAGTGTTGGCTGTCCTTTGGTGCGAACAACAAGTTGCTGATTTGCAGAGCTTGCTATAATTCAAATGGAAATGCACTCCTCGCTCGCTCTGTAGGTTCGATGGGGTGAAGTACAAATGCTAGAAAAAAAAACCCTTCCCTCCAGGCCGTCTATTCTGTTGCTTGATTATGATACCACTTGGAAGGCAATGCCTTCTCTGATCTTCTAAAACAATTATAATTTACTAGCACAAGACAAATTAAAACTAGATAAGAAAATAGACAAGGAGCACACAATGATAATTGAAAAACAATAATAAGAATATGATTCACCACTTAAGGTGGGCTCACCCTCGTCGTATAGGCAGAATGCGAATATCGCAAATGACGTTTGATAAAAAAAGATGATAATTTATTTACTCTACACTTGGATAAATAATGATTAAATGTAATGCTTCATAATATAGCCGACGCTATATTATTTTAGGTATGTAACAAAAAAACTACATACAATTTTAGCAGCTCTTGGGGTGTTCAGTTCATCTGGATGTAATCAACCCAAGGCCTTCATCCATTGGGATTAATTGTCACCTCCCTTAGATGCATCAGATGCTAGATTTGATTCAATAGCATTTTCTATTTTGGTTCTGCCCTTGCCTATTTTTCTTGCTCTTAAATAGCCTCATTCTACTCTTTCTCTACCTGTGCTCATGCTTCTTTCTTGGTGAGACTTGCACTAGTAGTCTCATATACTACAACCGCCTCAGCCCATGACTCTTCATCAATATTCAAAGGATAATAAAGTGAATCAATGAAAAAGTGCAATGTCTTAATGTGGTCCAAACTAATGCATTCAACCCTCTAACTCATCTACATAAAATGTGACTCAATGTGGGTGAGCCTCTTCATGAATGGTAGCACCTGATACTCTGTAATCGACTCCACCCAACCATCAATATCTGAAGTATCTTCTACATAATTTTTCCATGCCACTTCCAACTCTTTATTTTATAGAATCTCCCCTTGATCATCTGTGAATCCTAAAAACCCAATATCATATATAGCCTCAAAATAAAAAATCAAAATGCAATGCTCCTATTCGACTATAGTAGTCAAATTTTGATCCTCTATAGCCAAATCAAATCTAGAAAAATAGTTGTGCAACATAATATTGGCATTGTAACAAGCTTGGTATATCCCGCTTAGTGGCTTAACTTGGAAGTTAGATTGAGCTAACACCTAAATCTTCAGTGACATCTCCAAATTGGGTTTCAGTTACTCCTCGATATATTCCAAAGTCTGATCACCAATGAAAATTATTATTCGAGCCTCATGAATATATAGAAAAACCAAGAGCACTTTTGCTACTATTGTTACACAATCTTCAGTCAACTGGTGGTGAGATTCCTTAATATTCTCCTTGGAGAAGCCCATTGATTGGGTGGCCTTTTTAACCATATGATTTTGTAGATATTCTAGTTTGGAAGTTAATGTTTGAACCTATTGATCTACTTTTTCATGTACCTTTTAATGCTCTTTAGCTACCTCCTCCAAGCCTTATGCCTTCTATCACCAACACTCTAACTCTGATCTCGTTGTATCTTGCTATGCCCTACTTTCAGCTAGAGCTTCTTCTAAATAAATAATCTTTGCCTCAGCCTCAAAAATATCTTCTTATAATGCTCACCATGTAGGTAATGCAAGCTCATATCCACCTGAATATTCCCTATTTTGTTTTTAGTATAAATCTTCATCAGATCCTCTATAATGGCTTCATAAGCATAATCGCTTGGATTCATTTCTCCTTGGTAATTTTGGACTTAGGGTATCATCTTTACAGTGTGAGACTCCATAGCTTTGAGGTCAAAAGTGACCTTCAATGTCTTCATTGGAGCTTGAGATTCTTTTTTCTTATGACTTTTCAACCACTATGATGAAATTTGGTGGGATCAACTTATTTTTGCTATGATATGATGCTCTGGTACAATCTCCATATTTGGATTTGGAAGCACTTGCAACTCAAGAAATAAAGTATGGGGAAACGAGCCTATTGAGGACTTGGCTCAGGAAGGGAAGTATAAATGGGAATGATTGGTGGAATGGAAGTGTTTGAGGGAATGGAAGTGAGGGGTTTGGCTACTATTACACTCACTCGAGGATGAGATCATGTACTTATAGCCATGGTATAAATTATCAGAATGGAGGATGAAGGAAGAAAAAATAGACTGGGTCCGGATGTAAAAGAACTAAAATAAAGGAGAAGACAGAATATAAGAAGATGGAGCATCGATGATTAGGGACTAGAAAATAAGAATTAAAATGGAATTGGAAGGTATACCAAATAGGTGTGAAATGGAAGAGAAAATTGTAGAAATGGGGGCAATAGTCATTGAATGCTCAAGATTAAGGGAAGAGGGCAAAGGAAATGTACCTTCGAGCTTCGACACCATTTGAGTTGATGATGAGGGTGGCTATGATACTAGATCTCCTTTGTCTGGGTCCTCCTCCATCTCCTTCTCCATATCTATAATTTCCATATTCTGGCTAAGCAAGTTTGCCTAAACCAAAGGAGAATTTTCTAAAATATCAGTCTATGTGACTTCAGCTATAGGAGGAGGGTTCACACTAGATGAAGAAATTGTACCAGTCCTTGGCTTCTTGGAGATTTAGGAAAAGGAAGTACCTTATTCTTACTCCTCTTCTTACAATGGTGCTACTCTTCTGGTGATGTTTTGTCTCTTTCTCCATAAGTGGTGCTTCCTCAACCACATGTTGCTCCTCTTTAGCCACGATATATTTGTTGTCAGATCTTTGAAAAATTGGATGTATGATTTTAGTGAAATAAATTGGTTGGTAACTATCATAATATTTATCATATACATCCGAAAATGCATCATCCATTGCCAAGCCATAAGCTAACACAGGTTTTCATTGGTGGGTATTCATAATCCACCAGTTGGTGATTTTCTCCTTAGACTAAGCGGGAAATTGATCCTTCATTTTGCTAAATAGACTTGGAGGAGGAATCTGGTTCTTGTGGACTATAGGTTTATACTCGGACTCCATATCATAAAAATTATGCCATGGTGGGAGTGAAGTCATATTTTTGAAGATAAATTCAGAAGGGTGTTTTACCCCGCAAGTGAATGCTTTGCAAAATGTACTAGATGAAATGATGAATAATTTATCTCCATTCACCTTTTGAACAACTCTAGTCATAGCATTATAAAATTTTGAAATCGCTAACACCAACTTTGGGTAAGCATGGACAGGTGTGCATAGGTACCAAAAAATCTATGCATAATATGCAATGGTGAGTGAGCTTTTTTGCGTCAAGTGTGACTACAATCTCAAAATCCTGGTGTAATTTTTCCATGCCCTTGTTCGAAATAACATAGTCACCAATCTAAGCTAGTGCATCACCATATGGATCGAGCTCTATGTTTTTATTTTGCTTAGTTGTTTTAGCTTTCTTGCCTCCTTGCAGTTTCTTTTGTTTAACAACTTTCTTGGGTTCGACGACTTTTTTACCCATCTTTGTCCTTCAATAATTTTTCTTGAATAGCCTAACAATTCTACATCAAATTAGCAATTTGAAACAACTTAGGGACAATCTTGTAATGCTCCAAAATAATTATGCTCGATCTTTCTTTACCTATAAGCTTATGATTTACCTTTTTTATAAATTTCACTCCCAACTACCCAATTGAATGCAGGTGGTACTTTTGAGGAATTTGGGTGAACGTGCTTCCTTGGTTCTCTCACCCAACACAATTTTTCATGATAACATAATTGCCATTAATACCCTTTTGGTGTAAATATTCCTCGAACTCCATGCCCAACCACTTTTAAATTGAGGGGCACAATTTGATTTTTTAACAGCTAACCTTGGGAAAGATAAACAACCACATATGCATGACTGAAGAGATTTTCAAGGGTACAATTAGTAAATTTACTGAATTTGGGCACTAAAAACATCTTTGGGGAATTTCGCTGCACCTCATGCATTTAACTGGAGTTTTCACTTTGAAATTAATTCATGCTGGCAAAAAAACTTTTTTGGGCAACTTGCTTTTCTTAAAATAACAACTAAGCGAAACAAATCATGCAACTACCACTCCAAAAATATACCTTCCTGCTTTGCTTTGTGAAATTACTTATTTGGCATCCTTAAAATAATTTATCTTCTTTATTTACCCGAAAAAAACAAGCTTTATTTGGAAAACAACAAGCTTGGCATCTTTACTCAAAAAGCAAGGCAAAAATTAATTTCACCCCCTTTCTTACAGAAAATAAATTTTCCAACTGGAGTTTCCATTTTCTCTTGATTTTTTGCCCCAAATTTATCTATTGGTAGAGTGAAAAGGAATTTAACCAAGAAAAAACATTCTTTTCTTTTTATTTTTTGATTTTCTTCTCATTTTTCTTCTCCTTTTAATATTTTCCTTCTCTGACAATTAACAATATGGGCACTTTAAAAAAAATCAAACCATGCCCTTTTTATAAAAAAATCAACTTAACATTACCTCCAAAATTAATTGCCGAAAATAAACTTGTTTTACACTAGTCGCTTTATTTTGATGGTTTTCACCCATAATATGACTGAAATGCTTTTTAAAATGTTTTTGGAGTGAAATTAATTATTGCTCAGAAAAGACGTAATTTTAGGGTAAAAATGCCTGCTTGGGATAGAATCAAATTCTCTTGGTGAAAACAACTTATCTTTCTATTTTTATTTATTTTTCTAAACAATATTTGACTAAAAATATAATGTACATATATACATACTTGATTTCGAAATATTCAATTATGATAGGCCTTCAAATGAAGACCATTTAAAGGAATTGACAATACAAGACCTTCCATATCTTGTAAATAAAAAGAGTTAACTTGATTCACTCCCAAAATCTGGAATGGGCCCTCCCATATAACTTCAAACTTGTGATGCTTTCTAGGCTTAGTCTTGTTCTCATTCCATTTCAGCACTAGATCACCTACCTCAAATGACTTCTTGAAATTTTTCTTGTCAAACCATTTTCGTGTCATCTAGGCACATTCCATAAAGGTATTGTACAATTTCTCCCTCTCTTCCTCCAACTGTAAAAGTTAGGTCAACCTCATGCTCATAGGGTCAGATTCATCATCTTCATAATCTAGTAAGTGCCATGATTGGAGGGTCAGAAATTCAATATGAATGGACAAGACTACTTATTTGTCATGCACTAGGGAATAAGGGGAAGCCTTGATAGATTTTTTTACTAAGATACGATTCACCCATAAATCTTGATTCAGGAGCAGGTGCCAACTTTGCTTGTTGTCACAAAGGGTTCTTTTTAGAATCCTAAGCAAATTTTAGTTTGTGGATTTAGCCAAGCCATTTCCCTACAGATAGTAATTAATGATATCTTTAAATATATCATGTACTTACCCATGAACTCGTTGATTTTGGCACTGATGAAGGGATTTCTATTGTCCATTATGATTGTGTCTAGTATGCCAAAATGAGTGATTAATACTTCAAGGAAAGAGATAATTTTTGCCTGGACCGCCTTCTTGGTCAAAATTTCTTTTACCCATTGTTGGGCAAAACATTGGTTAGTTTTTTCTATGGTTCAATTAGTTGCCTCTATTTAATCGTCAACTCGAGGTAGTTCATAGTCTTGTGGTCAACCGTGCATAATATATACTTATAATTTCTCCTTAAAATATTATTCCCTTAGATTTATGTTTTGGGGGGTGTTTGATGTTCATTGAAATTTTAATTCTAAATTCTAAACCAATAATCTACCCTACGTTCATGAAAAGAGGACTAGAATGCACACATAAATTAAACAATACATTGTTGAAAACTACTAAAAATAGGGGAAAATAATTTAATCTACAGAAAATTAAATAAAAAAATAGGGGAAAGTAAGGGAATAACTCGGTTGTAAGTGGGCCCATGCTTCTAGCAAGTTTCGCCCACGTTAAATCTTCACCGGATGCTTTAGATGATTTAACAGGAAATAATTTAGAAAATATTTTATTAATATTTATAGCAAAGAATTTACATAAAAGTCCTAGGGGGTCTTCTTCAGGGATTCCCTACACATTTATAAGATATGCAACCACACCTTGTTACAATTTTCAAAACAAATTGAAAAAATGATTCGCTTTTACAACCGCCTCCATGAATGAAGAAATCGGGCAAAATATCGATCTTGGTGAGCTATTTCAGCATATTCTATTTCTAGAATATGTTTGATATTTATTTTATCCAATTTACATAAATATTTCATGTAGCAGTAGTAAAATGGGTGGCTAGTCATCTTTGACGTCGTCCCTTGTTTGGTTTCAATGCTAGAACTCCATTTATGCTTGTTGCTAAAATTTCACTCTGTTATACTGAACATAGAGTCATGTTGGAATTTGGCTTTAATGGAAATCATGCACCTCATATAAAGAAGTTGGGAAGTAGGCACCTTGTCTATAGAATTCAGGAAGTAGGTGCCTAACAGGAATATGTGCCTAATGGGAAGCAGACGCCTAATGGGAAACAGGTGCCTAACGAGAAGAAGGCGCCTAATAGTTAAGTGCCAAATAGAAGTCGGACACTTCAAAGGGGATTGGGTGTTTGACTTCATACTTCACACTGATGTATTGCATATGTTTTGCCTTCATAAAATCACAAGTGCTAGGTGTGAGTGGGACCTCAATGAAAACATGCCAAAATGTAGCAATTTCCATAAAATCTACACAAAATACACTTAAAGACAAATATTAAATAACATGTAGAATAAACTATTAAAATATATATATATATATATATATATATATATAATTTTCATAAAACATGTACATATATAAAAATAAGTGTTACATTTTATAGGAAAAGGAGTACAAAAAATGAGCATTTCTAAGGCTCATCATCCCCCCATGCTTAAGGGGTGGCACATCCCTGTGCCACTTTATACTGGTAATTACCAGTTCTGTTTACATCTCAATAAGCCATATTGGTCTTTGTCCTTTTCTTGTTAGGGGCCTTTACATTTTTCTTATCTCGGGGATTTCACCCCTTTAGTGCTTTGGGAGCAAATGCCTCCTATACTTGCTATTTATGGTGCTTGCTACATCGAACTGGATTGCTTAACCCTGCTCTTTTCTTGGGTGGTTGCCTTGTCCAGGCCACCTTGTCTTTTTCAAAATTTAAATAGTAACCAAAAAAACTAGTGACATATTTTTGGAATGCGAGCTCCACAATTTTCCAGTACTCATGGTGAAGGGATAATCTTCGTCTACAGGCACTACTTATTCATCACCAAATGGGATGCTAGAATTTTTAGAAACCCTGACTATGGGAAAATCAGCCCCTGTTGGGTTAAGCTCAAGTTCAGCCTTGACGTCTATTTTTGCCACCATAGGAGTTCTACTACTTGATGCATGATCTATAGGTGGCACATGTCCTATAAATCCCACCCTCATGAAATATGCCTTCATCATTGAAGTCTGATCACCTATCGACCCATATAAGCTCTAGAACTACTCAGATCACGCAACTAGAATTTTCTTGGGAGGCCTATTGGATTGCTTTCTAGCCTCTTTATCTAATTCCTTGCGAGCCCTCTTAAAAGCATTTTTTCCAATTCTTTTTGTCTACTGCCATATCTTATTTGAGCCTTTCAATTTTTGTTGGAAACAAACAATTTCTTTGCTGCCTCTCATTCTTCATTAGAATCTAGTTTTGATTCCTCATCATATTCTATACCCAATGCCTTCAATTCAAAAACTCTTACTTTAGTTCTAGGTCATCGCTAAGATGATCTTACAACTTTTTACTTTGACCTCAACTTTATTTGCTATATCCTAGTGTATGTTGGTGTTGTTATTGCTTCCTGGTTTATAGTAGATGCAGGTTGTTGAGCCTCTTCTTCCTTTACAAAAAATTGCTACTCATTTGGGACTACTTCTTCCTCCTAAGGCTATTCAGCCCCTACATCACTTTGACAATGCTTTAGCTCTTTCTCCTTGCTTAAAATTTGAGGCTCTTTGATCTCCATCTCATTCCCCTATTCATATTCTACTTCTATAAATTATTCTAAATTTTGAGGTTCCTCAACCTCAAATTCATATTCCTAAAGTACCAGTTCTACAAAATAATATGTGGAATAGGGTTTCTCTACTTCCATTATAGCATCATCTCCCTACTCTATTTCTATATTAGCAGGGATCACCTTTGTTGCCCCATCAGTCTATAGCACTGCATCTACTTTGGCCAGCTACTCAGCTCCCATTGCTCTGCCCAATAGTTGAAATTAGCTTATTTGCCCCTACAATTGTTGAATTATCTAATACAATTCATGCATATTTAATGCAACCTCCTTCTTGGACTCTTGAAATAGAGTCTGTTATTCTTTGTATTTGGCTTCCCAAGTGGAAGTCTAATCTCTTAATACCTGCACCTATTTCTACAAATATTCCTCTTGACCCTCCTATAGAAAATATTCTACTACAACATCCTATTGAGGAGTTTACCCCTTAGAGATATCTTGTAAAATTTGGTCCAAGTACTCTTCTCCGTTCAGCTCATCGATCATTGTTTCATCGTTGGATGAGCTCGAAACCATCATGGATGTTTTCAATCTTCTAATTCTAGTTCTAGTTGAAACTGACATAAAATGAGGGCTTCACAAATCCTACCTTACCTCATCCTTGAATTGAAGGTTAGTGGGAGACAGAGTGGGAGACAGAGCTTGTCCTACTTCCTCACCAAATTGAGGAAAAATAGGGGACGAGGCTTGTCCTACTTCCCTTGTATTTTTTGTAGGCTAGGATGTAGGTGTCATTTCTTCTCGTTCTATCACCTCTTGGGCCAACTACTCATTCTAAATTAGAACCTCTCCCTCTTCTTGTGCCCCTAGAACTACATCAGTGTCCTCGATCTCCTCAACCATCATATCTCTATGTGACTTTGCATATCATACCAGGGCTAAAATCAGGACATGATGATCCAAGGCAGATGTTGTGCATGCCTGGTACCATTTGGCCTCATCCTTGAGGGTGAATGCAAGGTAATTTGGGATGTTGATTTTATCCCCATGTAGTATGTGATTGAGAAAACAAAAATGATTTACATTCAATGTGGAGAACCTACTAGAGAAAGTGAATAATTGCATGATCTATTTGAATACCACCCTCCAAAACTCAAGGATGTGGTATTTGGGTATTCAACGCATGTCAGGTGCATGTACATGTACTCCCTTGTCATAGGTAGACTCGTCATCATGACAATATAATTTTTGATAATTGTAATCTCTAGTCCCTGCATTTGCATGATCCCATCTCTCATGGATGCTATGAATTCATTAGCTATCATTGCATCCTGGATCTAACTGACTAGTGTTAGGAGAAAAATTGATGAGATATGTATTGATACAAAATGGATTACATATATAGGCATAAGGCCTATTTGATAACATGATAAATATCAAGTGAAACTAACAAGTTTCAAGGTGAAGGTATGGTGCACTTTAATTCTAACATTCCCACTTAAAGTACACTATCCTAACTAAAGAAAAAAAAGAAGTCAACATTAGGTAACATTCCCTCTTAATGTTGACTTCTCTAAAAGCAACCTATCATCCTCTTTTATTGCTAATTTGGTCTAGGCTCGTGCTCCTTGCACTTGGCTCTCCAACTGTGAATAATGCTAGATTCACTATGTATACATCTTGATATGTTGCCTCAGGTTCAACCACATCTATGGGTTTGTAGCCACTAGTTCAGTCGTCTAAGTGCCTTAGGATCATCATGGGTGTCTCAGGGTTAGCCACTTATGGGTCTATTGCCTCTGTAGGTCATCCTCAGAGGATGTTTCCTATCATAGGTCACTGACTAGATCCACCATGAATATCAAATCCCTCCTCATGGTGAACTCAATATAGAAGGTGTCGGTCTCTACCGAAAATGCACCTTAATACATAAGAAAAAATGAGCCATGAAATACAATAAAATGAGCCATAGAAGCCAAATATGGAGGAGAAGAAGAAAGAAGAATAGAAGAGAATCTTCTGAAGTGTCTTCATCTGTAGTCTTCAGAAGTAGATCCAAAAAAACCTCGTATAGAGTCTAGGGTGTCTATGTCTGTAGTCCCTAGAATAAGTGTCCTTATGGTAGTCACCTCATCTTACCAAAATGAATGGGTAACCAACCGTTGCATCCGCCAAGTAGAAAGAGGATAATACTAGATACTAGGTTCACTTACAAGTGCCTTGGGAGTGCCGGGTTCAACCGAGAGTGCACTCTAAGGTAGAAAACTTTGAGGCTCAAAAAATCAAATGAAATAGCCTCAGAATTACAAATGAATACCACCAATGTGTCCGTCTCAAAAAAATATTTCCAACGACTATAAACATGGCTATAGTCGGATCTCAATAAGTCCTTCATCCATGGGAAAAACAACAGTAACCTCACTAAGCAACAAATACCCCTTGCAATATGGTGACATCGCTCTCTAGCAGAATAAAAAAACACATCAGTTTACCCTCGCAAGGGAATTACATGGGCCATCTAGGCCTTCCACTCTTCATTTCATATTTGGAAAAAACATTAAACAATGCCCAAGAATACAATAAACAAGCTATGTAGGTCTTCCACTTCCACTCCCATGTGGAAAAATAACAGGGCCAATAAGGCCATCTTGTCGGCCAATAAAAAAAATTCTCCACCATGATTTAAAAAAATTTCCCCCTTGGAAAACTACAAAGTTTGAAAAAATTTGGCCATGTGGGCCTTTTCCACTCCACTTGCCATGTGGAACAAAACATTTTTAAAAAAATAAAGTGCCCCGTGCTTTGAAAATAATTTTCAAAATTAATGGGCCATCTCCTTATGGCCATAAAAATAAAATACTTCCCCCATCATCTATTTGAAAAAATTAGGGCCCATCCACTATCTATGTGGAACACTTGTGGATTTACAATAATGATGTGCCCATACTCTCTTTGGGATCTAAAAAGCATATTAACCAAACTCATTCAAACTCGAACACATCGACGATGTTAAGGCTCCCATTGACGACCATGTTCTCAGGAATGTAGACGTTGTAGGCATCGGGATCGGGTGGAAGGTGCCATGTGTACTGCTCAAAAACCAAGCACCAAAAAACTAGCACGTATCACATCAAAAGGGAGTGAACACTCATGTTATCACAAGATTTGTAGGTAGTGCATTCTCTATTCTCTTGGATTTGGATCCAGTGAACCCAACTATCAATCTCACCCATGGTTCAAAACAAATCTTTCTCCAACCGTCGTCATCTCCGACTGTCATTGTCTCTATAGAGATTTGGTTTTTTGCCTCCACAACAACACCCCCTTTGCTCACAACTCCACCGTACCAAAAAATTATCACTATTGGCAATTTCTCTATCCAAACTTCTACAGGCCAAACATTTTTCCAAAAAACAAAACACCAGAGCATCTCTGCCAGGCGCTTTACATCGTGAAGGCGCACGGTGGGCTCATCCTGCTGTTGGCCACCATGTACAGCATGGGGAAGCTGCTCGAGGGATTCTGGACACTGATTTGGTAGGCAATTCTGTGTTCCATACCGCTAATAGAAATACAAGGGGCGCTCATGGAGTTCTAGATGCCACTGTTACAGCTCGGGTTGCTCGAGACAGCACTGGCACTCCCCTTTGTTGTATATGATGCCATGGATGGAACGCTCAATGATCTCTGCTCCACCGTCACCAAGGCCCAATGTCAGGATTCGAGCGACCAATTTCACAGAGAGCAACAACTGGAGGGGTTTTTGAAACTCCTTCGTTGCACGGTGGGGTTCCATGAGGGTGGGGACTTGAAGCCAGGCAAGAAAGACATGCACACCATGCTCCATGTAATTTCATAGGTCCAGCATGGCTACATGCACCAAAAACCCAATTCCTAGCTATCGATATTGATTCATGCGAATAGGGGCACGAAACGCTGCATCCTAATGCACCTCTCCACACTGATCATCGTTTGGCTAATAATTTTCTTGTGTAGGAAATTTGAACTATGCCATCACTCGAGGTCATAGGTGTGAAAGTCAAATACTTCGCTGCATTTGACAAACCCTAGAAATATCTATAAAAAATATGTATGTTTCATGTGCCCTATGTATTTTTATGATCCACCTTCAGATTCTCAACTACTGCGTAGTCACGATCTACCTTTTTGCAGCAACAGGTAAACTCTAAAAATATAGAGTGTATGTTCCCGTCGGCATGATACACTCTTGCAGTAGGCAATATTATAAAACAACACAACAAGCATGAGATGCCATTATCACCACTTGAGTCTAAAATCTCCACATGTTATCCCCTAATTTCAGCCATTAATTTCTTCAATGTCAGGTTTCTGATCCATCCATTAAGGATGGAGAGCATACTCCCTCAGTATCCAAAAAAAATGGGGGAAAAATAAGGAAAAAATGGGGAAAGGGGAAAAATGAGGGGGGGATTTCCATGAGGGAAATCCCCCCTCAAGGTCACAAGACCAGATAAATCCTGGAGCTCTGATACCAAATGTTAGGAGAAAAACTGATGAGATATGTATTGATACAAAATAGATTACATATATAGGCATAAGGCCTATATGATAACATGACAAATGTCAAGTGAAACTGACAAGTGTCAAGGTGAAGGCATAGTGCACTTTAATTCTAACACTTGTAATGTCAAATTGAGGAAAAATAGGGGATGAGGCTTGTCCTACTTCACTTGTATTTTTTGTAGGCTAGGATGTAGGTGTCATTTCTTCTCATTCTACCACCTCTTGGGCCAACTGCTCATTCTAAATTAGAACCTCTCCCTCTTCTTGATCCACTAGAACTGCATCAGTGTCCTCGATCTCCTCAACCATCATATCTCTATGTGACTTTACATATTTTACCAGGGCTAAAATCAGGACATGGTGAGCCAAGGTAGATGTTGTGCATGCCTGGTACCATTTGGCCTCATCCTTAAGGGTGAATGCAAGGTAATGCAGGATGTTGATTTTATCCCCATGTGGTGTGTGATTGAGAAAACAAAAATTATTTGCATTCAATGTGGAGTACCTAATAGAGCAAGTGAAGAATTGCATGATCTGTTCAAATACTGCCCTCCAAAACTCAAGGATGTGGCATTTGGGTAAACCAACGCATGTTAGGTGCTTAGTCGGTCCCCTAAATAATATCTATGCATAGATAGCGAGGTTATATTCCTTGTACGTGCACTCCCTGTCAGGGAGACTCATCATCATGGTGATATAATTTTTGATGACTGGAATCTCCAATACCTGCATGTGCATCATCCCATATCTCATGGATGCTACGAAGTCATTATCTACTATTGCATCCTGGCTCTAACTGACCAGTTGATAGTACTCCATCCATCCTACGATGTCAAATTGAGCTTACATGTCTGCAAAAATCCCTAAGTAGTCGGTAGGTTCACTTTTCTTGAGATCATGGTTTTTTTATTTTCCCCTAATACTTTTCCCTTAGTTTATATTTCACTTGGCAATGTTTCTGGTTTTTCTCCTTGAATTGCTAAAACATTTCACACTCTAGTTTTTTTTCTTTTTGTAGGTATATTTACATATTTATTAAGTAGTTTTTAAAACAACTACTTTCTTGCATGCAGGAAGTTAATTACCATAATCAATAGTGATTATGGTTATCCATGGAAAATTTCTTTCGAGTATGTACCCTATTGTGTGGAGGTGATAACCATAAGCAATTGACCAATCAGAGCCATGATAAGTAGCACGGTGCCAAGTGGAGTTATTCGAGTGGCTAGGATAGTAATGGGGGTTGTGCTGGAACTTTTCCATAGACACACATGCATATAAATAAAATATAGACATAAAACATAAAATTTAATCATGCACCTAAATTCATTTTGTGGGTGTATATGCGCAAATATTTGTGGTGCATTGTTATTGGCTGGTTTTTTATGACTAGGTAAACTACAATAGAAAATTATGGCCATATTTCCCATACAATAAATTCTCTTCCACTTGATTGGTTCTTGGTAGCTTCAATATGACCTATTCGAGACATCCTACAAAATTCAAAACAAAAGTTATGAAAAATGTATCTTCTTGGGATGACAAACATCCCCTCCTTGGAAGTTGTTCGATATCAACTTTTAATTTCATCCATGATAGATTTGAATTTACACATGCATGGGGTGCTGACATGGCTCGGGCCACATCCCAATGCTGACGTTTTATTACCCCAAGGTAGAAAATTGTCAAAAAATATGGAAATCAAACACCTTTTCCATATGGAAATTAGGTGCCTTCTTTTCAAATTATGGCATACAGGTGCCTTGGAAATTTGAAGTAGGCACCTTATGAATCAAGTGTTTTTATTAACCTGAGAATTAGATGCCTTAGAAATCAAGCACTTATGATTAAAATAGGAAGCAAGAACCTTATCAATCAGGTGCTCTACTTATCATGGGAAGTAGGCACCTTAGCAATCAGGAACTCCACTTAACATGGCAAGTAGGTGCCTTAGCTATCAGGTGCTTCACTTAACATGGGAAGTAGGCACCTTAGGTATCAGGTGCTCCACTTAACATAGGAAGCAGGTGCCTTAGCTAAAAATTGGGTGCCATAAAAATAAAATTTATACAAACTCTTTTTTTTTTACAAGGAGATTTGGTGTCGCTGTCCCAAAAAATGGAAGTCGGGTGCCCTTTATCTTGGAAAAACAAAGAATCAGGTGTTGGTCTTCTAGAATATGGGATGCAGGCACCATATACTTAACATATTGGGATTCATGTGCCCTATACCATATAATAGGAATTAGACACCTCCTTTACACAATATGGGAGCCAGGTGCCTTCTACTATAATATGGGAATCAGGTGCCTTCTATCGTAAAATGGGAATCAGGCACCTTTTATCATTGGAAAATAGAAAATAGGTGCTTCTCTTTGTTCAAAAGGTGCTGAATTTTCCTTGTATATTTGTTTTAAGTTTGATCAGGCCCTTCAGTGCTTCTGATTGAATAATAAGAACAAAATCAGCATCTACCCCTAAACTAGCAGTTGAGTGTTTTATTATCTAAAAAGACCAATCCAAACGCTCTTGTGCAAATTCAGGTTTAGTATTCTCATTTCTAAGTGGGGATAAACTATTTCTACTACAAGCAATTTCTCCTAGAAAGTGGAGAAGGTGTAGGTTCATGGATCCTATGCTTGTTAGGCCTAGGTTTCCCAGGCTACCTAACAGTTGCACTTAGGGCATTGCTCCTGCAAAATAAAAATACAACTAAAAAATGAAAAATTGAAATAATAATTGTCTTTGGGACTATGTGGACTACATCCACATCTTATTGACTCAAGATAAAATTAGAATAAACTGGGGTCTCCCCTATACCTAATCTAGACTCAATCGTTTATGCTTAAAAAACATGGTATGGAAGTAGGTAGTGGCCATTGACTGTTAATGTAATGTTGCTATCGTCTATTATTATAATCCTCATAACCCCATTGTTTATGAATTCAATCACTTCCAAGGAATCATATAACAATACCCATTCTCCCACTTTAATCTACTTTGGCCTAGTGTGCCGGTCATGCCACTTGGCCCTTTGTTTTTGAATGATCTCTATTTTCTACAGAGCATCTAGGCAATATTCATCTATCTGATTGAGCTACTGATCTTGTTCCTTCTATGCATCATCCAGGTTTATATTAAATTCTACATTAGTCCTAAGTGTTTTGACTTCAAAATATATAGGCATCATGGCACTTTTCCCATAGACTAACTTAAATGGTGTGAAACTAGTAGTAGTCTTCCAGGTGGTCCTGTAGGCCCACACTACTTTTGGTAATCTAGTAGTCGAATCCTTCCTATGTTGATGCACTATATTTATCATAATATTTTCCAACTCTTGGTTGGTCACCTAAAATTTCCCATTCACTTGTGGATGGTAGGGAGTGGTTTTGTTATACCTGATTTTGTATTGTTGTATGAGTTTTTGAATTATCCTTGAAGTAAACTGAGGTTCTTGATCATTTGTGATCATCCTTGGAATCCCAAACCTTGTAAAAATTGATGAATACAAGAAATATGTTATAGTTTTCTCCTTTGAATTATGCAAAGCCTACACTTCAACCCACTTAGTCACATAGTAAGCACAAACTAGGATATACCTCTCACCTCTTGAATATGGATTAATAGGTCCTACGAAGCCCATCCCCCATTTATCAAATGGCTCAATGTGAATATGTGGTTGGAGTGGAATCTCGTATCTGAGAGTAGGTCTACCCATCCTCTAACATTTATCACATTGGCTGACATGTTTGGCTATATTTTTTATTAGTGAAGGCTAGTAATAACCAACCTGCAACACTTTATATGTAGTTTGTTTTCCTACAAAATGACCACCACAAGGTTCATCATGGCAAGACTTTAGTATTTTAGTTATTTCATTCATAGAAACACATCTTCTCATGAGCTGATCAGGCCCTGTTTTAAATAGGCACCCATCAATCCATGAGAAATATACTATTTTCTCAATTAAAGTATATTTTTCATGAGGTAAAAGTGCAGGAGATACTTTACCAATGGCTAAATAATTAGCCATATCTATGTACCAGGGTATCTGATCATTCAGAGCAAACAACTGCTCAATTAAAATTTGGTCCTCTATAGCTAAATAGTATAGAGGTGTTAACCTAGATAAGAAATTAGTTACCACATTGTCCTTTCTTGGCTTGTCCACTCACGTTAAATTCCTAAAAAAGCAACAACCATCTCATAATTCTTCCACTAATCCTAGGTTTGTTTATCAAATATCTGATCAATGAGTGGTCAATGTGTACAAAAACCTGATAAGCTATAATGTAATGATGAAATTTATTAAGAGCATGTATTACTACAAGAAACTCCTTATCTATGATAGTATAATTGATTTCAGCTTCTCTGAGGCTTTTACTAACATAATAGATGTCATAAAAATAATCACCATATTTCTATCCCAGTACTAAGCCTATTGCATTGTAAGATGTATCAACATATATGTGAAAAGGAATGGTCCAATTTGGACCTCTTAGTACTGGAGTAGTTTTTAGTTTTTAGTTTTTCTTTTAAGGTCATGAATTCTTGTTCACATTCTTCAGTCCATACAAACTTTGTATCCTTAGTTAACAATGTTATAAGAGGTTTAGCAGTTTTTCTAAAGTCTAATATAAACCTCCTATAGTAACATACTGATCCTAGGAAACTATGGATATCCTTCTATGTTTTGGGAGTAGGCAGGGTTTAAATGACTTATATTTTATTTTTGTCTACTTTGATCCCATTTGCAGAAAGGTAATTTCCTAAAACTATCCCTTCCTGCATTAGCATATAACATTTCTCATTTCTTAGGGATAGGTTAGTATTCCTCATAATGTTTAAGTGTTTTTTCCCATATTTTCTATGGTGATTTCAAAATTTTATCCATATATAGTGAAATCATCCATGTATACCTCCATAGTCTCTCCAATCATGTCAGAAAAAATTCTCATAACTACCCTCTAGAAGGTGGTAGGTACATTGCATAGACCAAATGGAAAAACTTGGTAAGCAAATATCCCCATGGACAAGTGAAGGTGGTTTTATCTTGATCTTCTTCCCCTATTTGGATCTGATTGTATCCATTGAACCCATCCAAGAAAGAAAATTACTTCTTGTCTACCAAGGTGTCAAGGACATGATCTATGAAGGTAAAGGTATGGTCCAATTTGGATCTCTCAATTGCAATTTTTTCATGGTCTCCTGGGGCATCACATTGATGGCAGCCCCTAAATCTACTAGTGTATTGGGTAAAACACAACCCTCTATTTTTATAGTTAACACAAGGCTTCCTGGATCTAAGTACTTATGGTTGTAGGTATTCCCTAACATAAGATCAACTAATTGACCTACCAAACTTATTGATTTAGCTAGTTTCCTCCATGTTTTCTTGAGGCACAACTCTCTTATGGCCTTGCCATAGATAGGTATGTATCTAATAGCTTGAAAGAGAGGGATTGTGCTCATTAAGTTTTTTAAACTGGAGAGCATATTTAAATATGTTTGTATTGATTTCTTGGGTTCATGCAACCTTTGTGGAAAAGGTGGAACTCATTTTTTATTCACAAGTGTTGATTCTTATTGTACTTCCTCTATAAGGGGTTATTCCCCTTTTCCTATCTCTATGTGTTCCTCTTCTTCTACAACAGGAGTGACTTCTACACCTAATTGTTTTCCTCACCATAACTAGATTAGATCACAATCTACCTTAATATTATACATGGGGTAGATCTTGTTTACCATATGATAGGTTGATTGTAGTTTGTTGTTTAGGTTTGTTATAGGCTATGCTAGTAACTAAGGAGTTCTTGAAGCAGGAGGTGCAGGTAAAATTGGCTATAGTGGAGTTGGTGTAGGATATTTTGGATACTAATTCCAATCATTCTAGTTTCTCCACTGCTGCCTAGACTACTAGTATTGCATCCAAGGGTAAGAGTTGTAAGGATTTACTCCTTGGGAAAATGGATTCCAAGGTTGTTGCCCATACCAACCCATATTGGGTGGTTGGGCTTGACCTTGGTTTTGGTAATTTTTGCCCCCATAATATGGCATTCCTGATTGCATGTTGTTACCCATAGGAGACTATTTCTAGTTTCTCCTATTACCCATGAAGTATGCTTCTAATACTTCAGGTTCCCTTTTAGGTTTCATTAACTATGGATACAACTTAGTTTTATGATCCTTTTTACAGATAACACATACACAAACTTTGTTTTCTAGACACTTGTTTCTAGGGTATTTGCCTTTGCATTTAGGATAAAAGTAGGCCAATGCTCCCTCATTTTCCTACTTCTTATTCTATAGTAGAAGGGTGTCCATTTGAAGAGC
This sequence comes from Wollemia nobilis, assembly GCA_028583015.1. Taxonomy (NCBI): domain Eukaryota; kingdom Viridiplantae; phylum Streptophyta; class Pinopsida; order Araucariales; family Araucariaceae; genus Wollemia; species Wollemia nobilis. Next base: position 1,977,299 of record JAQPPZ010016414.1, read on the forward strand.
CAAAGATGATAACATATCACTCTTCAAGTATTTAAGCATGTTACCTATTTCTATTTTAGTGATAGTGGTTGATTGTTTGATATTTCTAGGGATCAACTTACCTTTCCTTCTTGAACATTTTTGACACAAACGTCGAATATCATCTATCTAGTCTTGGTAAATATCCCCCCTAGATATCATGTTTACGGCTTCTAGGGATTCATTCATCAGTTCTTTTAGAAAAATACTTCTTAGGGACCTATATCCTAGTTTTAAATGGGGTGATCTTTGCAAATTGAATCTGAACCTATCCAAGTATTCTTCCATAGATTCACCTTCCTTTTGTGTCATGTCTAGGACTTCCTCTCTTGCATATCTTGCTGTGCAAAAATATTGATACTGCTCTAGGAAAAGTATTTTCAACTATTCCTAGGTAGTTATTTGTTTATCCCCCAAGCTGATGAACCAATGGAAATTTGAATCATCAAGGGTGTAAGGGAATAATTTATGTTTTTGAGCATTTATGGTATAATCCATGGATCTACATAAAACATAAAATTTAAACAAAAAAATATTTGGATCTTCTATTGGTAGTCCTCTAAATTTTGGAAGGTGGGTAGGAGATATGTGTTTCATATTGTGATCTCCTTCTGCCTCTCCTATTAGAAAACTAAAACTCATGGATGATTCCTTTGAATTTTCTATCATTCTATCCACTATTGGAGTTTTTACATCGATTGCATTTAGAGTAGCTGTCAATGCTTCTAGTTCATTTATTTCATCCTTCAGAAGAATCAAAAAGTTAGTATTTGATATTATTCCATCTAATACTACTTTCCAACATTGGGTATTCAGTAGATATTCCTTAGAATAAACTCTACTTATCTCAGATACTGCTCTAAGATTATGCTAAATTATTTCAAAAGGATCCTATTCAAATTGTTTGTGTTCCATCCAATGCATAGGTGGACAGTGTGATGGAGAGTTTTTAGTCTCAGGTTTAGATTCTACTAAAGTTGAAAGGTTTTGAGAAAAAACTTATTTCTTTTTGAAAAAACAACCATATGGTCCTCTATTATTAGGTGGACTCATACAAATTTTAAGATGAAGGTTTTTGGAGAAAGAAGTCTAAACTACTACTACTATGATTCCTTCAAAACTTAGAAATTATAATGGCTACTCTCCAAAAATGGCACCAAAATTTTGGGTAAAATATTGGCTAGTTTTTTCTATGGTTCATTTAATTGCCTTTATTTAATTGTCAACCTGGGGTAGCTCATAGTCTTGTGAGCAGTCGTGCACAATATATGCTTATAATTTCTCTTCCATAGATGAGTCCCTTAGATTTATTATTTGGGGGGTGTTTTATGTTCATTGAAGTTTTAATTCTAAATTCCAAACCAATAATCTACCCTATGATCATGAAAACAAGACTAGAATGCACACATAAATTAAACAATATTTTACTAGAAATTACTGAAAACTGGGGAAAATAATAGTAAAATAATTTAATCTACAAAAAATTAAATAAAAAAAAACAAGGAAAAGTAAGGGAAGAACTTTGTTGTAAGTGGTCCCATGATTCCAGTAGTTTTTACCTGCGTTAAATCTTCACCGGATACTTTAGACGATTTAACAGGAAATAACTCAGAAATTGTTTTATTAATATTTGCAGCAAAGAATTTATAGAAAATTCTTGGGGGGTCTTCTTTAGGGGTGGCCTACATATTTATAAGATATGTGGCCACACCCTATTACAATTTTCAAAACAAATTGAAAAAATGATTCACTTTTACAACCGCCTACATGAATGAAGAAATTAGGCAAAATACCAAGTTTGGTGAGCTATTTTAGTGTATTTTGTTTCTAGAATATGTCTAGTATTTGTTTTACCTGATTTACATAAATATTTCATGTAGCAGCTGGAGAATGGGTGGCTAGTCATATTTGACATCGTCTCTTATCCGATTTCAATGTTGGAACTCCATTTATGCTTGTTGCTAAAATTTTGCTTTGTTTTGTTGACCATAGATTCATGTTAGAATTTGGATTTAGTAGAAATTAGGTGCCTCGTCTAAAGAAGTTAGGATGCAGGTGCCTTGTCTATATAATTCAGGAAGTAGGTACCTAATAGGAACAGATGCCTAATGGGAAATAGGTGCATAACAGGAAGCAGATGCCTAACAGTTAAGTGTTGAATGGAAGTCAGGCGCTTCAAAATGGATTGGGCACTTGACTTCATACTTCACACCAATGTACCATATATTTTTTACCTTCATAAAATGCAAGTGCTAGGTCTAAGTGGGACCTTAATGAAAACATGCTAAAATGCAGCAATTTCCACAAAATCTACACAAAATACACTTTAAGAAAAATATTAAATAACATGTAGAATAAACTGTTATTCTACATAATATTAAAATGCAGTGCTCTTTGCAAGCTCCTGACATAATGCTCGTCCTCAAACTAGCTTGGTTAGTCAGATTTAAATAACATATTCCTAGATTTTGGATACCCAACCAGCTCTCTTGTCTCCAAGATCTCCCTGGATGATGAAGCTTCAGACATCTAGATGAACAACATAAACTATTTTCTTGCTCTAAGAAACAAAATGCCAAAATTTATTTAAGGAATTTATCACCACATATACTTTATTTTCAATTAAATTATATTTCTCTTCATGTGGTTGGATGACTTGGCTTAATAAAGCAATTGGACGTTCATCTCCATTATCTCCCTTATACGTAAGAACCTCTACATAGCTCTCCTATTTACCAATGGTATAAAGGATAAAATCGTTTAAATAATCAGGGTTTACCATAACCGAGTCTTGAGCAATTATTTAGTTAATTTCCTTGAATGATCACTTCATCTACTCAGTCCATTTGAAATCAGAATTCTTATTTAAAATCTCAATCATTGGTTTTACCACTTGATAAAAATATACAATAATATTTCGAATAAAGTTAACTTGCTCTAAGAATTATTGTAAATACTTCTTGTTGGATGGAAATGAAAGCTTCAAGAGAGCCTCAACTCTATCCGGATTAATAGCTAAACCATTTTATAAAATGACGTGGCCTAGGATCTTTCCTTCCTTTACAACAAATATGAACTTCTTTGGATTGATGGATATTCTAAAATCTTAGCACTTCTCAAACACTTGCCTTAAATGTAAATTATGCTCCTTCCTGTTGTGAGAGAAGACAATCATATTAGCCAAATAAATCACAATAACGTGATTTAACAACTCACCAAAAGCTACATCCATCACTTTCTAAAACGTTTCTCTATAATTTGAGAGACAAAATGGCATCCACTGATAATAAAATATTCTCCATTTTGTGGTGAACATTGTTTTATGCTGGTCTTCATCCTTGATTCAAATTTGGTTATAGCTAGAGAATCCATCCAACAGATAAAATCTCTAAGCATTAGCCACTATATGAATAATTCGATCAATATAAGGTAAACGATAATGATCCTTTAGAGATGCCTGATTCAAATTTTAAAAATCCACACACAGGTGAATATCTCTTTTCTTCTTCCGCATAGGGACCAGATTCACTACCCACGTTGAATGCTTGATTGGGTAAATGATTTTCACATCCAGTATTTTCAACAATTCAACTTTCATCAGGGATTCAATGTTGGGGTTGATTGGCCTTTGTTTCTACCTGAAGGGTTTCACCCCTTGCAAATAAATGGTATGTTGGATCACATCCTTGTTATACCCCTTTAAATCATGGTAGCTCTGGGCAAAACAATGTCGAGAAACTCATGGCACAATTCCTCGATCTACTCAAGATCCTTTGGAGTGTAATCGATGCCAACTTTGATTGACTTCTTTGATCCCCACTGCAGTTCAGTGTACTATTTATCATCCACTTTGATTTTATGCTTCTCTTCTTTGTCGTTCTAATCAAAGAGACTCTTGAGCATAATTAATCCTTTTGGGATGTGATTATTACTTATTTGGATCAATCCTTCAGTTTATTCCTCATCAAATTTTATTTCTTCCATAGTACTTACTTCTCTTATAAGGAAATTTACAATCTACTCATCATTTTTGAACACTTACCAGTATATATTCTTGTGTGGAAATGAAGGTCTGTAAACCAGCCTTATAGTCTTGGGTTTTCTCACCATGTTATCTATTGGAGAAAAGTTTACACCAAGGGATTCCAAGAGATCATCATGCGTGTTCTTCTCCTTTGAGATATCTTATATGTTAACTATTGTGTAAGCCTCAAACAAGTCCCAACATTTGTTGTGGTACACCTTCAAGTAGTGTTGCTTGGAGATAAACTTGTTCATTACTTGATTCATAATTAATTCAAAATCTCCAAACATTTGCAGTTGTTTAATCCCAAGCTTCCCTGATTTGTTCAAGCCTAGGCATGGTTCTTCGTACTCGATAGTATTATTGGTATAACTCCAGGTCAGTTGATATGAATACATATTTTTTATGCCAGAAGGAGAAATGAGAATGATCCATGCTCCTGCACCATTCTTGCATCTTGCACCATAAAATTATAGCTTCCAAAATTGATCAATAATAGGATTTTCATCATCAGAAACCCTCACTTCATATTTTCAAGCTTAGTAATAGTGTAATAGCCAATTTCAGTCTCCAACATAACATTAAAATTAAGCATTGAAAACATGTATTCTTTTTGAAGCTCATTTAAGACTTCTTCCATTAAGTTGAAATCTCGTTCATTTGAAGTTGATATTGAGAGTACACATATTTTGTTTGAAGCTTTTTTAGGTTATCTTTGACATTGTATTCTTGAAAGTATATATAAAGAAATGTGTTGACATTGGACTGTCATATGGCCATATTGATGTCAGATTTGAAATATCATAGGTAGTAAAATATAGCTTGCTTGATAGTTGGTTGGATATCATGATGAGTTCTCTACAAATTTTAGGTGAACTTGATATTCAAGCCCATTATTTCCTCCTACGGATACCTCTAAATGGTGGTAAATTGATGAAATAGAGAGAACGAATATGCTTGTTCATTGAACCCTTTGATAAATAATTTAGCCAACTGGTCCCAGGTGGTAATAGTGGCAAGATGTAAATACTGGTACTAGTAAAGCAACTTACCTTTGAGGGAGAGCATGAGCAATATTACCATGATTTCCTTTTCTATAATACTATGAATTGTTGCTAGAGAATCCATATCCTGGACATGCTCGTAAGCCATCTTACCCGTACCATTGTAAGTAGGCAAAGCCTTCAACGCTATTTTTGATATCATGTTTTTGAGATCAACATATATGTGAAAAGGTATGGTCCAATTTGGACCTCTTAGTACTGGAGTAGTTTCTAGTTTTTATTTTAAGGTCATGAATTCTTGTTCACATTCTTCAGTCCATACAAACTTTGTATCCTTAGTTAACAATGTTATAAGAGGTTTAGCATTTTTTCTAAAGTCTGATATAAACCTCCTATAGTAACATACTGATCCTAGGAAACTATGGATATCCTTCTATGTTTTGGGAGTAGGCAGGGTTTGAATGACTTATATTTTATTTTTGTCTACTTTGATCCCATTTGTAGAAATGTAATTCCTAAAACTATCCCTTCCTGCATTAGCATATAAAATTTCTCATTGCTTAGGGATAGGTTAGTATTCCTCACAATGTTTAAGTGTTTTTTCCATATTTTCCATGGCGATTTCAAAATTTTCTCCATATATAATGAAATCATCCATGTATACCTCCATAGTCTCTCCAATCATGTCAAAAAAAATTCTCATACCTACCCTATAGAAGGTGGTAGGTACATTGCATAGACCAAATGGTAAAAATTGGTAAGCAAATATCCCCATGGACAAGTGAAGGTGGTTTTATCTTGATCTTCTTCCCCTATTTGGATCTGATTGTATCCATTGAACCCATCCAAGAAAGAAAAATACTTCTTGTCTGCCAAGGTGTCAAGGACATGATCTATGAAGGTAAAGGTATGGTCCAATTTGGACCTCTCAATTGCAATTTCTTCATGGTCTCCTGGGGCATGACATTGATGGCAACCCCTAAATCTACTAGTGTATTGGGTAAAACACAACTCTCTATTTTTATAGTTAACACAAGGCTTCCTGGATCTAAGTACTTATGGTTGTAGGTATTCCCTAACATAAGATAATCTAATTGACCTACCAAATTGATTGATTTAGCTAGTTTCCTCCATGTTTTATTGAGGCACGGCTCTCTTATGGCCTTGCCATAGATAGGTATGTATCTAATAGATTGAAAGAGAGGGATTGTGATCATTAAGTTTTTTAAACTGGAGAGCATATCAAAATATGTTTGTATTGATTTCTTGGGTTCATGCAACCTTTGTGGAAAATGTGGAACTCCTTTTTTATTCAAAAGTGTGGATTCTTATTCTACTTACTCTATAAGGGGTGATTCCCCTTTTCCTATCTCTACGTGTTCCTCTTCTTCTACAATAGGAGTGACTTCTACACCTAATTGTTTTCCTCACCATAACTAGATTAGATCACAATCTACCGTAATATTATACATAGGGTAGATCTCATTTACCATCTGATAGGTTGGTTGTTGATTTTTGTTTAGGTTTGTTGTAGGCTATGCTAGTAACTAAGGAGTTCTTGAAGTAGGAGGTGCAGGTAAAATTGGCTATAGTGGAGTTGATGTAGGATGTTGTGGATACTAATTCCAAGCATTCTAGTTTCTCCACTACTGCCTAGACTACTAGTATTGCATCCAAGGGTAAGAGTTGTAAGGATTTGCTCCTTAGGGAAATGGATTCCAAGGTTGTTGCCCTTACCAACCCATATTGGGTGGTTGGGCTTGAAATTTGTTGTGGTAATTGTTGCCCCCATAATATGGCATTCCTGATTGCATGTTGTTACCCATAGGAGACTATTTCTAGTTTCTCCTATTACCCATGAAGTATGCTTCTAATACTTCAGGTTCCTTTTTAGGTTTCATTAACTATGGATAAAACTTAGTTTTATGATCCTTTTTATAGATAACACATACACAAACTTTGTTTTCTAGACACTTGTTTCTAAGGTATTTGCCTCTGCATTTAGGATAAAAGTAGGCCAATGCTGCCTCATTTTCCTGCTTCTTATTCTATACTAGAAGGGTATCCATTTGAAGAGCCAAAGATGATAACATATCACTCTTCAAGTTTTTAAGCATGTTACCTATTTCTGTTTTAGTGATAGTGGCTGATTATTTGATATTTCTAGGGTTCAACTTACCTTTCCTTCTTGAAATTTTTTGACACAAACATCGAATATCATCTATCTAGTCTTGGTAAATATCCCCCCTAGATATCATTTTTATGACTTCTAGGGATTCATTCATCAGTTCTTTTAGAAAAATACTTCTTAGGGACCTATATCCTAGTTTTAAATGGGGTGATATTTGCAAATTGAATCTGAACCTATCCCAGTATTCTTCCATAGATTCCCCTTCCTTTTGTGTCATGTCTAGGACTTCCTCTCTTGCATATTTTGCTCTGCAAAAATCTTGATACTGCTCTAGGAAAAGTATTTTCAACTATTCCTAGGTAGTTATTTGTTTATCCCCCAAGCTGATGAACCAGTGGAAAGTTGAATCATCAAGGGTGTAAGGGAATAATTTAAGTTTTTGAGCATTTATGGTATAATCCATGGATCTGCATAAAACATAAAATTTAAACAAAAAAATATTTGGATATTCTATTGGTAGTCCTATAAATGTTGGAAGGTGGGTAGGAGAGATGTGTTTCATATTGTGATCTCCTCCTGCCTCTCCTATTAGAAAACTAAAACTAGTGGATGATTCCTCTGAATTTTCTATCATTCTATCCACTATTGGAGTTTCTACATCGATTGCATTTAGAGTAGCTTTCAATGCTTCTAGTTCATTTCTTTCATCCTTCAGAAGAATAAAAAAGTTAGTATTTGATATTATTCCATGTAATACTACTTTCCAACATTGGGTATTCAGTAGATATTCCTTAGAATAAACTCTACTTATCTCAGATACTGCTCTAAGATTATGCTAAATTTTTTTAGAAGGATCCTATTCAAATTGTGGGTGTTCCAGCCAATGCATAGGTGGACAATGTGATGGAGAGTTTTTATTCTCAGGTTCAGATTCTACTAAAGTTGAAAGGTTTTGAGAAACAACTTATTTCTTTTTGAAAAAACAACCATCTGGTCCTCTATTATTAGGTGGACTCATAAAAAGTTTAAGATGAAGGTTTTTGGAGAAAGAAGTCTAAACTACTACTACTATGATTCCTTCAGAACTTAGAAATTATAATGGCTACTCTCCAAAAATGGCACCAAAATGTTGGGTAAAATATTGGCTAGTTTTTTCTATGGTTCATTTAATTGCCTCTATTTAATTGTCAACCTAGGGTAGATCATAGTCTTGTGAGAAGTCGTGCACAATATATGCTTATAATTTCTCCTCCATAGATGAGTCCCTCAGATTTATTATTTGGGGGGTGTTTCATGTTTTTTGAAGTTTTAATTCTAAATTCCAAACCAATAATCTACCCTATGTTCATGAAAACAAGACTAGAATGCACACATAAATTAAACAATATTTTACTAGAAATTACTGAAAACTGGGGAAAATAATAGTAAAATAATTTAATCTATATAAAATTAAATAAAAAATACAATTAAAAGTAAGGGAATAACTTTGTTGTAAGTGGGCCCACACTTCCAGTAGTTTTTACCCGCGTTAAATCTTCATCGAATACTTTAGACGATTTAACAGGAAATAACTTAGAAAATATTTTATTAATATTTGCAGCAAAGAATTTATAGAAAATTCTTGGGGGGTCTTCTTCAAGGGTGGCCTACATATTTATAAGATATGTGGCCACACCCTATTACAATTTTCAAAACAAATTGAAAAAATGATTCTCTTTTACAACCGCCTGCATGAATGAAGGAATTAGGCAAAATACCAAGTTTGGTGAGCTATTTTAGTGTATTTTGTGTCTAGAATATGTCTGGTATTAGTTTTACCCAATTTACATAAATATGTCATGTAGCAGCTGGAGAATGGGTGGCTAGTCATCTTTGACATTGTCTCTTATCCGATTTCAATGTTGGAACTCCATTTATGCTTGTTGCTAAAATTTTGCTTTATTTTGCTGACCATAAAGTCATGCTAGAATTTGGATTTAGTAGAAATTATGTGCCTCGTCTAAAGAAGTCAGGAAGCAGGTGCCTTGTCTATAGAAGTCAGGAAGCAGGCACCTAATAGGAACAGATGCCTAATGGGAAGCAGGTGCATAATAGGAAGCAGATGCCTAACAGTTAAGTGAATGGAAGTCAGGCGCTTCAAAATGGATTGGGCACTTGAATTCATACTTCACACCAATGTACCATATATTTTTTACCTTCATAAAATGCAAGTGTTAGGTCTGAGTGGGACCTTAATGAAAACATGCTAAAATGCAGCAATTTCCACAAAATCTACACACAAATACACTTAAAGAAAAATATTAAATAACATGTAGAATAAATCGTTATATATATATATATATATATATATATATTTATTTATTTATTTATTTTTCATAAAACATGTACATCTATAAAAATAAGTGTCACATTTTATGGAAAAATGAGTACAAAAATAAGTATTTTTAAGGCTCATCACCCATTGGGTGAAATAGTCAATTGCAATTAGGATGTATTTGTATCCAATAGAGGAATTGGGATCAATGACCCCGATGAAATCTAAGCCCCATTGTTGAAATGGTGCTTCAAATTGAATCGAATGAAGGGGTAATGATGTATTTTTGCTTTTGTTGACATATCTCTAGAACTTGTCACAACTTTGACTGACTTCAAAAGCATTTGCAAAAAATGTGGGCCAAAAATAACCTGCTTAGATGATCTTTAATGCCATGGGTCTCCCTACATAATTATTTGCTAATAAAATAGAGTGAAACTCCTCCAAGATTCTTTGTTTCCCTGATTCTCAAATGCACCTAATAAGTACTCTATCAATATTCTTGTGGAAAAGTCCATTTGGTAGCATGACATACCTAAGGGTCTGAAGTCGGAATCTCCTTCTCTGTGAGGCATTAAGATGTGAAGGACACCTTCTTGACCTAAAATATTCAAGAAGGTCCTCTGTCCAATCATGATCAACTGTAGAGTGGTTAGCAAAATTACTTCTACTTATTGAATCCTCAAGTTGGAAAACCATGGATTCGAAGGCAGTGCTCTTTGCAAGCTCCTGACATAATGCTCGTCCTCAAACTAGCTTGGTTAGTCAGATTTAAATAACATATTCCTAGATTTTGGATACCCAACCAGCTCTCTTGTCTCCAAGATCTCCCTGGATGATGAAGCTTCAGAAATCTAGATGAACAACATAAACTATTTTCTTGCTCTAAGAAACAAAATGCCAAAATTTATTTAAGGAATTTATCACCACATATACTTTATTTTCAATTAAATTATATTTCTCTTCATGTGGTTGGATGACTTGGATTAAGAAAGCAATTGGACATTCATCTCCATTATCTCCCTTCTACGTAAGAACCTCTACATAGCTCTCCTATTCACCAATGGTACAAAGGATAAAACCATTTAAATAATAAGGGTTTACCATAACTGAGTCTTGAGCAATTATTTAGTTAATTTCCTTGAATACTCACTTCCTCTACTCAGTCCATTTGAAATCAACATTCTTATTTAAAAGCTCAATCATTGGTTTTACCACTTGATAAAAATATACAATAATATTTTGAATAAAGTTAACCTGCTCTAAGAATTATTGCAAATCCTTCTTGTTGGTTGGAAATGAAAGCTTCAAGAGAGCCTCAGCTCTATCTGGATTAATAGCTAGACCATTTTATAAAATGACATGGCCTAGGATCTTTCCTTCCTTTACAACAAATATGGACTTCTTTGGATTTATGGATATTCTAAAATCTTAGCACTTCTCAAACACTTGCCTTAAATGTAAATTATGCTCCTTCCTGTTGTGAGCGAAGACAATCATGTTATCCAAATAAATCACAATAACGTGATTTAACAACTCACCAAAATCTACATCCATCACTTTCTAAAATGTTTCTCTAGAATTTGAGATACCAAATGGCATCCACTGATAATAAAATATTCTCCATTTTGTGGTGAACGTTGTTTTATGCTGGTCTTCATCCTTGATTCAAATTTGGTTATAGCTAGAGAATCCATCCAATAGATAAAATATCTAAGCATCAACCACTATATGAATAATTCGATCAATATAAGGTAAACGATAGTGATCCTTTAGAGATGCCTGATTTAAATTTTAAAAAACCACACATAGGTGAATATCCCTTTTCTTCTTCCGCATAGGGACCATATTCACTATCCAAGTTGAATGCTTGATTTGGTAAATGATTTTGACATCCAGTATTTTCAACAATTCAACTTTTATTAGGGATTCAATTTTGGGGTTGATTGGCCTTTTTTTCTACCTAAAGGGTTTCATTCCTTGCAAATAAATGGTATGTTGGATCACATCCTTGTTATACCCCTTTAAATCATGGTAGCTCTGGGCAACAATGTCAAGAAACTCATGGCACAATTCCTCAATCTGCTCAAGCTCCTTTGGAGTGCCATCGATGCCAACTTTGATTGACTTCTTGGGCCCCCGCTGCAGTTCAGTGTACTCCTCATCCACTTTGATTTTATGCTTATCTTCTCTGTCATTCTGATCAAAGAGACTCTCGAGTGTAATAAATCCTTTTGGGATGCAATTATTCCTTAGTTGTATCAATCCTTCAGCTTCTTCCTCATCAAATTTTATTTCTTCCATAGTACTTACTTCTCTTATAAGGAAATTTACAATCTACTCATCACTTTTGAACACTTACCAGTAGATATTCTTGTGTGGAACTGAAGGTTTGTAAACCAGCCTTACGGTCTTGGGTTTTCTCACCACGTTTTTCATTGGAGAAAAGTTTACACCAAGGGATTCCAAGAGATTAACATGCTTGTTCTTCTCCTGTGAGATCTCTTATATGTTAACTATTGTGTAAGCCTCAAACAAGTCACAGAATTTGTCGTGGTACACCTTCAAGTAGTGTTGCTTGGAGATAAACTTGTTCATTAATTTATTCATAATTAGTTCAAAATCTCCAAATATTTGCAGTTGTTTAATCCTAAGCTTCCCTAATTTGTTCAAGCCTAGGCATGGTTATTCATACTCGATAGTATTATTGGTACAACTCCAGGTTAGTCGATATGAATACATATTTTTTATGCCAGAAGAATAAATGAGAATGATCCATGCTCCTGCACCATTCTTGCATCTTGCACCATAAAATTATAGCTTCCAAAATTGATCAGGAATAGGATTTTCATCATCATACACCCTCACTTCATATTTTTCAAGCTTATTAATAGTGTAATAGCTAATTTTAGTCTCCAACATAGCATTAAAATTTAGCATTGAAAACATGTCTTCTGTTTGAAGCTCATTTAAGACTTCTTCCATTAAGTTGAAATCTCGTTCATTTGAAGCTGATATTGAGAGTACACATATTTTGTTTGAAGATCTTTCAGGTTAGCTTTGACCTTCTATTCTTGAAAGTATATATCAAGAAATGTGTTGACATTGGACAGTCATATTGCCATATTGATGTCAAATTTGAAAGCTCAGAAGTAGTAAAATGCAGCTTGTTTGATAGTTGGTTGGATATCATGATGAGCTCTCTACAAAGTTCAAGTGAACTTGATATTGAAGCCCATTATTTCCTCCTACGGATACCTCTAAATGGTGGTAAATTGATGCAACAAAGAGAACGGATCTACTTGTTCATCGAACCCTTTGATCAATAATTTAGCCAACTAGTCCCAGGTGGTAATAGTGGCAAGATGTAAATACTGGTACTAGTAAAGCAACTTACCTTTGAGGGAGAGCATGAGCAATATTACCATGATTTCATTTTCTATAATACTATGAATTGTTGCTAGATAATCCATATCTTGGACATGCTCGTAAGACATCTTACCCATACTATTGATGTAAACTATATTGGTGATTCCAAGATGGAAACTGTATTGGTGATTGAGGTGGCATATTTTGAGCCATGTGGATTGGAGTATTTGCTTGGGTAGGAGGAAATATAGTGTTTGTGCTAGCTAGACTCAAAGGAATAGAAAACACACCAGCTAATTGTGAAGAAGTTGCAACTGATGTGATTGTCAGTGTGACTAACCTATGATGTTCTTCTAAAACATGGGTGTCAATCTCATAAAACTCAATGGGTTCTTCAAAAAAATTGCCCTTCGATATTGTGATCATGAAAAAAATATTTTTCTTACTTCATATTCAAGGGCTTCTGGGTAAAGCGAGTCACCAGATGTTCTAGTCAGATAGTAAAAATATGAACATCAAACCTTAATACTACTTAAAGTGTAACTTTTAAGGTCCCACGGGGCATACCAAAAACTATTGGTCATGAATCTATCTAAGTACATAATATCTAGAGAGATGTCCTTCAGACCAATATCTAGAGAGGGTTGGCTGCCTTACTAATCTAATTCATTTTAAGCTTAGGATAACAAAAAGAGATGGGAAATGATAAAAAGGAATAGGGAATATGGCTATAAGCTAGAAACGTATGGTGGATATAAACTAGAAGCTAAAATTTAAATCATGTTTTAATCAACATGTAATAGGAAGAAAAACATAGGAACCATTCATATACTATAGAAATAATTTTCATTGAACATTTTAGCGTTCAGTTCTCTACCAGGAATTAAATTCAAAAATGTAGAATTTAAATTTACCTAACAAATATCATGAACTTAATAAAAATTAAATGAAAAAATATAATTGCATACAATGCTACTTCAAGAACCAAAGCCAAATATCTTTCTATTGATGCAGAGAACCAAAAGTGTTTTTTAGCAGAGTGTCTATCCTCCTTCATTACATAAAAATGATTAGTACTTATAGAGGATTCTACCTATGAAATTAAATGTATATTAAAACAAAATATATTCTAGTCAAATAACAACAAGAGTAATTCTCTCCTTGATAGCAGTAATGCTTGAATCAGAACGTTCTTCAGGAAGCAACAATCCCATTTTGTGGGAAGCACCTGGGAAATCAGCAATAACGGATAATGGAAAATTATTCCAAGAGTTAGTGCATTGGAACACAACAATGTCTCACAAAGATCATGAGATTGAACATTAAATATTAGTTACCACTTTGTCATCTTGCACCTTGGAACTTTATCTTCACCAAGAAGATCCAACAACAATTAATTTTGTTTTGAAAAGAGTGAAATCAGTGGAGGGTGCCTTGAAAATGAACTAGATAACACCAAGCTCAGGGACGTAGTATTTAATCTCAAAAAAAATTTAGTGGGGATTCTAGAAATATCATTTTCATTGCACCAAGAATTAAATTTGATCAATCTCAAACCTTTCTCGAAATAGATCTACAACAATGGTGCCTATGGAAGTAACTTCATTGAGAAGAAGAGACAAAAATTGATTTTACCCAGGTAGTGGGGTGAAAAGCCTTTTCATTGTAATGAGGGGTGAAAGTGATTCACTTTGTTGATAGCTATGATTAAAAATAGAGTTTCATCCTTCATTTGATTAATTTCACTCTAAAACCATATTCTCTTAGGAATTTTTCCCGATAATACTAACTTGCTTGAATTGAGGGCAAAAAATGGAATTTCACCTTCAAAGGAGAGAAAAAATAAGTTTCACCCAAAATCGGGATGACTTTGAATTTGATCGGTGCATGACGAGGCTATTTCTTGAATTTCTCTCTAAACCTAGGGACCTTCATTGCATTCGCCCCATCATGGGCAAAATCCTTAAAATTGCTAAAAATAAGGTAAAATTACCTAGGAAACGCCTTCATGATATTACATGCTAATTTTAAAGTAAATTTAACTTTTACTGACACATGCTTTCGCACCAAACGATGTATGCTCATCATTTGCACTCTAAAAACATCTTCAAATTGTAATTCACCAAAAAAAAAGGGGCAAAAATGATCTTTACCTCCTTTCTAGGGTGACATTGACTTTTATTGATTTTTATCCATTATTTTTGCCCATAATTATCTTAAAATAGCAATTCATCCATAAGAGGGGCGAAAATGTGTTACACCCCCTTTTTGGGGTAAATTTGACTTTGACTTATGTCCATTCATTATTTTCTCCCCAAAATTAATTAAAAATAGAAATTCACCTAGAAAAGGGGCGAAATCACCCTGAATGCATAATTTTGAATGAAAGTGGTTAAATTTGTCTTCTTTTTTACTCATAAAAATCATGACTTTACTTCAACCTAAGCGTTTTTCATTCAAACTGGGTTCTTTTTACTACATTCACTCCCACTTGGGTGAAAACATCTTAATTATGTACTTTTTCCTAAGAGAGAGGTGAAAATTATTTTCGCCCCTTCCTAGGGTGAAAACATCCTTTCTTCTCTTTGCTGGTGCTTTCCTTTTAACAACTTCTTTGTTGACACCTTTTATGGCTTTTACTGCTCCTTTGACCCTTAGATGTTCTTTTGTTATACATTTCCCCCTTGACAATTTGCTCACAATTTTCCTTGCCCACGATTTACATCATTTATTTACCAAAAAACAATTCTTTATTCATATTAGCGAAATAAATAACAAGAGGAAAAAAAAAATATTACATTAGCAAAACAAATGCATCAATTATATCTTATACTTGGAGTTTTTGCAATCAAATTTTTATCAAAATTGAGTGTGGTAAAACTGCCAACAAGGTGCAACCCAAATTTGGTTGTACCATTGAAACCATCAAGAAAATATAAAATATTTCTTTCCAGTGAGAGTTGTAAATTTGAGCATGTTTTTTGTCATTGATGTCAAGAGGTTTGATGTCCTAATTTTATGGAATTAATTTCAAGAGGTTTGATTAATATCAAAAGGCTTTATGTCCAAGTTGGTTGATATGGCACATGAGGCATAAGGTAGAAAAGGAAAAATATAACTCCTTTCCATGGTGTTTAAAAAAAATAATAAGATTATTTGATGAATTTTTGCTAAGGTAATGGTGGCAAAAGTTTCCCCTTAAAGGCATAAAATAGTTTTAATATTTTAATAGATAAAAGGCCCAAAAGAATTTAGATATTTAAATTATAATATTTAAATACATTGAATTTAAATTATTATAATTAAAATAAAATATAAATCAAAAGCAAATGTTTTATTTTAAATGTGCCAACGTTGGAGATGAATGCCTTCAAAGGCATATTAATAGTTCAAATACTAAGGTGGAAAGTGTGTTAAAAAATCGATATATCATTCACCCTGTTCGTCGATTGAATCGCGGCAGAGAGAGAAGCGATAAACCTTTGGTTTAGTTTTTGAGGCAGGAGAGGGATAAGGACAAGTGGCTTCATATTTATATACCATTTGGGAGGATAGCCTAGACAGTGGTTCCATTGGTGCTTGGTCATAGCAGCAGGGAGGTCTTGGGTTAGAGATGGGGTGGTAGAAGAGAGTAAAATTTTGTTTTAAAAGTATTTTGGTGCCAGTGAAATGTACAAAGAAGAGTGGGTGCAATAGAGGTCTCATGTGAGTGCCTAGCTCATGCAGTGGTTAAGACATGGCTAAGGCATAGTGGTAGAGGTAGCGAGATTTTGATTCCCATGGAGGCAACACACAAGGCATTAATTTTTTGTTTAATTAAATTGATACTTAAGGTCCTATGTTACAAGGTATGTGTCTAACTTGGGAGATATAAGGTTTTAAAATTATTTTTATTTTTTGCCATCAAAAGGTGTTTTGAAATAATTTGGGTTTTGATATAGTGAAGTTGTTAAATGCCTTGAAATATTAGTTTGAATGGTGATTATATTTATTTTGGAAATGCAGTAATGAAAAGTAGGAGATATAAGGTGTAAATGAAAAATTATTTGTGTAATTTGTGATCTTGTTGGGTTGATTTAATTTGTAATATTATGAGTTATAATGTGTCAAATTGGTTTGAATTTTATTGTACCTTTTGCACTATGAAGAAGAGTATTTGTGGTATTATGATGAAACTTAAAGCATTATCCTTGAGATCAAAAGAAGGGTTCTAGAGTATATTTCTCATATTTCACTGAGCACATTTTGGAAGGAATATTTTGTGGATATTTTGAAATATATTATTGCTATCGAACCCTTGAGTGGCACAAGGAGGATTGGTTGGTTATAAGACAAGTTTTGAAGACATATCTCCATCAAATCAAAAAGGTATGGGAACATCATCCTTTTTTTGAAGTGTTTCTTGGATTGAATGTTGTGAAACATAAGGTGGAGTGAAAAGTATTTGTTGATAAGCATTGTTGGAAATATTTGAGTGAGTTCTATATGCTTCATGGTTGAATGTTTAGAGAATATTTGAGATAGATATTGAGAATTATTTGAGTTAGGTATTGAGACCTACATTGTGATATTTGTTTGAAAAAATATGAAAATATTTGTTTAGGGTTTGTGATAAAGTTGTGTTTCATTGGTTGAATGATTGAGTGAAACTTCTTGAGCATTGGTTTTGAGTGATTAAAATTGAATGCGCAAAAATTAGAAAACAAATGTGTAAAAGTAGAAGTGTAGATTAGAAATATAGGTATAATGTGTTAGATTGAATCTATCTTTAAAAGAGAAATAAAAGTAAGACATGTAGAAGCGATAGACTTAATGATTGAGTAGAACATATCAATTTTTTGATAGAGTACATAATTCTCTATATGTTCCAAAGGTTAAACAAATTATGGATATAATATGTCTAAACTTCTTCAAGTTAAAGAAATTACTTTAAATATTAGACAAAGCATTTGATAGCATTGTGAGGAAGATTTGATATTGATTGAGCATATTTTGTGAGTTGTTTTGAGCATGTTTTAGTGATATTTTGAGCATGTGTTAGAGCAGGTTTAAGAATGTGCTAGAGCAGATTTGAGCAAGTCTTGGTGAAGACTTGAGAGAGCATATTTCAAAAGTTCTTGAGAGGACTTGAAGGCAGATTTGAGTAAGTCTTGTGAAGGCTTGAAATAAAATTAAGAGTAGGATTTATTTGTTCAAGATTTGTGTTAAGGCTTGGGGCAGATCTAAGAAGAGTTGATTGATTAATTTTTTCAAGCTTTGTGTTAAGGCTTGGGGCAGATCTAAGAAGAATTGATGGATTGATTTGTTCAAGATTTGTGTTAAGGTTTGGGGCAGATCTAAGCAGAGTTGATTGATTAATTTTTTCAAGCTTTGTGTTAAGGCTTGGGGTAGATCTAAGAAGAGTTGATTGGTGATTTGATAAATATTTGTGTTAAGGATTGAGGATAGATTTGTGAGAAGATTTGTGAGTAGAGATAGAGTATATTTGTACTAGACTTGGGATAGAGTTTGGTGCAGATTTGAGATAGATTTGAAAGTAAGCTTTGGAGGTGATATATTAAAGAGGACAACAATCTCAAGTGGATAGATATCTATTAGCTAGAGCAGTGAGGACATAGGAATTTAGTGGATAGAGATCCATTAGCCAAAGGAATGGTGATGGAAGTATTTTAGAGGATCACCAGCTAGAGCAGAGAGGAAATATTTCTCTTGTGGATAGAGTTCCACAAATCAGAGTAGAGGGAAAAGAGTTATTATGTGGATAGATATCGACAAACCAGATTAAGGGGAAAGAGTTCTCTTATGGAGTGTGATCCATGAAATAATTGGGAAGATAGAGTTCTTCTATGGAGAGAGATCCATGAACCATTTGAGGAGATAGAGGTCTCATGGATCAAGTTCCATGAACCATAGAAAAGGGGAAATAGTTCTCCTATGGAGAGAGATCCAAAAATCACAGCATAGGGTATTGGTGTCTCCTTTGGATATAGGTCCATAAACATTGTACTAGATAATTGATTCCTAAGATATTTTTTGAGAAAATTTTAGTATATTTTCTCCGTGGAGTAGCCCACATTGGTTGAACCACGTTAAATTGGTGTCACTATTGTGTGTGATGATTTGTGCATTTCTTTAGTTACTGCTATTGATATTTCCATTGATAATATTGGATAATATTGTTTGGGAAAGAAAAGTGAAAGTTGATCTTATACTATTCACCCCCCTCTTAGTATAATCTTGTGTTCTTCAATTGGTATTAGAGCAGGTTCCTTTGGAAGAGTTTAACATATTGAAGGAAAAGTATACAAGAACACAGATGGCATCTTAGAGTGGATCTTAAACAAATAAGGCACCATTGTTCGATGGGAACAATTATGCTTTCTAGAGCATAAGAATGAAGACTTACTCGATGGCACACAGATATGAGATATGGAAAGCGATTGAGGATGAATACACACCTCCAGTTAGTCCTCCTATAGATAAACATGTTAAGCTTCTACATCTGTATAATGTAAATAAAATGAATGCAATCTTAAGTGGTTTACATAAATCAGAGTTTGTAAGAGTCATTCATTGCAAATCAGCAAAGGAAATTTGGGATAAATTGAAGAAAACATATGAGGGAGACGAAAAGGTCAAAATGGAAAAATTACAAAATCACAAAAACATATTTTAAAACTTAAATATGAAATAAGAGGAAGATACTATTGCATACTTACTTCATGTGGATGAGTTTTTTAACACCATGCGAGGACTTGGTTTTAAAATAGAATAATTTGATGTTGCTCCAAAGGTTTTAAGGTCACTCCTTATGAGGTATAATGAAAAGGTTTCAACCATAGAATAAATAAGAGATATTGAAAATTTGACTATGGATGAGTTACATGGAACTCTCATAGCTTATGGATGAGAATAGAAAAGGATCTTATTTCCAAGAAAGAGGTAGCCTTCAAAGTAGTAAAGAAGATAAAAGATAAGAAGCTAGATTCAAGTGATGATTCATCCAGTTATGAAGAAGAAAATTATGGCAGAAGGAACAAGAAGGACTGAAGAAAGCACAAAGGTACAAAAATAGTTAAGTGTTTCAATTGTGGTAAATATGGTCACTATGCATCTAGTTGTCTAGAATATGGAAGTATTAGCAGTGAAGAGAAACAAGATCATAAGAGAAAGGAAGAAAGAAAATCTAGGTATGAATAGAAAAATAGGTATGGAAAAATTAAGCATGAAAAGATTTCAAGTTATAGTGATGAAATATCCTCAGATAGTGAAGAAGAATAAATTCTCTTTTTGACGATAGAAGATGAAGGAAGTGATCTTGTTGAAGATAAATTTAAAAAATATGAAGATGCTCTCGAAGATAAAGAAGTAGAGAAAGAATCATAAAATGAAGAGGAAGGAGTAGTAGATCTAGAAGCTGAACTTATTTCTGATCTAAACGAATTGAAAAATATTAGAAAGCAAAATTTAAGATTCAAGGCTCAATTTTAGTAATGTGATGAAGAGAAAGGAAAGCTTATACAATATTTGGAAAACTCAATAACTAATACAAGGAGATTTAAAGAAAATTTAGAAGTGAAAGTCTTATAATGTGAGATATTAGAACAAGAAGTAGTTTCTCTAAGGAAGGA
The DNA here is from genome assembly GCA_028583015.1 of Wollemia nobilis. Classification (NCBI taxonomy): domain Eukaryota; kingdom Viridiplantae; phylum Streptophyta; class Pinopsida; order Araucariales; family Araucariaceae; genus Wollemia; species Wollemia nobilis. The sequence continues at coordinate 1,997,790 of JAQPPZ010016414.1, forward strand.
AATGGAAGAGTATAAAGATAAGCTACACAAGTTTTGGAAAAATTCAAAAATTTTGGATAAGATTATCAATGCACAAATACCTTCATCTAACAAAACATGACTTGGTTTTGAAGAAATACAAGAGAAACAAGAAGAAGGTTCAATATCAATATCCAAATAGGAAGAAGCTTCAGAAGAAGAGAGTGAAGGAAAATGTGAGACTTATGTGAATAGAAGTTTCACCAAGAAAGGAAACAATGCACAAATAAGGAACAAGGAAAATCATAGGGAAGAAAGGACTAAGAGACTAATGGGTCCAAGGAAATATTTCTTCAAAGGACATTTTTTCTCATGTAATAGGTTTGATCACAAGGCTATGCATTGTAGGACTCCTGGAAATAAGAAGTATGGTATTACTAAGAGGAACTTCAAATATGGACATTTATTTCAAGGGTATTTCTACTTTTTTTTTAATCTATTTGGTCATAAAGCAATTCACTATAGGGTTCATGACAAAAATAGGTATGGCTTCACCAGGAGGAACTTCAAGACATTTGTACCTTCAAGGAACCACAACATTAAGTGTTATAAGTGCAATAATGTTGGGCATAAGGCCAAGTGGTGCAAAATAGAGTTTCTAGAGTTTCTAGAGCTTCCAAATACAACAAAGAACAAGTATAATCAAAGGGATCAATAGGGTATGTTGAGAAAGAAGGTTGACAAAGGAAAAGACCATTGTATACTGGGAGTAATTTTACTCCCACCCCAAAATTAATCACCTAAATAAGAGGAGGTTGGGATGGGGCTAAAGTAAGAGTCTTATCTTTAGCCTCAAAGGAATCCCTTTGCCATTGATGTCAAAATGGGAGATATTTGAGTTAGGGGGAGAGCATTCAGTTAGGAGGACCAGTTTCTCAAGGGGAGCAGAATTGAAAAAAGGTAAAAGGAATTCTTAAAGAAAAAGGGTTGCCATCAATGACAAAGGGGGAGATTGTTGGAAATTTGAGCATATTTTGTTGTCATTGATGTCAAGAGGTTTGATGTCCTAATTTTATGGAATTGATGTCAAGAGGTTTGATTAATATCAAAAGGTTTGATGTCCAAGTTGGTTGATATGGAACATGAGGCATAAGGCAGTAAAGGAAAAAGATAACTCCTTTTCGTGGTGTTTGAAAAAAATAATAAGGTAATGGTGGAAAAAGTTTCCCCTTAAAGGACTAAAAGAGTTTTAATATTTTAATTGATTAAAGGCCCAAAAAAATTTAGATATTTAAATTATAATATTTTAATTCATTGAATTTAAATTTTTATAATTAAAATAAAATATAAATCAAAAGCTAAAGTTTGATTTTAAATGCGTCGGCGTTGGAGATGAATGCCTTCAAAGGCATATTAATAGTGCAAAAATTGTTAGCATATAGCATAGTATTACATTAAGAAAAATAGCACCTATACGCTCTCCAATTTGGGTGGGTAGTTATGCAACTTATTTTGGTGGTTCATCAACTAATTTTGAACCACCTTACAATGTATTTAATCTCCATCTCAATACAATGTGAAGACTACTTCGATTTCTTCATGGTATAAAAGTAGATCAAATATGATAGGATCGGGAACGATGTGACTGGAGGTAGAGCATGGTGTGAGGTGACTGGAGACAAACCCAAGCACGAGGTCCAAGACCAGACTTGATAGACTAAACTGGATGCAACCCGACTCTCATCAACACAATACTGATGCAGCCCGACCGACACACGAGGACCAAGACCAAACTTGATAGACTAGATTGATGCAGCTTGACTCTCATCAACACAATATTGATGCAGATCGATGCAAATAGAGGGTTAAAAGGCTACACATAGATCGATGATGCTGACATGGCTAGAAGGCTACATGCAAACCGACGACACTATTGTGGCAGTTCCAATCCAATGATGCTGACATTTCTAGATTGGTAGACATATTATGTGGGTAGACTGATGATGCTGACATGGAAATTCTAGATTGGTAGCAGACAGGTTGTGCACAAGGTGATGTGGCAATTTCCTATTGGTAGGAGACACGTTTCGAGGGCTACAGGCGAGAGGTGACATGGAATTTTTTTATTTGCAAAGGTGACATGGCACAATTTGTAGGGACAAAAGCTTATAATAATTGTAACTTCCCATTTTTAAAGTACCAAAGATGCATCAATCTGATTCATGTGGGATAGTGTCCCATTTTTTTTTTAAATAAACTTTAATCTACTATGCAGGATAAATATTAGTGGGATTTATTTCTCGTCATAGTGTTAAGTGGTGCAGTTGGTAACATTGTTCACTATTGTAGATGAGATCCATTGTTCGAATACCACCCAGGGGATCAGATGCCTTGGAATTTTTTTGTGATGTCTGCTCGCATTTTTATGCCCCACATCACCAAGTGACACCCTGTGTAGATCGGTGATGCCATGCGATGACCGATGACACCCTGTGACAGTCGGTGATGCCCAAAGCATATATTGTTTGATGCCCAAAGAAAGCAAAATTGATGCCACCATTTTCTTTGTCAATTTTTAATATTTTTTGAAATTTTTTTGCCTAATTTGTTTGTACCCAGGGGCATTTTTTTGTCATAAGAGGGCACCGGAGCAATTTTTTTCCTGTCTCAAGATGACTCACATGCACAATTTTTTGAGGGTTTACATACTACTTTTTAATCCTTTTTTATTTTGCAACACAAAGGGGGGATCTTCAACCTTTATTTTTACAAAATTCTAAGACAAAGGGGGAATAACAATTGTTATTTTGTGGAAAAGTTAGGTATAATGACCTGACTAGTATAAAGAAAGGGGTACCATTTGGTGTTATAAGGGACCTTCACAATGGCCATTTTTCACAAATATCTCTTAAATTCATAGTTGCTAAAAGGTCCTAAATTTTTTCCATGGAAGACAAATATGAGAGCCATTTTTTAGGTGGAAGATTTATTGGGTGTAGTGACTAGTACTACAAAATGCCCTCAAACAAAAGGAACATATCAAGAAGCTTTTGATAAGAAGAACAAAATAGATCGCATGTTTATACTACTTGCTACTATAGATGAGGTCCAGCCTGATATATGTGATGCCAAAACTAGTAAGGAAGCTTGGGATGCATTGATTACTGTATATAAAGGTAAGAATCAGTCGACTATTCTACACCTTAAAACTCAACTACATACCATCAGTATGAAAACTGGAGAGACAGTTGATTTATTTTTTTGTAGAGTGGAAGAATTGAAAGACAAATTAAATGCTATGGGAAGAATAGTGGATGATCCTCTCTTGATCATGTCATCTTGAGAGCATTGCCATAGCCCTACAAGATGTTGATCACTTCTCTCAATGTTTCTGGTAGACAAATATCTTTTATGAAGCTAGTGAATTTACTTCAAACTGAGGAGGCAAATCAATTTTAGAAGGATGACTTGCCAGATACTACCCTCTAAACCCAAAAAAGGAGTCAAAAACAAAGTCAAGGTCAGTTTCACAAAGGAGGTTCTTCCTTAAAGGGAAAATGGAAACAATATCAGCAGAAGGACACACAATATTACAATATTTATGATATAAATAATCATGACACCAACATGTGTTGGTTTAAGAACAAGTAACAGAATGACAAATATCATAAGATAAAGGGAAAATGGAAACACAAACCACAAAAATATAATAAGAAACCTAAGGGACATGTTACTTATGCTGAATCTAATTCAGACTCAAATTTTGTATGGTCTGACTCAAACTCAGATTCTGAAAGAGCACACAAGGTACTCATGACCCATACTTCATCTCCCTCGATAGATGTTGTATGGTATATTAACTTAGGACCTAGTAAGCACATGACTGGAACTAATCAGGGTTTGAGACATTTGAGGAGAAAGAAGGTAAGCCAATCACAATTGCTAACAATCAAGTCTACCAAGTGAAGGGTAAAGGGGATGTTTCTGTTACTCTTCCCAATGGTAAATGTCATATTGAGAAAGTCCTCTATGTTCTTGAATTAGCTAGTAATATATTGTACATTACTCAGATGTTGGATAGAAATATGGATTTTGTGTTCCAAATTGCAAAATGCAAAAAGAGATGTTTTATAACCAAAAAAGGTAAACATGTAGCCACCAGATCATAAAAGCATGGCTTGTTCATTTTAGATGTCATTTCAATGCGTCATGTCGCTTTGGAAGTAACTACAAAGGAGACTACTTCTCTATGGTATAAGAGATATGGACATCTAAGTTCAAAATATTTGCTCAAACTGGGTAAATATGAGATGGTGAGAGGACTTCCCCACATTTCATCTATCTTGCCAATTTGCTTGAATTGCTTAGTAGGGAATCAACACCGAATATCATTTGAAGATAGCTCTTCCAAATCTAAGAAACCTTTGGAGTTGGTACACACCAATCTATGTTATCCTATGCCAACCAGCTATGGTGAAAAGAAGTATTTTTAATTACTTGTTGATTATTACTCTCGAAATATGTGGGTTTTCAATATTCAATTGAAATCAGAGGCATTTTTGTACTTTCAAAAATTCAAGAAACTTGTTGATAAGGAGTCAGGATGCTTCATAAAAACCCTCTACTCAGATCGAGGGGGAATATACTTCCAAGGAATTTTCATCATTTTTGAAAGAACATGGGATTAAGATACAACTGACTATAGCCTATACACCTCAGCAAAATGGATTTTTAGAGAGGATAAATCATTCCATTGTGGAAATGGTTTGATGTATGCTAAAGGGAACACATATTGAGGATTAGTGTTGGGAAGAATTAGTAAACGCAACATCATACCTCCTGAATAGAGCACCCACAAGGAATCTACAGGGTAAAACTCCACAAGAAGCATAGAGTGATAAGAAAACCTCCATTTCTCATCTAAGGGTTTTTGGATGTAAGGCATTCATGCAGATACCAAAATAGAAAAGGAAGAAGTTAGATAATAAGACCCTACAATGTATCTTTCTTGGTTATGATGAGCATTCAAAGAGATATCAATTGATAGATCCTATAACCAAGAAGACACATATAAGTAGATATGTGGTATTTGATGAAACATTCACATCAAATAACACTTCTACAGTTGTATACCTTGAGGAAGATGAGCCTAAGAAATAGAATTCACCTCCTTAGAATAAGATTCCCAAATGGTATACCAGTACATTGAGATATTCCAAGTTGACATAACTTCTAGATCTAACTCTATATTGACCTTGTACTCATAGTATGACTCAGTATAAGAGAGCAGAGGCATCAACTTCTAAAGTTTATGAGCTTTTCCAATAGTTTTATGAACTATCTGTGGATGCAGCAAAATATAAGGATATGGATATGGAGGATGAAAGGGTTTATCTGATAGCATTGGATGAAAATGAACCCACAATAGTTTAGGATGCACATTGTAAGCCTCAGTGGAAGGCTGCTATGGAAGTAGAATATACATCTCTCATAAAGAATCATACATGGAAGCTAGTGAATCTACCTTCTAGAAATAAGCCCACTGGCTGCAAATGGGTATTCAAAGTAAAGTATAAGGTAAATGGTGCTATTGATAAGCATAAAGCCCATATTGTTGCAAAGGGCTATGCTTAGAAATAAGGCATATATTATGAAGAGACTTTTGCCCCTACTATAAAAATGACTACCATTCGTGTCTTGTGTGCCATGGCATCTCAATTTGGGTGGAAGTTACATCATATGGATGTAAAAAGTGCTTTCTTGAATGGTGACTTACAAGAAGTGTACATGATTCAACCAGAAGGATTTGTTGTTGAAGGGCAAGAACAAAAAGTTTGTAAGCTGATCAAGTCTTTGTATGGGTTGAAACAAGCTCCTCAAGCTTGGTACGTAAAAATTGACAGTCACCTAACACAACATGGTTTACAAATAAGTTTGTTAGATGCAAATATCTATATAAAAAACAATGGTTCTGACATAGTGATTTTGGTGCTCTATGTAGATGATCTGATCATAACAGGTAGTTCAGAGAGTATGATTTATGTCATGAAGAATGATTTGAAAACATCCTTTGAAATGACATATCTAGGACTTATTCACTATTGTCTTGGTTTAGAAGTGACTCAAAATAAACATCATATCAGAGTTACACAAAAGAAATATGCCAAGACATTTTTTGATAAATATCGCATGAATGATTGTAAGTCTAAAGATACTCCAATGGATGTTGGACTTAAGCTATCTCGATATGATCAATATCCATAGGTATATGGCACTCTCTATCATCAATTGATTGGGAGTCTCATATATATAACCAATACCAGGCTAGATCTTAGTTTTATTGTGGGTTATCTTTTATGGTTCATGCAGGACCCAAAGGTGAGTCATTGGAAAGCAGCAAAAAGAGTTCTTTATTATGTCCGTGGCACAACCGATTTTGGCTTGGAATAAAAAATTAATAACAAGTTCTATCTATAGGGATAAATGTACTCTGACTATGCTGGATCCATTGATGATCGAAAGTCAACTTTTGGATACATTTTTCATCTTGGATATGGTCATGTCTCTTGGTATAGCAAGAAGCAATAAGTAGTTGTTATCTCTTCTACAGAGGCAAAATATCACGCAGCCAATGGAGCAGTCTAGGAGATAATATGGTTACGTCACATTCTTACAAACATGGGACTTCCAAAGAACCTTCCAATTCATTTGTTTTGCAACAATCAAAGTGTTTTGAATCTTGTTAATAATCCAATATTTCATGATCACACCAAACACATCGACACTCGCTATCATTTCATTCATGATGAAGTTCCAAAGCACAACATACAGCTCCAATACATTCCCACTGATGCTCAAGTTGTAGATATTTTCACCAAGGTACCTGCACATGTCAAGTTTGAATTATTTTGTAATACCCTTGGTATTTTCCAATAATGTAATAATGGGAGATGTTAGCATATAACATAGTATTACATTAAGCAAAATAACACCTATGCACTCTCCAATTCGGTTGGGTAGTTATGCAACTTATTTTGGTGGTTAGTCAACTAATTTTGAACCACATTACAATGTATTTAATCTCAATCTCAATACAATGCGAAGACTTCTTCGATTTCTTCAAATACTAATGTGGAAAGTGTGTTAAAAAATCAATATATCATTCACCTTGTTCGTTGATCGAATCACGATAGAGAGAGAAGTGATAAACCTTTGATTTAGTTTTTAAGGCTAGAAAGGGATAAGGATAAGTGGATTTGTAGTTAGATACCATCTGGTTGGATAGCTTAGATGGTGGTTCCATTGGTGCTTGGTCATAGCAACAGGGAGTTCTCTGGTTGGATATGTGGTGGTAGCAGAGAGTAAAGTTTTTTTTTTAAAGTGTTTTGGCGTGAGTGAAAGGGACAAAGGAGAGTGGGTGTAACAATGGTATCGTGTGAGCACTTAGCTCACATGATGGTTAATCCATGGATAAGGTGTATTGGTAGATGCAGTGAGGTTTTAATTCCCATGGAGGCACCGTGCAAGGCATTAATTTTTTTTTTAATTAAATTGATGCCTAAGGTCCTATGTTACAAGGTATACACCTAACTTGGGAGGTATAATGTTTTAATTTTTTTTTTTGATATTTTGCCATAAAAAGGGGTTTTAAAATAATTTGGGATTTGATCTAGTGAAGTTGTTAAGTGCCTTGAAATATTATTTTGAATGCTAGTTATATTTCTTTTTGGAAATGCATTAATGACAAGTAGGAGATATAAGGTGTAAATGAAAAATTATCTGTGTAATTTGTGATCTTGTTGGGTTGACTTAATTTGTAATATTAGGAGTTATAAGGTGTAAAATCGGTTTGAATTTTATTGTACCTTTTGCATTATGAAGAAGAGTATTTGTGGTATTATGATAAAACTTTAATGCATTATCCTTGAGATCAAAAGAAGGTTTCTAGAGTATATTTCTCATATTTCACTGAGCATATTTTGGAAGGAATAGTTTGTGGATATTTTGAAATAGATTGTTGTTGTCTAACCCTTGAGTGGCACAAGGAGGATTGTTTGTTTATAAGATAGGTTTTGAAGATATATCTCCATCAAAGAAAAAATGTATGGGCACATAATCCTTTGTTTGAAGTGTTTGTTGGATTGAATGTTATGAAACATATGGTGGAGTGAAAAGGATTATATTATAAGCATTGTTGGAAATATTTGAGTGAGTTCTATATGCTTCATGGTTGAATTTTTAGAGAACATTTGAGATAGATATTGGGAATTATTTGAGTTAGGTTTTGAGACCTACATTGTGCTCTTTGTTTGAAGAAGTATGAAAACACTTGTTTAGGGTTTGTGAGCAAGTTGTGTTTCATTTGTTGAATGATTGAGTGAAACTTCTTGAGCATTGGTTTTGAGTGATATTAAAAGTGAAACGTGCAAACATTAGAAAATAGATGTGTAAAAGTAGAAGTGTAGATCAAAAAGATAGGTGTCATGTGCTATATTGAATATATCTTTAAAATTGCAATAAAAGTAAGACATGTAGAAGCGATAGACTTAATGATTGAGTATAACATATCACATTTTTGATAGAGTACATAATTCTCTATATGTTACAAAGGTTAAACAAATTTTGGGTAGAATATTTGATAGAATATTAGACAAATCATTTGATAGCATTGTGAGGAATATTTGAGATTGATTGAGCATATTTTGTGAGATTTTTTGTGCATGTGTTAGAGCTGTTTTAAGCATGTGTTAGAGCATGTTTGAGCATGTTGTAGAGTAGATTTTAGAATGTCTTGGTGAAGACTTGAGAGCAGATTGAGCAAGTTCTTGGGAGGTCTTGAAGGTAGATTTTAGAAATTCTTGTGAAGACTTGAAACAATATTAAGATCAATATTGATTTATTCAAGATTTGTGTTAAGGCTTGGGGTAGATCTAAGAAGAGTTGATTGATTAATTTGTTCAAGCTTTGTGTTATGACTTGGGGCATATCTAAGCAAAATTGATTGATTGATTTTTTCAAGCTTTGTATTAAGGATCGGGGTAGATCTAAGCAAATTTTATTGATTTATTTGTTCAATATTTGTTTTAAGTCTTGGGGTAGATCTAATCAGATTTGATTTATGATTTGATTAAGCTTTGTGTTAAGGCTTGAGGACATATTTGTGAGAAAATTTGTACTAGACTTAGGATAGAGTTTAGTGCAGATTTGAGACAAAGCTAAAAGTAATATTTGGAGGTGACAGAGTAAAGAGGACAATAGTCTCTAGTATATAGATATCCATTAGCTAGAGCAGTGAGGATAGAGGTCTTCAATGGATAGATATCCATTAGCCATAGTAGTTGGGATAGAAGTCTTCTAGAAGATCACCAACCAAAGTAGAGGGGAAAGAGTTCTCCTATGGATAGAGTTCCATGAATTAGAGAAGAGGGAAAATAGTTCTCCTATGGATAGATATCCATGAACCAGAGCAAGGGAAAAAATTTCTCCTATGGAGTGTGATCCATGAACTAGCTAGGAAGATAGATTTCTTTTGTGGAGAGAGATAAACAAACTAGTTGAGGAGATAGAGGTCTCCTAGATCAAGTTCCATGAACCAAAGAAAAGGGGAAAGAGTTCTCCTATGGAGATATATCCATAAACCAAAGTATATGGTATTGGCATCTCCTTTGGATAGATATCCATAAACATTGTAATAGGGAATTGATTCCTAAGATATTTTTTGAGAAAATTTTAGTAGAAATATTTTCTTCGTGGAATATCCCACATTGGGTGAACCACATTAAATTTGTGTCTCTATTGTGTGTGATGATTTATGCATTGATTGATTACTGCTATTAATATTGCCATTGATAATATTGGATAATATTGTTTGGGAAAGAAAAGTGAAATTTGACCTTATACTGTTCACCCCCATCTCAGTATAAGCATGTGTTCTTCAAGAGTGTCTAAAACTTGGTCCATAAATGGTAATGGGAAGTGGTTCTTGATTGTGATATTGTTTAATTACCTGTAATCTACACACTCTCTCATTTTTCCATTTTTTATTGGCACAATAACCAATGGAGAAACCCATCAACAAAAATTGGATAAATGAACCCAACCTCTAAGAGTTTTTCAATTTCCTCTTTGACAATGTCTCTTAAGGCAAGATTCAATATTCTTTAGGTTTGTCTCATATGTTTAACATATTTAGTATATATTATGTGAGTACATGCATCATGATTAATTCCCTACATATCCTTGTACTCCCAAGCAAAGGCATGAGCATGTTTCTACAAAATAGAAAATAGTTTTTCTTCTTCTTAAATAGTCAACCAACTATTAATATTGAAAAATTTCCCTAGCTGAATTTCAATTTGTTTTGTTCCTGAGAGGACAAAATGTACTCCTTCATACTTGCTTACTAAGGATTTGAATGGACAATAATGTGGTTGAAGGGAGTGAAAGGCTCTTGTCTCATTTTGAAGAGTAATTCATGAAGGAATCAAATCTTGCATGGGATAGTGAAAATACGAGAGAAGATGATGATGCCATCAATGTGGTAATGTAAAATAACTTTCCTGTAATGGAATGGATGATATATTTTCAAATATTTAGTTTGAATTATTCCATAATAATCAATGAACAATAACTAATTCATCTTCAAGTTCTTGCTCCTGTAGAGCATTAAATATGATGGTTTCATCTTCAAAAATCTCTCTTTCCTTTAAGTTAATCTCATCTATGTGTTCCTTCACTACTAAGGTATCTAGTGTGGAAATATTTTCTTCTTGCTCCTCATCAGATTTAAAAAACCATAACTATCCTGAAAATTTGGTTGAAGGCTTGGCAGGAGGGTAAAGAGAAATATTCTTGAGATAAATACCATTTGAGATTGAAATTTCTCCTTATCTACAATCTATAAAGGCAACTACAGTTGCAATCCAAGGTCTTCTCAATGAAGAAGCGCAAATAATGACATGCCTTAAATGTGCATTTAAACTGAAATGCTATCTATTGTTTCTAAGCAAGCATGCAAAGGAAAGATGCAAAATATGTAAACTATTGAAACGAAGAATAATTTGCAGTAAAAGAGGGGGGATTTCTCCTTGTATTTATAAATTCATCAATTCCAAAAGGTTACAATACATCCCCTTTGAGGGCTTATCATTTTGATACATTTCAAATTACAAATTACAAGGGATCGAATCCCTTCAAGAGCTTAATGGCGTGTTTCAATGTTCTTCTCGCAACCCACACTTGAGAGATAATCTTGGGCTTCTTTTAATCTACCTCTTAGCTCCTCCCTCATGCCTAGAATACCTGCACCTACACACAAGATATTGAAAATTGTTAATAGCATATGTGTTTTGTAATGAAAACCTTGAAAAGTATGCAATAATGAATGTAAAACTTATTTGCGATAAATCAAAACAACTCCAAATGACTTGAAAATCTAATATGATGTTATTAAGATGATTTTGGAAGGATCTGAGCATAAATTAAAGTGAAATTATGATCAGAAACTGTGGTCATTCCTAGCAGGAACAACTAAGCTTGCAATCACAAAAACCTAAATTGACCCATCAAATCTACTCAAAACTTAACCAAAATTGAATACAAGGCTAATCTAATGCTTTAGAAATGATCTATGGTGAAATTGCATCAAAATTGTTAGCCATTTGGTGGCCATCCCTGGCAAGTGCAACTAGGACTGTTATCCATCCTTGGTAGGGACGATCCCAAAACTAGGTGGTTTTTACCACCAATTTCAAGGGGATCTGGTTTAGAACCCTCCTAAATGTGTTGTCATCAAATTTGGTCAAATTAATCTCCAATTTGATAGGTTTTGGAATGGATTTGGCATATTTTGGGATGCCCCTAAAAGCGCCTTCGAATGAAGAGGATTTCAAGGAAAATACTTGGGGAAATGTGAGGGCAAATGTGAGGACAAATGTGAGCAACACTTCGTGAGCAATGCTTGAATTCATCTCTCTTGAAATTGGGTGGGAGCACCTCAATTTATAGCCCAAATAGGGCATAGGGGGCAAAGGGGTAAGTTCTGGCATGCAAGGCAAGTGTTGCCACTTGTCAATTCCCTTGCCATGCATAGGGTGGAAGAGGTTGCCCATTTGGGGCCTCCAATTTGTAGGTCCTGATGTCTATGATAGCCTCCCAATCAATTTTGGGTGATTGGGTGAGATAAATGGCAGGAATTGATTGCCATTTATCCCACCCTTTGACTTTTGGAGGGTCTGGTTCATGGCGGGGGAGGCCCAAAACTTCCCAAAACTAGGGTAAACCTTCCCAAAAGTGTTTGGGAGCCCTAATTAACCCCTGAGGGTTTCCCAATGGGGCCATATGATGTCGATAAGAGTGGTGCATTAGCAGTCTTATCCGATTTACATGATTTTAGTGTCTACAGATACCCCTTTTTGAGATGCATTATGTGCAATAGAGCACTGAGAAAAAATAGATGACTAAATCATTAAATGATTGAGGTTATTCATTAACCTAACAAAATTTAGATGCCTCCATTTGTGGAAAGAGCATACATTCTTGGAATCCTTGCTTTTGACATAGTCGAAGGATTGATTTTTGGTATACCTTTTAGCTACACTGTAGTGACAATTTTAGGGGCTTAGGGTATACTCGGTCTTGGTGCCTTGTTTCCTTGTAAGCCTTTTCAAGGGTGAATTCTTGAGGCTTCAAGGAGGCCAAGCCTTTATTTTGTTGCATATGCTGATTTTTTTCCCCAACATGGGCTTGAAAATTTGTCTTTGGCAATGATTCTTTTGAATGTATGAAAATTGCACTTTTGAGTGTTTAAGTGTTGATTTGATTATGAAATAATTGTTATGACTACCCCCTCAAGCGATGAGTCGATGAGGGCATGACTAATGATAAAACTAATGAGTCACTTGACATATATGAATTAATTGGGATAACCATCAGTTTTTCCCATTGCAAACCCTATCAATTTTGCTAGGATTTTGATCATTTTAATGATGATTTATGGAAGCAAGAGCCTAAATACTTCATTCCCATGGAGTGGTCCAGCCATAATAGCCTTCTTGGGGAGTGAAATAAAGAATTTTTAGAGCATCCATGAATACTTTGGATTTAATCTTGATCCCTTGTTAATTTGAACCATTTTTGACCTATTTTTGGTGGGTTTTTGGCCCTGTTTTTTAATCTTTTTTAGTTGTTTTTGTAAGATTTTTTGGTGTTTTATTTTTAAATTTTTTATTTTTGATGAGATTTCATAGAAGAAAGGAAATGAATACCTCATTCCCATGGAGTAGTCCAGCCGCAATGGCCTTCTTGGGGATTGAAGTGAAGACATTTCAGTTCGACTATGAATAATTTGGTTCAAGTAGCCTTATGGTAATTTACTCATCTTGCCAGATTGCATGGAGTGCAAGTCACTGCAACCACCAAGTGTATAGGGTAAATAACTGGGTACGAGGTGCACTTGAGATTTTGCTTTATCTAATTTTTTTGTTGATTTTATGATTTTGGGAGCGTGAGGTCTGAGGACCCACTTGATTGTAGCCCATGGGCAATTTATGGATTATGATGTAGCTTTTGATTTCATACATACATATATATATATATATATGAGTTTTATGTTATCATCATGTGTTTCCTTACTACTTTATGAGATGTATGCAATGCTTATATTTGCTTTATGATGTTATGATGGATGCCTAACATGGATGCATGTATTTGTAATATGATGTGATTTGATGATATGGATATTTTGTAAATGCATAATGAAATGGATGATTTGTTTAATTTGTATGATGTATTATGATGACTAGTTGACACATTAGATGCTAGCACCATAGATTGTACAAAATTTATCTCATCATTTTCATGTTATTATGACATTATGTAATGGCTTGTGTAAATGTAAACTAACAAACATGTGATGGCATGATATGAAATGGAATGAATAGTATAATGTTTTATGATGTGTTTGGGATTTTTAGGAGACTCAAACACTCTAGTTACCTAATCAAAAGTTGTATAGTAACTATGCAAGACTTTTTAACAAAGTATAAATCTGCTAAGATAACCAAGATATTCAATATCCCTGTGTGTGCATGTGAGTTCATTACTATGATAATGCATAAAGTTACCCTAGTGCCAAACAAGATTGATTCAGCCCATATATACTAGAGATCACCCTATGAGTCTCATTATCCTGAGTTTTGTACTTAGTTGGATTAGACCACTAGGAAATATAGGCTACCAAAAGCTAGCTCATCCACATGCAAACATTGGTCTATACAAAAGCAAGTTGCTTATGTGACAGACATATCATCATGCGTAAGGATACCACCATTGCCAAGTGGGCTTGATGCCACCCAACCTGTAATGAGGATCACCTTATGGTTCTCTAATGCTGAGAATTCCAAGGATTCAAGTTCAATACTCCCTTATTTTCTTTTAAATTTGAATTTTTCAAGGGAGTTGCTCATTTTTGTTATGGTGAGCAAGGGATTTTGGTAGTGGTGAGAACCATTATTTATTTTGCTTTTTGCTAATGGTAAAAACCACTATTTCTTTTGCATATTGCTAAGTGATAATAATCACTATTTATTTTTCTCTTTTGGATACTTGCCCCAATTTGGTGTGAGGCAAGGGATTTTGATTATTTTGGGTAAGGAGGAACTTGTCCTTTTGTCAATTCTTAGCATCTTTGAACCATTCGCACAAGGGGATGAGCGAGATAAAATTTTTGCTTAAGGTAACCTAGACCACTTTGTAGGTTTCATCTTTCCTTGTGCTAAACTTGGATTTATTAATGTGAAAATGTGTTGGGATTTTGATGTATACAAGGTATAATCTAAGCAGGATTCTACCTTCTAAAAATCATGATAGCTTTCTACAAAATCTGAAAAGAAAACTAGATACGGCTGAGTGACCAAAAACCCTAAAGATGCCTTATGAACAATGGCTAAGTGAAGGGAAACAGACATACAATATGGAGTGTAAATGTAAATGATAAATGTAATGTAAATAGGTGGTAAAATTGACATATGATAACAGTGAATTTGATAGATGCCTAGTATACAGACCTGGTGCTAGACATGTATGATCAACTTCTAACAATGCACAATGCAATGATGAGTATGCCTAATGCAATTGATGTTGTAATGTAAATGATGTGAAGTGCAATGAATGCAATATTTTTGTGTTTTTGAGATTTTAATGATGTTTTTGTATTTTTGATATATATATGTATATACAGGTTGACCAATGGGCTTAATGAATGCCATTGGGGCTTTTTGGATGACCAAAGGGCTTATAGATACCTTTGGGGCATTTTGGGGTGACCTAGATGGTCATAGACCACCTAGGAGCATTTTAGGATGACCAAAGGGCTTATAGACTGGGCATTTTAGGATGACCTAGATGGTTATAGACCACCTAGGGAATTTTAGGGTGACCAAAGGGCTTATAGATACCTTTGGGGCATTTTGGGGTGACCTAGATGGTCGTAGACCACCTAGGAGTATTTTAGGGTGACCAAAGGGCTTATAGATACCTTTGGAGCATTTTGGGGTGACCTAGATGGTCATAGACCACCTAGGAGTATTTTAGGGTGACCAAAGGGCTTATAGATACCTTTGGAGCATTTTAGGGTGACCTAGATGGTCGTAGACCACCTAGGAGTATTTTAGGGTGACCAAAGGGATTATAGACACCTTTGGGGTATTTTAGGATGACCTAGATGGTCATAGACCACCTAGGAGTATTTTAGGGTGACCAAAGAGCTTATAGATACCTTTGGAGAATTTTGATGACCTAGATGGTCATAGACCACCTAGGGATATTTTAGGTTGACCTAAATGGTCATAGACTACCTAGGGGTATTTTAGGTTGACCTAGATGGTCATAGACTACCTAGGAGTATTTTAGGTTGACCTAGATAGTATAATACCTAAATATTTTAGTTGACCTAGATGGTCATAACCCTAATTTTATTGACCTAAATAGTTTAGACCACCTAGAATATTTTAGGTTGACCTAGATGGTCTTAGACCCTAGGGAATTTTAGGTTAACCTAGATGGTCATAGACCACCTAGGGAATTTTAGGTTGACCTAGATGGTCATAGACCACCTAGGGGCATTTTAGGTTGACCTAGATGGTCGTAGACTACCTAGGGGTATTTTAGGTTGACCTAGATGATCATAGACCACCTAGGAGTATTTTAGGTTGACCTAGATGATCATAGACCACCTAGGAGTATTTTAGGTTGACCAAAGGGTTTATGGATACCTTTGGGGATTTTTGTAACTTTGATTACTTTGTGATTCTAGGAGGAAGGTGCAATACCTTGTGTACCCCTAGCATTTGTGGTGATCAAAGGAAGTGAGGAAGGTGCAATACCTTTAGGATCCTCAATTTGCTTCATTTCTTGGGATGTGACTAGTGGGGAAGGTGTGACACCTTGGATACCCCTAGTATGTACTATGATTGATGCAATGTTATTGGCTTGGCTAGGAGGAGTGATAGAGACTGACTCCCCCTATTGTGGTAGGGGATTCTAGGTAATACCACTATCTTGATGGGGTAAAATGAGTGACCCGCTTGTGGATAAAGCTTCCCTATCAATAAGATCTTGGACCACATGTCTAAAATTATGACAATTGCTAATGTCATGCCCTTTCATTCGGTGATAGAGGCAAGAATGATCCTTTCTATAGTGTTTAGATCTAGACCTATTTGGGTTGACCAGGGGTATATTTGGCAAGATGATTGTCTTTGTTTCTTGCAAGTTGTGAAGGATGGTTGACATGGGCTCAGATAATGGAGTCCAGGTATGATGTTGATGCTCTAAATGAGGTGAATATGATCACCTCATTTTATGATGCAATGGGGTTGTATGCATCTCAATCACCTATTTAGGTTGCTCTTCTTGACTCCCATCTATAGGTAACAGGTCTTAAAATATGCCAATATATTGATTGTTGATTTGAAGATCATTCTTGTCAAGCATATCTTGTACCTTGCTCTTGAATGTGATACATGACTTAATGTTATGACCATTTACTTGATGATAAGGATAGTGTTGGCTCTCTCGATACCACATTGGTTTGTGCCTATTAGGATCCAAAGGGTGGATATCTGGAAATGTGATAGCCTTGGCCTCGCATAATCGATTAAAGAGTGACACCAAAGATTCAAGAAATGGTGTATACATGTGAGGTTGATGGTGTTGTTGCCTTTGCCCCTGCTTCTATTGAGACTTAACATTGGATTGCATAGGAGGAGGTTGGTCCTAACAATCAGGGGGTTGAGATTTTGGATGACTCAACTGTAACTCAATGCTTGTGAGTCGATTCAAGATCTATTGTAAATCATTATGTTGGTGACTCACTTGTAACTCAACATTGGCTAGCCTATCCAAAATTATCTAAGTAAATGCAGATGGTTCATGATGATTATGGGTAGTGAGTATATCCACATGCTCTTGTTCTTGATTTAGCTCATGCTCTTGTTCCAACTCAGAGTGTTCAATTGTGGTAGCTAGATTATCCCCACTTTGGTGTAGGGGGTACACCTATTCTTGATTTTGTGGAGATGTTGAATGAGATGGAGTAGGTGTGACCGAATCCATCGATGATATCTCTTGTGGTATGGATGGAATGTTGGATGGAGTCACAAGTGGCATAGATGGATTCAGAGGACTTTGGTTCTCTATCATCACATTGATCATTCCCACAAACTCATGAGAAGATGCATTTGCACTTGGACAAGTCATGGCTACCTCATCAACTTGTCCAAGGTGATCTACTTGGCCCCCATGCTCAGGGGGTGCATCAAAAATGCTATCAATGGGTGGCGACTTGGCAAGAGGATGACCTAGATCCTTGATCAACTCAATGATAGGCAGGAATGTAACATTGTGTACTATGCACTCATCGAGTTTAGGATTGGTCAAGTGAACTGAATCCTCAAGTGTGGTGGAGGAAGATGGTATGATATGATCTAACTCATCGATATCAACTATGGGTTCCTCCTTGTTGGTAGGAGTGGGAAGGTCTTCTACTGATGTGTCAAATATGGCTATGGGAGCCTTTGCAGTTAGCCTTTTTGACTCTTCCTTGCTTGAAGAAATAGAGGATGGTACTAGTGGTGGTGGTGAAGGTAGCTTCATGACTAACCATGGGGTTGAATCTAGACTCTGGATAAGGTCATTGGGTTTAGTATCCAAAGGTGTGGATGGATGAGTAGACTCATGTGTTGTAATACTTGAAGGGGTCTGGGTCGGCATCAACCACATGGACCTTACCTTCATGAATGTATTTGAGGTATTGATGTACAATGGAGGGGATGCACTCCATGTCTCTCATCCAAGGTATTCCTAATAATATGTTGTATATTCTTTCACCTTCCAAGATGTAGAACAATGTAGGCATAGTCTTTTGTCCAACTTGAATAGGTAGGATTATCATACCCATAGTGGAGGACAAAGCATCATTAAATACTTTCAAGGTGAATGTGGATTTCACAATGTGTGAAGATGGGATGTTGAGATATTTTAGTGCAGTTGTGGTAATAATGTTTATTGTGGAACCTGTGTCAACCAACACTCACTTATAGGGGATCCTATTGATGCACACGATGATGTGCAAAGGAGAGTCTGGTAAATTGGTAGACCTAGGTTTGATATCCTAATTTTGAAAGGATATAATAGGATCTTTGTGCATTTGTATGTATCCCACAAAGTTGGTGAAAGCATCAAAATCATGAGGTTGTAATTCGATAGAATTTAAAACCTCCATGAGAGTTTCCCAATGCTTGGGGGATTTTTGTATTAACTCTCCCATGGTCATGTTGGATGATGACATATGTGAACTTCACATAGGCCTACTATGGCTTGTTACCACTTGTTGGATGGGAGTTCTAGGTGGTGAAGACCATGATGTAGAGGGAGTGTAGACTTCCCTACTAGGCCTCTTGGTAGGCTGATTATCTCTGGTTTGGGCTTGGACTCGATGTTGGCTAACCGAATAGTCCACTTGATCATGTGGATAACCCATTGGTGTTCTCCTAGTAGAGGTACCTTGGTGGTCAGGTCCTCTAAGTGAGGGGTTGACCTCATGATGGCTTTCAGGGCATCGTGTAGGAATGATGAGATCCTCAAGAGAGTAATGGATGTGACTACTATCAGGGCACTATGTAGGAATGAGGAGATCCTCATACCTATAATAATGATGCTCAAGGCCTCTCCTAAATTTTTCCACTTTATTGGCTCATGATTGAGCTCGACTATGCATAGTTGTCATAATGTGTTGACTAGGCAAACCCTGAAGGAAACCCACACTAAAGAAAATTTTGACTTCCAAAAAAGGTTATGGGTGCTATATACCAAAATTATCAGTACAATGAGCTGATCACAATGGGCTAGGGCTCCAAAATTTGACTTTTTAGTCAAAAATTTGTATTTTTGGAATATTTGGCCAACAGGGCCTATGGGGAAATGCCCAATTTTAGGAATTTTTGGGAAATTTTGAAGAATGAAGAGTTAGGACTCAAAATTTCTGTGAGAGGTGCACAAGGAGCTAACTAAGACAAAAAAACAAATTTGGCAATTTTTGGGGTTGTCTAGACCATTTTATGACTATTTTAGTGTAATTTTTCTCTATTTTTGGCTTCAAAAATAGAGTAATCATAAAACCAACATAAATTTTTTATTATAGCTCTGATTTGCATGATTCTCGATCCATTGGATGTAGAATCAAAAAGTAGATTTTTTTAAAAATTAGGGTTTAATCCTAGTAGGATCTTATGTTGATTACCCAAACAATAAATAAACACCTAAAGTAGACAACATGATTATCTCTTTTAAATTTTATAAATTCAAACACACAATCAATAAGAAGCACACAAGAAGACAATATGATTATCTCTTTTAAATATTAATGTGTTCCTAAACTATTTGATGTGTTTTAGATTTGTTACTTTTGTAAAGAATCTCTTTCACGTGTTTTGAATGTTGATGTAATTCTCAATTGTTTAAAGGTTTTCACCTATACACTCGCAGCTCGACAACCGAAAATGAAAGTCTGATCACGTGAACCAACCAAAGTATGGAGATGAAATCCATACCCGATCAGGGAGCATAGGTCCTACCAGTCCTCACCTAGTACTCACTTGGTTAGCATTATACCCTCCAAAGAGGAGTACATGCAAATTTTCCAAGCTAAGATGGTTCTTGGAGTTGGTATTGGCCAAAAATATAGGGTACATGGGATTTGAGCCAATGGATGGAGATGAAATCCACCATCATTGAACTCTATCAGTGGTTGGGGATGAATTCCAACTCACTAACATTAAAAAGAAGCATGGTGTGTGTGATTCCTTTTAAAATGATTGAAAGAAAACAAGATAGCATTCAATGATTATTCACTAAATGCATGAAATTATGTTTTAATTTTAGAATCATAAGCATATATATAAAAGGAAACTACAAAATTTGTAAACTATATGAAAACCTAACCCTTAGGTAGGTCACACGCAGGAAAACCAGACAAATGCATTTTGAAAGGTTGTTATTTTTCCTATTTTTATTCGATTTTGTTAATGCAAAATTTAGAAATATGAAATCTAACCTTCACATGCATACAAAAGACAAGAAAAATTGAAATTCAAGCTTTTTGAAACAACCTAGATGCAAATTGAAGGTTTGGAAGGTTACCTTTTATGTTCTAGAACTTGTTATTTCTAGAAATTTCTATAGAAACCCCCTGGTTTGGTGGTCATCCCTGGGTGGGATGGCTGCAAATTTTGGGGTCATCCCTAGCAGGGATGTTTACAGTGGTCATCCCTGGTAGTTCCAACTAGGAATTCTATAGTTGTTCCTACTCAGAACAACCAGAACCTGCAACATAAAAAACACAAAAAGGATGTCAAAAATGAAAAAAATGAAAGGGGACAAGGGACAAGGGTCCCACCATGATCACCACTGAAGAAGCATGAAAAATGGCATACCTTAAATATGATTGAAACTGAAATGCTATCTATTATTTCTAAGCAAGCATGCAAAGGAAAGATGCAAAAGATGTAAACTATTGAAATGAAGAATAATTTGTAGTAAAATAGGGGGATTTCTCCTTGTATTTATTAATTCATCAATTCCAAAAGGTTACAATACATCCCCTTTGAGGGCTTATCATTTTGATACATTTCAAATTACAAATTACAAGGGATCGAATCCCTTCAAGAGCTTAATGGCGTGTTTCAATGTTCTTCTCGCAACCCACACTTGAGAGCTAATATTGGGCTTCTTTTAATCTACCTCTTAGCTCCTCCCTCATACCTAGAATACCTACACCTACACACAAGAGATTGAAAAATGTTAATAGCATATGCGTTTTATATTGAAAACCTTGAAAAGTATGTAATAAAGAATGTAAAACTTATTTACGACAAATCAAAACAACTCCAAATGACTTGAAAATCTAATATGATGTTATTAATATTATTTTGGAAATATCTGAGCATAAATTAAAAGGAAATTATGATCAGAAACTATGGTCATCCCTAGCAGGAACAACTAAGCCTGCAATCACAAAAACCTAAATTGACCCATCAAAACTACTCAAAACTTAACCAAAATTGAATACAAGGCTATTCTAATGATTTAGAAATGATCTATGGTGAAATTGCATCAAAATTTTTAGCCATTTCATGGCCATCCCTGGAAGGTGCAACTAGGATTGTTATCCATCCCCGGGTGGGATGGTCACAAAACTGGGTGGTTTTTGCCACCAATTTCAAAGGGATTTGGTTTAGAACCCTCCTAAATGTCTTGTCATAAAATTTGGTCAAATTACTCTCAATTTGATAGGTTTTGGAATGGATTTGGTGTATTTTGGGATGCCCCTGAAAGCACCTTCGAATGAAGAGGTTTTCAAGGAAAATACTTGGGCAAATGAGCAAATGTGAGGACAAATGTGAGCAGCACTTCGTGAGCAATGCTTGTAATTATCTCCCTTGAAATTGGGTGAGAGCACCTCAATTTATAGCCCAAATAGGGAATAGGGGCAAAGGGGCAAGTTCTGGCATGCAAGGCAAGTGCTGCCACTTGTCAATTCCTTTGCCATGCATAGGGTGGAAGAGGTTGCCCATTTGGGGCCTCCAATTTGTAGGTCCTGATGTCTATGACAGCCTCCAAATCAATTTTGGGTGATTGGGTGGGGTAAATGGTAGGAATTGATTGCCATTTCTCCTACCCTTTGACTTTTGGAGGGTCTGGTTCATGGTCATCCCACCCAGGGATGGGTGCTTGTGGCCATCCCTGGGTGGGATGGTCATGGGTACATGGCCCAAAACTTCCCAAAAGTGGGGGAAACCTTCCCAAAAGTGTTTGGGAGCCCTAATTAACCCTAGAGGGTTGCCCAATGGGGCCATATGATGTCGATAAGAGTGGTGCATAGCAGTATTATCCGATTTACATGATTTCTACACCCAAGATGATGGGATAGCCATTGGTTGAGTTTCTAAGCTATAAATCTAGAAAATCTATAGGATACTCCCAAGAAGAGACTTCTACAGTGATATATTCTATTATTCCCTCAGGTTTGGCAACTGTTTTATCAACCATATCTAAAATTGTAGATGTAGGATTCAAGTTATTGAGCTACAATTTTTTTGTTGTATCCTTTGTAATAACATTAATTGTAGAACCTAGATCAATTAGGACATTAGAGATTTGTATTGAACCAATAGTGATAGTGAAAACTAGACTTCCTGGGTCACTATACTTGGGTGGAACAAGTTTCCCAGATAGCAAGATAGCCAACTTTCCCTCTACTTGCACAGTCTTAGGAAAAGACTTCTTATTTCAATCAAGTTTTTTTATACATAATTCCTGAACCATTTTGTTGATCAAGGGTACATCCTTTAATACTTGCAACAAAAGAAATGATATGGTCAAATTCTTAAGTTTTGTGACTAAATATGGTTTAGGGATATTTACAACATTTTTGAGCCTCTCAGGGTATGGTATTGCCCTTGAGGAAGGTACATTATTTACATGTAATTTTTTTTGTTTTTCTTCTTCCTTTTTTAGGGTTGATTTCAATTGTTTTGGATTAGAAGGTTCTTGTGTTCCACTAATTTTCTCAATTATGGGTGGAATAGGTTTAGCTAATGTTTTTCCTAAATGTAATTTGATATTACTACAATCAAGAACATGAACTACAACATTCTCTTTAGCTTCAAATACATAGACAAGGCTTCCTATCTTGTATTATTTGGGTTTGCCACAAGTTGGGCTAGAAGTGGAGGTTTTTTCACCTATTTTGGTTTTGTTTGTTGTTATTGGTGGGATATTTCTTGAAATTATTGATTAGGAGTAGGCAAAATATTTTAATTTTGACCTTGGTATCTATGCTACCCTTGGTATGGTGGGTATTGCTATCCCCATATTTGTCCATAGAACTAGTTTTGCATCCAAGGTGGATTAAACTAGTTCCATAATGGATTAATCCATCTAGATTGTGACTAATATTGAGAAGATGTCCAAGGAGGGTGATTCCAATATTTTTGTGGTGGTTTTGAATAATCCCATGGCATATTCCAAGGATTTTATCCCCAATTCTAGGGAAAATGAGGGGCATTTTCATACTGTGAAAAGTTTCCCCCCTATTTTTGCCTAATAAAATTGAGTTCTTCAGTTTGTGTTTCCAAAATATTTTTGAGTTGAGGTAACAGATGACGTTTTTCAGTAAGGTGTTCCTTTGAACAAATGCTACAAATAGCTAAAATTGAGGTTTTTTTCAAGGGATAGTCTTGCAAAGCATGCTTATTTTTACATCTTGGGTAGTAAATAGCTAGGGGTTATGTAGATTTTAATTTTGTATTCATTTTCCTAAAGTTGTATCTAAATGCACAAGAATGTTAGTTTTCATGTTTACAAATTCTTCCACTAGATATTTTACATCATTGCCATTATTACTCTGCTTTCGTCTTCTTTGCCTAGTGCGGGAGTAATTTTTACATAAGTCCAAAATTTCATTAATGTGAAGGGTATTTACATTCTCTTTACCCATTAAGTCAAATACTTCACTAGAATCATCTTGTAATCCTCTTAAAAATATAGCTTTGGACATTTCTTACTCTACAAGTCCACATTTTTTGGATAAAGGTAAACCTATCAAGATAATCCTCTAAAGTCTCATTCTCTTCTTGTATAATTCATAAAAAATCATATTTTATGTTTATTACTCTACAATATTATTGGTATTTATCTAATAATACACTCTCTATTTGTTCCCAAGTTCAAATGAATTTCAGTTCTAAACTCATAAACTAGCATAGAGCTGCATATTTAAGTGTGGAAGGGAATACTTTAAGCTTTTGGTTATCATTCACATAGTAATAAGTCTGACACACAACCTTGAATTCAAAGAAGAATTGACTAGGATCTTCAGATACAACTCCTTGGAAGGCTGAAAGTACTGAAGGTGAGATTGTTTTCATAGTATAATTTTATGTAGGATTCAATCAAATGGGATATTCAAAAGTCCAAGAAGGATGAGAATTATCTGCTTGATTATGGATATTATTATCCCTATCTATGTTTTCTAGTAAATGTGCCATAATTTTATTCCAAATCTTGGTGTAGATATGTCTAGATGGTTCATGAGATCCTACACTTCCTGATGATGAAGATGATTATTCTTGTTTAAGTCTATCAAGAATTTAAAACACGGGAAATTCACCTCCTGAGCATGAATATTGCCTTCCTATGGTAGGAAAAGAGTTTATTTTTATAAATCCTCCTCTCTCATACCTTAACCTATTCATTCATGCTTGTTTGTATTAATGGACTGAAATGCAATATACTAACAACTATTACCTATGTTAGTCATTCATTTAGATTTCACTCTAAAATTCATAACCTAGCATACTTAACAATTTTTGGGTTGCTTTAATATTCTAACAAAACCTATCCCTGACAATGGTGCCAAAAATTATTTATATCATTAATGTTATCATTTAATATTTATGTTTTTTCAATCCAAGGCAGCGTCCAAGGCTATATACAATAGAAGGTATATGCATATTACAATCCAGGCATTCATTTCACAAGCATTTATTCGGTTAAACAGATGTTTTTTGGGGTTTTTGGTCACTTCTAATACTATTGAGCATAAATTGAAACTATCTATTTGCAAGAATTGAAAACTGCTTCTAAGACTTGAAATTAAAATCTAACTACAGTTGCAAGAAATGAAATTATGGAAATATAATGTTTCTGAATCAAATCATAGATTGCAGTTGCAAAATTGAAATGGTTCTTGAAAAGTAAACACTCATGCTAAAACAAGATTCAATATCCTATTGTAGAAGGTTGTGAGGATTTTGTTGTAGTGGCTGACAATAAAATAAAATTGCTAAAAACTTGGTACATTTGCTAAAATAGATAAAACAAAGTAACTGCAAATTTATGCTATTTGTCAAATTGCAAGAATATAAAAACAGGGGAACTAAAAGTCTAAACTAATTATCAACTAACACACACATGAAATCATAATTTAAAGTAGGGAATAAATTCAAAACACAGGTTAGTCTACTTAATTAACAACAAACAAGAATTGACAAGCATTCTTCTAAAATTGTTGCAACAAAGATATTAGAAAAAACTATCATTAATTAGTCCTCATTCCAGGCCTGAAAGTGGCTCTTTATTTCTGATCCATAAGAAGGTAAGGAAGTGTTTCTTAGCGACTCAAAAATCACATGTAGTCATAAAAAAATATGATAAAAAGAATGCACTTTATTGACTGTTAAAACATGTTAAAATACTCATAGAATAATGCTCTACTATCCACTATAATTTCTATCTCCTTCTACTATTTCCTATTAGCTCAACCAATAAGGAATCTCAATTATTTATACTATTCTATTACATATACCTCGTGCTCAATGTTGGTTGCATTGCTATTTATCAGTGATTTCCTATCAGATCTAAAACTAACTTAGTCTAAATCAAGATAAAACTTTTGTCGTGAATGCTTATTGGTCCTTGGATACATCCACAATGATGAAAATTGGGTGGCAAAGGTTGGAAGTAGTATTTTATTCTTATTACCATTTCAAAATACCTTTTATTGATCGAATTGGGTGATATCCTCCTTGTTTTCTCTAAAACTGGCTTTTTTCTTTTCATTTTGGAGCTTCTTTGGAATATCCGGTAGTGAAATATAATTTACACTAACTGCAATAAAAATAGCTATCAATACGGTTCTAACCATATCGAACATCTGCCTTGCCTATAAATCAGTTCCAATCAATTTTGCATGTTCATACTAGTAAATTCTAGGCCAAGTTATTTATTGATAGCTGGCTGGAATTTGTATGACTGTCATTCTGTATTTTCCAGTTTCTGTACAGTTTTTAGGAATTTGTCACCAATTTGGATTTCAAATTGATTTAAGGGTAAGAGAAACATTAAAAAATTATATGGAAGTGATAGACATCAGCATAAAATTATTTTCTTTTTGAAATGCACATTTTATTTACTAAATAATCAAACTGAAATAATGCAAAAATGCATAAAATAGTCAAAAAAGAGTAATATTGTCCTATACAGTTTAATCATGCAAACATTAATATATAATGAATTAAACCCATCTAATTAGAATAAAAAAACATCACATAAGGTTTATATGGAAGTTCGTAATAACCCAAAATATGTCATGAATGAGGTAATCCCTAACATCATCACTTCAATCAGCTATAGCTATGGGCATTAAGTGTATAAGGATATTTTATGATTCTCCACTTATCAAGAAAATCAACGAAGAATACCAATGCAAAGAAACTACCATTACACTTTATCATGAAGTAGCAATGAAATTTATCTCTAAATTTGAATGGTATGAAACAGATAGTTTGCCACGTTTGACTAATAGATTTGCATATGCAATGGCCTCCCTTAGATATTTGATTCCAAAAGACTCCTTAGGAGAGGTACAACCACTTATTATTTCAATGATCTCTAAATTTACAATTGTTCATGTTGAATATTAGGATGAAAAGGATGTTTGATTTATCCGTTCAGATCCATATGAGCCTTGGTCAAGCCAAATAGTAGCCTTTTATCAAGTTTGTAACACTCCCATCTGACATGTCTCAAATTTCTAAACATACTTTCAAGCAAAAAGTAACTCATTTTGTTCTCTTGAGGGACATGTTCTATAAGTGTGGTTATGATGGAGTCCTCCTTCATTGTCTCGAGTCTAGTGAAGCACAAAGAGCCATAACTAAATCTCATGATGGTACTTGTGGTGGTTATTTTAGTGGGATGGTCATCACAAAAGATATTTTATGCATGGGTTATTATTGGCCCACCATGGAATGTGATTGTTGTAC
Source organism: Wollemia nobilis (assembly GCA_028583015.1). Taxonomy (NCBI): domain Eukaryota; kingdom Viridiplantae; phylum Streptophyta; class Pinopsida; order Araucariales; family Araucariaceae; genus Wollemia; species Wollemia nobilis. Next base: position 2,025,131 of record JAQPPZ010016414.1, read on the forward strand.
ATATGTCAAACATTGTGAGCAATATCAAGAGGATGCTAATTTAACTCATGTACCATCACAAGATTTACAACCTATTCAAAGCCTTTGGCCCTTTTCACAATGGGATCTAGATTTAATTGGAAACATTTTGCCTTATTCCTAAATAAAACATACATTCATCATCAAAAGCACTGAATACTTCACAAAGTGGGTTGAGGTAATTCCTCTAACCAGTATGATAGGACCTAGAATTGTGGAGTTCATACTTCACCACATCATTTTTCATTTTTTGTATTCCCTCAAATATTATCTCTTAGAATGGCAAGTCTTTCAAGAACAAGGATGTTCAAGAACTTTAGGAGAAATATAACATCCAAAATAGTTTCTCAACTCCTTATTACCCACAATTCAATGGACAAGCTAAGGCTATCAACAAGACCTTAATTGCTATTCTCAAGAAATTGGTTAACAAAAATCATAGAGATTGGCATACCAAAATTCCCTTGACATTATGGGATTATTGAACAAGCATCTACATGACTACTAGGGCAACACCATTTTCATTGGTCTATGGAGCCGAAGCAATCATGCCTCTTGAACTCGAGATCCCCTCTTGAACTTTATATCCCCTCTAATTATAGTAAAAATATGAACATCAAAAATTAAAACTACTTAAAGTGGAACTTTTAAGGTCCCAATGAGCATACCAAAAATTGTTGGTCATGAATCTGCCTAAGTACATAATACATGTGCACCCTAGACCCGACCAACATTGAAAGGTCAAAGGAAGGAGATGTCCTTCGGGCTAATCTCTAGATAGGGCTAGATCCCTTACTAATATAATTCAATTTAATCTTAGGGTAACAAAAAGAGATGGGAAATGATAAAAAGGAATGGGAAATATGGCTATAAGCCAAAAATGTATGGTGGGGATAAGCTAAAATTCAAATTAGGTTTTAATCATGTAATAGGAAGAAAAGCATAAAAACCATTCATATAATGTAGGAATAATTTCCAATGAACATTTCAACATTCAGTTCTCTACCATGAATTAAATTCAGAAATGTAGAATTTAAAATTACCTAACAAAGATCATGAACTTAACAGAAATGAAATCCAAAAAATAATTACATATAACGTTACTCTAGGAACCAAAGCCAAATATATTTCTATTTATGTAGAGAACCCAAAGTTTTTTTTAGCTGAGTGTTTATCGTCCTTCATTACATCAAAATGATTAGTATTTATAGAGGATTCTGTATCTAAAATTAAATGCATATTAAAACAAAATTTAGGCTAGTGAAAGGCTGACAAGATTGATTCTCTCCTCAATAGTAGTAATGTTCATATCAAAATGTTCTTCAAGAAGAAGCAATCCCATTTTGGTGGGAAATCAAAAATAATGAATGATGGAAAATCATTCTAGGAGTCGGTCCATTGGAACGCAACAATGTCTCATGAAGACTAGGAACTTGAGCATTAAATCTTAATTACCACTTTGTCATATTGCACCTTGGAACTTTATCTTCACCAAGAGGACACAATGAAAATTAAATTTGTTTTGAAAAGAGTGAGATTAGTGGAGGGCACCTCAAAAATGAACTAGATCACACCAAGCTCAGGGATGTAGTATTTAATCTTGATAACTTTTTAGCAGAAATTTTGGAAATATCACTTTCATTGCACCAAGAATTAAATTCGATAAATATTCGATCTTTTATAAAAAATATTTGCAGCAATGGTGCCTCTAGAAGTAACTTCATTGAGAAGAAGAGACAAAATTTGATTTTGTCTAGGTAGTGGGGTGAAAAGCCTTTTCATTGTAATCAGGGGTGAAAGTGATTCACTCTATTGAAAATTTCACTTAAAAATAAATTTTCACCCTTAATTTGGTTAGTTTCACCCTGAAACCATATTCTCTTAGGAATTTCGCCCAATAATGCTGTCTTGCTTGATTTGAAGGTAGAAAATGGAATTCCATCCCCAAAGGAGGGCAAAAACAATTTTCACCCCAAATCAGCATGACTTTGACTTTGACTAGCACATGAGGATGCTCTTTCTTGAATTTCGCTCTAGACCTGGGTGCTTTCATTGTGTTCACCCCATCATGGTAGAAACCTTAAACTTGATAAAAATAAGGTGAAATTTCCTAGGAAATACCTTCATCATCTTACATGCTAATTTCGGAGTGAATTTGACTTTGACTAACACATGCTTTCACCCCAAATGATTTTCGCTCATCATTTGTGCTCTAAAAACACCTTCAACTTGTAATTCACCCAAAAGAGGGGTGAAAATGATCTTTGCCTCCTTTCTGGGGTGACATTAACTTTGACTGATACTTATCCATTATTTTTGTCTAAAATTGCCTTAAAATAGCAATTAACCCAAAAGTGGGGTGAAAATGCATTGTACCCCCTTTTTGTGGTGAATTTGACTTTGAATTATGCCCATTCATTATTTTCATCCCAGACTTAATTAAAAATAGAAATTTACCCAAAAAATGGGTAAAATCACCTTGAATGCATAATTTCGAATGAAAGTGTTTAACTTGTCTTCTTCTTTACTCGTAAAAATCCTAGATTCACTTCAACCTAAGCGCTTTTCATTCAAACTAGGCTATTTTTACTACATTCGCTCCCACTTGGGTGAAAACATATTAATGATGTAATTTTGCCTAAGAGAGGTAAAAATGTTTTTTGCCCCTTCCTGGGGTGAAAATGTCATTTCTTCTCTTTGTTGGTGCTTTCCTTTTAATAATTTCTTTGTTGACACCTTTGATGGATTTTGCTGCTCCTTTGACCCTTAGACATTCTTTTGCTATACATTCCCCCCTTATACTTTGCTTACAATTTTCCTTGCCCATGATTTACGTCATTTATTTACCAACAAAACACTTCTTTATTTACATTAGCAAAATCAATAAAAAGAGGAAAGCAAAAATATTACATTAAAACAGTAAATACAAAATACTAGCAAAACAAATGCATCAATTATCTCTTATACTTGGAGTTTTTACAATTAAAATGTTTATCAAAATTGAGTGTGGAAAAATTGCTAACAATGTGAAACCCAAATCTAGTTGTACAATTGAAACCATCAAGAAAATAGAATTATTTCTTTCCAGCGAGAGTGTCTAAAACTTGCTTTATAAATGGTAATAGGAAAATATCCTTGTTTGTGACTTTGTTTAATTCCCTATAATATACACACACACACACTCAATTTCCCATTTTTATTTGGCACAATAACCAATGGGGAAATGCATCAGATATCAGAAATTGGTTAAATTAACTCAACCTCTAAGAGTTTTTCAATTTTCTTTTTGACAATGTCTCTTAAGGTAGCATTAGGTTTTCTTTGGAGTTGTCTCACAGGTTTAACTTAGTCAATATATATTCTCTGAGTGCATACATCAGGATGAATTCTTGACATATCCTTGTACTCCCAAGCAAAGGCATGGATATGTTTCTACAAAATAGCAAATAGTTTTTCTTCTTCTTCAATAGTCAACCAACTATTAATATTCAAAACTTTTCCTGGTTAAATTTCAATTTATTTTGTTCCTGAGAGGAAAAAATTTACTCCTTCATACTTTCTTACTAAGGAGTTTAATTGATAATGATATGGCTGAAGGGAGTGAAAGACTCTTGTCTCATTTTCAAGAGTAATTTTTGAAGGAATCATATCTTGCATGGGATAATGAAAATAGGAGAGAATATTATGATGCCATCCATATAGCAATGTAAAAGAACTTTCCTGCAATGGAATGGATTATAGATTTTTAAAATTTTGGTTCTCATCATTCAATAATAGTCGATGAAAAAAAATTGGTTCATCTTCAAGTTCTTAAACATGTAGAGCATCAATTAAGATGGTTTCATCTTCAAAAATCTCTATTTCCTGTAAGTTAATATCCTCTATGTGTTCCTTCACTGCTAAGGTAGCTAGTGTGGAAATAGTTTCTTCCTGCTCCTCATAAGATTCAAGAAACCATAACTATCCTAAAATTTTTGTTTAAGGCTTGGTAGGAGGTTAAAGAGAAATCTTCTTGAGATCAATGCCATTTGAGATTATCATTTCTCCTGATCTACAATCTATAAAAGCAGCTCCAATTGTAAGCCAGGTCTTCCCAATATGATGGGATAACCATTGGCTGAGTTTCTAGGCTACAAAATAAGAAAATATACATGATACTCTCAAGAAAAGACTTCTACATGGATATATTCTATTGTTCCTTCTAGTTTGGCAACTGATATATCAATGATCTCTAAAATTATAGATGTAGGATTCAGGTTATTGAGTTGCAATTTTTGCATTGTATTCTTTGTCATGACAATAATTGCAACACCTAGATCAATTAGGAAATTAGAGATTTATATTGAACCAATAGTGATAGTGACAACTGGACTTCCTGGATCATGATATTTGCGTGGAACAAGTTTTACAGATAGCAGGATAGCCAACTTTCCCTCTACTTACACAGTATTAGAAAAATACTTCTTCTTTCTGCCAAGTTTCTTTATACATAATTCCTAAATTATTTTGTTGATCAAGGGTACATCCTTTACTGCTTACAACAAAGGAAGTGATATGGTCAAATTTTTAAGTTTTGTGACTAATTTTGGTTTAGGGATATTTACAACATTGTTGATCCCCTCAGGGTATGGTACTGCCCCTAAGGAAGGTACATTATTTACATGTAATTTTTCTAGTTTTTCTTCTTCCTTTTTTAGGGTTGATTTCAATGATTTTGGATTGAAGGTTCTTGTATTCCACTTATTTACTCAATAATCGGTGGAGTAGGTTCAGGAAATTGTTTTCCTAAATGTAATTTGATATTACTACAATCAAGAACATGAACTACAACATTCTATTTAGCTTCAACTACATAGAGAGGTTGACTATATTTTATTATTTGTATTTGCCACAGGTTGGGCTGGAAGTGGAGGTTGTTTCACCTGCTATGGTTGTGTTTGTTGTTGTTGGTGGGATATTCCTTGAAAATTTTGATTAGGAGTAAGCAACATGTTTTGAGTTTGACCTCGGTATCTATGCTACCTTTGGTATGGTGGGTACTACTATTCCCAACTTTGTCCATAGGACTAGTTTTGCATCCAAGGTGGATTAACCTGATTTCATAATGGATTACTCCATATAGATTATAAATAATCTTGAGGAGATGTCCAAGGAGGGTGATTCCAATATTTTTGGGGTGGTTCTGAATAACCCCATGGCATATTCCAAGGATTTTTTCCTCAATTTGTGGGAAAATGAGGGGCATTATGATATTGTGAAAATTTTCCCCCTTATTTTGCCCACTAAAATTGAGTTCTTCAGTTTGTGTTTCCAAAATATTTTTGAGTTGATGTAATAGATGACATTTTTTAGTAAGGTGTTCCTTTGAACAAAATGCTATAGATAGCTGAAATTGAAGTTTTATTCAAGGGATAGTCTTGCAAAGCATGCTTATTTATGCATCTTTGGTAGTAAAAATCTAGGGGTTATATAGATTTTTATTTTGGATTCATTTCCCCTGAAGTTGTATCTAAATGCGTAAGAAAGTTAGTTTTCATGTTAGCAAATTCTTTCGTTAGATCTTTCACATCATTGGCATTAGTACTCCTCTTTCATTTTCTTTTCCTAGTGTGATAATAATTTTTGCATAAGTCCAAAATTTCATCAATGTCAAATGTATTTACATCCCATTTACCCATTAAGTCCAATACGTCCTTGGAATCATCTTGTAATCCTCTCAAAAATATAGTTTTGCACATTTCTAACTCTATAGGTCCACTTATTTTTTGGATAAAGGTAAACCTTTCAAGATAATCCTCTAATGTCTCATTCTCTTCTTGTTTAATTCAGAACAATTCATCTTTTATGTTTCTTACTCTACAATATTCTTGGTATTTATTCAAGAATACGCTCTCCATTTGTTCCCATGTTCAAATACATTTCAGTTATAGACTCAAAAACCAGTGTAGATATACATCTTTAAGTGTGGAAAGGAATACTTTAAACTTTTGGTTGTCATTCACATAGTAATAAGTATGACACACAACTTTGAATTCAAACAAGAATTGATTAGGATCTTCAGATACAACTTCTCAAAATATTAGAAGTACTGAAGGTGAGATTGTTTTCATAGAATATTTTTGTGTAGCATTTAATCAAATGGGATATTCAAAAGTTTGGGAAGGATGAGTATTATCTGCTCGATTGTGGATAGTATTGTTCCTATCTAGATTTTCTGGTTAATATACCATAATATTGTTCCAAACCTTGGTGTAGATATGTCTAGATGGTTCAGGAGATACTACACTTCATGATGATGAAGATGATGGTTCTTGTTTAAGTCTATCAAGAATTCAAAACACATGCAATACCCTCAAACCACTTGGATATGGGAATGCTACCCAAGCATTAAACTTTATCCCTACTAAATATGAAAATCACCTTTAATCATATTATCGAGTATATATATGAATAACTTGAATATGGAAACCCATCATATTGAAATAACCTCAAAAATGGTTATTCATAGGTCTTAGATCCAACTTGCATCTTCTCGATGGGATACCAAAATAACTATACATGATTAAAACTACATAATCCTTGGAATGCCATGATTATATTGCCTTATACTTCTTAAGGATTATTTTTCCACCCTTTTTATTTAGACAACCTTTTTGTTATGAATAAATTAAGTTCATTATCAAAGGACATTATTTGTCCATCATGGTAATACCCACTCCGAGTTTCCACTCTGAGTAATCCACATTTTGTTATCATAATTATTTAGGTTATACCAACCATGAATGTGAATGTTTATGAAGTAGACATAATTTTGTTAATCCTTGAGGGATATAATCCATTACATTATGATTCTACACATGAGATATTCAATTGAGCAAGATTTACATTCCAATACATTCTACTTTTTGCATCCATACAACCATCGAATACATCAAGTGTTAGTTGTTGAAAGGTAAAGCTAGCTAACTACATCATTCATAATTACCCAACATAATCCAGAAAATAATTGACATAATTGTATATCATTAAATCATCAACATATTAAAGTTAAGCATACATTCTTTGCATCATAGTACACATTGACATAATCTAAGAATTACATTACTGTTTCATCAAGCATTTAACCATCTCATTCACTTAAATAATTTTCAGTTTGAAGTAAAAACAACATGCACAAGAATTAACAAATCAAACCACAAATAGAGTGACACAATGTTTATCCTGGGAACCCTCATGGGGAATAAACCTAGCCTCCAAAATATGTACTTTCCTCATATTCATAAACTTAAGATGTCAAATATTACAAATATAGAAGGCCCACTATGGGTCCCTTTTCATCAATTATACATGGCAAGGAACACAATCGTTCCTTTTCAAATTCATTATGCAATTAGAGAATTTTCCTAATTCCCTTATCTAAGCCATAATTATATCATTAAGGTATTCTTTCTAACTTAATAATTTAAGCTAATCACTTAAATTATCTATCATTTCATAATTATATTTGATTGTAACAATCCCATTTCTGCCAACTTTCTTCTTAATATTAGGTTATATAGAGTAAACCCTTAGGGGTATAGCATGGGTAATGCAAAGATTATCATACTAAAGTTATTTCCTTTGATTATATATAAACCAAAAGGAGTGTAATTTCCCAATTGAGTACAATATCTTGATCTATTCAATTGATTCTCAATTGCTATCAAATTTACTTCCTAAATTTGATCCAAAATCCATTTCATTACTTTCCAAATCCTATAAATTCTTTTTCCAATTATGAGCTAAAGTTACATAAAATATCATATACAATTTTTATATTTCAATCCAAGGTTAGACCTCAAATTAATTCATTTTCGTTATTGGATCCCAATATGCATTCAGTTATTTCATCCTCTATCATAAAGTTTTCAAGAATGCATTTTAAACTATTATAAAATTTTCCAAAATATGATCCAACATAGTCTCTAATTATCTCACTAATTTGGTTATCAAAATCCAATCCAAAGAATATTTCTCTTAGCTCCAAATGATACCAAATTTACCTCCAATATTGGCTTTAATACTATCCAGTTAATCTCTCAAATAGGAAATCCCCCTAAATTCCCATAAATCATCTAGCATCAAGGTCCATCTCTAAATAATTTAATTTTCTAATCCCAATCATAAATGCCATTCCTTTGATTATCAGGGATGTTTGGAAGAGTCCCATACCTCTTCCTGGATGGACACCAAGATCATCCATTCTTCTAATGGATTTCATTCATTAAAAATTTCATAATAAATCATAGTATGTATTTTACATACAAAATCTAAAATTTCACTAAAATTATTACTTCCATTTACTTCTCATATTTAACATAGAAAATCACCAAGCATGAATAAACAATTCATTCATCATAACAAGGATTAATTCTTAATCCCATTCATCATTTATATGTAAACATGCATCACATCTTTGTATATCACATACAAAGAAATCATCAATCATGAATAGATGATTCATCCATATTTAATATTTTTGTAAATAAGTATGGATTCATAATTCCAACCATCATTTGTTTGGAATATCACCAAACTTAGGGAAGAGTCCCATACCTCTTCCCAAGGAAAGGACACCAATCCATTCCTCCCAAAACTAGAAAGATTAACATGCATCCTTCTAGTTGAGATATATTTATTTATAAATTGCATTATAATACACATAAGGGAATATAATTACAAAATATATATGTAGACACCTAAAACGCATCATGTCGAGGATGACTACTCATATGGACATGCTACAAGACCATATGGAAGATCTTGGATAGAATCCAAGATAGAGTAGTGGTTCTAACCACTCAATTTGAGCTCCTTGTCCTAATCAGTCTGAACCGCAGCCCAGACCTGTGGTTTACAACTAAACCATGATTGAGACCTATGGTATGCAGTCTAGACCACAGTTGTGACTTGCAGTCTTAACTGAAGTTCAGTTGGCCTTCAATATGATCCAAATCGGTTGAAACTGCAATTGGATCTAGAAGAAGGTGGTTAGAAGGCAGAAGCTTCCATTCCAACTATCCTAACCACCCCTTCTTGATCTTGTCTTCTCCAAGAAGCCACCCCTAGCCCTTGGGTAGTCCTATAAGTACTCCTTAGAATTAGGGTAAACTATCAGAGAGAGCACTAGATATTTGAGCAGTGGAGCCCTGTCGAATTGTACACTCAATCGAGTATACTAAGAGAGAGCTATTACACTTATCCTCTACCTACTTGCCAAGATTTATGATGAATTGCATTATGGATTACCTCAGAGTCTAGGAGAGCCAAGAAACATAAATCCAAGCAAATGAAGGCCCATCACAGTGATTTTACCACCAAACCTATCAGAAGGACATCGAAGGTGACCCTTGAACATCAATTGGATAAGGAGGTTAAGACCATTGCCCTTGGAATTGAGGGTAAGCCTATTAGAGTGCCAACCATGGTTGTCAGCCATGGTTTACAGTGTAGACCGTGCACCAGAGCTACAGTTTGCAATAGAGGTATAACCACCTTCCTATTTCTATTTTTTTTGTCTAATTAGGTCATATTAGTTGTTTTTATGGTTTAATATAATTTTAGAAGACATATGACTATAGAACTAGGTTAGATTTATGTTTTATGCTTATGCTTTAATTAGGACTAAAATGCTTTCTTTATGCATGTTTATGCTTCACTTTTCATATATGATCCATGCATAGTGTAGCTGCTACTTTCCTTTATGCTATTACATGAATCTTGATTCACTTTGCATAGCTTCGAAGTATTCTTTATGTTTTATTGATTATGCATGTTAATGGTGTCATTATGCAATTTACCTAAAGGGGCTCACCATGAGAGGCTGCCTATATTTTTGACATTATTGTTGTTTCTTGACCGTAGGGAAAAGTCTCAAATTAGATCAAACCATCGAGTTCCTTCCCCATTACGAATAAGAAGGCACCTCCACCCTAGAGCAGTTTGTGACATTTTGAAAGACATTTGGAAATCACACCTACCCTTAAGAGGGAAAACAATTGTGCACTCCTATTGTAATATTGTATCAAAATGAATATCCCTAAGAGGGACATACTTGTAATTGGATTTTGGCTTTGAATATAATGGAATAAATTGTTTTCTTTCTTGTTTCATTTGTTTTCAATTTCATTTTCTTGTATGCATTCTATATCTTTACCATTTATCATAATAGGAGCTGCTATTGGGTGTGATCCTTTTTGGTGGTTACAGAGGTGGTCATAATGGCACCCCATAATTTTAGGATCTAACTGTGCTTTGTTGGCTTTTGTATTTATAGGTATAGACCGCAACTATCAGTTGTGGCCTAACAAATGAACTGTAGTTACAAGGCACGGTTCACAGTTAGAACCATAGGTCAAACCTACAATTTCCTACTGACAACATAGATAGATAAGTTCAAAACTTCAGACAGTGCAAGATATGAGGTAGGTCCTTTTTCCAGACCTCTGTCGCTTTTTTGCTCTCTGTGTTTTTACGGTGGGTCAAATTCAAATGTAAATTAGGAAAAGAACTAAAAACAAATGGTAAATCAATTGCCCTAGTTTGCTTTCATACTTTGCTTTCACTAGAAAGGCACTGCTGGGAACAACGGACCTCTAATTGTAGTCTGCCCTAGGATACAATGTGCTTGATAGATATGTGTTTATGGTTTCCATGTGTGAGGCTCGATTAGTGGCAATTTAGCATTGTAATATGCATAGTCCTAAAGAGCATCTAGAGTAGCTTGTATTTTCTGAATTTGAAATGTCTTTCATTTGTATAACATTTAGAAAATGAGCATGGGTAATATATGATGCATTTATTTTATGTACATTAAAAGGAACCACACACACCATGAAACACTTAAACGCTAGTGAGTTGGGCTTGACATCCAACCACTAGTAGGGTTCAACGACGATGGGCGTAACTTCCATATGTTGGCCCAAATCCTATGAACCCTTGATACATAGACCAATACCAGATCCAAGAACCATATTTAGCCTAAAAACTTTGCATGTAATCCTCTTCAGAGGGTATAACGCTAACTAGGTGAGATTGGGTGAGGATCTAGCAGGACCTGTGCTCCTTGTCTGAGTGTGGGCTTCATTACCACACATGGGGGATTTACGTGACTTGGAGTTCATAGCCAAGTTTTCGAGCTGTGAGCGTATAGGTGAAATCCATCAAACCAGGAATAAAATCCAACAAGTTTTGCAAAACATGATAAGATTTTATACAACTGATACAACACATATTAAAAACACATCAAATAGTTTAGGGATCAACTTTTAAAATGTAAAGGAGATAATCACATTGTTTACTTTGTATGCTTCTTTATTGCTTAATTCATCAATATAAGACCCTTCTTGAGGCCATCATTTTTATTAAGAGAGAAAACCTATCGAGTCTTGTTTAGTTGGTTCATCATGACGACTAGGCATGATAAAGCTCAATAACGAGCTAATGAGTCAGATGGTTCATGAAGGGGCTTTGAATGCTCTCGATGTTCTCCTAAGGATCTTTCAAACATCGTACACCTCCTTGCTAGGCATCACACTCATTGTGCACCTGAGGATCTAATCCTCCAAGCATGACCTTCTAAGAGTCGTTGCGAGCTCCCTTCATCATGCAAGGGGTTCACCCATACATATCATGGAGTTTCTTCATATTTTGTGAGAATACAAGTCCCTAGGTCTCTGTATAAGGAGATAGAGAGTCATGGATCGTACTCCATGAGTTAGTCCTATAGGTAATTTGAGTCTCATGCAACCCATGAGAGGCAGCTACTCCAAGAAAAATTAGAGGAAGCGTACCCTCAATGTAAGCACCTAGAGTGTGAGTCTACAGAGAGAAAGAGAGCACATCAACAAAGGTTGGATGAACTGCAATGGTGCAAAGAGAGGATTTACCAATATAAAGCACATTAAGAACAATCATGTAAGGTAAATCTTGAGAATAAAATCATACCTAGAGTGTTCAGGCAACAAGTCAATGCGACACATCCAGTGCATCATCAAGAGTTGCCACTTAAGCCAGTAGATATCCATACTTATAGACATATAGATATGCCTAGGGTTATCTAAGAGCAACCAAAAGAGACATCTAGGGATCCCATGCATAAGCATGAGGTCAAGAGTATTCAAGTCCGATAGGTGAGCAGTGTCAACACTCGAAATTCATCATAAGCCTTGGAGCATATACAGTCTATTCCACCATATAAGGAACTGTTGTGGCTGATCCACAACACACTCCAAAATTGGGGACCCACCTCTTTTGCATGCTTTCAAAGAAAACTACAATAGCCCAGATGCTAAAAAAAAATAAAGGAAAAAAAGCAAAAATTTCGCTAAGGATAAAAAGTGTCATGATATCGCGACATGTCGCTCTGTCGCGATCGAAAGTTGTCGCGATATCGTGACATGTTGCTCCGTCGCTGGAAAAAATGAAAAAGTGTCACGAAATCATGACATGTCACATTTTCATGGCCCAGGCAAGAAAGAAGAGGCATTGATAAAAAATTGTCGCGATTTCGTGACGTGTTGTGAAATCGCGGTCAAGATAGTCAAACGGGGCATGAAGCAGAAAAGCGTATCAAAAACGCGACATGTCACATTTTCACAGTGACAGTAAAGGAGCAAAGCTACATGCTATTTTTTGTCGTGATTTACATGGGGCCATTACAGAGCATGCAAAAAGTATGGAACACATGGCGAACATGTGTAATGATTGCGAAGGCGTCACAATTCATAGAGAAGATCTCGAGCATAAAATCAAAAGCAATGGAAAGGTGGGGAAGGTGAAATGAAGCAATCTAGAAGACGAAACGATACAATCTGGGAGGTGAAATGAAGCATCGTAGAACGAAGCAGAGAACCATACCAACAAGTATAAAACGTAGAGGCACATATTGATACAGAGGTCAAAAACCGCTACGAGCAGTGTTGTAGAGTTGATGGGATTAGCCGTTCTGGTCCTGCTATGGAGTGCTTTTCTTCCACCTTTTTCTAGTTTTGAGAAAAACTAGAGATTCTGCTATTGTAACATGATACATTATTTAATGCAGAATTGTTTAGAAATTTGCATTTTATGGGCAAGAAAGGATGAGAAATTTTTTGCATGCTTCATTTTAACTGTTCTATTTTTCTCCTTTCAAATTTCAGATTTATAAATGAAATACATGCCATTGTTTTGGGTTATTTCATGTGAATGTCTGTAATCTAAAAATTATATTAAACCCTTGGAGCTAGCACCTATTTTATTTTGATTGTGTTTTTTTTGCAAGTCAAATAGGCTAGGTTGCATGTACGAAACTCTCACATATCTGGTTTTGTCGAAATAGGATAGCATCAGACTGAACATGTTTTATATTTTCTGCTTTTCTTTTCATTTTATTTTAGTTTTCCATAAGGTTCAACTTTGTTAAAATAAATACGTAAAAATTATAAAATCTAAAAAAAAATAGAATAATGAACGATCACTAATGTTTCATGGTGAAATAAACCAACATTGCCCCTTGTTTACAGTTACTTGCAATCACTAAGGTGTTCCAAGCATTTTAATTGAATATTTTTATTTGAGATTACTAATACACAGTTGCAAATGCTAATACAACGGAGACCTTGGAGAAGTTGTTAATTTGACTTCTTTGCAAGAGGGGATTTGGAGTCCAAATCCTAAGGAAGAGTGTAATTTCACAAATGTGTGAAAATACCACTCAACATTTTGGTGCTAGAAGGAGGGCATGAACCGGTTTATGAAAAGGTTTATTTTATCATGATTTTAGATGCTATAGGTTTATAATAGTTTGAGAGCTTTACATTGCTAAATATTTCAAGTCCATTGGATTAGCATCTTTGGCCTCCTCTAACACCACTCAACATTTTGGTGCTAGAAGGAGGGCCTGAACCGGTTTATTTCATATTGATTTAAATGCTATAGGGATTTAAATTTTGAATATTTCATGCCCTATTAATTATTATCTTTAGCCCTCTTTTAATATTACAACTTTGTACTGTTAAAAGGACATGAATTGCTATGCACTGTTATAACGCTTTGATTTTTCATACAGGAATAATGTGATTTAATTTAATTTAAAAAATAATAATAATAATAAAATAAAATAAAATTTTATATTAAGGTTATATTCTTTAAGATTTACTAATGGCTATGTTTTCACCGTGGATGACAGGTAGCCCATTGAACATACCAGGAGTTCAACATTATTTGCCCGTTGGTTTTGAGAGATGTCTTCCTCGATTTTTGTCTAACGGACAAATACTGCAGGAGAACACATTCAAGCATTCAAATTTGTTGTGAATCACTTAACAATTTGGCATGATGATGTTGTTTATAAAATGTTCCCTTACACCTTGGACAAAGTGGCATTTGATTGGTTTACAAGTTTGCCTTTAGGATCTATCACTTCTTGGGCTCAACTAGAGGCAACATTTCTTAATCAATTCAACAAAAAGCAAGTTGACCCAATCCGCATGTATGAGCAGTTTCTCACTATTAAAAAAGGACCAAGTGAAAATGTGAAGTCATTTTCTGAAAGGTTCTTTGGATTATATGCTCAATTAGTAACATTTTATGCTCTTCAAGAAGAAATGGCTCTCCAAATATATGTAAATTCTCTTGACCCACTCATTTCCACATATTTGCGAGGGATGCCTCAAATCACATCTTTGACACAAGCCTATACTCAAGCAATGGCAATTGAGCAACAATTGAGTTGCCAAAATTATGGTGGGGGTTTTGGATCGTATAATCTTCAATCATTTAATACATCCTTTACCCATCCAATGATTTATCCACCTCAACCAAATTCAAGTGTAAATCAATTTCAGAATCAACAATCATTCCCAAGCTTCAATCAATTTCAAAATCCTCAATCTACTATGCAAGATCAATCATATTTCTTAAGTATGAATCAAATTCAAAATACTCATTTTGATTCAAAGGATATTTCTAAAATCAATTTTAATGATTTTCATAAGAGTATGATTTTAGGCAGTGAAGGAGTACTAGATCCAACTAGTATTGAAACATGTGACAAATTGGAAACCCTTGACTCACCAAAAGATGAATTCTATGAGGATGAATCTGTTTCAGATGACATTGTTGAAAATGATGACCAAGAAGATCCACACCTTCCAAATTGTGATAAAATTTAATCATGGGTTACACATGTGGACTATGATAGCCTTATCAATTTGAATACAAGCAATAACCCAATTTTGGAAGTAATTGAACCATCGAAGTAAGGTGAAGATAAATTTGATGAGAAACATGTTGATGAATTAAAATATAAAGAAGAAATAAGTGAGCATCACAATTTTATTTTGAAAGATGATCATCATAATTCTTGGGAAGAGTATGCTCACTCCAAAAATACTAATGAAATTTGTGTGCCTATTGATATGCAAGATGATACAATTGCCCTTTCACATGAGGATATTACAAGTCCTGTGCAATATAAAAATATTTTGGAAGAAGGATTGGAATCTCATAAAAGGTTTGAGAAGGATATTGATTTTACTACCATGGATGAAGAAGGAGAATCAATTGTTTTTGTTCCCCTTGAGGGGCAAGAAATCAAAAATCTTGATCCACCTATTGATTCTACAATGTCTATGCCATCTCAAAATGATGAAATTACAAAGCCCAAGTGGTGTGGGTTTGATACTATTGATGATCCTAATGAAAATAGGGATTTTGAGGTAACTCAAGCCATTGATCATGGAAAGGTGTCACGTGACACATATCTTGAGAAACTAGGTTCTTGTTTTGAAAAATATGGACGCATGTTTAATTGGGTGCCTAACTTTGGTGTTTTTGAATAGGTGTGGGATGATGAAGAAGACAATGAAGAAAAAGAAAAAGCTACTAACACTCATCAAGTTGTGATAAATTCTAATCATGATGGGTTGAGTATGGGTGACAAAGTGAAATCTCTACCTTTGGTAGTAACCACAAAAATTTTAAGTGATGGGTTACATGATGTCCCTTTGGATGCTAATGTCATTAATGATGAAATGTCAAATCTTGGTGATGTTTGTCAAGTCTTGATTGATTTTGGTTGCTTCAAAATCTCAAAAAATAATTTGAATTCAAGACTTTTAGAAATAGGCTCTTGTTTGCAATATCTCACATTTGAAAAAGAGAGCCTACTTCTAAATCATGAGTGGAATGATGAAACTTGCATTTTAGAGAATAGACATGATAAAATTGAAAATCAATCGTTGTCTAATCAATTTGAAAATTTGAATCTCACCTATGATAATACTAATGGAACTAAATTTTATTGGTGGGGTGAGAGAAGAAAGTTGAAGTGGGTTGCATTGTTTGGTCTAGTCTTGTTTTTGTTGGATTCCTACAACATTTGGCATGTGTATTGTGACATATATCTTTTGAAATGTTCTAATCATTTTTGGGATCCAGGAAAGTAATAGTCCAAGCTTGGCATCATTTTGTACTATATTGTATATAAATTTTGGTTTTGGTTTGACTTGTGTTTTCAAGTTTCATTTTGGGATTACTATTTGGATTAGGATCTAAGTTGTGTGTTTGATTTCATTTGACATGTTTGGTTTGTTTTGATATAAAAAAAAAAAAAAAAATTTGAGATGTCAACTTATGCCTAAAATTAGGAGAATATGAAACATTGGAATTATGTTGTAGAAAGCTCCACAAGTAGCACAAACATTTAAATAATATCGTTTGAATCTTGTGATGTATGAAGTTGTCAGTTTTGCACATTATGGTAAAACATATGATATATTCCAAAAGAAGTAGTGCATTCATATCTCATGTCATATTTCACATTGCATACACATGTCATCTTAGTTACATTTTCATTCCATGAGAAATTATTGAGAAGGTGTTGAATCCTCTTAGGATTATTACATAACATATATTAAAAGGATCCTAAGGTTGGGAACTTCTGCCCAAGCTATCTTGAACCAAGCACATTCCATGCACATTAAAGAGAGTCTTGAGAAAAATGGTTAAAACCATACTTGGATGAAAAGGTGAGGTGAAAAGAATATTTCATGTTTGTCCTATCATTCAACATAATCCTTAAAACAGTGGTTTTACCATTTCCATCAAGCTTGAAGCCTAAAACCAGAGTAGTAAGGATAGGGTTAAATCCTCATCGAATTTAGGTTGAGGATCCAACTCCCCAAAGCTCTAATTTGACCTACATGGAGTAGTAAGGATAGGACTTAATTCTCATCTCGTTTAGGTTGAGAATCCGATTCCCCAAAGCTTCCATTTTTCCCATTTCATCATAAATCTTGGATTGGAAGGATCGTACTACATGTCCTCTGCAAAGGATGGGTAGTCATACCAAAGGTCCAAGCAATAAAAGTAAAACTAATTTTTCCATTTCATCTCCATCTTGGATTGGAAGGATTGTACTACATGTCCTCTGCAAAGGATGGGTAGTCATCCCAAAGATCCAAGTGATAAAAATTTAATATTTTCTATTTCATAAATCTTGGATTGGAAGGATCGTACTACATGTCCCTAGCAAGGATGGGTAGTCATCCCAAATGTCCAAGAAATAAAAGAAAAAGAATGAATGAAGCCAAGTCATGGATTATGGGGTTAAGTATGCTCATGCGTGGCAACATGTCGTGCCTAAAAGCAAGACCACTGATTGCTCATATGGATAGACTAGCCTGACCATTTCATCCATAACAGGTTAAATTATTTTGTTTAATATGAGGTAATGAACTCTAAATTAGAATAGTAAGGATAGGGTTAAATTCCCATCTCGCTTAGGTTGGGAATCCTATTCCCTAAAGTTATGATTTCACTCACACTTGCACATGGGTTCAAGATGGTAGTGACACATAACCAACTTTGGGATCTAGTAAATTTAATTCAGTATACATATATTTGGTCCTAAGAGGGTTTGACATCTTTAATATGTTTTTCCATGATATAAGAAGGTTTGAGCATTTATAAAGCAGGTTGTTACATCTCTAGCATCTTCATCATGCATCAAATCCTGCACAAATCATTCATAGCCTTGCATACAAATCATAAGTGAAACTGACAATGGAATGTTGAGTAAGTTCAAATGATAGGGAATGAAGCACATTGCACACATCGAGCTGATACTTAATTATTTTGATGTTTCATGTATTTTTTATTTGTCGGTATTTGTTTATCTTTTATGTGCTGACGCCTGTATCTAAGCTTGTATGTTTCAGTTTGGGTTCTCACCAAAATGCTCAAGAGCATTTGACAGCAGAGTCGCCATTTGTTGTGGCTAATCCACAACACACCCTAAAATTGGGGACCCACCTCTTTTGCATGCTTTCAAAGAAAATTGCAGTAGCCCAGATGCTAAAAAAAAATCAAGGAAAAAAAGCAAAAATTTCACTAAGGAGAAAAAGTGTTGCGATATCGCGACATGTCGCTCTGTCACGGCCAAAAGTTGTCGTGATATCGTGAAATGTTGCTCCATCGCTGGTAGAAATGAAAAAGTGTCACGAAATCATGACATGTCATGTTTTCATGGCCCAGGCAAGCAGGAAGAGGCATTGATAAAAAATTATCGCGATTTCGTGACGTGTTGTGAAATCGCGGTTAAGACAGTCAAACAGGGCACGAAGCAGAAAAGCGTAGCAAAAACATGACATATCACATTTTCGCGATGATAGTAAAGGAGCAAATCTACATGCTATTTTTTATCATGATTTACATGGGGTCGTTACAGAGCATGCAGAAAGTGCAGAACACGTGGCAAACATGTGTAAGGATTGCGGAGGCGTTATAATTCACAGAGAAGATCTCAAGCATAAAATTGAAAGCAATGGAAAGGCGGGGAAGGTGAAATGAAGCAATCTAGAAGATGAAATGATATGATCTGGGAGGTGAAATAAAGCATCGTAGAATGAAGCAGAGAACCGTACCAGAAAGTATAAAACACAGAGGCACAGATTGATACAGAGGTCAGAAACCGCTGCGAGTAGTATTGCAGAGTTGATGGGATTAGCCGTTCTGGGCCTGCTATGGAGTGCTTTTCTTCCACCTTTTGCTGGTTTTGAGAAAAACCAGAGATTTTGCTATTGTAACAGGACACATTATTTAATGCAGAATTGTTCAAAAAATTGCATTTTATGGGCAATAAATGATGAGAAATTTTTTGCATGCTTCATTTTAACTGTTCTATTTTTCTCCTTTCAGATTTCAGATTTATAAATGAAATACATGTCATTGTTTTGGGTTATTTCATGTGAATGTCTGTAATCTGAAAATTATTTTAAACCCTCGGAGCTAGCACCTAGTTTATTTTGATTGTGTTTGTTTTGCAGGTCAAATAGGCTAGGTTGCATGTACGAAACTCTCACATATCTAGTTTTGTCGAAATAGGATAGCATCAGACTAAACGTGTTTTATATTTTCTGCTTTTCTTTTCGTTTTATTTTAGTTTTCTAGAAGGTTCAAATTTGTTAAAATAGAATAATGAACGATCACTAATGTTTCATGGTGAAATAAACCAACATTGCCCCTTGTTTATAGTTACTTGCAATCACTAAGGTGTTCCAAGAATTTTAATTGAATATTTTTATTTAAGATCACTAATACATAGTTGCAAATGCTAGTACAATGGAGACCTTGGAGAAGTTGTTAATTTGACTTCTTTGCAAGAGGGGATTTGGAGTCCAAATCCTAAGGAAGAGTGTAATTTCACAAATGTGTGAAAATACAACTCAACAGGAACTTGTGATTACTTTCCATAAATAGGAATTCAAACTTGTCCCTATTAGAGAATATGATCCTCCATTGCATATCATAGCGAGGATATAACATATTGCATATAAGCGAGTGTTGGTGGATACAGGATCATCGATTAATATCATTACCACCTTAGCATTCAAGCATCTCAAAATTCCACCTTCCACATCAAGGAAACAAATTTCATATTGCAAGCCTTTAATGATGTGGAATCCCCTATAGTAGGCACAATAGTCCTCCCCATAAAGGTGGGATAGAATATCATTCCTATATTGTGCTACATTTTAGAGGGATCAAGACAATATAATCTGCTGCTTGGTAGATCATGGATAAGAGCCATGGAGTGCATACCATAAATAGTGCATCAGTGCATTAAGTACACTCATGGGGGTGAAGTTCATGTAGTTGAAGCAGACCCAGATCCCTTAAGGTATTATAAGACTGAGGATAATCTGCCAGAACTAGATGATATGCCTATACATCTACAAGCTAAATTGGATGAGTCTATCCAAAGTGTGGATGTAGCATCACAAACGATGTTAGAATTGCCATCCCCACTACTATCACCTGTGAAGTCACCTACAACCCCTACACTTGTGACATCACTTAACAGGGAAGGATTAATGAATGTCCTTACGGAGTTGCTCACAGCTGCTTCGAAGGTATCATTAGAGAACCTTCACACTCCTATCAAGGAGGAATAACCTATCATGGTCATGGATGCACCCAAATGTATCACACCATCTTCATCCATCATGACACCAGATAGTTCTTACGAGGACTTTGGTAAATATGAAGAGCCTATGGAGTTTAGTCTTATGAGGCTACCTACCATAGAGTCCACTGAAGATTTAGGTTAGCTTTTCATCGAGTCTCCACCTATAGATCCTATCCCAAAAACATCGTATGAGCATAAGGAAGGTTCAGTTATCATGACTAAAAAAGAACAACCTCAGTATATTGACGAATTACCCATGATGCATGTAGTTGTGGAGTTTTCTCATGAGTTTTTGGGGATGGTCGACATTAGGCCAGATGATCAAGTGATACTTAATCACATAAAGTAAGATATCGGGCAACCTAGTGGTGTTTCCAAATTGCCAGGTCCATAATTTTTAAAATTGGTCACTCCTGACTCATTTCTCATGACACCATATTGAGATCACAAACAAGTAGGTTCCTCACATCAAATTGGGGGTACTGAAAGTGACACAGTTGAACATGATGATGTGAAGCAAGATCTTGAGCTGAGTCATATGCATAAGCATGTGGATAATATTAACAAAATGTATCATCAAGAAGCATCCATATCAACTCAGGTGAAGGAAATAGGTGATTTGCAATTACCTAATGGATCCATAACATCTACTTTTATGTTTCCTTCAAATGACAAAGGTAGTTTGAATTAGTCACTAGAAATACATATGAATTCTTTATCAGTCTTGTAATCTATTTTAATCCATCTGGAATGGATGGAGCATCGAAAGGACGAGCAAGATAAGTCATTGCATTTTATCAAGAACCGAATTAAAAATTTGGAATTACAAAAGCAACCCCTCCTTGAGGACGAATTGCTTCCTATGCAAGTACAAGAAAAGCCTCAGTAGAAGAAAAAGCCCATGCGGCCAACCCAACCATTGGATTATCAAAGAAAACCAATGTAGGGCAAGAGCCCAAAACAGTCGCAACATAGTGGGACTCCGTTACAAGAGTCTATGTCTAATATCTTTCAGAAGCTGCAAGAGGTTGAGGTCATCACCTTGACTATTGTCATCCCTCTAAACCTATATAGAGTCAAACCTATGGGTTATAGGGAGCATCACTACTATCTCTACCATTGAATAGAGGGTCGTGGCATTTGAGATTATCATGAATTTAAGAGTGTGGTGCAAAATTTGATAGATAAGGGGGTTTACCATGTATATGGTTCTCTTAAAGTGCACCAATATGATTAAGTAGAGGTTATGTCTCTTCATGAGTGACCTTGAAGTCGTTATTCGCCTCGTAGGCCCAATAGGCTAGTGCAATGAGTAATTTCATTTTATATGTCTACTCTAACTTTGTTTCAAAAGTTACACGAGGCATAGGAATTCATATTGCCTAAAGTTAAGTGTAGGGCATCTAAAAATGGGTCACATAATAGAGGTCCCTTTTATGTGTACGATCGAGGACATGGACATGACATTCAAATTTTTTAATCATTTAAGAGGGTCATCAAAGAACTAGTCGAATGGGATGAGATATATGAGTATGGCTCTCTCATTCACCTATGCCGAAGAATAGGCACACCAGTGAGGTCCAATATTCACCTGGGGGAGTTGAGTTTTGTCACTTTTCTTGAACAAGCTGATTACTTTTTAGTAAATAGAATGCACGCTGGGGGTCTTCAAGGTAGCATACCTTTCCCACCAGCCACGTCATATTCAATAAGAAAAAATGAGGAATTTAGAGGTATTTCACCTCCCTCACCATTGTCGAATGGCATACTCATCGGCGGTATATAGGGCAGAATGCCCTTCCCAAAAGGCTCCAAGGGTTCCTAAATATAGCTTGGTCAAGTCAGTAAAAATCTCCAAAGGTGTTTGTAAGCCCTTTGGTCAACCTCAAAGGCTCCAAGGGTCCCTAAAACTGCTTGGTCGTGTTAGTTAAAATCCCCAAGGATTTGCAAAATTGCTCGATCATCCTAAAAACTTCCAAAGGCATCTGTTAGCCCCTTTGGTCAAATGCAAAAGGTACCAATAGTTTCTAAAAAATTGCTTGGTCAACCCAAAGGATTCTCAAAATCGCTTGGTCATCCCAAAATGCCCCAAAGGTACCCATAATCTCTTTGGTCAATCCCAAATGCTCCAAGTATTCCTAAAAATTGGTTAGTCAATCTAAAGGCTCTAGAGGCATGTACTTGTCGTTTGGTCAAATATGAGGCTCAAAAACTCATACAAATTATAAAATCAATAAAAATAAAAAAAATATTTGTAAAGCATAAAATCCAAAAACATTTGCATTTGCATTTGAATTTTACATTTTCATTTTGCATTTACACATGCATTCACTGCATTACTGCATTGCATATAGGCATTTGTCATCCGTTGCATTTCGTAATAGAAGGCATTGTGTTTGTCAGTCTTACAAACGATGCCACATTTGTGTTTAAATCATGCATCTCTGCATTTATCATGATTCATCATTGATGTGAGTAATTGTGTTTTTCAACACAACCTATAAGTTGCTATGGAGATATACTATGGTTTTTTGGTCACTCAACCATACCTAGTGGTCTTATCAAGAATTGGTAGAAATATTGATTTGCTTTTGTAGCTTAGGTTTATTTAGTATAGCCCTTAGCATATCAAAAACCTATCACTAATCAAAAAATTTAAATAATCCTAACAAGGACTAGGGGAATATGAAATCCGTGAAGCAGGAACGGGTATCCTAAAGCAAAAAGAGTTATTCTTGCTTATCCCTCTGTGCGGACGGTATGGGAAATGTTGGTAGTTGGCAAAAGGATAGGTTAGTTCCCTATTTAGAATCCCTTGCTTACAATAAAATGAGCATATCCCAAAGAGATATCCCATATCAATCCTCATTATTGATACCCGAGATTGATATCATAGATCGACTCCCTAGAGTGATATCCCATATTGATATCACAAGACCGATATTCTCAATCAATATACCAAAAATAATTTTTCGAAGTAAATCCCCCCAAAAGGAAATTTTATGAATAATATTATTAAATGTAAATGCCAAAAAGTGAATATCAAGTGAATATCAGAAAAATAGGCTTAAATCAAAGTTCAAAGTGAAGTCCAAAGTGAAGATCAAATGAAGATCATAAGTCAAAAGTTCAAGCAGAGACCAAATGAAGATCCAAAATCCAGTTTGAAGAGAGATCAAATGAAGATCCAAAGATAGTTCAAAAAGAAGATGGAATCAACTCCCTTGCTTCACTACATATGAGAAAGTATCCCAAAAATTGAAGGATAGAAAGGAATGAGCCTGAATCCCTAGAATTGTCAACACTACTATACCTTACACATGACGATATGTCTAATGCATTAGCATCTCGCTTATGAACAAGACCAATGTTTGAATGTGGAAGAGATAGCTTCAGGTGTCTTGCATTGCCTAGTGGCTTAGTCCAACTAAAATCTAAAATTGAGATTGGATAAGACATTTGTGGAACCCTTATCTTAGCAATGGGCTGAAAGAATCACGCCTGACATCAAGGAACGCTCATGTCTTATCTTAAAATAATCATTTTCACACACAGGGATAATGAATAGTTAGGTTCTATCCTAGCAAAATCCTTTTATCTCAGAAGTCTAGCATAGTTAGTAAGCAACTTTTGATAAGTCTATTAGGGTGTTTGAGTCTCATGTAAAACCTAAAAAATTTCCCCCATAACAACAAATTGTCAAAAATTGCAACCATATAAATCATCAATTTGCAAAGTATTAAACCCATGATACATCATTATAAAAAGCACAATCAACATATAGGATAGATACCATATGGATATTAGCAATAATATTTAGATGACCACTAACTATATCATGCACATTTTTCAAAAATTGCAAAAGAAAAACGAATGACACATTATATCATTCGCATCATAAACATTGCATACAATTGCATTTCATATATGGGTGATTAATTAATAAAATTCTTAAGGATTTTCAATTATATTCATGATTTTTATACATTATGTGGCATCATCCATTAGATTGATAAACATATTGGCATTCATTCCTTATGTTTTAAGTGATTAAAGAATACAGGTTCATTTACATTAGATTAGCATCATGTAAATAAAGCATTACATACATTAATGCATGAAAAGAAAGCAATATCATATATGCATTAAGAGAAAAACATCACATCCATATGCATCCATAAAAAATAACATGTAAGCATCTAGATCATTGCATATCATCATCATAACTAAAATAGATAGCTATTGCATGTCATCCATACATCACATCATATAACATCAATATAACGTAAGCATTGCATCCATATGCATCACATAAACATAAAATTAAAAATAAATTAGTACACAATAATGAGCCATAATAATGATCATATCATATATATAATGTGTGTCTTAGAGTACATCAAGAGTACAAAAATGCTCGTAGGCTACAAATGTGTAGGTCCTCGACCTTACACAAAAAATGAGATATATCAAAAATGTATCCTGTAATAGTAGAGCTCTAGCTCTGATCTACTCCCCCTATACTAGAGCTCTCACTACCTCCCTCAGTACTATGATCAGTAGCCTGATTTTCCTACTGCCCTGCTAACTATTGTGGATCCTGCTGTGAGCCCTGAGTATCGCCTAGCCTGGAGAGACCTAGAACTTGTCCAACTGCCCCCTATGCTATGGGCACCATATGTTGTAGAAGACTGCCTTGCCTCCCTAGTCCTAGTATGACTGCTATCACCATGCGTACTAGAAGAACTATGTGTCCTCTCGCTTTGATGGGTGCGATGGCTAGAGATAGTAGTGGATTGTATTGTAGTCCAATATCTAGTCCATTGGGAATCTGTAGCATATGGATCCTTAGGAACCTTTGCACCCAACATATGAATATATCCAACCAGATGGTCTACCCGAGCAACCCTAGATACATGCCTCTCATTGGCACTCATCAGTAATCCTTGCAGATGTTGAATCTCTACCATAGGATCCTAGCCACCTGGTAGTACTACTTTTGGTTACACCAGAGGCCCCATAATCACATAAGAGGATGGAGGAGCCCCCATATATGCCCTTATCAAATCCTTCTTTGCTAGTGCCACATCCCTCTATGCCTTTACCAAGTCACGAGCATGAGTGAGCTTGCTAACTTGGGTCTTTATTGTGGTCACCCGTGTTGTTAGGATAGCAATATCCTACTCCACTTGCATTAGTTTACGATCTCTATCAGTCAATTGTCGTAGGATGCAAGATAAAAACTAAAACTCTATGATCTCAGCCTTCCAGTTGAGTAGCCATCTATCCCGATGATACCGTCGAAGCCTCTCGCTGACCTCAGGCTAGTAAAGACAATCCATGTAGGGCTACCACTGGATATCATCCAACTCAAGTGTTGTAAAATAGGTAATGTAATGTTGGGTCTCGTCAGCATGAGTTCTACTATAAAAACCCTCCTCATCCTAGGGCCAGCAGGCAGCATAGCACTTATGCTCATCATCAATGTTTGTAATGTGTAGGGGCAGCTCCCAAGGATGCTCAACCCTGATATGTTGCTAGCCCTAGATCTAGAAAAGTAGACTACAACTGATGCCCTTATAGCTATGCTTAGTGATATAATATATCTCTCGATATAGTTGAGCCAATAGAGTGCTCCCCTAGGCTAGGAGTAGTGGCTGGCAGATAGAGCTCTGGACAACTCTACGCACAGTAGCTAGAAGGTTTCTAGGAATCCTCACACCCGAGGAGTCTTGAAGCACATATTGCACCACCAGGTGCATGAAAAATTCCTCACACATAGATAATACATTCTTCTCCTACCAATAGTGATGCAGGAGCATCCGGTGGCAGCAGAGCAATCTTGCATCAACAAAAAAAATTCTAATTGTTAGCCTTAATGTCGTGATATCACGACAGAGAAAAGTGTCATGATATCGCGACATGTCATGTTTTTGTGACTCAGGAAGTAGAGAGAAGACATGGAGAAAAAATGTCACAATTTTGTGACATGTCACGAAATCATGACCGAAAGAAGATCGGAAGGGCCAGAGAAGAAAATGTCATGATTTTGCAACATGTCACGAAATTGCAACCGACGGAGCAAAAAGAAAGCAAGGAAAGAAACTTTCACGATATCACGACATGTCACGATTTCATGACTCGAAATAGAGAAAGAAGGTAGAGAGCAAAGTTGTCACGATATCGCAACATGTCACAATTTCGCAACCAGAAAGGAGAAAGAGGAGCCGAAAAGGAAAGATGTCGCGATATCACGACATGTCGCATTTTCGTGACCAAAGGATGAAAGAAAGCACAAAGGAGAAAAAGTGTCACGATATCGCGACATGTCACATTTTCATGACCAAAAGGCGAGGGAAGGCGCAGGAGAGAAAAGTGTCATGATATTGCGACATGTCGCATTATCGCGACCAAAAGGCGAGGGAAGGTGCAGGAGAGAAAAGTGTCATGATATCACGACATGTCGCATTATCGCAGCCAAAAGGTGAGAGGAGGCACAGGAGAGAAAAAGTGTCATGATATCATGACATGTTGCATTTTTGTGACTCACAAGGGGTAGGAAGGCCGAAAAGCAAAAGTGTCACGATATCGCAACATGTTGCATTTTTGCGACTCACAAAGGGCAGGAAGGCCAAAAAAGCAAAAGTGTCACGATATCATGACATGTCGCATTTTCATGACTCAAAGAGGGACAGGAAGGCAGTAAAGCAAAAATGATGCGATATCATGACATGTCACATTTTCATGACTCAAATAGGGACAAGAAGGTAGTAAAGCAAAAATATCACGATATTGTGACATGTCGCGTTTTCATGACCAAACAAAAGGAAAGGAAAGGCAGGCAGTTATAGGGGCCATTACAGAAGAAATTGTCGAGTGATGGGTATCTCGAACGTCATCATGGGTTGACAGGTGGACAGAGTCTACAATGGTAGCACTAGACAAGCACGTGGCACCAAGGTGCCATGAAAGCAGATGAAGATCAAGATTCAAAAAGGAAGATGTTTCGAAAGCCAAGACAACAAAGAGGCATGGAAAATGAAATGAAGGGTCAGAAAAGGGAAACAGAGAGTCACGCTAGAGATTTTAAAAGGGGAAGCGAAGGCATGCAAAAGGGTCGAAAAGCTTCATCTTCAGCTTGTTATAGGTTTTAGCAAGAAATATTTCTTTTCTCAAGTGGACCATGACCTCATCTCCCATAGCGAATTCTAGGAAAACGAGATTCAGGCAATGCATATGATGTAGAATTGCCCAGTGGCCTTAACATATCACCTATTTTCAACATTGCAGATTTGGTAGAATATAATGAAGGAGGCAATACCAAGACACCAAGTGCATAATTGTGGAGTATTCCAATGTCTACTCCAGCAATAGGCAAGATCGAGGAAATACTAGACACTCGAGCAGGAAGAAGTACCGAGAACAGACGATGCTCGAATATTTGGTCAAGTGGAAGGGCAAGCCTATCAAAGATGCAACTTGGTTGTCAAAAATAGAGGTTGATCGCTTGGGTCTTCCTCCAATAGTACAGAAGTGAAGGACACTTCTCAATCCACCCCGGTTGTCTGATGCAAGAGCATCCGATGGCAGTAGAGCAATCTTGCATCAACAAAAAAAAATTCTAAGTGTTAGCCTTAATGTTGTGATATCGCGACAGAGAAAAGTGTCGTGATATCGTGATATGTCATGTTTTTGTGACTCAGGAAGGAGATAGAAGACGTGGAGCAAAAATTTCATGATTTCGTGACATGTCGTGAAATCATGACTGAAAGAAGACCAGAAGATCTAGAGAAGAAAATGTCATGATTTCGTGACATGTCGTGAAATCGCGACCGACGAAGCAAAAAGAAAGCAAGGAAGGAAACTACCACGATATCATGACATGTCATGATTTCGTGACCCAAAAAAAAGAAAGAAGGCAGAGAGAAAATTTGTCATGATATCACAACCGAAAAGGAGAAAGAGGAGCTGAAAAGGAAATATGTCGCGATATCGCGACATGTCACATTTTCACGACCAAAGGACGAAAGAAAGCGCAAAGGAGAAAAAGTGTCACGATATCGCGACATGTCATATTTTCATGACCAAAAGGCAATGGAAGGCGCAGGAGAGAAAAGTGTCACGATATCGTGACATGTCGCATTATTGCGACCAAAAGGTGAGGGAAGGCGCATGAGAGAAAAGTGTCGTGATATTGCGACATGTCGCATTATCGCTGCTAAAAGGCAAGAGGAGGCATAGGAGATAAAAAGTGTAGCTATATCATGACATGTCACATTTTCATGACTCACAAGGGGCAGGAAGGCCGAAAAGCAAAAGTGTCATGATATCACGACATGTCGCATTTTCGTGACTCGTAAAGGGTAGGAAGGCCGAAAAAGCAAAAGTGTCGCGATATCGCGACATGTCACATTTT
Organism: Wollemia nobilis; assembly: GCA_028583015.1. Lineage (NCBI taxonomy): Eukaryota > Viridiplantae > Streptophyta > Pinopsida > Araucariales > Araucariaceae > Wollemia > Wollemia nobilis. The sequence continues at coordinate 2,054,053 of JAQPPZ010016414.1, forward strand.
CGCGACTCGAACAGGGACAGGAAGGCAATAAAGCAAAAGTGTCACGATATCAAGACATGTCACATTTTTGTGACTCGAAGAGGGACAGGAAGGTAGTAAAGCAAAAATATCACGATATCGCGACATGTCGCGTTTTCGCGACCAAACAAAAGGAAAGGAAAGGCAGGCGGTTACAGGGGCCGTTATAGAAGAAATTGTCGAGCGATGGGTATCTCAAATGTCATCATGGGTTTACAGGTGGAAAGAGTCTACAATGGCAACACTGGAAAAGCATATGGCACCAAGGTGCAATGAAAGCAGACGAAGATCAAGAGTTGAAAAGGAAGATGTTTTGGAAGCCAAGACAACGAAGAGGCAGGGAAAATGAAATGAAGGGTCAGAAAAGAGAAACAGAGAGTCACGCCAGAGATTTTAAAAGGGGAAGTGAAGGCATGCACAAGGGTCAAAAAATTGTGGAGACAGAGTTGCAGACGTGGAGGCAAGAGTGCCATTCTGGACCTGTTTAGGCTATTTTTCTTCCAGGGCGAAAGATGTAATAGAAACTATCTTTCGGGATAAAGGAATTTATTTGGCAGACTTCTGCCATCGTTGTAATATTTTTCCAAATTGATGAATGAGAACATAGATTTTGTGTGATCATTTTGGCTCCCCATAAAATAGCCAATGTGGACCCCTCTATGGTCAATGATGCCCTGAGCCTCCTCACTTCGAGCATCGAAGATAGCATCGAAGATGGACTCCTTAGCCCTAGAAGTAGAGCATATGATGGCCTCGCCATAAATGGGGATCTTGAAGATCCTGTATATGTCCTCTAGTGTAACTATCATTTCACCTGTAGGTAGGTGAAACATGTTGGTCCACATATTCCATCGTTGGGCCAACACAGTCAGATAGGATTGATCTACCCTAATGGTGGGTAGATCCAAAATGTAACCAAAGCCGATAACTCTGAACCACTCTCGCTCACCATCAGTGAGCTCTCTATGAAGAGTCTTTATAATGTCAGGATCTTGTGCTCTAGAGGTCAATCTCTGAAATAAATAACATAATATAAGGAAAAATCTAACTAAAACAAGCAAACACATTTAAAAACTAACCTAAAAATCATCAATAGTAAAAAATTGATCAAATTGTAAAAACATGTCATCATGCAGGCCTAAAAATTAAATTTTTCAATAAAATAGGTCAAAATGCATTAAATGATATTAATTACCTCTAAAAATTTAAAAAAATTAAAATTTTATAATTTTTTCTTAAATTTGGCAAACCGTGGGTCAACCCTGTGGTCCACATGCAGTCAAAAATTGATCGTTGGGATTTTGAATGATGATCACAGCTGGTAGCTATGGTCTCTAATTGACCAATTGGGAACTATAGCTGGTACCTATGGTCTCTGATTGAAGTCCGACTGGATGCGATACCGCAACCAAAAATGCAAAAAAATAAATAAATCTAAGCTACCCTAGCCTAATATGAGGTTCATTACCAATAGTTTAGTGTAATTGATTTGCCAATTTATTAATTGGGTTTATTTTAATTGGTAATGGATGCAAGGTCTTGGTTTTTAAGTTACCTTGCCCTCGCCTCTTCTCCCGCAGCTAGAAGATGCTTGCCCGTACCCTGCCCTCATGCTATAAGTCAGTGTGTGGGTAAGGTGTGGTAGGTTGCAGGTCAATTTTATTAGCTATAATTGTTAGAGCTCTAGTTTGTAGGTCACTATCAAGGAATTTGTAGGCTTCCCTCCCTGTTGCTCCCTCACTTGGGCCATCTTTAGTGGTCCTTGTCCCAGGCTCTCCTACCCAGCCCATTTTGAACCCCCCATAGGGCCCTGCTTGCGCAAGCTAGTAGGCCAGGCCTTCCCCCCGTCGGCCCCCTTGGCCGAGGGCCCCTCCTCCCCCCCCTTCCCTGCTCCTCCCCTGCCCCATTCCTGGCCCCCCCGGTGTTCCCTGTTGGGCTTCCCCTCATGAAGTGTGGATCTAAGAAGTCCGATGAGGAGATCAAAGCTAGTTCTTCATCTGGTCCCGATGAAGTCAACCCTAAGATGACCCAAAGTAGATATTTTGCCATATATTTTTGCTACAAACTCAAGAGAGGGTGGCCCACCCTAGGCAATCAGTGGACCAAGATCACTAAATATGACAGAGCCAATGGCTCTCAGGCTACCCTATCGAATGTGGGGACAGGTCTCTCCAAGAATGATGCCAACCGATCCAAACCCCCTGCTCACTTCGAGAAGGGGGAAAAGCAACCCCTCAAGGGTGTCAAATGAAGCTCATCTCCTAGAATATCAGGGGCCTCAATGGGGCCCCTAAGAAAAGGATCCTCGGCCAGCTCTGCAAGGATCATCATCCATCCTTCCTCCTCCTCCAGGAGACCAAAATAGATGAGGCTGTTGCCCGACGAGTAGCCCAAGCTTCCTGGCACAATTGTGATTCCCTTTCTACCCCTATGGCTGGCTCTGTTAGGGGTCTGTTGTGCATGTGGGAACCCCAGTGCTTTGAAGGAAGACTCATATATTTGTCCCCTAGAATTATCAACATGCTAGTTCACTGTATTCAATCAATTCGATCATGGATCCTATCCAACGTCTATACTCCCAACAGTACCATCGATAAGGCGGCCCTATGGAATTAGATTAGCATGATGCGAGAAGCCTTCACCCCCCTGCCCTGGATCTTGGTCAGGGACTTCAACAACACCCTATTTATCTCTGATAAGAGTGGGGGATCAGCAGCTCAGGGCAAGAGTATGGAGGACTTTAGTTCATTCACTACCCTCAACGAGCTCATGGATGTTAGACTAAAAGGTGTCAGGTTCACATGGACCAACAGAATGGCAGGAGCCAATCATATTCAAGTCATACTAGATAGAGTTTTCTTGTCCAAGGAAGCCCTGCCTATGTTCGTTGACGCCACCCTGCTGGCACTTCTCAAAATAGAGTCTGATCATAGCCCCCTCCTCCTTGAAACCAATCACAGGCCCTCCCCTAGGAGGTCATTCTGATTCGAGTCCATGTGGCTGCATCACTCGGACTTCCGAGCCCAGGTTGGGCACTGGTGGGCTCCCCCGGTCCCTGGACGCCCTGCTAAACAAATCTAGCATAAGCTTAGGCACCTCAAGGATCAACTCAAGGCTTGGAACAAGGAGGTGTTCAACAACATCTTTGAAAACAAAGTTGTTCTCAAAGAAAAACTTGAAGACCTCGAGCCTAGAGTTCAAGCTGGCTCCCAAGAGCCGAGGCTCAGGGTTGAGGAGTGCCTTGTTCTCAGCGAGTATCATAACATCCTGGCCCAAGAGGGAATCTTTTGGAGACATAAGTCAAGAGCTCTATGGCTCCAATATGGCGATGCTAATACCAAGTTCTTCCATGCGTCGACCCTCAGGAATAGGTGCTTCAATAGAATTGCTGAGCTAATGAGCAGCAACGACGGTATCATTAAGGAAGAAGAGGACATCCAGGCTGAAACCACTCGCTTCTTCCAATAGTTCCTGGGTGACAGCCCTCCCATGTCCCCAGGTGTGGCTGACTCACTTCTGGAGCACATCCCTTCTTTGGTTTCTCCCTTGGCAAATTAGATGTTGTTGCAACCTTTGTCTGACTTTGAGATCAATGCAACCACCTTTTCCATGAAGGTCGAGCCAGCCCTGGGCCTGGATGGTTTCCCCCCCATTTCTTCCAATCATTTTGGGACCTGGTTGGGGCAAAGGTGTGCGCTACCATCCGAGACCTACAGACTGCCCGATCCATCCCCAGAGGTATCAAATCCACCTTCATAGCTCTTATCCCCAAGTCCCAGGAAGCCTGGTCCCTCACGGATTTCCACCCCATTAGCCTATGCAATGTCTTGTACAAAATATTGACCAAATCCATGGCCTCCCATCTTAAGGACATCCTCCCATTGATCATTGTCCCCTACCAGGGTAGTTCGTTCAAGGGCAGATTGATCACTAACGGGTTCATTATCATGCACGAGGCCATTCAATCAGTTGTCCTATCCAAAAAGGTCTCCTTTTTGCTCAAGTTGGACATGAACAAGGCCTTTGACAGAGTCAACTGGGCCTTCCTATCCAAGGTCCTCCTCAAGTTTGAATTTCACCCCTCTTGGGTCAGGCTCATCAGCAACTACGTGTCTTCTTCGTGGTTCTCCATCCTCGTCAACAAGTCCCCTGCCAAAATTTTCCCTAGCTCTAGAGGCCTTCGCCAAGGTGACCCCCTGTCCCTGATCCTCTTCATCATCCTAGCTGAGGCCCTAGGGTGGACCATATTGGGTGTAGTGTCTCATGGTCTCATTTTAGGCATCAGGCCTACGTCGGGGCTGCCCCCTGTTTCTCACCAACAATTTGTGGATGACACCATCCTGGCCACTTCTACCTCAATCCCCCAAGCCAAAATCCTCAAGCATATTTTGACCCTGTTCGAGGAGGCGGTCGGCCAGAAAATCAATCTCCGAAAGAGCATGATTTTCTTCATTCACACCCCCTTGGCTAGACAAATCAAAATTGGGCAGATTTTGGGCTGCTCCCCTGGTTCCCTCCCCTCGTACCTTGGGCTCCTTATGTTCACAGGAGTGTCTTCCAGGGCCCTGTGGGGCGGGGTGATTGAGAGGATTAAGAGGAAGCTGGCCCCTTGGAAAAGCCACCTCCTTTCGTAGGCTGGTAGAGCCACCCTCTTAATGATAGTCTTGCAAAGCATCTCGATATACTTCATGTTGGTCTTTAGAATCCCAGCCTCCATTGCAGTTCACATCGAACAAATTCATAAATGCTTTCTCTGGTCAGGAAGTGAAGATAAGAAGAGGATTCCCCTGGTATCCTGGTCCCTGGTCTACCACCCTAAATCTGAGGGAGGGATTGGGCTCAGGAGGGTGGTTCACATGAATAGGGCTCTCATGGCCAAGCATGCCTGAAAGGTTCACACTGATACCCCTGATGAGTGGGTTAGCATATGCAAAGGAAATACTGTCATAGCCATCCCTTCCTCAATGAGTCTTAGCCCTATGATGGATCCACATTTTTGAAGTCCCTGATCTCCACCAAAGATATTATCCAGAAAGGAACTAGATGGATCCTCAGAGACGGTGCCAAGATTGATTTTTGGGATGATAGATGGATTCAGGATGAGGCCTTGTCGAATGACAAAGAGCTCCTCGTTCTCAAGGCAAGCCTGGTGGATAGAGGCCCCAATGTTGAGGGCTATCTATCCCAGAGCTTGAGAGGTGCATCCTGGGTGCCCATCCTGGACCCCAGGCACCCGATCCAAGCTTCTAGACTCTAGGGCCTCCTCATGGTGACTGTCATCCCATCTGCTAGAGGTGACGATAGATGTGTTTGGTATGGTACCCTCGACAGAGCCTTCTCTGTCAAGTCTGCTTACAACCTCTAGAGAGACCTTGACAAGGCACCCTTCCCAGCCCTGCAGGTGTGGGCCAAGAAGTTGATCCCCAAAATTAGCCACTTCATTTGGGCGATTGTCCAAAACAAGATCTTGATGATCAAAAATCTCATCAAGAGGGGCTTCCAAATCCTGAATAGATGCTACCTCTACCGTGATGCCTGGGAATCCACCAACCACCTCTTTTTCAACTGTTACTTTTTGGCTGAAGTCTTGGGCCTCATCCTCTCCCAATTCTCCATCTAATGGGTGGGCCCTAGATCCATATATGACCTCCTAGTGCAGTGGACCAACCCCTTTGCCCATCACTTCACTCACTTTCTTTGGAATTCGTGCCTTCCCCATATGCTCTGGCAGCTTTGGCTCGAGCGCAACAGTAGAGCCTTTTCCTCCCTGACCCATTCCACCCTGTGGATTGCGACCAAGTCCATGACCTTTCCCCTTGAAAACTCCTGATCCATCCCCCTGATCGAGGTGCCCCGACGGCCGCCAAAGTCTCCCTCCTTTCCTCTCTCATCATCCAACTCCCCCCTGGTCCCCCACCTGCCCCCTCCCATTGTTACCTAGCCAGATGGATTGCCCCCCCTCGGTTGAGTTAAGCTCAACTTCGACGGTGCATCCAAAGGAAATCCTAGGCCCTCTGGGGTAGGTGAGGTTATCTGTTATTGCCATGGGGCCTTGGTCATGGCATTCGATACTCCTCTTGGCCACTAGAACAAAAACTTTGTCAAAGTAGCTACTCTGCTAAGTGGTCTGAACGTCCTCAGGGGGGCTCCTTCTCAAGTCATCATTGAGGGTGACTCCCAAGTCATCATCAATGTTTCCCGTGGCCTAGGTAACTGCTCCTAGTGCATTCACAACTTCATCTGGGAAGCCCTATCTGTTCTACAGGGATTCCCTAACTATAGCTTCCAACACGTGTACAGGGAAGGCAATAGGGCAATCGACTTCATGGCGAACCAAGCCATTCATGTTGACACCTTCTCCACCTAGACCACGGACTTTCCTGAAGCTCTGGTTCTCATTGTCTCGAAATATCAGATGAGCGATGTGGAGGACCCCGGTGTCTAACCTACCTCATGTTAGGGCCCTATCTTCCCTCTAGTACAGCCTCCAAAAGACTATTGTCTTCTCTCCCTATGGTGCCTTGCCGCCCATCCCAAGCCTGTCTCCTACCTGCTGGCTAGTTTCCCAAATCTCACACGTGGTGGCAGACATACTAGGCCAAGCTAGCAGTTTGGCTATTTTTGATGAGGACCTATGTTGCTCTGGTGGTGCCTTTGGCAGTCCCATGATCGCCTCCTTATCAGCCGCTTCATGGATGGATTCCCATATCACGTCATTCTGCCTACGAATTTATCCCATGACATTCCATCAAGGCACTCCCCCGATCAGCTTGTTCCACTTGGTGCACTGGTAGTGGCCCCTTCCCTTGGCCCCATGTGGCAACCTGTAGTCACGCCCCTTTAGCCCCCCCTCATGTCACACCTGACCTCGAGCATCCTTTCCTAACACCAGTGGCTCCCCCCTTCCTCGACCCCCCTTGTGATTTTAAATCTGCCTAGCACTATGTTCTTCCATAGTGTTTTTCCCTGCTCCTTGTCCCTGTGATGCTAGCTAGTTATTCCCTCCTTCCCTTGGCCCATGGCTGCCAAATGTATTTACATCGAGCTCTCCATGCTCAACCTAAGTGAGTCAGCTAAATTGTTCTCTAATGCCAAGCATTTCACCCCATTCTTTAGCAAGTTTGCTAGAGTGGATGATGAGATCACCCAATGTTTCCTAGACTCCTGGTGCGACGGTGAGGTTCAGGTTAAGGGGCTACATTTTAAAGTAAACAAATAATTTCTTATAGAAGTGATAGGCCTCCACCATGAGGACAAGGGTCATGTTGTCAGGTGAGACAAGCACAATTGGGAGGAGGAGCTGTCTTGCTTTTTGGAGCAGCAATGGGACAAGGCAAATCTATTCTGCTCCAACCTCCCAGCCCCCTTTGATGAGGCTATCATCCCGGTAATGCAATACACTACCTATGATGACTTGGATCAGAGGCTCTTCAATTTTCACTTGAGTTATTTCAATCACCTCCGAGGGGCCACGGTGGTCAGCACTCCCTACTTTCTACTGTACTCTCTAGGTCTTTCCATAGACCGTGCCTACAAAAACCACTCCCGACCCTCCCACCAAGGCCTCATGGCGGTGTTGTACAGGCATGCCCTGGCCAACCATCCGTAGCTCCATTGCATTCCCCCCCTGTCTACTACCCCCCCTAATGTAGTGACTTCCCTAGCTGCTTCCCCTGTGGTTTCCATCTCCAAAGACTCCCCCCCGCACGATGGCTCCCCCACCTCGAAGCACCGCAGGCCAACCCAAAAGTGCAAAACTCTGGCCCAGGGCACAGGTGGGGCCCCAAATCCTAGGGGTATCCATAAGGATCCCTTCCCTGGTAGCAACAGGGCTACTGGAAGCACCAAGAGGTCCACTCTGGAAACCCTGGTGCCTGACAACGTCAGTTCTGAGGCAGATAGCAGATTGCAAAACTTGGCTATCAAAGGTCTCCTCGACATGGCTATCGGATCTTTGAACGTGGCTGCCCAAGCAGCCTCCTCTGCTGCCTCTGCCCTGGTTGAGCTCAGGCGCAGGTTAGGTGACGGCCCCGACAGGGAGTAGCTCGACTGGTGTGGGGCCCCATCTAGTCAAGGGTGACAGCTGGGCCTAGTTGTTCTGGGTGTCCATCTTCTACGATCTGTCAGGGGTGGTTTTTTGTTTTGGCAACTTCTTGCCATGGTTTTGTCAACGTCTAGCTATTTTTTTTAGGGCCTGGGGCCAGGTCCCTGGGTCTTGGCTTGCTACCTTGGGCACAACCCTACTTTTTGGTTTGCTCGTTTAGTCTAGGCTGATAATGTAACTAAGGTTTTGGGATCCTGTTAAAAAACCTATTGTAAATATACTATTACCTACCAAAAAAATATATTCTATAAATAATGGAATGCTCGGCATTCCAAAGGGTGGCTCTATGGCCTTTACAATTCATATGTAATTCTTCTTCGCCTTGTAAATAATAGCATATCACTGTTTGGTCTCTCAATCTATCTTTGCTTCTATTTTTGCTTGAGTATGGATGTTTATTTCTACGATGGTTATTTGAGCTTGTTCACTTAATTTTGCTATCTATATTTTGTGGGTCTGGCTAGGTGGTTTTGGAATTTGCATCCATCCTTGGGCATCGAGGTTTATTTCTACTAAAGTCGATCGAGTAGGAGTGCTCTAATTTTACTATATGGATTTCATGCACCCTCCTGCTAGTTCTAGAATTTTCCCTTTCCCACTATACTGAATTAGAAGTGAGGAAAGGATGATCTAATATGTTGGGTGATCTGCTACTATTTGCATCAATAACATTGAACAAGAGTGTCTTGATGTGGTAATACCCCATCCTTGTTAATTCCAACTATGACATCTATTTTATTCCTTTCTTGTTCCCTTTCCCATTTCCCTCTTTGTGGAATAGGTAGCTAGAACCCAAGGATCTGACCTTCTTCAAATATTTATTGCTTCTACCTCTCTCAGGTCAGACGGTCGTTCAATGCTGGTTGAGAACTGATGAGTGTGCTCTTGTTCATCAGATGATGGTTTTCACACCAATAGATCTCAAGTACCCATACTTACATACACTATCATACTACAATATGTATTACACACTCTCACACTTTGATACCTATATAATGTAATGTGACTCTTCATATGGAGCACTCTTGACATTCACTCTTCTAGAAACTTTTTATCTTCCTATTCTATGGACTCATGTCTACATGGAATACTATACACATTTACATTACCAAAATACTTTGCACACTTGTGCATTTACTACATTACATAAATTAAATACTCATATTCTAATATAGGACACTCTCCTAATCTAAAAATATACCCAAGGTGGTACATTGGCATGTACCAAATAATGTAATATATTCCAAAAAAAATCATACCTTTCTTCGGCATACAAGGAATGGATTAAAGAGAAATTGAAACAAGTTTCAAGAAGTTAATGAAAATTGGTTTAAATATTAAGTGAATCCAGTGCTAAGGAGCACCTCCAAAACAAATCCACTATGGAAACCCCTTTCAAGGGAAATAATTTCAAAAAATCAGCCCCAAAATTAAATTTTAGGGATGCCCTTTGTGGTGGATAGTCTCATCCTAATGGTAACATTAATCTTAGGTATTCCCATAAATCTCTAAGAATACCCAATATTGATCCTAGGAAAACTAAGTTGGGATGTTTTAGGGAAGCCTATAGAACTCTGATTGTTAAGCTAGACATTGGTGACATTCAGACTAGCATAGAAGATCTATAATAAGAGGACTAATTTATTGTTTCTTGGGTTTTTGTTCAAACCTATTCTCTTTCAAAGTTTAGGTCGCAAAAATTTGGAAAAAAAAAGGTGAGTTACAAATTTTTGTTTATCCAAATGGTTATTTTCTTGTATTATTTGATAATAATTAAGATAGAGAGAAAAAATTTCAAGGGGATCTCTAGTTCTTTAGAAGGGTAGGGCTTTTCATGAAGCCTTGGAATACTAAATTTAAAGCCATAGAAGATATGCCTTCTACAGGTCTTGTGTGGGTTAGAATCTTTGGCTTCCTAGTTGATTTTTTTTAATCTAGCTATATTTTATTAAATTGGAAACTCTTTGGGAACTTTTATGATAATTTTTTATTGTACTCAAAAACTTGAACATATTATTTATGCTCGAATTTGTGTTTTAGTGGATTCTAAAAAACACCTACATGAAAATATCTCATTACAATTTGAGGACACTTGGGAGCAAGTGGTGGACTATGAGAATATTTTATTTCATTGCAAAATTTACCAAGAATATGATAATTTGGATAGTTTTTTCCCAAATAAAAACTAGATCAAAATAAAGAGAATACAAACATAGCAGATTTCCAAATGCCTAAAAATAAGAACACTCCAAAAACTAGTTATGAAGGATCATTCACAGTTATCAACTAATATGTTTGAAATTATTTCCATAAATGACATCCCAAGTGAGAAAAAGGAAATAATGGAGATAAAAATCTTAGAAACACAATTTAAATATTTAGGGAAGGACTCAAAGACAAACCTACAAATTAAAGGTTTTCAACAAGAAAAAAAAGAGGAAATATACACAAGAAAAACAATCTTTTAAATGCTGAGACTTCAAATAATACAGGTCCCAAGATAGAATATGTTGAAACTTATAGTAATACTTTGTATTTGTACACACATTCTTCACGGTTAGAAACCATACCAGATTCAATTTGCGTATGTCAAAAAATAGAGAAAAAAAACTAAATATGGATTTCAACCAAAAGGTAGGTTGCAAGACCAATCAACATCATATGTTAAAAGAAGGTGTAAAGCTTATAGAGGAAGGTAAGACTAATATACTTACCAATTTATTTAGCCCTTGTATTAATGAAGATCATCACTTGGAATATGAGAGGATCCAAAGGGAGTATTTAAAAAAAAAAAATTAGAAGAATGATTCAGATATACCATCCAAATATTGTTTTCCTTCAATAAATGAAGATGTCAATAGAGGAAATAGATTCAATTGTTAGCAAAATTTGGCCAACTACAAAAATTACTTCCCTTAGTTCCCAAGGTACTTCTAGTGGCATTTCTTCCCTTTGAGACCCAAAAGAGGTAGTTATTCATCATAAGGTTGAAATTTAGGTTTTTTTTCGCAAAATTGTTTATGCTTTGACCACTTCAAAGGAAAAGAGAAGACAATGGAAGAATATAACTTATATTATATCTCATTTTTATGAAGGTTGGATATTTATCGAAGGGGATTTCAATACCATCCTATCTCTACATGATAAAATAAGATGAAATAGAAATTTTAATAGGAGCACTGACCTCATGAGTGAATATATTGAAAACCATCATCTTGTGGACATCTAGCAAAATACTAACCTTATGAATTAGTCTAACAAAAGGAAAGGCTTAACTTGTATCATGGAGAGATTGGATAGGTTCTTATTCTCTAACAATTTATTAATCCATGGTCACATTTCTAAGGTAAATACTCTTAGCAATGCAGGTTCAGATCATTGGCTAGTTATGGTGGAAATTTGGAAAACCAATGTGAGTTTCTCACCTTTTTGAATTTAGTTAGCTTAGAGATAGTTCCTTCAAACCCTAAGTGCAACAATGGTGGAACGAAGGTAAACCAAGGTATGGGACTAAGATGTTTTGTTTTACCAAAATGTTGAAATACATTAAATACAAAATAAATATTTGGAACTGGAAGGAGTTTGGAGATGTTTGACAAAAAAACATGAAGTGATTGCTCAAATTGAAAATTTGAATAAGAAAATTTGTTTAGATGGCCTCATAGAGAGTAGAAGTATATATGAAATTAGACTCACAACTTAGTTAGAGGAATGAAAAAAAAAAGAATAACTCTTATGGAAGCAAAAATATAGGATCCAATGGCTAAAATAAGGATATTGAAACACAAATTTCCTCCACAAATCTCTTCTAGGTCAAATATCTCACAACTTTATTTGTTCCCTAAAATCATATTCTAGAGATGTTGTCTACACTTGGGATAGGGTTATGTATAAAGGGTCTGATACAAAATGTATTTATAAAAATTTGGCTTATCAGTTTTGAAATCCAAGTGAATAGTGTCTAAACGCATGTAGAATGTTCACTATTCTTAGGGGCAATGTTGGAAATTTAAACTTAAAATGGTCAAATTGTTATAAAATTGGGGTGAATTGGCCTAAAAAAAATTTGCACTTAGAATTTTTTAGCTAATGGACCCTGGTCAAGGGTCTTGAATATTAACCAATTTAAAATTTCAAATATCCTAATTTTAGCCAATTTGGCAATAAATAGTCACTTTGCATAACCCTAACTTGGGATGGCACGAACTATGTTGTCAATTAATTTTCCAATATTTTTGTTGTACCTCTTGATTTGACTTCTCAACATAATTTTCTTCAAGCAATCGCTACACTTATCACTTTTTAGGAGAACTCTATTTTGACTGCTTCAATTACTATTAATGAGCTTCAAAAAGTGGTATTTAAAATAGGAAAAGAAAAACCCATAGATCCTAAGTGTTTTCCCATTGAGTTCTACAAAGAGTTTTGGTATATCCTTCATGTTGATTTATTAGAGGTGGTGGAAGAAGCCAAGAAATCCAAAGAAATTTTTAAGGTTACCAATAAAACTTATATAGCTCTTGTCCCAAAAGCTGAAGAGGTAGATCATATTTCAACTTTTAGAACTATAGCTTTATGTAATGTTCTTCTCAAAATTATTACAAATATCATGGCAAAAATGTTGAAGACTCTTTTGCATAAGATTATTTCCCCTAAAAAAATGGGGTTATGTGGAAGGGCATTAAATAGTGGATGATATAAATCTTGTTCAAGAAGCCATCCATTCCATGGATATGTAAAAATATCCATTTATGTTCAATCATTTAGAATTTAAAAAATATTATGAGAAATTGGATTGACACTTTCTTATCAAATTTTTGAGGTAATATAGCTTCTCTCGGGATTATATGGACTAGATTTTGGGATGTATCTCTTTGATTTCCTACTATGTTCTTATCAATGGTAGACCTTCTCAGTTGTTGCCCGATTCCTGAGGTATTAGGTAAGGTGACCCCCTCTCTCATTATATATTCATCATTCTTGTTGAATTATTGGATAACACTATAACCATAAACATAGAAAATAAAACCCTTGAGGGAGTTACAATTTCTCATGGAGCTAGGACTATTTATCATATTCAATATGTTGATGACTCTACTTTGTTAGGTAAAGCTACAGTTAAGAAAGCTTCTAAAATTATGCAAATCATCAGTTGTTTTTCTAATGCTACCAGGAAATTGATCAATAAAGATAAATCTAAATTTATTTTCTTTCATTGCTCTCTCAGACAGGAATCCATGGTATTGGATAAATTAATATGTAAGAAGGCCTCCATTTTAATCGCTTATTTAGGAATTTCTATTAATATTTAAAGATAGAAATTATAATTGGTTGTTGCATAAATTTAAGAAGAAAATTTGAAAATGGACCAATAGGTGGCTTTCATTTGGGGGTAGAATTACCTTGTTTAAATTTATCCTTAAATCTATACCTATTTATGTTTTTATTGTGTTGAATATCCCAAAGAAAGTTCTTCAAGAATTGGATCAAATCAATCATCAATTACTTTGGAGTGGTACTAAGGATAAAATAAAATGGACCTTGGTGAAATGGCATACTTTATGCCTTCCCAAGAATGAATGGGGTTAGAATTCACATATGCTATTAATAAAAATAAGGATTTTAATTCTAAACTATATTTGAGGATTTTGCATAACCCAAATGATCTTTGGGTCAAAAATACTTGTGCTAAATATGTTGAGAAAAAAAGTCCTGAAGACGTTGTTCGATATCAATTACCTACCAAAGGTTCTCTTATTTTAATATTTCTTGATACTGGTGAGCATTTAATTAAGCAAAATTTATTTTGGATCATTCATAATGGTCAATCGGTAAATTTTTGAACAAATTCTTGGGATGGTCACTAGCCTTTGGTAACTGAATTTTCTAAGTGGAGGCCTTGGGTTTAGGAGCTTCATCGAGCTACCTAGATATAGGTAGCTAATTATTGGTGATACCATACTGGTAATTCAGAGGTTGGTAGATATTGGATCCCTATTGAGGATTGGCCTATTAAAATTCCAAAAAGGAAAAGAAAATATATCCAAAGCATCCTTCATATGATATCTCTCTCTTGGTCCTATGATAAATATTATTTTGGATGGAACAACACTACTAAGGATGAGTATTTAGTTGCTCAAGGTTATTTGGCCTTATACTATAATAATTCCAACCAATCATATGGCATATTTACTCAATTGTGGGATAAAAATATCTAGCCTAAGGTGAGGTTTTTTACATGGCTTGTTTTGCATCATAGGGTGATTATTAGTGAGCAACTTAAGAAACATGATTTTCATGTCCCATTTAGATGCAAAATATGTGGAGAGAATGTGGAAAATATCAATCATATTTATATTAAGTGTACCTTAGCCTCTAAGCTATGGAGGAGAATGGCCATATTACTTGGCTTATAGTGGTCCATTTTTTTTACTTTTGAACAACTTTGGATGGATTGGCCTAATCATGAGGGTGTTGATAATTTTATTAGGAAGTTAGTTTGGATGGGTTCTACCATTCTATCTTGGAATATATGGAAGGAAAGAATAAATTAGATTTTCAATCATGAAAGGAAGAACATTCACTATATTTGACAAAATACCATTGCCAACTTAGCTTAATTAGTCCAAAAACTCCTTAATCACCCCCATAACTCCCACAAAATATGGGATCAAGTAATGCAAATATTGAAGATTAACTCTTCTAAGGGAAACCAACTCAAAGGGAATATGAGTAATCAAAATATGGATAGAAAAAGGAATTGGTAGGTTACTCCTAAGGATTTTGGAAAATTCTATACCAATGGAGCCTCTAGGGGGAACCCTGGAAAATTTAGTGTGGGGGAAATTGATAGACTTTCATATGGTTCCCTGTTTTTCACTTTTGCTAAGAATTTAGGTATCCTTGTTGAGGGGTATGGTATCCTTAGAGGTCTTTGAGAGGCTAAAATGGTTGGCTATAAAAGGTGTTGGTTTAATTTGTCTCCATAATCATAAGGTTGATTGGAGAGTAAAAATAATTGTTGAGAAGATTCAATTAATCTAGATGGGATTTTTGAAAGTTCAGTACAATCATGTGGTCAAATAATAGAATAGGAGTATTGATGCTTTATCTAATTGGGCATTTAAAAAAGGTGATATTACATACTATGGCCACCCTCCTAGATGGTGGGATTCACAAATAAGGGAAACTCTTCTTTCTATCCTTTCTCTATATGGCTCCAATACTAGAGGTACCTAGTTCCTTTTTACTTTGTTTTTGTTTCTCTTTGGTTCAGTCAAGGTATTTTAGTTACCTTGCTTAGAATGATCATTATTATATTTCCTTTTTTGAATCTTTGTCTGAATAGCCTATTGTTCTAGAAAGGCCAAAGTTGTTATATGTTTTTTCCTTCTTTTTAGTTTTTGGTGTGTGTGTTGTTTTTTATTATTTTTGTTCTATTTTTATTTTTGTGTTTTTTGTGTTGTTTTTGTATTTTGTTTGTGTTTTTGTTTTTATTTTGTGTGTGTTTGTGTGTTGTTTTGTTGTTTTTGTGGTTTCTATGTGTGCTTTGTGTTTTTGTGTTTTTTTTTATTTTATGGATTTTGTTAGTCTTAAAATGGCACTGAGAGGGGGGGGTGAATCAGTGTAGCTGTTTAAAACATAAAAACTTAAATATTAAAGCTGAAGCAAGGAGAACTTAAAATAGATAAAGTAGATATCACATGAGAGCATCACATAACACAAGATGTAACGAGGTTCACCAGTTTTGGCTACTCCTCAAAAATAGACTGCTTGGACACCCATCCAAATATAGCCTTTGCAAAGCACCAACTTTACAAACAATTTACCAGCACCCACTGGAAGGAGCACCAACCCCTAATTTATCTACACCAACAGAAAGGGGCACCAACACCTGATTTACCAGCACCAACTGGAAGGAGCACCAACCCCTAATTTATCTGCACCAACAGAAATGAGCACCAACCCCTAATTTATCTACACCAATAGAAAGGAGCACCAACCCCTGATTTACCAGCACCAACTGGAAGGAGCACCAACCCCTGATTCCAAGCACCAACTTGGATTTCTATTTTGAATAATAGATTGACATAAATATGCCTTCACTTCTACAAGACCCTTACTGGTCTATTGCTCATCCAACCTCTCTTTCAATTCAAGAAACACATATTCCTTCTGTGTACTTTGCTGCTGCACTCTCTCAGTTGCTATTTCTCAGCTGCTCTCCCTCAGCATTTCAGCTGCTCTCTCTCAGCTCTACCATAATCTCTTATAGCCCTATCCTGTATATTTTAGCACTATACCCTCTGTACTTTTCACTCTATCTCAGCCATGCCTTTATATACACTCTTTTTCACAGCACTACTCAACAACCACTTTTCTCAACACATTTATTCTTCATGCCTCGTGCAGAGCTCAACCCTAACCCTAACTTATTATTAATGAAAACATTCTTTCTGGCTCTACTTGTCACTCTCTTACAGCACACTTTTCCATGCAACTGCCCTCATGGTGCATTTACTCTTTCAGTAGCGGCACTTTAATTCTTTATGGTGGCACTCTTTTCAATTCTGAACTGCACTTTACTTCTGTACGCAATTGTCCTCGTGACACATTTACTCTTTTAGCAGTGGCACTTTAACTCTTTTATGGTGGCACTCTGTTCAATTTTGAGCTGCACTTTACTTTTGCATGCAACTGCCCTAGCAGCACATTTACTCTTTTACAACGACACTCTTTTCAATTCTCTTATAGCTCTAAAAATAGATCCACTGCTTTGATAGCCTTTTTGTCTTCTTCTCGGCCTGTATGCATGAAAACACAACATGTCATGAAATCGTGACACTTTTAGCCTCCGTACACTCTACTTGGCTTGCACCTGCAAAAACATGACATGTCGTGAAATCGCGACACTTTCGCTGCCTAGAGCTCTTCTTTGTCTCTTGTCTACGAAAATGGAACATGTCGTGAAATCATGACACTTTTGCTTCCTTGCACTCTTCTCTACTTGCACTAGCAAAAACATGACATGTCACAAAATCGTGACACTTTCACTGCCTAGAGCTCTTCTCTGTCTCTTGTCCACAAAAATGGAACATGTCATGAAATCGTGACACTTTCACTTCCTTGCACTCTTCTTTGCTTGCACTAGCGAAAACAAGACATGTCGTGAAATAGCAACACCTTTTGCTGCTGTACACTCTTATTTGCATGCACCAGCGAAAACAAAACATGTCGTGAAATTGTGACACCTTTCGCTGCCATACACTCTTCTTTGAATGCACCAGCGAAAACAAGACATGTCATGAAATCATGACACATTTTGCTGCCATACACTCTTCTTTGTATGCACCAACGAAAATAAGACATGTTGTGAAATCGTGACACCTTTTGCTACCGTACACTCTTCTTTGCATGCACCAGCAAAAACAAGACATGTCTTGAAATCATGACACTTTTGCTGCCTTGTGCTTTTCTCTGCCTTACACCCGTGAAAATAGAACATGTCACAAAATCATAATGCTTCTGCCTTTGAGCTCTTCCTCGAATTTGTCATGAAATTGTGACACTTCTACTTCCATGCTCTTTCGTTTTTCTTTTGTCATGAAATTGCGACACTTCATCCTTCGAAGTCTTCCTCTCTACTATTGTCACAAAATCATGACACATCTATCTTCGTACATTCTTTCTCCTCTCTTAGTCGTGAAAATGTGACATGTCGTGATATCATGACATATTTTCTCCTTAGCTCTTCTCTTTTCTTCAGGTTGTGAAAACCCAACATGTAGCGATATCGCTACACTTTTGTTCCTTGCGCTTTACCTTTGCTTTGGCTTGCGATAATACAACATGTAGCGATATCGCTACACTTTTTCTCCTTACACTTTCTCTTCGCTTTGGACCGCAAAAATGAAACATGTCACGAAATCCGACATCTTTTTCTCTCTCCTCTTTCTCTTGCAATATGTCACAAAATCATGACACTTTTTCTCCTTGGCACTTTTCTTCGCATCAGATCGTGAAAACCCGACATGTCATGAAATCGCAACACTTTTTCTCCTTAGTGCTTCCTCTTGCAAGTCATGAAATTGTGACACTTTTCCTTGCAAGATCTTTCTCTCAAACATGTCATGAAATCGTGACACTTTTCTTTGCAAGATCTTTCTTTCTGAACATGTCATGAAATCACAATAGTTTTATTTTCTTACGCCTTCTCTCTGAACATGTCGTGAAATCATGACAGTTTTCTTTGCTTGTGCCTTCTCACCAAACATGTCGCAAAATCATGACAATTTTCTTTGCTTGCACCTTCTCGCCAAACATGTCGCGAAATTGTGATAGTTTTGCCAGCATTTTCTCTCTCCTTCGATATGTTGCAAAATTGCGACATTTTTGCCAGCATTTTCCCTCCTTCGATATGTCATGAAATCATGATAGAAAACATGTCGCGATATCATGATAGTTTTCTTACTTATCTTTTTCTTTGATCCTTTGAATTTGGGCCACTTCTATCTTCTTGGAAATTCATTGTACATGCTCTGACTACTCTGAAATCTTGTTCACTTCATCAACCGATCTATCTAATGACCTCTGCACTCCTGTCCATTGCATAAAATGATCCTCTGTCTGTGTTAACAACAATGATCATACTTTGGCTACACCTTGCTCAACAATGAACTCCTGTCCATTATACTTTGGCTGCACCTTTCTCATCAATGAACTCCTATTCATTGCACTTTGGCTGCACCTTACTCATCAATGAACTCCTATCCATTGCATCAACTGATCAATCTGACTGTGTTGACAACAATGATAATACTTTGGTTGCATCTTGCTCATTAATCTCCCCCTTTGGAATTGTTGGCAACACATGTAATTGTGTGCAATTACCTGTGATTCTTCTCCCCCTTTGACAATAATACCAAAGGGCAGATGCAAAACTCCCCTTGAGTCCATGCACAACATTCTTAGGAAAAAATTATTACAGTTAGCAAAAAGCATAAATATAAGCAATATGATAAAAAGATGCATAAATGCTCCCCCTGAGAATTTGATCCCGATGGCTAGTCAATTCTTAGTCTATTCTTGGGAATATGTGACCACTTCATTTCACTGTTTGACAACATCATGATAAGCATAATAGGCATCACTCAGATCTATCTTCAACTGTGTTGGCTGTTGGATCTCTATCCATTGAGACTTTGTCCTCTGTACTCTGTCAATGGGCTCACATAGAATCTACTCTAGCAAGCTCACCAAGAACTTGCCCAAATATTATAGAATCATAAAAAGAATTGTTAGAGACTCAATATGTTCTATACTTAATGCTCAATCAATATATCAATTAAATCTCATAGAAGCATAAAGAGAATTGTTAGAGACTCAATATGTTCTATACTCGAATCTCAATCTCATCTCAACTCAACCAATCACCTCAATGAACATCCCTTTATTACAAACCCTAGTCGAAGCATGCATCAACCAACTCTGTGTACGCATCAAACACTATACTCTGAGCATCAACCCTCTGTTGCTCTCAATCCACCCAGCATTGTCCTCAAATCATCTCACAAGTTCATCAAGAAAAACTTGCTTAGTATGAACCCACAAAGAGAATTGTTAGAGACCCAATGTGATTCATCAACCTCATAGAAGCATAAAGAGAATTGTTAGAGACTCAATATTTTCTATATTTAACTCCCAATCTCAATCTCAAAAGAATAAGATAGATGTAGTATGCTTTTCTCAAGAACATGAAACACAACCCAACAATTGCCACCCATGCAATAAATCATATAACAATGATACTCATGTTCTTTCCACAACCAATATCTTTTCTCAACCAATTAGGGCTTTAACAACAATGCTTATTGAAAAGGTTTAAACAACATCATTCAACTCAAGATTAACCTTGAAGCATTCAACCAATCACTACATGAAAAGGAAACTAGTAGACATCCTTTTCCTTCCAAAGGTATTTGAAAAAAATAGCCACCAACATAAATCACCAATGCATAGAATAACTTGTTCAAATTAATCTCAATGGAGTAAGCCCAAATCATGTATCAAGTAAAGTATTAACTTGATCAAAACAACCTCTATGAAAGTAACTCAACCATTCATCACCAGGCTGGAGATCATCTGGCTATTCATTATAAACCTCTTCTTCAATCTTCCCATTCAACACATCGATTTCACATCTGTCAACAAAATTGACAAGTGACTCACACTTGTATCAACTTTTGTCCAATGTTTTACCAACACTGCAATTCCACTATCAACTTTGTGAAGGAACCAAAAACTGTACCACTGCACAACCAAATCCCTTTTTAAATTTACAACCTGATCCGAGTTTTCTACGGTTACTATAGATCACACCTTACTTTCAAATGTGCAAATCAGGAGAAGACATTTTGTCTAACACTTTATGGCCAACCATAGTGCACCTTACTCAGCCTCATACATCTTAATCTCGGATTGGCATTTTATCAACAGTTAAACCGAAACTGTCTATTATAATTCGATGGTTTGAGTAGTGGTAGTAAGAACTATCAACATAACAACAATGACGTATAGCAAAAACTACCAATGGTGACAGCTCTCAATTTAATCACCACACTTTATGGCACTTCCACAAACAACTGCAAGAACAAAAAACACACTTTGATAGCTGTACAACAACTCCCTGACTACTTTCCTTTCATCCTTAGATAATTACACAAATACATAGGAGCATTAAAATAAACTTTAACATTGCTCCCCTTGAGGATGTGCTACCTGGAGCTGCTTAGTGCAATAGAGGAGTAATCTCCTTCTGTCCAAGGAGACACGATTTCCTCTCTTCTTTCTTTCTCTAGTTTTTCTTGAACTTAGGCTGAGGGTTTTCACCTGCATCCCCATTTTGAACATTTTTGTGAACCTGAACATTTCTCTTGGGTGGTTGTCTCTTGTACATCCTTGATGGATGATTCTTTTCCTTTCTTTGATGCACATGATATGTTCCCTGTCTGTGTTGCACTCTTTGAGTCTGATGAAATCTATGGTTTTTCCTTAGATTAGATACCGAAGTGCTTGGACAAAACCTTTCTATGTGCCCATGGCCATTGCAATTAAAACATTGCACATGGTGTTCACTCAGAGAAGCAGATGTATTTCTAACAGCATAACTTTTTGATCTATTATTCAATCCACAATAAATTGCCTTGTGATCGTAATGATTGCATCTAAAACAATAGCCGTTAAAAGCATTATTATGAATAGAATGGGAGTGATAAAACCTCTTTTGTTTTGGTTGCTTTGCTGTAGATCTCCTTTGATATTTTATTTCTTTTGAGGATTTAGCTTCAAACTTTTCTTGCTTTGATTTTTCAACAGTGAGCTTCTTCTTTTCTGCACATTTGGAAGATGAAGGTTGTTCTGCTTCCACATTTTCTTGCTTCGATCCTTTAACTGTGAACTTCTTCTTCTCTGCATATTTGGAGGATGAAGGTTGTTCAGCTTCATATCCAAGACCATGCTTATCCGAGGAACTTATTTGTTGGCTTATCATTTTTTCTAGCAACTTTGTGCTATTCTCAAATTTGAGATTTGTATTGGATTTTTCTAGTTGTTTCTTCAATAAATCAATATCTTCTTATTTTTGGTGACAAACAGTCTCTTTCTCATTGATCAATGACCTAAGATTTTCTTCAGTCCTTTTGGACTCTTCTACTTGCAACTTCAGATTACTAACAACTTTGTTAGATTCCTCTTCACGTTTGTTATATACCTCAACTTTATTATCCAGTTGTGTCTTTAGGGCATCTTCTGTTTTCTTGGCCGTTTGAAATTGTAAGAAGAGATTTTCAATCTCATCCCCATATTCTTCCAACTTTTTGGATAGTCTGTTGTTCTTTTTCTTTTGTATACTTAACTCTTCAAGTGTGGCTATCAACTCACCTTCTAGATCTACTTCAATCTCCAGGTTTTCATTGCATACTTTAGAAACCACTTCTTCTCCCTTCTCTAGTTTAGTTTTCTCTTCCACAAGAACTGAAACTGGCTGAGATGCCTTTTTGGAGGAGGATCTATTCTTCTTACCCATTGTGTACTAATCCAAGATCAACCCTAACTGATTTAGCCTAAACTAGGAACTTGGCTCTAATACCAATTGTTAGTCTTACAATGGCACTAAGAGGGGGGGGTGAATCAGTGTAGTTGTTTAAAACTTAAAAACTTAACTCTTAAATCTAAAGCAAGGAGAACTTAAAATAGATAAAGCAGATATCACATGAGAGCATCACATAACACAAGATGTAACGAGGTTCACCAGTTTTGGCTACTCCTCAAAAATAGACTGCTTGGACACCCATCCAAATCTAGCCTTTGCAAAGCACCAACTTTACAAAAAATTTACCAGAACCCACTGGAAGGAGCACCAACCCTTAATTTATCTGCACCAATAGAAAGGAGCATCAACCCCTAATTTACCAGCACCAACTGGAAGGAGCACCAACCCCTAATTTATCTGCACCAACAGAAAGGAGCACCAACCCCTAATTTATCTGCACCAACAGAAAGGAGCACCAACTGGAAGGAGCACCAACCCCTGATTCCAAGCACTAACTTGAATTTCTATTTTGAATAATAGATTGACATAAATATGCCTTCACTTCTACAAGACCCTTACTGGTCTATTACTCATCCAACAACTCTTTCAATTCAGGAAACACATATTCCTTCTGTGCATTTTGCTATTGCACTCTCTCAGTAACTATTTCTCATTTTCTCTCCCTCAGCATTTCAGCTGCTCTCTCTTAGCTCTACCATACTCTCTTACAACCCTCTCCTATATATTTCAGCACTATACCCTCTGTACTTTTCACTCTATCTCAGCCGTGCCTTTATATACATTCTTTTTCACAGCACTACTCAACAACCACTTTTCTCAACACATTTATTCTTCATGCCTCGTGAAGAGTTCAACCCTAACCCTAACTAATTGTTAATAAAAACATTCTTTCTGGCTCTGCTTGTCACTCTCTTACAACACACTTATCCATGCAACTGCCCTCGTGGTGCATTTACTCTTTTAGCAGTGGCACTTTAATTCTTTACGACGACACTTTTCAATTTTGAACTGCACTTTACTTCTGTGTGCAACTGCCCTCGTGGCACATTTACTCTTTTAGCAACAAAAATTTAACTCTTTTACGTCGGCACTCTGTTCAATTCTGAGCTGCACTTTACTTCTGTACACAACTGCCCTAGCGACACATTTACTCTTTTACGATGTCACTCTTTTCAATTCTCTTACAGCTGTAAAAATAGATCCGCCACTCTGACAGCATTTTTGTCTTCTTCTCAGCCTGTATGCGTGAAAAAACATGTCACAAAATCATGACACTTTTAGCCTACGTACAATCTACTTGGCTTGCACCTACAAAAACATGACATGTCGCAAAATTGTGATACTTTCGCTGCCTGGAGCTCTTCTCTGTCTCTTGTCCGTGAAAATGAAACATGTCATGAAATCGTGACACTTTCGCTTCCTTGCACTCTTCTCTACTTGCACTAGCAAAAACATGACATGTCACAAAATCATGACACTTTCGCTTCCTAGAGCTCTTCTCTGTCTCTTGTCCGTGATAATGGAACATGTCATGAAATCATGACACTTTTGCTTCCTTGCACTCTTCTCTGCTTGCACTATCAAAAACAAGACATGTCATGAAATCATGACACCTTTCGCTATCGTACACTCTTCTTTGCATGCACCAACAAAAACAAGACATGTCATGAAATCATCACACCTTTCGTTGTCGTACACTCTTCTTTGCATGCACCAGCGAAAACTAGACATGTCACAAAATCGTGACACCTTTCGCTGGCGTACGCTCTTCTTTGTATGCACCAGCAAAAACACATGTCAAGAAATCGTGACACCTTTCGCTGTCATACACTCTTCTTTGCATGCACCAGCAAAAAAAAGACATGTCGCAAAATCGTGACACTTTCGTTGCCTTGTGCTTTTCTCTACCTTATGCCCACGAAAATGAAACATGTCACGAAATCGCGACGCTTCCACCTTTGAGCTCTTCCTCCTTGAATTTGTCACAAAATCATGACGCTTCTGCTTCCATGCTCTTTCATTTTGCTTATGTTGCAAAATCGTGACACTTCATCCTTCAGAGTCTTCCTCTCTGTTGTTGTCGCGAAATCGTGACACATCTATCTCTGTACATTATTTCTCCTTTCTTAGTCACAAAAATGTGACATGTCGCAATATCATGACATCTTTCCTCCTTAGCTCTTCTCTTTTATTTAGGTCACAAAAACCCAACATGTAGCGATATCGCTACACTTTTGTTCCTTGCGCTTTACCTTTGCTTCGGCCCGTGATAATACAACATGTAGCGATATTGCTACACTTTTTCTCCTTGCACTTTCTCTTCGCTTTGGACCACAAAAATGAAACATGTCACGAAATCATGACATCTTTTTCTCTCTCCTCTTTCTCTTGCAATATGTCATGAAATCATGACACTTTTTCTCCTTGGCGCTTTTCTTTGCATCGGATCGCGAAAACCCAACATGTCATGAAATCGCGACACTTTTTCTCCTTAGTGTTTCCTCTTGCAAATTGTCACGAAACCATGACACTTTTGCTTGCAAGCTCTTTCTCTCAAACATGTCATGAAATTGCAACACATTTTTGTCCGTACTACCTCTCTTGCAGATTGTCGTGAAATCGCGACACTTTTCTTTGCAAGCTCTTTCTTTCCGAACATGTCGTGAAATCATGACAGTTTTCTTTGCTTGCGCCTTCTCTCCGAACATGTCATGAAATCATGATAGTTTTCTTTGCTTGCACCTTCTCTCCAAACATGTCACGAAATCGTGATAGTTTTCTTTGCTTGCGCCTTCTCGCCAAACATGTCACGAAATCATGACAGTTTTGCCAGCATTTTCTCTCTCCTTCGATATGTCGTGAAATCACAACATTTTTGCCAACATTTTCTCTCTCCTCTGATATGTCACAAAATCACGACAAAAAACATGTCACAAAATCATGACAGTTTTCTTACTTATCTTTTTCTTTGATCCTTTGAATCTGGGCCACTTCTGTCTTCTTGGAAATTCACTCTACATGCTCTAACTGCTCTGAACTCTTGTTCACTTCATCAACCGATCTATCTAATGACCTCTGCACTCCTGTCCATTGCATCAACTGATCCTCTATCTGTGTTGACAACAATGATCATACTTTGGCTACACCTTGATCAACAATGAACTCCTGTATATTATACTTTGGCTACACCTTTCTCATCAATGAACTCCTGTTCATTGCACTTTGGCTGCACCTTGCTCATCAATGAACTCATGTCCATTGCATCAACTGATCAACCTGACTGTGTTGACAACAATGAAAATACTTTGGTTGCACCTTGCTCATCAGATTTTGTTATTTTAGTGTTTGTTTTGTCGTCTTTTTTGTTTTTAAGTTTTTGTTGTTGTTGTTGTTGTGCTTTTTTGTGTTTTACATTTGTTTACTCATGCTTTTGTTGTTTTAGGCTTTCTCTTTGAGTGTGCCAGAGGGGGAAGGCCAGGGATGATCCTTAGGTATTTTTGGCATACTAAATAATTACACCTCCTTGGGACTTACCCAAAAGTGGCATCCCAATTGGGGTGTTTTCCACAAAATAAAAAATAAAAAAAGATTGTAATCCATGAAGCAAAAATCCATGTGAATATTATTTAAATTGTTGAAAGGTTTGAGGGTGGAAAAACCCTTATAAAGGTATATTTAAGCAAGTAAAGGAATCCATAATAATATATTTAAGAAAATGATAAATAATCCATTGTATTTTCTTTGCAAGAAAGAAAATTTAGCATTGAGGAAGCTAATTTAGATCCTCTTTTAAAAAATTACATTGAAGCCTTTTCTAGAATGCACTTGAGAAAGACGAATATTTTAAAATAAGTAGAAGGATCATATATTCCATTGAATCATTTTCTAGAATGCATTTTAAAAAGCAGGTTTAAAATATAGATGACTCATTTAGCCCATTGAAGCATTTTTTTAAAGACCTTAGAAAAAGTTTGGAGGAAATTTTAAATAGCCCGCTAATGCCATTTGTATGCATTACATGTTCTAATAGAATGTGCTAAAGGTAAATCTTAAAATAACTTATTCCCTTGTGCACTAGGGTTGAATTAAGTGTGTATTATAATACCAAGCAAAGAGTGCATAACATTTTCAAAAGCACCTTAGCATATGGAACCAAGAGAAAGGAGAAAAATAAAAAACTGATAGTGTTTTATACCAATATTTGGCTAAGGGAAAAATCCATTCAAATAAAGAAAAATAATGAACCCAAAGAAATTTTGAATGAAGAGCAAGAAATAAAAACAATAAAAAGTAAATTACTCTAGAAAAAATAATAAATAACTCTCAAATATCATGGTAAGCATCACCAAAGCATCCAAACACAAATGAATATAATTGAATGACATTAAAAAACTCAAAGGATAATCAATTTTGAATTATCAAAACAAACAAAATATTAGTAGGAATTAGAAGTGTATGAACCCAAAGGATGTGTGATCGTAATGGAAGAAATGAATACACCTTGAAGGATTGTTGGAATATTCCATTTAGAAATGGATCCTCTTCACAATAGATGAATTAACATCAAAATAGGTCATCTTTAGAATGAAAATTAAAAATTAGAGAAAGCAACATCAAAATAATATACCTAAAGATAGTCAAGTGAAAAATGTAAAGAGGAAGTTCAAGAAGAAGAAGAAGAAAAAGAATAAGAATGTGTGTTTGTCACACAAAAATATTTGGTATGATTTCAAATAAATGTTAGTCAATAAAATTGGATGGATTCGAAACATCCAAATTAATATTGGTACAATACAATCAGGAACATCAACAACCAAGGACCTAAGAGTGAATATGTACATTTAAAATATGATTCTTCACCATAAATAAAAGTTTTTGAATATAGCAAAGAGAATGAAGAATCAATGCAATAGGCATTGAATATTCAACCATCAATAGCACACCAAAGAAAGTGTGAATACATTGCATACCACAAACAATATCTTCTATAGATGAACAATACAAGAAAAAACAAGCAATGATTAATCTCACTCTATTAGGAGGCAATTAAATCTTGAAATAAAATCTAGTTTGAACAAAATATATAACAACATACAAGAGATATTTAAACCAATCAATTCAATGATTGATACAGGTTGTATGTTGACACATCATATTGAAGATCAAAAGAAGCATGAATACATCAAACAAGGACATAATCAAATAAGTGAAGCCATAGAAAAAATAAAGAAGTTATTGACCCTACCTTATTAGAAGATATTGATCAAGACAAGATTTAGGAATAAGTCTACATGATAAGAAAAGACTTGGCCTCATCAACACTTGATATATTTAATGAAGATCGTCCACATTGAGGAAATGTATGCTTAAATTGAAGACATTAAAGAAACATACTTCAAGTATTAACTATTGAATAAGTATCTTGTATTTTGGAGTGTATTATCGATATAATCTAACACTCTCAATAATCTAAGTGAATGCATAGTAAGGGGGGATTTCTCTCAAATTCCTATATCACCTTAGATATTGTTCTTTAATCATAATTAACATAGATATTTTGACTATGATGTAATAAAGAGGGCTATGTTATGATTTATTATATCATAGGTCATGTGAGTAGTCAAAAGGCATAACAATACCTCATAAGGTACATGCATGTGATATAGGAGAAGCTAATTGTAAGATTTTTTGGTTTTTTTTGAAGGTCTAGTATGTCTAAATTAGGTATCCTATGTAATTAAGTACCCTTCGCTATCATAATGCAATGATTTCAAATCTTAAGCTCTAATAATTCTATATCTTTGACTCCATAGCATGAGCCCATATTCCCAAATATATAAAAGTAGGTATCGAAGGATCATAGATGCATATTTATGTTGCATATTGATACCTTTAATGCATGTTAGTATTTTAATTCTAGAAATTAGGGTGTTCTCATTTACCAATATGAGGTCTTCATTGATATTCTTCTAGATGCTACTGTAGCACCCTAAAATTGGCGCAGTAAAATTGGAATAATTACATTCACCTTAGTAAATAAATTTAAATTCAAATTTAACCTCCCAAACCGCTCGTTAACCGCAGATAAACCTGTTTCCCCCTTTTTTGTGCCATTTTTAGAGGTTGTTTTGACTGTTGGACGATATCGTCGCCGATCAGATGATATCGCCCCAGATTTGACGATTTCGTCTAGACTAGAACGTCCAGACGATTTTGTCGCAAAACTAAATTTTCATAGTTGGAATCCGTTCCAACGGGTCTCCAATTCGGGCAGAAGCATGTCTGCACCGTTGGGACCCTTCCCCCATTGGATATCTCCCAAATTGGGATGATCTCCAACCTCCCAACAACTCCCCTATGCCTATTTAAACTCTAGGACATTCCCTCCCCAACCCCTAGCTGAATTTTATCTGCAAGTTGAATCCCTCTGCACTAAAACACCTTAATATTATTTTTGCACTAGTCCTATAGCAGTTTTTATGTAGGTACACCACTGATTTTCAACCGGAGCCAGCACCCATCACCGCCGACAAACCTGTCAAGATCGGAGGCGATCCTGTCAAATTCGAGACGATTTCGTACTGATGCGAGACGATCTCGACTGTAGTCCACATCGAGGCAATCAGTGCCTGGAGTTTGCTTTTCTTAACTTTGCCTTAGTTATTTCATTTTACAAATTAGATAATCTATTTATTTTTTATCCTATTTTTGCATCTGGAGTTCACCCATCTAGTCTAGATTGCATGTTAAGCTCACAATATGCCAGTAAAGTACAACAATTTACTTTTATTTCTATTTTTAAACTTTGTTCAGTATTCAGTTTATTATTTGGCATATTTTTCCTCTGTTTGCATAGTAGGAATTCTTGTATTTTGCATTTTTTCTCTGTTTTGCAGGTCTCTGACGAATTCATTTGACGAATTCATCAGATTTCAAACGATTTTGTCAGTCTCAGACGAATTTGTCATATTCGAACGATTCTGTCAGATTACAGGCGATTACGTTGAATTCCAGACGATCCAGACTGCTTCAAGCATCAAAAACTTCTTCAGACTTCCGGATCAGGTAATCTCCATTGGCCTCCTACAAATTCTTTATTTTTTGCTTTCTACTCTATTTGTTGTATTCATTTAAATTGCATTTTCATATAGATTAAGTTAGATTCATTCGGCCATACCTAGGATGAATGTTTAAGGATAAAACGAACTCATAAAAACACATTCCAAAAACCTAGGCGTGGAAACTGCCGCCAAATGTTTCCTGGTGAACCCACCATCCGTCGAAAAATCACCAAAACACACCTCCCTTGAGAGGCGGGACCTTCGTAAAGTCCTCTCGTCCGAGGTACCGCACCATCCGTTTTCCATCCTCCTTCCGGGTGCGGATCCAATAGCCTGAAGGTAGGGATGCGAAAAATTTGGAGCGATACATTTTGGTGAACCCGACGTGAATGCATCATAACCTTTTGAAAAACAAAAACAAAAACAAACAAAAAATTAGAACAACTAAAACTTAGATGCATTTTAAAACATTTAAGGATCAAAATCATGTTTAGATGGTAGCTCCTAAAAAGAGGTTAGCAGTTACTATAAACGTAGAAAACCAATTGGTAGCTATAGAAGTTAATTTTGTCCTTAATATCCCTGAAACAAGTAGAAATCAATCCTTGTGGGATGAACTTGATAGGAGACTTAGGCTTATTTCATCTAGGTCCACACAACTTAAATAGATTAAGAGGCTAGTCTTGGATAGAATCTTGGATCCTCACCAATTAGTTTTCTATCATGAACTTCAGAGAGCCTGCCATAGATGGCTAGCCTATAGGAGAGCTTTAGTATCTTTAGAATTATTCAGCTTCGAAGAATACCTCGAGAACGCAGACATTGTACACCGATTCCTAGGCCTTGTAGAAGACCAAGAGGTTGTTCTTACAGATAGGGAAATATGGAATAGAGTTTCGCGTGCTATGCTATATCGAGAGTATTGCCATGAGCTTTACTTTTATCAACCAGCATCTGAAACAGACAATATCACCATAGCCCTTTTCATCAAATTCTTAAAAGAAAACTTTCAATTTGAAGAAGAACATTTCATGACTCCTGAACAACTCGAACCTATTAATGATATTCATAAATTTTTCATAGAAGATTAGTTCATTTACTTTCAGTTTTATTATTATTGCATGCATTTTATTGTTTCATTTGCTGTCTTTATTGTATTATTTCAAAAATTTAAAGAAAACTAAAAGAAAAAAAAAAAAAAAAAACAACATAGTAAAAACTTAAACATTTCATTTCAAATATTGCATTAGGTATATATAAATATATACCTTTTAATTTGTTGCATATATATATATATATATATATATATATTTGCTAAAATCAAAACTTAGCACCATGACTAGACTTAGGAATGGTAAAGAAAATTTAGGAGAAGGAGAAGATTGGTTGCAAGATACAATTGAAAACCCAAATGTCCTTCTTGGAGATACAAATCTGGAAGGAGAAACTCTAGGTCAGTCAGATGAAGACTTAGGTGAAGATAAGGAACAAGAAGGAAGTGTTAAAGAGAATGAATCCATGTCCCCTAGAATAGCTCCCAATGGGGGCATCACTTTTGACAACGCAGAACATTTTCAAAAATTTCTCAATCAGAATATCGACATCCTTAATGTAGCAGTCCGTATTGATAGAGGGGAAGTTAGTGACACTCAAGCAGCTATAGAACGGGCGCTTGATATACACACTAATCCTTTATCTTTTGTTGATCAAGAGAGTGATAAGGGTGGACCATCCAATACGGATATGGTCACTATAGCCCAAGCCATGTCAAAAAAATAGGTTACCCAACCTCCTAAGGAACCTGTTACTCAACCTAAAACCACTCCTGCACAAAATAAAATTCCCTTCACTACTTTGTTCCGCAAAACTATTGAGCAAAATGCTTTAAATAAACAGAAATCTAAAACAAAGCCAAATACAAATTTTCAACAATCTGGAACACAACATAATCCAACTTCAAAATTCCTCCATAACATTTTTCCTACTAAAGTTTTACACAATAGTAACATGGCATCTAATATACATGTTCCTCCATCCTATGATCATAAAACTCATGTCAATGCCCTACCGAATCAATATGGGGGGCAAACTAGTAATTTGGAAGCTATGGTGAAACAATTGGCTTCACGTATGGACCAGATAGATCCCTATCGTCCCTCGTACAATTATTGAGAGATTTGTAGCCAACCATTGGATCCCATAGTGGTAGCTCAACCATACCCTAAACATTTTCCCATGCCCGTCCTGCCTATATATAAAGGAACCGAATATCCCATAGAACATCTTCGCATGTTTAGGATAGCATGTCACGACATTTCGCATGACAACTTGCTATTACTAAAAATGTTCCCCAAAAGTTTAGGTGGAATGGCATTAGAGTGGTACTATCAATTGCCCACTCACTCCTTAAGAAACTTTGAAGAAACAACTGAATCATTTGTTCATCAATTTAGTGCCTACATCGAGAGACATGTAACTATTAAAGACCTATACAATTTAAAACAAGATAAA
This sequence comes from Wollemia nobilis, assembly GCA_028583015.1. Taxonomy (NCBI): domain Eukaryota; kingdom Viridiplantae; phylum Streptophyta; class Pinopsida; order Araucariales; family Araucariaceae; genus Wollemia; species Wollemia nobilis. The sequence continues at coordinate 2,085,857 of JAQPPZ010016414.1, forward strand.
GATGAATGTTTTGCTGATTTCTTGGCTAGATGGAGGCAATTGACAGGAAAACTACACTTTGTGCTACCCTATAGGGAAATGCTAGACATTTTCGTCAATAATTTACAAGAACAACTCTCTTATGAGCTATCAACAACTACTTTGACTAGATTCGATCAAGCTATAGATTTAGCTCGAAGAGTAGAAGATGCCTTCATTAGGAGAGGCCAACTTAGGAAGAAGGATGATGAGAAAACATCTAGAAATCAATATAAAAACAAACAGGTTGTTGGTGATGGAGTCACTAACAACAGAAATGTTGCTAATGTTAATGCAACAAAGACAATAGAAAAATTCATATTGAAACCTCCTGATAAGCCTCCTCGAGAATTCACTAGATTAAACCAACCCTTGTCAACCATTTTGCCTCAATTGCTTGAAAGAGGTTTAATCCAGTTGCCAGCCATCATGGAACCTGACCCAAGTATACCCGGATATAGAGTTGATTTGCACTGTGACTTTCATAGAGGACCTGGACATTCTACCAACGCTTGTAAGAGATTGAAACATAAAATACAAGATTTGATTGACAATAATGAAATGGAAGTGCAAGCCTTCCAACCTAGAAAAAACCCTCCTAATAATGCCCAAAAGACTGTTCCCCAAAATCAAAATCAGAATGCCAATCAAACTTTAGACATATTTCAACACCCTTTACCAAGACATGGTAAAGAGGTAGCCAACCAAATCGAACATCATAATGTTCCCCCTCCTACTCGATATGTAGGAACCATTAGTGGACAATTACCTGTTTAGGATTCTCAAACATTTGACACAACCTTATCCCTGGTTACAACCAGGCCCTTACATAATTTTCAAACTTCTGATTCTAGTGATATAGAGTCAGATAGTGAAAGTGAAGTAGACACTATTCAATCGAATAGTTCTAAAAATGAATCAGATCCTATTCAACCTGTCACAGAAGCTAATGTTTTAGAAGAACCATTTCCCAGAAGAGTCACTACTCGACCTTCTTCTAATGTAGTCCTTCCCTATGAAAAAGCCATAAATTCTCAACCGATACCGTTTCAACGTCGTCACTATAACATTGTAGGTACCATCGGAGTCGTTACTCGACAACAAGCTCAAAACTCCCAACAAGAACCAAACCGGAACGATGGATCAGCTCCATTCATTTTGAAAAACCCAAATAAATGGAATCATGCTCCTATTGTTCAACCTAAACCCCCTTACAGCATTAATGAGCAATTGTCTAATACCACGGCTAGAATTTCCCTCTTGGATTTATTAAGATCCTCTCCCACACATAGGGATGAGTTGATGCTTACATTGAGCCAAATGATGGTACCTCAAAACATTCAACCTGAAGCTATGGCCAATACTATCATCACTCGAGAGATTGATTTTATTGACTTTCGGGATAAAGATATCCCACAACATAGTTTACACAAGGATAATCCTTTGTACATTACTGCTCTAATTGGAGATGTAGCTGTCAAACGAGTCCTGATTGATAATGGCTCATCTCTAAACATTTGCACCTTTGAATTCTACCAACAATTTGGTTTTAGAAGTGATGAAATGAAGAACTGATATGATTATCAAAGCTTTTAATGACGAAACACAAGAAACGTGTGGAGTCATTACCCTCCCATTGCAAGTTGGTCCTAGAACCGTAGAAACAACTATGTTTATTGTATATTGCCCAGCATCGTACAATATACTTTTGGGTCGCCCTTGGATTAACGCCATGCGAGCAGTCCCGTCAACTTTACACCAATGTGTGAAATTTGAGTTTAACAATCAGTTGGTCACTATTCATGGTGACCCTAGACATTTTGATATGTGTGCTTTGGCAGAACCCGTTGGAGTGCAATTTTGCCCCCGCTCTGTCATCCACACATTCTAGTTCTTCTTTTTCATCTAAAACTGTGAAACATAAACCCATAACTTCATCTATTCCTCCTCCATTAACTTCATTTTCCTATATAGACCAACAACCTTCTAAACAAATTTTAGAATCTCAAAAGGATCACAAATCTACAACTAATCCTTCAACTATTATTCCTATAAATTCAAAACCTTTAGACACATCCATCATACCTTCCACATCTCAAGACATAAGTAATAAACCTTCTACATCTTATGCCCTTTCTGATGAACTTTTACCAGATTTATCTACAACCTTAACATCAGAAAAAATGAACGCTTTCATGCAAGATTCAAACCTTTTAAATAATTTTCCGCCCTCTCCTCGTACTTTGGGCCTCCCACAACCTTTGGGAAGTACTTACCAAGTCAGGAGTTGTGCCTTCATTTATAAAGGATATGACTGGGGAAGAATCCCTCGGAATATCAAAACTCATCATGAGGGATACGCTCGCTGTTATTTTACCAATGATTATGTTAAATATAAACCCATGATGCTTAAAATGGGATATAAAGGGAAAGGCTTAGGACCTTTCCAAAATGGCATGAAAGAACATTTCGAGGTAGAACCATGGCCTACCCGCTGTGGTGTGGGCCTATTTCCTAGTAAGGGACAACCCTTTCCTTTTGAGGATGATGATCACCTCATATGCTATCAAGATTATTTGGATAGGCATGTTGATTTGCCTCTTAAAAATCAATCGTTTTCATGCAACATGCTATCCATAGCATACCCTGAAATGATCACTGACCCCGATGAAGAGTTGGAAGGAGATATATTCCATGATGTCTCTGTTGAAGAGATGTTGCACAATGGATTTTATTTTGATGGTTCTATACCAACCATAGCTCAGCTTGAGACCACTAATCCTCAAGATGACTTATCTAAATTAACTTTACAAGAATTACAAGAGTTGGGCGTTTCACCCGCCCCACCTAATTTTGAAAGAGATCTACACATGGAGGTAGAAAATGTCATTAAAATTAATATTGGAACTGAGGACAATCCTCACATAATCAATATTGGAGCATAACTAAGTCAAGACAAACAAGAACAATACATTGCATTCCTTAAAGAGTACGAAGATGTCTTCGCTTGGACATATGAAGATATGCCGTGTCTAGACCCTTCGTAGTCATGCATCATCTAGTGGTCAATCCGGATGCTAAACCAGTTAAACAAAAACTCAGAAAAATGCATCCCAAAGTGGCTCTGCTAGTCAAAGGAGAATTAGAAAAACTCCTGAATGTTATCTTCATACAAGCTATTGATTATGCTGAATGGATCTCAAATGTAGTTCTAGTCACTAATAAAGAAGCTACCAAAGTTAGGGTTTGCATCGATTTTAGAGATATTAACGCTGCATGCCCTAAAAATGACTTTCCTCTTCCAAATATGGATCAAATCATTGAATTTACTGCCGAAAGTGGGATGATGTCCTTAATGGACGGATTCTCCGGTTATAATCAGATCAGGATAGCTCCTGAAGACTAGGCTAAAACAGTCTTTATTACCCCCTGGGGTACCTTTTGCTGGAAAGTGATGCCATTTGGCTTAAAGAACGTCGATGCAACTTATCAACGGGCTATGACCTACATTTTTCATGATATGATGCATGATATATTACATGATTATGTAGATGATATTATAGCTCACTCTCTTATTGAAAATAATCATTTAGATGATTTAAGAAAAGTTTTTAATCTATTACGAGAATATCTCATTCGATTAAATCCAGCAAAATGCATATTTGGAGTTAAATCCGGTAAAATATTAGGGGTTTTAGTTTCTTTACGTGGTATCGAAATTGACCCTCTCAAAATTGTGGCCATCACAGATATGCCCGCACCCACTAATATATCTAAACTACGAAGTTTACAAGGTAAACTTCAAGCTATCCGTCGCTTCATTGATAATCTGGCGGACAAAACTGGTCCCTTTCTTAAGCTCCTTAAGAAGGAAGTCCCATTTAATTGGGACACAGAATGTAGAGAAGCTTTTGAACTTCTCAAACAATATCTCCTTAACCCTCCGATGCTTTCACCGCCTAAATTTGATCGCCCATTTCTTCTATATATTTTTGCTTCAGATTCTGCCTTAGGAGCTATGTTAGCTCAACTTGATGATGAAAAGTGAGAACGTGCTAATTATTACATTAGCCAAACTTTTGTCAGTTATGAAACCCGCTATACAGCGTTAGAGAAGTTATGTCTAGCAGTCATTTTTGCTACACAAAAATTACGACATTACATGCTTAGCCAAAAAACGTATGTCATTGCCAAATATGATCCCTTAAGATATCTCATGAGTCGACCTTATTTATCGGGTCGCACAGCCAAGTGGGTTCTTGCTCTAAGCGAGTTTGATCTCACCTTCATAGGACAGAAGTCTGTTAAGGGTCAAATCATAGTAGATCAATTAGCTGCTGCACCATTAGAGTCTACTCATCCTCTCATCATCGAGTTTCCTGATGAATGCCTTCAATTAGAGGCGACCATCCCGAACAATGGTCCTTATACTTTGATGGAGCCCGATGTATGAGTGGGGTCAGATGCGGGTATTATTTTAATATCTCCACAAAAACATCTTATTCCTCTCGTCCTTCAAACCGACCTTTTCTTGCACCAACAATACTAATGAGTATGAAGCTCTAATCCTTGGATTACGAGCTGCTTTAGCGCTAAAAATCAAAAACCTCTTAGTTTTTGGGGATTCCCAATTGGTTATAAACCAAATTAATGAAGTTTATCAGACCAGAGATGATAAACTTCACCCATATAAGGCCTATGTTTTACAACTAATGTCCTTTTTTGATCAAGTTACTTTGGAAGCCATTCCTCGAACTAGCAACCGTGCAGCTGATGCTATGGCCGCAGCTACATCCCTTTTGCCCTTGGAGTTAGACGACGAATATGCCACTATCATTATTTGTCGACTCCAGGAACCCGCCTCAAATAATTCATGCTTAGAGCCTTTGGATGTGTTTCTAATCAATGAAACTACTCCTGAACCTTGGTATACAGACATATTTGATTTCATCCAAAATGGGACTTTCCCTACTAATTCTAATAGAAACCAGCGTCGGTTATTACGTCGACGAGCAATTCGATTTGTAATAATTGGCAATACTTTGTATAGAAGATCTTTTGAAGGTATCCTATTAAGATGTTTAAACTCAGATGAGTCTAAATCAGCCTTGAGTGAAGCCCACAATGGATCTTGTGGAGGAAACTTTAGTGGTAGTATCATTGCTAAAAATCTCCTTCGGATAGGATACTTTTGGCCTACCATGGAAATGGATGCACATGAGTATGTGCGTCATTGTGACAAGTGTCAAAAACATGCTGACCTTGTCCATGTGCCTGCACAAGAGCTGCAGGCTATTTCGTCTCCTTGGCCCTTTTCTAAATGGGGCTTGGATATTATTGGTAAAATCAATCCTGTGTCTTCTGATGGACACAAGTTCATCATAACCGCAATTGAGTATTTCACGAAGTGGGTTGAAGCTATGCCTTTAGCTTCCTGCACTGGTTCACAGGTCTCTAAATTCATTTTTAATCAAATCATTTGCAGGTTCAGAATTCCTGCCAATCTCATCTCTGATAATGGAACTCCTTTCAAAAATAAAGATGTTAAGAAATTATGCCAAAAATACAAGATTCAACATCGTTGGTCTACTCCCTATTATCCTCAGGGTAATGGTCAAGCAGAAGCTTCTAACAAAACTTTAATCAAAATCCTCAAACGATTGGTAAATAAAACTGGCCGTGATTGGCATATTCAATTATATCCAGCCTTGTGGGCTTATCGAACTAGTGTTCGGACTCCCACGTGCACTTCACCATTTGTTTTGGTATATGGTGCCAAGTCGTTTTTCCATTTGAATTGGAAGTTCCTTCTTTGGCTCTGCTACTTCAAGATACTGAAGTAGGAGATGAATATCGCGCTGTGGACTCGATCAGCTGGAACTCCTAGATGAAAAATGCATCAATGCTTTGGAGCATCTTCGTGCATACCAAAACAAGCTTAAAAGAGCATATAATAAGAAAGTTCGTCATCGATCCTTTGAGATTGGCGACCTTGTTCTAAAAGAAAATAAAAAAAATACAAATGCAACCAAAGAACTTAAAGGTAAATTTGAGCCCAACAGGCTCGGACCATACATCATTACTGCAAAATTTGAATCAGGAGCATATAAATTATCTACCTTAGATGGTAAAGAACTTAAAGAACCCATGAATATTTTACATCTCAAACGTTACTATGCATAAATTTGGTCATTTCATCTATGTATATATTTGTTCAAAGTTACTCTCTCATATTTCTTTCAATTTATAAAAAAATTCAAAAACATCAAAAACATTTATAAATCTCCAAAAATCTTCAAAACTATCTATTGCATTTATTTAAAGCACTTGTTAAGTTCTTTTTGCTCAAAAACAAAAATCTCAATAAAAATCTAACAACAGCTATATGCTTGACTCTTTCGAAACCAAAACAATATACAGAAGAAAGAGAGAGTCAACATTCTCCCAACTAAAAAAAAAAAAAAAATCATGTATATATATTTTCTTACAATTATTGCAGTTATATGTTTCAACTTATTTTGGATACAATTAGCATTTATTTGGCATCCCTCACTTGCACACTCACAACAATAAATATCTTGATTTTATCTAGCATGATTACTAATCTCTCTTATATCAAAGTCCACAAAATTCAATTAAATAAAGTTTGAGCATAGAGAATTGATCTTGTTATTTACTTAAACCAAGCACATATTTTCACAATAAAATGATTATATTTGTAATTTCCATGTTTTGCTACATAGTAGAACTGATTTATTGGGTGAAAAGTTTCCCCTGCTATCCTATCATGCACATGGTCTAGAATATTTGAGAATTGGAAAAAGGACAAGCTCACCCCTACCCAGAATAAAAATCCCTTGCTCTACAGCTAATCTGAGCAAGTATCCCTAGCACAGAAAAAAAAAAAAAAAGTTCAAGAAAGAAAAAAGAGAAAATAAAAATGTTATTTCAGCAATATTCCAAGCATTATCAAGCAAAAGAAATACAAAAGAAAAAGAAACAAAGTTCAAAAGAAAGCAAGAAAGCAATAAAATCCCTTTCCCTACCCTTTGAAAAGAAAAGAAGGGTTGATGAGCTTGAATCCCTGGAATTCTCAATTATTCAAAAACTGTGAGGTAAGCCCCATAACAGGTGGTTTGTGCCCAACCTGCTTGGCCTTGGGTAACTCCTAGCGTGGCGATATGTCTGTCACATTAGCGACCTTCTTTTGTACAGACCTATGTCTTCTTATGGATTAGCTAGCTCTTGATAATCTGATCTACATAGTAGTCTAATATGGTTATATGCATCTACATCATGGTTAATGAACACTTATTTGGTTTCTTCAAATCACTTGTATCATAGTATCTTGCTCAAACCTGGTAAATGAACCATACAATTGCACACACATTTGTATTTGAGAGATTTTGTTTATCATTAGGATAAATCAAGATCGGAAATGAATGCACATATGCACATGGGATTCCTTATAAATCTAATTTTTGTTTTCAAAATACTTTGAAATATTATTTTTGCAACTTGTTTGGAATAATCAAGTACAATTATTTTTTAAAGACAACTATATAATAGAAAAATCACAAATTTCTTTCAAAACATATCATATATATCATATCAACTTTCGCGACGATGGTATAGTTCTAAAACCAAAATTGGAATTATATGCCTAGCGCAAGTCCTCATTTTCATATTTTCTGTTCATCAAAAATCAATCATGCAATAAAACTATCTATTTTCTTTGATTTTCGCGATGATGGTATAAGTCTATACCTACATATTCTATGCCTAGCGCAAACCATTGTAACAATTTGTATTCCCTCATTTATCAAAACTCATAAAAACCATATGACTTCATTTTATTACACAAATTTTGCTTTTCAAAAGAATGCACATTTTCATTATTTCATGTCATTATGTCAAACTCCAATTTTGCAATGACGGTATAATTCCTAAGGAATTATTCAACAATTTTATCACACTTAGGAATTTATGCCTAGCAAAAATCATTTTTTTACAAATATTTCATGCATAATATTTTTATGGAAATCTGAAAACAAACCATCATCATCATCATCATTTGCATCATCACAACAAAGTCTTAAGACAGTCTCTTAAGCACTCTTTCACTTTTCACAATATTTCTATAAATGGGATTAGCTTGACGACCGAGTGAGCAGCGACTCCATGAAATGGTCTATAATAGCGACAATGTCCTTTGAAATTATTGTTAAAAGTCCTCTTTTCTTTTATCAAATCATTGCATCACAAACAACCAATTTGTTACATCAGATTATTTCATCAATATTACAGCATGACATCAAAAGGTATAAATTCTTTTCCAACGACATAATTACAAGCATTATCAAAATCAATCAATCAAAGCATCATCAATATACTCATAACATAAGTCATATGACCAAAAATATCTCATCTATATATATATATCTCAAAAATATATATGTACATCATATCAGATAGATTGGTATGCCACAATCGATATCTTGGCATACTCAATCAAGTGTCCTTCGAGTAGTGTCTTGAGAGCCCCTAGAGCTCTCAGCCTCGTCTCCTCCTCCGCCCTACGGAGGACGAGGTGGTCCCATCGCAGTATGTGTGGTACTACGAGTCCTCGTCGTCGATCGGGATGAGCTCCTCGATGACCCTGTCCTGATCGGATCTACTATGGCAGCCGGCAGCTGTACCCTTTGGCCCTCCGGCATCACCTGGTAGTATAGAGCCTGATAGAATGTGGTCTAAGAAACTGACCATAGTAGCTCCTGAGTGCTCACCCCTCCACCTCATGCCCTGAGACATGCATTCTCGTCTCGCAACTGCGACACCTCAGCCTGGTGTTGTGCGGCCGCATCCTGTAGTGTCTACACCTGAGTCTGTAGATGATCTATCTCTGCTCAGAGAGTAGCCATCTCGCTACTCTCTCCTATATCCATGCCCTTGCCCTTATCAGGCGATGGTGGCCTCTATGGAGATGGGGGTCTCGCCTCCCTCCTCTTCCTCTCTCTTTGTCGTGACCGCTCCTATGCCTATGGCCTCCTCTGCTCTCTCCTACCGTGACCCTGGGCCACCTCTATCACTGCCTGGCACCACCTCCTTATTCGACGCATGACTACGTGGATCGGGCCCTGTGCCCTCGTCATCCGAGGAGGGCATATGCCTGCATACCAGGCATCATAGCCAACGGCTACTCCTGCATCGTCTCCATCCACTAGTTGGATGGGGGCATCATCTGAGTCCTGGCTCCAGAATCGTTGCATGTTTGGAGCCCCACTAATCGTGGTGTTATCCCGAAAGGTCCAGGAAAACTCATAATCCCTGAGAGATGGGATCCCATGCTGTAGACTGAACTGTCACAAAACTCGGTCGTAGCGGTGGAGCTCCACCTCTCCCCTCTCCATCCTCAGCCAACAGACTCGCCTGATGCGAGCCAACTCCTGTTCGTCCTCTGCCCACCCTGGATGCTGCCTTCACGGCCTCCAGGTGATATGGTCTGGGACTAAATCATCCAGTAGTCTTCGGGACATCGAAAGGTCTATCCGCCGCTGTGATCCTCTCCGGAGCCACCAGTAGAAGACTCGGGGCTTCTCCCCATCTATCCCTGTCAGTGGAAGCCATACCGGCCTCCGTATCGTAATGTGCTCCCAGCACCAAACCTGTAGTAGCGATGTCATCACCAGAAATCGCCCGCCCTTGTACACGACCTCGTAAAGGATCCTGTACAGCTAGCATAGTACAAAGCTGCCCCATGAGAACCTATACCTGTGGTCCCACATATCACAGATCACATATGCCAGCATCCACGACACCCTGCACCTGCTCTGGTGGCATAGGAGAAGTCCACCAACTACCCCAGCCAGAACCCGTGTCAGTCTATATGCCCTAGGCATCTGGCACAGTGCCTCGATATTAACTTCGCCCTTCTCCAAGGCGAAGCTCGGGTCACCGCACAACCGTACCATCGCGTGGCCTTGATTGGCCGTAGGTGTGATCATCCATCCTTGTATGGGGATTCTCAAAATCCTCCATACATCCTCCAGTGTGGGAGTCATCTCCCCTGTCGATAACCAAAAACATGAAGACCCCGGATACCATCTCTCTGCTAGGGCTGTCAGTAGCCCCATGTCTGTGGAAACTCGCGGCATCTCTGCCACATGCTGCAATACGGCCTGTGCCAGCAGATCTCGCTATGCCTGGGTGAGAGCGGCCAAGTCATCTCTCAGTCCATCGTACTTCCACTCTCTGCTTTTTAGTAATCCTCTCTACAAACATAAACAACAAAACAACAAACAATAATTAATCAATAAATTCTAGTAATTAATAATGCAACTTAAAGATCAATTTTTTGTAATTGATGATATCACCCACTATTGGACGATATCGTCCCCAATTTGAGCATGATCGTCTTCGATTTTGTATTTAGAAATCGTCTCTAATTTGACGAAATAGTCCCACTTTCGACGATTTCGTCCCGGCGACGTCGACAACCAAAAACGGCTGCGATGCTCCAAATTCACTTAAAAATTCATCTAGAAAGCATGTAAAAGCAACTTAAATCAATCTAAATTGAGTTTAGACCCTTACCCGTAGACCGCGTCGGACCTCTGCAGATCTGTGCACTGTCTCAACCATTTTTTGCTCCAGAGCTCTAAAAATAGTAAAATGAACAGTAACAATGAATTAGGGTTTTACCCTATTTTTCTTAATTTAGGGTTTTACCTCAAACGTTCGATTTGGGTAAAAACACGGAGGGGGCACCATAGTAAGCTGTCGTACGATTCGACCAAGAATCGTCGCCTAAAAATGGGAATAATTTTTGCTTTCTCATAGATCGAGAAGAACTCTTCTTTAACGCATTTTCTTTGGAAAATTTGCTAAAGAGGGGGCAAAATGTAGCACCCTAAAATTGGCGCAGTAAAATTGGAATAATTACATTCACCTTAGTAAATAAATTTAAATTCAAATTTAACCTCCCAAACCGCCCGTTAACCACCGAGAAACCCGTTTCCCCCTTTTCCATGCCATTTTTAGAGGTTGTTTTGACCGTTGGATGATATCGTCGCCGATCAAACGATATCGCCCCAGATTTGATGATTTCGTCTAGACTAGAACATCCAGACGATTTTGTCGCAAAACTGAATTTGCATAGTTGGAATCCGTTCCAACGGGTCTCTAATTCAGACAGAAGCGTGCCTGCACCATTGGGACCCTTCCCTCGTTGGAGATCTCCCAAATTGGGATGATCTCCAACCTCCCAACAACTCCCCTATGCCTATTTAAACTCTAGGACATTCCCTCCCCAACCCCTGGCTGAATTTTATCTGCAAGTTGAATCCCTCTGCACTAAAACACCTTAATCTTATTTTTGCACTAGTCCTATAGCATTTTTTATGCAGGTACACCACTGATTTTCAATCGAAGCCAGCACCCACCGCCGCCGACGAACCTGTCAAGATCGAAGGCGATCCTGTCAAATTTGAGACGATTTCGTACTGATGCGAGATGATCTCGACTGCAGTCCACATCGAGGCAATCAGTGCCTAGAGTTTGCTTTTCTTAAATTTGCCTCAGTTATTTCTTTTTACAAATTAGATAATCTATTTAGTTTTTATCCTATTTTTGCATCTGGAGTTCACCCATCTAGTCTAGATTGCATGTTAAGCTCACAATCTGCCTGTAAAGTACAACAATTTACTTTTATTTATATTTTTAAACTTTGTTCAGTATTCAGTTTATTATTTGGCATATTTTGCCTCTGTTTGCACAGTAGGAATTCTTGTATTTTGCATCTGTTCTTTGTTTTGTAGGTCTCTGACGAATTCGTCAGATTTTAGATGATTTTGTCAGTCTCAGACGAATCTGTCAGATTCGGACGATTCTGTCAGATTACAGGTGATTACATCAAATTCCAGACGATCCAGACTACTTCAAGTATCAGAAACTTCTTCAGAATTCTGGATCAGGTAATCTCCATTGGCCTCCTGCAAATTCTCTATTTTTTGCTTTCTACTCTGTTTGCTGTATTCATTTAAATTGCATTTTCATATAGATTAAGTTAGATTCATTCGGCCAAACCTAGGATGAATGCTTAAGGATAAAATGAACTCATCAAAACACATTCCAAAAACCTAGGCGTGGAAACTGCCACCAAATGTTTCCTGGTGAACCCACCATCTATCAAAAAATCACCAAAACACACCTCCCTTGAGAGGCGGGACCTTTGTAAAGTCCTCTCGTCCGAGGTACCGCACCATCCTTTTCCCATCCTCCTTCCGAGCATGGATCCAATAGCCTGAAGGTAGGGATGCAAAAAATTTGGAGCGATACAGCTACTTTATGTCTTGTCCGTATAAGAATCATTTTCTAGTTTTGTCAATGGTCCTAGAGGTTTCCTTAGAGATTCTTATTGGCACCATTATAGTTGTTTCAACATATTCATATTCCTATGGAGATCATTCGGTTAAGTCTTCTAACTTGTCTCATATTTTAAAAGCATAATCTCCAACACCTTTAGTTTTGAATTCTTACATAGCTGAGTTTGATCCTTTTAAGTGTTTTTCAACCATGATGGATGTTAAGGTGCAAATATTTTCTTACATACTTTGTTTTGGCCTTTAATGTTTCTTCCCTATAAAATATGCCATAGTATTCCATGGTTCATTCAACACCCAAATAGTTTTGAATGCTCCTTGAGGATGCTAAAATCATTCTTTCTCCATAACATCATCAAAATGATTCATCTTAGGATTTATTCTCAAAGTTTGATGAATTCTAATATATTATCATATATTCCTAGGCTAAGGGATGTTTGGAGTGGGAAGAAGCTATTTTATTGACTATAAATCCTTGGTTAATAATCAAGTATGGTAGTTTGTTTCTCTCTAGGAAGAAAAGATTTTTGTTGAGTATAAATGGATCTATAACACCAAACACAATTTAGATGATCAAGAGGAAAGCACTTGTTGCAAAAGGGCTCTCTTCGAAGGAGGGAATTGACTACTTGGATACATTTTCCCTAGTTATTCAAATGTATTTTGAGTAAATAATTATTTCCATATTTTATTCTAATCATTGTAAGGTGCATCATATAGATGTGAAGAGTTCCTTCCTTCATGGTGATCCTCAAGAAGAGATATATTTACAAAACTTACTTGGTTTTGAATTTGATAGACTAATCCCCTTAGTGTAAAGAGTTTCTTCCTCAATAGTCTATTAATTCTTCATTGTAACAATTGGAGTGCTTTTAAGGTTATCTACAATCCACCATTTTATTAGTACAAAAATCTTATTCATGTTTGGATGGATTTATGGTCATTGGATGCTTGATATAGTATATTTTTTGTGAGTAGAGCAAATACAAACTAACATGGTCATGATTAAGGTATCTTTTATGTGACTGAGAAAACACAATAGATTAGTAGAGTATCCTTTAAGGGGGTTGACTGATAAGGTTATATATTCATGTTCCCATTTACATTAAGGGGTATATTATAAGATGTAATTCTCATACCAATATTATTACCCATTTTAATTTCTTCATTATTATCCATTATGGAAAAGCACTAGAGATGGCACTAATGGAAAATACATATTCATGTTTGGAAGATAGAGTATCAACCACCATATTTTTCTTTAATTTATTGCATTCAAAGATAAAATTAGAGCTTGGTCAACCATTTATTTTATTAAAGACATAAGAGATAATGTACTACAAAATACTGAAGTTTGGTATGGTGGACCAATCCAAATCTAACCAAATCGAGAGAGATTTTTTTTTTAAGGTAGGAGAAAGATTGAAAAGGTTCTCCAAAATGTTTCTAATTCAATATTTATATTCATAGAGGCTTTACCACATATCGAGGTCATGATGTTCTAGACATCTCTCTAGTGGACAAGAGTGTCCAATCTCCTATAACATCATTGGGGTTTACCTTGTATATTTGCATGGTTTAAATAATACTTTTATATGGTTACCCTGTTTCTTTACATTCTCCATGAATGTAGGATAATTTGAACACAGTGTATGGATTAACCCTATCTCAGTATTTAGATAAAAGAAACACTAATTCCTTTACTGGTATAAGTTCATCTATACTAGTACATAGGTTCAAAGTCTCTTAGTTTACACATTAAACCATATGTAAAACTACATTGCTCAATTATCCCATCTTCGTGATGGTTTAATTGAGGTGATTATCACTTTGCATGATATCCCTCACATGGAAACCCAATGGTCATTCGAGGTATCATCACCAAATCCAATTTGCTAATATTATCTAAACCTCTATAGTTAGAAAAGGGATTCAAGCTACACCACTTGAATATTTCCCAAAGACTCCTCATATTTAGGTCCACTTCAAAGATCTTTTATCAAAAGTACCCATTGCAAAACCCTCAGGTGTTGCTACACCTCAACCACCTTAGGTTTAGATCCATCCTTTAGGCTCTTCTAGGCTTGGCTAATTAAGGATGTCCCCATGGATACAAAATAGTAAAACCAAAGTGAAATATAAAAGGTTTATTTCCTTTTCTCTCTCTCAAACTCTCTCATATTAAAATCTAGCCTTCTTTCAATTTGCATCTATAAAATAAAGTATAACATCTACTCTTTCATATATATATATATATATATATATATATATATATATATATATATATATATATATATATATATATATATAAAATTTAAAACATACATTTTTTAATAAGAGGAAATTATTGATACTAAACATTTATTCAATGAAAACACTCTATCAATTTTTTCTTATCAATCCTTATAAATTATCTATTCATACTAAGGAAATGTATTCTCATTTCTCAATTGAGTGCATCTCAAATTTACAATGTCTATCTCAAATAGCATACAAACTACTTATTAAGTCATTTTATAACAAATCATTTTATTTCTTTACAAATATTCATAAATAAAAAGATTCACAAAAAAACTATAGTGGAACTCTCCTTGATTGAGCTCTCCTTAGTTTTCTTCATGGAGTGGATAGGTAGGGGATCAGGTTAACTCCTTTATTATGAGAATGTAAACCTAAATGCTTGTTTTTTTTCAATGTATCTAGAAACAATGTATATATTCTCTGCTTTCATTTATTTGAAAGCAAGGAGAAAAATCTCATAATTTTCCCTAGGCAAAAAAAATATTTGATTCAATGCAAAAAAAGTACTCCTATATTATACTTCTATTTGCATTTTAAAGAAACCCCATAAACTCCATTTTAACCAATAAATACCAACTCATATTTTTCATAATAAAAATAAGACTTTCTTTACCACAAAATGAAACATATAACATTTATTTTTTATTCTAAAATATAGAATAATTATAAACCATTCAATGTCTCATTTTAATATTAAAATTAGAATTTTTAATTATCCAACATTATTTCTACTATAACTTTTTTACAAAAGATAAGCCCTAGGGGCAACCACCAAAGAACACAAATAAACAGCCGAAAGGGTGAACCAGCGAAACAACTGAAGAGACAAGAACAGACAAGAGGAATGAAAAAAAGGGTCGGAGAGAACCGAGAAAGTTCTACTTCGAAGAACCAAGGGATCAATCCCACGTCCACCACATCACTTCAAGGGTAAGGTTTCAAAATTTAAAAATTATCAATGATTCCACAGGCACATACCATAAGGATATCCACATACCCAACGAGAGGGTAAAGGTACAACAAATAAGAGTGGATCCAGTCACACACAAATGACACCATAAATTCCATGTACCTGCAACACACTACCAAATATCTACAGAGGCATCAAACGATCCACCACAAATGCAGCCCATGAAAATACCTCTGACATAATTTAAGGAACTTCATCTCTAACGTGACTAACGATCTCCATGGGGAAATCCTCCTACCAAACTAAAAATCCCTAGAACAAAACACCCATATTCACCAATAAATCGGCCACTGCATTGCCCTCTTTGAGCACGTGCTCAAATGCCATATTATCAAAGGAGCGGGGAGTTTCAAATCGTTTCATTAATAAGATTAGACACCTTCCAACTAGGCTAATAGACCCCTTTAAACATATTAATCACTAACAAAGAGTCATTTTTTTATTATTGCATTACGAATACCAAGATTTTTTAAATGCATCACACCAACAAAAGCAACCCATGCCTGTGCAAAAATAAAATATTGAGTACCAAAACAGTCCACTAAGATCAAAATAAGATCAATTTAATATTCCCTTTCCATCATATTTTATCAAAGTAAATAAAACATTTATTAAAGAACAAGCATCAAGAATTATTCTCGCAAAAATAATATTCCTTTATTCGTTTACTTTGTTTATATCTACAATAAAGAACATATATTAGATTATCATAAAAGGCATCTATATAAGGAAGGCTAATATAAAATTGATTACCTTAGTTTATTTAATTTCCTAATACCATAGGACTCCATGCCCAATTGCTTATTCACAAAATAAAAACACAATACTAAGGGTATTGAAAGTTATTACTTTAATATATACCCAAACCCCTTTCTAGAGAAAAAAAATTAAACAATTTATTTCTCAAAATAAAAGGTGGTCTTGTCATACATGTATATTCTTTCCTATTCAACCATTTTAAATCTCTAACATATAAAACTACAACTTAGGAGATACGATAACCCGAAAGAAATATTCCCTTAGTATGGTTTGTTTGTATTATGAATAATGTGAGTTCAATTTCTACAAAATATGTATAAAAATATTATTGGACGAATTAATAACAACACTTGTGAATTCAGTTGCCATTAATCTGAATGCGGACAAATTAATAACAAACTTGTGAATTCAGTTGCCATTGATATGAATGCGGCCAACAATGATATATCACAATCTGCATTAAGGAAAATATCTTATAAAATATTAATACTATTCAGTTTCGTTCTAAACGTCTTCAAGCATAAGCACCCACAATTTCTAGATGTAAAATTGCTGGTATAAACCTTCAGTTATCAAGCAGAGAATTAAACAGGCATTATAGTCAAGGTTTAGTTCATAAATCAAAAGTTGGAGGATGACTCAGATGTTATAAAGCAAACGTTCCAGTCCTTTTAGTGTTTTAACATCATCAACTCGACAGGTCTTAATTTATAAAGTCTCTTATTTCTAGATGTATTAATTAGGTTGAAGAAGGTTAAACAATATTCAGGTAGGCCTTTATTCTTTCTTATAATTAAATACCATATGATGCACCCAGGTCGTATGCCAGTAACTCTAATTCTAAGGTCACACAAATGTAACATCTACCAGACACATTGGTTAAACAAAAATTTGACGGGTCCGAGGGCATCTTTTAAAAATTAGGAAGGGATGACTTCACACATAGTCATGCCACTCTCGACCATACATAAAAAAATTACAAAGCAAAATATCACAACTGTAATAAAATCGAGTGTTACCTTACTTTTAGAAATGTATATATTGAGAAGTCCTTCTTTTCTCTTCGGCGATCCAAAAATGATCCTTTGCTTTCGCCACCTTTGTCCTTTCTGTTTTTTTTTTTCTTTCTTGTTCTTCCCTGTCCTTAACTAAGGAGATGTTCTTGTTTTTATTTTTCGAACTGAAAAATAATACTTTTTTAATAAATTTTATTGAATTTATTTTTAAGAGCCTTCCCTTATTTTTTTTAAAAGTATATAATATGGTATTTTATATATAGATAAAACAACGAACCTTTATTCAATTCTGTTTTAATCTATTTTATTCAATGCTCATAGATATGGCATTCCAATTTCCTTTAATTGCTTATAATGTGGATTCAACACCATAATTCTTATAATTATCATTCGTAATGTTAACTATGAGTATTATAACAATAAATAAAGTAAATTAAATAATAATATTATTATTATTTTTAAATACCATGAATTAATATCATTTATCAGGTATTTATATGTGGAATATATTTAAGCTTTCCTTTAGTAATTATATTTTTAATGGGTTTTTTTTCTAGACCAATGTAAAACATAAGCAAACATCCAATGCTTATTAAAAATTTAGTAAAGAAAGCATACTACCAAAAGAGAATACTTATTCTCAAAACACCCAATACTCATGCGGTAAAAATAAACATTTGGTAAAGCATTAACACAATAGAGCAAGCATTTGTGATAACTTCCAGGTTATCATCTCCTATTGAAAGATAACTCGATTACCTTATGGCAACTTCCTTGCCAATGTAAGGATTTTAAGAAAGCAGATTATGAGATACGATTATATGTGGTAACCACTTATTACCTAGGTATATCTTACTCTAGAGTCATTGTCATATCATTTCTCTTTTTTGATACCTCATTCTTGGTGGTCAACTTCCTTGCCCACCTACGATATCACATAGTCTTGCATTCCAAACACGACATCAACAGTACCATATCCACATATAATATAATCAAAATAACAAATGCCTTAAATCATCTGAATGCATTAAAACTAAGTATTAAATCATAATTTATCAATACATAGTTTATCTCATAAGAGAGTCCTACCAAAGTCGATCATGACATATGGCTATTCTTGATGATGAAGCAATGTCTCAATAAATAAGGCTACCATTTCTCTACATCATGTAGAATAGGTAAGAGCTCCTTCTCATTAGTGGATCATCTTATATTCTTGATAGAGATTCAATTACTTTCAAATATCAATGAATGTCCATCCTACATTAGAACAACCCCAATACGTATGTCTAAAGTAACACACTTAATGACAATGGGTTTGCTAAAAATAGTGGTGGTTCACATAGATACCTTTAAGGATTGAAAGGATTGACAATATGCTTAAGACCAAGCAAGTTTATCCTTCTTAGTAATATAATTGAGAGGAGCAACACTCTTACCATACTTTGAGACAAATTTCCTATAGTAGTAGGTGAGACCTAGAATCCATGAAGCTACTTAAGGGATTTGCAAAAGGACCAATATTGCATGGATTTTAACTTGTTAGGATATTCTAACTCCTTTCTGAGATAATATGTCCCAAGTATTCTATCTCATTGATCTTAAAGGGATAATTGGACCTTTTGACAAATAGTTTTTCCTTCTAAAGAGTAAAAATGATATAGTATATTTTAACATCAATGAGGTTGTAGGTCATATGAGATGGTCCTCATGGAAAATGTTATTTACCAAATATATGGTTATCCTATCATACTCCAGTTACCAAAGCATTGTGTACAACCTCATCCCCTTATAGGATTTAAACCTTTGACCCTTATTCAAAGTTTTGCAATAGCTAAAGAACTTTGTTCAAATAAACTAGATGATCTTCCTAATCCTTGCTATAAATTAATATATCATCAAGAAACTCTAGAATAAAATTAAAAAGAATATAGTTAAAGGAATAATTCATGAGACTTTGGAAATTGGTAGGAACAATTGTGAGACCAAAAGGTATGACGAGGAACTCATAATGAAACTCATTTGTACAAAAGGTAGTCTTAGAAATATTCACTTCTCTAACACTAATTTGGTAGAACCTATAATGTAAGTCCAATTTTTTAAAATATTCCACACCACAAATCATCTATAATAGGGATAAGAAACTTATCTTGGATGGTGATTTTATTAAGAGGTTTAAATTACGACACATGAAAAAATAATTTTCGTCATGCTATACCATAACCATTGGAGAAGAATAATGACTTGGTATTGGATGGATGATTCCTTGGTCCAACATTTTTTTAGATGGAATAAGGACTAGATTCTCAATTTTAAAAATTTCTAGGTGGAAAAATTTGTAAGAATGCACATTAGGAGGTTGACTTCCTAGAACTAAGTGGATGACATTATCATATGTACACTTAGGAGGATGACCCATGAGCTCACCAAAGATATTTGTAAAGTTATCCATATTGTATGTGTCTAAAGGAAAATTTATAAGAAACGATTTTGAAGACTAAACTTCCATGCAATTGACCTAGGTGAAGAATTTATGATCATTGTTAACCAATATATTTTCTATGTTGTGGGAACTAACGATCTTGAAGGAAGGATATTGATTCCTTTGATATAAAATACCATTTAATTATTTTCCATTTGACATATAGACATTGTAGATTAATAGTAACATCACCAACTTGAGATAGCTATTATGCTCTTAAGATGACATGTACACTACTCATATTCATGGAAAATAGATTGCCAAACTAAGTATAATTCCTATTTAGATGTTAACCTTAGTTTTTCAACCCACATGCTAAGAAATACCCCCATTTGAAATCAATACATGAAATTCATCCTATATTGAAGAGTTGATATACAAACCTAAGGACTTTTTTGTCTTATTATCAATATAGTTATATGTGTTACCTGAATTAATCAATACATTGATGAATTGGTGTTTGATGAATACTTGGAAATTGATGGTATGGTGATCTTGGAGATAAGGGCATGAGTAAAAAATATCATGGTATCATCTTCATGCTTAGCATCATCTACTTTAGCTAATTGGTTTTACTGCAATGAGTCTTCATATTCTAACACTCTTTTTTATTCACCTTCTAAATTTAAGATGTTCTTCATAATATTAATCTTGAGAATAGTGAGAATGACATTTGCAATAAAAAAATTTCTATAGATGCTTGTTATTATGGTTATTGAAGTAATATTATTAAGGCTTGAAGTAACACCAATTTTAGGGATAGGGAACTTAGAGATACTATTCTACCATCAAAACCATATGTTGAGCATCCTTGAGGGTACAAGGATTGGTATGACAACTTCCCATCATATTTCATTCTTAATACCATGGTGAAACGATGAGACCAACACTACTAGATCTAACTGGTAGGGGGAAAATAAGTTGATTAGTGAATATCATAATATTTTGAAAAATTAAATAAATTTTGAATACAAAAATTTAGATAGATTTGGTTAAAATATAGAGATAGAAACATAATTTTCATAGGATGATAATAGTACAAATATCAACATAAAGAATTAGTAGATCTAAATGAGTAGAAGGGGTTTGGATTGAAGGCTAGAAACAAATTATAAAGGAGGCAAGGTTTTTTTTACTAAAACATTCTAGGATTAGAGGATATTGAAGTTCTTAATGATATGCTTGTACAAGAATTATCACCAGTTATAACATATAAGGATAATAGCAAACTGATGGAGCTTATTAATCTAGAACAAGTTTATTTAGCAATTTTCTCTTTTTATAGGGATAAATTCCCAAGTTTGAATGGACTTTTTAAAACATTCTATCAACATAACTAGAAAAGAGTGGAGGAATATTTTTTGGTCGTAGCAAAGCAATCTAGGGTAAAACAATACATAACTTATAAAATAAATGCAACATATCTTACCTTGATTCCAAAAATGAAGGATCCAAAATTGTTTGATTTATCCATGCCCATAATCCTATGTAACATGGCATATAAGATAATCTTCAAAGTGATGGTAAATTGGTTAAGAGCGTTATTAGATAAAATTATTTAGAAGAGCAATGAGGATTTATGAAAAGAAGACAAATTCCAGATAGGATCACAGTAGCTCATGAAGTAATGCATTCAATAACATCTAGAAAAGAGAGAGGAATGATCTTAAAACTTGATATGAATAAATTCTATGATAGGGTTAAATGTGACTTTTTTTGTAGTATTAGAAAATTATAAATTTGGGAAGAAATGGGTTATATGGATTAAATATTGTATGTCTACAGTATCATATTTAGTGAAGGTCAATGGGTTAGTAACATAATCATTTAAAGCTAAAAAGGGTCTTAGACAAGGATATCCTTTGCTACCATACATGTTCATTATTATGGTAGAGTTATAAATAAGGCATACAAAGATGATCTAATAATCAAACTTAAGGGTACTAATAACATTGACAATGTCACCCATCAATAATTTGTATATGATGCAACCCTTTATGGTAGGGTAGGGGAAATTGAGGCTAGAGCTTTGAATAACTTATTAAATGAATATGAAAGATGGTGTGGGTAAAATTTTAATAGGACAAAAGCCAAAATTTCCATCCTAAACACTGCAACTAGAATCAAAGCAAGGATATGAAAGTTAGTTCAAATGGAAGAGAAAATTTACCATCAACATATCTAGGGATGTCCTTATTTGAAGGGATAATGATGATAGAATTATGGAATTCAATTATAATTAAAGTTTCAAACAAACTACCAGCATGGAGAGGTAGATTGGTTATCATTAGTTGGAAGGGTGTAGCAAATTAAATTATTCTTACAAACTATTCCAGCTTATTATATGTCCTTGTATACTATGACAAAATTGGTAGAAAAATGTTTAATCTATATTATGTAATATTTTTGTGGTTAGGATTACATTATAAAAGAAAAATTCCTTTTATGAAATAGAGCAAGGTCTATGATGATAAAACTAGGGGAGATCTTGGTTTAAGAGTTATTATGGATGCAAACTTAGCTCTAGGAACAAAGTAATGAAGATATTGTACAAAGAGATTGAAGAATAACTCTTTTAAGAAAGTGCATTGAGCCCAATGATCCAATCTTAATATTTACTACATTTTCACTATTAGATGGTTTTACACTATAGAAGGATTTCAAAAATAAATTTATTTAGTGATTAAAGGTCTATAATGGATGGTTGGAACTAGAGAAAAAACATCTATTTGGATGGACACTTGGTGTGATAAAAGATAACTTAATCTAGGTCTAATTTGAAACCATGGATGAGATTACTTCAACACATATAGGATGATGGGATTTCAAACATTATATACAAATATTAGAAGGAAGATGCAAATGAATATTTTTATACAAATATACCAAACATTGTTGCTAGAAGCAATTGACCTAAAAAATAACAATAATGATTATTCTAAAAGAAATCGAAGATAAAATGACTTGAAAGTAAAATAGCTTAAAAACACACAATAAAAAAAATAAAAAAAAGTATATATAATATAAATAATCAATCAAAATACTTAACTTAATATTATATATTGATTTATTAATTTAATTTAAAAAAAACACCTCACAACGAAATTGATATAAAACTTTTTAAAGTAAAAAGTAGGTAAATTATAATTAAAATCAAAATATTATTTTGATGTTCAAAGAACCCATCATTTTAAATTAAATACGTAGAAGAAACCAGACACAAAACTAAGGCTACGCCATGGAAGCTAAACAAAATCACTCTATAACTGCCCTCTAGAAACATGCCAGCCAGTTACGATACCAAACGACATTATGGCTATCCCACTCCTCCGGCCTAATATTAATACCCAGCAATGTCATACCGAAACTGTATAGATCTACTTTGATAGTAATTGGCAGACCGTAGATCCACTTTGGAGATAAGGACCCTATTGTGGTAGTCAATACTCGGCTGAAATTCCTATTAATCAGCTTTGCAACCCCAAAATCAGCCAGCTTTGGGCGGAAGTCTTTGTCTAGTTGTAGATGTTATTTAACTTTCTTTGTATTTTAACATATTAATAGACTTACCAAAAGTTTAAAATATAATTATTATTAGTTTTATTAAAAAAATTTAAATGTTGGTTGATTTTTCATTAAGTTTATTATTATATCAAGCGGTGGATAAACACACCACCAGTAAGGTTCCTCCTAAACTATTACATAGTATATTCACACACCACCAGTAAGGTCCCTCCTAAACTATTACATAGTATATCTGCAAACATGTGAGATGGAGGGATTTGAACTTGAGACCTCTAACACAAGAGTTTCAACTACCCACTCCTCTCCAAATCTCCTACATAAAAGAATGTTTTATTAAAATTTATATAAAATAATGATTTATTTTCTGTCGATATATTTTTATGTTAGATTTACAATAAAGAGGTTGAAAATCTTTCTTATGAATTAAATTATAATTAAATTAAATTGTTGACAATATTTTGAACCATTGACCGTATGTGTATATATATAATCATTAAAATTAATTAAATAGTTTAGTGTAAATTATAATCTAATTTATAATATTAAAATTTATATAGTTAAACTTATTTTTATGAGTTTATGTAGAGGAGTTGGAGAGTAAGTGGTAGTTAAAACTTTCCAATTGAAATCGAGAGGTCCTAGGATCAAATATCTCCCCTCACATGTTACTATTATGTTATTAAAGGGTGTTACAAATTAAAAAATAATAAAATATTTTTTTAATTAAAATATAATATATTCAACATATTAAAAATAAAAGGTTCGAGGTGTAGACCAATTGGTTCATCCAAACCTCATAAGGGGGTGGAGGTTCAAGGTTCAAATCTCGGGCCTTGCCAGACTAAGTGCTTGTCCTTTTCCCTGGTGCTTTCAATGGCGTAAAAGGTTTAAAATGATTGTGGCATGGCGGTTATAAGGGTGCGAAGATCTATGTGGCAGCTTCCGAGGTGAACAAAAAAACTTATTTTATTATTGTAAAATATATTTTTTAATTAAAATATAATATATTCAACATATTAAAAATAAAGGATCCGAGGTGTAGATCAATTGGTTCATCCAAACCTCATAAGGGGGCGGAGGTCCAAGGTTCAAATCTCGGGCCTTGTCGGACTGAACGCTTGTCCCTTTCCTTGTGCTTTCAGTGGCGTAAAAGGTTTAAAATAATTGTGGCATGGCGGTTATAAGGGCGGACTGCGCGAAGATCTGTGTAACGGTTTCTGGGGTGAACAACGCAGAATACTGTGGCAGCCATAAAAAAAGTCGGACAACATGCCCGGATTTGTGGTAGCTACCAATTCTACCATGTTTAAAAAAATATATATATATATTAAAAATAAAGTATTTATCATTTATAATAAAATTTAAATGCCCAATGGCATTTGGTGTAATGGCAGTTGCCTAGTTATTATCATCCATGTGGTTGTGAGGTCAATTCCTCTTGTGTTTCTGGAGCGAGTGCTAATATTTAGAAATATTTGCAAACCATGTTCAATATATATAAAAAAAATTAAATTAAAAATATGTAAAACTTTTAATTATATAGAAATTACAAATTTTCATATATTTAAAAATAACAATAAATAAATTATCTTAATCTTAATTTTAATTATCATAAATATAATGTTTGTTTTTTTTTTATATAACTAAGTATAAACATCTTATATCTAGTCAAATTAAAAAAATTATTTTATTATTGTAAAACATTTTTTTAATTAAAATTATAATATATTCAACATATTAAAAATAAAGTATTTATCGTTTATAATAAAAGTTCAATTAAAAATATGTAAAACTTTTAATTATATAAAAATTACAAACTTTCATATTTAAAAATAACAATAAATAAATTATCTTAGTCTTAATTTTAATTATTATATATATATATATATATATATATATATATATATATATATATATATAGTTAAGTACAAACATCTTATATCTAGTCAAATTAAAAAATTTATTTTATTATTGCAAAACATTTTTTTTGTAATTAAACATATAATAACATATTAAAAATAAAGTATTTATAGTTTATAATAAAAGTTAAATTAAAAATATGTAAAACTTTAATTATATAGAAATTACAAATTTCCATATTTAAAAATAACAATAAATAAATTACCTTAGTCTTAATTTTAATTATCATAAATATAATGTTATATATATATATATATATATATATATATAACTAAGTATAAACATATTATATCTAGTCAAATTAAAAATAGTTTTGAAGAATAATTTAAAAAAATTATATTAAAACAAAGATCATTTACAAGTTGGGATGAGACTTATTCCAACCTTAGTCAAAGAGAAAACATGCTTACAATCATAAAAGAAGATCTACATTGGAGCCAAATATCCTAAACCATATTTCTACAATGGTTGTCCACCTGTTTACAATCATAAAAGAAGATCTACATTGGAGCCAAATCTCCTAAACCATATTTCTACAATGGTTGTCCAAATTAGCTAAAAACTAGATTTGCTCATCAACATGCCTAATCATCTCATCCTTAATAGCCATGTCATTATGCCAGTGTACCCCTACCTCCTTCTCAATACCCATATTAGCCAATAAGTCTATCACTTTATTTAGATCTCTAATCACATAAACTGGAATCACATCATCTAATTCCCTCCACAATTCCTTTATTTGAGTAACAAGAATCCTCAACCTCCATGTCTTCAAAGAAAATTTCCTTATGCAATCCAAAGCTTCTATCATTATTTGAGAATCTAATTCTAGGATTATCCTCCTGTAACCTTGTTCTACTATCAAAATAAAAGTAGATTTGATAGCTAAGACTTTCGCTTCATTATTTGTGGCTCTTCTCAAACCTTGCAGTTCCCAATAGAGCACTACCCCAACATGATTCCTGCAAACCACTCCAATTCTAGCTCTACCCGAATTGCCTTTTGTAGCCCCATCAGTATTAATTTTAACCCAACCTTATGGTGATGGTTTCCAACTAGCTTTGTCCTGCCCCTCTTACACTTCAAATTCCTTCTCCATTGTCCCTATAACAACATGTTTTTCCTCTTTAACATACGCTACCATAGTTTCCATGAATTTGCTCTAAATTATTTGCCAAAATCCATCTAAATATGAAAAGGTTTCTCTAAAAAATTTATCATTTCTCTCTAACCACACTTTCCACCAATTGAAGTTTAATCCAAGCTCCTAGCTAATACAAAGAGATTTACATTTAAATCTACCATTCTTCCATATTTTCTAAATATTAGTCGGATTTAAATCACCATTAACTCGAATTTTATAAGATACAAACCATCTCTCCTAGATGCATCGTGTGAATGGACACTCAAACATCAAGTGATCAAATGTTTTCTCACTCTTATAGAATAAAACACATTGATATGGACCAATGATTCCCCTACGTCTGAGATTATCAAAATTAAGACTTCCATTATGCATTAACTACCAGGAAAAAATGTTTACTTTCGATCAACCCTTGGACTGCCAAATATTTCTCCAATACTCAACCTGATGTGCATGAGGAGGAGTCTCTATAAGGATATTATCATATCCATACTTCATTGTGTAGAAACCAAGGCTCTCATAGGCCCAAGCTAATGCAAAATCCTCATATCTACCTATGAGAAAGCTTTCTACCAAGATTTTAGTTATGATGGGTGTCAATTTCAGAGGGATTGAAATAGACCACTCATCCAACTTCTTAAAATCCTAAAAATTATAATCTTCCAGCTGATTAGTGTTGAAGTAAATTTTAATTTGGACCCAAACCCTAGTTTTCATGGTTGTTTTTATTGGTTGCAGTTCTGTAAATTCAACAATGATAGGTGGGTATTGATCCAATGAATCTGTCCAAAATCATGTCTTCTCCCCTCTTCCCACTTTCCAAAATAATCCATATTTTACTACCTAAGATCCTAACTTTATATCCTACCACACTAAGGACACATTACCATCCAAATGGAAATGACCCACCTCAATTGGGTTTACCTACCCTAAATATTTACTAGTTAAAACTCTATTGAATAATAAGTTGGTTGGGAAATCCACCTCCAATAAAGCTTTCTAGCCAAAGATTTATTATTTAAATTTAATCTCCTTAGTCCCAAACCTCATTTTACCTTGGATTGGCTTACTTTATCCCAACCTACTAAGCCCTATTTCCTCTCTGCTTTTACTCCTCCCCTCAAAAATTTTCTAGCCATCTTGTCTAACTCTTTTCATATGGTATGTGGGGCAACAAGGATAAAAAATTTATAGATTGGCATAGCTTGAATTACTAATTATAAAAAGGTTAATATACCCCTATAGCTTAACCATTTTTTAGACCAATGATTAGTTCTTTCCTTGGTACAATTGAAAAATTCCTCCAAATATTTATTTTTAGTTTTTTAAAACTCCAAATACCCCCAAGTATACCACTAGGAGAGAAGTAATAGTGAATCCCAAGGTCTCTAAATTTTTGTCCTAAATCTTTTGATCAAGATTGAAAAATACCACTTTAGATTTTTTATCATTGATGACTTGGTTTGTGGCCCTAAGCTAGACATTAAGTGTACCTCTAATCATTATTGCTTCCATGAAGTTGGCAACTCCCACCAATCTTGTGTCATCCACAAACTGTAGGTGAGTCAAAACTTCCTCTCCCACCTTGATACATATTAGCAAACCTTGGTGTCTTATCCTCAAGATAAGTCTACCCAAACTATTAGCCAATATGAGAAAAATATAAGGGGGACAAGGATCTCCTTGATGAAGGCCTCAAGCAGTTCCAAATGGTTGTGAGGGAAGACCCTTGATTAACATTGAGTATGTCAAAGAATAAATATAGCTCATGACCCATTCTATCCAATATTGATAGAAGCCAAAGGTTGCCATCAGATTTGACAAGAAGCTCCACTTCACTCTATCATAAACCTTTGACATATCCAATTTTATGAACATTCCCCTATTACCAAATTTTTGTATTTAATGGATTACCTCCTGATATAGAACCACACCATTCAAGATCTACCCACCCTCTATAAAAACTCCTTGCTTCAATAATATAATGCTATGTAGAAGAGGTTTTAGCCACTCAACCATTACCTTTGTGATTTTTTTTTATATATTACATCACATAAAGCAATAGGTCTATAATATGAAATATGCACCCCCTCCTCCATTTTTAGAACTAAGGCAATGAAAGTATGATTTAATTATTTAAGCATTATTTTACTACCTTTGGGCTCCTATCTAAAAACCATTACATCCTCCTCCAAGTTGTCCCAGAAGGCCTGAAAAATAGATTAGGAAGCCATCTAGACCTGGTGTTTTTTCAGTGCTCATTCCAAAGACTACTTTCTTCAGTTCCTGTCTATCAATGGGTTTAAGTAGGGCTTTATTTTATTCTTCAGAGATAATAGAGGGTATGATAGCAAGAACTTTTTTTGAACCTCTTCATATTGCACCATACCTTCCTTAAACAATTTAGAAAAATAATCTATTGAATGGAAATGCATATCTATAATTGTATCAAATAAGTGTTCATTCTCATATTTAAGAGATTCCATATTGTTCATCTATCTGCTAGCATAGGCAACCCGATGGAAAAATATGGTATTTTTATCACCTTCTAATAACCAAGTGGTTCATGCTCTCTTTTTCCAATAGATATCCTTTTGGTTGTCAATGTACTTAACTACTTTATGCAATGCATCATCCTATTCTTTGAGCTACTCTATAATTGTTCCTTCCATGAAGTGTTTTTGAACCTCATCCCATATAGCCAAAAATGGATCTCTTTGGACCTGGAAGTTTGTCTTGTTAGCTCGCATCCATTGCTTCAGTTGATTCTTGACATAATTAAGCTACTTGTGGAATATAAACATTGTTGTCCCATATTTTGGGTGGTCCTCTTATGACCACTATGAAATTTTATTTTGAAGTTCATATTTTTGTAACCAAAAGCTTTCAAATTTGAATGGTTTGTGATGTTCCACTGTCTTGATGCTCCCTTCCAACAAAATGAGAAAGTCATATAAAATTGGACCCTCCAAAATTTAAAATTTTATAATCCATTTTACAAATGCCTCATTTGAAAAAAAAAAATTATCTAACTTCACATTTCTCGTATGTTGCTCCCTCCTCTTATTAGTCCAAGTATAGTTGTTTCTAGGGCATTTAATATCCACCAAGTGTAATGCATGGACTTGGGAAATCATAAGTCGATCCCCTGGGTCTAAAATTGGCGTTCCCCTTCCTGATTTCTAGAGGATAAATTAGAATTAAAATCTCCAACAACAATCCAGTCTCACTCCTCCCTTGAGACTCTCTTGTTATGCACTAATTTCCATTGATGTATCTGACCATCTAGGTTTTGAGACCGATAAAAATTTATGATTAAAACCTACTCAACTATTACATTGTTCCTAAAATGCAATGTGAGGAAACCCCTACGAGTTATATGTTCTATTGTCATCCATTCAAGAGAGTTCCCAAAAATACTATCCCCTTGAGGCCCCTTGGGCATCCACTTCCATATGACCAACACCCCTCCAAAGTCTATTTAATGTTTTACACATAAGATCTAATGATATTTTTATCTCCTAGATAAGCAAAAAATATGGTTTACATTTTTCTCAAAGACTTCAAACAACAAATTGATGGGTTCTACTATTTAAAACCCTAACATTCCATGATTGTATAATCATCGGTTACCTTAAGAGTAGTAAAAATCTATTGGTCTCACTGATCCTCCAGTGATTAGTTTGTCTCCTTGACTTACTATCAATTCTTTATTTGATTTTCTACCCACTCCTTGAGAGATGATATTTTTTTATCTCTTTTCCACCTGAGATATCCTAGATTTGGCCTTTCTCCAGGGTTATGCATAGTGACGAATATTCATAAACTAGGTGAATATTAGGATTTCCAAAATTGGAAATTGGCAAATATGAGGACCCTTGACGTTGGTCCATTCACCTAAAATTTTCAGGACCAATGTTTTCTTAGGGTAAATTCACCATAATATATATCAAAACATAGGCATGTTTGTACTCACTGGAAATCTCTTTTTGATCCTGATCTAATGGCCATGTTTTTATGAAGTTATAAGTTGATTTAATAGGCCAAAATTTTCTCTTAATATGAACTTACTTTTTATAGCTTCAAATGCCCAAAATTTTGATGTGAAGATGATAGATTTTATTTACTTAGGATTCACCTTGATTTCGATTAGGATTTACCATTTTTTTACAAGTACATTTCGGGTCCAACCCCTTATGCATAATCCTGCCTTTCTCTATTTTTTTCTTCTCTACCCATGATGACATTCTTAATTATTTGTTGTTATTGGTTATGCACTATAAATACCCCTACAATCTTTGATTACGGTAACTCACTATACTCAATTACCTACTTTAGTATAGGAGGAGGTGAAAGAGAGGCT
Source organism: Wollemia nobilis (assembly GCA_028583015.1). Classification (NCBI taxonomy): domain Eukaryota; kingdom Viridiplantae; phylum Streptophyta; class Pinopsida; order Araucariales; family Araucariaceae; genus Wollemia; species Wollemia nobilis. The sequence goes on from JAQPPZ010016414.1 coordinate 2,116,735, forward strand.
TGAACATGGTTGTTATTGTTTTTATTATTCCCATCCACTCCTTCCATGAATTGTTCTTCTTCCTGGTCCACTAGTGTCTTGAAGATCTCATACCTATTGGAGGGCTTGAGTTGGGTTTGCTCTTTACCATATTTTTTCTTTTACCTTCTCCTTCTTTTGGGCTATTCAAAATCATATCCATGTGTTTCTTTTCCCTGAGAAATATTGGTTGTTTCTTTATTGATTGTTGACTTACCCTCCTTAGGAATATTTGACATTTCTATAGGAGCCTCTTTTTTTTTATTCATATTGTTGGGGTAGTATCGGGCCAAATATCCATATTTATGGTAAACTCTTCACCTATAGGGAAATGCCTCATAATCCAGTTGTTGAATCCAATATAGTCCTGCATTTTCGAGTTCAACCTCTATCAATAAATATTGGCTAACATCCATTTCCACACATAATCTAGTATAAATGGTTGTGTTTCCTTCCATTGTGTGTTTGGAAACACCCAAATGTCTTTCAAGGAAATTGCTGATAATTTCGAATCCCTGCTCACTCCAAAACTCCATTGGAAGTGCATACAAAAGGATCCAAACTGGGACAATAGTGGATTCAATTTGAGAATCAACTCCCACTCTACAGGGCTAAACAAATAATTCTATCGGACCATGATTCATCTTTTTTAATTTGAAATCCCTATTTATATCGGCAAGTGAAAAAAAATTAACAATAAAATATCCATTGCTAATAAACCACAAAGAATACTCACCAAGAGGCTCCTATTTTTTCTATACCCAAGAATGAAAAAAATTATGGTAGGATGAATACACATGAATTTAGAAATCAAATCATGATTGGTTCTATATAAAATTATTTCTTCTACCATCATTTGCTCAATGATAATATTTGGCCTTGATTGTCTATGGCAAACATCCATTAACTTGTTGACATGTTGATCTATTTTCAGCAGTCATAAAGTGATAGGGTACCACATCAGGCCCGATGGATCTCTCATAGCCATATGGTTCATGACTTTCCTTCCCTTTTGATCACATTGGAGCCCAATGCTCTTATAGTGGGGAGGAATGATAAGGAATGACACATAAAACTTTCTATTTTGTTGTATATGGATATAGTTTCTATTTTGTAATGTATAGTTGTTATGGATAAGATTTTGGATAATATTTTCTTATCCAATTGTATTAAACTCACTTATTTATAGGCCCTTCTTGCACAATAATAATCAGTTGGTTCTGGGGTCTTCAGTGTGTAAGCCTTCTAGTGGCTATTCCACATCATAAAGAGTATTTTTGTTGTAGTTTTTTGTGCTTCTTCAGTCTCTCATTGAGATTTATATTTTAATAAATTTGTAAAAGAACTATGTCTCTCTAAAAGAGGATATAAAGGTGTCCACATTGGGTCCTCATAGGGCAACAATATTTTCTTCAATTCCACAACAACCAGAAATATCTTTAGTTACCCAAATGATGCCCTAGTTTTCTCTTCCAGAGCTCCCCCCTAAAATGTTGTCCTATATTATATTTAAATTTGGTAAAATTAAAAATATTATAATGTACCTTTTATTTTAATAATTTTCATATTACATTTCAATAAATTATATTGAAAACAAGCATTAAAATTTAAAATGTCTTCACTTTTCTTGTTATCAGACTCATTGGGCCCATTACAGACTACTATCATGACTCGTGAAATTATAAGAGCCAAACACATGAATTACATTACATGAGTCTAGAATCAAATAATTGTGGTAACCCTATTATTTTCCAAAACTTTATTTTCAACATACTGCGATGCTCGATGCTTGCTTTATGTACAATTCAAGTATCTCATGTATAGTGGAATCTTGCAGGCTCCATGAGAAACCATGCTCCATTGACGTCAAGTCAAGTTTATTCTACTTTCGTAAGAAGGTGGAAAAAAAATCCATACCCCATTAGCGTAAATTTTGTTAGCTTATATTCCATACTTGTGTAAGAAAAATTTATAGCTTTACGTTCCATACTATATTTTTTATCTTTTTTTTATATTTGGAAAATGACTTGCCAACCTTGATCGGTTAAAATATGGTAGGGTGGCTCAACCATTATCTATCCAATAACATGTCAATGATGTGTTTTCTATGCAATGTCATGAACCTAACGACTGAAGTTATTTTCACACGACTTCATTTTCATACAAATGAAGTTCCCAAAGTTCCATTTTACTTGAATTCACTAAGTATGAACTATGTACTGCTCATTCTCTTATGGGCAATGGTAGGTTCCCTTGTCACATGGAATCCCTACAAAATTTTACAAGAAAATATGGGAAGTGATTGATAATGATTACTCAATGATGGTGGAGGAAAATTTTGACAAAGGTATGTTATCCTCAGTATTGAATCAATGGTTATTTAAATTGATCCCTAATAATAATAATAGGAAGAACATGATTGGAGCTTGGAGGCCCATTACTTTGCTCAATATCTCATACAAAATTTTGTCCAAGGTACTAGCTCTTAGACTAAAACCTATAGCAGCAAGAATTTTATGACAAGAGCAAATAGGGTTTGTTAAAGGAATATTTATATTAGACACCATATTTTTCGTATGGGAGACAATGGAGTGGGTACAAATAAGTAATCAAAAAGCATTATTTTTGAAGATATATTTTGATAAGGCCTATGATAGGGTTAATTGGAAATTTATTTTTAATATGTTGGAGTGGTTGTGATTCAATAAAGTAGTGGTTGAGAGTATCAAGTTGTTGTTATTGTGTACCTCGATAAAGGTAATGGTTAATGGTAAGCTTTAAAAATCTGTTACTTTGTTTAATTCAATTAGATAAGGCTTCCTTCTATCCCCCTATATTTTTGTGTTGATTGTTTATGCTTTGGGATATCTATTAGAAATGAGACTGGAGGTAGGGGATTTAAAATGCATCTTCATTCTAAGGGTTGCAATTATTAACAACCACTTTGTAAATGATTATTTTATTTTAGTGCACCTAGACAAATAGTCCATTGAAAATACTATATGCTCCCTTGATCATTTTTGTGGCATAAGGTGCCAAAATCAATGATTCTAAATCCGAATTTATGTTAGTTGGTGTTGATTTCTTACCAGAGGGTTTTTTCCTTGCATGGAAACATATTGCAGATGGTGATATTGTTAGATATATTGGAATACCATTTGGTAAGAGAGTCTCATTGGTTGATATGTGGAATTGATGCTTGGCTAAATTTGAAAAAAAAAATCAGGTATGGAAAAATACATTACTTTAATTTGCAAGTACGCTCATGGTGGTGGCAAAAATTATGTAGGCATGTTATATTTACTATTTTTCTTGTTGGTTGCCTAATACTTTGCAATATGTGAGGTTTTAGAAGATCATTTTATCATTTATGTGGTCCAACTTTTATGGTTCAAATAAATTGTTGCTTATAGCATGGGAATATTGCACCATTCCTAAAGAAGAGGGAGATTTGAAGCTCTTGGATATTCATAATCAGAGTAAGGTTCTAGCTGCTAAGTGGATTGTGAGGGCTTTGGAAGGGAATGAAGGGTGGAAACTTTTGTTATGATACAAAATTCAGAATTTTACTCATTGATGGTATTAAGAGCTCCTTCCATTTGGAGAACATAATTGGAAACCCTTGGAAGTTTAAAATAGTTGGTAGTATTCTTATTAAAAGAATTTAGGAGGCATGGAAGTTGGTTGCCCATGTGTTGTATTGTGAATTTCTTGATGACAGGAGAGGTTGGGTCCTTCCTTATAGGAAAATTTTGTTATGGAAAGAGAATGGGGAGTATGCTTCTGACAGACCAAGATTCCATTGTAAGTGGTTGGTAAAAAAAGAGGTTCGATGTTGGGTATATTTATGGAATGTTGACATTGGTGTTTTTTCCTCTTGGTCTAACTTGATTTTTAAGTACAAGTTGTGGTACTCTGGTAAATATGCTATCACCCATATTCACTCTCTTTTACCATATGATCAGCTTTAGAAACTGAATAGAGGACTTCCAGGACCTATCTAGAGATAATATTGGAGGTGGAAGTTTGGTTGTCCTATGCTACAGTTTAAATCTAATAACATATACGAGGCTTTGATGATTAAGACCCCTATAGATATTGTATTGAATCATAGATGGAATGTCAACTGCACCTACAAAAAATAGAAAAGATGATTATCTAAAATTTGGCATTTCAGAATGTCTGATTAACTTAAAGTTTTTGCTTGGTCATTAGCCTTCCAAGGCCTACCTTGCAAAGCTAGGATGGCAAAAATGAATTTCACTTTTGGTTGTTTTGTAGTTTATGGTAAAGAGGAAACAATAAAACATATTTTTTGGGATTTCTCTCGTGCCAAAGCAGTATGGAAAGGAATGGGTGGAATTATTATCCCTTTTTGAGGGGCACCTATGGTGGAGTATTGCACTTCTTGGAGATGTCAATGATTTTCCACATCATATGCTGGGGATATGGCAAGTGGTGAGGGTCTCTATTTTATTTTCTATGTGGAAGGACATGTGCTCTCTTATTTTTAGTGGAGGTTCCATTCTTGTTATTAGCACTATAAGTAAATTTGTGAGTTGTATTTCAGATCAGGTAAGAATGTTTGGAGTAGAACTATTTAAATATTTGAAAGGAATTTATAATTTATGCAAGTCATAATGTTTACTAACGTTGTATAAAATTGCATAATTTTATTGTACTTTGGTTTTTCATTTATGAATTTATAAGAATTATTTTTTCCAAAAAATAATTATAATAGATATTCGTTAGGAATTTGAATATAGTCAAAAGTTCACAGGATGCCTGCCTTAAGTAACTAGAATAAGTTTACATTAGACGATAGGTTGGATGGTAGGAGTCAAGTGTTTGTTACTTTTTTGCTCTAATTAAATGTTATGGATGGTGGGCTCTTGTTTATTTGGATTTACTCAACAACTTAAAGTTTATAAAGACAATATCTAATGATATTATTAAATAATTTAAATAAAAATAATAATTTTTTTTATTTGGTTAGTGTGAGAAACCCCTATGACCAACACATAAGGTTGAGTAGTCTCCTCTCAACCATGACCCCTCGCTTATCAATAGGGAATTTAACACACCACACACCCACCCCTCACATGCTCACCCACGTTGTGGTTTGAACCTGGGACCTACCAAAGAAGAGCCAAAGCCCGAACCATTGCGCTCCCCAGGACATTTAAATAATAATAATAATTTATAGTAAACAATATATATATAAAGTGTTATGTTTTAAAATATTTATCATTTTATTTTATATTAACTTAATTACATTAAATAATATTGTTTTTTTATAGTCAATATTAAGCTTTTATATCAAAACGTTACTTATATATCTTAACCACTAAACCATAATATATTTACACAAATTTAGTTTTCATGTGAACATGTCACTTATATGTCTTAGTGTGAAGCTGAATAATTGTAAACGAATGCAAATACGAATACAAAAATGAAGGAAATAATATTAATTGCCACTTTAGAAAGGCTAAGTCCTTCGCCACTAAGGAGGTCTAAGTCCTTCACCACTAAGGAGGACTAATTCCTTGTGATTACACAAATAATATTCAAAGTGAAATATGATTAATTGTAAATCAAACTAATACTATTAATAATTATTAAATGAATAAATGGATGACAATTGGAAATATAGTTGGCTTGGCTATATTGGTGTTGTACCATGGCTCCCCTCCTTGGAAAAATTTGTCCTCAAAGATGGAAATTACTCAAAAATACTTTCTATTTCCCATGTAGCATCTTCTATTGGTAGGTCCTACCATTTGATTAGAAATTCTTTGATGTGGCAAGATCGAAGATGTCATGATCTACTTTGTAATATTACTTCTGGTTGAAGATAGATACGTCATTCATCAAGTACTGGAAGCTCTGACTAAGAGTGTACTCTTTGTCCTATCACCTTTTTGAGACATGAGACATGAAAGACTAGATGTATACGGTATGAGGAAAGAACCTCTAGCTGATATGCAAATTTACCTATGTGACACACTATCTTGTAAGGACCATAAAATATTGGAGTCAACTTATGACTATTCTTGATCTTCAATGACATTTTTTTGTAAGGTTGCAAACATAAGAAAACCATATTTTCTATATTGAATTATCATTTTGAATAGTGTGAGTCTTGGTGTTACTTCATACAATTTTGTACTTGGATCAAATTATCTTTGAAACTATTAAGCATTGTATGTCGATGTTGGAACCAATCATCTACTTGAGCTACTTTGGAAGATCTTGGAACATAATCTGCTATTGCTGGTGGTTTTACCCCATAAAATGCTTCAAATGGGGACATATTGATGGAGTAATGGTATGAAGTATTGTACCACCATTCTTCTAATAAAATCCATTGGCTCCATTGATACTACTTATCTTGAATAAGGCATCATAGATAAGTACCCAAACATATGTTAACAATTTTTGTTTGGCCATTAGTTTGAGGATGGTATGTAGAGGACATATTTAATTTGGTACCACTAATATGGAACACTTCTTTCCAAAAATTGCTAGTAAATATGTGATCATGATCACTTACAATATTTTTGGGCATTCCATGTAACTTGAAAATGGAGTCCATAAATACCTTGGCTACTTTACTTGCTGAATATGGGTGTTGTAGAGCATTGAAGTGAGCATACTTGGAGAGACGATCCACTATGACAAAAATCACTGCATTACCTTCTAATTTGGGAAGACATTCAATAAAATCCATTGATATGTGTTTCCATTGGTGTTTAGGAATTGGTAATGGTTGAATAAGTCCTAGAGATTTGACTTTTTCACCCTTATTACGTTGGCATACTTCACATTATGCAACAAACTTCTTGACATCATTTTTAAATCCTTTCCAATAAAAGGATTGTTTTACCCATATATATCTTCAAAAATACTAAGGGCACTACTGATGGAGAAGCATGGATTTAATAATGGAACTTTATGTAATGTAAATGCGATCTTTCTTTTTTAACACCTTGTCATTATACAAAAAATGAGGATGCTTGGATGATCCTAGAATCAAATATTGAATAATTTGAGCAGTTTTAGTGTTCACCAACCATTCTTCTTGGAGCTAAGAAACCCAATGAGAACAAGGACCCAAAATGGCATTGATGGAAACTTCATATTCATATTTATGAGATAATGCATATTCTACAATATTTTCTTTGCCTTTCTTATACTCGATAACGAAATCATACTCGATAACGAAATCATATCCCAATAAATTTTTCATCCACTTCTTTTTCACTGGATAGGAAAAGCGTTGTTCTAGAAAAATATTAAGACTACTATGATATATTTTTATAATAAAACAACTTCTAATTAAGTAGTATCTCCATTTCTCAATTGCAGGTAAAATAGCCAACATTTCTTTCTCATATGTAGATCTACCCAAATTTTTACGTGAAAGTTGCTTGTTTTCGAATGCCAAGGGATGATCATCTTACATTAATAACCCCAATACCTGTTCCAGAAGAATCACATTCAATAACAAATTTTTTGTGAAAATCTAAAATTGCCAAAACTGGAGGAGTGCACATGGCTTTCTTGATTTCCATGAATGCCTAAGTAGCCACATCCGACCAGTGAAAGGCATCCTTTTTTGTGAGAGTGGTGAGAGGTGCTGCAGTTTTACTATAATTGCAAATAAACTTGTGATTGTAACTTGTAAGGCCCAAAAAACCATGAAGTTTCTTTATGGTTTTAGGTAAGGGCTAGTCCTGAATATCTTTAATTTTATTAGGATCCTCTTTAATTCATTCATGATAAATGATATGACCCAAATATTAAAATTTTTGAACACTAGAAGAACACTTGGAGAATTTGACGAAAAGTTTCTCCTTATGTAAAACATGAAGAACTTTCCCCACGTGCATCAAATGAACCTTCCATGATTTACTATATATTAAAATATCATTGAAGAAAACTAAGATAAATTTGTGAAGGAATGGATGAAATACATGGTTCATGAGACTTTGGAAGGTGGAGGGGGCATTGGTGAGACCAAAAGGTATGGCTAAGAACTCATAATGACATTCATGAGTATGAAAGGTAGTTTTAGGAATGTCTTCATCTCTTACTTTGATTTGATGAAAACCTAAACATAGATACAATTTTGTGAAGTGCAATTCATCTAATACATCATCTATGATAGGGATAGGGAAATTTTCTTTGATGGTGATTTTTTTAAGAGACTGAAGTTCAGGTAACATATGCCAAGATTTATCTTTACGATGGGACAACACTACTGGTGATGAATAAGAACTGGTGCTATGATGAATAACTCCATATTATAATAGTTCTTGGATAATATTTTCAATTTCTATTTTTTGAGGTTGAGGGTATTGATAAGGATGTACATTAGGTGGAAGACTTCCAAGAATAATATGTATGGCATGGTCATGAGATCGCTTGGGAGGGATCCCTTTTGGTTCCTTGAAAACTTCATCATAGTTAGCCATAATATCTTGAAGATCCTTTGAGGAAATTTTTGTTGTATCTTGTGCTTGTACTTCCATGTAGTTGATTTGAGCTATGAATCCATAACCTCCTTTCCTTAGTATTTTTCCATGCTATGATAACTCACTACCTGTGATGGTGGAGTTTGAATTCCTTGGAGTCAAATAGTATTTTCATTTTCTTTCCATTCCACAAATAATTTTTGAAAATTGAAACTAACAATGTTGAGTTATTCTAGCCATTCAACACCCAAAATAACATTGAAACTTCCAAAACTCAACGAATAGAGTTCCTCACCATGTGTAACTTCCCATTTGTATTGATACTGAAGAGGTTCTACCAATACATTGAGCATTTCCTCCAATTGCAACTAAAACTTAAAAATTATCTTGGTTGGAACAATTAATGTGCAAATTCAATGATTTCGCAGTCTTGATGTCGATAAAATTATGAGTACTACCTGAATCAATCAACATAATTATTTTTTTGTGCCTAATAAATCCTGGTACCTTAATTGTATGGTGAGTTGTTAAGCCCATGAGAGCATGCACCAATATAGCCATAGTATCCTCTTCTATTATTGTTTCATTATTATCTATTTGTTCTTTAGCTATGGGTAATTCTGGCTAATTTACATCCTCTACTTCATATTCTTCATCCTTATTATCATATTTTATTTGAAATTTTTGTCTTGGTACACATGTTTGATCTCTTGGATGATGATTGCGACATTTATAGCAAAATTATCTTGATGGTTTTTTATTTTTGTGGAAGGAATTGTTGCAATATTGAGGACATGTATTAGAGTCTCATCTAGAAGATGTCCAATTTCGAAACTTCTCTTCAGAAAGTTTAGCAATCCTTATAGTTTCATCCAAAGTGTATGGATCATGTCAGTCCACTTCGAGTTGAATATTTTTTGAAACCATGTTGAAAGGTAGAAACCACTACTAAAGTATCTATCGCTTATGTTTAAGCGAGAAGACTTGTGAACTCTAAAACATAATCTTGGATAGACCCAGTTTGTTTGAGGCCCAATAGGCGAACAATGTAGGAAGAAGAACTACCTTCATCAAATATCTTGAGAAAAAGATATCTAAATTTGGGCCATAATATGGGATAATTATGTTGACGTTGTTGGCAAGAGAACCATTGGTAAGCTTCTATACACAATTTGGAAGAGGCGTAATAAAAATTGTCAGCTTCAGGAATATGATATAAGTGTAGGATACCCTACATTTTAGCTAACCAACAATGTGGATCCACACCCTCAAAAGTGGAAATATCAGTACGTGGAACATTAACACCTATAGGACATATTGCATATTGATAAAATTCATCTGTATCTAGATATGCATTATCATTTTGTCTATGGTAATTATTTGGGGAAGGAGGAGCTTCTTGGTTTTGTTTATTTACTATTCGTCCAAGCATTATTGACATGTTCATATTAGTCATTATTTGAGTCAAACATGCTTGTAATTTTTGCTTTCCTGTATTAGCAATTACTATTTCCTCATGTGTGATATTTTCTTGGAATGAGTTGGAAGAGTTGGAAGGAGCCATGGGGTTAATAACTGGGTGGTTGGGGTTAAAACTATTAATACATAAAGGAAAACTACGTTGTGTACCTTTATTTCATGGAGGTCATCTTGATGTGTTCTTGAACCCTTCGTTTGGTTTCTTAGTATGATGTAATCTCCTATTTGTTCCTCTATTCCATTCATTTGGAGTGATTTGATCACTCACGCACTTTGAATTATGAAACTTTTTGCAAAAAATTGATCAAGATTGACCCAATTTTTGGTTGTTTCCATTGACTATAATTTCTTTCAACTTTCCCAAAGGATATAATTTCTTTCAAATTCCCCAATGGCTATAATTTATTTCAACTTCTATAATTTTGTGCTTTCCCAATAGCTATAATTTGGCATGAGTGCTCCACATTTATTCTTTAATTATGAAGATGTTGCAAGACAAACTTTAGACTGTACCAATGGCTAAAATATGACCCCTTGGTAATAACTAGACACTACATCAGAATAGACCTTTAGGACAACATACAACATGTCAGAATATTGGACACTGACTCGATACGACGTCAGTGCTTTAGACACGATGTGATGACTAGACCAAACTATGGATGATCAGACCTTGTATAAGATGTGAAGACTAGACATAACATTAGCACTTGGACATAAAACATGATACCTATGATAGGCAATGCAACAACCTATGGATGTGGACCAGACACTACATAAAAACCTTGGATAAGATGCTAGAAGATATGTGGACCTTACAATCAAAGTAGAGCTTTTAGGATATGATAACTAGATATACAACACGGATGATACACATGAGAAACATGAAACAAATTTCTAAGATGTACGATTCAAGATAAATGCCATGAGCATGCTCATGATGTACTTAATGCACTTTGGTGCTTAAAAATAATTTATTTATTATTGGTACTACCTATGTGGGACAATACATCCTGAATGAAAAAAAAAAATTGACTAGCCTTTGTTCGTTTTCTAAAAAAAATTCTTCTGACTTACGCAATACGTCTTGTGGCCAAGGAAAGATCCAGATTGTCGAACTTAGGTAGTGCAATATTGTAGGAAGTGATTAAAAATTTCTTCTTTAGTCGTTAGTGACTTCAAAATGTGTTCGTGGACCTTTGGTAAGTGTATATCAGATATGTTATAGTAATATTCCATTCTTTGGGATATTTACCCTTTTACTCCACTAGGTAAAATAAGCTAGTATATTGCATTACACTAGTGTAGTAGATTATTACTTTTACTTTGTACTAATTACCATGCAGATATTTATTGTTTTAAAATATCTAATGGTAGATAGGTTAATTCCTAAATATATGAGGTTATCAAATCCTAACCTAACTCTACTTCTCCTACAACACGTTTTTTACCGTGGGTTAAGGAGATTAAGTTAGTATTACTATTTTGTTTCCTATTTAAACATTAGTCCTATGCTAATGTTTGGTTAATGAATTATTTGGTTTTCGCTCAATTGTGTTAATCATTTTACCACATTGGAATCAGAGCCAGAGGGAGCAAGAGGGAGAAAGAGCATCGGGATACCTTCGTTCCATTGGAGAAGGCGAAGGCACACCTTCATTTCGTTGGAGAAGGCGAAGGCAATCACTGGTGACTTTAATTATTTTTTTTCCATTCCTATAGTTTGATCCTTTGTTTTGATTAATCAAATTACTAGAAGGTAGAGGAGGTGGGATATTACCAATTTTTTGGGCCACCTCACCCCACCTCAACATGCATTGAGTCCTGCAGGACAGGGTCAAGGGAGGGCCCGCAGGAACTTGACTGACTAGGTCCAACTCCCTGGCCAGTCCCAGGGCTCAAGGGACTACCTGCAGGTCATCTCGTAGGCCCACATATCTAAAAACAAGTGGCTGTTAGACCTGTCAATGCCACCCCAATCAAAGGGTAGGTGCATCCTCCCTAGCACCTATAATCGGTGATGCCAACAGGAGGGCAGGTGCGCCCTCCCAGGCGGCCGACCCCTCCACAAGGGCTGGAGCACCCTTGGGATACCGTCAACCGATAGGACATAGCCTACATCGATAATCAAAAAGTGATGGCATGTACACCCTCATTATTTGGCACCTAGACTACCGACCACTTGACAGCCTAACAAAGGTTGACATCCTGTCAAGACTACCACCTGAACCCTAACAGCTAACTAATGTTGACTCTGAGGTCGCACAGATCCCAGAGGTGACATGGTGATTGATCAAAGAGGGTAGGAGTGCCCTTTACCAACACTAACATGTACTCATACCGCACTCTGATATGTGGACCAACCTGGATGACAACAACACAAAACACATGAATGACACGTGGCAGACAAGCCACGTATCACCCGACTAGACAAGACACATGGTGGACAACCACGCATCACCCAACCATACCAGGACATGATATGTGGCAGATTGACAGCTGTGCCATGTGACAATGACAAAAAGGAGGACGGGGAGGACTAACTGCCCATAGGCAGTCAACCAAGTAAGGGCTTCAAAGCCCTTTTATGCCCCACAATACTCCCCACATGGGCGATGTGGGATAAATCCCACATTTTTTTTTCTCGCCCATAAGAGGGAAGAAGGAAAAATAATTTTATTCCCTTCCCTTCACGTTGGGCCCTCCAGCCCGACCGGTTGGTCGGGTCGGGCTAAGGCCATAGGCGGGGATTCGTAGGATAGACTCCCACCATGTATTAAAAGGAATTTCATTTTCCTTAATACCGCGCCAAGAGGCGCATATTTTTTAGAGGTAAATTCGTTTTTCTTTTGTGTTTTTTTAATTATTTTTTTAAGTATATTTTTAATAATTTAATATTTCTTAGCTTAAAATCATTTTTTTTATAGTAAAGTGATTTTTACAAGAATTTTTTTTTAATTAATTAAATTTTTCTTAAAGTAATTAAATTAATGCACTAAATATTGAAAGGATCTATTCTTTTTTGCAACTTTCAAATTCAAAGGTGCTTGTGTTTTCTCACAAAATGGAGATATGAGACATAGCAAGAGCACATTTTTTGTTGCAAATTAGAAAACTCTTCTCAAACCTTGTTAATTAAGCATACAAAAGAGAGGATCAAACTTGAATTCTTTCTTGCAAATTGGAAAACAAGGAAACTTAAAAACTTGCAAAACATCAATATTGAAAGTGTGCATTTGTTTTCTCAAAAGGGGGATGTAAGACATAAAATTGCACATATTTTTTTTGCAAACTTGAGAAGAACTTGAAACCTTGGGTCCATCAAAACCAAGTCGTTTGTCGACTGGTCTGGAAGCCTTTCAAAAGTGGGTCGTGTGTCGACTTATCTTGAAAGGAGTGCTATTTTTTAAATTTGCAAAACAAAGGGGGGAAAACAAGAAATTGTATTTCTTTTGCAAATTTGTAACACAAAAGTGAGGAGCACTTTAAAACAAATCAAAACTTGTTTATTTTGCAAAATCAGAAAAGAAAGGCAATTGTTTATTGTCATATTATTTGCAAAATTGTAAAACTAGGAGGAGACATAAAATATCAATTTTTTGCACAACACAAATCCACATTTTGTTGCAAAAATTAAAAGGTGCATTTTCGATTTTACTCGAAACCTTCAGTGGCAACTTAGGTGCATTTTTGGTTGCATCCGACACTTAAGTGATAAGAATTTTTAGGGCATTCTTATTTGATTATTGCATTATTTCTTTTTGCAATTATAAGTCATAGAATCAAGAACACACTAAACCCCAAAATTTCACAAATTTGTGTAAATCCTTGCACAGATTTAAAGCCAAAATTAATTGATATTCTCTCCTAAATCAAAACCCCTAATTCACTCTTATTTTGTTTGGCTTAATTTCCTCAAACTGATCATTCCTCTTCAATAGGATTTTAAGGTAGGTGTCATTAAATATTTGTTTGAGTGAATTATATTATGGTATTCTTTTAGGGTAATCAAAATAAAGAACAAGTTTTTTGAAAATAAGGAACCTTAAAAAGTTGCAATCCTTTGCACTAAGGGGGGATAATTCCTTTCTTCCTTCAAAACACAGATTTTTGACAAGATGGAAATAAAACCTGTAAAGGCAATCATAAAAGTAGAAGTCATCAAAATTATACCTTTTCTTTTAAATTTCATAATAGCAACCATGCTTGAAGTACTTGCAATAAGGAAGGATGATTTGGTGAACTTTTTGATAAAATTGCCTAGAAAGCATAGTTTTGCACAACTTGTAAAAATGACAACCAAGACACCATTCAGTGTTGGTTCAAAAACAAGCAAAACAAGAAAGACAAAGGCACAACACAAAAGCAAAACAAAGGCAATATTTCTAGTGAAGTGTCTAGCTCTGATTCTAATTCTGGTTCAAAAAAAGCACACAGAGTGCTTATTGCTAAGATAATATTGAAGAGGGAAAACACATTTGTTACCTTGGGCAAAGCACCATTTCCTCTTTCTCCTCTTTTAGGCTTCATAAATAGCATAAGTTTTTGTTTGAAGTACTTGTAATAAAGGGGTGTTTGTACCTCTTTTAGGATTCATAAATAGAAAACTCTCATTGTTTGAAGTTCTTGTAACAAAAGGAGGGACTTTTCTGGTGTAAAATTGCCTAGGAGGCAATATTTGTAAAATCCTTCACAAAGCTTCTTAAGTTGCACATATTTTGCAATTAAGGGGGATATACTTTCTTTTCTTCACAATTTTTTGTAAAAAGAGAAGAATACTTATAAGGGTGCATTTTTGGTAGCAACCGACACCTTAGTCATACTTCTTTCAAAAATTAATTACATGTTTTGCAACAAGAAGGGGAGAACTTATAAGGGTGCATTTTCGGCAGCGACCAACACCTTAGCTACCTTATCTTTTACAAACTCATATTGTAAATGAATGAACCTCGTCTGAAGTGATCTATTCTACTATACCTAGTGATTGCAGCATCTGGTTACGCATGCAATTCAATTGGATGATGAGATTACTATAAGGACATTCATTGATGTGAAGACAAAGTGAGGAATGACCCACTTTTTGCTTAGAAACAGCCAGAGTACTATGACAGAACAAGAACCAGTAGATCGACATATTTTTCAATGTATTGGGAAAGTTATATACATTACCCAAATAATGTAATAAGGGGGAATGTTAGAGTAATATTCCATTCTTTGGGATATTTACCCTTTTACTCCACTAGGTAAAATAAGCTAGTATATTGCATTACACTAGTTTAGTAGATTATTACATTTACTTTGTACTAATTACCATGTAGATATTTACTGTTTTAAAATATCTAATGGTAGATAGGTTAATTCCTAAATATCTTAGGTTATCAAATCCTAACCTAACTCTACTTCATTGGCTAATAAAAAAAGCCCCTGTAAAGTTCAAAAAGGAAAGCAACCATCCTTAAAGGCGATCCTTAGAGCAGGGATAATCCTAAACACAATTAAACAATGAAAGTACTTTCCTTTAATATTTTAGGGATGGGAAACTATGCAAAAAAAATTCCTCTATGTAGGTTGGTAGAAATTCATAATACAAAGCTTTTTCTAATTCAAGAGACGAAAGATTTAGCCATGAAAGTGATGGAAGATCTCAGTAAATTACTTAAACGATGGGATTTTTTGGCCCTTGATGTTGTAGGATCTTTAGGAGGAGTGGTCATAGGGTGGAAGGAAAATTATTATAGACTAACCAAATTTGTATTGCTTGAATCAGGAACAGGGATTGAATTCTTTTCAGTGGAGCTCTGAGAAATAGTGATAGTGGTGAACATTTATGGTCCTTATAAAGATAGGATGTTGAAATGGGATAATATTATGAATCAAAAGTTATTACAACCTAATAATTTAATTATAGGAGGTGATTTACATTTAACTCTCTCAAGGAGTGAAGTGTGGGATTTTGCTGCTAGAACTGATCCACTAACTAATTACTTCATATAAAAGTTTGAATCCAAGGAGCTAGTATAATTGGTGCCTATAAAATCTATCCCAAATTGGAGAAACATGATGAGATGAGTTGATAGAATTAAAAATATACTGTAAATATTCTTAGTAGCGCAAATTTTGGTAAATGGAACTTATAGATTGAAGTCATGGAGTGAAATTGGAGGAGACTCTAATCACTCCCCTATTATGCTTCTTATAACAAAAGAGGAGAAAAATCCACTTGTCCTTTTAAATTCAATTATGAGTGGCTAAAAGAGGATAGTTTTATAACTCTAGTCAAATCAAAATCGATGGATTTTTATCCTAATTTGAGAGAATCTACTAGTATTGAATTTGGAAAAAATATAAAATGGGTTAAGATAGTAGTGGTTTAGTGGGTCCAACAAAAAATAATGGATGAGAAAAAGTGTTTCTAATAGATGACTTTTAAAAATAAATGGATGAGGATGAGGAAATAAGACTTAAGTATGAATATTTAGAATAAGATAATAGTAGATTATTGGCATAGAGAGAAGCATGATGGAGGCTCAAAAGTACAACATTATGGATTGTAAGTGGGGATGATACCACTAAATGTTTTCATAGCTTTTCAAATCATAGTAAACAACAAAATACAATTTGGGATCTACAAGGATAATATGGAAGTAAAGTCTCCTTTAAAGGAATAACAGACATGGATGTAAGGCATTTTGGTCAACTATACAAGGATCCTAGTCAAGTTAATATAGCTAAAATAGTTGAAATAGATTATCTCTTTCCTATATTTGTAGATGATAAATCCAATGGTTACTTGATTAAAGAAGTCTCAAAGAAGTATCTCAAATTTGTTTTAACCTTCTTTGATTAAGATAAGAGTTTAGGACCTGACTAATGGATCGTGGAATTCTTTCTCGAGATCTATGACATTTTGGAGTCTAACCTACTCAAGGTTGTAGAGGACTCTAGGCTAAAAGGAAGGTTAAATTTAATCTTCAACTCTACCTTCATTTTACTTATTCCATAAAATGATAATCCTTATTCCTTTGATGATTTTAGGCGCATTTATTTGTGTAACTATGTGTTTAAAATCATAGCAAAAATAATTGCATCAAAAATTAAAAGGTTCTTCTTTACTTCTATATCTATTAAGCAATTTGTTTTCCTACATGGTAGACAATTGGTGCTACTTAATAAAGTCTTCATACCATAAAATCAAAAAAATTACCAGCAATGGTGATGAATTTAGATCTCTCCAAGGATTATGATAGAGTAAATTAGTTATATTTAAGAATGATAATTTACTCATACTAGGTTATGTATGTATATGGTGAATTAGATTATGGGATATCTTTGTTCCATTTCTTTTGTAGTTTTGGTTAATGGGTCAACCTCTGAATTCTTCAAATTTTCTTAGGGGATTAGTCAAGGTTACCTCTTATCACCATTGTTATTTCCTTTACTAGATGAGGGATTAAGTAGGTGTATTATAGAAGCCAATAGGGAATGAGAAGTAATAATATTTTGAATAGGTAGAGCAGTGGAAGTCACCCATAAAATTTTGGTAGATGATGTTCTCCTTTTCACAAATGGAATAGTAAGAGCTATAGAGAAGTTAAAACAATATTTAGATATTTTTTATATGGCAACATATATGTATATTAATTCACTTAAGTTAAGTATCTCTTTTAACTATGTGGGTCAAAATAAAACTAGAATAAGAGGTCAACTTTTTTCCTTTAATAGATTTGATTTTCAAGAGGGGTTTACATATCTAGGGTTATTTTTAAAAGCCAGTGACTACATTAAACAAGACTAAAATTGGTTGATAAATAATATGAAAGGAATAATTAATATATGGTGCAACAAATGGATCTCTTTAGGTGGTATATTGGATTTGGTAAAGTCTATGTTGGAGGCAATACCAATATTTTGGCAATCTTTGGCTCATATACCAAAAGGAGTTTTAGAAAAAATAGGCAATTAAGCTATAGGTTCTTATAGATAATGAAAATGTAAAAGTAAGGTATTCCCTTGGTTAAATGGAAATCCTTAGCTAAGCCAAAGGAAAATGGAGGATGTGGATTGAAGAATATTTTCCTATTTAGTAAGGCTCTAATAGCAAAGTGTGTTTGGAAGATAATATGAAAGGAAGAATTATGGAATAAAATCATACCTGAAAAGTATTTAGAGACAATCATAGTTGAGGAGTGGATAAGGGCCCCAATGAAGTAAACCCATAATGTTTCAATCTATTGGAAGGTAATGCTTCAAGCCTTTTATATTGTATGTGATTGGATTACCTAAAAAATAGGGATGGTTCAAGGATAAGACTAGGATTAGACCTTTTGATTGGTTATGGTGATATGCACATACTACCAAATAATGTAATTCAAACCCTAAGAGCTCAAGGGATTGGAAATATCACCCAAGTAGTTGACCCTAAATCTTCTACATACTAGAGTTAGGGATAGAAGGAAGCAACGATGTTAGGACTTCAAGGCCATGAGGAACACCAATGGGAAGAGTATGTAGGGAGACTTAAATCTGGACATATCAAGTTGTTAGAGGAAACTAATCAATTTTTTTAGACAAAGAATAGCTATAGGGGATTACACTCCAAATTTTGGGTACAAGACTCTATTGGAAGATAGCAATGATAATCCAAGATTATGGTGGAAGACACTCTTGAATTAGAAATCCTTGTTGAAGATAAGATTTTTCCTATGGCTTTCCATGAAAATAAGGTTCTAACATGGGTGGTATTATAGAAGAAGAATTTGAATGGTCCAGGAAGGTGTCATTTATGTAAGTCAAACAATGCTTTGGAGAGAGATTGTAGTACAGTTAAATATTCCTATAAGATGGTAAGAATATTCCCTAGGAAAGTGCTTAAAATATTATTTTTTTAAATAAAGGGGTAAAATTTTATTGATAAAAGGTTTGGATTACAGAGTATAGCTAAGCCCCCAACCAGGACTCAAATAAGTAACAAAATGGGCTAAAACCACCAGACAAGGTTGAAACCTAAAGAAGACAAGAAAAAATCACATTAAGTCTGAAAATCCTTGTGGATCAACTCCCTAATATGTTGAGAGTACCTATATGGGAGACTCCCCCAGTTATCAATAATCCAAGGATCTGATAAATCATAAGCCCTTTTAACCAGGTAATCAGCAACCCCATTCCATTATATTGGAATGTGCACAAAGGATATAAATTCAAACTCTTCAATCATTTTGAGAATCTGAATAGCCACAAAGGCCAACTACCATTTAAAATCCTCCACCCTTTTGTTGTTTAAAATATTAATCAAAATTTGAGAGTCAGACTCGCAGATAATCCTACATCGTCTAAGATAAAATTCCCTTTGCAAGGCCTCAAGAATATTAAAAGCTTCCACAAAATTGTTGGAGTGAACACCTTTATAAATGGAAAAGAAAAAATTGACCACACCAGCAGAATCTCTCCCAACATCGATAATTCTAGAATGTCTAGGATTGCCCTTGGATGACCCATTAGTATTAACTTTTAGAACTCCTCTAGGGGGGGCCTCCACCTACCATCTCTCCTAACCTTTTTTCTAAGCTGAGGAACCTTGATAGGGCTAGAAGAGTTAAATCAACCAACCACAAAGAGACCAAGGGCATGTTGTACCTTCTCCTCCCTAGAGTCAAAAATAGGGTCCACATAACATTTGTTATGGATAGTTTCTTGAACAATACACAGGATCCTTTTCCAGATCCATTGAAAAACCAAATAACTAACCTAAAATATGTGATGGTTTCCTTAAATCCAAATCTGCCATATGATGCAATAAGGCCCCAAATTCCAAGCCACCTAGAGGAAGGGGGCCTTGGTTGAAGGTCTGCCCGAACTACTCCAAAACTCCACTAGGGAGAGCACATGAAAACAATTATGGTTCCAGGCACTCCACCAACGATGTCAAATGTATCTGGCAAGGGAGCATTGGAAAAATAAATGAGAAGAGTCATCCTCATTCTTACCATAAAGGACACACAAAGAGGGACCCTGAAATCCCTTCTTCCTCAAGTTATCCCAAGTGAGTACGAGCTACCAGCCAAAGAAATAAGTTACATTTTAGCCAAGAAAATTTGTTCCACACCTTTTTCCACCATGTGATAGGGATACTTCCAAACTTTTGCTTATCAAGAACTTGATAACAATAGGCTACATAGTAGGTTCCCTTGGGATCAGGGTTCCAATCTAGAATGTCTTTACCCTTAAAAAAAGAATAGGGTCTCCCCACAAGAACAAGAGAATGCACATATCTATCCTTGGCCAATCCCCCTAGGGCCATTACTACAGATCTTTCCACCTGTACATCTCTAAATTTCAAAAATACTAGATTTTTTTAAAGTCCTCCACATGATACCACCCCGCTTCCAAGAAAAAAATGCTTAGGGAATGTAACCTGGGATATTGAATTAATATAGGAGGGTGGCCATCCCAAGAATCCTCCTATAAAAGAGCATATGATCCCTGATTTCAAATCCAGAATAAACACTTGTTAATTAAATTAGCTCCTCTTTTTAGAGTGTCCCAGATAACTAAACCTTTCCCAACCAAGATGACTCTAAGGATCTCAACCTCATAAATACCTCTCAAGTATTTACAATATAATATTTTATCTCAAATATAATATTGAGAGGTACACCATCTCCAAAAAAAAATTGCAACCAAATCCTGCCTAGAAAGAGCCGATTGTCACAATCCAAGGCCTTCCTCTTGAACTGGCCTACAAATAGAATCCCACATAACCAAAATCGATTTATATTGATCAAGTTTTCCATACTACAAAAATTATTTTGACAAAGAATCCATTTCCTTGATGAAACGAGAGGGAGTTGTTTGCACAAAACACCTATAAATCGGTAAAGCTTGAACAACATATTTTAAAAGCAACATTGTACCTATAGAGGATAGCCATATGATGGTCCACTGATTAGAGGATGAGATGAAATCGAAATACCAAGATAAATGAAGGGGGAGTCCCAACCTAGAATCTTAGAGTGCGAGCAATCCTGACTTAAATAAGTGGATGGGTATTGAAGAAGAAAATAGAATACTTATCCTCATTAATAAACTGATCAGAAGAACCGAGATATATGTCAAGAGACCGTCTAATATTGCTAGCTTCCATTATAGTGGCAACTCTCAGCAAAACAATATCATCAACAAATTGAAGGTGGGAAAGAGGTAGTAAACTACTATCCCACTTCCACCCCTAAATGAGACCATGTCTAACCTGATACTTGAGCAATATTACCAACCCTTCCACCATAATTATAAACAAATATGGAGATAAAATATTTCCTTGAATCAATCACCTTAAGGCCTCAACCAGCTCTAAAAACTTATTATTAAAAATAACTGAGAACAAGAAAGAAGAAACACAACTCATGACCCATATAATCCATTCCTCCTTAAAGCCAAAAGTAGTAATAAATTTTTTAAGAAAGGACCATCTGACCCGATCATAGTCTTTGGGCATGTCCAACTTAATGAACATAGTTTTCTCCTTAGAAGTTTCCATCGAGAGAATAGCTTATATTGCAATAAAAACCCCATCCAGGATTTGTTAGCCAACAACAAACCCACCTCCTAATAGATGATTTTTCTCAACCATATCTTCAACCTCTTAGCAATAATTTTTATGATGATATTATACACAATATTGTAGAGATCAATAGGCCTGATCATATCTAGGGAATTCACTCCCTCTTTTTTGGGAATAAGCACCACAAAGGTAGCATTTAGGGCCCTTAGCATCTGTTTATTCTTTTGGGACTCATTGACCACCTCCATAAGATCAAATTTGATTAACTCCCAAAAATCTTGATAAAACTCAATCAAGAATCCATCTAGGCCTAGGTATTTTCCTTTTTTCATCTTGAATAAAACATTTTCCAACTCCATAATGGAAATTGGACCCATCAAGTGCTCATTCATATCTCTAGAAATAATCGAGGGAATACAATTGAGAATAATATTTTTATCCTCATCATCTGAGAGGGAGTCCTTGAAGAGAGAGGAAAAATACCTCCTAGTCTCTTCTGAAATATCCTTGAAAGAAGAGAGCAAGACACCTTGATAATTCATAAGAGAGGTAATCAAGTTACCATTATGGTGAGCCTTAACTGAGTTATAAAATAATGGTGTGTTTCTATCCCCTTCTGAAGCCAATCTACTCAAGCATTTTTTTTCCAAAAAAATCTTCCCTAAATTCTCATTTAGCAAGGTCTTTCACAGCCTCACATTCCTCAACGAGAAGGTCCTCTGTGAGTCCTTGATCTCTAGTCTTCCTTGAATATTCCTCCACCCTCCTAAGAGCCTCCAACTTAGCCAAGGAAATATTCCCAAAATTTAGTCTATTTCATCTCTTCAATTTATGCTCAATAAATTGTATTCGCTTCATAAATGAATACATAGCGGTACCATGAGGAGGTTTGCCATTGGTCCATCATCGTTACATGAAATAATGAAGCTTAGGATCCCGAAGCCACATAAGTTGAAACATAAAGGAAGAATTTTTATTTATCCCTAACTATAGAGCAGAGAGTTTGATAGGCCAATGATCAAATCCCCTACCCTCCAAAATCATAGAACTAGCTCTTATATTATTACCAATCAAAAAACTAGAGATCAAAAACCTATCCATTCTCTCTAATATGGAATCTTCCCCACGTATTCTATTGTGCCAGGTAAATATCCCACTATCCAGCTTGATGTCAACCAAATTTAGGGCATGGATATGAGCATTGAAGATAGAAGAAAAAGACTCGAGATGATCAACCCTGCCATGCTTCTCCTCTTGACAAGTGATAGAGTTTAAGTCTCCATAAGGGGAGCCATACTTCTCACAAATCCAATGTGCTCCCACAAATTCACTTTACCATTATAATCAACACGAGCATACATATTTGTTAGTAGGTTGGTTTGACCAGATTTATTATCATGCCCGATCATCAAAATAGACCATATGCTAGAAATCTAAGTAAGAGGAGATATCTTAACCGGATCCCATAAACAAGCAATGCCACTAGCATATCCACATGCACCAATACACTGGCATTGACCCCTTCTCCACAAATTGGGAGTAATATTGAACATACTATCAGTATCCAATTTAGTCTCTTGAATAAACACCACATTCAAAGAATGAACATGAACCAAATCACAAATAGCTTTTTATCTGGGAATGTTGTTTAACCCCATTACATTCCATGGAAGGATAATAATTTTGGGGGTTAGAAAAATGGGATTCCAATGTTCTCACCAAGCCTGACTCCACCAAAGTCTCCCCCATTAACTTAATTTTATCTTGGTCTTTCTTTTGACCCACTTTCATATTCTTATCCGAAGCACTTTTTTTAATTGTTTTTTGCTACAATCCCAACACTGTAGGATTTTTATAGTCCAAGGATGACTACGTCAGTGTCTGAGTAGGAGAGGGCTTAATTAAATCCATGCCACTTTCCAAAATAGTTTCCCTTCCAATGCTAGAGCAACCCATATCATCTGTAATCAGAACTAATGCCCTATGTTCTTCATTTAAACCCCCTAGATATGATTCCTTAGGTTCCACCTCAAGAAGAGGCATATAATTCAGCCATGTTATAACTGCATCAGGTAGCGATGTTTTAGGTATCTCCATGCACTGATCACGATCATCTAGTATTTCAAAATGGTTGAGTAGAGCATCTAGTTGGCTATCCTTAAGGTATATTTTTTCCCTTCTTCATTTATTTCATGGTTTTACCAAAATAAAGCCTTCCTTATCTCGATCCCCTTCCTTTATAAAGGCTTTTATTTTATCCAAATTTTGTGCAAACCGAGAGGGCCCAAGATTTGAAGCCACAGTCAGGATAAACTTAGGGAATTTTCTTTGCAAGTGGTCGTATTCATGGTATATCTTGGCAAAAAAATGGAAGAGATTCATATTCAAGTTGTTGAACCCATGTAGTCGATCCAAATTATATTTCAACAGAATCTGGAATAAGATTGTTTAAATCAATTTCAACACAAATACGGGAAACAAATATTACCTTTTTATTCATCATCTATTGTGATGATCCAACCGGCTTCCCAAGAAGAAGGGTAATCATATGCAAGATGTCATTTCTCTAGTATTCCAATGGGAGCCACAAAATCCGAACCCACACTGGCACCCACGATGGCCGATCCTCTGACAGGTTAAAATCCACATGCCAGGGTTTAATAAAGAGTCCTGCTTGGTTAAAAAATAGGGACCCCCTTCAAATGCTTTTTTTCTATCCACAAGACAAGATAAAACCACAATAAAATAGTTAATCACACTCAATATCACCTCCATGTCACCTTCAGGGTTCCAAGTCTTCTTAACCCAAGCCTCCACAAAGGGAAGAGAAATTTGAATGCCCATAATTTTACCAATAAGTGCATGTTTGGTTAAATACTCCACATATTTCACCATCGAGTCTAGTTGAACCACTAGAACCAGATTGGCTTCACATCATTTCAAACATTTATTGTTATTTAATAAGTGATTCCCGATATGCAATGGAAAATATTGTTCCTTCCAATATTTTTTAGATAAAAAAACATTGCTAGCATGCACGCTATATGACGGGCCCGATGTCATCACAACATTCCTCCAATTGTTCAAACCTCCTCCAGAAACTACTACCATCCCCACAAAGCAATTTTTACTCAACAAATCCTAGTAGAGCATTTTTTCCTCATCAAACCCTAGTAGAGAAATTTTTCTGTATTGATTTGAAAATAAGTCTTACAAATTTTTTATAACTCTCCCATTGTTTGTGTCCTGGGAAGTATGGTTAACTAGGAATGTAATAATGTTTTAGGATCAAGAGAAACCTACTTAGCAGGTCTCCTTCCAAATCATTGGAAGTTTCAATAACTATAAGGTTTCAACAATAACAATGTTAAACAGATAAATCATCCCTCCAAATATTGATAAATTATGGGCTTAGGGCTCTTTTTAGAGGGCTAGATAGGGGGTTCCTAGAGTTTGTAGAGTAGGAATATTACTATGTATTTATAACTCTCATTATTATAAATTCAAGGTTGGATTGGGAGAAGGTTCTAATAATTATGTTGAAATTATGGCCCTCAAATTATTGGTTTAGTTGGTAGAATCAAAAGGAATACAAAAAATTCAAATTTATAGAGACTCACAGGTGGTAATAAATTGGATGCTTGTAATAAACTAGATGTTTGTTGTTTTGAGGTACTTCAAATTGTTCAAAGTACATTCTTAGTACAAGAATTCAATGAGGGTAATGAATTGCAGCTAGTCCAAATCTCTATCTAGGGGGATTAATACACTCTAGTTAAACCAAACACAAATAAAACTACTTTTCAAACATCTTAGAAGTTAGTGATTTAAAGCATACTATTTGATAACTTAGGAATGTGCCTAAGGATAGAATTTAGCATGATAGAGATAGGTAGTTATGATAAATATAAGTCACAATAATGTATATATATATATATATATATATATATATATATATATATATATATATATATATATATAAAAGTCACAATGAAAATTTTGAAGAAATACCGAAGAAGCATCCGAAAAATGTAATTTCATATTTATTTAATATAAATTATATTTTTTTTTAAGAAAAAAATTATAAATAATAATTAAATAGTTTAATATAAATTATAATCTAGTTTATAATATTAATTTTTTTTATTATTTTTTTTTTATTAATGAACACCCACCCACCCCTTCACACACACTCACCCACACCAAGATTAATATTAAAATTTATATTATTGTAAATTAAAAAAATAATATAATGAACATATTAAATTTTAAATATTCATCATCTATAATAAAATGTAAATTAAAAAATAATAATATGTAAAAAAAATTAATTATATAGCTAGAAATTATAAGTTCTCATATTTAAAATAATTAAGAACCTATTATTTTTATTTTTATTATAATTATAAATATAATATTAATATTACATTTTAAAAAATAATTATAAATATTTTATATCAAGTCAAGTTAAAAATATTAAGATGTAGGGTTGGAGTCATGTGCATTGCTAGAGTGATCATGGTATTAGTTGGAGTTTTGGTCCGCTCCTCCACGGGTTACTTTTCCTCCTGCTTCTTGCTGATTTTGCTCCATTGCTGCCTTCAATTCTACTCCCTTGGTTTCTTTGATTAACACTATTACTCCCTCTTGGATTGTGGATCCACCTGCTGCAGACAATTCTTATGGTTTAGACATTTTTGGACCAAAGAATTATCCTCCTACAGGCGTATCTCTTTATGCTTAATTATATTGTTTTTCACCTTTTTAACGGCTGATTTTGTATTTGACCTCCACCTAATATTCTACTTTCTTTTATCTATATAAGATTGTGATCTCTCAAACACTTTTTATTGTAACCTTTTATTCAAAAAAAAAATATATTAACCTTTTCTTTTAATAATCTTCCTCTTACATTACACTAAATCAGGTTGAAAACAAACCATTAAAATTTTAAAAGTCTCAACTTTTCTTGTTATCAGATTCTACAGCCAAAATAAGTTTCATACTCGTTGGGCCCATTGCAGACTACTGCCATGACTCGTGAAAACATAAGAGCCAAAAACGTGAATTACTTTACATCGTTCTGGAATCAAATAATTGTGGCAACCCTATTCTTTTCCAAAAACGTCATTTTCGACATACTTTTACTCTTCACCGCTGGGCCCCTTCCTCTTCGAACCGTCCAGCTCCTAGCTTTTAATTCCAAGAGGCGAAAGAGCTCTGCATACGTAATTAAATTAAAACATAATAATTGAAATATGTAAAACTTTTAATTATACAGTTAGAAATTATAAGCTCACATATTCAAAAATAATAAAAAATATATTATTTTAATTTAAATTTTGGTTTTAATTATAAATTCACATATTTAAAAATAATAAAAATATATATATTATTTTAATTTAAATGTTAATTATTATAAGGTGAATTTTTTAAATAATTATAAACATCTTATGTATAATTAAATTAATTTTTTTATTAAATAGGAAGAAGTTAAATTAAAAATATTAACATGTAACTTTTATTTTAATAATTTTCCTCTTACATTACACTAAATCAGATTGAAAACAAGCACTAAAATTTTAAAAGTCTCAACTTTTCTTGTTATCAGATTTAAAAAGTCTCAACTTTTCTTGTTATCAGATTCTACAGCCAAAATATGTTTCATATTCGTTGGGCCCATTGCAGACTACTGCCATGACTTCTGAGAACATAAGAGCCAAACACGTGAATTACATGAAATGAGTCTGGAATCAAATAATTGTGGCAACCCTATTATTTTCCAAAAGCGTCATTTTCGACATACGGACGATGCTCTCGATGCTTGATGCTTGCTTTAGGTACAATTCAAGTGTCTCATCTATAGTGGAAAAACCATGCTCCATTGACGTCAAGTCAAGTTTATTCCACGTCTGTAAGAAGGTGGACATAACAATCGACGCCCCATTGACGTAATGTTTGTTAGCCTATATTGACAGTTTATATTCCACACGACTTTATTTTTAATCCGTGTTTGATTATTGGCAAAGGACTTGCCGACATTGATCGGTCACAATGTGGTAGTGTGGTTCAACCTTTATCCGTCAAGTTACGGGTAAGTGTCAACGACGTGTCTTCTACGCTATGTCATCTCCCTAACGACTAGAGTTTTTTTCGCACGATTTCATTTTAAAATTATTATAATAGATGTCAGTTAGGTCTTTGAATATGGTCAAAAGTAGACGGTATGTGGCAACCGGATTGGATTTATATTAAAGGATAGGTTGGATGGTAGTAATAATGTTTGTTGGTTTGCTACTTCAATTTAATGTTATGGAAGGTAGGGTCATGTTTACTTGACTTGACTTCATTTATATATCTTAACCGCTAAACTATAATCTATTAAAATAATATATTTTTATTATTTTTTAATTGGAATTAACGAGTATATTAAATAAAAGAGGTTACAATAGAAAAAGAGCTTGAGAGATCATAGTTTGGGGTCCAATGTTATCTATACGATCAAAACCTTAAATAGGGCACCAAAACCAAAGTTCGAAAATAATCAGAGAAACTAGAATACGAGGCCAAAGGCCAAATACAAAATCAGCCTTTAAAAAGGTGAACAAAAAACATAACTAAGTACAAGGAGCTTCTTTCGAAGGAGAAGAAGGATCATTCTTTGGCCCAAAATAGTATAAACCATGAGGATTGTCTACAGGTGAATCGAAAAATCAAGAGTTATTAAGAGCAACAATGTTCATAAAAGGAACCATAATACCCCATCTAGGGGGAGTAGAATTGATCAAAGTTGAAGGCGGCAATGGAACAGAACAGGAAGGAGAATGAGGAGAATTAGTCATTCGAGGATATGGGTCAGGGCTTCAACCAATACCATGATTAGTTGAGTGATGCATAGGACTCCAACCATGTTGCAAAAAGTGTTAATGCAAACGATGTTTACTGTGAGATCTGGGAGGAGACTGAGCCCTACTGTGAGCACTGGTAGAATGACCTGAGGCTAGAGAATGTCACCCCCTCGACCTGCTACACCAGGCCGAGAAGAAATTGAAGGAACTTGAGGCAGAGGGATATTAGGCGAAACCTTGCTAATAGTGCACAAAGCCTCATGCTAATACTTAATAAGATCCATCAAATGTGCCAACTCATGCACCACCTTGGAAGCCTGTGAATGGATCTAAATGGTAACAACAAAAAGCACCATAATATTTTTATTTATAGAAAACTATAAAGAAATTAAATCTCCATAATAGATAACAACATTCCTAGCTTTCCATAGCTGAAATAAAATAATCACATGAAAGAAATTCCATAGAGCAACAATATAAGCAGGCCAACAACTATTATCACCAAAAAAAATCATCTACCATTTGAAGAACTTGGGATAAAAAGGTTTAAACAATGAGTGAATCCAAGCCTAGGCAGACTGAGCATAAGGAAAAAACCAAAATAGATGCTTTATTGTTTCAAAACGACCATAAGCAGGGCACTTAGGATTAGGAAGATCAACCCTATTAAGCTTCTCTTCCATACAAAGACCTTGATAAATAAAAAACTAGAGAAAAAGGTGATCTTAGGTTCAAGATTAGAATACTAGATACAGTTCAAATAAGCAATCCAGAGTTATGCATAAATTGGCTCTATTTAGGATTTTTAAAATTTTGAAAAGGCTAATTTTGGATCCTTTCACTAGGGCCCATTTGCCCAAAATTTATGGAGTGGAATATTTTTTAGGGTAAATTCGCTCGCCATTGATAATCATGAACCTAACTTTATTTTAATTCTCCGACCTCAAATTACATATGATTTTGATTTTCCTACCCAATTCGCCTTCAAATTATAAATGATTTTATATTTACCACCCAAATCGCCTTCAAATTATAAATGATTTTTATTTTTTCCTCTCAAATCGCCTCATATACTACCCGTATATATACTGTACTAGGTACTGATAAACATACATCAAAAATAATCTAACTCGAAAATAGCTCTAAAACAACGAAAAACTTGAGAAGGTTGCAGAGGAGTGTTTGTCGAAATAAACCGATCGGTTGTGGAGTGTCGATCGGTGCAATACGATCAATTGTAGAGTCGTGTCTATCGGCATAATTCGATCTGTTGCAGAGCTGTGTCTATCAGCGTAAGTTGATCAGTTGTAGAGTCGTGTCTATCGGTATAAGCCAATCGGTCATAGATCCATGTCTATCGGTATAAGTTGATCGATTGTAGAGTCATGTCTGTCGGCATAATCCAATAAGTTGTAGAGTTATGTCTATCGACATAAGCCTATCGATTATAGGGACTATCAATCGAGATTTGTCTATCGGTTGTAGAAGTTTTGATCGCATTAGTCAGTTAGATGCAGAACCGTGTTGATCGACATTAGTCATGCCTACAACCAATCATCATATATGTAATCGATCATCATACCTGCAACCTATCATCATGCCTATAGTTGCTCGTCATGCCTGCAACCGATCGGTATTCCTGCAGTCAATCGTCATACCTGCAACCAATCATCATGCTTGCAGCCTATCATCATGCCTATAGCCGATTTGCATACCTGTAGCCACTTGTCATGTCTGCAACTGATCAACATTCCTACAGTCGATTGTTATACCTCTAGTCGATCGACATACCTACAGCCGCTCGTCATGCCTGCAGTCGATCGACATACCTGCAGTCGATCGTCATGCCTACAGCTGCTCGTCATGCCTACAGTCGATTGTCATTCCTACAGTCGATCGATATTCCTGTACTCGATCATCATGCCTACAGCCGATCGTCATGCTATCGATCGACATGTCGACCTAAAGTATTTCATATCGGCTTAAAGCTTTTAAGTATGTCATACACTTTTTAGATTTTGCAAACCGATATTCATAGCCCCCAACATAGAAAAATTTGCCATGGTTTAAATTTTTTTGGAGACAAATTAATGAAATTCGCCATGGTTTGAATTTTTTTGGAAACAAATAAATGCAATTTGCTATGTATACTTCTACAAATATCATTGGGATTCCAAGACAATTTGCCTTGATTTTATAAATAGATTTCGGGATTGAACCCTTATCCATAACCCTGAAGCAATCCAAATATAGGAGGTAAAGTGAGTCTTCCATCTCTCATTAATGTTATAAATACCATAGGAAAAATTGCTAAGAAGCTTATAAAGCAAGGAAGAAGAGTAGTTCTTGAAAGAAGTATCTACATTCCAACACCAATCCCTCCACCAAGAACTTGGGAGCTGAAGGCTGAGCTTATGCAACATGAAATTAGGCATAAGCTCCTAGATATTAATAATAGAAGGAAGATCCATGTTTTGAAGATTAAACTTATGCTTCAGTTTAGTCCAAGGAATCCAATCTTGAGAATGCACTAAATATTTAATAGAGTAAATGCCTTTGTGAAATAACCTCAAAGATTTAACCCCTAGCATATCAGCAAGAAGAATAAAAAATTTAGACAAAATAGGAGACCACAAGATATTATGAGAATTGACTGAAAGACCATTACGAAAATCATCATCAATCTAGTGAATATAAGGTTTCACCACCTCAAAATCCTACCAAATACTTTTAACAACAAATAAACATTGAATCTTAACTCGAGTAGAAGTAATGATAAGAGTGTGAAGGCCAATATTAGCCTAAGCTTTACGCCCATAAGGTAACTGAAGAGATACAATGACGAATTAAAACCTTCCATGCTTTAGGGCCTTAAATAGCTTTAATCACCCACTTAGCACACAAAGAACTGCTTTGCTTATAGATGTCAATGGCATCCATCCTGCCCTTATGAGTAGGCATGCAACAAATATCCCAAGAAACCTGATGAAAACCACACAAGTTATTCTCCTTGGCCCAAATAAAATGCCTAAGTATTATGCCCAACTTATTATAATAATTATTAGAAGGGGCCCAACAAGAGGAATAGTAAACTTGGGTGGTAGCAATAATCTTAGTGCAAACTTGAAATTTACTAGCAAGAGAAAGGGGACGTGCAACCCAACAAGAAATCTTCTTTTCAATTCAATCAATAACATATTGCTAAAGTTCAAAGGGCAATAAATAAAAAGCAAAAGGAATTCCTAAGAACTTAAAATGCTCTCCCCTCTGAAGCCAATGCCACAAGAAAAGTCTAAGCCAAGCAGGAACAACAGAAGAAACAAAGAAAAAAGAAAAAGACTTAGACCATTGAATGTTGGAATTAGAGGCCTTACAGAAAGTGTCCAAACAAGCCAAAGTAGTTGAAACAAAAACCTCATCCTCATTAATAATGAGAAAAGAATCATCTGCAAAATTCCCATTAATAAATTGAGTGGACATATCAGGTAAAATAATACCTTTGATCAACCCCTTATATGCTTGACTAGCAATATGATAACCAAAAGCTTAAGTCACAAGGATGTAAAGCGATGCGGCCAAAGGATAGACCTAGAGAATAAAATGAAACAAACCAAAATCCTCTAGCTTATTTGCATTAATAGTAATATAGGTCGAAGCATCAACAAACAACATATTGAAAACCTTAATAAAAGGGCCCAAACCCGAGAGCTTTGAGCATAGTAAGAATAACAGGTCACTCAATACAATCATATATTTTCTCAAAATTTATATTAAGGAAAAATGGATTTTGACCAAAGACATGTTTCATTATCAACCTTCCCTGATAGCAATAATATTATCCAAGATATTACACCCTTTAATGAACCTGTTTGCTTGGATATGATAATCACAAGAATAATATTTTGAATATAAAGAGCTAAAACCTTGGCCAAGATCATATAAAAAATCAAAATTATGCATAGTGGCAAATATTCACAAATAGGGTAAATATTAATATTTTTGAAATTAGAATTTAGCAAATTTGGGGACCCTAGACGTCGGTCCATTTGTCCAAAAATTTTGGGACCAAATTCTTTTTAGGGTCCATTTGCCCTGCTATAATTCTTATTTCACATTCTCACCTAGCATTCGCCTTCAAATTAAAAAAAAAAAAAATCATTTATCCTGCCAGATTTACCTCTTATACCCTCATTATATATAGTTAACATGAGAGTGATACTCTTACATTTAAAACACTAATTCTCCTCTATAGCGAGTGATACACAACAGGCAATAGAAAATAGGTGAGAAAATAGGTAGAAAATAAAAATCAAGCAATAGATAGAAGGCAGCTAACACCAGTGACAGACAATAGGCAACTGCAACAAATGATAATCAAAATATAATCGTAGCAGGTGACCGCAGCAGGAAACATACATAGGTTATTCTTTTTATCTTTTGTTTAGATTTGTTACAAATGTCTAGTCTTTCTGTTAGTCACCATATGTCTATATTTTTGTCTATCTCCATATGTCAAGCACCATATGTCTTTTTGTATATCTCTATATGTGAAGCACCATATGTTTATCTCCATATGTCAGACACCATATGTTAAGTATCATATGTTAGGCGTCATATGTCATCCATCATATGTCAAGCACCATATGTCTGACACCATATGTTAGGTGTCATATGTCTACCATCATATGGCATCCATCATAGGTCAGGTGCCATATGACATCTGCCATATTTCAGGTACCATATGTCATCGGCCATATGTCAATCATCATTTATCATCTACCATATGTCAATCACCATATGTCATCCTCCATATGTTAGACACTATATGTCAAGCACCATATATCATCTTCCATATGTCATTCGCCATATTCCAGACACCATATGTATGTTGATATATGTCATCTGCCATATGTCAGGTGCTATATGTATGCTACCATATGTCATCCGCAATATGTCAAGCATCATATGTTAGGTGACATATGTCATTCACCATATGTTAGGCACCATATATTAGTCACCATATGTCATCCACCATACGTCAGACACCATATGTCAGACACCATATGTTAGGCGTCATATGCCAGGCACCATATGCCAACCACATATGCCATCCGCCATATATCAGGTGACATATGTTAGGTGGCATATGAAAACCACATATGTCATCCACCATATATCATTTGTCATATGCCATCCACCATACGTCAAGCACCATATGTTTGTTGTCATATGTTAGGCTCCATATGACAATCGCCATATGTCAGTCATCATATATCAATCGTCATATGTCAGTCATCAAACATCATTAGTCATATGTCGATTTTCATATGTCATCTACCATATGTCAATCATCATATGTCATCCGCCATATGTCCAACGCCATATATCATACGTATGTCATCCGGCATATGTCAGGCGCCATATGTATGCCTCCATATGTCATTTGACATATGTTAGGTGTCATATGTCAGGTTCCATATATCATCTTGTTTTCTTGATGAGTATTTTTTTTTTTTACAAGTAATTTTCATTTTTTAAACATCATCTTCGTATTCATCTTCGGTTTACATAGGTAAATGTCACTTGACAATGGAAACAAAGGAAAACCAACCCAATAATACAAGTACTACATCAAAAAATTGAACCCAAACTGTAAACATAATCAAAAATATATATATAAATACAAAAAATCAAATAAAAGGGATATAAACAAAGATTGTGAAAAATAAACAATTCTTAAGGGGTATGGTAAATATATATTTTTAAAAATATTAAAAAGATTTTGTAACCTAATGTGAAACATTCAAAAAAATGTGTACGGCACTGAAAATAAATGATCAGTTATTAAAAAAACTAAAAAAAATCGGTTTCTCCAATTTACCTTCACTACAACCCAGTCTGGACATAGTTCTAAAGAAAGGACTCAAGTCACAATGGAACTCAGCCCACGATGTGAGGATTGCGAGTCAAGGAAGCAATATTGTTTTTTAACGACACTTCGACTTTCATTCATTGCAACACCAAGGGTAAGAGAGTCAATTTGAGTTTCTTCAGGTTAATACTACATATCAATGAAAATGTTTTAAAGATTATGAATTGGAAAGTGTTGATATTTAGATTATATATAGTCGAATCTTCGTATCATTTTCAATCAATTTTTTTCGCGTGGATGATATTTAGATTATATAAGGTCGAATCTTCGTATCATTTTCAATCAATTTTTTTCGCATGCGGAGTGGGTTTGGAACTTTTAATTGCATATCTATAAAATACAAGTTTTTGTGAGTTTTTTTAAGGCCACATGGACTAGATGATGCATCTGTGGTCGCGCCAAGGCATCCGCGTTACAGTGGCCGCATTATGGCAGTCGTGGGAGATTGCACCAATGGTGGTCATGACTGCCGCCATTCCATGAACCTGCAAGTATTTGCAGTCACCGATGGATGGAAACGTCTTTGAAGACCTTGCCCCAATATGAACGGAATGAATGAATGTACAGTATTGCTTCGACTTAACTGATCTAAATAATCAACAATGCTTCAACCTAACTAATCTAAATAATCAACAATGAAAACAATGCACCGATATCTCTAGTTGCTGGCTTGCTCGATATAAGACGATAAGATCAGGACAGGAAGGGGATTGACTATAATTTTATTTGCCCATTTTACAACACCCGTGTTTTACACGTAATTTGACAAGTAGCAACCTGAAATTAATTTATTGAACGTGCTCTGTTTTACCGGGTTACTAAAAGACGCTCCTGAAGAATGATAAAAAATAAAAATATTTTTCTAAAAGCGTGGGTCATTGACAAAAGGTAGTCGTGTAACAGATTGTATCACATTTCCAATGGTATGTTGTTTGAAACAACCATACCATATTAACGAAGGTTTGCAAAAATGTCCATGGAGATCAACCGCGGGATTTTTCTATAATTTTTAATGTTCATACACTTAGAAACGATATGTTGGAATTAAAAAGTTTTTGGGCTTGAAGGTACGATGTTAAGTGGGAATGTGTTGGTTTCAATAATATTATTTGTTAAAGAAGGATTTAATTAATTATGTGGATAAGTTTTATCCTATGTTTTTTTGGGCTTGAAGATACGATGTTAAGTGGGAATTTTTTATATGATATGTCGAGGAATTGCATAAACTATCTTAAAATGGTTAAAATATTTAATTTAATAATATTTTATAATATTATCTAGATGTTTAATTTAGATGTATTTTCATTTATTAGACTTTCTGCTATACAATTTCATATAATGTTTTTTATGATTTATTAATTAAAATAATAGTCAAGAATAGTTTTTGCTGGAAAGACATCATTCGAAGCAACTTACCACTAGGTCCCCAGGGTCTTTTGAATATAGAGCAGTATCATTTTGTTTATGGGTTTTTAAACTGTTTATATTTTTAATTTTTTTTAGTTATCTAAAAAATTTAGGTCTTATTTGTAAGTTGATAGAACAAGTATTTTTATATATGTTGATAAAAATTTATTGAATCAATAAAACCATACAAGAAATA
The DNA here is from genome assembly GCA_028583015.1 of Wollemia nobilis. NCBI lineage: Eukaryota > Viridiplantae > Streptophyta > Pinopsida > Araucariales > Araucariaceae > Wollemia > Wollemia nobilis. The sequence goes on from JAQPPZ010016414.1 coordinate 2,152,652, forward strand.
GAAAATCCCAAAATAATAACCTTTACAAGGGTTGTAACCCTTATATGGACCAGAAGAAAGAGACTCCCAAAACCACCAAGCATCCGACTAAAAGACATCGAACAAACAACAACCTCAACCACGCATATTCGTAGCAAGCAAATTAGCAAGATGACGAGAACAATCCAATGAGAGCTAATCCCATTCACTAACATTCTAGTCTTCCTAAAACTTAGTAGCCCATTTTGCCAAGCAATCAGCCACACTATTCCATTCTTTGATAATATGAACAAAGGAAATAAACTCCATATGCCAACAAATTTGAATGATCTACCGAGCCACTAACACCAACTACCAATGAACATTAGAAAGATTGTGAGTCTTCAAAAAATTAAGAATAATCTAAGAGTCCAACTCACATATTATCTTTTGCCATCCCAGAGCATAACCATTTGCCAAAGCAAAACGAATAGCAAGGGCATCCATATAATTATTAGTTTTCTTCCCCTTATAATAGGAGAAAATTAAAAGAGTTGCACCACTACTATCTCTTCCAACACCACGAATACATGCATACCCAGGATTCTCTCTGGAAGAGCCATTAGTATTAATCTTAAACACCCCCCAAGGCGGAGTATGTCATATGCCATCTCTCTATACTTTTTTATTGAGGCCTCTCCTCCCAACCGATAAAGAAGGACGAGGACCATTCTCCACTAAACCTAGGTCTTGCATCATCAAAATATTAGACTACTCTAAAGGAAGACTTATTTAACATTTAGAAGAAACATTTTCTTGGATCATACCAATAATCCTCTACCAAATCTTATAAAAAGTTAACTTTCTACCTTGAAAAATTCTTTGATTTCTTTCAAGACAAATCTGCCATATAATACATGAGGGCCCAATACTCCATGCAACTCAAAGAAATAAAGTCTTAGTAGGAGGTCTTCCTAAACTCCTTTGAATCATGCTAGAAAAGAGCCTTTGAGCCTTTGAGACAAATCTGAAATAATCCTTGCTTAAAAAGAGTAGCCCCCTTCTTAAGGGTGTTCAAGATCAAAGAGTGTTTACCAAACAAACTATATCTAGGTATATTAGAGCCCTCAACCCCATTAAGATACTTAAAGGAATTAATTTTAGCCCAAGCATGGTCTTGAGAAATGTACCATATCCAAAAAGCTTTGCTATTAATGCCTGACCAGAAAAAGAAGTCAAACGAAGACCCAAACCACCGTCCTATTTCCATTTTGAAGATTCCAAATTTCCAGACCATAAAAATCTTCTTGATAGAGATTCAAGCTCATGAATAAAACTAACAGGAGCGACCTAAATCATGCAAAAATAAATACATGAATCTTGAACCACCGACTTAGGAAGCAGCACTCTACTAGAAAAATAAAGTCATTTAACAGTCCAATGAGAGACTTTAGCACAAAATTTATCCAAAATATTATTCTAAATACCACGAGGTAGAGGGCCCACAAAAAGAGAAATTTCTAAATAAGTAAAAGGAAGAAATCCAATCTAAAATCAAAGTATCTAAGAAATTATGACTTGTATAAGAGGATTAGTATTAAAAAAGAAGATGGAGGATTTCCCCTCGTTTATCTTCTGCCCCAAAGCAGCCAAATAAATATCCAAATATTTTATATATTTAGTTTCTTCCCTAATAGAGGCAAGACCCATCATAGTAGTATCATCCACAAATTGAATATGAGAATATGCAAGTAAACTATTACCCCACCTCCAACCATGAATCAACCCCTGACTAACATACAATTTTATAAGTCTACCCAAACCCTCAGCCATAATAATAAACAAATAAGGAGATAAAGGATCCCCTTGACGGAGACTTCTTGAAGCCTAAAATAAAGGAGAAGGCTCACCATTGATAAGAAAAAATATGATGGAGACATAGTAAAACTCATCACCCAACTATCCTAGTTGGATTCGAAATCAAAAGCAAGGAGAATTTTACTTAAGAAAGACCATTTAACCCTATCCTAATTCTTATCTATATTCAATTTTATAAACATATCCTTTTCTTTAAAAATTCCCATAGAATGAATGGTCTTAGCAGTAATAGCCACACCATCAAGAATTTTTCTACCCGTCATATAACCTCCCTGTTCATCAGAAATAACCTTACTGAGCCAAGGCTTAGGTCTCTCAACAATAACCTTGGAGATAATTTTGTACACCACATTACATAGTGCAATAGGTTTGAAAATATCCAAATAATTGGCTCCTTTCCACTTAGGAATAAGCACCAAGAAGGTAGAATTCATAGCTCTCAATATTTTTTTAGTTCTTAAAGACTCATGCACAACAGATAAAAGATCCAGTTTGACAATCTCCTTGAATTCTTGGAAAAATTCTACAGGAAAACCATCAAGCCCTGGGGCTTTCCCTTTCCTCGTCTGGAAAATAATACTCTCCAACTCTTCGATTGAAACAAGTCTCATGGGCAACTCATTCATATCAATAGTGACAACTGAAGAAATACAATACAAAATACTATTTTCTTCATAAACCACCAAGGGAGAATCCTTAGAATACAAAGAGGAAAAAAAACCTTACAACCTCCCTTGAAATATCCTGAGCAGCAATCAACTGGACCCAAAGAGAAGAAATAAAAGAAGAAATCACATTACCATACATTCTATCTTTAACCGAATTGAAAAAGAAAGTAGTATTTTTGTCTCCTTCCTGCAATCAATCAATCTGAGCCTTCTGTTTCCAATAAATTTCCTCCCTCAATTTCCACTCAGCTAACTCCTTGAGAGCATCATATTCCTCTTTAATATTTTTTTTTTGTGAGGTCATAATCCCTAATATGTCTTGTAATAGCATCTAAATTCTCTTGAGCAACTAACTTAGCCCCAAAAATATTACCAAAAATCTACTTATTCCACCTCTTAAGCTGATATTTCACATACTAGAGACTCTTAACAAAAGGGAACATAGCAGTTCTATGAGCAGGCCTACCATGTAACCACAAAAATCTCATTAAATCATGCAGATAAAGCTCTCGAAGCCACATTAACTTATAAAATAATATAATAAATATATTTTTCTCTTATTATTAGTACAAAAACAATTTATAGGTTACAACACAAGTAATATTTCTTTTATACAATGAAAAAACATTTTAAGTATGCAAAGTTTTAGTAAAATTATTGATTTAATTATGGTTTTTTTAATAAAAACTCATTTAATAATACAATACTGAATAGAGAAAGCATTTAAATCTAGATTTCTATTTTTTTCAAAATAAATCATTATAACCTTTTTTATTATAATAAAATAAATTTAGGATTTATGTTAATATTACATTAAATAAAATCAAAATATTAAAATATGAATTTGTAGTGTTTTTACAATACTTTGTAAAGTTTCAAACGAAGTCTCAATATTAGGATCCTGGTAGTCTCAGTTGAACCATTTCAGATGTACATGTTAGTCGTATCATGTTAGCCACACCATGTCAACCATACATTGTCTGCCTCGGTCTGTATGCTGTCACATGTCTTATGTTTGTTGTCAAATTTGCAAAAAAAAATATTTTTTTGGGAAAAATAAAAAAATTTACCAACATAATATATGAGTTTAGACATAACTAACCTTTATTTCAAAACTGATTCATCCTATTTTTATAAATGTATTTTGCGTACGACCCCTTACACATAACCCTATAAGAAACATTAATTAGAGTAATAGGTCTCCAACTAGTGATAAGCTCAAGAATATGCACTTTAGGAATGAACTTAATGTTTCCATGAATGATAATACTACCTAAAGAGTTATTGTCTAATGCTTCATTATAGACATTGAGTAGATCAAGCCTAGTAAACTTCAAGTGGCTTTATAAAACTCATAGGGAAAGTCATCAAGACTAGGGGGCGTATCGTTCGACATAGCCATAAGAGCATTATGAAGCTTAGTAAGCGAAAGAGAAGCCTCACATAGATTCCTATTACAACTAGATAACTTATCAGGAACAACATCAAGACATTACTAGAATGCCATATGATATTCCAGAGAATCCTATTGTACATGAAATATAAGCTTATAATGATCTACAAAGCCCAATGCAATATTAGGAAGAGAAGTCAACCTATCATGATAGATTTGAATAGCCTTGATCTAGATTCTGACCTGCCTAGAATGAAGAGACTTAAAAAAGTCTTTGGATGGGAGATCACCCACCCTCATCCAATGCAAACAAGCTCGAAGTTGATGCTCCTTAGCTTCATGTCTTTTATGGAGCATAAGCTAGTGATGAAAACCGAAAACCCTGGCTTGAAACTATCAACCATATAAATCATTTTCTAGCAAAGATAAATTTTGTTGATACTCCTTCATGATAGCTAGATGAGCATGCTTTCTGATATGCACCACCTATTTGCCAAAATATGATATGAAAGAGGTGGTACAAACAATCACCTCATTCTACCAAGAAATCTAACTAAAAAATGAGGAGGCCAAGGTAATAAATTATAGATTCTCTCAATCACAGGAATTATGTCAGTGTTATAATAAATTATTGGAAATTTGAGGTAATTTGAGGCATTTTATGTTGTCATTGATATCACATGATCATTGATGTTACATGGATCACATTGAGTTTTGGTGGCCAAAATATTTCATAAATAAGCATTTATGATATTTTAGAAAGCATGGCTTTTACAGATTTTTTGTGAAAACCAAGTTAGGCAAAATAAAATATTTTATTTAAAACCATGGATGGTAGATTTGAAATGGGTTTTTCTTAAAACCCAGGTTGACTTTTCATTTCATAGAAAAAGGTGCCCCAATGAAGGAGATAATTAATTTTAAATATTTAAGTTTAAATTTTAATCATTTAAAATTAAAATTAAAATTAATATTTTATTAATGCCGACGTCAAAAAGGAGGAGGCAAATAATATTAAGTCATAGATGACGTCAAAATAAAAATGTGGGCATATATAAATATGCCACTAAACATTTTATTTTCTCTAAGTCGTTGATGAAGATAATCCGTTCGAAGTGCTAAGGGAGCAAAAGTGTTGTATTCATTCGAAAACCAGCAAAGAGAAGAGGGAACAAAGGTAAAAGAGGTTCCTTACCTATCATCATAGGCGCTTGTGGCCTAGCGGTAAGAGGAAGGCACGTAAGGTGTTTAAGCGCCAGCAGATCCGAATTCGAATCCCACTGGCACTGGTTTTTGCAAGGTAAAAAGGGAGAACCTTTTGCATACGTGGTTTTTGAGGTCAAGTTCGGAGGAAGCAAGAAGGTCTTGTGCTCTTGGTTTCTATATGAGCGGTTGGCTCACATGGTTGTTGGCACCGTGGTTTGAGTGGTGCAGGGGCAGCTACAGGGGATCGAATCCCGCTGAGGTTAAAGGCAAGCTATTAATTTTTCCAAATATTTTATTTTTCTAAGGTTGCCCTAAGAAAGATAAAGTTTGTGGTACATGTTGAGAAAAGAAAAAAATTTTAGTGATTTTCCTTTTAAAAGTATATCATATTGTATATCGTTGGAAAGCTTATTTCGAAGGCTATTTGATTATTTAACTAAAAAAATCAGACAATCAAATTGTTATATAAACTTTACACTACTGAATAAATAAATTACTGTCCATATTTTTTTTACGGGGGCAGACGAAGTACACCACGTACTCCCCGCGCCACAGTCCAACGATGAACCCATTATTTAAAATTAATATCTTGAAGAAAAAACAAACATTTGATTGTTATATAAACATCACATTATTGACTAAAAAAATTATAACTTAAAATGTCCATATTTGTTTTTTTAAAGAAAAAAGACGAAGTAAACGAGGGACTCGCCCGAGGCCTCAGTCCAACGATGAACCCATTATTTAAAATTAAATATCTTGTAGAAACAAGATACAAAACTAAAACCATGCAACAAGATCTTAACAAAACCACATTTTAAACTGCAGTCTAAAACCATGCCAGCTACCTACGATATCAAACGACACTATCGCTATCCCACTCCTCTTTTTGCAGGCCGAGAACCTCTGTAGAACTTGGGAAATTACAAGCCTGAGACTCCATTGTCCCTTCCAACATCCGTACGACTTGAACCATGCTTGGTCGATCCTCCTCCTCTTCTTGAATGCATAACATCCCCACCACTGCAGCTCGTCTCACCTCTTCAACATCTGCTTCGTCAGCTATGCTTGCATCTACAACAGCTTTTATGTTTCCCTTACGAATTTGCGTTGCAGCCCATGTGGGAAAGAACTGCACACTCGATTCCTCCACAGTCATGTCCATATTTCTCCGGCCCGATATTATTTCCAGTAATGTCACACCGAAACTGTATACATCTACTTTGGTAGTGATTGGGAGGCCGTAGATCCACTCTGGAGCCAAGTACCCTCTCGTTCCTCTTGTCGTGGTCAATACCCGGCTGAAATCCCTACCCAATAACTTTGCAAGCCCGAAATCACCGAGCTTTGGGCGGAGGTCTTCGTCCAGAAGAATGTTCGCAGGCTTAATATCGGAGTGGATGATACGATCTCTGCATTCTTCGTGGAGATAAAGTAGTCCTCGTGCAGTGCCTAACACGATCTCAAATCTTGTCTTCCACTGCAACACCTTCTGGGCTCTGTTGGACTTAGAGAACAAGAAGGAATTTAGAGAGCCGTTGCAGACGTACTCATAAACCAATAACCTCTCAGAGCTTTTTATGCAAAATCCCCGAAGCCTCACCAAATTCACGTGCTGTATGTTTCCAATGGTGCTGATTTCCGCACGGAATTGCTTTTCTGCCTCTGCTGAACCCTCTAATCTTTTGACGGCTACAAGTGTGTTGTCCGCCAGAGTTCCTTTGAACACAGAGCCGAACGCTCCGCTTCCCAACTTATGGCTGAAATTCTTGGTCGCAATTTTCAGCTCTTTGTAAGTGAAAGTTCTGAGACACGTTGGCGTGTCATCCTCCTTGCCTTTCCTAACCGACGTGCGAAGCCTCCGTCGAATCAACACCGCGAACAGGAAAGCCAAAACAGCAATGAAAGCAGCGCCTATGGAAAGTAATACTGAAAGATTAGGGCTTCTATTTTTTCTGTTAGATGAGGACTGTGGTAAATCAGCGGCCGCCAACCGAATGAACAAAGACTGGCCGTCGGATGAATCTCGAGCATTTAACAAATTCCCAAACCATAATAGACAAACGGGAGGAGTAGAAATACTGAGAGCAAAGGCTGTGCAGGAACAATTGTGGAGACAAGCACTCTGGCATAGTTCTTGTGTTCGTTCGCTGGCAAATGCAACGGCTTGTTCAATGGGCAAGGATTTGTCCTTCACTTCCAAGAAACCATCGGTGGTGCCATTTGTAGCAGAGCATTGTAGTGGACTGCGTCGAACACAACCGCTTGACCACCATTCTCCAGAATCCCAGGTGCGACTGTCTTTGGGCCAAAACCCCTGCAGACAGCTGCAGAAATGAAGATTATTGTTGCTGCATGCTCCATAAGTCCCACAGAAACCATAGACTTGGCATAGATCTGGGGGCATAGCCCATATGAGGCTCCAATTACTGTTATGGATCCATAAGTACATTACGACATCGCCAGTCGGGCGCAGAACTATCCGCGGGAACATCTTCTGCATCTTCGATTTTCCTCTAAACATGAAGTACATGCGTGATGAAGAATTATTTTCAAAGATAAAGTCAAACATATCTTTATCAGCTGACATGTCTGGCAAATTGGCAAAATGGTCACCACTCCACTCCCCGGTGGACCAATATGGAACACTGTTATTATAGAACAGTAAAAACTGTGTCCTTTCTGGTAATGGATCCATTTCATAAGAGAAAGGTCCAGGTGATGGATCAATGGAACTCTTCCAAGAAGTTAGTTTAAGGCCTTTCCAGAATTTCATCCCAGGCAAAACGGTATTCCCTGGATGACGGAAACTCTCCCAAACAATCTCAGAATTGCTGCCGCTTCTTAGCATGACAAAGTTACCAGAGTCCAATAGCAATGCCCGAGATGCTTTGAGGCTATTATCGCTCTCCCAGATCGATCTTCCCTCTAAATCAAACAATCTGAGATTACCATCTCTCGACATATTTAGAACACCGGGCATGTTTTTGAGAGGATTGTCCCTGTTAGCCACCCAAACGGTCGTCCTCTCGGAAATTTGGGCATACCAGATGGCAATATACCAATTATTCGTTCCACTGGGATTGAAAAATCCCAACGCGAACGTGCCATCTTTTGAAAGTATGGTCTGATTCCCGGTGAGGGAAGCCCCTATCTGAAGGGTGTCTCCCCCATCTACCAGTAGAAAAACATTGCTGGGAAGCAGAGCGAGCACGGAAAGTGCTAAGAACAATGACCTTAAACAGGTTAGGCCCTTCATGGCCACTCCCATACGCTAGGTGTTCTTATTTCTTTCTCCAATTTATAGAAGTAAGGCAAAGATATGTGATCTAATACCGAAGGCTCGGGATGTTTATGAATATATGTCGAGAAGAAAGAGGGTCCACAGTGCAGAAATGAGCGCGTAAAATAAATGATAAAACGTAGTCAAACATTTAACGCTTGTAAAATATGTTTATTACCCTGTTAACGGGCAAGGTTAGAAATTTTAACCACTTTGTTAAGGGATTTTAAATTTCTCTTTTATGTTGAAACATGTTCATACTTTTACGCCTGTCAAACTGAGAAAGCATGCTTCATTGACGTCGAGTCAAGTTTATATTCCACACGTCTATAGGGAAAAGGTGAACATGACAATATGTCCCATTGACGTAAAGTTTGTTATTTCGTATCCCACACTCATGTAGGAATATTTGATACTTTACATTCCACACATCTTTATTTTTCTGTTAGCGAAGGACTGCCAGACTTGATCGGTCAAAATGTGGTAGTATGGTTCGACATTGATCGATCGGTCAAGTTACGTGTCAACTACGTGTCAATCTCGGTAACTACTCCGGAATTTTCGCGCGACCTTTACGTCACCGGATTGAGTTCACACAGTACGATACATTAATTTTTCACATAAATTAAAAAAGGCATAGATATTGAACCACACTATGATGCTCTATTTCGCAATTTCGTGGAATTCAGATCTAAATTATATAAACAGCAGATTTAATATAAATTCATTTTAACTTAATAATTTATTTTAAAATAAATCTCAGAATTTATATTTTTTAACTAAAAGTTTTAAATATTTCAATAATTTAATTTAAATTGAATTGATTACTTCTAAAAAAGAAATTCACTTTCAAATTGTTAAATGATACATGGATAATATTCAAGTTTTATGGTAATACCACTGTGTGGTGATGATTACCTCATTCCTCGACATTTTAAAGAGGAAACCCATTTTCAAATCTTGTCAAATGATACATTGATAATATCTAAGCTTTGTTGTAATACCATTGTGTGGTGATGATGTACTATGGGTGGGTCAGCTTCAATCTCATATAACCCAAATATCTCAAATATTAACATGTTAATTATATTTTCCAAGAGGGACAACGCAACGGTTTGGGCTTTAGCTCTTTCTTTGGAGGTCCAAGGTTCCAACCGCGGCATGGGTGGATGTCTGGTGATTATGTGTTAAATTCCCTATTGATAAGTATAGCTCTCAACTTTATAGAGGTCATGGTTGGGAGGAGACTACTCAGCCCTGTGTGTTGTGCGTTAGTCGTAGGGGTTTCTCACACTAACCAAATTTAAATAAAAAATTTATTAATTATATTATTTTTATCTGCGGTGTGGGCGAGTGTGTGAGGGGGTGGGTGTGTGTGGTGGCTTTGTGTGAAATTCTCTATTATTGATAAGTATAGCTCTTGGTTTTACGAGGGGTCATGCTTGGGCGGTGTGGGCGAGTGTGTGAGGGGGTGGGTGTGTGTGGTGGCTTTGTGTTAAATTCTCTATTGATAAGTATAGCTCTTGGCTTTACGAGGGGTCATGGTTGGGAGGAGACTGCTCAACCCTATGCATCGGTCATAGAGGTTTCTCACAATAACAAAATTAAAAAAAAATTATATTATTTTTTATAATAATATATTATATTTTACAATATAAAAAAATTATTTATATAAATATTAATATTATAAACTAATTTATAATTTATATTAAATTATTATTCAATCAATTAATATCATATTTATATATATTTATGGTGATGATGTCCAAGATTTGTTATAATACTACTATGTGGTGACGATGTAGAAATGAGAGACTAAAAATGAGTCATAAAACATTTTTTTAAGTTTTATTATGCATATCTTTTTTAGAAGGATTTTATTGTGGAAGATTTGAAAGAGAAATTTACTAACTAGTTTTTGAGTGGAACAAGAAAGGAAAATAATTTTTGAAGCAAGTTTTGAAGGCACATCATCATCAAGGCAGTTTTAGAGGTATGGTGATTTAATTCTTTCTTAAGGTGGTTGAGTTTTCATATATTTGTAGAAATAAGGATTGATTGAGTTGTGCATTATTGTTGAATAAAATTGAAAATATATGTGCTAGGGTTTGAGAATAAAGTTGTGCATTATTTTTTAATGAAATTGGAAATATATGCTAGGGTTTGAGAAAAAAATTGTGCATGAATTTTAAAATATACTGGCAAGGGTTTGAGAGCAAATTGGTGCATTAACTTTGAGTCATATTGGGAATGAACTTGCAAGGGTTATAGACAAATCTTGTGAAGCAAATCTATGAATTTATTTTAAGTGATATTGGGAATAAATTTTCAAGGGCTATAGACTAGTTTTATGAAGCAAGTATGTGCATTGATTTTGATTAATTTTGGAAGTACATAAGAAAGTCAACTATCAAGTGCTAGACTAGAGTATCCTTTTGAATGCAATGAATGTGAGACATGTGAAAGAAAAAAACTTAATGAATGTGAGAAGAATATATTGAGTATTTGTAATGCATATCATTCTCTATATGTTTATGAAGAAAAATGATTCTGGGTAGAATATATCTGAATTACTTTAGTCAAAGAAAGCACTTTTGGAAAAAATATATGCAATTGATTCTATGAAAGAATTAGAAATGGTTGAGTAGATTTTATAAGCAAAGTTTGTGAGAAAAAATTGAGAGAAGATTTGAGCAGGTTATTGAGGCAGATTTGAGTAGGTTATTGAGGTATATTTGAGCAGGATTGAGGTATATTTGAGTAGGTTTATGAGCAAGTTTTATGAGTAAATTTGAGAAGGTTTTATGAGTAGGTTTTATGAGAATATTTGAGCAAGCTTTGTGATTAGGATTGGAGCAGATTTGAGCAAGCCTTGTGAGTAGGCTTAGAACAGATTTAAGCAAGCCTTGTGAGTAGTCTTGGATTAGATTTGGGTAGGCTTTAGAGCATACCATAGTAAAGGGAATTGGTGTCTCCTATGGATAGAGGTCCATGAACTAGAGTAAAGGGGATTGGTGTCTCCTATGGATAGAGGTCCACAAACTAGAGCAAAGGGGATTGGTGTATTTTGTGGATAGAGGTCCATGAACTAGAGAAAAAAGGATTGGTGTCTCCTATGGATATAGGTCCACGAACCAGAGCAAAGGGGATTGGTGTCTCTTATGGATATAGGTCCACAAACTAGAGTAGAGGGGATTGGTGTCTCTTTTGAATAGAGGTCCATGAACTTGAGCATAGGGGATTGGTGTCTCCTTTAGGTTGGTGCCCATAAACATTGTAATAGGAAATTGATTCCCAAAAGATTTGTTGAGAAAATTTATAAGAAATATTTTTCAATGGATGTAACCCACATTGGATGAACCACATTAAATCTATGTCTCTTATATGTGTGATGATATGTGCATTGTTTAATTATTGCAATTGATAATATTGGATAATACTACTTTGAAAATAAAAGTAAAATTTTTTATCTTATATTCTTCACCCCCTGCCTCTCAGTATAAGCTTGTGTTCTTAAATTGGTATTAGAGCAGGTTCCTTCGTGAAAGCTTAATAGCTTGAAGGAAGATCTTACAAGAAAACACATGGATCATAAGGAAGGGTTTTCATCAAATAAGGATCCATTGTTTGATAGGACTCACTATGCTTTCTAGAGTGTGACTATGAAGACTTATTTTATGGCACATGGATATGATACATGGCAATCTATTGAAAATTGACTCACACCATATGCAACTCCTCCTACAGATGCAAGTGGTAATAAAACATATGAATATAATTTCAAGGCAATGAATGCAATTTTGAGTGTGTTATATGAATCAGAGTTTGTGAAAGTCATGCAATGTACTTCAGCAAAAAAAATATGGTATAAGTTACAGAGAACATATGAAGGAGACGACAATGTCAAAATGGTAAAAATTAAAATACACAAAAGGAAGAATACTTGAAGATGAAATATGATGAATATATTGCTATGTATCTACTTCGTGTTGATGAGGTTGTCAACACTATTTTTGGACTTGGAGAAAATATTGAGGAATCTATATTATTCAAAAAATATTGAGGTCACTCCCTATGAGGTATGATGCAAAGGTTTCAGCAATAGAAGATATGAAGGATCTCAAAAAATTAAGCATGGATGAGTTACATGGAATTCTCATAGCCTATGATATGAGGACATAAAAAGATCAAACATTAGAAAGAGAGGCAACATTCAAAGATTCAAATAAGGAAAATAATAAATAACAAGAATCAAGTGATGAATCAAGTAGTGAAGAAGAGGCTAACTTTGTGAGAAGAAATAAGAAGGATCCAATAAAAGATAAAAATATGCAAATTGTGAAATGTTTTAGTTGTGGTAACATTGGTCGCTATGCAGCTAATTATCCACAAAATGGAGGTAGTAGCAATGAAGAAGAAAAGGATTACAAGAAAATAAGGAAATAAAGTTTTATTATGAAAATAAAAATAGGCATGGTCAAGGCATGCATGACAAGAATATTTTTCAAATGCACAAGAAGAGTGTTTATGCTGAAGAAGAAAGTAGTAGTTCAAGTGAAGGTGCTGAAAGCTTCTCCGATAATGAAAAGGAAGAAATCCTATTTTTGGCCATAAAAGAGAATGAAGATGCTCCTTTTATCAAAGACCAATAAGAAGAGAAAGAACATGCTCTTGTGATTAAAGATCTAGAAAAAGAGAAAGATTCAAAAAATGAAGAAGAAACCATGGTTAACATAGAGGAGGAACTCAGTGCTACTCTTGGGAATTGCAAAGGGTTAGAAATAAGAATTTAAAATTGAAGACTCAAGTTCAAGAGTATGAGGAAACAAAGACAAAGCTACTACAAGATCTCATAGACTTAAAATTGAAGGTTGAATAGGAAAAGAAAGTTGAAGAAGGTATGGCTAAACAATTGAAGGTAAAATAACTAGAATGTGAAAGACTAGAACATGAAGCTAACATTCTAAGCAAGGGACTTAAGAAATTCAATAAAAAGATATATCCATTTAAGCTCAAAATATTTAGATGTTATTATCAAAACACAAATATCTTCGTTTATGAAGACCGAACTTGGTTATGAGGAAGGTTAAGATGTACAAGAAGAGGAGTCAACCCCAAAAGAAATAGAAGCATCAAAGAAGGTATTTGAAGAAGATTCTAAGACCTATATTGATAAGTTGAGAATCGTAAACATCAAAGAGAAATAAAATAATGGACCATCAAGGAATAGGGACTACCATAGGAAAAGCAAATAAAGAACCATGCGATCATATCCTCCAAGGCAAAATGAATATCTCTTCCAAGGTTATTGCTACTCATGTAATATTTTTGGTCATAAAGCTATACATTGTAGGGTTCATTGTAAGAATGATTATGGTTTCAAAAAGAGAAATTTCAAGCCATTTGCACCTTTCAAAGACTACAAAATTATGTGTTACAATTACAATAATTTTGGACATAGAGGAAAGTGGTGTAGAATATAATTTCTAAAAGTTTCAAAGACAAGAAAGAAAAAGGATGCTTAAAATGTTCAAAGAAGTATGACTTCAAAAGTTTGGAGAAAGATTGAAAAATAATAAGAGCATTGTAAGTTGGGAGTAGCTTTACTCCCATACCAAAATTAATCACCTCAATAAAAGGAGGTAGTGAGGGGGGCTATGCTAAGTGTCTTATTTTTAGCCCCAAAGAGCCCTTTGCCATTGATGTCAAAAGGGGAGAGAATTCAGTAAGGGGGAGAAACTTGTCAAGGGGAGTAGATTGGGAATCCAATTGAAATCAAATTAAATTTTTTATAGGGTTGCCATCAATGACAAAGGGGGATATTGCTGGAAATATTGAGTATATTGAGTTGTCATTGATGTCAAAGGATGCATGGTCCTCAAGGCAGAAATATTCTTCAAGGTTGATGAGCTTTTAAGGTTGGACAAATTATTACAAAGGAAGATTATTGAAAAGAAAGACAATTATTTTTAAGGATTATAATATTTAAATACCAATATTTAAATATTATAAAGATATGGACAAAGGCTTGAGCAAGGATAGATTTAATATTTCAAAGGAAAAAAGGTTCAAGAATAAAAATATTTTTCAAATGGACAAAGGTTTAAAGACAAAATGATTTAATATATCAAAGGGCCAAAGGTTTTAAAAATAATATTATGATATTTAAATTAAATATTCAAATGGGTTTAACTTAAAAGGCACTAATGGAAAGCATAAAAGTCAAAAACCAAAGCACCGACATCCATGGTGAAAATGAAAAGACACATATAAATGGAGGAGAAAAAATCATATGCAAATCTAAGGTTTTTTTAGCGGATAAAATATGATATTTGATCAGACATAAAACATAAAACAAATGTAATGTCTAGAATGTTGCTTTTTATTCATTCAAACTTTCATGGGTTACAAAGGTGATTTTCCAATCTGTCTTTGTGGATATCAAACACTTTGATGGTTTCTTTTGAGACTCCTCAGTGAAGGTGGGCTTGTGAACCACCACTAGTTTGTTGATTGTTGTTGTTTGTGATCTTCTGCACCTATTTTTGAAGGCTTGCAAAATATGGTTAGAGGGTTTGGGGGCCTGCCTTGGTCAAGCCCCTTGTTGATAAAATATAAATATACCCAAAGGAAAATTATGCTAAAACATGATGGAAACTAAATAAAACACTATAAAAACATGAAATAGAACTTACCTGCTGAATTTGTTGAGGTAGATGTGTTGCACAATCAATTTGCATGGCAAGGGGTGAATTGGAGCTTGGATTCGTAGGTTAGGGGGTGAATCTGACTTCTTCTGGATGTGGGACCAAAATTTCTATCCGGATGGATGGCAAAAGTTGTCCTTTGCTATTTGTATGACATAGAATTGTCAGATGCAATCCTAGACTAATTTTGGTAGAGTTTTTGTATGGTAGAAAAAAAGGAGAGAGATATAGAATAGGAGGGGGAGCCCTCTATTTATAGAAAAATATGAGGTTAGGAGAAGGGGTTAGATAGACCAACCCTTAGATTCACTCCATGCTAGAGTTAGGTTAGGGTTTGAATAGGTGTCAAACCCTCATGCCTTAGATAAATATCTCCTCCTCGCACATGTGTGAGGAAGAGTTAGGATTAACTAAAGTTAGTTAGATCCTAGGTTAGTTTAGGTTAGGGTTTAGTTAGGGCATTTGGAAATATCCTAAATAATTTCATATGCACACATGTGTAGAAGTGTGTTTAGGGATAATTTGACTTAGGATCCTAATTAAACTCACTTAAGTGAAAAAGTGCATTTAATTAAAAGTCAATGATGAATTAGATCACTAATCAACCTAATTAGGATTTTGGATAGGGATAAGGTCCCATGAAGGCTAATTAGGTGTAGGGGAGGGCTTAAGTTTCCTTAAGGGACTAATAGATGGTCTCGTACTAGGTAGGAGGCTTTTTGGAGGTGTTTTATCTAGTTTTGTAGGTTTAGGAGTCTACGGATGACTAAGCCTAAAAATGACTACGATAGTCTACAATGGCCTATGATAGCCTATGTTAGTCTAAAAGTGTGTATATAGATGTGCAAGTGTTTATAAGTGAGCATGTGCGACTTTAGGTATCTAAATTTACCCCTTTTTGTACTATGTTGTGTGAAACACAGTTTAGTGCAAAAATGATGAGGAGGTGATGAGATATTTTGAATTTGAGGGGAATAAGGAAAGATAAGAAGAAGAAAAAAGAATGGGATCTAATCAAAGGTATGTAGCCACTCAAAGCATGACAATACAACATTGATCGATGACCAAGAGGAGAAGGGGAAAGAAGAAGAAAAAAGAATATGATCTAATCAAGGATATGTAGCCACTCAAAGCATGACCATATAACATTGATTGATAGACAATAAGAGAATGGAAATGAATGGGATCTAATCAAATGTATGTAACCGCTTGAAGCATGTGCAATATTAGAGATGTCACTCTATCATTCAGTCAGCCCTAACCAAATATTGAATGGTACATTTGAATAACCTGATAAGTAAGAACAAAATTAAACATAGTGGTTGCTTACTTGAATGGGTCTTTGTTTGGAATGTTACAATACCTTATCCTTTCCTACAATCCTACATACATTATCTACAACAAATTATCTAATTGTATAGTTCATTCAACACTTAGACATGGACATAATAAATTCAAAAAGTATCGTTTGTTTTTCCAATATGGCTATTGGTTACACACTATAATATTTGGCTTGAATTATTATTCTCATGCTTACTCAAGGTTATAACTAAGCATCCCTATGTAGGCCCTATCATTTTCTCCTCTTGTCTCACCTTTCTTAGCATGTTGTCCTCTCTCTTTTTCATGCATGTCACTCCTCTCTATTTTGAAAGAATGATGGGTTCCTTATATTACCATGTGCAGTAGTTACTAGAAAATCACCTTATATTTTATGCTTATAACTATTTTGGGTGTAAATTAATGAATATTAATTGAATAACAATTTGGTGTGCTTGGATGCTATTCTATCATACATGTTTGGTAAGAGAAATACTTCATGATTTTTAGCTCATGAAAATGAATTGCTTTTCCAATTTATTACCATTTTAGCTTGTATTTCTTCACCAAATAATATTTTCTATCCTATATTTGACTTTCCTTGAGAACAACAACTTCTTGTAAATAATGAACAATATAATATTATACTGAGAGGGGGGTGAACTGTAAAAGATAAAACTTTTCACTTTTATTTCCAAAGAAATAAATTGAAATAATAAAAATGAAATAATAAATAAATGTACATAATCATCATACACAAGAGATAATTATTTACATGGAAACACCCTTTAGGGAGAAAACCACGATAAAATATTGCTTGTATATTTCTTCAACAAATTTCATGGGCACCAACCCATAGGAGATACCAATCCCCTATTACAATTTTGTGTTCACCAACCCACAAGAGACACCAATCCTTTATATAAGTTTATGGGCACCAACCCACAGGAGACACCAATACCCTATACAATTTCATGGGCACAAACCCACAAGAGACACCAATTCCCTTGCTCAAGTTTGTGGGAACCAACCCATAGGAGACACCAATCCCCTTGCTCAAGTTCATGGGCACCAACCCATAGGAGACACCAATCCCCTTGCTCAATTTTATGGGCACAAAACCATAGGAGACACCAATCCCCTTGCTCAATTTCATGGGCACCAACCCACAAGAGACACCAATCCCCTTGCTCAAGTTCATGGGCACCAACCCACTCAGTTCTACTCCAAAAATAATCACATCCACTACTCAAATCTACTCCCAAATATGCTTATAAATAATGCTTAAATATACTCCAAATCCTACTCACAAACACTACTCAAATCTGCTCGAAAACATGCTCACAAAAACTGCTCAAATATGCTCCAAAACGTGCTCACAAACACTGCTCAAATATGCTCCAAAATATGATCAATAATGGCATCACGTTCTTCATATTTTATTGAGTTTGCTTTCTTCAACTAAAAGGTAATTTAGACATATTCTACCTATAATTCATTCAACTTCATAAAAATATAGAGAATAATATACACTAGTGTATAAAGCTTCAAATGACCAATATGTTCTTCACATCCATTAAGTTTGTCACTTCCACATATTTCACATTTATCACAATTTAAAGTAGTCTTAGTCTAGCACTGGATAACTTGCGTTTTGAATTGGAGATGCTAATACCTTGCTTTTATTCCACTATCATGTGCACTTTTTCTTCTTCTTGAGATGGTTGAATTGTCCTTTCTATTTAATTGAATGCTTACGTGAATATGTGCACTTAATACTTTTACTCTATTCTTTGATTTCTTTACTTGTTTCAAAAATTTTCCCTCCAAATCTACCTCAATAATTATGATATTCCTTTTTCATGTGCTTTCCAAATCTGACTTGATAATGGTGATCTTATATTGAAATTTATAAAATAAAACTTTATAACAACAACATTACTCCTTATATCTCCCTTGCAAAATAAAACTTTATAATAACAACATGACTCCTTATATATCTCTTTTAAAACTTGCAAAATAAAATTTTATAATAACAACATGACTCCTTATATCTCCCTTTTATCAAATTTAAAAAACTTTACCTTTACCTTGCACAACAAAAGTTAGCAAGCCACATAGGAGATTTGGCCTTCAGACCTCTAGTAGCACAATGCCCTAACGTGGGCTCATGACTAACTGGGCTAACCCAGTGGATGCAACTAAAAGGTACAATACAATATTTGAATCCTTTGTGGCCCTATCCTAAATAGCAAATGCACAACAAAAATAGGTGCCAAGGAGATTCGACCCTCAAACCTTCTACACTGTGGTGCCCTAACACAGGTTGGCAACTAACTGGGCTAACCCAATGGTTGAGAGTAAAAGGGCACAATCAAATATTTAAACCTTTTTTACCTTGCACTTTAGATCCATAGTAAAAATACTGCTGAGGGGATTCAAACTTTGGACCTTCTGCACCACAGTGCCCTAACACGAGCTAGGCAACCGAATGGGCTAACCCAATGGTTTAAATTAAAAGGGCACAGTAAGATATTTTAACCTTCCTTCATATCGTTGCTACACCACTGAGTGTCCTCCTAAATCTTCAACTTGTGCTCCTCTCTAGGGCATCCTCCCTTATCTTCTACTCACTGCTCACTCTTCTCTCGAAGGATATTCAAATTTCTTGCTCACCTCAAAATGAATTAATGACCTCATATTAATATGCTTCCCTTTTATCATTTTCACCCAAGGAGGTCAGTCCATGCATTTAAACCTTTGACTTTCAAATTCACTTTTATATGGTGCTCAAGTCGACCCACTCTCTTTTAAAACTCTTTTATATTATAGTATTTAAATCTATGATTTAAATATTATATATTTGAATATTTAAAATTTTATTCAAAATATTTTTAAATATTTTGATTTAAATATAAACCTTCCACTTTAATATTTAAATATTTTATTTATCCTTGACATCAATGACAATATTAAATCACCCTTGAAGATATCTTCCTTGACATCAATGACAACTTAATAATTCTAACAATCTCCCCCTTTGTCATTGATGGCAACCCTGCAAAGAAACTATCCTTTATTGAAACAGAATAACAAGTTGCTCCCCTAACAAGCTGCTCCCCCTTACTAAAATTCTCCTCCTTTGACATCAATGGAAAAGGCTTCTCGAGGCTAAAAGATGATATACTTTACAATACCCCCTTACTCCTTGATCTAACTGAGATAATCAATGATGAGATGGGAGTGAAGCTCCCAAATTATTATGCTCCTCTTCTTGTTCTATTTTCTTTCTCCAAACTTTGGAGGTCATATTCTTTTGCATAGTTTTACCATCCTCATTCTAACTTGATTTTAGAATTTCATGGAACATTGTTCTACACCATCTAGTTATATGCCCAAAATTATTACATTTGTGACATATAATGTTGTAGTCCATGAGAGGTGCAAATGAATTGATATTCCTCCTGGTCAAACCAAAATCATTTTTAACATGAACTCTACAATGTACAAATTTATTACCAAAATGCTTACATGAAAATAAATAACCTCAAAATAAATATTGAAACTTGTCTAATTGCCTTGGCGGATATTACCACATTGTTCTCTCATTGTTGTTTCTATGATGGAGCTTGTTCCTTTATGATGTTTTATTTTCTTCCTTCTTGATGCTTCCCTCAACACATCAGCATATATCTTAGGATCTTCTTTAATTGTTTTCTTTAATGCCTCTGTTCCTTTTGAGATTGACCTCCCCTTTTTTTTCTTTTGACCTTCTCCAAAACCAATTCTAGTCTTTATAACTGAAGATCTCTATGCTTTGATAATCATCCAAAATTTGTGTACTTTTATCAAGCATAATATTTTTATGTAGCTTATCATTATATTATTCCACTTCCTTACTTAAATAAACAACTTCATGTATCATTTTTTCACATTCCAACTCTTTTACCTTTAATTGCTCAACCATACCTTCTTCAATTCGCTTTGCCTCTTCAAAATTAATTTTCAAGTCAATGAGTTCTTCCAACAACTTTACCTTTGTCATATCAACCTCTTGTACTTGATTTTTTAATCTTGAGTTTCTCTTCCTAAGCCTTTTCAACACTTCAAGATCAAAAACAAGTTCCTCTTCTATGTCAACTATGGATTCCTCTTCACTTTCTAGATCTCTCTTCTTTTCTTGGTTTTTGACAAAAAGAGCATCTTCTTTCTCTTCTATATACAAAAATAGATTTTCTTATCTTTCACTATCAGAGAGGCTTTAACTTGCTATAAGAACTACTTTCTTCCTCAACATAAAGACTCTTCTTATACCTTTGAAAGATCTTATTTTCATGCTTACTTTGATCATGCCTATTTTTCTTTTCATGATAAAATTTTCTTTCTTTTTATTGTATTACTTTTCTTCTTCACTACTACTACTTCTAGCTTGTGGGTAATTAGATGCACAGTGGCCAATGTTACCACAATTAAAACATTTAACAGAATGCATACCTTTATGTTTTCTTAGACCCTTCTTATTTCTTTGCACAAAGTTAGCTTCTTCTCCGCTGCTTGATTCTTCACTTGACTCTAGTTATTTATTATTTGTCTTCTTTGAATCTTTAAATACATCATCATGTTTGGATATTTTATCTTTTTCAGTCCTCATCTCATAGGCTATGAGAATTCCATGTATCTCATCCATGATTAAGGTTTTAAGATCCTTCATTTCTTCACTCTTCAAGACCTTTGTATCAAACCTCATGGTAAATGACCTTAATATTTTCTAAACAATCTTAGAGTTTTCAATACTTTCTCCAAGTCCATGATGATGTTGAAAACTTCATCAATGTAGAGTAGATATTTGGTAATATCTTCCTCATATTTCATATTCAAATATTTGAACTTCCTCCTGTGAGTTTGAATTTTTTCTATTTTAACCTTGTCATATCCCTCATAATTTATTTATAACTTATCCCAAATTTCTTTTGCTGAGGTGCATTGCATGAATTTCACAAGCTCTGATTCACATAACCCACTTAATATTGCATTTATTGTCCTGACATTATTTTTAAATGGTTTTTTGCCATATCAATACATGGTAGGAGTTGTAGATGGTGTGAACCCATCCTCAACATATTGCCATATATCATAGCCATGTGTCATCAAATAAGTCTACATATTCACACTCCATAAGGTATAGTTAGTTCCATCAAACAATGGATCCCTATTTTATGAAAAATCTTCTTGGTGAGCCATGTGTTCTTGTAAGATATTTCTTCAAGCTATTAGTCTTTCACAAAGGAACCTTCTCTGATACCAATTGAATAACAAAATATTATACTAATAGGGGAGGTAAACAGTATAAGATAAAAATTCTCTTTTCTTTCCAAAGAAACTACTTGAAATAATATCAATGCAATAATAAATAAATGCACATAAGAATCATACACACAAGAGACAAGGATTTATGTGGAAACACCCTTTTGGGAGAAAACCATGGTAAAATATTGTTTATATATTTCTTCAACAAATTTCATGGGCACCAACCCACAGGAGACACCAATCCCCTATTACAATTTCATGGGAACTAACCCACAAGAGACACCAATACCCTATAAAATTTCATGGGCACCAACCCACAAGAGATACCAATCCCATTGCTCAATTTTGTGGGCATCAACCCATAGGAGATACCAATCCCCTATACAATTTTGTAGGCACAAACCTACAAGAGACACCAATCTCCTTGCTCAAGTTTGTTGGCACCAACCCACAAGAGACACGAATACCCTTGCTCAAGTTCATGGGCACTAACCCATAGGAGACACCAATCCCTTTGCTCAAATTCATGGGCACAAACCCATAGTAGACACCAATCCCCTTAGTCAAGTTTGTGGGCACCAACCCACTCAGATATAATCCAAAACTGATCATAGCTACTACTCAAATCTACTCCAAAATTTTCTTACAAAAATTGCTCCAATAAACTCCAAAACCTACTCACAAATACTACTCAAATATGCTCCAAAACCTACTCACAAATACTACTAAAATATGCTCCAAACCTTGCTCACAAATACTGCTAAAATATGCTCCAAAATCTAATCAATAATGGCATCAAGTTCTTCACCTTTTTTTTATTTTGCTTTCTTCAACTAAAAGGTAATTTAGACATATTCTACCCAGAATTCATTTAACTTCATGAACATTTAAATAATAATATGCACTAGTGTAGAAAGATTCAAATGGCTAATATGTTCTTCACATTCATCAAGTATTTCACTTCCATAATTTTCATATTTATCACAATTTAAAGTAGTCTTAGTCTAGCACTATATAACTTACTTGTGTGTTGAATTGGAGATGCTAATACCTTACTTTTCTTCCACTATCATGTGCACTTTTTCTTCTTCTTGAGATGGTTGAATTGTCCTTCCTTTTTAATTGAATGCTTGGGTGAATTTGTGCACGTAATCCTCTTGCTATATTCTTTTATGTCTTGACTTGTTTCAAATTTGTGCCCTCCAAATCTGCCTTAATAATTATGATCTTCCTTTTGCATGTGCTTTCCAAATCTGCCTTGATAATGGTGATCTTCTATTGAAATTTATAAAATAAAACTTTAGAACAACAACATGACTCCGTATACCTCCCTTGCAAAATTAAACTTTATAATAACAACATGACTCCTTATATCTCCCTTTTAAAACTTCCAAAATTATAATTTTATAATAACATGACTCCTTATATCTTCCTTTTATCAAATTTAAAAAACTTTACCTTTACCTTGCACAACAAAACTTAGCAAGCCACAAAGGAGATCTGAACTTTGGATCTCTAGTAGCGTAACGCCCTAACATGGGCTCGTGAATGATAACCCAATGGATGCAACTAAAAGGCACAATAAAATATTTGAATCCTTCATGGCACTATCTCAAATAACAAATGCACAACAAAAATAGATGTTGAGGAGATTCAACCCTCAAACCTTCTACATCGCAACACCCTAACACAGGTTGGAAACCGACTGGTCTAACCTAACAGCTTATAGTAAAAGGGCACAATCAAATATTTAAACCTTTATTACCTTGCACTTTAGTCCCATAGCAAAATGGCCACTAAGGGGATTCAAACTTTAGACCTTCTACACTGTAGCACCCTAACACGAGCTAGGAAACTAAATGGGCTAACCCAACGATTGAAATTAAAATGGCACAATCAGATATTTTAACATTCCTTCAGATCACTCCTACACCATCGAACATCCTCCCTTATCTTCTACTCGTTGCTCATTCTTCTCTCGAAGGATATTCAAATTGCTTGCTCACCTCAAAATGAATTAATGACCTCATATTAATATGCTTCTCTTTTGTCATTTGCACCCAAGGAGGTTGGCCCATGCATTTAAACTTTTGAATTTCAAATTCACTTTTATATGGTGCTCAAGTCGGCCCACTCTCTTTTAAAAAAATATATATTATAGTATTTAAATCTATGATTTAAATATTATAATATTTGAATATTTAAACTTTTATTAAAAATATATTTAAATATTTTTATTTAAATATAAACCTTCCACTTTAATATTTATATATTTCATTTATCATTGGCATCAATGACAACAGTAAATCACCCTTGAAGATATCTACCTTGATATTAATGGCAACTCAATAATTCTAACATATAATGTGTTCAATGTTTTTTGCACTTTGTCCCATTTCTTCAAATCCATCTAACCATAATCAACATTTATTTTTCTAATACTTTATCTTGATACAACACTTTATTTTGGAGTGATTATATCCTCCACAAATATCACATGGATATAGGTTCTAACATGTAATTTTCACATGTCTATATCTTCCACTCTTATTGTAGCAATCCATCCTAGCACCTTCATCTTCTACACTAATTTATATTCCCATAAATTTGGTCTCATTGCTTATTGATTACCTATATATCCAAGGCCCTCATTATTTGGTCTTTTTCTTGGCATTATGGGTATTTTTACACCTTGTCCATATCTTCTCAAACCTTTGTCCTTATATCTTTTTTTCATTTACTTGGAGCAAATATATTTGGTGTGCCTTTAAAAGCACCCTATATCTTCATCACCTTTATGTTCCTCAACACTGTGGTCTTGTTGTGGCCATAACAATAATCATTGACATAATGATGTTCATATTCCTTTTTATCTCTTTATTAATATTTTTCTTTTTCTCTTTCTCTTTATCTATAGTGTCACTTAGGGGTGAATTTTGTTATATTTAGAGTATATTACATCATTTGGGTCATGTAAATGTACCACCTTAGGTACATAGTTAGAGTAGGAGATTACTTTAGGGGGAAGTTAGCTAGTTACTTCAAGAAATGTAATAAATGCACAAGTGGCAATGTGCAAGTCGTAATGTGCACGGTGTCCCCTTGTACAGCTAAGTAGAGTGTTGGACAATGAATCTATTTTCCTATATATATAAATGGCCTCATAGATCAATTTAGTATCATCAAGTCAAGTACTTATCTAGTGCAGTGCAGTAGATAGTATAGCTTCTGTATGGAGGATAATGTAGCTCTTTAGATCATTTTAATGGAGTGACCATTTCCTCCATACTTCATTGTAATTTCGTAATTTCTATTTGTAACCACCAGAAAGGGTCACACCCAATTACGGCTCTTATTGCGATAAATGGTAAATATATAACATGCATACAAGTAAAAAAATTGAAAACAAATGAAACAAGAAATAAAATGTTTTATTCCATTATATTTGAATTTAAAACCCAGTAACAAGTATGTCCCTCTTAGGGATATTCATTTTGATACAATATTACAATAGGAGTGCTCAATTATTTTCCCTCTTAAGGGTAGGTGTGATTTCCAAATGCCTCTTAGAATGGCACGAACTGATCTAGGGTGGAGGTGCCCTCTTCTTCGCAATGGGGAAGGAACTTGATGGTTTCTCTCCTTTAAAACTATTCCCTGCAGTCAAGAAACAACAAGAATGTCAAAAATATAGGCAACCTCTCATGATGAGGCCCTTTTAGGTAAAATGCATAATGACACCATTAACATGCATAATCAAAAAAGTATAAAAGGTGCTTAAAAACTATGCAAATCTAGTCAAGATTCATACAATATCGTAAATAAATACAACAACTACTCTATGCATGGATCAGATAAATGAAATAAGGCATGAAAGTGCACAAAGAACTAATTAATGTCCTAATTGAAGCATAAACAAAAATAAGCTAAACTAACCTAAATCTACGATCAAAAGTCTACTAAAATCTATTTTAACCATGAAAACAACTAATCTAACCTAATTAGCCATACATAAATGAAATTAGTAAGGCGGGTATACCTCTACTACAAACCACAGATCTGGTGCACGATCTATACTATAAACCATAGCTGACAGTCATGGTTAGCACTCTGATAGGCTTTTCCTAAATTCCAAGGGTAGTGGGCTTAACCTCCTCATCCAATTGATGTTCAAGGGTCGCCTTTGATGTCCTTATAATAGATTTAGTAGTCAAATCACTGTGATGGGCCTTCATTTTCTCGAATTTGTGTTTCTTGACTCTCCTAGACTCCTAGGGCATCCATAATGCAATTCATCATGAATATTGGCAAGTAGGTAGGGAATAAGTGCAATAGCTCTCTCTCAGTATACTCGGTTGAGTGTACAATTCGACAGGGATCCGTTGCTCAAATATCCAATGCTCTCTCTTCTCTTTTGCCCTAATTTTGAGGGGTACATATGGGACTACCCAAGGGCTAAGGGTGGCTTCCTGGAGAAGCCAATATCAAGAAGGGGTGGTTAGGACAGTTAGAATGAAATCTTCCACCCTCTAACCACCTTCTTCTAGATCCAATGGTAATTTCAACTGATTTGGCTTGGATTGAAATCCAAATGAACTTCAGTTAATACCACAGGTCGTAGTTATGGTCTAGACTACAAACCGTAGGTCACAGTCACAGTTTAGTTTTAAACCATAGGTCTGGGCTATGGTTCAGACTGATTAGGCCAAGGAGCCCAAATTGAGTGGTTAGAACCATTGCTCTATCTTGGAGTCTATCCAAGATCTTCCATATGGTCTTGTAGCATGTCCATATGAGTAGTCACCCTTGACATGATGTGTTTTAGGTGTCTACAAATGCCCCTTTTGAGATGCATTGTCAGATCAAACAACATTGAGAAAAAATAAACCTTCTAAAATGATGTCGAAGGTTCTATGATGATAATTAGTCAGATCAACATTAGATTCCCCAGATCCAGCAAAAGGATGTGCACGTTGGAATCATTGCTTCCAACTCTTTGGAGGCTTAAACTTGAAATAGTTTGCACTCGTCATCATACACTCGAGTAGCTTTTGCGCTACAATAGGATTTAGTCATATATAACCAAAAGGATAAGAGTTACTGTAGACACCAAAACAACACCAATTCGATTATGTGAATACAAACACTGATCACATTAACACACACAACCCCCAGGGTAGCCCCCAGAGGTTAAACAGTGGTTCTAACCACTTACACAGCAGTTTTGCAAGTCAAAAATCAGTTTGGCACCTTTTAGACACTTTATTTCTTATTCGTCCCACCCAGGGACGAGTGTGAATTTGTACTCATCCTACCCAAGGACGAGTATGGATTTTTACTCGTTTCACCTAGGGACGATTACTAGCACTCGCTTCTGGGTGGGACGAATGCCAGGTTTGACCAGCAAAAAGTCAGACCTCGGCGCATGACAACTCAGAACTACCACTCAGCTTTTCATGCATGACATAGGAGTGCGAGTCAGTTCTTTTAACAACACACATCCGCAATTGAATTTCCCTCCATTGCATGGGAAGGAGAGTAAGCTTTTTAAGACAACTCAGATTTGCCACTTAGCTATCCCTTCATTGCATGGGAGTACAAGTGAGCTTTGCTAAAACATGCAAAGACATGCACGAGAGGCGATTAAGAAGCCCTTGATCAAGAAGAAGTCTTCTCTTCACAAACAAAAGCATTCATGCAAAGAAACACTTTTGCATGTTAATTCAAAGAGACCCCTTGGGTCTATAAAATGGTGAGTTTCCTCACCCAAAGGATAGACCGAGCGAGAGCATTACGAGCAACGAAGTGCTGTTAATTCACTTAATTGCGATTTGCGCCCAAACCCCAATCTTTTGACCACAATATTCTATCAATTTGACGACAACACATCACATCAGGTTTCGAACCCATCTCAAGTGGATTGGTGTCAAAGAAAGGTTTTATCCGTGGGTGGTTTGCCTTCGGGCACCTCCCCGCTTTACTTCATTTATAGTATTTTAGCTAGTTTCATGTTTATGCATTTATCAAGTTTTTAGTGCATTTAGATTCATTTCAGCTATAGTTAGATTTATCTTTTATTTTTCATACACAGTGCTACGATTCTTTGTTTGTTTCTTTGAACACATATTTCAGGTCTATTGAAGGAGCGACGAGGAATCGACCTTTGTCAATGCAAGCGGCGACAACGTTTTGGTTCGCCCATTTTATATGTGGGCACGCGGAAGAAGGAATTCGAGAGACAAGTTGTAGAGAACAATATCTAACGCTCCTATCCCCTAAAAAGGAAGGAGACGTATTGTAACACGAATTGAAAAGAATATCAATAAAAAAAGGGCTACATTTCATATTGTTCTTATATCTTGTGTTCATTCATTTGTGTTCCTTTTAATACGATTTCGTTTAGTCTTTCCTTTTTGTTTTCGAAATCTCGTGTTTTCAATGGCGATCACGGTGGGACGACTGTCCTCTATTTTTTTAGGTTAATTTACTGATCTAAAATTGCTTGTTTTTACAGGTACCTATTTTTTAACCTCGGACTGTTATTCGTCTCTGCACGTGATGATTACAGAATTGGTACTCGTCTCACCTAGGGATGAATAAACTATTCGTTCCACCCTGGGACGATTACGGTCTGTTATTCGCTCCACCCAGGGACGATTATAATTTTGTGCAATTTTCAGAGCAAATTAGAGACATCCTGGTAGGCAGAGAAGAGGTAGGGGTTTTTACAGCTTATGTGAAATTTTTTTTTTTCTATTTTCTGGTTTTCAGTTTGTATGGCTTAGGGAAAGATTTCTTTTCGTTTGCCTATTTCAATTTTGCACAATTAAAATGAACCCCACACATCACGAGGCATTTTAAACCAAGGCGTTGGTCGTAAAACCCCAACCCTTGAACAAGACCAAAGGTGGATTCCATTATCACTTTGGCTTGATATATTGCATCCATTACCTCGATCGCGACTGTTGCTAGACTTAAATCCTGACGAAAGCTGATCGAGTGTAGCTTGGGGTGATTCCCAGCACGCGAGGATAAGTCTTCTATGGTAGGTGTCATAAACAGAGAGATTCCCCTTTCGTACCGCCTATGTTCCACATATCATCTACTCTCACGTACCTATAGTCTCCCTCACGTAAGGTCGGGTATATAGAGAGGTTGGTATATCGGTCCGGTAGTGGTATATTGAAGGGGCGACCATATTGGGAGTCATAAGAGCCTTCATACTTGCATTTAAATGTTTCACAAAAATCTTCAAAAACAAAACAAACAACAAAAACACACTAAACCAGATTTAGGGCACACTATTAATCTTTAAAAGAGATAATCATTGCTTGTGAGTGTGTATGCTATTTTCTGTTTAGACAAAAAAAATCAAAAATCAAAAAAAAAAAATCATAAACAAAGATAAAAATCTACGCATTTTGTCACTCGCTCCAAAAGCTCCAAGGATTCCTGCAATCGCTTGGTCACCCCAAAATGCTCCAAAGGTGTCCATGAACCCTTTGGTCAACACAAAAGCGCCCTAAGGTTCCCATAAGTGATGCAGGACCATCCAACAAAATATGGGAAATTTTATATTTTTCTCTAAATTTTAGTGCATCTTGCGGGGCCATAACTTCTCAACCGTAGCTCCGATTGACTTGAAATTTTACGGGGAGTTAGTTGGGATAATTTTAAACAAATATAATTACCTAGAATTCTATTTTCCCAAAAAAGTCAGTTTTCGGGGCCAAATTCCATCATCTAGTGCCCCGAAATTAGGTTTTAAAATTGGGCACGCAATTTTATGCACTTTTTGAGTTGTTCAGATGTCAATATCTCCTAATGTATTTAGAGTTAGGACTTGAGACTTCATTTTTGTCTTATCTACTATAAGAGGGATGCACACACCAATTTTGAGCCCCATCTGAATCACTTCAATTTTTAGGGTTTTTAGAGAGACATCGCCATGGTATTCACCCGTAGTCAAGCCCACTCATGGGCAGACACTATGGAGAATGTCCAAAGAAACACGATTCGCATCCGTTATAGTCCCCAGTATTTGGTCATACCACCTTGGCGACCTAACACACAAGGCAGTCCCCTACACACCTTAACAAAAAGGGACTATAGGGGCACCTCTTCTAGGGGCACTCCTGTTCAGCATAGCACCCAGCATGCATCCTCCCATGATGGGTACATCCATAGGAGAGCTCCCTTAGATGCTCGTTATGAGTGGTCACCATGCAATGAAGCACTAGGTCAACATAGGGTTCGACGGGAGGAACCACATGATTACACTATCCCTCCTTCACCCCCTCTAGTTGTCAGGACTACAAGGACAAATTCAGAGCACAAGGCTCCTCAGGCGGGGCGAGCCAACTCTGCCCATTCCTCTTTCACTTACAAAAGAGATCACGAGGAAAAACTTTACCTTCCTCAAGAGCAACATACATCGCAAGAACAATATGCCTCCGCAAGTGCTAGCTTTCAGGATTACCTATTGAGTCCAAAGCCTCGGGGGAATGCCGCTACCCCCAATAGAGGTAGGCAACCTATAGAGATCTCGGATCACCATGACCGAGATAGATATCTAGGAGAGGCATCTAGGCCTTCTAGACATGAGACGACAGGACCAACTATCTTAAAATCTACCAAGCATATTGCACGCCGGATGCAACTCACACTACTTGAGCTAGAACAACAACAGTTAGAGCAACCGTATCTTTTAAATCAAGAGTGCCTTCAGCACCAGGAGGATGATTTGTTACAACACACTATGCAGGTGAAGACTCCAACCCCTCACACACATAAGACAGAACAACGACCTTATCAAACATTGCCCTCGATGCCTCCTAGACTTGAGCGGGAGGCCAATCCTAATACCAATGACGGGTGCCTTCTTCAGGTGCCCACCCAGGTTCATGGACCACCCCTAGAAATTCTTCAAAAAGCCTCTAAGGAACCTGAGCGAAAAGAAGAGCTGGATGAAATGATATACCAAGGCATGGTGGGTGCTATCCTGTCACCCTTCTATAGGCCCCAAGTTCCCCACAACCTTCAACGAGAACAAATCAAAGAGGAGGAGCTCAAATCCCCTAATACAAGCAATGCACTGCCAGAGCACTTAGCATCGATAGAGACCAATATTTTGGGGCCCCAAAAGCCCAACTTACATGAAACTCCTCTCACAGAGGATCAACCCCTGGTTGTAGAGATACCTAATGATGAGGTCTTCCATATCTTAGAATCACCAGATTCTGATAAGCCTTACTCTCTCGCCAAATACGAGTCAGCATATGCAATAGCGCCATGGGACCCATTCGATTCTAACAACATTAATTCATAGGTGGTCCCGATGGATGAGCATCACAAAATTCTCCTAACATTACTCCCTTTGGAGGCTCCCATCGAGCCCGTGCCATTGCCAAAAAATTTGGTCCCCTCGCAAGGCGCAGAACAATTCCATGAGGACCACATCAATATGCTCGAACAAGAAGAGCCTAGCATGTCACAGACAACTATCGAGACCAACGAGGGCCTTTGGATCACTGACAATGATTACGAAGATGAAACTGAGATGGCTTATCTCAATCATGCACGACGGCACAATCACCCTGTCACCCATGACGAACTAATGCCCCAACTAGGCATAAGACTAGGGCATGAGTGGCGCATAGACCTAGCCCACTGGCATCACATGTTGATCCCACTCCTTTGGGAAGATCGTGAGCACCTTCCACCCAGAGATATCATAGCACCATCAGTGCCGAAGGCAGACCTTGCCCTCCTATCCGTGCATAAGGACGATCCATTCGTGCCAATTCCTACAGAGCCAGATTCGGTGCACAAATATCATCACGGCTGGGGTACCTCTATTCCACTGAAGAGCCAATGGGTTACACCAAATGCTCCAAAGGTGTCCATAAACCCTTTGGTCAAACCAAATGCTCCAAAGGTGTCCATAAACCCTTTGGTCAAACCAAAAGCTCCAAGGATTATCGTAATCTCTTGGTCATCCCAAAAGCTCCAAGGATTATCGCAATCTCTTGGTCATCCCAAAAGCTCCAAGGATTATCGCAATCACTTGGTCACCCCAAAATCTCCAAGGATTATCGCAATCACTTGGTCACCCCAAAAGCTCCAAGGATTATCGCAATCACTTGGTCACCCCAAAGGCTCCAAGGATTATCACAATCGCTTGGTCACCCCAAAAGGCTCCAAGGATTATCGCAATCGATTGGTCATCCCAAAAGGCTCCAAGGATTATCGCAATCGCTTGGTCATCCCAAAAGGCTCCAAGGATTATCGCAATCGCTTGGTCATCCCAAAAGGCTCAAAGGATTATCGCAATCGCTTGGTCATCCCAAAAAGCTCCAAGGATTATCGCAATCTCTTGGTCATCCCCAAAAGCTCCAAGGATTATCGCAATCTCTTGGTCACCCCAAAAGCTCCAAGGATTATCGCAATCACTTGGTCACCCCAAAAGCTCCAAGGATTATCGCAATCACTTGGTCACCCCAAAAGCTCTAAGGATTATCGCAATCACTTGGTCACCCCAAACGCTCCAAGGATTATCGCAATCACTTGGTCAACCCAAACACTCCAAGGATTACCACAATCGCTTGGTCAACCCTAAAAGCCCCAAAGGTATCTATCAACCCTTTGGTCAACACCAAAAGTTCCAAGCGTTACCATAATTGCTTGGTCAACATAAATATTCAAAAATCAACAAAAACAACATAAAAATCAAAATCACAAAAACAATTGCATTTCAATTCCATGCATTCTCAAAAAAAAAAAAAACAACAACAAAATCATAAAAACATTTGCATTTCCATGCATTCTCATAAAAATCAAAATGCAAAAATATAGGTTGCATTAAACATTGCATCCATCCCTTGCATACTTCGATAGGTCATACAAGTCAAAAGCACCATAGGCTGTCATTACTTGACAAGACCATCATTTTCCACATCACATCCATGTTCATAAATGCATACATCCAGCATAACACCATCGCCATTTTTAGCATAGTCAGTTGTCTCCTACTGTATATAGGGTTTTCGTCATTCAGCTGTCTTTAAATTTCTAGCCAAAACTATACATAGTTAAACAGATTTTACACGGGAAAGTTTTACTTGGATCACACCTTGTTACGTAACGTCCCAACACAAATTAACACACATAAAAATTCCTAAGTTGTGTGAACGAAAGATGAATCCTGCAAAGTAATCCAGGTCCCCATAAGCGAAACGGCTATCTTGCTTATCCCCCTGTGCAAATGACCCTAGGAATGCTGAGAGTTGGCAAAAGGACAAGCATCCTCCCTACCCAATTCCCCATGAATCCCAAGTTCTCAAAAGTTGCAAAACATCAAAAATTTGCAAAACGTTAAAACACTAAAATTTGACATCCTACAGTGCACACATCAAAAGGCACAAACAATAGTGATTCTCGTCACTCCATATTCAAAATCCCTTGCTCAAAAAAAAAAAAAACAAAAAAAACAAAAAAAAAAATACGAGTATTATCATAAAAATAAACAGTGATTTCATCACTATAAAGAGCAAGTATCCCAATACCCTTGAAGAAAATAAGGGAGTCGAACTTGAATCCCTGGAACTCTCAGTATTTCGACAGGACATGAGGCAAGCTTCAATACCGGTTTGGTTGATAGCCTATTGGTCATCGGTGGTAAACCTCACGCATGACGATATATCTATCACATTAACTTGTGTGCAGATCAATGTTTGCATGTGGATGAGCTAGCTTATGGTATCCTAGATAGCATCGCAAATTAATCTAACTAAATACAATAAAGGAGTTAGTGGAGCTACTTAGGTGATCCTCAGTACAGGTTCGGTTGAAAGCCCATCTGGCACTGGCGGTATCTCGATAAATACCACATAAACAAACTCAATTGCACACACGGGGCTGTGAAATAACTTGGTTAAATTCAAGTCGAATTTATACCTTGATCAAAAGTCTTGCGAGATAAATGTACAGTCTTGGCTAGTTAGTTAAAATATCTGAATCTAAGAAAAGCTTAACTACATTTTAAAAACAAGCTGTCACATTTTATTCCGTACATCACCATAAAAATATATGCAAAATACAAAAACAAAGTTTTCACATGCAAAGTCATTTCACAAAGTCATCCCATTAGTATAGCAAGTCAGTCAAATCTTGTACGAGTCTATGGTGCATCGACACATCATCAACACCTCATTTCATTCATTCCCTATCCATACATCATACAAATTAAAAACATCACATTCATAATCGCCTCTGCATACATCAAACACATACATAAAAACACGCAAAACAACCAAAATATAAAAAAAAACAAAAAAACACAACAAAACAACCAAAATATAAAAAAAAAAAACAACAAACACAACAAAACAACCAAAATATAAAAATGACAAATGCCAACAAAACCACTAAAAATTGTCGGACAAAAGTGCTCTTGCACTTAACCTCCTGGCATAAGAAAACTGATGTCGGGGTCTACCTTGTCGCTATCCTACTCCCCAAGAAGGCTACCATAGCCGGACCGCTCCACGGGAAGACGGATTTTCGCCAATGTAAACCCAAATGACATTTCAAAATGGGTTCACACCCACCAAAAATAGGTCCAAAAGTCGGAAAACTGCTTGCACATTCAACGGACAAACCTCTAAAAGCACCCTCACTTAAGTCATCTTGGGTCAAGCGACTCATCGCTTTTCTCATGTCAGTACTTCCTTCATCGATTCGTCGCTTGAGGGGGTAGTCACACTTAAGTCACCAATCAACAAACACACACCCAATCACGACAATAGCATGCATTCAAAGAATCATTGACAAAGACAATCACGCTCCTGCTTGGGGCAGCAAACAAGCAATAATCACAAAATTGATCAAACACTTGGCATTCCCGAAGCATGAACACAAGGTTCCCCCATGGATAAAATGTTGCGCCCTTTGCCTATTCATGACTGATCAATGTCCAAGCTCAAAACACACCTCACCAAAACAGGTTAATACTTGAAATCAAATTCCTTAGCTCGTCAGAAGCAAGGATTCAAGAATGCATGCCCTTTACATGCTTGGGGCATTAATAGTTGGTTAGGTTACTAAGAAACCCTAATAATTAGTGCTTTGGTTATCTATTTTTGCTCGGCGCTGTGCCATTCACAGCGCTTCCCAAAAAGGGGCATCTGTAGACACCAAAACAGCACCAATCCGATTATGTGAATACAAACACTGATCACATTAACACACACAGCCCCAGGGTAGCCCCCAGAGGTTAAACAGTGGTTCTAACCACTTACACAACGAGTTTTGCAAGTCAAAAATCAGTTTGGCACCTTTTAGACACTTTATTTCTTATTCGTCCCACCTAGGGACGAGTGCGAATTTGTACTCATCCTACCCAAGGACGAGTATGGATTTTTACTCGTTTCACCTAGGGATGATTACTAGCGCTCGCTTCTAGGTGGGACGAATGCCAGGTTTGACTAGCAAAAAGTCAGACCTCGGCGTGTGACAACTCAGAACTACCACTCAGCTTTTCATGCATGACATAGGAGTGCGAGTGAGTTCTTTTAACAACACACATCTGCCAATTGACTTTCCCTCCATTGCATGGGAAGGAGAGTAAGCTTTTTAAGACAACTCAGATTTGCCACTTAGCTATCCCTTCATTGCATGGGAGTACAAGTGAGCTTTGCTAAAACATGCAAAGACATGCACAGAGGCAATTAAGAAGCCCTTGATCAAGAAGAAGTCTTCTCTTCACAAACAAAATCATTCATGCAAAGAAACACTTTTGCATGTTAATTCAAAGAGAACCCTTGGGTCTATAAAATGGTGAGTTTCCTCACCCAAAAGATACCGATCAGGAGCATTCTGAGCAACAAAGTGTTGTTAATTCACTTACTTGCGATTTGCGCCCAAACCCCAATCTTTTGACCACAATATTCTATCAATTTGACGACAACACATCACATCAAGTTTCGGACCCATCTCAAGCGGATTGGTGTCGAAGCAAGGTTTTATCCGTGGGTGGTTTGCCTTCGGGCACCTCCTCGCTTTACTTCATTTATAGTATTTTAGCTAGTTTCATGTTTATGCATTTATCAAGTTTTTAGTGCATTTAGATTCATTTCAGCTATAGTTAGATTTATCTTTTATTTTTCATACACAGGTGCTACTGATTCTTTGTTTGTTTCTTTGAACACAGATTTCAGGTCTATTGAAGAAGTAGCGAGGAATCAACCTTTGTCAATGCAAGCGACGACAACATTTTGGTTCGCCCATTTTATATGTGGGCACACGGAAGAAGGAATTCAGAGACAAGTTGTAGAGAACAATATCTAACGCTCCTATCCCCTAAAAAGGAAGGAGACGTATTGTAACACGAATTGAAAAGAATATCAATAAAAAAAGGGCTACATTTCATATTGTTCTTATATCTTGTGTTCATTCATTTGTGTTCCTTCCTTTTAATACGATTTCGTTTAGTCTTTCCTTTTTGTTCTGTTTTGGTGTCTACAGTTACAAACAAATTATCATTTTTTCTATTTTCCCCAAGTAAATGGGTAAGCTTATGATAGTTGTTTACAATGATTCTCAAGGACGAACGTAATTTTGATAATATCAAGGGATCTACGATCTTTGAGATCTTATGTTGATTTTGATTATGATTTGATATTATGACTACCCCCTCAAGCAACGAGTCGATGAGGGTAATGATAATGAATGAAGCGACGATGTCGTTTGACCACCATGAATGATCTGAACAAATTTAAATTTGAGCATATTAATGCCTTGGCTAGGCCTAGTTCATCTTTTGATTCCAGCTATTAATAGTATTTGCACGCTTCTATCCCATGGTGCAGTCGAGCTACAATAGTCATCTTAGGTAATCGAGTTGATAAAAATCCAATTAGATTTGTATTGAATCAAATTATCGATGATTTGCTGAAAGGAGGTCATAGAGGAAAATGACATGCAATGTCTCATTCCCATGGAGAAGTTCGGCTACAAAGGCCTTCTTAGAAATTGAAAAGAAGCATATCATATCAACGATAACAATTTTTACCCCAAATGTCCTTATGGTAATTTACTCATCTTGCCAGATTACATGGGTCCAAGTTGCTGCAATCACGAAGTATATAGGGTAAATTACTAAATACGAGGAACATTTGGTGTTTTAATTATTTGAATTTTTTTTTTGTGAATGTTTTGAATTATGCATTGAACTTATTTATTTTGTTGGGAGGTGCGTCACTCCATGAAAATATTATTGTAGCAACGACCTCAGTTGTATTTTATAATCTCAGCAAAATTTTTAATTTTTTATTGGATCTCGGTGCTTGATTATCAGCAAATTTCCAAATTAACTTGCTTTTATTGCATTCTGACCCAATGGGAGGCATTAATTGATCTTTTTGGCCTTTACCATGGTGGTATTTTCTAAAATTGTATATCAGTTGCAAACCATGGCTAGGGTCTACGGTTCCCATTTGCAAAATTGGGAACCATGGCTAGGGCCTGCGGTCTTCACTGGATATGAGAAGTCTATAAAATTTCTAAATTTAAAATATCTCTCATTATTTCTTGATAGTGACCTACAACTAGAGCTCTAATAGTGATAGCTGACTAAACTGACCTGCAACCTAGCACACCTTACCTGGACACCGACTCACAGCACGATGGCAGGGCGTGGACAAGCATCTTCTAGCTGTGAGGGACGAGGGGAGGGCAAGGTAACTCAAAAACCAAGACCTCACATCCATTACCAATAAAATGAACCCAATTAAGTAATTGGTAAATCAATTTCACTAAACTTTTGGTAATGAACCTCATCTTAGGCTAGGGTAGCTTAGGTTATTTATTTTTTTGTATTTTTGGCCATGGTATCGTACCCGACCAGACTTCGATCGAAGATCACAGGTACCAAATGTGGTTCCCAATTGGTCAATTAGTGACCGCAGTTGCCAGCTATGGTCAACATTCAAACTTACAATGGTCAATTTTTGACCGCATGTAGACCGTAGGGTTGACCCGCGGTTCGCCAACTTTAGGAAAATTTTGCAAAATTTTTAATTTTTCTAAATTTTTAGAGGCAATTAATATCATTTAATGCATTTTGACCTGTTTGATTGACAAATTTTATTTGTAGGCCTGCATGATAACATGTTTTTGCACTTTTATTATTTTTTACTATTTTTGATAATTTTTAGATCATTTTTAAATATTTTTGCTTGTTTTAGTTAGCTTTTTCCTTATTTTATGCTATTTATTCTAGAGATTGACCTCTAGAGCATGAGAGCTTGACATTCTGAAGACTCTCTATGGAGAGCTCACTGATGGTGAGCGAGAGTGGTTCGGAGCTGTCGGCTTTGGCTATATTTTAGATCTACCAACTATTTGGGTAGATCAATCTTATCTAACTGCATTGGCCTAGCACTAGAATGTGTGAACCAACATATTTCACCTACCTATAGGTGAAATGACAGTGATACTAGAGGATGTATATAGGATTTTTAGGATACCCATTGATGGCGAGGCCATCGTCTACTCCACCTCTAGGGCTAAGGAGTCTATCTTTGACGCTATCTTTGGTGCTCAAAGTGATGAGACTCAGGGTGCCATCGACCATGGAGGGATCCACATCGGCTACTGGTAGGGGAAGAATGTCTTCTCCATGTGCAAGGTCATTTTTATGCACATTGTGGTGCAATATTTTCTTCTAGAATCCTCGGGCATGAGGATTCCCTAAAACCTTCTAGCTACTATATGCAAAGTAGTACATATCTCTATCTACCAACCACTACTCCTAGCCTAGAGGAGCACACTACTAGCTCATATCTATCAAGAGCTATATCAAATTACTAAGTGTAGTCATAAGGGCATCAACTGCAATCTACTTTTTTAGATCTAGGATTGGCAGCATATCATAGTAGAGCATCCTAGGGAGCTTCCCTTGCACATTATAGACACTGATGATGAGCATCAGTGCTATACTACCTACTAGCCTCAGTAGAAGGAGGGCTTTCATAGTAGGACTCATGCTGGCGAGACCCATTATTACATTACCCAATTTGTAGCACTTGGGCTGGATGATATCCAGTGGCGGCCCTACATAGATTATCTTGACTGGCCTGAGGCCGATGAGAGGCTTAAATGGGCTCTCTGGGATAGATGGCTACTCAGCTTAAATGCCAATATTAGAGAGTTTTAGTTTTTCTCTCATGTCCTACAGTAGTTTGGCATGGTGCAGGACATCTCGGAGATCCTATTCACCTACAAGCATCTAGCTTTGGAGAGGGATCTATTGTGTATCCAGTCTCCAACACTAGGTTATACTCTATATGACTTCCAAGAGACTAGACTTGATGTAGCAGTGACCACTCCAGAGTATGATGGATGGTGGTCTATGTTTTTTTGGTATGGGGCAGGGCTTGTGGGCTGTGTTGTAGATCAAGTAGGAGCAAAGGTGGATCCTGACAGACACAGACAGAGGATGGCTAGGGCATAAAGGCTATCATTGATGAGGCTCCTAATATTGATCCTGAGGATGAGACTCTACAGGAGGGTGAGGTCCCTCCTGAAAGTGTAGGGGGGCTACTCTTAGCATAGGTGGCTAACTTGTAGATTCAGTTCGGTTGATTCCAAATGCAACAGATGGAACGTGATACTACTATCGCTACTCTGTAGGCATAAATGACAAAGAGAGACCATTGAATGACATAGGTAGACCAACAGATTGCTAGCTTGACCACTCGAGATACTATAACAAAGACCCATGTTGGTGAGCTCACCCATGCTCATGACTTGGCAGAGGCACAGAGGTATGAGACTGTAGCAGAGCGGGATCTTCTTAGAGCACAGAGGGGGGTTCCTCCACCCTCTCAATTGATTATGGGGCCTCTTATAACACCAGTAGTAGTACTACCAGGTTTTTAGGATCCTATGGCAGAGATACAACACCTATAGGGTTTACTTATGAGTTCCAATGAGAGGCACACATATAGGGTTTCTCGGGTAGACCAACTAGTGGGCTACATTTATATGTTGGGCACAGAGGTTCCTGAGGATCCATATGTTGTAGAGTCCCAACAGACTAGGTCTCAAACTATAGGACAGTCCACTGCTAGCTTGAGCCATCACACCCATCTGAGCGAGAGGACACATAGGTCCTCCAGTACGTATGGTGGTAGCAGTCATACCAATACAAGGGAGGTAGGGCAGTCTACTATAGCATCTAGTCATAGGTCCTAATGTACAAATGTGCCCATCACTCAGGGGGTAGTTGGATGACTACTAGGCCTCTTTGAGTTAGGCGATACTCAGGGCTCACAGTAGGATCCATAGTAGTCAGTAGGGCAGTAGGCAGAGCAAGCTCCTAGGCATAGCACTGAGGGAGGAGGCGAGAGCTCTGGTAGAGGGGGAGCAGATCAGAGCTAGAGCTCTATTGCTATAGGACACATTTTTGATGTAGCTCATTTCTGGTGTAAGGTCAAGGACCTACACGTTTGTAGCCTATGGGCATTTTTGTACTCCCCATGTACTCTGAGACACACATATTTATATGATATGATCATTATTATGGCTCATTATTGTGTTATCATTTATTTTTAATTTTATGCTTATATGATACACATGGATGCAATGCTTATGTTATGCTGATGCTATATGATGTGATGTATGGATGACATGCACTAGATAGCTATTTGATTTATGATGATGATATGCAGTGATCTTACATGCTTAGATATGATTTTTGATGGATGGATATGGATGTGATATTTTTCTCTTAACGCATATTTTATATTGATTTCTTTTCATGCATTAATGTATGTAATGTTTTATTTACATGATGCTAATCTAAATTAAATGAACATGTATGCTTTAATCACTTAAAAACATAAGGAATGAATGCAAATATGTTTATCAATCTAATGGATGATGCCACAAAATGTATAAAAATCATGAATGTAATTGAAAATCCTTAAGATAATAATTTAATTAATTAATCACCCATATATGAAATGCAATGGTATGCAATATTGTATGATGTGAATAATATAATGTCATTCGATTTTCTTTTGCAAATTTGAAAAATGTGTACGATATAGTTAGTGGTTGTCTAAATATTATTACTAATATTCATCTAGTATCTATCCTATATTTTGATTGTGCTTTTTATAATGATGTATCATGGGTTTAATACTTTGCAACTTCATGATTTATATGGTTGTCATTTTTGACACTTGGTTGCTATGGGAAATTTTTTTTGAGGTTTTGCATTGGACTCAAACACCCTAATAAAATTATCAAAAGTTGCATACTAACCACACTAGACTTTTGAGATAAAAGGCTTTTGATAGGATAGACCCTAACTATTAATTATCCCTATGTGTGTAAATTATTATTTAAGATAATACACGAGCATTTCCCGATGTTAGATGGGATTCTTTCAACCCATTGCTAATATAGGGGTTCCACAAATGTCTTATCCAATCTCAAGTTTGGATTTCAGTTGAACTAAGCCACTAGGCAATGTAGGACACCTGAAGCTATCTCTTCCACATTCAAACATTGGTATTTTTCATAAGTGAGATGCTAATGCGTGAGACATATCATCATGTGTAAGGCATAGTAGTGCTGACAATTCTAGGGATTCAAGCTCATTCCTTTCTATCCTTCAATTTTTGGGATACTTGCTCATATGTAGTGAAGAAAGGGAGTTGATTCCATCTTGTTTTTGAACTGTATTTGGATCTTCATTTGATCTCTCTTCAAACTGGATTTTGGATCTTCATTTGATCTTCGCTCAAAATTTTGATTTATGATCTTCATTTGATATTCACTTTGAACTTTGACATGAACTTGATTTAAGCCTGTTTTTTTATCTTCACTTTATCTTTACTTTTCGGCATTTACATTTGATAATATTCTTCAAAAACTTTCCTTTGGGGAGATTTACTTGGAAAATTTGTTTTTGGTATATCGATTGAGAATATCGATCTTATGATATCAATATGGGATATCACTCTATCGATCTAGGGTATCAATCATGAGAATTGATATGGGATATCTCTTTAGGATATGCTCATTTTATCGTAAGCAAGGTGTTCTGAATAGGGAATTAACCTGTCCTT
Organism: Wollemia nobilis; assembly: GCA_028583015.1. NCBI lineage: Eukaryota > Viridiplantae > Streptophyta > Pinopsida > Araucariales > Araucariaceae > Wollemia > Wollemia nobilis. Next base: position 2,194,510 of record JAQPPZ010016414.1, read on the forward strand.
TTGCCAACTGCCAACATTTCCCATACCGTTCGTACAAAGAGATAAACAAGAATAACTTTTTTCACTTCAGGATACCCGGTCCTACTTCATGGCTTTTATCTTCCCCTAGTCCTTGTTAGGATTGTTTAAATTTGTTGATTAGTGATAGGCTTTTGATATGGTAAGGGCTATACTAACTGAACCTTAGCTACAAAAGCAAAGCAAGCTTTCTACCAACTCTTGATAAGACTACTAGGTATGATTGAGTGACTGAAAAACCCTAGTATATCTCCATAGCAACATTATAGGCTATGTTGAAAAACACAATTACTCACATGAATGATGGATTATGATAAATGCAGATATGCATGATTTAAACACAAACGTGGCATTTTTTGTAAGATTTACAAACACAAATGTCGTCTATTACAGAATGCAACGGATGATGAAGCCTATATGCAATGCAACAATGCGGTGGATGCATGAATGAATGCAAAATAAAAATGCAAAATTCAAATGCAAATTCAAATGTTTTTGTATTTTATGCTTTACCACTTTTTTGGATTTTATTGATTTAAATTTTTTTATGGGTTTTGAGCCTCATAATTGACCAAACGGCGAGTACATGCCTCTGGAGCCTTTAGATTGACCAAGTGATTTTTAGGAATCCTCAGAGCTTTTGGGATTGACCAAAGGGATTATGGGTACCTTTGGGGCATTTTGGGATGAAAAAGCAATTTTGAGAATCCTTGGAGCCTTTGGGGTTGACCAAGAAATTTTTCAGAAACTCTTGGTGCCTTTTGCTTTTGACCAAAGCGCTTACAGATGCCTTTGGAGCTTTTGGGTTTACCAAGCAGTTTTTCAAAAACTCTTGGTGCCTTTTGAGATTGACCAAAGGGCTTACAAATGCCTTTGGATATTTTTAGGATGACTGAACAATTTTAAGAAACTCTCAGAGCCTTTAACGGACACGACCAAGTGGTTTTAGGGACCCTTCAAGCCTTTTCGGGATGACCGAGCAGTTTTGACCAAACCCTCGAAGCTTTTAAGATTGATAAAAGGGCTTACAAATGAAATGGAGCTTTTTACTTGACCAAACCACTAATGAAAGTTTTTGGAGCTTTTTAGGATGATTGAGCAATTACCAGCAACTCTCAAAGACTTTTACTATGATATTTAAGCATAAAATGCCTTAATATTGATGATGTTGAAAGGTTCAAGCTCTTCAACACCCCCTAGTGACTTTAGGTGATAGGTACCTAGACCATTATTTTTAGATATGATGTAGGGTCCTAGCCAATTAGCTACGAATTTGTCTCGCATATCTGACAACAAATTAGAGTTCTATTGGTTTTCTTTCAAGACAAGATCCCCAAATTCAAAGTCTCTCTGGTGGACTTTGACATTGTAAGCTCGTTTTAGTCCCTCCTGATAAACGCGAAGATGCTCCAGGGCATTTACGCGATGTTCAAGTAGCGTCAATTTATCTAGTTGAGCTTGTCATGCAGTGTCATCATTGATGAACTCCTTCAATGCGATGCACAACGTTGGAATTTCTAATTCCAAGGGCATAATGGCCTCAGTGCCATATACTAGTGAGAATGGTGTTGCCCCAATGGGCATCATAATACTAGTCCTATAAGCCCAAAGTGCAAGGGGTAGCTAGATGTGCCAGTCTTTGTGGTTTTCTTGTATCGTATTTTTCAAGATGGCTACCACTATCTTATTTGAAGCTTCAACATGTCCGTTTGCTTACGGATAGTATGGAGTCACAAAACTATGTTTGAATCTATATTTATATGTTGAAGCTCTCATAGTTTTGTTCTTGAAAGATGTTCCATTATTCGATATTATTTTGGATGAAATCCCAAAATGACTTATGATATGCTCTAGTATAAACTCTACTATATGAGCTCTGGTTGACATTGTTAAGGGTATTTCTTCCACCCACTTTGTAAAATACTCAATAGTTGTGATTATGAATGTATGTCAACCTGAAGACAGAGGAGAGATCTTGCCTATAAGATCTAGTCCCCACTAAGAAAATGGCCAAGCCGCTTGGATGGGCTGTAAGTCCTACGATGGCAAGTGCGTAAGATTAGCATGATGTTGGCATTTAACACATTTCTTGACATACACACTACACTCCTCCATAGTGGTCCAATAGTAACCCATTCAAAGGATGTTATTGACGATGACCATGTTGCTGAAATGGCCACCACACGTACCATCATGAGCTTGCAAAATTACCCATGATGCCTCTTAGGGATCTAAGCAACGAAGGAGAACTCCATCATAGCTTCTTCAGTACAATATGTCTCCTATTAAGACATATTTGACCACTTTCTATTTAAATGTGCACTTCACGGCACGTAAAAATCCCTCTAGGATTATACTAAGCTTTAGGAAGTCTTTAATTTATGTGATCCAATTTTGATAAATCTTAGCTTCGACTGCCAAGACGACTTGCTCCCCCTACGTATTTACTTTTTCAAATGTATATTTGGCAACAAACCTATGGTAAATGGTAGTACCACTCCCCATGGGACTCTGAGAGGTTAATGACCCCTAGGGTGCCTTCTTAAGAAAGTACTCAGCTCTACAAAACCATTCAGCTTGTGGTTCTATATTGATCATGTTGACTGATTCTCTGTTATCATAGGCTGCACACTCTGCTACTGGATGAGAGAGCATCTTGACATGGATGGTAGTGAAATCAACATATGGATTATGAGGGATTAAGTATCCCAAAGAATCCATGGTATCTAAAAACATATTCAACGATCGAGGGATTGCCTCGATGTCATACCATTCTAGTTTGGCTAAATATCTATCAACTAGATATTTATAGGCTTTCATTACAGGACACCGACACTAAAAAATCCCATTGACTTGATTTACTATGAGCAAGGAATCACCAAATATGTTCAATATCTTAATATTCATGGTGACAGTTGTGTGGAGGCCCAGCAGTAGGGATTCATACTTAGCATTGTTGTTGGTGCATGGAAAATCCAACTTCAATGACAAGGGAATTGGAGCTCCTTACGACATGAAGAACATTATTCTGGTACCACCCCCTTGTTCGCACCTCAAACCGTCGAAGAACAGTCATATCAGCATTGTTATCTAGTTCTTCAATTTTGGGAGCTTCAAATATGATGAAGATTGCATTGTTTGGAAGCTCAGTTGTTAGAGGCCTACTATTTTACAGTGGCACCTCAACTAATTGATCTGCTATGACCTGTCCCTTAATGGACTTTTAGCTTATGAATTCCAAATTGAATTCCATCAAAAGCATGATCCACTTTGTAGTACACGTATTATGATAAATCTTACTCATCATGTACTGCAAAGGATTTCTTTGGATATAACATACGTCGTATGACTTAGCATATAGTGTCATAATTTATTGGTAGTAAACACTACTTCTAAACACAATTTTTCCATGTATGCATACTCAAGCTCATAGCTAACCAAAGTTTGACTAATGTAATATATGGCCTATTCTTTGCCTTGCACGTTCTTTTGGGCCAACATGGTTCCCAATGCAAAGTTAGTTGTCGATATATATAGTAGAAAAGGCACCTCTAGCCTTGGTGGAGCTAGCACTAGCGGTGTCGCTAGGTATTGCTTTATCTTAGCGAAGGCTACCTTGCAATCCTCATCCCAATTGAATTGGACACCCTTATGTAGCAGTCGATTCATGGGTTGACATTTATCCGATAGTTGGGCGATAAATCACTTTATTGAGGCTACCTTGCCCTGAAGGCTCCTTAATTTTTTAATATTGGTGGGAGGACGCATTTCCAAAATGGCCTTGACTTTCGCTAGGTCTACTTCGATGCCTCTCTTGGAGATGATGAACCCTAGTAATTTTCTAGAATTTATGCCAAATATGCACTTCTTAGGATTCAGCCTAACGTTGTGCTCTATTAGGCGATCAAAGACTTTCCTTAAGACCTCTACATGCTCTTCTCATAGGAATGACTTGACTAGCAAATCATCAATATAATCTTCAAGAATTATGTGCATATAGTCATGAAAAATGTATGTCATGGCCCACTAGTATGTGGCACCAACATTTTTGAGGCCGAATGGCATAACTTTATAGCAAAATGTTTCCCATGGCATTATAAATGTGGTTTTGTGCTAGTCTTCGAGTTTAATCCAAATTTTATTGTAACAAAAAAAACCACCCATTAAGGAGAGCATTTTTTGACCTATAGTTACATCTACAAGAGCATCAATATTGGGCAACAAAAATAAATATTTGGGTTTTGCCTTATTTAGGTCTCTTAAATCCATGCAAATATAGATTCTTCCATTGGGTTTTCCCACGAGTACCATATTGGACACCCATTCTGGATAATCGATGGAAATCACAAATTCCACATCCAACAGCTTCTATAGCTCATATTTCACCATTAAAGCTACTGTTGGGTGCATTTTCCTAAGATTTTTCTTGATCGACCTCTTCGTCAAATCTAGCGAAAGGTTATGAGTAACCAATTTCGGGTCTAGACCTGGCATATCCTTATACTACCAAGCAAAAAAAATTGGTCTCTATTTTAGCAGATGGATGAGGGTGACCCGCTCATCTAGAGTGAGACTCTCCAAATTTTACTTTTTGTGCACTGGTGGGATCATCACTTATATCCACCTCAAAGGTTTCCTCTACTGACATATGTGATCCCTCCTCAAGCTGGTGAGGCATAGGAATCTAATGAATGTCATCAGTCGGGTTGAGTGGTTCCATGTTGGAAGCATTTTCGGCATGATAAACATCATATGCACAACCTAGTGCAAAATGGAAAGTTTGCAACATTTCTTCATTGGGGAAGAAGTCCTCAGGCTCAACGGGTGAATCAACACGATACCAGTCGATAGCATATTTGTTAAGATACAACGGTTTAGATGGATCTACTGGATTGTGGAGTGGAGTGGTCAAATCAATGGAGACCATGTTTATGGATGGAATTGATCTCCAGGACCACATGGACTGACCTCTATAAAATCTACATAGTCCTTATACTGACGATCTTGCTCTAATGGCATAGGCACAAAAGGGTCTTCCTTATGAGTGCTACGAATAACTAGATCCTCCCTATGCATTGAATGCAAAATAGGATCATTCAGATCATGGAGCTACATGTAGGTCGACGAAAGGGGATTAACCAACCAATGTATTTGATCTAGGTTTAACCATATTGCTCTCAGATGCGGACCAACATGTAGCTACCTATAGACCTCATCGATGTCGATGGGTTGATGGTGGTGATGCAAATAATGTGAACCATGGTAGGCCCTCTCTAGCTCATCTTATTCATCACTATCATAATAGAATCCTTTATTTGCCCCCACTCTTGGAGGGCACTCCTCTAAGTGAGGCACCATAAATCTCAGTTCTCGCATACTGTCATCGCTATCCAAAAAAATTAGATAATTATACCTCATGTACGATGCTATCAAGAAATTTATCTCTATCCCTTCCCCTAGATGATCAATATTGGGAAGGATATCTTCGGTATCCTGTACCAATTCCATAGGCAATAAATGATGCGCATACAAAGGCCTGATATAAGTGCCTTCACCTTCATCCTCAGATCCATTATTGTTCGAGGGATCCTCTTATGCATCATAGCTTGGTCCACACATATCGAAGGTGAAATTTTCTCCATCTTCATTACAAAGATATCCTAACTTGAGATCACTTGCAGTAATGGGGTTACACCCTTGCATGTCTGTTTCATCGACTACATAACGAGTTTGGTGTCCCAGTTTATCTTTGGGATTCATTTTTACCTCAGTCTTCTCAAGGAGCCCTTAACGATGATCTTCTAGTGGCTCAATGGTGATGGCAGATATCATAGGGTGATTCCTCTAGAATTTGGAAGGATTCAGATGATATAAATTAAAATCCATATCGTCCACCATGCTAAGGTATAGACGATCAAGGGATGCTGTGAGCAAATCATCTTGCCCACATATCTATAACCCTAAATTGAATCTATCAATGACTAATTGATAATGAGGTTCCAACAAAGTCTTTCATCCCTATTCAAAGAGACCAAGGCCATATCCATCCCAGTGATATAGCACAAAAATATGCATGGCATACTCTAGATTAGAAAAATAATGAACGTTTACCATAAAATATTCCTCGTCATCTTCATCCATGGACTCTCACGTTAGAAACTAATCTAGTCCCACTTAGATGAAGTTAGTCTAGTTAGGCGGTTCTCCCATTGGAACCACCAATCCAACCAAATAACAATGGATGGATGGTCTACCCATCTCTTGCACAGTCTTCAAAATTGATTCGAAGGTCACATTTTGCATAAGGTACTTATCTAATCTAGTATTAGCGAGATGTACCATCACCCATGGTGCGAATGACCCTGCTAAATATGCAGGTGAAATAGACTGAGGTGCCTCCTCGTCTTTGTCTTGGGGTTCCTCGACTTCCATGGGAATGGGAATGTCCTCGGTATTTGGCTTGAGCTCAACCTCTTTCTCTTTTTCACCCATCTTTACCTTTAATTTCTTGTCATCCCGATGCATGACTAATGCTAACGGCTTCAAGGAAGTGGTAGTGGTATGCTCCAATCTGTGTGACACAAATGGCATCGGTTGAGCATGCACTATCGGTTTACCTCCTAGTTTCTTTATTGGCGACGAAAATCAAACATCCAGGTGCGTTGACAGGAGTATGAAACCCCCAAAAAAATTTGCTAGGTTCACAAACTTAAATGGATCCTCATCTAAAGCCACCATGTGAACCAGTCCCTCATGAATATATTTCATGTATTTATGTAGTATAAAGGGACACAACACATTTCATAAATCCAAGGCCTACCGAGTAAAATGTTGTACTGCATGGCCCCTTTTGATGCAGGAGCATCCAACTAAATTGTCAGGGCCATAACTTCTCAACCGTAGCTTCGATTGACGTGAAATTTGACAGGGAGCTAGTTGGGAGAGTTCTAAACAAATATGACTCTTTGGAGTCCTATTTGTCCAAAAAATCTAGTTTTCGGGGCCAAATTCCATCATCTAGTGCCTCAAAATTAGGTTTTAAAATTACTTACCTAGTTTTTTATGCTTTTTGAGCTGTTCGGAGGTTAATATCTCCTAATGTATTTAGAGTTAGGACTAGAAACTTTATTTTTGGATTGTCTATTGTAAGAGGGATGCACACCCCAATTTTGGGCCCCATCCGACTCATTTTAGTTTTTAGGGTTTTTTTGGCTATATAGCCATAGAATGAGGGTTTGTGAGGGAATATTTCCAAGTTTTTGAATGAGAATTGGTTTGAGCAAGTTTGGATCTCCATAAAGTGGTATTGAGTAAGTTTGGCTCCCCATCAAGTGGTATCAGAGCTTAGGGTTCCTGAGTGTGTGAGCATATCACCGAAAGTGAGGTAGTTTACACCAGGATCTATGGAAGGGTTGTGAGAAGAGAGTGAGGAAGAATGCCTCCACGAAGAAACCATGGTGGTGGGATAAATATGGTACCTAAAGAATATTTCAAAGCTTTGCAGAGGCAAGTGGAAGCCCTACAAGAGGAGTTGCGAAGAGGGGTTGAGCCAAGGAGAGAAGACCGTAGTGAAGATGAAGCTTGGGAGGTTGATGATCTATCAGATGAAGAAGCAATGGATCTTGTAGAAGCTAGATTATTTAGGGCCATATCTTTGATTTGGAAGAGGCCAAAGTTTGATGTCTCCACATATTCTGTGAATCTCAATCCAGAGGAGTTGATTGATTGGATCAATGATATGGAGTATTTTGAGTATGAGGAGGTTGTAGATCCAGATCGGATCAAGTTTGCAAAAATGAAGTTGAAAGGCCATGCTAGCATATGGTGGAAAGAAGTGTAGCTAAAAAAAATAAAAGAGGAAAGGAAAAGATAACCATATGGGATCGAATGGTAGAGAATTTGAAGAGGCAGTTTATTCCTATAGATTACGAATTGGATCTATTGAGGAAAATACAGAGTTTGAGACAGTCAAGAAAATCTATCAAATAATATACAGAGGAGTTTTACAAGATCTTAATCAGAACTAGTCATTCAGAGGCTAATAAGGAGAAAGTAGTTCATTACATAAATGGGTTAAGAATGAATATCCAAGAAGAACTCGGTTTGGTCAGGATGACCACCATTGAGGATGCATATCAATTTGCCTTGAATGTTGAAGAGAAGCTGAACAGTAGATTTGAAAGCAAACAAAGAGGAAGGGGTCATGGTGGAAGAACTAGTGAAAGAACCAGTGGAGGAAAATATGAATATCAAAAGAAGACTGGTGAAACAAGTAATAACCAAGATCAAAAAGAGGAGAATACCTACTGCCCCCATGACCATAACAATGGTTACCAAAGAGGAAGAGGTAGATCTGGACGTGGGTATGGAAGAGGAGGATTTTGTGGAACCTATTTCCATTGTGGGGAAGAGGGACATCGGGCATATGAGTGTCCCCAAAACCAAGAGAGGACGAATAAGAGACTTGAGGGTCATGCTAGAGATGTTGTAGCAGATGAAGGTGCTAAATCAAAATATTCTGAAGAAGCAGAAGGAGGAGAAGTGTTGATGACAAGAAGAGCATTTATGAATGGAGGGAAATATGTGGATTAGAGAAAGATCTTATTTTGCACAAGATGCAAATGTGCAGGTAAGGTCTGTAATGTTATCATAGATAATGGTTGCACAGATAATTTAGTTTTAGGAGAAATAGTTGCTAAGTTGAAATTGGAGAAGAGGAAGCACCCACATCCATATCGGATTGCATGGTTGCAAAAATATCATAGAGCATTAGTCAGTGAGCGGTGTTTAGTTAAATTTCATATTGGAAATTATCAATATGAGGTTCTGTGTGATGTTTTGCCTATGGATGCTTACCATTTGTTGTTGGGGAGGCCATGGCAATTTGACAGACGTGCGGTGCATGATGGGCATGTGCTTACTCTCTGACAAAATATGGAGTGTGTCACAAGTTGAAGCCATTGAAGGAAGTGGATGAAAAGGTATGCAATAGTGCTAGAATCTGTTTGGTAGATGGTAGAAAAAAATTGGATGGCCTGAAGAGAGATTCTATGTGTTATGAATTAATTCTTACTGTTAAGAAGGAAAAATGTATGGATATTTCAGTAGAGGTTGAAAGTTTGTTAGAAGAGTTTCCTGATATTGTGTCAGATAATGTGTCTGAGGGTTTGCCACCAGTGAGAAATATTAGCCATCAAATTGATTTGATTCCAGGAGCTAGTTTACCCAATAAGGCAGCCCATAGAATGTCTCCCATGGAGAGTGAAGAGTTGAACAGAAAGGTTCAAGAGTTGTTGATGAAGGTATTGATTAGAGAGAGTTTGAGTCTCTATGCAGTACCTACAGTACTAGCATCGAATAAATATGGAGAATGGAGAATGTGTACTGATTCCAGAGCCATAAATAAGATTACCATTAAGTATAGATTTCCATTACCTAGAATGGACGATATAATGGACTATTCGAGTGGAGCTAAATACTTCATAAAGATTGATTTAAAGAGTGGGTATCATCATATTCACATTAGAGAGGGTGATGAGTGGAAGGCAACCTTCAAAACCAAAGAGGGTTTGTATGAGTGGTTGGTTATGTCATTTGGTTTAACCAATGCACCTAGTACATTCATGAGGCTGATGAATGAGGCATTGAGAGAATTCCTAGAGAATTTTGTTATTGTTTATTTGGATGATATTCTAATTTTTAGTAATACATTGGAAGAGCATTTGATGCAAGTTCGAATAGTTTTTGAAAATCTGAGGGAGGAGCAGTTGCTGATTAATTTGAAGAATTGCAGTTTTGTGAAGGAGTTGGTGTATCTGGGATTTGTCATCTCATATGAGGGTCTAAAAATGGATCCATAGAAGGTGAAGGCTATCATTGAGTGGCCTACTCCAAGGAACATAACGGAGGTAAGATCATTCCATGGTCTTGCAATTTTCTACAGAAAGTTCATTAGAAACTTTAGGAGTATTTGTGCACCCCTGACAGAAACCATGTGAGGGGATAAGAAGGAGTTTAACTGGACTATAAAGGCAGGTGCAATTTTTGATATGTTGAAAAAGAAGGTGATAGAATAACCCATTTTGGTACTTCTATATTTTAATAAAGTATTTCAGGTTGATTGTGATGCTAGTGGTAGTGCCATTGGAGTTGTGTTGAGTCAAGAAGGTAAACCTGTTGCATATTTTAGTGAGAAGTTAAATGATGCTAGGAAGAAATATTCTATTTATGATCAGGAATTTTATGCTATAGTTCAGGCTCTTAAGAAATGGAGACACTATTTGTTAGCAAAAGAGTTTGTTTTATATACTAATCATCAAGCTTTCCAGTATATTAATAGTTAGGGAAAACTGAATCAGATACATTTGAAGTGGGTTGAATTCCTACAAAGTTATACCTTTTTTTTGAAGCATAGGAGTGGGAAGTCCAATAGAGTTGCAGATGCCTTGAGTAGAAGGTAAAATTTGTTGATAGAGATGAAAGTGGAAGTCGTTGGGTTTGAAGAACTCAAGAGTTTGTTTCTAGAGGATCCAGATTTTGCAGAGGCTTGGAAGGCATGCTTTTCTCCTACTACTTTGGATAGAACGAAGTGGTTGGATTTTATAATCCAATATGGGATGTGATTCAGAAGGAACCAATTATGCATTCCTAGAAGTTCAATGAGGGATAATCTGATAAAGGAGAAGCATAGTGGAGGACTAGCTAGATATTTTGGTCGAGATAAGACCATTGCCCTTGTTAGTGAAAGCTACCATTGGCCACAATTGTAGTAGGATGTGAAGAAATTTGTGTAGTGTTGCAGAGTGTGTCATATGGATAAGGGAGTGAGACATAATACAGGATTGTATCAGCCATTACCTATATCGGAGAGACCATGGGAGGACATCAGTATGGATTTTTTTCTTGGCTTACCAAGGACACAACGAGGCAATGAATCCATTTTTGTTGTGGTTGAAAAGTTTTTGAAGATGTCTCATTTTATTCCATGTCATAAAATGAGTGATGCAGTTCATGTTGCAGGCTTGTTTTTCAAGGAGGTGGTACGCCTTCATGGTCTACCCAAGAGTATAGTATCTGACAGAGATACCAAATTTGTGGGTTATGATGAGACTTGGATAAGCCTCATTTATAGCATGTTTTAAATAGTTAAAACTACCTAAAACTCTTGTGAATTATCTTATATTCTAGTTAAGTTGATTTAATATGTTGTGTATTAATTGTTTGCATGATTGAAGTGTTAAGGACATTATATTCTAATTTTTAATAGTTCTTGTATAGTTTTATGTTATCTTGTCATGCTTACGTTGACATCAGCACTTCAGCAGTCTTATTTTGATGATAATTAATCATTAGTTTCTCTAAATTTAGCAAATAGTACAAAGACTTATTATTGTGCAGCAAAAAACTGGTTTTTCCATATAAATTCCAGCCAGCTCCCAATGAATGGCAAGGTATGAAATTCACATCCAAGAAAGAATGAAGACTATTGCAATCTGGTCCTGAGGGCTAATACACATAAGAAATGTAGCCAAAACCATTTGGATTCAACACATTTGGTCATTCTAAAGATCTTCGAAATGAACATAGTGTCTTCAAAATGAACATAGTGTCTCCGGAATGAACACAGTGTCTCCAAAATGAACATAGTTTCTTCGAAATGAGAAAATAAACCACTTTTTGACTTGTTGACTAAATTTTGGTGATGGAAAATGGGATAATAAGTTTGAGAAAGTTAAGGAAAAATATCTCCCATCTAACTTTGCCATCCTTGCCATCCAAATCCACCATTTATGGAAAAGATCAAATTGATCCTCTTCTAGGATAAACCCAAGAAATTATGCAGGATATCAGGAACAACATATTTTTTGTTTGTAATTAGATTTTAGGCATCTATAAAAGATAGCTCCCATCCAGGTTGAACTATTATATTAGATAGAGGAGATAGAAAATAAATAGGGAGATAATAGAATAGTGATTTCGGACACTGTAATGAGGTTTCAGTGAGAATTGTAATTATGTTTCTAAAGCAATAGAAGTGCAGTTTCATTCCATTTATTTTGTTATGTCTGAGTGTGAGTAAGCCTTAAAGAATAATTCAAACCTTCTTCTGAGAAAGGAGTCTAGCCACTTCCAGACCTAGGAGGAGGACTGACAGACAAGTTTTATTACGATTTCTTTGCAGTGAGAATAACTTGTAAACTTGTCATTTCCATTCTTTTGCACATCTAACATTCCTAGTTGTTTAATTCTTGTTCATAATTTTTTTGTGATATGATTAGTGGTAGATCTGGTTATTCTTTTCATTCCCATCAACTTTTCAATTCACTATAAATTTTCATTTCCAGCAATTTACCAGTTTTCTGTAATTTCCCTACATTCTTGTTTTTGCTGTCAAAACCCTGCATAGAAGATTGATGACCTTCTATTACAGAGCATTGACAGGATCTATTTTTTATGCTTCATTTCAATTATTGTAAGATTAAATAGACTTTCAATTCTGTAACTATAACTAGAGTTTCAATTCTGTAATTTAATTAGATTTCATTCTTGCAATTGTAACTAGGGTTTCATTTATGCAATTAGAAATTAGTTTTCATTCTTACAAATAGATTAAAGTTCAATTTATGCAATTTAGGGGTATATGTGACACAAAACCCCCACACAATCAATTCCACCAATAATACATGTTGCTTCCAAATGAAATGAACTACAACCGTGCTTGAACTTTCTCTCGTAAATAGCCTTGGACACCACCCTGGATTGACAAATTCATTAAGAATTAATGATGTGCTTAAAGATAGCACATCATTTTGGCATAATTTTTGAGGAACATGGTGTTGTTAGAAGGTGAAAAGTAATCCAATAATGATTAAATATACTAACTTGTGAATTTTAGAGTAAAATCTGAATGTAATGACTAGTATAAGTAATTGTTATTGGTAAATTGTATTTCAGTCCATTTAGGAAATAAGCAAGAAACCACAAGAAGAAAAATTTCACAAGAGGTTGAAATTATGTAAAAAATGTCTAAATTTTTTATTTCCAAAATTTTTGGAATTTTCAAATAATCCCAATCATCCACTTCCAGCACTACAAGATCCTTTGAGAAATCATTACAAGGAGGAAAATTAAGTAGTTCAACACCACTTTCTCTTGAAAAATCCATACAATCAGGAAAATATGACAAGATTTATAATTGTTTTTGGGAACCTACAATGGAAGGCTCACAAGAGAATCAAGGTAGAGCCAACATTGTGCTCCACCCTAGTGCAACTAGTGCACCTACCAGAACTTTTCAAAATCCCATCCAACTAGATCTTAATCAAAATGCTCCCATGAAGGTCATTTCACCTACAGTATTACCAAATTTCAAGGGAATTACATCTAAAGATCCTGATATGTTTTTGTTTGAGTTTAAAATTGTATGTCAAGCTCATGATTACACTAATGACAATCAAAAGCTCAAACTATTTCCTTCCACTCGTAAAGAGTTAGCTCTAAGATGGTTTATCACCTTAGAACCTGACTCAATTAGAACTTGGGATGATATGTAAAACATATTCTTGGAGAGATACCAAGAATATTGTCAAGTCAAGAATCAAATTGATAAAATTCTTACAATGAAACAAGAGGAAAATGAAATATTAGAAGATTATCTAGACAGATTTTCTTTTGTTCATAAGAGATGTGGAAGTGTTGAACCTGAAATTTGCAAAGTCATATTCTTAAGGGGACTACAAGATGAATCTAGGGATGCATTGGATATCTTAGGAAGAGGAGATACAAATGCACTTAAATTTCAAGAAATTATTAAACTTTGTAAAAATTACTCTCATTCAAGGCATAGAAAACATAGAATTGGTAATGAAAAACATGATTTGAAAGAATGCATGAAAGAGACTAATATTTTAGTACATGATAGAACATTAGATGAAAAAAATGAATCTACTAAATCTTCATCCATCTATTGTTCAGAATGTAAAAAGCAACACTCTCTTCATGATTGTCCTTTGAACAAAATATTTATACCTGCTACATGTAGCATTTGTCAATTAGGACACCCCACAGATCAGTGTAGTTTATTTCTAGAACTTACAAGTATATTTGAAAAACAGTCTCAACCTATGAAAAAAACCAATTTTGTAGGACAAGGACAAGGGAATAATTTTCATAAATTTCCATATCAAAGTGCTTCTCAATTTCCTACACATTGGGGAAATAATCCTTGGTATATGCCATGGTATGCTTTAGGTCCACTTCAACAATTTTGGATTCAACCACCATGGGCATACTCCCAAGCATGGTCTCAACATGGATGGATGCAACAACAATGGAATCAACAACATCCACCATGGTTGCGGCCAAAATTACAGGGATATCAATGGGTACAACATCAAAATCTATACAAAGGGTAGCAACATTGTCAAACCCAAAAATCAAATTTGTTGCCTAATTATATCCATAATTTTTATCGTGGACAACAACAACAAAAATTAAAACAACCTTTGTTTTCAACTCAACCTGTGGTTAGTCCAAATCATGTTAAACAGGTAACCCTGTATCTATGGTTTAATCAGAAAATACAACCCTAATAAATGTTAGTGACTGTGTTAAAACTCAGTTGTGTTCAAGTGAACCACTGCTTGAACCTATTCCACTTATCAGTGTAAAAAGTGAAGTTAAAAAGAATGAACATGAAAACAAATCCACACTAAAACAACATCAAGAAGAACAAGATACCTCATCAAATAAAGTATCATATTTTGAATAGTCTGAGATATCAAAAATAACATCTTCATAATCGTATTTGATAAAATAATTAGAACATTTAATTGTTACAATCCCTTTACCTCAAGTTGTACCAACCATTAATAGGATTGTTCAAGAAATGTCTTTAAGAAAACCAAGAAAAAAGAAGAAAGTATATCCTAAAACCATACAAAAATGCGGAAAATTAGTTAAATTGCTTTCAGGTAAACTTATTACGCCTAATTATGATTGTACATAAAGCCCACAGTTTCTTAGAACACATAAGGAAAATGAAAAGAATACTTTAGTTTTGGCCTCCATTGTTGTAAATAAAAATGTAGAAGAGTTGGATTCCTCCAAAAATTTTGTTTTTGCTAAAAATGTTCAAAACTCATATTTTAAAGATGAACTAATTATTGTTCAGAAATTACTACAGACTGATGAAAAACATAATTCTGAAAATTTATCACCCATTCCAGTACAAAACCATTTTCTTTATTTACCACATGGATGTCATTATTGTTTCTCATCTTTTCATTATCATTTATCAAAGTTAATTCTTTCAAGAATTGTTTTTGGTAAACATATATAGATTTTTCATTCTTTTCCACCATATCATTACTCTCTTAATTTATTAATGCATCATTCTCCAAGAACCAATTCAAATCATCTTGGTACAAAACAAACTGAAATACAACCTTTGAACAACAATAGTTGGTTGACTAAAAACCAGGGAGCAAATTTGTTTGATATATTGGTGCAACATCCTAATGATTTACTAACATTTTATGCATCTTTAGCAGTTGGCATTGAGTTTTTGTAGGTACAAAAAAACAAATTTTGCAGTTGAATGCATTTGATGAACTTTGGTTGGAAGCACTTCACAAAATATATTTTACTCAACAAAAATGGAAAATGTGGCATGATGATCACATTAAGAGCAGCAAGGATGAACCAGGGGAGTTTGAGAATGAAGTTGTTCAACTTTCTTTAGTTGATGATTTAAGGAGGATATTAGTGGTGAATGGACATCTTTTACAGTTGTACCATAAACCACTAACAAAGGCAGAATTTGCTCGGTATTTCACATAGTTAAATTTTATAGAAGAGGCTTCTTCTTCTGATGAAGATTCCAAATGATCATATCTTTGAATCTTAAAAGAAAAAAATTAGAAAAAAATAGAAAACAAAAAGATGAATAAATTCTGGCTATGAATTTCTTCATGGGCATGATTTCAGGGAAGTCATGAATTCCTTCACGGGCACAATCAGAATCAAAAAGACAAAAAGAAAAAAATAAAAGAGAAAAAAAAAAGATAAAAATGAATAGCTCAGCAGTGAAAACCTTTTTCTAAGACGCTACTGAGTTGGTATGCATGAAAACCAGTTTTCTAGCATGCATAACCTTGAAATTTTTGATTCACCATTGTAAAAATTCACCAACTGCACTTGTTTTTGAAATGTTGCAGGAAGCCTCAGCAGAATATCAACAAAAGCAGTCATCTTTCAAAACTTGCATTAACTTGTTCCAACTAGGTATATATGTTTCTTGCACTTTTCTCATTGTAAATATTTGATATATAGTATATGAAAATTAACCATTAGTATAAAAGTGTTCATAATAGTTGGCATAAAAAAAACATGCTTGGACAAAGAGAAAAATATTGGTTTCTGCTATGTATTCAGAATGACTATTGTATCTTCAATAATCGTGGTATCTTCAAAATGAAGCCTTTGTCTTCGAAATGAAGGTTTATCTTCAGAATGAAGGTGTGTCTTCAGAATGAAGGTTTATCTTCGGAATGAGGTTATCTTCGGATTAAATGCCCAGCTTAGTCTTCGAAATGAAACATAATCTTCGGAATGAAGATGTAACAGTCTATTTCCACATGGCATCCAAGGAGGGAGAAAAAGACATAGTTAGCAGAATTTTTTACTCCATGTGATCATTGACACATGTTAGCTGGCTTGCAGTTAGATTCATATCATATTTTGACCCATAAAGGAAGTACAAGAATCATAGGGAAAATAAACAACAAACATGCCACCACCATTCATTGTTGATAACCACTCATGTGGGAAAATTTGCATGCAGAATGGAGGAGCTAAAAATAGTAAAGAAAATCTTATGGCAAGGATGTCCAATGATTGATGGCCAGGTGTTCAGAGCACAGAATAAGGAAGTGTGCCATATTTTCTTTCTGAAGACATATTTGCTAATGATTACAAGGAAAAGTAAAAAAAATAAAATTTCTTTTTGAAGAAGAACAAGAGAAAACCCTATAATTCTGTAAAAACCAAAAATCAGTGACCCAGCAGCAGAAGAGAGCAGTCTTCTCAGCATCAGAATAGAGAAATCAAGTGAAAAATAAAAAAAAAAGGCCAGCCTACAAGAACCCTGGAATAACGTAACCACATGGGTTACCAGATTTTTCAACCTGTGAAGGGTAATATGTAATTTTGTTAGGGCATCATTTCAAAATTTTAAACCACCTTAGGCATGGTAGGCAACATCCTAAATTTAGAGTGAATTTTTCAGCATACCTACACCAAGAACTATAGAGCATGGTAAAACATTATCAAGAGGAAAAAAATGAACCCTCATCATCATGGTCTTATTAAATTGGTGTGCCAACATCATTTTAGGGGAAACCCTAGAAGCTTTAATAGGTTTTATTCTACCCTGACTAATGTAGTTTTTGAAGAAGATGAAGGAGAAGAGGATACAGATGTTGCTATAAAAAATATGCTTCTGAGGAAGAAGAAAAGGCTAAAAAAAAAAAAAATGCTATTGTAGAGAAGGAAACACACCAAGCAAAAGCAACAAAGCATTTTTCTCTAGAACCATCAACCTCACAGAGACTAAGAAGAGAAGGGCTGAAACTGACAAAAAAATAAAATAGAAGAGGGTTCATTTTTCTAAAGATGTTATTTATCTATTAGAATAGAAGAGTGAAGTTCCCAGTGAAGATCCTGAAGCTATCCCTACAGCCCCTGTTACCACAAGAAAACAGGGCAAGAAGAGAAAATATACATTAAGGACTAGGAGGTTTGCAAGACTCCAAAAAAAAGAGATAAAAGAACAAATGATTGAAGAGAAGACCATACAAGATAGCCCTGATGTCATAGAAGTGCAACAAGCCACTGAGAATTTGGATGTAATCATAGATAATTTCATGGAACCTCTTGTACAAAAGTAGGGGTCTGAAGCAGAGGATGAGATTGTTGTTGAGCAGCAAACTGTAGTTGATTTGTCAGTATTAGGTTCTGAGTCGAATGAATAAGAGGAGGTGGACATCACAAAATAATTGAGAGCAACCAAGAGTGTTATAAAAATACAAATGAGATGGATTTAGGAAATAAAAGATGTTATTGAAAAATATGAAAATAAAATTAGAGAATTATAGCAGAAAGTGGAGAAACTAAAAAGTAGACTGTCACACGTTGACGAACAATCAACTACATCAGATAAAGAGGACGATTTGGTTTAGTTACTGCTTGGATTATATAGGGAATATGAAGACATAGGTGCTCATTCTGAAGTAGTGCCCCTCCACTTTGAAGCAGTGTCTTTCCATTCTGAGGCATTGCCTTCTCAATCCAGAGAAATACCTTTATGCAACATCATTGGGTAGGTCTCAGATTCAGGCCTCCAACCATCATTACTCTGGTTCCCTCCTATTTTGAAGAGGACAGACCTATAGAATATGCAACTTGGTTTTCCAAAATAGAGGTTGACCGCCTGGGTTTTCCTCTAACAGTACAGAAGTGAAGGTCACTTCTCAATCCACCCTGTGTCTGATGTAGGAGCATCCAACGAAATTATCGGGGCCATAACTTCTCAACCGTAGCTTCGATTGACGTGAAATTTGATAGGGAGCTAGTTGGGAGATTTCTAAACAAATACAACTCCCTAGAGTCCTATTTGTCCAAAAAATCTAGTTTTTGGGGCCAAATTCCATCATCTAGTGCCCCGAAATTAGGTTTTAAAATTACTTACCTAGTTTTTTATGCTTTTTGAGTTGTTCGAAGGTTAATATATCCTAATGTATTTAGAGTTAGGACTGGAAATTTTATTTTTGTCTTGTCTATTTTAAGAGGGACGCACACCCCAATTTTGGGCCCCATCCGACTCATTTCAATTTTTAGGGTTTTTTTGGCTATATAGCCACAAAATGAGGGTTTGTGAGGGAATATTTCCAAGTTTTTGAATGAGAATTGGTTTGAGCAAGTTTGGATCTCCATCAAGTGGTATTGAGCAATTTTGGCTCTCCATCACCTTCTATCATGTGACACATTACTAAAATGGTCTTCAGACCTACCTATATGGGTAGGATAATTGTACCGACAGTCGAACATAGTGCATCGTTAAACGCTCTCAATGTAAATGTAGTTGGCACAATATGTGATTTAGGTAGCTTCAAATGACTCATTGCCTTGGTCATTATTATGTTTATCGATGAGCTAGTATCAATCAAGACCCTTTTGAATGGTATGTGGTTCACACATGCGATTATATGCAACGGTGGGTCAGCCATAGTTGTATAAATCGTCCTTATCTCATGATCATAAAATTAGATCATCGGTTCCTGACATTGTTGTACATGTCCCATGAAATTTTTCAATGCCTATATATCGTGGGCCTATACTTCAATGGACTTTAAAATATCCATAAGAGTCTCCCTGTGCCTCGAGGACTGCTAAATTAATTCATATATTGACAACTTCATAGGAGTTGTCTGCAGGTTTTGGACCAACCTAGTCCTTAGGGTCACCATCGATATTATTGGTGGGCTTGGAATATTCTGTGTTGATCTTTGATTCAGCATGGCTTGTATCTGGATAGGATCATGAGGTTGATTTTGTTGTTCGTATCTCTCATGCCTAGTAACAACATTAACCATGCCTACAAACCCTTGGATAGGTGGTTCAACTCGTACCTGGTTAACTTGACCAATGTTGTTCTGAGGTGCCTCATGATTTAGTAAGGGGTTATTATAAATCCCCATATTTTTATTGTCTAGCATCTATGGTTTGTGAGGCACTACAAGCTCACCCTTGTCGATCATATTTTACACTGGGTTTTTGAAAGACAAAAATACCTCGATGTCATGTCCTTTCATTCTATGAAATATGTAAAATAAATCGTCTTGAAACCCCTTTGGTTTAGGTTTATTGGGGTCTATCATTTTGACTTCGGGTAATCTGATTGCCTTCGCATAACTGATGAAAAATCATTGTTAACGATTCCATCAATGGTGTGAACTAGCGAGGCAGGCATTGCTTTTATATTTTTTCCCTTGTAGTTATTGCGCTTATCATACTGCGTAGGCAGAGGATGGGCTTGGTAGTTCTACTTTTGGTACCCCTTGTCCTCCCATTGGAGATTTAATATCACTTGATTTACATGACCCTGCTTGCCCTGATGCTTCGTGGTACTCTTATTTTGTCCCTCTTTCATGTTTTTGAGCTTCAATTTTCCCTCTTGTAACTTGATATCCTCAATCACCTTGGCTTGCACCAAAGCCTCTTTGAATGTAGCGTATTGTTGCAGCTACAGTAGTAACAAGATGTGCTTGGAACAACTCTTCATAAACATCCAATTTAATTTCATGGCAAGAATTGGGAATGGCAACTTCGCCATTAATCTTCTCCACATATTTTCATATTGTTCTATGGGCTCATTATCGCACTGAGCTAGTGCATCCAAATTAGAAAGATTAACCTATTTCTTGATGCCAAAGGAATAGCAGTCAATGAAGGCATCAACTAATTACTTGAAGCTTTTTATACTATGCTTCTTTAGCTAATTAAACCACTCTTAGGTAGGCCCTGAAAGTGTTGTGATGAACGTGTGCAACAATAATGTATCATTACTTGTTATCTAAAAGCAAGCGTCTAGAAATCTCGTTACATGTTCTTGTGCATATTCATCACCCTTGAACTTATCTAACCTGGGCATGTTGTAATGCTCATGGTAGGCCAGAGTAGGCACAAAAGGATCCAAAGACTCATTATGGATTTTCATTAGAGTTGAATTTTGAATAGTCGTGCCTTGTCTCTCAATTGCTTTAATTTTCTCGAACAAGGCCTTATAGGCCTCTAAAGACAAAACCTCATTAAGTTGACGCGTAAGTGGCTTAGTAGGTACTGTCTTCCTTGTGTGAGATGGAGGTCTTTGCTCTTCCTCCTCTTCAGCTCGAGAGCTTTCAAGATATTCCTATCCGTATCCATCTCCTATTTCTGCTTCATGTTGTCTTTGCCTTTGAATATTGAGCGATAGGAGTCACTCCCTTTGTTTGATAGTAACATAAGTACAATAATATCTATGCTCTTGATGCATCTTAGCTTGTGAGAAAGCCTTCCTATGTGTGTGCTCATGATGCTCATCTTGAGGATATAGGCCAACCCTATCTAGCCGATCCTCTTGTTCTATGCTTTCCTTTTGAGCAAGGATATGCTCCTCGCGCATGTGTTGCTCATATAATCTCTATCTTATGAGCCTTTGCACTTGAAGATTTTCATCTTTGATACACTGCCTCTCTAGGCGAGCATCCTCCAATTGGTCTTGGAGGAGTTGGCATTTTTTCTCTGATGTTAATCAATGTGATCTATCGATATGGTTGGTCATTGGAGCCCTTTGATACCCTTGTTCTGTATGAGCAACTTTATGGGTTATGTACCCATCAGACTAATATGTTGTGCCTTTGCATTTTTCTATAAAGACGGCATTGGCCTCTTGTTGTATTATATATTGTGACCCACCATGTGCAGATAGTGGGTGTGTGACATGCGGGCGTTTAGAAGCCTCCCCATGTTATCTAGTAGTGTGGATGATACTCCCACTATGCTCACTCGAGGCTCGAGTGGGTGGAGCAAAATTTTTGTAGCCTAGCTACTCTAGAACACTACCTAGACCTTCTAACTACCTAGACCACCATCGCTCATTTTGTGGTGTACCATTATCTCCTACCTTTGATATGTCAATGGTGATTTTGCATGTTGGACCACGCATGGGAGTATGGCTAGTTGTATGTTTGGTATCAAGCCTATCTGCTTGCCCTTAAATGGGCGGGTCTCTAGTTATTCTATACTTAGAAGGTGAAACCATAAATCCTCTAGTAGGCTTAGTACATAGGGGCACCAATCTAGTCCCCTGCACAATAAACTCTTCAGAAGACCCTGTGGATGCACGTGCTTTACGATCTTAGTAATGGCTCTCAAGTGGAACACCCTCATGTTGGAATGTTTCCCATTCTAGTCTATGCCTAGAGGAGTGTACTAAAGCTCCTCTATTTGGGGTTTGCTCTGCTAGCTCCCCCCATATCGAGTTGTCTCATTGAATGTTATTCCAACAACGTTTGGTTCACTCATGTGGTTGAGGATTCGACACGTATTGTTGTGAACTAGTTAGGATTTGGTCATCAATGTTGGCCTTGGACCATTTTCGACTACCCCGTGTGTCCACAATTATGTACCTAGAGTCTAAATGTATTATTATTAAGCAAAAAATGTATACAACAATGATTATCTCATTTTAAGTTTTAAAAGTGAGTCTTAAACTGTTTGATGTATTTTCAATATGTGTTGTATCAGTTATAGAAACTCTTATCATATTTTTGTAAAACTTATTAGATTTTATTCTTGGTTTAATGGATTTCACCTATACACTCGCAGCTCGAAAACTTGGCTATGACCTCCAAGTTATGTAAATCCCTCGTGTGTGGTAATGAAGCCCACACTACCATTTCCTCACCCAATCTCACCTAGTCAATGTTATACCCTCCAAAGAGGAGTACATGCAAATTTTCTAGGCTACATATGGTTCTTGGATCTAGTATTTGTTTATATATCAAGGGTTCATAAGATTTGGGCCAACGGATGGAAGTTACACCCACTGTCATTGACCCTACTAGCGGTTGGATGTCAAGCCCAACTCACTAGAGTTTTAGTGTTTCATGGTGTGTGTGGTTATTTTTAATGTACATAAAATAAATGCATCATCTAGCACACATGCTCGTTTTCTAAATGTTGTGCAAATGAAAAACATTTCAGATTTAGAAAATACAAGCTACTCTAGATGCTCTTTAGGACTATGCACATTATGATGCTAAATGGCCACTAATCGGTCCTCACACATGCAAACCATCAACACATATTTATCAAGCATGTTGTAGCCTAGGGTGGACTGCAATCAGAGGTCCGATGTTCCCAGCAGTGCCTTTCTAGTGAAAGCAAAAATATGAAAAGCAAACTAGGACAATTGATTTACCATTTTCTTTTAGTTGCTTTCCTAATTTGCATTTGAAATTGGCCTATTGTAAAAACACAAAAAAGAAAAAAGTGATAGAAGGCTAGAAAAATGACCTACCTCATGTCTTGCACTATTTGGAATTCTGGAATTGTCTATCTATGTTGTCAGCAGGAAACCGTAGGCTTGACCTGCGGTTCTAACTATGAACTATGCCTTGTACCTATGATTTAGTTGTTGGGCCATAGCTAATATCTATAGTTTGTACTTGCAAAAATACAGTTAGATCCTAAAAATATGGGGTGCTACCATGATCACCTCTGTAACCACCAGAAAGGGTCACACCCGATTGTGGCTCCTATTGTGATAAATGGTAAAGATATAACATGCATACAAGTAAATGAAATTGACAACAAATGAAACAAGAAAAAATGCTTTATTCCATTATATTTGAATTTAAAACCCAATTACAAGTACGTCCCTCTAGGGATATTCATTTTGATACAATATTACAATAGGAGTGCTCAATTTTTTTCCCTCTTAAGGGTAAGTGTGATTTCCAAATGCCTCTCAGAATGGCATGAGCTACTCTAGGGTGGATGTACCCTCTTATTCACAATGGGGAAAGAACCTGATGGTTTGATCTCCTTTGAAACTATTCCCTGCGATCAAGAAACAACAAGAATGTCACAAATATAGGCAGCCTCTCATGATGAGGCCCTTTTAGGTAAAATGCATAATGACACCATTAACATGCATAATCAAGAAAGTATAAAAGGCACTTCTAAACTATGCAAAACTAATCAAGATTCATAAAATAGCATAAAGAAATACAATAGCTACTCTATGCATGGATCAGATATATGAAATAAGGCATGAAAGTGCATAATGAACTTATTAATGTCCTAATTGAAGCATAAATAGAAATAAGCTAAAATAACCTAAATATATGGTTAGAAGTCTACTAAAATGTATTTTAACCATGAAAACAACTAATCTAACCTAATTATCCAGACAAAAATAAAATTAGGAAGGTGGTTATACCTCTGCTATAAATTGTAGATCTAGTGTGCGGTCTACATTGTAAACCATGAATGACAGCCATGGTTAGTGCTCTGATAGGCTTGTCCTCAATTCCAAGGGTAGTGGACTTAACCTCCTTGTCCAATTGATGTTCAAGAGTCACCTTCGATGTCTTTCTGATAGATTTGTGGTTAAATCACTGTGATGGGCCTTCGTTTACCTAGATTTGAGTTTCTTGGTTCTCCTAGACTCCTAGGGCATCCATAATGCAATTCATCATGAATATTTGCAAGTAGGTAGGGGATAAGTGCAATAGATCTCTCTCAATATACTCGGTTGAGTGTATAATTCGACAGGGTTCTATTGCTCAAATGTCCAATGCTCTCTCTTCTATTTTGCCCTAATTTTGAGGGCTACTTATGGGACTACCCAAGGGCTAGGGGTGGCTTCCTAGAGAATACAAGATCAAGAAGGGGTGGTTAGGATAGTTGGAATGGAATATTCTGCCATCTAACCACCTTCTTCTAGATCCAATGATCGTTTAACCAATTTGGCTTGGATTGAATGCCAACTGAACTTCAGTTAAGACCAGAGGTCATAGCTATGGTTTAGACTGCAAACCATAGGACTCAGGTGTGGTTTAGTTGTAAACCGTAGGTCTGGGATGTGGTTCATACTGATTAGGCCAAGGAGCCCAAATTGAGTGGTTAGAACCATTGCTCTATCTTGGAGTCTGTCCAAGATCTTTCATATGGTCTTGTAGCATGTCCATATGAGTAGTCACCCTCAACATGATGCATTTTATGTGTCTACACTATTTATAGTAAATTTTAGTCATATTGTAGACTTACTTTATTTTGTATTTACTACATCTTATTAGGACCTATGTTATATCTCTTCCACTGCATATATCCTCAAAAGTTAACAATGTTATTAGAGTCATGGTAAATTGAGATATGAGAGCCTACATCCATCATAAGAGAAGTACAGTAGGTCAAGAGGAATAGGGAGAGTCATCATTGCTACTATTGGTATGCATATTTATAAATAATGTTTTCCATTATGCACTGTTGCATGCAAAAGCTGCCATTAGGAATAAATTAATAGAAATAGCCACAATAGTCAACAAGATTAGAAATATAAGTACTAAAATAAATATCAGTTGTAGAAATTTTGAAATTAAATTTGGCTAGAGTCTTTCCACAAAGTTGTAGAAAAACTCGTGAAGACTAGGACTCGACATTCATACCACTAGATTGACAAATCAATTAGTGAATATTATTTCTAGATTGATAAGTTCTTTTATTCTAGTTTCTAATAACTTGTTGTAGGAAAAAGGAGATTTAGCAAAAGGCTAGAAATATTCCTACAAGAGAGTTATGAATAATATCTTCTTAGAATAATTCCATCACTTGCAGCAACAAGGAGAATATTGAAGATTTCAAAGACCTCGAGAAAGGTCCTCTTACAAGAGCTACAATATTGCAAATTGCAAAAGTAAAGAAAAAGTCCATAGAAGCTTTATAAGCAAACTCAAGGAAGAAGAGACTCTAGAAGTTGAGTGATAAGAGGTGATAGGAGATTGGTGATCCCCATTCAAGATTAATACCTATATATTACAAAAGAAGAATAGGCTAAAAAATCCTAGAAGAATAATAGGCTAAGGAAGCCTAAAAGGAGAATATTCCAGAGAAGCCTAGAAGAAAAAAACGCCATAGAAGACTTAATTTTGAAGGAAAATTAAAAAAATGAATTCTTGATTCATAAGTAAACTCCATAGAAGAGTTTCTAAAGAAAATTTTAGAGGAAATTTCCTGATTTGGAAGATAAATTCCTGATTTATAAGAATACTCCAAAGAAGATTTTATAAATATTTATTGTTTTAGAAGATAAAGTTTGGATTCAGAAGAATACTCCAGAGAAGAGTTCCTAAATATTACTTCAAAGAAGATTTCTTGATTCAGAATATAAATTCCTGATTCAGTAGAAAACTCCAAAAAGAAGATCCTAGAGAAGACTCCTAATAAGATTCCAAGAAATAGGAGGTTGGTGATCTCCTTACTGATTAATTATTTCCTTCAAGAAGGAATCAAAGAGATCAATAAAATATCTCATTGAAGAGTATTCATTCCTAGAAGAAAGAGAAGGGCTAGGAGATTCCTGTTCAAATCTATAATTGTTAGAATCAAATATTCGAGAGGAATATCTCATCACCAAAACTTCCAGAAGTAGAAGGTTGAAGAAAAGGTCTCACTTGGAAGACCAGATAATCTACAAGATAGAAGACCTTGGAGAGGTATCAAGGATAAAAAATAAAAAAAATCTTGGAGAGCCTTGTTATAGAGCTCATATAAGCATCATTAAAAGAGTTCCTAGGATATCTCATTGGAGAAATCTACTACCGAGGAGAAAGCTCTTAATAGTGAAGGACTTGGGACAATTATCATCATCCAACAACAAGCCCAAGAGAAGAGGAATTTTGCAAGGAGTGCCAAATCCAGAAGAAGGATCCAGTGAATACCTCAAGGTATTCATAATTTTGAGAAGAAGATCATGTTTGAAGTCATAATTTGACAAGAAGATTGAAGAAAGAATTAGATAAAATGAGCCTATCGAATCCAAAATATTTGGATATTTCCTCTCACAGCAAGGAGGTATATATCAGATAAATGAGTTCTATAAATCTACAACAAAAAATAGAATAACACTGGAAGGATTAAGCCACCAAATATAAGGCTCAAGTTAGAGAGTTCAAGGTAATAGTTAGGTGAAGCAAGAAGTTCTTTTGGACAACCAACAAGAAAGCTGCAAATTCGTCCATCTACTACAAGGTAGCAACTTGGTGAACCAAAAGAACTAAGATCATCATATAATTCAAAATCCATTAAAAATGTAAGCATATAGAGTGCAAATAGTTGAACTTCCAATTAGGATTCATTATCAAATTCTATTAAGCACCGTATCTGTATTAAAAGTTGCAAAAAAATAAATTCCATTATAGTATTCAAGTGCAAAAAGGGAGAATTCATTTAAATATTATTTGCACATTAAATATGAGTTTTATATTTTCTAGAGAAAGTAAATTATCATCTACCTATTTGCTATCTAGAAAGCAAGAAGACTATATCTGACAATATTTATTATAGTGAAAAGTTGCAGAATATTCATTAAGAGTAAATTACAAATTACTCGTAAAAGTTGCAAAAATTATTAAGTTCATTTAGAATTATTTGAGAGCTTATTATTGGGAGGAATAAGGTGATATTATTAAAGTGCTTTAAGGTATAAATTATAGATATTCATTGCATTAAAGTAGTTTATCATTAACTAGTTACTCTCAAAAAATTATTATGTGTTTTGATTGTTAAAGATAGAAGGGCACAAAATCAACATATTATTATGGTGTCTAGAAACACCATTTGATGCATAGAATTTGCAATATCTTGTGGCCAAAATAAAACCACCATTAAAATCTGCAAAGGAGCTAAAAATAAAGGCTTGGAGAGTATCATATTGAAAGTGCACTTAGGATTTCATTAAAAGAATAAGTGCACAATTTTATACTTAAAAGGGTGCATATTATTAGCTTGGTTTTACTCTTACTAAATTATCCAATAAAATTACTAAAAGGAGCATTTCATAAAGGAGCATTCGACCCATAATATTGGTGCAAAATCTATCTAATACAAAGCACCATTCTTGTCCATTCAAGAAGGACAAAAGGTCATATAATACAATGACCATCATCTTAGTAGGTATAAGGGTGGGTTTCAAGCAAGAAAAAAAATTCATCAAGGACCACATATTGCTCAATATTTAAGGTGTCAAAAGACACGATTGCTCCAAGTTAAAGCATCCAGATGCAAGCATTCACCTGCAATATCAAATCCCACGCATGGTCATTATCAATTATGGAAAAAAATGAAAACATTAAGGTCCATATTAAAGGGAACTCATCTGCATAAAAAGATATAAAAAACCTAATTTGATCAACATTGAACGAACAACATTACAAGAAGCTATTATAGAAAGTTATCTACTCTACAAAGAAGCACAAAAATTAGCATGTTGATAGCATAAAGAATAAGGTAAAAAGGTGCTACGTCTGAGATCTCAAGCTTGGTGAATATTATACACCAAAAGAAGCATCAAAAATATCATTCGAAGCTGCATAGAACCAAGGAACATCACAGCCAATGCCATCTGATGTCCTCATTGAAAATACCTACAAAATAAAGAGGTTGCTTGCTATCCAATAAATGAAGCAAGCCAAGAAATAATCATACGATAGGGCAAAGAGGAGTTATAACACTCTTTATAGAGTGTTATAGTAAATGTCTACATGAAAATACATTGATTGCCACTTGGTAAAAATATTCTAAGGTGCCATCTCAACTATTAACACTCAAGAAAATTCAGGTGCATAATCAAGAGGAGTTACAACAAATATTGAGTAGGTTATGTACTTTATCATTGCATGGGCATTGAAAGAATTTCAATTCATAACTTCCATTCACCACTTGTCCAAAAAGAGAAAAAATTTACTCTATTTAGAAGCACCCATATTGGAGAAATCACTAGAACAAAGTAAAAACAAAGCCGAGGATTGAAGGTCAAGTTCATATTAAAATCAAAAGCTGAGCTCATGGTAGAATTACATAACGGTGTTAGTGTCATAGTAGTATCACTAAGAGAGAGTATTAAATACTCCTAGTCAAAGTGATCAGACAAGAAGCCTCCAATTAGTGTCATCAAGGAAACCAGTTACCATCCAAGTTAAATCCTATGCCCATACGTTGGATATAATGATCAAAAGAGCACTTAAGAGTGATATCATCTACATCTAAGAATCAACACCATATACATAGAATTTTGGGATGTCATAGAGGTAAGACTTTATCTATTCCAATTTGCTTTCAAAAATTGGGAATTAAAGGTATTATATAAGGTATAAACATTAAGAAAAATAAACCATATTTAAAAGCAATATCAAGAAGAGTAATACATAGATTAATAACCTAATATTTGCAATCTAAATCATAGGAGAAATAAGGATTTCTTCCTGGATAGATTAATTATCTAACATTGCAAATATCATTATATTTTTTGAATTCCATATTATGGAGTTATAAGGAATACTACACCAAAATAGGTAGTTGGAATTTAGAAACATTAAATATCAAATTATCAAAGGCTATAAAATAAGGTTCTACAAGGAAAATCAAGAGTTGGAAACTAATTATTATACTTGTCTCAAACTCACATTAAAGGGACAAAATAATTCCAATAAATAGAACCTCATAAAATTAGAAAGTGCATAAGTTCAATAGGAGAAATAAGGTGTAAAAGAAGTTGATATTTGCTATTTACAAAAACTTTATAAAATCAACTCTAAATTGAACTACTATTCTCAAAATCACTTTTTCTATCATTCAACATTACTAGGGATACATAAGGCATTCCACAAAACTTGATAATAATAGCATTCATTAAAAATTTATCAAGTACTTAATCCATTTGGGATTCATAAGGTAGACTACTACGAAGGTTCTATCATACCTTAATGGAAAGAACATATTTTCTCATAAAAAAATAAGAACAAGGCACACACACTACATCATGCCACAAATGCAAAAATAATCCAAACATGGAAAATTCAACAAAGTAGAAAAATACATGGCACATTGACTCAGGAGCTAGCCATCACATGACTGGAAATCTACAAGGTTAGACTTTATTGAAATTACTAATGGTTAAAAACTAAGAATTGCAGATTTATAGACTTATACTATACACGGATATGGATGTGTAACACCAAGTAAATCATTTCCAAACTTTCTAGCATAAATAGTATTGTATGTTCTTGGATCAATATTTAATCTCCTTTCAGTAAGCAAGTTAGTAGACAGCAATTGGATAGTCAATTTAAGATATTTTAATGAGATCAATGCATGACTTATCATGAACAAAGGTGAGATAGAAGCAACAAGATCAATCGATGGAAATATATATATATCTTATATTCAATGGAAATCTTACAAGATATTGTTGTATTTAAAAATAATACTAACTCATTTTGTTAGGAACAGGTTAAAGAAAATAAGGAACTAGTACACTATAATGACAAGCATAGAAGGACCAAAATAAAAAATATGAGAGGCCACCAACACCATGCTCTACTCAGCCAACTACATTATAAATAAATAGAACCAAATGAAGATACACAAAAAGAAGAAAATAAATAAGGATGGAATATGGAGGAGAATCCAGGGTAAAATTCAATTGAGAAAAGAACCTGAGAAAATCAAAGACCATACTTAAGATGAAGAATAAATGCAAGAAGGCATACAGTACAATGTAAATTAAAGAGGACCAGATCAAGCTGAAGAATATCTGAAGATAAAGATCCATATTGAAGATTAAAATCTTCAATACCAAAATAATGTAATACAGGGAGGTGTTAGAGTTAGAGTATATCACATAATTTGGGTCATGTAAATGTACCACCTTAGGTACATAGTTAGAGTAGGATATTACTTTATGGGGAAGTTAGCTAGTTACTTCAAACAATGTAATAAATGCACAAATGGCAATTTGCAAGTTGTAATGTGCAAGGTGTCCCCTTGTATAGCTAGGTAGAGTTTTGGTCAAGGAATCTATTTTCCTATATAAAGGGCCTCATATATCAAGTTAGTATCATCAAGTAAAGTTATTATCTAGTGTAGTATAGTAGATAGTAGAGCTCCAATATGGAGCATAATGTATCTCTTTAGCTCATTGTAATGGAGTGACCATTTCCTCCATACTTAATTGTAATTTTGTCATTTCTATTTATAGTATATTTTAGTCATATTGTAGACTCACTTTCTTTCATATTTACTACATCTTATTAGGATATGTTAAATCTCTTCCATTGCATAGATCCTTAAAAGCTAACAATTTTCAAACAAAATTAGGAATCATTACACTATTGTCTTCATAATCACTACTACTAGTGAACTCGATCAAATTCCTCTTCCTTATTCTTATCCTCTTGCTTATTTATACCTTTACCTCCACTTGTTTTACAAATTCTCTCAATACTACCATCTCTTCCTTCAATGTTTTCTCATAATATTGGTGCTTCTTTTTTTCCTTGAATAATTTCCCTTCATTTGATAGCCATTTTAATACCCTAGTATTCTTATCATTCTCCATAGGTGTTATCCTAAAAGTTGGATTATTAGGTAATCTTGATATGGGATTGAAATTTATGTGATAAATAATGCTCCTTATAAGTGGTAACCCATCTGATGATTCTTTTGAGAAGATTATGCATATTGCTCAACATATCCTTCACTTCATGTGTAATTTCATCCATCTTGTCCATTTTCCCATCTTCAATGGGTTTAGAAATGAAATCAAAACATGCATCATTCTTCCCCATCCCCTTCAAGAATTATTTTTATGTATTCAAGAACATTATAGGATTGTTGTGTACTTTTTCTCCTTTTTCCTTAAATGGATTTAACATGTACCTCTTGTCATCTTTCTCAGTAATTTAGGTGGTCACCTTACCTTTATGCACTATATTTTTATAAAAATACCATGGTCAACGTTACAAAATATGACAAGCATACATATGCATAATATTACATAGTATCTCATATTTGTAAGAACCTAATTGAAATTTTACTATACATTATTTACTTACCAAACTTTGATGTCCCTTTTTCAATCATGAGACTTTGTATGAATTTGCATGTTCAATCCTATTCAACCAAGATTTTATACCATCTCCATAGACTCTAAATTGTCGATACTCCCATTTTCTATAATGACTTTGCAACACTTGCCTCAAAATTTGCATATGCTTGTAAATTGACATCCTCTTTGCACCAATTCATGCTCCTCTTTTTCTAGTTTTACCAAAACCTAATTTATCATGAGCGATTATTTTTGTTTATGTTCCCCAAAATTTTTGGTAAGGTAATAATTTCTTCATTTTCTTATGCAATGTGATTCTTGATTTCATTTCCTTTACCATTGCCTTGCCACACTATTGGACATTCAAATGCTCTATGATTGGTTTCTCCACATACAAATAAAATTACATGGGATTTTCTACCCCTTCCTCTATCATAACCACCTCTTTCTCTTGATAAATATTCACTTTATTTTTTGCTCCAACTAAAATAACTTTTAAAAGTACTTGCTTCTCCCTCTTACATATGCTACCCTCTACCACTACTTTATTTTTTGTTCCTCTAGAGAACCATACTCCTCTTGAATTATTTTTTTGATTGTGGATTAGCTTGTCTACTCCCTTGAGTGCATATTGATATAACTCTTCAATTATTTTAATTTGAATCATACCTATTTCATCTTGCATGCACAACCTTAGTTCATTTATGTATATTACCACCTTTGCCTCATAATATTTGATATGATTTGATCTTATAGTCAATTTATAATATTTTTCCATATATTATTTCACTCCCAACTCCTTTTGCTTAAGATTTTTAAGTATCTAATTTGATAATCAGGATATAAAAAATTTAATTTTAATTTGGATACAAACTTAACTTAAGTTCAAATAGTATTCTTGTATTTTTATTATCTCTCTTCTTGGACATGATCCCACCAAATTAAATAATATCCCTTTAGCTTTGTGCATGCAACTTTGACCCATATTATATCCTCCATAGATTCATATTCAAAGAATCTCTCCATGTTTATTATCTAATCCATAAAATATTTTGGATTTAATCTTCCACTAAAGTTGAGAGTATCCATATTTGGCTTACTTTCCATAATATAGATTTCCCAAATAAAACACTCTAGTTCTTCTCCTTGCTCCTCATGTTAAAATTTTATGTTAGTAGTTTCCTTATGTTATCTATCATTAACTCCTTAATATGAATACCTATCCTTTGGATAGTTTCAATTGCATATAATTTTTCTATGATTCCTCTCAATATTTTATCTATGTTCATTGGATAGGGTACAAGACCATGTAATATTCCTCTTCCTCATTGTGTCATATCTCCTCTAGCATGTATTGTAGACCCCTTAAAAATATGGCTTCAATGCCAAAATTATGCATCACAAGAGGAGGGGTTTGACTAAACACCTACTTTTATTAGTACCACAAATTCATAGTTACTTCAAATTACACATACAACAATATGTTTTGCATAGGAATGTTACTATATCTTCCACTCAAGTGACACAATACCATTCACTTAGATGACACTCCTTTGAATAATGTATCTCACTTGAATTACCATTCTTATTTGAATAGTAGGTTGATTTAAACAAAAAATGACCTAAATGAAATGGAATTAAAGTTGAATGATAATTTGTTTATCAACAACCAACTTGAATGGAAATCAATTAGGAACTACAATCAACTAGAATTACTATATGACATGCACATGACCATTGTGTTAGAGTATATTACATCATTTGGGTCATGTAAATGTACCACCTTTGGTACATAGTTAGAGTAGGATATTACTTTAGAGGGAATTTAACTAGTTACTTCAAGCAATGTAATAAATGTACAAGTTGTAATGTGCAAGGTATCCCCTTGTACAACTAGGTACAATGTTGACCAAGGAATCTATCTTCCTAGATAAAGGGCCTCATAGTGAGTTATTAGATAGATCAAATTCGTCAAGTTCATTATAGTAAAGAGTATCAGGTAGTGGTAGAACTCCTAAATGGAGTACTTTTTTAGCTTATATCAATGGAGTGACCATCACCTCCTTACTGCATTGTATTTTTACCACTTTCTATTTATAGTATATCTTAGTCATATTGCAAAATTATATTCTTTCATATTTTGTACATCTTATTAGGACCTATGATAGATATATCCCACTACATATATCCTCAAAAGCTAACAGTGGTATCAAAGCCATGATGCATCTCAATATGATAAGGAAGAGTCACAAGTGAGGACTAAAACAAATATCAGTTACAAAAAATTTAAGATTACATTTGGCAGAGTCTCTCCACAAAGTTGTAGAAAAAATCGTAAATACCAATACTCAACATTCATTCCACTAGTTTGATGAATCAACTAGTGAAGACTATTTAAGGATATGGATTTTTTTTTTAAATTTCCTTGTTACAGGAAAATAGACATTGTAGAAACTCAAGGAGAAGAGTCATGGTGAATTTTGGAGATTGGATATCTCCATTGCTAGATTGAAAAGCTTCACATTGCAGAGGAAAAGGCTATAGAAGCCTTGCACTTGAAGAAAATTCCATAGAAGCATTGTACCAAAATAAAATGATATATAAGACTTGATCCTAAATAAAAGGATACATAAAGCCTTGATATAGAATAAAAGGCCACATAAGCCTTGATCTATAAGAAAAAGGCCATATAAGACTTGATCCAAAAGAAAGGGCCATTGAAGCCTTAACTCCGAAGAAGAAGCCAAATAAAAGTTCTTGATCCACAAGAAGACTCCAAATAAGAGTTCCTAATCCAAAATAAAACTCTAGAGAAGAGTTCCTAATCTAGAAGAAGACTCCAAAGAAGAGTTACTAAATAAGACTCCAGAGAAGAGTCCTTGAAATCAGAGATTGGTTATCGCATTTATTGATTAAAATATTTCTTTCTAAAGAAGTTGAAGATATCCATAGAAGATCTCATTGGAAAACTTCTAGTTGTGGAAGAGCTAAAGAGGGACTAGCAAATTCCTTATCAAATAAGAAGCAAAATTTAGATATCCAAGAAGAGGATCTCGTTACATTCCACAAGCATAAGGTTGAAGGAAATGTCTCATTTGGAAGACCATAGAAGCTGCAAGACTGAAGACCTTGGAGAGGTCTCAAGGAGGAAAAATAAGAAGGCTTGGAGAGCCTTGTTTTAGAGCTCATGGAAGTATTATCAAAATATTTCATAGAATAACTCATTGGAGAAATCCACTACCAAGGAGAAGCTCTTGATTGTGAAAAATTTGGGATAATTGTCACCATCCAACAACAAGCCAAATATGAGAATAATTTAGAAAAGAGTGTCAAATACCAAAGAATAATCTAGTGAAGACCTCAAGATATTAAAAATATTGAGAAGAATATCTTGTTTGAAGTCAGAGTTTAATAAGAATATTGAAGGATTATTTAGACATAATAAGCCTACTAAATCCAAGAGATTTAGAGATTACCTCTCATAGAAATAAGACACATTTCAAATATAAGATTTTTATAAATCTATAGTATAAAATAGAAGATCACTTGAAGGATTAAGCAACCAAATCCTAGGCTCAACATAGAAAGTTTGAGACCATAATTTGGTGAAGCAAGAAGTTGTTTTGGACAACGAACAAGTTGTGGAATTCATTCATATCAAGGCAGAAACTTGGTGAATCTAAACACCAAGATCTACATCATCTAAAAAATCCATTAAAGTTAAGCAACTTGCATGCAATTAGTTGAAATTTAATTTAGGTCTTATTATCAAGTATCATTAAGCACCATACTTGTATTAAATTTGTCAAAAGAAGGTCTCATAATATAGTATTCAAAATTTGCAAAAGATAGTCCTTTTAAGAGATTTACTTGCAAATTAAAATAGGAGTTGGATGTATTTTAAAAGAAAAAATATATCATCTACCTATTATCTATCTAGAAAGAAAGAAGACTACATCCTACAAAACGGATTGTAGTGAAAAATTGTAGATTGTTTTTAAGGGTTCATTATAATTACTCGTAAGAATTGCAGATATTATTAAGTGCATTAGAAACTACTTTAAGAGTTTATTTATAGGAGTAATAAGGTGATATTATTAAAAGTGCATTAAGGTATTATTAATCCATTTGCACTATACTAGTTGATTTTTAACTAGTTACTCTAAAAAAGGGTTAATTTATATTTTTTTATTGTTAAGATAAAATACACAAAAACCAACATACTATCAAAGTGTTTAGAGACACTATTCAGTTCATAGAACTTGCAATCTATTGTGGTTTTGAGAAGCTACTAAATAACATGTGCTTATACTGAGAGGGGGGGTGAATAGTATAACATAAACCTTTTTCCCTAATAGTACCCTTAGAATTAATGAAACAATAAACATCACACAAAATATCACACACATGAGAGACATCATTTTAACGTGGTTCATCCAATGTGGGCTACCTCCACAGAAAAATATTTCTTCTAAATATTTCTCAAATAATCTCTTGGGACTCCTTCCCAAATTACAATGTTTATGGATCTTTGTCCAAAGGAGATGTTAATCCCCTAATATCATGTTTGTGGATCTCTTCCATAGGAGAACTCTTTCCCCTTATGCTCTGGCTAGTGATCTTCTAGAAGACTCGGTCTCTATGCTGCATTGATTGGTGGATCTATTTCCACTTGAAGACTCCTCACTTAGATCTATCTTCAGTTGTCTTGGTTGTTGGATCTTTATCCATTGATACTCTGTCCTCTATACTCTATCACCTCCAAAGCTCTATCTCAATAATATACCAAACACAATTTAGTCTGTCTAGCATAGTTTTGCTCAATATCTTGTACTAAACATAGTACAGTTGGTCTAGTACAATTTTTCTCAATAGGTTCACTCAAAACATGCTCAAATTTGCTCAATAGGTTCACATGGTACCTACTCAAATATGCTCAATAGGTCCACATAGAACTTGCTCAAATCTGCTCAATAGGTTCACATAGAACCTACTCAAATATTCTCAACATGTCCACATAAAACATGCTCAAATTTGCTCAACAGGTCCACACAGGATCTCTCAAATCTACTCAATAGGTCCACAGAGAACCTGTTCAAATCTGCTCAATAGATCCACATAGAACCTACTAAAATTTTCTCAACAGGTCTACACAGAACCTATCCAAATCTTCTCGATAATTCCTCTCTAGGACTTGCTCAAATCATCTCAATAAGTCCTCTCTAGGACTTGCTCAAATTTGCTCAATAAGTCCTCTCTAGGACTTGCTCAAATTTGCATAGTAAGCTTTCACAAAATATTAACTCAAATGAGTCTACAATCCTTCTCAAAGACTTGTCTCAAATCACATAGAATCATAAAAAGAATTATTAGAGAATCAATATGTTCTAAGCTCAATGTTCAATCAATATCTCAATTCAATCTCATAGAAGCATAAAGAGAATTGTTAGAGACTCAATATGTTCTATACTCAAATCCCAATATCAAATCAAATCAATCTCATAGAAGCATAAAGAGAATTTTTAGAGACTCTATATGTTCTATACTCAAATCCTAATCTCAAATCAGTAGAAGCATAAAGAGAATTTTTAGAGACTCAATATGTTCTATACTCAAATCCCAATCTCAACTCAACTCAATCTCATCTCAAATAAGAATATGAAATAGTTTGTTTCTAGGAACTTAAACAACTACATGCATCCACTTGAATAGGCTTAAATTAATTTAACTCAACCAATCACCTCAAGGAACAATCCTTTCTCACAAACCCTAGTCCAAGCATGTATTTAACCAACTCAAAATGTTTTCAACAATGCTCAATCACAAATCTCACATAACAATTATACTCATGTTATTTTCTAACTCAAGTTCAAGTTCATTTCACAATCAATGGGCTTCAACAACAATGCTTCTAAAACAAGGTTTAATTACAACTCACAAACCAGAAAACCTTGAAGCATTAAACCAACAACTCTCAAAAATGAAAACCACAATCAATCCTTGTCTCTCCAAATATATTTCAGAAATCAACCACCATAAACAATCAATGGGAGAATGTTCCCATACCTTTTTGATGCCAAGGAGTTGTCCACAAAATCTACCACACTTAAACACAACTTTCCTTTCTAATCTCAATAAGGGTTAGTGGACTTCAAATAATCACAATATAAAGCATAACTTAATTTACACCCTTTTTACTCCAACTAAATAAACACATCCACCAAAGTCCCTTTTTAATAAAACCCTTATCAAAATAACAATCAATAAGCCTTTCAAAAATACTTTAAAACAACTCCTTATTTCTCCTAAATTCAATTCTTAATAAGCATCCAATAAATCATTAAACCCATCAAGTTTTGCAATAATCAATACAACCCAAATAAAAAATATTAATTAAAACTTTAATTTCTACTAACCACCTTATAACTCCAACCTTAGGTCTAAATAAAATTAAATTAATAAAAAATGTAATTACCTCCTCAAAGGGATTCGAACCCCCGAATTGCCCACACCCTAAGTGTCTTAGCTGTGGCTAAGATTCCACATGAGCTCGTTGCTCATTGGAAAGGGAAAGGCACAATGTACCTTATGCCCTTCTCCACCTTCTGTAAAACCAAAGGCACCGAAGCGCTTCTATCACACTTTCCAAAAAATGCATTCAAGGGGATTCGATCCTTGGCATTTTCTTCTACCCCATGCCTTAGCCTAGGACCACTTTCCAATGTGCCATGCTGCCCATGGTTTTTGTTTCTCTGAACGCAATATGTGTTATTCGCTGCATTTCTTGACAAAAATTTTGCACGAGCTCATAAATGATTCGATAGCCAACACTTTTATTGCATGAGCAAGGATAGTATATTAATCAATTGAAGCCCCATTTATATAGTCCTTTAACCATATCAAAGACATTGATGGAAATACCTTTTTTATTTGCTTGATGATGTCGACGGGAAACTTGCACGTTTAGTTTTAAATTTTGAATTCAAATTTTAAATAATTTAAATTTAAACCAAATATTAAAACTAAAATATCTCCATCATCGGGGCACCTTTTTCGATGAAACGAAAGCCCAACTTGGGTTTTAAAAATATCCAAATCAAATCTGCTGTCCAAGGTTTTAAATAAAATATTTTATTTTTACTATCTTGGTTTTCACAAAAACCTTTCATAGATCCTTTTGACATTAAATGACAACATTTTAGCTTAGGGACTCAAAATGTCCAAAAATATCCCCCTTTATCATTTATGGCAACCCAAATCCTTTTATTGAAATCTGACCTTCTTTTCTACTCCCCCAGGGACTTTTCTCCCCCTAGCTCAATGCTCTCTTAGATATCAAAACTCTCCTGATATCAAAAAATCTTCACAAAATACACAAATCTCTCCCCATTTGACATCAATGGCAAAGGGTCACCTTTGGGGCTTGGGGCTAAGAATTAAGCCTGTTATCTTAGGCCCTGCCCAACCTCCACATGAGGTGGTTAATTCTGGGGTGGGATTCTCACTCACAATTTATCTCAGAGATACTCAAATGTCTCCTTTGAGAGTGGTTTAGTGAAAATATTTATTATTTGTTCCTTCATAGTGACATACTCCAATTTGACCTGTTTATCTGATACTTGTTCTCTCATAAAATGATACTTAATCAGAATATGCTTCATCCTAGAGTACATTACCAAATTCTTTGAGATACATATGGCACTGGTATTGTCACAAAGTATAGGAATGGGCTGATCATGCTTTATCCTGAAGTCTTCTATAGTTCTCTTCATCCATAACACCTGTGTACAAAGGATATTACTGCAATATATTCTACCTCTACTATAGATAGTGATACTAAAACCTGCTTCTTACTTAACCAGGAGACTAGAATTTCTCCAAGAAATAAAGCTCCTCCAATTGTGCTTTTTCTATCATCAATACTGCCATCCCAGTCTGCATCTGTATATGATGTGAGTGAGAACCTATCACTTTTGTGATACCAAAGCCCAAAATCCATAGTTCCTTTTAGATACTTGAAAATTCTTTTTACTGCTGCTACATGTGTTTCCTTGGGTGCTGCTTGAAATCTTACCAGTAATACCACTAAATGTACTATATATGGTCTTGTAGTTGTGACATATAGTAAGCTTCCAATCATGGATCTGTATAGTCTCTAATCTACCTCTGGATATTCATCATCCTTACTCAACTTGCACCCTGTGACCATAGGAGTACTTACTGGTTTGCAATCTTCTAACCTAAATTTTTTCAGCATATTCTTGATATACTTGGTTTGAGAAAGGAACACTCCCTTTCCTAATTGTGAAATCTAAAGACCAAGAAATAAAGATAATTCACCAAGCATAGACATCTCAAATTCATTTTGCATACTCTTAGAAAATTATTTGCACATCTTGTCATTGTTTCCTCCAAAAATTATATCATCAACATAAACAACCACTATTAGAAGATCATTTCCTTCATTTTTGATATACAAGTTACTATTTGCTATTCCTTTCTTGAATACCTGTTCCTATAGATACTTATTCAATCTTGAGTACCATGCTCTGGGAGCCTGTTTTAAACCATACAATGTCTTTTTAAATCTGCATACCTGATCTAGTGTATCTGTTAGTATGAATCCCTCTGGTTGTTCAATGTATACCTCTTCTTCTAGAACCCCGTTGAGAAAATCTGACTTGAAATCCATCTGATATACCTTAAAAAATTTAAAACTTGCAAAAGCTAAAAACATCCTTATAGCCTCAATTCATGCAACTGGAGCAAATGTTTCATCAAAATCAATTCCTTCCGCTTGTGCATAACCCTTGCATACTAACCTTTCTTTGTTTTTGACCACTTGTCCATCTTCATTTAACTTATTTTTGAAAACCCATTTTTTACTAATCACATTTTTGTATTTGGTCCGTGGAACAAGTTCTCAAGTTTTGCTCTTTTCTATCTGATCCAATTCCTCATTCATTGCTTTAATCCAAAATTCATCTTCACTAGCCTGAGTGAAATTTTTTGGCTCAATTTTAGATAACAAAGAAATATTTGCTTGTTGAGATGGTTTTATTATTCTTCTTGTCTGTGTTGAATATGGATCCCCGATGATCTAATATTTTAGGTGATGTTTCTGTACATACATAGAAGGAGTCTTAGG
This sequence comes from Wollemia nobilis, assembly GCA_028583015.1. Taxonomy (NCBI): domain Eukaryota; kingdom Viridiplantae; phylum Streptophyta; class Pinopsida; order Araucariales; family Araucariaceae; genus Wollemia; species Wollemia nobilis. The sequence goes on from JAQPPZ010016414.1 coordinate 2,235,384, forward strand.
AATAAGCCTTTGCATTTCTTCTTCATCATTATTTGATTCCTCACAAAATTCTTCTAGACAACATCCATATTCTTGGTATACAGTTTGCTGAATTGATTCTCTGGAATCTTCATAAATTGTTACATTCATACTTTATACCATAGTGCGAGTTATTTTTTTGTAACATATGTAAGCCTTGATTTTTGTAAGGTAACCAAGAAAAATTCCCTTATCACATCTAGGATCAAATTTACCCAAATTCTGATCTTCTCATCTTATGTAGCATTTGCTTCCAAAAATATTGAAATATTTTACAGTAGCAGGTCTTCCTTTCCAAATCTCATAGGGAGTTTTGTGATGATTTACCCTTAATTGAGCCCTAGTAATTATGTATATAGTTGTAGATACTTCTTCTTTCCAAAACCCATCTAACAACTTAGATTCATTTAACATAGCCCTAGCCATGTTTTCAATAGTCATGTTCTTTCTTTCAACTACTCCATTTTGTTGGGGAGTTCTTGCTGCTAAGTATTCCATCTTAATTCCATGTTGTTCACAAAATTCTATGAATTCATTTGATGTTAATTATCCTCCTCTATTGGATCGAAGACATTTAATCATTTTACCTGTTTCATTTTCAACCAACTTTTTGAATGCCTTAAATTTCTCAAAAGCCTCTAACTTCTCTTTCAAAAAAGTTACCCAAACCATTCTGGAATAGTCATCTATAAACAACATGAAGTAGATCTCACCCTTTTTTTTCTAGTAGAACCGCATAAGTTAGTGTGTATTAGACTCAAAGTCTCAGAAGTCATAAATTTTTGGTTTGTAAGTTGTCCTAGTTTTCTTTCCATGTTGACATGGTCCACAAATTATATTTTGTGGTCTCCTTATTTTTGGTAAATCTCTAACTTCTTGTTTAGTGCTTATGCTGACTATGTTGTCAAAATTCAAATGACCCAACCTTCTATGCCACATCCATCTCTCATCATCTTGTGACATAAAGCACTTTTCCCCTTTGATTTCATTCAGCGTGTATAAGTTGTTTGGGGTCCTTTTTACATTTGCAATAATTCTTCCTGTTTCTATTTTTCTTATCTCACATCTATCTGGATGAAAGGTGACCATGTATCCTTGATCACAAAGTTGACTTATCCTCATAAGATTATTTTTTAACCCTTTGACATAGAAAACATTCTCTATTTTTTTTTCCATTGTCTAGACTTAGAGTACCTTTTCCAATAATTTTTGCTTGTCCATTATCACCAAAACTTACTAATCCTCTATTTGTTTCCTTTAGAATGATGAACTTGTATTTGTCTCCTGTCATGTGACTAGAGCAACCACTATCTAGATACCATTGTTCATTTTTATCTTGATCATGTAGGGTTGTTTGAACTAACATAGAATTTGCCTTAACATTCTTCCTAGTTGTTGGAATACATTTTTTAGATTCTAGAAATGTCATTTTACACAACCTAGCATTTTTTCCAAAGTTATTGTATTTTTAACATATAACATCATCATCAATGAGAAGTGCAAAGGAATTGAAATTTCTATTTTAACCATCATGATGAGTACAGTGAGCAGCTCTATGTCCATATTTATTGCAAGAAAAACAATGACCATGGAAGAAGTTATGTAACCTGTTTGGAGACCTTGGATATTATTATGAATTCATATTCCTTTTGTGATTAACCTTTATCCAGGGTTCTTCTTTGCTTTATTCTTTTCTAATGACCTTTTCTTGCTTTTCTTTGTTTGATGTTTCTACCTTTTGGAAGCTTGATTCATATTTTTTCTTTTCATATTCTGTTTCCTATAGTAACTTAGTTTTTTCAATTTTACTCCTTAGGAGAACAATTTCTACTTCCAATTCTCCATTTTCTGTTTCTTTGTATTTCAATATATTTATCATATCTTTCTCAATATTTCTTCCTTATTCCACCTTGATCTTGAGTTCTATGAGATTTTGAAATAACTCCTCTCTTGCTTCTTCATCTTTTTGAATTTTTCTTTCAAGCTTGAATTTTATTTTCGAAGTCTTTTCAATTTTCTGAGTCGAGAAGAACTCTTCTTTAATATCAAACATAGTCTCTTCTTAACTTTCTAAATTTGTGTGTGCTTCCAAAGGATCCTCTTCCAAGCTATTAGACTCTTCACATAGAGACCGACTCTGATACAAATTGAAGAACATGTGCTTATACTGAGAGGGGGGTGAACAATATAACATAAACATTTTTCCCAAATAGTACCATTAGAATTAATGAAACAATAAACATCACACACATGAGAGTCATCATTTTAATGTGGTTCACCCAATGTGGGCTATCTCCATAGAAAAATATTTTTTCTAAATATTTCTCAAATAATCTCTTGGGACTCCCTCCAAAATTACAATGATTATGTATCTCTGTCCAAAGGAGATGTCGATACCTAAATATTAAGTTCATGGATGTCTTCCACAAGAGAAATATTTCCCCTTCTACTCTGGCTAGTGATATTCTAGAAGACTTTGTCTCTATGCTGCATCAACTGGTGGATCTCTTTCCACTTGAAGACTCATCACTCAGGTATTTCTTCAATTGTATTAGCTACTAGATCTCTATCCATTGAGACTCTGTCCTCTATACTCTGTCACCTCCAAATATCTATCTCAATAATGTACCAAACATAGTTCAGTCCGTCTAGCATAGTTCTACTCAATATATTGTACTAAACATAGTACAGTTGATCTAGTACAATTTTGCTCAATAGGTTCACTCGGAACCTGCTCAAATTTTCTCAATAGGTTCACATAGAACCTGATCAAATTTTCTCAACAGGTCCACACAGAACCTGCTCAAATATTCTCAATAGGTTCACACAAAACCTGCTCAAATATTCTCAACAAGTCCACAAAAAACCTGCTCAAATATTCTCAACAAGTCCATAAAAAACCTACTCGAATATGCTCTATAGGTCCACACATAACCTGCTCAAATCTACTCAACATGTCCACATAGAACCTGCTCAAATATGCTCAACAGGTCCACATAGAACCTACTCAAATCTGCTCAATATACCCACAAAGAACCTATCTAAATATTCTCAATAAGTCCTCTCTAGGACTTGCTAAAATCTGCATAGTAAGCTTTCACAAAAGCTTAACTCAAATCAGTCCATAATCCTTCTCGAATACTTGTCTTAAATCACATAGAATCATAAAGAGAATTTTTAGAGACTTAATATGTTCTAAGCTCAATGTTCAATCACTATCTAAATTCAATCTCATAGAAGCATAAAGAGAATTGTTAGAGACTCAATATGTTCTCTACTCAAATCCCAATATCAACTCAAATCAATCTCATAGAAGCATAAATAGAATTTTTAGATACTCTATATGTTCTATACTCAAATCCCAATCTCATCTCAAGAGAAGCATAAATATAATTTTTAGAGACTCAATATGTTCTATACTCAAATCCCAATTTCAAATCAACTCTATATCATCTCAAATCATAATATGAAATAGTTTGTTTCTAGGAACTTGAAAAACCACATGCATCCACTTGACCAGGCTTAAATTAACTTAACTCAACCAATCACCTCAAGGAACAATCCTTTCTCACAAACCCTAGTCCAAGCATGTATTTAACCAAATCAAAAAAATTTCAACAATGTTCAATCACAAATCTCACATAACAATTATACTCATGTTCTTTTCTAACTCAAGTTCAAGTTCATTTTACAATCAATGGGCTTCAACAACAATGCTTCTAAGACAAGTTTTAATTACAAGTCACAAACCAGAAAACCTTGAAGCATTAAACCAATAACTCTCAAAAATGGAAACCACAATCAATCCTTTTCTCTCCAAAGATATTTCAGAAATCAACCACCATAAACAATCAATAGGAGAATGTGCCCATACCTTTTTGATTCCAAGGAGTTGTCCACAAAATCTGCCACACTTAAACACAACTTTCCTTTCCAATCTCAATAAGGGTTAGTGGAATTCAAATAATCATAATATAAAGCATAACTCAATTTACACCCTTTTTACTCCAACTAAATAAATACACCCACCAAAGTCCCTTGTTAATAAAAACCTTATAAAAATAACAATCAATAAGCCTTTCAAAAACACTTTCAAACAAATCCTTATTTCTCCTAAATTCAATTCTTAATAACCATCCAATAAATCGTTAAACCCCTCAAGTTTTACAATAATAAAGATAGCCCAAATAACAAAGCTTAATTAAAACTTTAATTTCCACTAACCACCTTATAACTCCAACCTTAGGGCTAAATAAAATTAAATTAATGCAAAACGTAATTGCCTCCTCAAAGGGATTCGAACCCTTGACTTGTCCACACCGTTAGCATATTAGCCATGACTAAGATTCCACAGGATCTAGCCGCTCATTGGAAAGGGAAAGGCACACCATGCCCTTATCCATCTCCACCTTCTGCAAAACCAAAGGCACCGAAGCACTTCTCTCATGCTTTCCAAAAAATACAGTCAAGGGGATTCAATCCTTGGCATTTTTGTCTGCCCCACGCCTTAGCCAAGGCCCACTTGCCAATGCACCACATTGCCCATGACATTTTTTCTCTGAATGCAATCTATTTTATTCATTGTCTCTCTTCTCAATAATTTCACACAAGCTCATAAATGATTCGATAGCCAACACTTTTATTGCACGAGCAAGGATAGTATATTAATCAATTGAAGCCCCCTTTATATAGTCCTTTAACCATATTGAAGACATCGATGGAAATACCTTTTTTATTTTCTTGATGACGTCGTGAGAAACTTGCACATTTAGTTTTAAATTTTGAATTCAAATTTTAAATAATTAAAATTTAAACCAAATATTAAAACTTAAATATCTCCATCACCGGGGCACATTTTTCGATGAAAAAAAATCCTAAATTGGGTTTTAAGAAAAACCTAGATCAAATATGTTGTCCATGTTTTTAAATAAAACCTTTTATTTTTCTTGTATTGGTTTTCACAAAAACCCTTCATAGATCCTTTTGACATTAAATGATCTTTTGACATCAATGACAACATTTTAGCTTAGGGACTCAAAATGTCCAATAGCTACCAAATAGGAAAAATTCCTCCAAGGAGTGGAGAGGAAAATCCATTATTAAAATCAGTAAAGGAATCTACAAATTGATAAATGGTGAGTCTCATATTCGAGGTGGACTAAGGATTCTTTAGTGCATAAATTAATTCTATAAAATCTTCTATCTATGTGGTTATTAGCTTGTATTTATTACTTAATTAACCAAGGAAAATGAGATATTTTTCTAGCAAAGGAGAAAATGTCAAATCAGCGCTTGGCTACAAGAAATCCACCATTAAAACCAGTAGAAAAAACTTGCAAAAGGAGGTGCAAAAATAAGGTATTATATTACAAAATTTATTTACATTATATTGCACCATAATATTTTTTCCTACGTAGAAAAAAGGGCAAGTTCTATGTGTCATAAAGACACACTCTTCACAAGCAAGAAACATCTCAAAGAGGCCAAAGAGAAGCATCATACAAGCAAGGTCAAAAGAGCCTTAAAGGAGCTCACATCATCCATGGTTTGGACAGCCACAATACACAACCTGCAAAGCATACATAGCATAGTACAAGGATAATTTATCATCCATAAAGGTAGAAATACAACAGCTTGAAAGTAGGAGAAAATTAAAGCATAAAGAAATTAATGCCCAAGAGCTAGACATACGTCTGTAAGGAGCATTCAAAATCACCATTGGAGTGTCACAAAACCTCCATAGTAGTGTTGATCATGATCCTAGATCAAAGCCATCAAAGTGTTGCTCATTATCCCAGCTAGAACCAACTCACATATCAAGCACCATCGAATCATTGAGGAGAAAACACAAAAAATAAAGAGTTGGAAATAATACGTCGAGGAAGATTGCAATAATACGTTGAAGAGGAATCAAGAGGAAGGTACATGAAAAAATAAAGGGTGTTACTTGTCACCATTGAAGAAACTCTAATGTCTTCCATATGAACGCTCAAAATAACTATCAAATATTGCATGCCTAGAAAGAATAATCAAATGAAGCATTAAACAGGAAGCATTACTTGTGTTAGAAATGAGGTGACATATGTAACAAAGTTATAGGAGCACTCAAGAAAGTCTCTAGCATTAATACTCCATCTAGCAAGAAATATTACAAGTGTCAAAAAGAACATACATCCTCCAAGCATTGAATAAAAAATACCTATGACACTTATCTCTCATAAAAAGGCAGTCCTTCCTACATGTACCTCATAAAAAGGAACTCCTTCCTATTTAAGGCACCAAAGACCAAGGACGAAAGTGTATTCAGAGTAACAAGGAGTTGCAGCGTATAAGAAAAGAGAAGAGAATTTAAATATCTCGATCAAATAATTCAAATTAGGTCAAAGAAGCCAAATTTGAGGTGCCACCATTCAAGGATCAAAGTCAAGGAAGAATCTAAGCCTACCATGGGTCATAGTGCCCAAGAGAAGCATTAAATTTTGTTGTCATACATGTCCAAATTCGTGCCAATTACATAAGGTTTTTAGCATTATAAAGGTAAGAATTTACCTTATTTTAATTTGCTTTCATCAAAATGAGTTATAACGGTATAATATAAGGTTGAAACTATAGGGAAATCAACCACATTTGAAAGAAAAACTAAAGAATAATTATACACCAAAAAAACTTAATATTTGTAATATAAAACATAGGAGAAATGTCAAAACTATAAGAAATCAAACTAGGATTTCAAAGGAGGAATGTTGGAGGTTTGTGGTATTACAATAGCATTTTAAATGATTGGAATGCAAGTAACAAGAGTAATTTTGGAGGTCTAAGGAATCGAACTAGGGTTTCAAAGGCTAGGGCAGAGGCCTAGAGAACATTTTGATGAAAATAATACCATTAGAGACGATCAATCCTTTTAGAGGGTCTTTCAACAGTAAGGGTCATGGCTAAGAATGGGTACATAGGTTCTTAGATACCAGATCCTCCAAATCAAGGAATATCATACCAAGATAATTAGAATTCGGAGAATTTATCACTTTATTCACATAGTGTATAATATATAGCATATGATGAATCAGTTGATGCAGTTCAACGGATTCAAACAAGAATCCAACCAACTACGCCCTAACTCCTAGATTAAAAACTTAAGGAGAATATATGCTTAATCAAATATGATCAATATAATGTAATACAAAATATATGATAGTCTATGCTAACATTCCCCCTTATCAAATTATGTTACGAAACAACTCAAATTTTACTCGTGCAAGTGCCTTAGTGAAAATATCTGCAATTTGTCCATCAGTGGGAATGTACTAGAGCTATATGTTGTGATTTGGAACTTCATCTCGAATGAAATGACATTTAGTATGAATATGTTTGATGCGTTCATGAAATATTGGATTCTTTACAAGCTTCAAAACACCTTGATTGTCACAAAACAAGTGAATTGGAATATTATTTGGAAGACTCATACTTGAAAGAATGCGACTCAACTGTATCACCTCGCAGACTGCTCCACATGTTGCATGATATTCTACCTCTATAGAATATAAAGCAACCAGCTGTTGCTTCTTACTATGCCAAGATATAGGTCCATATCCAATATAGAAAATGTATATAGAAGTTGATTTTTGATCATCAATGGATCCGATATAGTTTGAGTCTGTGTATCCCTATAAGAAGAAACTATCATTCTTTCTGTACTTTGGGCCATAGTCTGTACTACCATAGACATAATGAAGAATATTTTTTGGTGTTTTTCAATGAATCACCTTAGGTTCCTTCATGAACCTTGAAATATAACCTATAACAAAATTGATATATGGCCTAGTGTTGGTCAGATATATGAGACTCCCAATCATCTAACAATAGAGAGTACCATCTACCTGTGGTGAAGTATCATATCATGATAACTTAATCCCTGGTTCCATTGGATTTGATTTAGGCTTGTAATTAGTCATGAGATATTTTTCAATAAATGTCTTGGCATACTTCTTTTGTGTCACTCTGATATGAGTTTTCTTCTATTCTACTTCTAAACCAATACAATAGTGAAGAATTCCTATATATATCATCTCAAGTGATTGTTTCAATTCATATTTCACTGCATCAATCAATTTCTCTGAACTTCCAATGATGATTAGATCATCCACATAGAGTACTAGAATCACTATGTCAAAACCATTTTTCTTGATATAGATATTAGCATCTAAAGGACTTATTTTAAATCCATGTTGCAATAGGTGACTATCCATTTTGATCTACTAAACTTGTGGAGCTTATTTTAACCCATACAAGGATTTAACCAACTTGTAAACTTTTTGCTCTTGGCCTTCAACTACAAATCCTTTAGGATGGGTCATATACACTTCTTACAATTCATCATTTAAGAAGGCACTTTTGACATCCATATGATGTGACTTCCGCCCGAACTGAGTTGCCATAGCACAAAGTACACAAATGATAGTCATTCTTGTAGTAAGTGTAAAAGTCTCTTCATAATCAATGCCTTCTTTCTAAGCATAACCCTTTGCAACAATATGGGCCTTATGCTTATCAATAGTTCCATATACCTTATACTTCACTTTGACCGCCCATTTGCAACCAATGGATTTCTTTCCTAAAGGTAGATCAACTAGCTTCCATGTGTTATTTTTCATGAGAGATATATGTTCTACATTTATAGTAGCCTTCCACTATGGCTCATTAAGTGCATATTGAATAATTTTGGATTCATTCTCATCCAATGTAGATATATAAACCCTTTCATCATCCATATCTACTTCTCTATCTTCCTCTACATATACATAAAGTTCATCAAACTATTGGTAAATCTCATCAACCTCAAAATTTGATGTCTCTTATCTCATTTGTTGAGTCATACTGCATGTGCAAAGATCGATCTAGTGTTATATCTGGAAGCGAAGTCAAATTTAAATATCTTAATGAGCTATTATACCATTTTGGAACCTTTTTATGTGGGGATGGAGTCTCTTTCTTAGGCTCCTCTTCATCCAGGTAGACAGTTGTAGATGTGTCATCTGATGTGAAAGATTCATCAAATACAACATCTCTACTTAAGCAAGTTTTCTTGGTTTTAGGATCTACCAACCAATATCCCTTTGAATTCTCATCATAACCAAGAAAATATACATGGTAGGGATTTCTCATCTAAATTTTTTATCTTTGATTCTGGAATATGCATGAATGCCTTACACCCAAAACTCCTTAGATGATAAATGGAGGGTTTCCTACCACTCAATGCTTCTTGTGGAGTCATTCCCTGTAGAGCCTTTATGGGTGCTTTACTCAGAAGGTACATTTTTGTATTGATTGCTTCTACCCAATATTGCTACTCAAGATGTGCCCCCTTTAGCATATAGTGAACCATTTCCATGATGGAATAGTTTCTCCTCTCAGCAAATCCATTTTGATGTGGATTATAGATTATTGTCAACTATTTCTTAATCCCATGTGAATTCAAAAATAATAAAAACTCTTTGGAGGTATATTTCCCCCTTGATCTGAGTGGAGGGTCTTAATGGAACTTCTTGACTCCTTCTCAACATTCTTCTAGAACTACTAAAAATATAAAAAAGCCTCTAATTTTAATTGTATAAATAAAACCCACATATTTCATGAGTAGTCATCAATAAACAACTGAAAATACCTCTTTCCACCATAATTGTTTGGCATAGCACCGCACAGATCGATGTGTATCAACTCCAAAGGTCTCTTAGCTCATGAAAAGCTTACCTCAAATGGTACACAGTGTCACTCCTCTACTAAGCAATCTGAGAAAACTGGCAAAGTGGATGAAAGGTTGGGAAGACCTTTCACCATCTCATATTTACTCAACTCGAGAAAATATCCTGAACTTAGATGCCCATATCTCTTGTGCCAAAGAGAAGTGATCTCCTTTGTATTTTTTGCCATAGCTACATGAGGCATAGAAATGGTATATAATATAAACAATCCATGCTTGTATGAACCTATTGCTACATGTTTTCATTTTTGGTGATGAAGCATTGCTTCCTACCATCCTCAACTCTAAAAACAACATCCATATTTTTTCCCAAGATCTGAGGAACAGACAAAAAATTGTTTGCCAATCCAGGAACATAGAGAACTTTCTCCATATGAAATTTTCCATTTGGAAGAGTAATTGAAACATCTCCTTCACCTTGGGCTTGATAGGTCTTATCATCAACGATGATCATTGGTTTGCCTTCCTTTACCTCAAATGCCTCAAACCATGATTTATCACCAGTCATGTGTTTGTTGGATTTTAAATCAATATACCACACAAGATCCTTCTTCTAAGAAGATGTGTGAGTCATGAGCACCTTGTATGCTCTCTCAGAATATGATTATGATTCCTCATAAGAAACATGTCCCTTGGGTTGCTTATTCTTCTTTTGTCATTTTTTTTGCCCTTTTTCTTTTGACCTTGGTCATTGGGTTGTTTATTCTTGAACCAATACCTATTGATGTCATGGTTATCCATATCATAGATTTTGCAATACTTATATTTATATTGAGGTTGTTTTTCTTTTCCTTTGGAAGAATATTCTCCATTTTGAAAGTTACCATGTCTTCTGGACCCATGGTTAGAGTAAAGTGCATTACTTGTCACTTCATCTCTTTGAATATGATTTGCCTCCTTAGTTTGAAGTAAATTTACCAACTCCACAAAAGTAACTTATCTTATGGACACTTGAAAATATGTTATAAACATCTTTTAGGAATATGGAAAAGCTCTCAAAATGACCAAAGTCAAGAACGTATCCTCTACTTTTTCTCCCAAAGAATTCGGCTTGGCTTTCAATTCTGACACTCTACATAGGAACAATTATGTTGATTCACTAGACTTCATGCTGAGAGTATGAAGTTGTGATTGAAGTTTAAGAATAGTGGACTGATTCTTTCGTTCATAGATGGTAACTAGTGCATCCCAAGATTATTTATAAATTTTATCATCACAAATGTGAGGTTGTATCTCATCAGTAGTAGCAAGAATGATAAACATGAGGGATCTTTGATCCTTTTTATCATATTCATCCTGATCTGTACTTGGTGTTGTAGGATGTTTTGTAGTGTCAGTAACTACATCCCATAAATATTAAACTTGAAGAATAACTCTCATATTTTTTTCCATGGTGCAAAATTAGAACCTTTGAGCAACTGTGAATTTGAAAAATATTTGTGAATAGTGGCCATTATGAAGGTTCCTTACATCACCAAATGGTCCCCCTTTCAATATACTAAAACTAGTAAGTTAAAGAGAATTAAATAAAATTGATGGCACCTACCTCAAAACCCTTTCGAAAAAGGATGATGAGTTGGAGGAGTTTAAGCCAAACAATAAGAATGAATTATGATATAAAATGGAGTGAATATCAAAATAAGTTGGCTTTCCTTATTTCTACCTAATGATTTATAGATAACAAGCTCAGATATTATTTTTGGAGCTATGTTAGGTGATAATACAGTAGCCCAAAGCATGATAGCATTACCTGTAACTTTGGGCTAGAGGCATCACATATACCGAATACTGCGGTGCAATAAATTGCACAAATAGCTATAAAATTTGGGCTCTTTTTTGTTTTTAATTTTTAACTTATGTTTGAAACAAAAAAAATAGGAAATTAAATGCAGTAAAAAATCACAAGCGCCCATAAATTTTAACTATAGGTGTTTTTTTCTACAAAAAATGCACCTATTTACAATGTTAGTTTTGTTTTAAGATGTCGGTTTCCACCAAAAATGCATCTTTGTTACAATAATTTTTGCAAAATATTTGAGGTTTTTTGTTTGTAAAAAAGATTTTCAAATCCACAATTTTCCTCCTGGTGGAAAATTTTGATGTACCCTTTCAAAGTGCAATATAAACTAAGTGCAAATATTTACTTATCCCTCCATGCCATAAAAAAATGCACTTGCTCTTTAGAAAAATATGAAAATAGATGCTTAGGCAATGAAAAAGAAGGTGAAAAAAAAATACCTTAATATTCCTCCATATACTTTTTTTTTGAATCAAAACATTACATTGAGTATGATTCAAACTCGTGAAACCTCCCCGAGCGCTCTAGCACAAAGCTCCCAACAAACTCTGCTATTGAGGTGAATGAAATCTATATGGTACGATGTGCCTTTTATGTCTTTGTGACCATAAAAATATTTTAAAAAATCTTTGGGGATAATTTGTCCCACATGTAGTCGTAGACTACAAAGTCACGAGATAAAACAAAGTACGTGCCCTTTCTTCTGTGACTGCCTTTGGGCAGTCAAAAAGACAACTAATTTGCTCCTTCCTACAACCAATGAAAGTGAGACACATCAGTGAATACTTCCACGTCACCATACACATGTCACCCATGTCATCACAATAAAATATTACCATGTCATCAAGGAATCTTCCACATCAACAAATAGTCTCGATGTGTGTGCCTTGAAGAACATACCTTTTTTAGAGAATCAATATATTCTACAATCATGTGTATAGGTTTTTGTGCATGATTCATGTGTTAGTTTGTGTGCTTGGATCATCATGCCTTATTTTATGTCTAAGAATCCATAGGACTATTTGCATGCATCAAGGGTGCTTCATATTGTGCACCTAGGTTGGAGTGCTTTGCCTACTCATGTTTGTCAAGCTATTTGTATGGTAATACCTATCAAAGAGCAAGAAATTACACCATATTACAAAAAAAAAAAAAGTACAGTACCAAAACTTAAATGCACTTTGATACCAAATTGTAATTTGGAGCATTAATCACTTTATTCACATAGTGTAGAATATATAGCATATGATGAATAAAGTGATTAATGCTCTAAATTCCAATTTGGTATCAGAGCATGTTTGATTTTGGATAAGCTATGTGGAACCGAAGATAGCTTTGATTACTATCAAACACAAGCAAGGACAATCACAACCACCATGATAAAGTAAAAAAAAGAGGATTCTTTACCTCGAAGGGTGAGCGAATATTTACCACAAGCAAAAAAATACTAGTGTTGGAAATAGTAAAGGACTGGATAGCTGAGGATATAGTTTATAATACAAAACACAACTTGATAGGTAAATTTATGGCTTTCATATTTTTTGTGCACTTCCTCCACACATGGATAAGGAAACAATGGCATATGGAAGGAGAATACAAAATTCTAACTCTCCCAAATGGGTATTTTTAAAAATATTTCACATCAATGGTAGATCGACAAAAAGTACTTGAGGGTTGTATCATCACGGGCTAGTGAGACTATTCCTGTAACCATGGAATACAAGATTCAACCTGTGGGTGGAACTGACTACAATACCAATATGGGTAATATTATTTGCCCTTTCTATTAAATTTTTAAAATAGGTACTCGAGGCAATAGGGAACTTACTCGAGCATTATCAAGGTAGATTAAGAGAAATAATTTTAGGACGATTGATAATTTTTGCTAGGGTTTGCATAGAAATGAATCTTAGTAAACTTCTTATAATAGAGATAGTTTTGGAATATGATGCTGACCATGTGGTATTTCCAAGTCAGCAAAAACTAAGAAACAAATATGCCTCCTATTTTGTAACTACAAAATAAAAGAATGTATCATTGTAAGAAGATTTTAGTTTTCTAACAGCTATAGACTGTTACACTTCTTGTAACAACCTTAGAATCTTTGTATTAGGGTATAATAGGGTAAAAAAATGTGATTGTAACATTTTGGTGAAAGGAGAAGTTGAATGGAATAGGGAAAAACGAAAAATGCAGTTGCAGTCCTGTTTCTGAAAAAAGTGATTAGTAGCCTACTTTGAGAGGCTATAACTTTTTATTTATAAATCCTTTTACTCTGAAATTTGGATAGTGTATTGAAATTATATAGCTATCTAAGCTGTATAAATTTCATGTGATTCTAATAAGTGGAAGGCCTTCATTTTGTCTTCCACAAACTGTCATTTCTTCTTTTTTACTACGTTTTATAGTTTTGCAATATGCTTTGTTTTTCTCTGTGTTTCATGTTATAATATTCATTTGGTATCAGAGCTTGGTATATTGAGTTGTTGGGTTTGAAGGGTGTGGGTTTTTTCTTGAATTTTTAATTTAAAATTTCTTGGAGAGTTTGGTTCGTTGTTGCATATTGTTTTAATGGAAAGCAACTCAAACTTACTTCCACTTCTAGAGTTTGATGGATTAAACTATGAATATTGGAGCATCAAAATGAGGACTTTGTTAAAAGGAAAATATTTGTGGAGAATTATTGATGAATGTTACACAGAACCATCATATTGGACTGTGTTAACATCAGATGAAACTAAATATATGAGGGAGAAAGAGAGCAAGAATTATCTTGCTCTGTACCATTTGCAATCTGCTATTTCTGAGAGCATTTTTCCAAGGATTGTAAATTGTGTTTCTGCAAAAGAGGCTTGGAAAGCCTTGAAATAAAATTATCAAGGAAATGATAAAATGAAAGAGGTCAAGATTCAAAACTTGATAAGAGGATTTGAGAACCTCTAGCAGTAAGATAATGAAGATGTAGGAGACTATTGTGTGAGAGTAAAGGTAGTGGTAAATAAAATATCCACTCTTGGTGAAAATATGGAGAAACCATTTGTAATTAAGAAATTTATTAGAAATTTTATAGAGAAATGGGATAATTTTGACCATATGCTTGAAGAATCCAAGGATTTTCCCACCATGGACCTTGACCAATTAATTGGTACTCTTACATATCATGAAGAAATAATTTATAAGAGAGAAGAAAGAAAAAGCAATCCAGTTCTAGTGAAGAACAAGCATTTTCTATCAAAGTAAATGATGCACATGGAAGAGGAAAAGGAAGAGGCTCTAGAGAGAGGCATAAATCGAAGAGGAGGAAGAAGAGGCTCCTTTGGTAGAGGAAGAGGTAGAGATCAAAATTTTGAAGGTGATCATCAAGCCCATGCTTCAAGAGGAGGATCAAATGCAAGAGGAAGAGGTAGAGGTAGAGACATGAGAAATGTTCAATGTTATCATTGTAACAAATATGGCCATTTTGAGAAGGATTGTAGGCTAAAACAATCCTCTAATAGATCAACAAATTATGGAGAGGAAGACTTCTTTGAATATGAGACATTGTTCTACTCAAATGAAGATGGAGCACTCCATGAAGAGTAAGCATTTCTCTCCTATGACAGACCAAAAAGTTTCACCAATGAGATATGGATCCTTGATAGTGGGTGCAAAAACCACATGACTAGAAAGAAGGAGTTGTTTTCTTCTCTTGACCATTCTTATCATTCAAGTATCAAGCTTAGAGATGAGAAGATCTTGGAGTTGTTTGCAAAAGGGGACATGGAGGTTCCTACAAAAAGAGGTAAATTGAAGGTAAAAGATATTTATTATGCACCTGACTTGAAGAATTCTTTGATGAGCATTGGGAAAATGTTAGAAAAATATTACAAATTGGTTTTTGAGGATAAAATGTGCAATATTTATAATAAGATTATAAGGCTGATCACAAAAGTGCATATGACTAAGAATAAATTGTTTCCATTGAGGTTTGTTGAGCAAGGGAGAGAAATTGCTTGTGTGTGTATTGAAGATAAAAGGAGGCTATGGCATTTTAGATTTGGGCATTTGAATTTTCATAGTTTGAGGATGCTTTCACCACTTGTGTATGGTTTTCCAAAATTAGAAGACACCAAGGATATTTGTGAGGGATGAACTCTTGGTAAACAAACAAGGGGGCTATTTCCCAAAGGTGAAGCATGGAGGGCCCAATATCCACTTCAGCTGGTTCATAATGACATTTTTGGACCAATGCCAACTCAAATTATTGGTAAAGCTTCCTATTTTTTCACTTTCATTGATGATTTTTTAATATATTGTTGGGTTTATTTCCTTAAGCATAAATATGAGGTTTTTTGTTTGCTTCAAAGATTTTAAAGCACTTGTTGTGGTGCAGTGGTAAATGCCCTAGGTGTTGGTAGAGGCCAACTTAGGTTCCATTCCCCTTGTCTCCATCTTGTAGATATATGGTATAGTTAGGAATGTCCTATGTGCTGGTAGAGGCCGACAAGGCTCCATTCCTCCTATGCCCAAACTGTTGAAAGTGGCACCTCGAAAGGGGTGTTTTCCACTATAAATTAGTTTTGAGAGTGAAAATATCTCTAGCTAATGATTCATTAATCTCGATGATTCGAAATTGATTAGACGTTTTTCGTAGGACTGCCCAAACTGCCGAACTCGTTTTGGCCATATCTCACTCATCCGGACTCGGATTGAGCTAAAATTTTGAGGGTAGATGCTTGAAAACCCTAGAACGTCTCCACCAATTTTCATATCATTTGGAGCAACACAGATCCTAGCGCATCCCTATGTGTGAACGATATATTTGGCAAGCGGCTATGCGAGGGTTTCATCTGGGTTGAGTGCAAGCAGCTCCAGAGGTTGGTTTTTAGGGCCTTCGGGCCCTAGCGACCAATATTTTTGTGGTTTATGCTCAATATTTTAGCAGGAAATGTTGTAGGGGATACAATATGGGTTAGAAATTTGTCTTTCAACAGATCATACTGTGAACTTGAGTGACAACGGCTTCCAATTTGCTGCACAAAAGAAAAGTGAAAACCATACCTTTCCACGGCGTCTAGGGCAAGGATTAAAGAGATCACAAAACAAGTTTCAAGTAGTTGATCAAAAAATGGCTCATATCTCAAGTGAATCTGGTGCTAAGGTGCACCCACAAAATAATTCTACTATGAAAACCCCTCTCAAGGGTAAGAATTTTGAAGACTCAGTCCCAAAAATGAATTTTAGGGATGCCCTTCATGGTGGACAGACTCAGCCCAATGCTAATATCAATATTAGGGCTTCCCATAAACCTCTAAGAATGCCTAAGATTGATCCCAAGAAAACGGAGTCAGGATGTCTTAAAGCAGCTGATGGAACTCCTATTGTTAAGCTTGATATGGGTAACATTCAGATTGGCATTGAAGATTTGGAAAAAAGAGGACTAATTTGTCGGTTCGTGGGTTTTCGTCCGAGTCTATCTACTTTCAAAGTCCGGGCTGCAAAAAGCTGGAAAACTAAAGGTGAGTTACAAATCTCTATTTATCCAAATGGTTATTTTCTTGTTTTATTTGCTAATAATGAAGATAGAGAGAAAACTTTTCAAGGGGGTCCTTGTTTTTTGGAAGGGCAGGGCTTTTCATGAAGCCCTGGCATACTAAATTTAAAGCCGAAGAAGAGATGCCTTCTATAGCTCCCGTGTGGGTTAGACTCTTTGGCCTCCCTATTGAATTTTGGAATCCTACTATTTTTTCTTCAATTGGAAACTCTTTAGGAACTTTTATGATGATCTCTGATTGTACTCAAAATTTTGAACATATTATTTATGCTCGGATTTGTGTTTTAATGGATTTTGACAAACCCCTACCTAAAAATATCACATTACAATTTGGGGAAGACACTTGGGAGCAAGTAGTGGACTATGAGAACATTCCTTTTCATTGTAGAATTTGCCATGAATATGGTCATTTGGCCGATGCTTGCCCAAATAAAATTCCTGATCAAAAGAAAGAAGATATAGACTCAAAGAGGTTTCCAAATACCTAAGAAGAAGAACACTCAAAAAAACTAGTTATGAAGGATCAATCAAAGTCATCTCGCTAATATGTTTGAAATCCTTTCCACAAATGATGTCCCAAGTGAGGAAGAGGAAATAATGGAAACTAAAATCTTAGAAACACAATTTAAATATGAAGGGAAGAACTCGGAGACAAACCAACAAATCAAAGGTTTTCAACAAAAAAAAAGGAGAAAATTTACACAAGAAAAACAATATTTCAAATGTCAAAACTTCAAATAATGCAGGTCCCAATATAGACTCCATTGAACCATCTAGTAAAATTTTGGCTATGTATGAGCATTCTTCAAGGTTAGAAGCCATCTCAGATTCAATTGGAATAAGTCAAGAAATAGGGAAAAAAATTGAAGATGGATTCTAATAAAAAAGTAGGTCGCAAGACCAATCAATATCATATGGTAAAAGAAGGTGAAAATCTTGTAGAGGAAGGTAAGATTAATGCCCTTCCCAAATTTTTTAGCCCCGGTATTAATGAAGATCATCACTTGGAATATTAGAGGACTCAAAGGGAGTCTTTCAAAACAAAATGAAATTAGAAGAATGATTCAGATAAATCATCCACATCTTGTTTTCCTTCAAGAAACAAAGATGTCAATGGAGGATATGGACTTAATTGCCAAGTAAAATTTGGCCAGCTGGAAAAGTGGTTTCCCTCGGCTCCCAAGGGACTTCGGGTGGCATTGCTTGTCTTTGGGACCCAAAAGAGGTAGTTATTCACCATATGGTTGGCAGTTGGGGTTTGTTGGCTATAGCTATTCAAAGTAGACATTCCAACCAGATTATGCTCTGCATTACTATTTATGCTCCGACTTCTTTGGAGGAAAAAAGAAGATAGTGGAAGGATATTACTCATATTATCTCTCATTTTCCTAAATCTTGGATCTTGATCGGAGGAGATTTCAATACCATCCTCTCTCTGGATGAGAAAAGGGGGGGAAATAGAAATTTGGACAAAAGCACTGACCTCATGAGCGAATATATTGCAAACCTCCATCTTGTGGATATCCAACCAGATAATGGCCTTATGACTTGGTCTAAAAGAAGGCAAGGCTTAGCTTGTATAATGGAGAGATTGGATAGGTTTTTGCTCTCTGAAAATTTCTTAATCCATGGTCACATTCCTAAAGTGAAGACTCTTAATAATGCTGGTTCGGATCATTGGCCAGTCATGGTGGAAATGTGGAAAACCAATGTGAGTTTCTCTCCTTTTCATTTTCAATTAATGTGGCTTAGAGACATTTCCTTCAGACCTCATGTGCAACAATGGTGGAAGGAAGGTAAACCTAGGCATGGGACTAAGATGTTCTTTTTTGCCAAAAGACTGCAATACATTAAATCCAAAATCAAGACTTGGAACTGGAAAGAGTTTGGGGATGTTCATAAAAAAAACATGAAGTTATTGCTCATCTTGAAAATTTGAATAAGAAAATCCGTTTAGATGGCCTCACAGAGAAGAGAAGTGCAGATGAAATTAAACTCACAACTCAGTTAGAGGAATGGGAAAAAAGAGAAGAAATCTTATGGAAGCAAAAATCTAGAATTCAATGGCTCAAAGAAGGAGATCGAAACACAAATTTCTTCCACAAATCTCTTCTAGCTCGAAGATCTCACAACTTTATTTCTTCCTTAAAATCAGATTCTGGAGATGTTGTTTATACTTGGGATGGCATGAACTCTATTGTTGTTGATTACTTTTCCAATATTTTTGTTGCTACTCCTCTTGACTCAGCTTCACAACAAAATGTTCTTCAAGCAATCCCTTCTCTTATCACTTCCGAGGAGAACTCTATTTTGACTGCTCCTGTTACTATCAATGAGCTTCAACAAGTAGTTTTTAAAATGCAAAAAGGGAAAACCCCAGGTCCCGATGGTTTTCCTATTGAGTTCTACCAAGAGTTCTGGGATATCCTTCATGTTGATTTATTAGAGGTGGTGGAAGAAGCCAGGAAAGCCAAAGAAATTTTGAAGGTTATCAATAAAACTTATATTACTCTTGTTCCAAAAGCTCAAGAGGTTGATCATATCTCAGCTTTTAGACCTATTGCTTTATGTAATGTTCTTCTCAAAATCATTACTAAAATCATGGCAGAAAGGTTGAAGCCTCTTTTGCATAAGATTATTTCCCCAGAGCAAGGGGGTTATGTGGAAGGACGTCAAATAGTAGATGAGATAGTTCTTGCTCAGAAGCCATCCATTCCATGGATATGCAAAATTCTCCTTCCATGTTCATTCGGTTAGACTTATCCAAAGCTTATGACAGAGTGGATTGGCACTTCCTTATCAAAGTTTTGAGGCAATTTGGTTTCTCTAAGGATTGGATGGATTGGATTATGGGATGTATCTCTTCAGTTTCCTACTTAGTTCTTATCAATGGTAGGCCTTCTCAGTCTTTCCCAGCCTCCAGAGGTATTAGGCAAGGTGACCCGCTATCCCCTTATTTATTCATCATTCTTGCTGAATGCTTGGGTAGGACTATAACCAAAAAGAGGGAAAACAAAACCCTTGAGGGAGTTACCATTGCTCATGGAGCTAGACCTATCTCTCATCTTCAATTTGTGGATGACTCTACTCTTTTAGGTAAAGCTACGGTTAAGGAAGCTTCTAATATTAAGCAAATCATTAGCTATTTTTCTAAGGCTACTAGGCAGCTTGATCAATGAAGACAAATCTAAAGTTATTTTCTTTCACCGCTTCGCTAGACAGGAATCCATGGTCTTGGATAAATTAAGATATAAGAAGACCTCTCTTCCAATCACTTATTTAGGTATTCCCATAAATATTCAAAGGCAAAAAAATAAATATTGGAATTGGTTGTTGGACAAAGTCAAGAAGAAAATTGGAAAGTGGACCAACAAGTGGCTTTCTTCTGGGGGTAGAATCACCTTGGTAAAATCAGTCCTTCAAGCTATTCCTATTTATGTTTCTTCCATTTTGAATATCCCAAAGGTTGTTCTTCGAGAATTGGATCAAATCAGTCATCGTTTCCTTTGGAGTGGTACTAAGGAGAAAAGAAAATGGGCCTTGGTGAAATGGGATACTTTATGTCTTCCTAAGAGTGAAGGGGGGTTAGGATTCCGGTCTTCAATTAATAACAACAAAGCTTTAGCTGCTAAATTATATTGGAGGATGTTGCATAACCCCAATGCTCTTTGGGCCAATAATCTCTATGCTAAATATGCTGAGAACAAAAGTCCTGAAGACCTTGTTCGCTATCAACTTCCTACCAAAGGTTCTCCCATTTTAGCAGTTCTTAAGACTGGTGAGGATTTGATAAAGAAAAAATTATTTTGGATCATTCATAATGGTCAACATGCAAATTTTTGGACAGATTCTTGGGATGGTCACAAGCCTTTGATAACTCGGTTTCCCGATTGGAGGCCTTGGATGGAGGAGCTTCACCGAGCTAATTGGATAAAGGTGGCTAATTATCTGTCGGTACCATACTCGGTAATTCAAAGGTTGGTAGATATTGGATCCCTATTGAGGACTGGCCTATTCAAATCCTAGAAAGGCAAAGACAAGATATCCAAGGCATCCTTCATATGAGATCCCTCTCTTGGTCCCATGAAAAATATTGTTTTGGATGGAACAACACTACTAAGGGTGAGTATTCAGTTGCTCAAGGTTATTTGACCTTATGCCATAATAATCCCAACCATTCTTCTGACATATTTTCTCGATTGTGGGCTCAAAAGCTCTGGCCTAAGGTGAGGTTCTTTAATTGGCTTTTATTGCATCGTAGGGTGCTTACTCGGTGAGCAACTTATGAAGCGTGGTTTTCATGGCCCTTTTAGATGTGAAATGTGTGAAGAGAATGTAGAAAATATCAACCATATTTTTATTGAGTGTACTTTAGCCTCCGAGCTATGGAGGAGAATGGCCACTTTACTTGGCTTACAATGGTCCAATTTTTTTACTTTTGAACAACTTTGGAGGGATTGGCCTAATCAAGAGGGTGTTGATCATTTTATTAGGTAGTTAGTTTGGATGGGTTCTACCATTCTTCTTTGGAATATTTGGAATGAAAG
Organism: Wollemia nobilis; assembly: GCA_028583015.1. Classification (NCBI taxonomy): domain Eukaryota; kingdom Viridiplantae; phylum Streptophyta; class Pinopsida; order Araucariales; family Araucariaceae; genus Wollemia; species Wollemia nobilis. The sequence continues at coordinate 2,257,037 of JAQPPZ010016414.1, forward strand.
GAACAACCAAATTTTTAATCAAGATAGGAAGGATATTCACTATATTTGGCAAAATACCATAGCCAACTTAGTTGAATCAGTCCATCAACTCCTTAATCACCCCCAAAACTCCCACCAAAGATGGGATCAAGTGATGCAAAGATTGAAGATTAAACCTTCTAAGGGCAACCAACTTAAAGGGAATGTGAGTATTAGTAAGATGGATAGGACTAGAAATTGGCAACCTCCTCCTAAGGATTTTGGAAAAGTCAATACCGATGGAGCCTCTAGAGGGAACCCTGGAAAAGCCAATGTGGGAGGAATTGGTAGACTTTCAGATGGCTCCCTGGTTTTTACTTTTGTCTGAGAATTTGGGTATTCTTTCCAATAACCTTGCTGAGGGGTATGGTATCCTCGGAGGCCTTCAGGAGGCTACTAAGGTTGGATGGGAAAAGGTGTTAGTTGAGTCCGACTCTCAACTTATGATTAATCTCTTGAAGACTCCTTCTAAGAATCATAAGGTGGATTGGAGAATAAAAAGAATTATTGAGAAGATTCAGTTAATCCAGATGGGATTTTTGAAAGTTGATTACAATCATGTGGTTAGAGATCAAAACAAGAGTGTTGATGCTTTAGCTAATTGGGCTTTGGACAAAGGTGATCTTACTTGTTATGGCCACCCTCCTATATGGTGGGCTTCTCAAATTAGGGAAGCTCTTCTTTCTATCATTTCTTTGGATGGCTCCAGTTCGAAGGTACCTAGTTTCTTCTTGTTTTTTTTTTTGCTTCTCTTTGGTTCATTCAGTTTTTTTTAGTTCCCTAGCTCATTCTATTCTTTATTTTGTTTCCTCTGTTGATTCTTGCCTTAATAGTCTTCTGGTCTAGATAGGTCATTGTTTTGTTCATTTTTTTTCTTTTTTCTTTTTTTTGTTTAGTTTTTTAAGGTGGGTGGGTTCTTTTGTTTTGTTTTGTTTTTGTGTTCTTTGTGTTGTTTTTTGTTGTTCTTGTGTTTTTGTTGTTTTTTTTTGTTTTTTTTAATGTTTTTTGTTATTGTTCTTGTGTTTTTTTCGTTCTTGTTCTTGGGTTTCTCTTTGTTTGTGTTATTTCGTGTTTTTATGTGTGAGTGTTTTCTATGTTTTTTGTTTTTGTTTATTGTCTCGTTGTTGGTTGTTTTTTATTTTTATTTTTATTTTATTTTTTTAATTTTTTAGGTTTTGGTTGTGTTTATTTTTCATGTTTTTTTGGGTTATGTCTTTGTAGTGTTCTGTTGTTTTTGTCTTGTTTGTGTTTTGTTATGTGGTTCTTGTGTTTTTCTATGTGGTTTGTGTTGTGGTTTCTTTTATCTTATTGTGCGTGTTTGGTTGTGCTTTTGTTTTTGACACACTCAAGGAGCATGTTTTTTATTTTATTTTATTATTTTTGTTGTTATTTACTTATTTTTAAATTGGTTTTGTGTGTTTGTTTGCTCCTTGAGTATGTCAAAGGTGGTAGGCCAGGTCCGAGTCCTGGGCATTTTTGGTGGAATGGATACCCCTGCCTCCTTGGGTCTTACCCGAAAGTGGCATCCCTTTTGGGATGTTTTCCACAAAAAAAAAAAAAAAGTGGACATACCATAAAATATTTGAGGAGTGATGGAGGAGGTGAATTTTGTTCTATTGAATTTGAAGAGTTTTGTAGGGATTTTGGCATCAAGAGGTAAAATACCAGCCCCTACACACCTCAAAAAAATGGGATGGCTGAAATAAATAATAGGATTTTGGTGGAGTTGACAAGATGTATGATGCAAACTAAAGGTTTGAGTTCATTTTATTGGGTTGAAGCAACTAGGACTGCTAATTATATTCTTAATAGAGGCCCTACTAGGATTCTATATAATAGTACTCCTTATGAATTCTGGTTGGGAAAGAATCCAAATGTACAACACTTTAGAGTTTTTGGGAGTGTTAATTTTGTGCATGTGAATGATGATAAGAGAAAAAATTTGTATGCTAAGAGTGAGAAGATGATTTTCATTGGTTATAGTGATCAATATAAAGCCTATATATTCTTTAATCCTCATTCTAGAAAAATTGTTGTATCTAGAGATGCAATTTTTGATGAAGGGGGAAATTGGAAGTATCAAAAATTGTGTGTTGATGATGATGTGTTTTAAGAGATTGTTCCAAGTAGCCAAGCAAGTGTTCATCCCAACCATGTTTCTACTAAATATTATTTGTACAAAAGCAATTAGTTTGGGTCACCATATCACATGGGATCCACAAGTTCATCTTCAAGTCCAAGATCAAGCCAAGAAGTCCCTACAAGCTTTTATGCACCTCCATCATGAGCCACAAATGTGAAGAGAAAGATATTGTTGAAGGATCATCCACCATCTCAAATCATTGACACCAAATTTAATAGAAGATTGAAAAGAGACCAGCATCAATAAATGAACCATGTCTTGCAAAGGCTTGAGAATTTGCACTTGTATGGAGATGAAGACAATGGAGACCCCAAAGGTGATATTGTTAATTATGCTCTTATTTCAAAAGTTGATGATTTTGAACCTTCTTTTTATGAACATGCTGCTTCTAAAAAGTTGTGGATGAAGGCAATGAATGAAGAAATGCATTCTATTGAAAATAATGACACTTGGGAATTATGTGAACTGACCAAAGATAGAAAATGTGTTGGCTACAAATGGGTCTACAAGATCAAAAGGCACAATGATGGTTCCATTGAGATATACAAGGCTATATTGGTTTCCAAAGGCTTTACACAAAAGTTTGACATAGACTATGAGGAGACTTTCTCTTGTAGCAAGGCAAGAGAGTGAGAATGGTGCTCTATTTAGGTGCACACAAATGCTAGAGTGTGCACCACATGGATGTAAAAAGTGCTTTCCTCAATAGGTATCTTTATGAAGAGGTGTATGTGACACAATTTCAAGGTTTTAAAGTCCATGGCAAAGAATAACAGGTCTATAGATTGAAGAAGGCTTTGTATGGGTTGAAGTAAGCTCCAAGAGCTTGGTACCAAATAATTCATGAATACTTCCAAAGGTGTGGCTTTCAATGAAGAAAGAGTGAGCCTACATTGTACTACAAGACACAAGGTAATGAAATTCTCATTGTGTGCTTGTATTTTTATGATTTGTTGTTTATGGGAAGTAGTCCTTCAATGAATGATGATTTTAAGGAGGACATGAAAAAAGAATTTGATATGACTGATCTTGGTTTGATGAGTTACTTTCTAGGCATAGAAGTACATCAAACTAGTAATGAAATTTTTCTTTGTCAAACAAAATATGCAAAGGACATGTTGAATAAGTTTGGTATTATTTATTGCAAGCCTATAGCTACTCCAATTGCACATTGAGAGCTTTTGTGTTTAGATTATGGGGTTGATCATGCATAAAAAAATGAATATAGAAGCATTGTTGGAATTTTAATGTTTCTTTGAAATACTAGACCTGATATTTCTTATGCAGTATCACTTTGTTCAATGTACATGACTGATCCTTCTACATTGCATTTGAAGTAAGCCAAGATAATACTAAGGTATGTGCAAGGCACAATTTATTTTGGTATTCATTACTCCTCATCTCAGAATTTGAAGTTGATTGGTTTCAGTGATAGTGATTGGGGAAGTAATCTTGATGATTAGAAGTCCACTAGTAGAAATTGTTTCTCCCTCGGTTCAGGATTGATTAATTGGAGTTCCAAAAAACAAGCTACTATTGCATTGTCTTCTACATAAGTTGAATACATTGCACTTACATCAGCAAGTGCACAAGCCATGTGGCTTAGGAAAGTTCTTGGAGAGATTGGGGAGAAGCAAGGAACTCCTACTACATTTTTTTGTGACAACACAAGTGCCATTAAGTTAGCACAAAATCCTGTCCACAATGTCCAGTTAAAACACTTTGGCATAAAGTAACATTTCATCAGGGATGTTGTGGATAAGAAGATAATCAAACTAAGCTATTGTAACACCAAAGACCAAATTGCATACAAATTCACAAAACCAGTTGCAAAGACTCAATTTTTGATGCTGAGAGACCTGATTGTTGGTCCTCTCAACATCAAGAAGGAGAATGTTGGAATATTATTCTGACCATGTGGCATTTCCAAGTCAGCAAAAACGAAGTAAAACAAATATACCTCCTATTTTGTAATTGTAGAATAAAAGAATGTGTCATTGTAGGAAGATTTCAATTTTCTAATAGCTATAGACTGTTACACTTCTTGTAACAACTTTAGAATCTTTGTATTAGGGTAGAATAGGGTAAAAACATGTGATTTTAATATTTTGTGAAAGGATAAGTTGAATGAATTAGGGAAAAACAAAAAACACAGTTGCAGACTTGTTTCTAAAGAAAGTGATTAGTAGCCTACTTTGAGAGGCTTTAAATTTTGATTTATAAATCCTTTTGCTCTGAAATTTGGATAGTGTATTTAAATTATGTATCTCTCTAAGTTGTATAAATTTCACATTATTTTGATAAGTGGAAGGCCTTTATTTAATCTTCCAAAAACTTCAATTTCTTATTTTTATTGTGTTTTCCAGTTTTGCAATATGCTTCATTTTTCTCTATGTTTCATGTTATAATATTCATATAGACCTAAAAATAGGGGATTTTATCTAGCACTAACAACTAGATTATGAGGCTATTCCATTCATATGTCAAGTGTGTCATGCTCATGGACATCTAGCTAGAATGTGCCCAATAGTTAAAGATCATCAATTTGGATAAGAGGAGATAAAAGCAAATTTTAACATGGTGGGCAAATATCTTTAGCAAAAGGTAAATCATAAGGAATGAAAAGGTCCAATAAAATATAAGATATTCCAAAAACTAATAATAAGGTCAAACAAAATAAATTAACACATTAACCAAAGATAAGGAGAAAAAGCGAGAATAACAAATAATAAAATGAGATATTCAAACAATAGGAAGCTTAGAAATAGAAGGGGATTTTAAAATAGAATAATTAGGGGAGGATACTCAGTAAGTCACACTAGTGGATTAGGAACAATACTCCAATCTAGTGTGAAGGAATAAACAAGGAACAAAACCAGACACAACCTCTCTCATGGAAGAGGAGATTCAGCCTACGAGGGAGATTATAGGAGGGGAATCAAATTAGGGGATAGTATTAAATCATGAAATAGATATGAAATTTTAGGCACATAATATACATCGTGTTGATGAAACTACCTATATGGATTCATTTTATGCCATATGACCCACCTTCGACACCCCTAAGGCTTAACAGTGGTAATCACTTGTCAAATAGGGAGGAATTTTCCTTTACAACCATGATTGTCTTCCCTTGAGATGACTCCCAATAAATACCATCTTACCATAATATGACTTGTATTCATGACCATATCACCCTAATATGGTTGCACCTGAAGCAATGAGATTTAAAATCTCATTCCATGATTTGAATAGTTACGTGTACCAACTAAGAGCAATGGTACAATGGATTCAAGTTGCACAATAGTTATCAAGAAGCAATTACGTTTCTTGATCTCAAATGCTTCTTGGATTCTCTTACAAGCTTGGAATACCATTGGGAAGTCTATTTAAATGTGCCTAGTCTTCATTTAATATATCATAATTTCATGCATTGAAATAAATGTTGAATTGAAGAATCAAAGAGCTCCTATTCTCAAAGCAACGAAGTGCTACCAAAATTCAACCATGGAGTTTCCAAGCATGCCAATGGACCATACCAAAGGTTGAAGATTGAATTTGTGCTTCTTGTATCATCCAACACCCTTGCTTCGGAGTAAAATTCCACCCTAATTCATTCCTCATGGATGCACCAAGAATATCAACTCATCCATGGATCAAACCCGGTGTCGCCTCACATTGGCCACAAGAAGATCACTCACAAATTAGTGATCATATCTCTTAGATATGTCCTATGGGTATGACTATCCATCTATGATACAACTAGTAGGCAAGACCATCCCGCATAGATATGGCCTCCCGACCTAAGATCCATTCCTTATTTTCTTTCTTTTATTAGATTTAGGAGTATTTCAATTACTGTTTAGCATAGCTTAATCTCATTTTCATGCATGCATTTGTCATATTTCACTTTCTTTATAAATTTCTTTGTCATTATTTGGGTCTTATCTTCAAAGGCTCTTCATATTCTTTTGATTCTCTTTAGATCTTCTTGTGTGTAGATTACAAGTCTTTACAAGGGAAAAACAACACAAAGATTCATCCTTCATCATCATACATCACAATAGTCCCAAGAACCTATCAATAATAAGTTTGTGAGGGTGCAAGAAATATCCTGCGAGATACACCTTGGATTACTTTTATTATTATAAATATTTGTATCAAATTGGTAGCAAATACCTCAATGGGATCTCATTGTAACCCTTTCAAAAGGTAAAATTGATATTAATAAAAGGGGCACCATTATTTCATATCTTGTTTTGTCATTATGGTTACATAGTTTGCTATCTAGTTTATTCTTCATTTCATTGCATAGATGTATGATCTTTACAGCATTTTTTAGAAAGAAGGAAATAAGAAAAAAGACAACCCTACTTTAGGAATTCATCAAGTGGAGAAGAAAAAAAAATTGAACCAAACTATAGGGAGGAAGTCAAACAAGGAAAATATGGAGGAACAAGGAAGAATTTTGAGCCAAAATGGACAGGCAAAATTGATGACTATTTTTTTCTCTCTCCATTTTCAATGATTTTAACTACTCAAAATGTGAGGGGTTTAGGTAGCCACCCCATATAAAAGGCAATAAAAAAAATTATCAAGGATATGATTCTAGATATAATTTTTTTAGAGGAAACAAATATGCAAGGAGAAGACTTGCAAAAAATAAATAGGAGGATGTGGAAAAAATGAGAGATCCTTACTCAACCGACATAGGAGAAATAAAGTGGATTTTACACTATGTAGAATCCCCAACTGTTCCTACCAATAGGGGTACCTCCACAAGAGGGGTGTTGATGGTTTGGTTACAAATAGAGAAAATGGGAAAAACTGGAGCATAATTAATTTCTATGGAGCACAAGCATTTAGATTTTAGAGGGATCAATGGGTAGCCATCCAGAATTTCGGAGACAACTAACTGGAGGACCAATGGATTGTGTGAGGAGACTTCAATGAAAATATTAGAATAGAGGAACGACAATGAGGTAAAGCCATGTTGGAGGAAAAGGATAAGTTACTTTTAGCAATAACATGTCAAATGAATCTAATAGATATCTCAACTATGGAAAACTCCATGACTTGCACAATCAAATATTGCTTGGATCATTTCTTTATAGGGAGAATCAAATCTTGCTTGGATCATTTCTTCATGGGGGAGTAATTAGTCCTACATACCAAGCATCAAGTGACGATCATGGATAGGCTTTCTTCAGATCATTTTCCAGTAAGCCTTACCATAGAAGAAGATAATAATAAATTTGCAAGAACTTTTAAATTTGAGCTATGGTTGTTGAAATATGAGGATTTGGAGGATCACATAAAGAAATGGTGGTAATTAGGGAGACCAATATTTGGGACAACCCAATTCAAACTCCACAAACAACTAAAATATGTGAAGAACCAACTAAAGTAGTGGAGTAAACACATGAAGGAACTCACTAGAATTCAAAAGAATGAAATCAAGGATTAGAAGGAGAAGATTGCTCAGGAGATAAGACAAGGAACTATTATGGACGAAATGTTGCAAAGTGAGGAAAAAATTATTAGGAGAGAGGAATATTTGGAGGAACAAGAATATATCTATTGGAGGTAAAGGGTTAGAGTTGTTAGAAGTATTGAATTTGTCATTGATGTCAAAAATAGAATTGGTTGATAGAAAAAATAGAGTGGAAAAACTATTTAAAGCAAATATATATTCTTCAAGGATGATATAATAACAAAGGTTGAAATATTCAAGGATGATATAATACCAAATGTTGAAATATTTAAATCAAATATTTAAATATTTCTAATATGTGCAATGGTTTCTAATGTTGAAATATTTAAATATTTAAAATATTTAAATATTTGAATATTAATGTGAAAAAGAGCTGACTTCTTGAGCAAATATTATCATGAAATATTTTGATATAAATACAAAGGCAAAAATTCATTTTAATAATTTTTTTTTGAATGACACCATTGTGACATTCATGCAATGGCGAACAAAAGGGAGCAACATCAGTGAATGAAAGAGAACCATGATGGCAAATGAAAGGGAGCAATAATGATAAGCAAAATGGATAAAAGGTGGCAAATGAAAGAGAGCAAATATGGTGAACGAAAGAGAGCCACGATGGTAAGCAAAAGAAGAGTAAGGTAGTGATAGAAAGGAAGCAACAACGTCAAGCGAAAGAAGGAAATAGCTACAAGAAAAAAGACGTAGCAATGGAACAAAAATGAATGCAGTGGTAAGAGCGAAAGAAGAAAAGTTTTTTGCTGATTGGACAGTGAAAGGATGCAGTAGCAACAAAATATAAGCCATGGAAGCGATTGAAGGATTGCAAGAATAAAAGAATACATCATAGATTTCAAACACAGACTTGAGAAAACATACATTTTTCATTTTATGCAAAGGAGAATATAGTGTAGTGCAAAGGGAGAAGACCACCTGGTTCCACAAAATTGAGGAAGAACAAGAGAAGAAGAAAGTGATCCAGTGTGACATCAAGTAAAACTACCTAGTCTAATACAAGCTCTTCACCTATGGAAGAAATAAGGCCATAGTTTCTTGTAAGGAGAAAAATACACATTTGGTAGCCATGGAAAACATGCATACAACAAAAGAATCCATCAAGTGTAAAGATCATTTATAGAACATTGACAACATAGTGCAATTCTATGGTAGCACTAAAGACATGGAAGGTTGAAGATAAATAAAGATTGCTAGGGCCAAACCTAAGTTTTATCAAGTTAGAATATTGTACTTTCAAAAAATTTAAATTAGGGCAACATTTAAATTTTGGAAAGAAGTGTGAATTTAATAAGAAAGTAAGAACATGCACAAGCAACAACAAGGCTCCAGTTTGGATTAAGACTATGATAGAGATAGTCATCTAAGGTTACTAAGAGACAGAGACAATCAACAATGTTCTTCCTCAATGAGTTGGGCATTGGACTTGCAATCAAATAAGAATGAAACGTTGACAAGAAAAGAGAATCCAGTATTTGAAGAGACATTGACATCATAAGAATGTAGCTTGATTTTATGGTAGATGTTATAAAAATGGAAAATCAAAGTGAACATTAAATCTATTGAGAGGTGAAGACATAAATTTTAATTTTATATATCCATGTTTTTATAAACAAAAACATATAGTGGTTTGTCACAAAATTTAGCACCAAATATTTCGAAGGACACATTCGCAGAATTGTTGACAGAACTTATCAAGCTAGGTTTTGAAACCTGAAAGGGAGAGAATTTAGGTTTGTCACACTTTATTGCAAGAAGAAAAATGTAGAAAGAGATATTGGATCAATTTAAACATATGAAGCAAACCTAAATATATTTGTGGAATATATCATGAGCTTTCTACCGAACTAGAATGAGCATAGAGAAATAGTGATGGTCACCATATAAGCCAAAGACTTGAATTCACAAAAATTTATTTAGGGCAACAAATTGAGCATCAAGAAGAATCAATTTGGGTTCATCCTGATTTGCTAATACATCAAATATTTCAAAGGTGCAATATTCATTTTGACGTCATTGAAGATATATTAGAAAATATTTTGTTATTCCCTTTTGAAGTACAGGTGTAAATAAGTAAAAGAACGTATCAAAACATAATTGGAAGGACTATTCAGAGAGTTGTAATAGTTTAAGGATAAAATATAAGGGAGTAGTGCACATTGTCAGTCAAGCATCCAAAATAGAATTCAACCATTTATGAGAAGAAGGAAAGGTGCACACGATAGTAAAAGAAGAGCAAAAAGAGCATCCACTCCATACAAAGTGCTAGTAAGAATTAGCATCCACAAGGTGAGTAACATTCATAATTATATTGTAAGGTTGATATTCAAAGTTGAAGAAAGAAAACTCAAGAAAAGAAAATAATTTAAAGAGCATATTTGAGCAATGTTTGTGATATGGTTTGGTTCCCACAAACCCGTAGAGGGGATTGGTATCTCATGTAGGTTGGTTCCCACAAATCAGCAAAGGGGATTGGTATATCATTTGGGTTGGTGCCCATAAACTAGTAGAGCAGATTGGTGTCTCCCATGGATTAGTGTCCACAGACTTGAGCTAGGGGATTGGTGTCTCCTATGGATTGGTTTCCATAAACTTGAGAGGGAATTGGTGTCTCCTATGGATTGATGTCCATGAACTTGAGCAAGGGGATTGGTGTCTCTTGTGGATTTGTGTCCATGAACTTGAGAGGGTATTGGTGTCTCCTATGGATTGGTGTCCATGAACTTGAGCAAGGGGATTGGTGTCTCTTGTGGATTGGTGTCCATGAACTTGAGAGGGTATTGGTGTCTCCTATGGATTGGTGTCCATGAACTTGAAGAGGAGATTGGTATCTCCTATGTATTGGTGTCCATGAACTTGTATAGGGGATTGGTGTCTCCTATGGATCGGTGTCCACAAAATTGTATAGGGGATTGGTGTCTCTTGTGGTGCTCATAAAATTTATTGAAGAAATTTATAAGTAATATTTTGTGGTGGTTTTCTCTTGAGAGGGTGTTTCCATATAAAATATTTGTCTCTCATGTGTGTGGTGATTTGTACATTGTTTCATTATTGCATTTTTATTACTTGAAGTTATTACTTTGGAAATAAAAGAGAAAAGTTATATATTATACTATTCACCCCCCCTCTCAGTATAATCTTTTGTTCTTCAATATTTACATGGTTAAAGGAGGGGATAAAAACACAACTTTCTTTCATAAGATAGAAAAATATAGAAGAAAACAAAATAAAATTACAAGTCTTAAAGATATGATGGGTCAAGTTAAAACTAGTGGAAGTGAAATGAAAATTATAGCAAATCAATACGTCCATAATATTTTTAGTAGTAATGAAAATTTGAATGCTACATGGCAGGAGAAGTTACTAGAGGCAATTCCATGTTCAAACCTAAACTGAAGAAACATACACTAATACTAAGAGGGGGGGTGAACAGTATAAGATAAAACTTTTCCTTTCAAACCAATAACTGCAATAATGTGAATGCAATAATAAATCAATGCACAAAATCCATACACGTAAGAGACAAATATTTTACGTGGAAACACCCTCTCGAGAGAAAAACATGACAAAATATTGCTTATATTTATTTTCAATAAATTTTATGGGAACCACCCCACAGGAGACACCAATCCCCTATACAATTCTATGGGCACCAACCCATAGGAGATACCAATCCAATATAAAATTTTGTGGGCATCAACCCAAAGGAGACACCAATATCCTATACACGTTCATGGGTATCAAACCACAGGAGACACCAATCCCCTTCTGCAAGTTTATGGGCACCAACTCACAAGAGACACCAATCCCCTAGTACAAGTTCATGGGAACCAACCCACAGGAGACACCAATCCCCTTCTACAAGTTCATGGGCACCAACCCACAAGAGACACCAATCCCCTTATACAAGTTTATGGGTACAAACCCACTCTATTTTTCTCCAATATTTGATTAAAAATACTACTTAAATTTTCTCTCAAAATTTGATCAACAACACTCCTCAATTCTGCTTCAAAATATGATCAATAATGGCATCAAATTCTTCACATTTTCTTGAGTTTACTTTCTTCAACTGAAATAACTTTAGACATATTCTAACCATAATTGTTTTAACCTCCTAAACATGTAGAGAATGATATACTGGTGTTGGAAGATTCAATTGCGTGTTGAATTGGATATGCAAATACCTTGCTTTTCTTCCACTATCATGTGCATATTTTCTTCTTCTTGATATGGATGAGTTGTCCTTCCTTTTAATTAAAAACTTGGGTGCACTAACCTCTCACTTTATCTGGCACTATTTGATACCTTTATTTGTTTTAGATATTCCTTCCATTGTTATGTGGCTACACTCTGTTACTTGTTCCCACGTGTACTTAAAAACAACAAACTCTTATATAACACATTTTATTTTTAAATATAAAATGAAATAAAAGTACATTCACACTGCCAACACTTTCTCCTATTATTCTATTACCATTGCTATCAAACCAGGGTCCATTGTTGTCTTTACTTTATCAAAAGAGTTCATCTTCTACTATGGCAGAACTTCCTCGATGTGTGCAACCAATGCTATAATTGTGATCCTATTGTATTCTTCTTCAAGCCTCCATGCTATTCACTTGTCTTTAGGATTCCAATGCTCTACTACACCATCGAGCTCATGCATCTTCTATTACGCTACCATTTTCCTTTCCAACATATTATGCTCCTTCTCCACGTTCTCTACAATGCACACTTATATCGAAGGTATACTTTTTCAATTGAGACGCACTTCCACAATGAACTTTTGCTTTATTTATATATCAAATCATTCATTTCCTTTTAGCGCCCAAGGAGGTTGGCCATTCACAATAATATTTGAAACATAACTTTACCTTCTTAATATTTAAATTTAAATATTTAAATATTGAGATATTTAAATATTTAATTTAAATATTTCAACTTTATAATATTTAAATATTCAAACCTCTACTCAAAATGTATTTTCCTTGATTACTTTGCCCAAGATCTACTCAACATGCCTTTGAAATCAATGGCAAATTCAATAATTCTAACAATATCCCCCTTTGTTATTGATGGAAACCCTATAAAGAAACTGTCCTTTATTACCACATGATCACAAACTGCTCCCCCCGACAAGTTGCTTTCTCTTACTAAAATTCCAAACTACTCCCCCTTACTGAAACTTTCCCCTTTGATATCAATGGCAAAGGCTTCTTAGGGCCAAATGATAAGACACTTGACAATGCACCCTTACTACCTGCTCTTCTTGAGACTTCAATGATGATATGGGAGTAAAACTCCCAACTTACTATTCTCTTTTTCTTGTTCTATTTTCTTTTTCCAAAATTTGGAGGACATATCCTTTTGAACAGTTTGACCATCCTCCTTAATTTATTTTGGAAGTTCAGGGAAAACCATTCTACACCATTTAGCTCTATGCCCAATATTATTACATTTGTAACAAATGATGTTGTAGTCCATGATAGATGCAAATGAATTGAAATTTCTCTTGGAGGAAGCCAAAATAATTTTTAGCATGAACCCTACAATATATAGTTTTATGACCAAATTGATGACATGAAAAGCAATAACCCCAAAAGAAATATATAAACTTATATGATTGCCTCAGAGGATATGACCACATGGTTCTCTCATTGTTTTTTCTGTGATGGACCTTGGTCTGATGATGCTTTATTTTCTTCCTTCTTGATGCTTCCATTTTTCAACACATTGACATAGGTCTTAGGCTCTTCTTTAATTATTTTCTTCGATGCCTTTGTTATTTTTGAGCTTGACTCCTATTTTTGTTTCTTTTGACTTTCTTCAATACCAAATCCAATATTTATAACTGAAGATTTGTGTGCTTTGATAATATCATCCAATATTTTTGTGCTTTTCTCAAACCTAATATTTTGATGTAGCATATCATTAGATTCTTCCACTTCCTTCCTTAAAGAGATAATATTAAGTTCCAGGTTTTCACATTCCAGCTCTTTTGCCTTTAACTACTCAGTCATAACTTCTTCAATTCACTTTGCCTCTTCAATTTTAATTTTTAAGTTGGTTAGGTCTTGTGAAAGCTTTACCTTTGTCTCCTCATCCTGTTGTACTTGAATCTTCAATATTGAGTTTTTTTTAAGCCTTTTAAACTCTTCAAGAGCAACAACTAGTTCCTCTTATATGTATTTTTTGGATCTCTCTTTTTCTTGGTTTTCATCAACAAGAGCATCTTATTTCTCCTCTATAGCCAAAAATAGGATTTCTTCTCTTTCACTATCGGAGAGGCTTTCATCACTTCTTACTTGCTTCCTCAACATAAAGAATCTTCTTGTGCCTATGAAATATATTTTTCTCATGTTTACTTTGATTGTACCTATTTTTATTTTCATGATAAAATTTTATTTCTTTCTTTTTATTGTATTCCTTTTCTTCTTCATTGCTACTACTTCCATCTTGTGGGAAATTAGATGCATAGTGACCAATGTTACCACAATTAAAACATTTCATAGTATGCATGCCTTTGTGTTTTCTTGAACCATTATTATTTCTTCACACAAATTTAGCTTCTTCTTCACTTCTTGATTCTAGTTATTTATTCTTTATCTTCTTTGAAGCTTTAAACAAGACCTCTCATTTGGATGTTTTATATTTTTCAGTCCTCATCTCATAGGCTATAAGAATTCCATGTATCTCATCCATGCTTAAGGTTTAATATCCTTCATTTCTTTATTTATTGAGATATTTGCATCAAACCTCATGGGAAGTGACCTTAATATATTTTGAATAATATTAGAGTCTTCAGTACTTTCTCCAAGTTCACTAATGGTTTTGACAACTTCATCAACATGGAGTATTTATTTGGCAATATCATATTCAAATCTTCGAACTTCCTCCTATGGGTTTGAAGTTTTTCCATTTTAACCTTGTCATCTCCTTCATATGTTCTTTGTAACTTGTCCCAAATTTCTTTTGTTGAGATGCATTGCATGACTTTCACAAACTATGATTCACATAATCCACTTAGTATTGCATTCATTGTCTAGGCATTATGTTCAAATGGTTTCTTGTTATTTTGATCTTTGGAAGGGATTGTAGGTGGTTTGAATCCATCCACAATAGATTACCATATATCATATCCATGTGCCATCAAATAGGTTCTCATCCTTATTCTCCAGAATGTATAATTAGTCCCATCGAACAATAGAGCCCTATTTGATGAAAAATTTTCTTGGTAAGCCATGTGTGTTCCTATAAGATCTTCCTTCAAGCTATTAGGATTTCATGAAGGAACCCGCTCTGATACCAATTGAAGAAACACACACTTATATTGAGAGGGGGTGGATAGTATAAGATAAAAAAAATTCTTTCAAACCAATAACTGCAATAATGTGAATGCAATAATAAATCAATGCACAAAATCCATACACATAAGAGAAATATTTTTCGTGGAAACACCCTCTCGAGAGAAAACCATGGCAAAATATTGCTTATATTTTTCTTCAATAAATTTTGTGGGCACAAACCCACAGGAGATACCAATCCCCTATACGATTTCATGGGCATCAACCCACAGGAGACACCAATCCCCTATACAAGTTCATGGGCGCCAACCCATAGGAGACACCAATACCTATACATATTCGTGGGTACAAACCCATAGGAGACACCAATCCTCTTATCCAATTTTGTGGGCACCAACCCATAGGAGACACTAATACCCTAGTACAAGTTCGTGGGAACCAACCCATAGGAAACACCAATCTCCTTATACAAGTTTGTGGGCATCAACCCATAGGAGACACCAATCCCCTTATACAATTTTGTGGGCACCAACCCAATCTATTTTTCTCTAGTATCTAATTACAAATACTACTCAAATATACTCTCAAAATTTGATCAACAACATTGCTCATGTCTTCTTCAAAATATGATCAATAATGGCATCAAATTCTTCACCTTTTCTTGAATTTTCTTTCTTCAACTGAAAGCAATTCAGAAATATTCTACCCATAATTTGTTTAAGCTCTTGAACATGTAGATAATGATATACTGGTGTTGGAAGCTTCAATTGTGTGTTGAATTGGAGATGATAATATCTTGTTTTTCTTCCATTACTATGTGCACCTTTTATTCTTCTTGAGATGGTTGAATTTTCCTTCCTTTTAATTGATAACTTGGGTACACTAATCCTCTCACTCTATCTGAAACTATTTGACACCTTGATTTATTTTTAGAACATTCCTTCCATTGTTATGTGGCTACCTTATTTTACTTGTTCCCACGTATACTTCAAAATATCAAACTCTTTTTTAACACATTTCAGTTTTATACATCTAGTAATTCCTTATACCTCCCACTTTATAAAAATAACAATTATAATAAAGCCACCTTAAGAAAGGAATTAACTCACTATACCTCCATAGTTGTTAACAAAAATATAAAATGAACATTATTGCATCTCCTTTTGCCAAAAGAACTTGCTTCTGATTTGAACTCGGGTCTCTTGCTTGCATTCCTTACCAATGGAAAGTGAACCACCTCAGCTACATAATTCGATGGAGAGTAACTTCACAATTTTTAATTTGAAGTCGCATGCCATAAATATCTCTAACTTTTGTATTCGATTCTACGAACTCTTCATATAAACATGGCTTGCTCTTCTTTCTTAAATCAAGAGTTCATATACTGAAGTCGTGTGAAATCATAAATCTTTCTTTCCTATGGATGATATCTTAATGAGTGCTATTTGTCACCACCATCGTTTTCACACTTTGAGCCACCCCAATGGTTTTCTCCTTCACAATTTCCACTACGCCACTCTGATTTGGTAAATCTCTCTCCAATGATTTAATATTAGTAATATGATGCCCTAGATTGATGATATAGATGGTCAATATCTATGTTACATAAATATTCTCACAACATACAATATTTCAATTGAAATTCAGCAAAATACTTTCCTTTGAACTGGATGGTCTAAAATCTCCTTCGTGTGTCTTTTCTCCAAGCAGAAAGCACTTCTCTTCCATGTGAAATGAATGTTTTCTGGTATATTTAGATGGGATAGTCAACTAAGTGTGCCTTTCAAAGAATGATGATGTATCTTTGGGCTCTAATGTAATGTATTCCCTTCTACCATAAATATGGGTTCCTTTCAAATTTTACATGCACACATTCTTACACATCAACACTTTCTTACATAATAAAAATGAGAGTAAAAGCTTCTTCACACAATCAACACATTGTGTTGCTTGTCTCACAATATCAAATAAAATAAAAATACCTTCACACTGCCAATACACTGCATTGCTTGTCTCACAATATCAAATGAAATAAAAATACCTTCACACTGCCAACACACTACATTGCATGTCTCACAATATCAAATGAAATAAAAGTATCTTCACACTACCAACACACTGCACTGCTTGTCTCAAAATATCAAATGTTAGAAAAGCACCTTCACACTGCCAACACTTTCTCCTATTATACTATTATCGTTTCTATCAAACCAGGAGCCATCATTGCTATCAAACCATGATCCACCGTTGTCTTTACTTGGATGGAAATGTTTGTCTTCTACTATGGTAAAACTTCCTCGATGTGTGCAACCAATGCTATTGTTGTGCTCCTTCTATTGTATTCTTCTCTGATCCTCCATGCTATTCACTTGTATTTTAGATTCCAATGCTCTACTGTATCATCGAGCTCCCACGTCTTATATTGCACTGCCATTTCCCTTGCCACTACATGTTCTACTCCTCCACTTTCTTCGCAATGCACACTTATATTGAAGGTATATTTTTTCAATGGAGACACACTTCCACAATGAACTTTTGCTTTATTTATATATCAAATCATTCATTTTTTTTAACAACCAAGGAGGTCAACCATTCACAATAATATTTTAAACATAACTTTACCTTATTAAAATTTTAATATAAATATTTAAATATTTCAAATTTATAGTATTAAATAAATATTTAAATATTTAAACCTCTACTCAAAATGTATTTTCCTTTATTACTTCACCCAAGCTCTACTCAACCTGCCTTTGACATCAATTAAAACTTCAATAATTCTAACATGAACACAATACATTATTAATGGAGGAAATTTATTTGGAATAAACATCGCAGATCATACAAAAAATGCAAACAAAAATAGACCCCAAGACCAGATGGATTCTCCATTGAATTTTATCAAAAAATTTGGGAAATTATTGGCCAAGCAGTTGTGGAGACATTGAAGGAAATTAGATAGAGTAAGAAAATGTTAAAATCCTTAAATCATACTTTTATCACTTTAATTCCTAAGGGCCCACCTAGTGAAATAATTGAGAACTATAGGCCTATTTCACTATGTAATGTAGTGTACAAGATATTAAAAAAGCTTATGGCAAAGAGGTTAAAACCTTTTTTACCAAATCTAATTTCAAGTGAGCAAGGTGGTGTTATTGAAGGTAGAAAAATTCTATATGTAATAGTAGTAGCTCAGGATGTGATACACACAATGTCCAAGAAAAAGGACCCAGGTATGTTTATTAAATTATATCTTTCTAAAGCTTATGATAGAGTAGACTAGTCCTTTATGCAAAGGATTTTAGAAAAAATAGGCTTTGCAGAGGAGTGGAAAGACTAGGTAAAATCTTGTACACAAACTACATATTTCTTAGTTCTAGTAAATGGTAGTCCATCTCCCATGTTCACATAAATAAGGGATTTGAGGTAAGGGGACCCTCTTTCCCCTTATCTTTTTATACTTTATGCAGAGGGTCTAGGGATATTGTTAAAAAAAATGAGACAATAGGGGAGACTAATGGGTCTGAAAATAAGTTCTCACATTAAGATAAATCACCTCTAGTTTTTGTATGATACTACTCTTATTATTCAAGCAAATCTTCTAGTAGTGAGAAATATAAAAAATTATTAGATGGGTATACTCAAGCTATTGGGTAAACTTTTAATGAAAAAGTCTCAAATAGTTTTCTCAATACAATGAAGAGGGTGAGAGATAAAATTATATGGTTGTTGAACTTAATGTAGAATCCTTTACCCATATGGTATTTAGGAGTACCTTTATCTATAAAGAAAATAAAAAGCAATAAGTGGAAAGGGTTGTGTGATAGACTTCAAGCTAAGTTGAGCAATTGAACACACAAATGCCTAAGTTTGGGAGGAAGGCTTACAATGATTAAAGTTGTGCTACAAGCTCTCCTAGTTTATAAATTTTCCATACTCTAGGATCCAAAGAAAATTTTAAAAGATATCGATAAATACACAAGAAAATTTGTGTGGTCAGGTGCAATGGAAGAAAAAAAAATTAGCACTAGTTGGGTGGGAGAAGATATGCCAACAAAAGAAGCAAGGAAGATTAGGGATAAGATCAACATCCCAAAGCAACAAGGTACTAGCAAGGAAGCTATATTGGAGATGGATTACAGCTACTGGAGGCTTATGGAGTAAACTATTACAAGCCAAATATTATCCAAGAGAGACTACGAAATACATACCAAGATTCAGAATGGAAGGAGAGGGATCTACAATATGGATAACAATGGAAGCAGACCAAGAGTTAATAAATCCATACCTTTATTGACAATTAGGGGATGGAAAGGATGTTTTTTTTGGAGGATTCATGGAATCAATCTCAACTAGTTATTCAAACATTCCCAAAGATGGAGATTTTGAAATTAAAGCTCCAAAAGGTAGGGTGGTGGAAAGCCTCTTTTTATATGAAATCATGGAATCAACATGTTCTAGACTTACTACAATGGAAATATCCTCGAGAATGGCTAGTGAGGGAGATAGAGGAACTAACCAAAAAACTGTTGAGACATCTCCAAATACATCTAGTTCAGGACAGTTCTAAGAGGGATACACTTGGATGGGTAAGAAGTAGGTTGGGAATCTATAAGGCAAAGGAGGGATACAAGGTATTCTGTGGATATGATATTACCCCAGCACCAATTCCATGGATATTTGTATGGCAAAAGGAAGGATGGCCAAAAATAACATTTTCTCATGGCTAATTAACCACAGAAAGTGCTTGACATATGATAATTTGAGAAAAATATGTTTCTATGGGCCTTCCAAATGTGTTATGTGTGGAAATGTAGAGGAGACATTGAATCATCTCTTTTGGGCGTTCTTTTACCAAATACATATGGATCAGTTTGTGGAGGTAGATGAGACGATATTGGAAAATTTATGAGAGCTAGGAAATCTTTTATGAGAAATGCAAACAATGTAGCTTTAAGACTAGACCAATGAAAATTGTATGGAATTTGGGACATCTAAAGAATATTGTAAAATCTTAGAAAATATATATGAAGGAAAAAATAAAGCCACTATCCTTCATCTTCAAACTCAACTACACCCCCTAAAAATGAACAGTGGTGAGAGCATAGAACTGTTACTAAGGAAGGTAGCAAAAACTAAAGGGAAATTATTAACCTTAGGAGAAGAGACTAAAGATAAATTTCTTGCCAAAGTAACCATGGGAGCACTTCCAAAAAACTACAAGAATTTGATTACAACTTTACAATTTCTAAGTAAATATACTTTTTTTGATGACCTAATCAATATTCTTCAAGATAATGAGATGGAGAACACAGTTAAAAATGAAATGACTAACACTGCATTGGCATCAAAATATAATGTACAAGAAAATATTTCTTCATCATAAAAAATATGAAGACCATAGAATAACAAATATTTTCAAACATGCAAAATAAATGGTCATAGTACTAACTATTGTAAATTCAATCCCATAAATCAGAATCAAGGAAATAATATAGACAATGGAAGAAAATTTCAACCATGACAATATAAAAGTAATCCTCATTAGGAGCAATTTTAGTGTCCAACCAATTATATCCAATTAGAGTATCAAAAAAATCAGAAAGGACACCTAGCTCAAAGGATAGAAAAATTGAAGAACTGGAAGAACCTACAGATGGTTATGAAGTTAAAGCTCTTTTAGTAAGAACAAGAAGTGATGAAGATAGTAAATACTTACTTTCACAGGTTATAGAAATAAGAGAAGGATAATACAAACTCCATGAACGATAATAAGATCCATATTGAAGATTGAAATCTTCATATACCCAAATATTGTAATACAAGGGAGTTTTAGAGTATATTACATCATTTGGGCCATGTAAATGTATCACCTTTGATACATAGTTAGAGTAGGAAATTACTTTCAGGGAAAATTAGCTAGTTACTTCAAGCAATGTAATAAATGTATAAGTGTCAATGTGCAAGGTGTCCCCTTGTACAACTAGGTAGAGTGTTGGCCAAGGAATCTATCTTCCTATATAAAGGGTCTCATAGTGAGTGATTAGATAGATCAAGTTCATCAAGTTCAATATAGTAGAGATTAGTAGATAGTGGTAGAACTCCTGAATTTAGTACAATGTAGTTCTTTAGCTTATATCAATGGAGTGACCATCACCTCCTTACTACATTGTATTTTTGTCACTTTCTATTTATAGTATATTTCAGTCATATTGTAGAATTATATTCTTTCATATTTTTTGTAACTTATTAGGACCTATGATAGATCTCTCCCATTGCATATATCCTCAAAATCTAACACATTATGGTTAAATTCACTTGAATGACTCTTCATTCAAATGATGCTTACTCCTATTAGAAATACATTATGGTTTTTGAGTGGCACTATGGATTGAATGGCTAAGGTAGTCTAAGAATCAACTCCACTAGCTACACAATGATATTTTTTTCAACCACTCCAATATCAACAAGAACTAGATTAAACATAGTGGATACTTACTCAAATAGGGTATTTGTTTGAATTTTTGTTATACCTTTTCCTTGTCTATAATATTTCATGCACCAATCTACAACAAACAATTTAATGGTATAGTACATCCAACACTCAAACATGGACATAATGTATTTTAAAGTTATCATTGTTTATTTTTCCAATATGGCTATTAGCTACATACTATAATATCTTACACTTATGATTGCTCTAGGTTATAATTGATTATCCATATGTAGAACCTATTATTTCCTCCTATCCTTTCACCTTTCTCAATATGCCATTATATATTTTTTTCATGCATGTCACTCCTCTCCCTTTTGAAATAATTAGAGGTTCCTTATATGCCCATGGGTGCTAGTTACTAAAACAATAACCCATGATTACATGCTTATAACCATTTTGGGAGCAAATTAATGAAGCTTAATTGAATGAAAACTTTGTATACCTAGATGCTCCCTCATCAGTTGGACATAATGGGGTTGTGTCAAAGTATTTTAAATATTTTATTCCATTAAACAATCAAGTCTTGGGTCTCATATCTTCTTTTAATGAATTTTCTCTTGGCTAGGGGTATTTCAATATGGAATTACATGATATTTTTGGATATTTGTAAATATACCCAATGATTTTGATAATTTCTTAACCTTTACTTGGGTACCGTAAAACTTTAGAGGCTTTTAGATATTTTTTTAAAAATAACTTTAAGAATCTTTTGATATCTTTCCTAATTGTTTAAATTGATGTTCCATGATGTTAATGCAAGAATTCCATTTACTTTATGTTTTGGTCACTATGTGCTTCAACAATATGGTTTGGGCTTGTTTAATATAATACTCGGTTGTTAAGGCTCATATTATGAAGACTACCTATATTAGAGTGTATATTAATATAAAGGGTTATTTTTCTTAGGATCAAGCCTATGCATCAGGGTTATGCATAAGGGTTTGGACTCAAAATGTACTTGTAAATAAATAGTAATTCCTAATCGAAATCAAGGAAAATCCTAAGAAAATCAAATTAATCATCTTCACACCAAAATTTGGGGTATTTGAATCCCTAAAAAGTAAGGTCATCATTGGGGTAAATTTTGACCTATTAAATCACCTTATAACTTTATAAAAATACCACCATTAGATCAAGCTCGAAAATATCTTTCCAATGAGTACAAATATATCTATGTTTGGATATATATTGTGGTGAATTGACACTAAGAAAAAATTGGTCCCAAAACATTTAGGCGAACGGGCCGACATCGAGGGTCCTCATATTCGCAAATTTCCAATTTTGGAAATCCTAATATTCATCCAAATTGTGAATATTCACCATTGTGCATAACTTTGCTATGCATTCATTGTAGCATTTGATTTTTTTAGGCCTATAATTATTAAATATGGCAATAATTTCCAACTATAATAATTGCTCCTACGAATATACCTATCATATATTCAAAATTTGCATGAACTAAAATTTAGAAATGAGGCAATAAATCAAGCTTTCATGTTTGGATGAACAATAGCCCTTACCAAAATTAGTTAGTTTACATGTTGAGTGAAAACAAGGTATTGAATTTAAAATCACTATACTATTGGCAACTTGTTATATCAACATGTTTCCTATAGTGAACAAAGATAAATTCTTATGCCTATATGATGGTATATAGAGTCAAAATTTGAAAGCTAATAGGACCCAAAAATTATGATATTGATACATGTGTTGCTAATATCAAAATATATTTCTAACATCAAATTTTTGTATATGTGGATTAGATTTTAATATAAAATTTTACAAACTTAGACATGGAAAATTATAAATACATGGGCATATCAATTGTATATTTCAAATTTTATTAATTTATTGCTTAATTATTGTAAATTACCATGTTTTTTTTTGTAAAATCAATATACATGTAAGTTAAAATATATTTCAAACATGAAACCTGTCATAAAATTGTAAATGCTTTTTTGTAATTGATAAACTAGACATTATTAAATATTTGTATCATGTGCATAATGTGAATAAATTTATCTTATCTAAAATAGTGTTAGGAACCTTCTAATTAAAATAAGCACATCCATACAAATATTTCAATAAAACAGTAATTCATAAAGAAAAAATATTGCAATACAAAAATGGAAATGCATAAATATATATTAATCTCACAAAATCACAATAAAAAATTATTCATTGGCCTCTTCGAGGGAAAAACCTTTGTCAATAGTTTAATTCAATATGAAAATTATACATTCATTTATGACCCCTTTTCATTTAAATATACATTTAATTTAACCCTCATCTAAGGCTCAAGGGTTGGGTTACATGCAAAGTGCCACTCAAACTAGAATCTTCTACCAAAAAACAATTACATTCTTTATAACAATTGCATGAAAATGCCCCACTTGTCTAGGCACCTCAATTACCACATACCATTACAAAATAGCATTATAATGGTGTTTCCACACTAGAAGGAGTTCATTGCATAATAATGTTAGGATGGGGTCCTAACACACCCTTCCACTTCAAAAAGCTTTGTCCTCAAAACTAGAGATGAGGGAACTACTAATGTATATTATGGAGAGACTCCCATATGATATCGTTAGGTCGTATTCCTCACCATTGAACAAGAACCTCAATGATGACATAGTTGCAAAGGGTGTGCAATCTCTAGTCTATAATTTGTTCAAGCTTGAGTATGATGAAACCTTCTTCATATAGATCTAGTAAAGTGGATTGAAAATATACCTTATTTCCAACAACCTTCTTGAGATAAGAGACATGAAATACTAGATGGATCTTAGACATAGCTATAACAACCAATTTGTAGGCTATTGAACCAATTTTTTATCATACTTAGTAGGTTCCATAGTATTTGGCAACTAGTTTTTGGCATCTACAAAGTTGGAGTGATAATTATTTGTAGGGTTGTAGGCAAAGAAAAACCATATCAGCTACTTCAAAGCTATGCTTAGAATGGTATTTATTAGTTTGTTTATGCATATGATTATTGTCCAATTTGAGATTCATATTAAGTTGTCAGAGGATGGAAACATGTTGTCTAAGACTAGTTTTGACAATGTGAACTTTATACCTTCTTGGTATGTATGAGGAGGGCAGATGTGATATGAAGTATGAGAGCACTATTCTATAAAAAGGAGTCATTTCACCCACTATGTAGGATTTTTGGATGTAATGCAACAAAGGTAGGTTTACAAGCATTTGTTAATAATCTTTATTTGGCCATCAATATGGGGTTTATAGTCCAAATTCATTTTTATTTGAGTTCCCTACAACTTAAATAGTTCCTTCCAAAAATTACTAGTAAAAGTAGGATCTTTGTCTAACATAATAGATTTGAGTATTCCATGAAGGCAAAATATGGAGTCCAAAAATATTTAGGTAACTATGAAGGATGTGTATAGATGGAATAAGGAATAAAAATAAAATATACTTTGTGGGACAATCCACTACCACCAAAATAACTAATTTTCCTCCCAATTTGGATAACCCTTCAATAAAGTCCATATAAATATCTACCCATACTTGTTTCAGAATTAGTAAGGATTGAAGGGTTTTAGGGGAACACACAAATTCTAATTTCATTAGTTGGAACTTGTAACATTCAACCATAAAAGTTTGAATATCCTTCTTCATTCTCTTCTAGAAGAAAGTATGCTTGGTCCTTTCATAAGTTTTTAGAAACCCAAAATATCCCATTATTGGTGAGGTATGTACTTTCTACAAGATGAATTCTTGCATTTTTGAGGTTTGGAAAATAACAAGTCAGTCATGATATCTCAAATCTTAACCATCCAAAGTGTATCCAAGGAATAATTCAAGCTCTTCTTGAAGTTATTTTATCAAAGTTTATAATCTATAATTCTTGGCCATTTATTATCTAATATTAGCAATCCATTGAGGGATTAGTGAAAAAATAACACTTAGCATAGTCTAATCTTAAAACTGTTAGGATATTGCATCAACCACAATATTCTCCTTTTTTATATGTGATTTCATAATAATATCCCATCAATTTAGAGACCCAATTTTTTTATTCAACTGTGGCTACCCATTGTTCCCAATAGTACTTGATGCTTTGATGGTCAACTTTGATTAAAAAATGATGCCTAACGGTATATGACATCCAGTTATTAATATCATATAAAATGGCTAGCATCTCCTTTACATATGTAGAATTGCCCAAATTTCAACCTAAAAGTGCTCAACTAGTGAAGTCCAATGGTCTTCCTTCTTGCATCAAAATGGTTCCAATTCCATTGCACAAAGCATCACTTTAATTACAAAAGATTTAGAAAAAATAGGCATTGCTAACATTGGGGTGAATGTCATGGCTTTCTTTAATTCCTTGAAATCCTTCTCTGCTTGTTTTTACCAAATAAATAATTCTTCTTCAATGTGATTGTTGAAGGGGTCGTTATCTTTCCAAAGTTCTATACAAATTTATGGTAATACCCTATGAGTCCTAAAAATCCTTGTAGTCCCTTGACGGTGTGAGGCTTTGGCCATTCCTTAATAGATTGAGTATTTTTAGGATTGAATTTAAATTTGTCTTTGGTGACAATGTGACCCAAATACTCCACTTCTTGTGACCCAAAAGAATACTTAGACCTCTTAGCATACAATATATTCTAAGAAAAAAGCTATAAAGTCTTATCCAAATGTTTAAGGCCATCCTTCTAGAGTGACCATAAATCAAAATTTCATCAAAGAAAATTAGAATAAATTTGTGAAGGGAGGGCTAAAAATAAAATTCATCAAACTCTAAAAAGTAGAGTGTGCATTGGTAAGATCAAATGGTATAACCAAGAATTCATAGTGCCATTTGTGATTCCTAAAAATAGTTTTAGGAATCTCATCATCCTTGATTTTGATCTGATGGTATCCAAATCGTAAATATAATTTTGAAAAGTACTGAAACCATGAAATTTATCTAATATCTCATCAATTACTAGAATGGAATTTTTTTCTTAAAAGTAATTTTGTTCTCTTTAAAATACACACACAAAATCCAAGACCCATATTTTTTTTATATCAACAACACTAAGGAAGAATAGGGACTGATAATGGGATGAATAACCCTTATAGCAAGAAGTTCCTACATTTTTTTCTCTATTTCTAATTTTTATCCATATGTATACTGATAAATACATACATTTGGAGGAAGAATACTTGGAATAATATTAATTGCATGATCATGAGTACAATGAGGGGGTAGTCCTTTGGGTTTTTCAAAAATTATGGCATGCTTTTAAAATAAAGGCTATAATTCTTCTTGATTGTCTTTATCTCCACTATATAAGGCTTGTACAACAAATAGTTGGGCCACAACTCCATGGGTTGAATTTTTAATAGTTTCTCCATCCTATGAGATGAGACTAGTTGAGTAGCCCCAGCCATCAAGCCCCACAAGGTGTACGATATTTCTACCAGTTGAATTTCACAAATATTTGAAAAATTTCTAGGCTATTGTTCCTAAGGGATGGATCCACTATGATCCTCGTACAACATCACATCTACAAAGTGGAAGGGAAAACATATCATTTTTGAGTTCATAGTCCCCTATCTTCAACTTAATATTTTGGTATTTTTCCTTACAAGGTAATGTTCCTCCATTTGCCACCATGACCTTGAAAGAGTTGCAAGATTGTATGTAACAATTCACTTGCTTAGCTATTTGAGGATCAATGAAATTATGTGTGCTACCTGAATCAATAAAAATTATATTTGTTTGGTCCTTGAAGAACTCCACTACCTTCACAATCTAAGGCATCAAGATTTCTTGCAAGTGCATAGATAGAAATCTCATATTTTGGTTCTTCTTGTTCTTTTATCTCATCATGATGCTCTTCCTCCTGTGGTTTTACCTCTTCATTAGAAAATTTCATGCACTATAGTATCATCCACATCTAATAAAATAATTTTTCTTGTATGCATTTATTCCCTTAAGCATATTTCTCATCACAATTATAACATATTTCTAGTCAATCACTTGATGGAAGAAGATTTATTGCTTATATTTGGTGTAAATTTGGAGGGAAATGTGGGTTTGGCCTATGAAATTTGGACAATCTCCTTTGGGCAAATTTTTTTTTTACTAATCTCACCAATCCTATGGCTTGCACCATAGACTATGGTTTGAATATTGTTTCCTTTAGCTGGATATCATATTTCAATCCAATGGTAAATCAACTCTAAAAAAATCCTTCACTTGCCAATTTATCAAATTTAATCTAATATTCATGGGTAGTATAGTTTTTTTTCAATTTGGTTAAGGCTCCTATAAAGTCTTCATACTCACTATGGCTAAAATGAGTGAGTAATTGAGACTCAAAGTCTTCCCAAGAAGGTTTAGGAGTTATTTTTTGTAACCTTTAATACCATTGTAGGGCATCATATTCAAAGCTAAAAGAACCCATGATGATCAAAAAATAGTGAAGAACATTATGAAGTTTGAAGAATTGATCTACCCAACAAAACCAACCATTAGGGTATTTCCATTAAACTTGGGAAATTCTAATTTGGGAATTTTAAATAGGGTATCTATGTCAAAAATGTCATAATCATTTTCTTCCTCTTTATTTCCTAAAATACCACCCAATCCTTTAGTGTCAATATGTTGGAATACTTTTGGGTCTTCCTTGAAATTCTCTTCAACATTTAAGAATATTTCTTCAATCACTTATTTGACTTTAACTTGTTTAGTTTTCATAATTTGTATGTGATGTTTCATTTGTTCAACTTCTTGTCTAATATAAGACATTTGGCGTTGCAGGCTAGTAAGTGTTTGATTTAATTATTCCATATATTCACTTTTTTGTAACTACCTGATTTCTCCTTTAGTCCCTTCAACCATATATATGTGATTCACACCATCCCAACTAAATTTTAAAAAATAAAATAGTTGTTTGTTCTAGGATTTACTATTTTTAGTAATGGTCCAATAAAAGTGTTTGGGTGTTATATATCAAAATTATCATCTTGAAAAGACAAGTACAATGGCCTAGGCCTCACAATGATATTTTTTCACAACATCAAAAAAGTTCATGGAGGCTATGTACCAAAATGATTAGCTCAAAAAGATGATCGCAATGAGCTATATTCAACATTTTATTTTTTTGGGGGGGAGGAGGGGCAAGGGGGGTGGAAGTTTTGTATTCAAGTGTCATGTGTTTTTATCCTAGAGTCTCTATTCACTAAAAATTTAACTTTTGTTACACAACATCCTTAGAAGTCTCTATAGTGACTGTTATTGATAATTATTCTATCTGACTCATGTATGTCACTATTTTTATGATTTTCTTGATAAAATATTACTAGCAATTCCCTAATTCTTATTATTTTTAACTATAACTAAAAACTACATTGATAGATTCTATCTTGACTATTATTAACTATGGCACTATATAAACTAATACTTGACTATTACTGATAACCCTATATTGACTATTACTTCCCACATAATTTCTTTCATCTATTTTAGTTTAGTCTATTCTATGATAGTGTAGTCTCTTTAATATGCTCAATTTTTATGGTAGATTTTTTGTCATTCAAATTAAACTTTCAATAGAAACAAGTTACTCTAGTCCAAGGTGTATGCATTGTCCATAACCCTTTATTATACTATAGAAAAAAATATAATGCTCAAACCAATTTTTAGGCCACTACTTTAGGAGTATTCCATCCATGCCCTTGAGTGTACTACTTGATTCTCTAATAGTACAAAAGAGTGATCATCTAACATGTTGTGCTTGATGCAATATTGTTAGATACATTGTCAAAAAGCTTCATAGAGCTAACTATTTCTCCAAATCCTAGGAGGGTCTCTCGATATAACCAAAGATACGTGGGAGGTCAATTTTATATATATAGGTATTTTCTGAGACCTAGGTATTGGAATTTGATCTCCCCTCATTCACTAGATGCTTTATTAGAAATATGGATTAGCTAATATTTAAAGATCCTCCATGATATTTTAAAACCCTTGAAATAGGGTTTCTAACCTATTAAGCTAAAACAAAAAAAAGTCTCAATTTTTTTAATATAATAGTAGTAGAAAAAATCAAAGCATGAAAATTGTATACTTACAATTAAAATGGCTAGGTAAGAACTATTGTAGTCATAGTGGAACATGATCCTAAAAATTTATCTAATACCACTTGTTAGTAATCTTCTAATTAAAATAAACACATTCACACAAATATTGTAGTAAAATAGTAATTCATGAAGAACAAAATATTGCAATATAGAATGGAAATATAGAAATCTATGTTAATATCACAAAAGCACAATACAAAATCATTGGCCTCTTCGAGGGTGAAACCTACTTCAATACTTTGATTCAATATGCAAAAAGATACATTGGTTTATGCTCACTTGTGTTTTAAAGATACATTTTAATATAACCCTAACCTAACATTCAAAGGTTGGCTTACATGCAAAGTCACACCTGTTGAGTGGTATTTTCACCCAATTGTGAAAGTACACTCTTCCTTAGGATTTGGGTTACAAATCCCCTCTTGCAAAGAAGTTAAGCAAACAACTTCTCCAAGGTCTCCGTTGTATTAGCATTTGCATATGTGTATTAGTAATATCAAATAAAGATATTCAATTTAAATGCTTGGAACACCTTAGTGATTGCAAGTAATTATAAACAAGGGGCAATGCTGGTTTATTTTACCATGAAAATTTAGTGATTGTTCATTGAACCAAAATAAAGCGAATATGAGTTGGCCCTCATATGACCACGATGTAGTGCCTTAATTCCTTTTATCTTGAGGGTTTTAAAATAGATTTTATCTTGCATTAAATCCTCAATGAAGAATAGGGTCTTCAAATGTAGCTTCAAAATGTCACTTTAACTTATCCCTCTTAAATGAAATCAAATTTTCATTAAGATGAACAATTAAGTGCTTTGAAGAAATGACCTTCAATGTAATACTCAAATTACCCCTCTTTCGGGCCTTAGTTGGTTGGGATAAAGTTACCCAACCCAAGGAAAAAGGAGGGTTGGGACTGAGAAGCTCCAAGCTTAATAATAAAGCTTTGGCTGGAAAACTGTACTAGAGGTGGATTTCCCAACCAACCTCCTTATTCAGTAGAATCCTAACTAGTAAATATTTGGGTCATGTTCACCCCAATGAGGTGGGTCGTTTCCCTCTAGATGGTACTGGATCCTTAGTGTGGCAGGCTCTCAAGCTTGGATCTCAAGTTATTAAATACCAATTGTTCTAGAAAGTGGGGAGAGGGGAGAAGACACGTTTTTGGACTGATTCATGGGACCAGTACCCACCCATCATTGTTGAATTCCCCGAATTACAACCAATTAAATCCGCCATAGAAGCCAAGGGTTGGGTCCAAATTGAAAGTTATTTCAACACTAGTCAAATGGGGGAGTATAAGTTTAAGAGGTTGGAGGAGTGGCCAATTACGATCCCTTCGAAGCTGGCACCCATCTTGACCAAAATCTTAACAGAAAGGTTTCTCATAGGGAGAGACAACGAGGATGAATTAGCTTGGGGCTATGGGAACCTTGGTGTATATGTAGTGAAGGACGGATACGACAAGATCCTCCCAGAGCCTCCCCCACATTCATTTTCGATTCAGGATTGGAGAAATATTTGGCACTCCAAGGGCTGGCCGAAAGTAAACTTCTTTGCCTGGCAGTTTATGCACAATGGAATTCTCACTTTTGACAATCTCAAAAGTAGAGGAATCATCGGTCCATATCAGTGTGTTTTATGCCACAAGAACGAGGAAACAACTGATCACCTGATGTTTGAGTGCCCTTTCACGCGTCAGATTTGGAAGCGATGGTTCTCTCACTATAAACTCCAGGTTAATGGTGATCTGAATTGGACCAATATTTGGGAAAGATGGAAGAGGGGTAGATTTAAATCTAAAGCTCTTCAAATTGGTTGGGAGCTTGGCTTATTTTTCATCTGGTGGCAAGTGTGGTTGGAGAGAAATGCTCGTATTTTTAGAGAAACGTTCTCCTTGCTAGATGGAGTTTGGCAGGTCATCTAGATCAAAGTCATAGAAACTATTGTCATCTATGCTAAAGAGGAAATTTAGGTTGATCCTGGGCCACTGGAAGAGGGAGCTGAAGAGCAAGAGAGATAGGACAGAGCTAGCTGGAAACCACCCCCAAAAGGTTGGATTAAAATCAATATTGATGGAGCTACAAAAGGCAATCTGGGTAGTGCCAAAATTGGTGTTGTTTGACGGGACCATGTTGGTTCAGTGCTCTATTGGGAACTGCAAGGCTTGGGAAGAGCCACAAACAATGAAGTAGAAGCCATTGCTATCAAATATGCTTCCATATGGGCAGTTAATCAGGGCCACAGGAGGATAATTCTCGAAGCTGATTCTCAAATTCTAGTTGGCGCTCTAGACTGCATGAGGAACTTTGCTTCGAAAGCATGGAGGTTGAGGATTTTGGTATCTCAAATCAAGGAACTATGGAGGGAATTAGATGATGTGATCCCCGTTTATGTGAGTAGAGATTTAAATAAAGTAGTCGATTTCCTTACGAAGATGGGTGCTAAGAAAGAGGTAGGGGTGCAGCTACACAGTGACATGCCTTTGGAGGATGAGGTGATTAGGCAGGGTCTTGAAAGATCCTTGAGACAATGAACAAAGAAAATGCTAAGGGTGGTTTTTGTCATGATATCATGACCTATTGCGTCGTCGCGGCCTATGGAGGGAAGCTGTCGCGATATCGTGACATGTTGCACCGTCACGGCCTTTAGAGGGAAGCTGTCACGATATCATGACTTGTTACGTCGTCGCGACATTTGGAGGGAAGCTGTCACGATATCGTGACCTGTTGCACCATCGTGGCCTTTGGAAGGAAGCTGTCATGATATCACGACATGTTGCATCATCGCGGCCTTTGGTTGGAAGTTGTCGCGATATCGTGACTTGTTGCACTGTCGCGAAATTTGGTTGGAATCTGTCATGATTTTGTGACATGTTTTGCCGTCGCAGCCATTGGAGGAAAGTTGTTATGATATCACGACATGTTGCACCGTCGTGGCCTTTGGAGGAAAGCTGTCGTGATATCGCGACATGTTGCATCATCACGGCCTTTGGAGGAAAGTTGTCGCGATATCGCGACATGTTGCGCCGTCACGATTTTTGGAGGATTGTTGTCGTGATTTCATGACATGTTGCGTTGCCGCGGCCATGGAAGGAAAGTTGTCATGATATCGTGACATGTTGCACTATCACGACCACTAGAGGATAGTTGTCATGATTTCACGACTTGTTGCTCTGTCGCGGTCGAGGAAGGATTATTGTCGCGATATCACGACATGTTGCGATATCGTGACATGTTGCTTTGTCGTGGCCAAGGAAGGATAGTTGTCGCGATATCGTGACATGTCACGATTTCATGACTTGTTGCCCCGTCATGTCCAAGGATGGATAATTATCGTGAAATCAAGACATGTCACGATTTCGCGACATGTCGCTCCGTCGCGGTCAAGGATGGTTAGTTGTCGTGATATCGTGACATGTCACGATTTCAGGACTTGTTGAATTTTTGTGGTCAGCGGTGGTTTGTGTCGCATTTTCACGCCTTGTAATCTTGTGTAACTGATCTTTATTTTAATACAAGTTTTTTCAAAATTTTCAAAAAAAAAATTACCCCTCTTTCGTAAAATTAGAATTTTTATGAAGAGAGGGCAATTTTAGGCTCCAAAAATGGAAATTTGTAAAGTGCCATAAAACATAACTCCTTCAATGAAATTAGAATTTTCATGAAGGGAATGTCATCATAGGCTCATGAATGAAGCATGAAACTGAAAAAATGAAATTCGGCCCAAAAATGGAAATTTTCTATTTTCGAATTTTTTGAAATCTGTAATAAAACAACTTCGATAAATTTTTAAACCACTAGACAACTCCGAAAATGAAATTTCAAAGTACGTATTGGAATTCTAAAGTATAACCTATGCAATGGTGAAATTATTTTTGGATTTTGAAATTTTTTTAATGTTTATTTTAATGCCTGAAAATTAAAAGAAAAGTTAAAATTTTTGGAAAAATAAAATGCAAAAAAAAATGAAAATTGAAATGCAGAAAATGAAAATAAAATGCATTCAGTATGATGCTATTCGATTTGAAGATGTGAGGTTTTCATGCATGCAACCTAACCTATTGGACTTGCAAAACAAGCACAATCCGGATAAGCTAAGTGTTGGCTCCTAGGGTTTTAAATGAGATTTTTAGATTTAAACATTCACATGAAGCAACCAAGAAAACTTGCATAAACTCCATTTACAAGCCTAAAATCTAAAAAAGGGAAAAATAGACATTTAATCTTGCATGCAGAAAATGACTCCTTTCTTGTCCATAAGATGCAACTTTTTAAAACTTTTTGTATTAAAATTTTGTCATTTTACAATAACAAAAATTTCTGGTTTTCCCAAACCAGTCCATGGAATAAAACAACTCGAACAGGTCCAGAATGGCCATCTTGCCTTCAAATATGCAACTCTGCTTGCAGCAGTTTCCAACCCCTCAAAACATCCTTGCCTAGCGTATTTAAAATTTTTAGGAAGCTTTTCGTTTCATTTTCCAATGGTTGTTCGTTTCACCTTCCCTTGTGCATGCATGTGTTTTGGTTTCCAAAAAATCTTTTCGTTTCTATTTTGTGGCCCTTCGTTTCATTCCCATGGTTTGGCTTCCTCTGTTTGGTTTTCTTCACTTTTCATTTGATTTAAAAAAATGCTTCCTTTTCTCCACATGGGCATGTGTCCGCTTCCTTCCATGTGTAACGACCATCTTAAATGATTTCAAATCATTAAAGATTCCCTATGTAACATTTTGTCTTATTCATTAGATTTTTTCCTTATGATACAAATTACCTTATTCAATCTTCGATTCATTCCTTATAGGTCCACATCATTATGCAGTCTTCAGTTTCACTATCCTCGTGTTCATCACTAATATCAGACGCACTGTCCACTACTATGTTCCCTTGGCGAAAATCGGACATGTCGTGAAATCACGACACTCTTGTCTCTCTGTCGGCCTACCCCTTTTGAGTCTCAAAAATGCAACATGTCACGATATCGCGACACTTTTGTTTCTCTGCCTGCCTGCCCTTTTTGAGTCACAAAAATGCAACATGTCGCGAGATCGCGACACTTTTATTTCTCTGCCTGCCTGCCCTTTTTGATTCGTGAAAATGCAACATGTCGCGATATCATGACACTTTTTCTTTGCTTTGGACCGCAAAAATGCAACATGTCACGATATCGCGACACTTTTTCCTCCTTGCTCTTTCTCTTTGCTTTGGACCACAAAAATGCAACATGTCGTGATATCATGACACTTTTTTCTCCTTGCTCTTTCTCTTTGCTTTGGACCGCAAAAATGCAACATGTCGCAATATCGCGACACTTTTCCCTCCTTCTGTTTCTCTTGGCCATGAAAATGCAACATGTCACGATATCGCGACACTTTTTTTTTCTTGTTCTTTCTCTTCTTTTTTGGCCGCAAAAATACAACATGTCGCGATATCACGACACTTTTTATTTCTTGTTCTTTCTCTTCTCTTTTGGCCGCAAAAATGCAACATGTCACGATATCGCGACACTTTTTCTTTCTTGTTCTTTCTCTTCTCTTTTGGCCGCAAAAATGCAACATGTCGCGATATCGCGACACTTTTTTCTCCTTGCTTTTTCTCTTTGCTTTGGACCGCAAAAATGCAACATGTCGCGATATCGCAACACTTTTTTTCCTTGTGGTGTTTTGCTTTTTCTTTGATCTTTAGCATATGGGCCACTTCGGTCTTCTTGAAAAATATGCAAAAATGTGGGTCCCCAATTTTGGGGTACGTTGTGGAGCAACCACAACAAATGGTGACTCTACTGGGAAATGCTCCTGAGCATTTCGATGAGAACTCAACCTGAACACCTTCAAAACTCAAACACAAGTGTCAGCAAATATCCCAAGAATGAAACTAGATGAAAAATACATGAAGCATTAGAATTATTAAGCATCAACTCGGTGTGTGCAATGTGCTTCATTCCCTATCGTTTGAAACTCCTTCAACTTTCCATTATCATTTTCACTTATGATTCAAGTGTATGAGAAGTTATGGATGATTCCTATAGGATTTAACGTATGGTGAAGATGCTAGAGATATAACAAGCTTTGCAAAGGCTCAAGCTTTCTAGTACCATGAACCAACATATTAAAATTGTCAAATCCTCTTAGGACCAAATATGAGTATACTGAATTAATTTACTAGATCCCAAAGTTGGTTATGTGTCACTACCATTTTGAACCCATGTGCAAGTGTAAGTGAAATCAGAGCTTTGGGGAATAGGATTCCCAACCTAAGCGAGATGGGAATTTAACTCTATCCTTACTACTCTAATCTAGAGTTCATTACCTCATCTTGAACAAAATGATTTAACCTGTTATGGATGAAACTGTCAGGCTAGCCTGTTCATTTGAGCAGTCAGTGGTCTTGCTTTTGGACAAGACATGTTGCCACGCATGAGCATACTCCACTGCCAGTCAGGCATCTATAGCCCCAGTGGAGATCAACCCCATAATCCAAGATTTGACTTTACTTATAATTTATTGAACCTTGGGGATGACTACCCATCCTTGCAAGGGACATGTAGTACGATCCTTCCAATCCAATATCAATGATGCAATAAAAGTAGAATGAAAAAAATTGCTTTGGAACTTCAAGTTCTTGAGTGTAGATCACACTTTTAATTTCTTAAAGCATGATGGAGGTAAAATAGAAGCTTTGGGGAATTGGATTCTCAACCTAAGCAAGATGAGAATTAGACCCTATCCTTACTACTCCATGAAGATCAAATCAGAGCTTTGGGGAATTGGATCCTCAACCTAAGTTCGATGGGGATTTAACCCTATCCTTACTACTCTGATTTTAGGCTTTAAGCACTATAGGAGTGGTAAAAACCATTATTTTAAGGATTATGTTGCATGATAGGACAGACACGAAATACTCCTTTCGCCTCACCTTTTCTTCCAAGTATGGTTTTGACCATTTTGCTCAAGATCCTCTTTAATATGTGTAAAACATGCTTGGTTCAAGATAGTTCGAGCATCAGTTCCCAACCTTAGGATCCTTTTAATATATGTTATGTAATAACCCTAAGAGGATTCGACACCTTTTCAATGATTGTATTTGAAATGTAGATGCAACTGAGATGAAATGTATATGCATTGCTCTTTTTGAAATGCGGATGGAGTATATCACCTACTTTACCATAATGTGTAAAACTAAAAACTTCATGCATCACAAGTTCCAAACAATATTCTTTAATGTGTTTGCGATACTCGTGGAGCTTTCTGCAATACAATTATGATGTTTCATATTCTCTTAGTCTTAGTCAACATTCATAAGGACATAAGTTGACATCTCGTTTTTCTTTTCTTTTTCTTTTTTTTTTCTTTT
Organism: Wollemia nobilis; assembly: GCA_028583015.1. Classification (NCBI taxonomy): domain Eukaryota; kingdom Viridiplantae; phylum Streptophyta; class Pinopsida; order Araucariales; family Araucariaceae; genus Wollemia; species Wollemia nobilis. The sequence goes on from JAQPPZ010016414.1 coordinate 2,293,970, forward strand.
TTTTTTTTCAAAACAGACCAAAAGTGTCCAAAGGACCAACACACAAAAACCAAAATGAGATCCAATCCAAAACCAAAACACAAAAACCAAAAGTATATACAAATGTACAATATAATACAAGATGGTGCAAAGTTTGGATTATCATTTTCCCGGATCCCAAACCTGATTAGAATTATTTAAAAGACATATGACCTGATACGCATACCAAGTTTTGTAGGCATCCAACAAAAACAAGATCAAACCAAACAAAGACACAAACTTCCACTTGCCCCTCTCACCATACCAATTTGATTTAGTTTCATTAATAATCTTATGGTGGAGTTTCAAGTTTTCAAATTGATTAGACAATGATTGATATTCAACTCTTTTATGTCTATTCTTTAAGATTTCCATTCTGCACTTTGATTCATGGTGTAGAAATAAGCTTTCATTTTCATTCAATAAAGCCATAACATTAATAATATTTGAATCAAACCATTCATTAGGCAAGCCTTCAATCGAATTTTGCATGGTGAAACCAAAAAGGTGAGATTTTACCTTTGGCATGTTTTCATTTGACCTTACTTGAAGAGGATTTGAAAATTCCTCTTTTCTCTCATGACATTCATCATCATGTAGCACTTTTTCTTTCTCCATGACTTGTTTATCAAAGGCACCAAACTTAGGTACTCAATTGAAAATATGTCCATCCCTTTCAAACCATAAGTCTTGTCTATCTAGGGGTGGGTTAACTAACACATTTCCATGATCAATCACTTGGGTTGTTTTGGGTAACGTGAGATTTTCAATTGGATCATCAATGATATCAAACCCAAATGATTTAGATTTTGTAATTTTCTCATTTTGAAATGGCATAATCATTGTAGCACAAGTAAGTGGATCAAGATTTTCAATTTCTTTTCCTTCAAAGGAATCTAAAGCAAATGACTCTCTTTCTTGATTCATGGTTGTAGAATCCTTATCATGTTCCAAAATTTGATGAGATTTGAATTCCTCTTCCAAAAATTTCACAATTTGTACAGGATTTATAGTATCCTCATGTGAGGAAGCAATTGAGTTATCCTGCATATTAATTGACACAACAAGTTTGTTAGAAGACTTAGATTGATAATATTCTTCCCATTTCTTCCACGAATCATAGTAATCATCTTCCAATTTCAAGTTGTGATGCTCAAGTACTTCTTCTTCATATTTTGATTCATTAGCATGTTTCTTATCCAATTCATCTTCACCTTCCTTAGATGGTCCAGTTATTTCCAAAAGTGGGTTATCTCTTGAATTCAAATTGGTAAAGCTATAATAATCCAAATTTGTAACCCATAATTCAATTTTATCACAATTTGGAAGGTGTGGATCCTCTTGGTCATTACTTTCGAGAACATCATCCAAAGTGTCTTTTGAGAACAAGTGGTGAAATTCGATTATGTCTTCAACTTCATTTGTTGATTTTCTTTCAAATTCATTTTCAGCCACTTGTGATGGCTTAGGAGCTTCTATAATGGGATCAATTTTTGAATTCCGTGTCATATAGTTGCTCCAATCCTTTGCAAGTACATCTGACCAAATCATATCCACATAAGTTCGTTCATCCAAATCCTTATTTTTGGGTAATGATTCTAGATATTTCTTTTCCAAAACAAGATGGTGATCATTTGATTCCAACTTCTTATTACCCATCCATAGAATTTCTTCTCCAAAAAATTCATGCTCTTCAAGACTTTTCGAATAGGTATTTACTTCAACGTGAGTCACCTCAAAATATCTTGTATCGCTTGAAGAAGCATAACATGAAACATAATTAAGATCGACATTATGAATTTTCTTCCTAGGATGATTTGGATGCATACATTGATGTGCTCGTTTTTGTGGTGGAACATGCCTACATACCTTCTTAACCACTTTATTTTGCTCTTTTACTTTTGATACGAACTCTTTGGGTTGAGTGGTAGAAGTAGTAGGATTAGTTGGATTGATACCCACGGATAAAGCTTGAACATTTGTTGCAATGGTTCCATGGGTGACCACATGATTCTCTAATTGAGGCATAGTTGGATAGATGGAAGTACCTATATAAGCACATGTGGGAGCATAAGTTGGTATGGTAGGATAAAGTTGATTGTAGGGAAAAACATTTGATATCAAATTTTGTTGTGCCCATGCTTGATTTACCATCGAGGTTTGATTGCAAGCCCCTAGTTGTCCTACCATAGTTGATTGCTCCATTCCATAACCTTTTGGCCTCAATTGTTGATCTACAATCATAGCTTTTATGTAGGCCGATGCAAGATCAGTAACCAAGGGATTCATCCTAACAAATATGGCACACCATGGATCCAATGCTCAAAAGTATATTTGAAGAGCACCACTCTCCTCAATAGTATAGGGAGAAATTAATCTCACATAAAGCTTTCGAAACCTCAAGTTGAAACTTCTCACTGGCTCATTAGGTTCTCTTTTGCAAGAAGTAAATTGTTGATATATCGTGAGAGGATCAACAAGCAACTTAAATTGATTGATAAAATCATATTTCAATTGAGTCCAAGATGTAATAGAACCAGTGGGTAAATTGATGTACCAATCATACGCCACCTCGTATAGGGTTCCAGGAAATATTCTACATGCCACATATTCATGTTCGACATTCCATCTAACTAGGATATCCACATTGGCTTGAATATGTTCCTCGGCTAATGTTGGACCATTGTATTTAAATTTGGGTAGATGTTTTTCTACATTATTAGGTAAATCATGAGAATCTCCACTAATGTTCAAAGGATTAACATGTATCCCATACCACATTCCTACAGTTGTATCTACAATGGCCCTCTTGCCTTCAAATCTGCAACTCTACTCGTAGCAGTTTCCAACCCCTCAAAACATCCTTGCCTGGCGTATTTAAAATTTTCAGGAAGCTTTTCGTTTCATTTTCCAATGGTTGTTTGTTTCACCTTCCCTTGTGCATGCATGTGTTTTGGTTTCCAAAAAACCTTTTCATTTCTATTTTGTGGCCCTTCGTTTCATTCTCATGGTTTGGCTTCCTCTGTTTGGTTTTCTTCACTTTTTGTTTGATTTCAAAAAAATGCTTCCTTTTCTCCACATGGGCATGAGTCCGCTTCCTTCCATGTGTAACGACCATCTTAAATGATTTCAAATCATTAAATATTCCTTATGTAACGTTTTGTCTTATTCATTATATTTTTTCCTTATGAGACAAATTACCTTATTCAATCTTTGATTCATTCCTTATAGGTCCACGTCATTATGCAATCTTCAGTTTCACTATCCTGGTGTTCATCACTAATATTAGACGCACTGTCCACTACTCTGTTCCCTTGGCAAAAATCGGACATGTCGCGAAATCGTGACACTCTTGTCTCTCTGCCTGCCTGCCCCTTTTGAGTCGCAAAAATGCAACATGTCACAATATCGTGACACTTTTGTTTCTCTGCCTGCCTGCCCTTTTTGAGTCACAAAAATGCAACATGTCACGATATCGCGACACTTTTGTTTCTCTACCTGCTTGTCCTTTTTGAGTCGTGAAAATGCAACATGTCGTGATATCACGACACTTTTTCTTTGCTTTGGACCCCAAAAATGCAACATGTTGCGATATCACGACACTTTTTCCTCCTTGCTCTGGACCATGAAAATGCAACATGTCGCGATATCATGACACTTTTTCCTCCTTGCTCTTTCTCTTTGCTTTGGACCGCGAAAATGCAACATGTCGCGATATCGCGACACTTTTCCCCCCTTCTATTGCTCTTGGCCATGAAAATGCAACATGTCGTGATATCGTGACACTTTTTATTTCTTGTTCTTTCTCTTCTCTTTTGGCCGCGAAAATGCAACATGTCGCGATATTGCGACACTTTTTCTTTCTTGTTCTTTCTCTTCTCTTTTGGCCGTGAAAATGCAACATGTCGCGATATCGTGACACTTTTTCTTTCTTGTTCTTTCTCTTATCTTTTGGCCGCAAAAATGCAACATGTCGTGATATCGCGACACTTTTTCTTTCTTGTTCTTTCTCTTCTCTTTTGGCCGTGAAAATGCAACATGTCGCGATATCGTGACACTTTTTTCTCCTTGCTTTTTCTCTTTGCTTTGGACCATGAAAATGCAACATGTCACGATATCGCGACACTTTTTTCTCCTTGCGGTGTTTTGCTTTTTCTTTGATCTTTAGCATATGGGTCGCTTCGGTCTTCTTGGAAAATATGCAAAAATGTGGGTCCCCAATTTTGGGGTACATTGTGGAGCAGCCACAAGAACACCTAAGCTAGAATCTTGTGCCAAATAAATAATTATATTCTTTATAATGGCTAGATAAAAAAAATCCACTTGCCTAGGTGCCTAAAGTGCCACATACCATTACAAAATATTACAAAATAGCATTAGAATGGGGTCCCCACATTGGAATAGGTTCATTACATATTAATGTTAGAATTACCTAATATTGTTAAGATCAAGTCCTAAAAAATAGTAAAGAATCTATTGAAAAAATATTTTATGACTATCCTTTTTCTATGTGTCTTTCATCATGTCTTTTAAATAGACTATTGTTATTATTATAAAGAGTTGTGAAGTGAAATTATAATTAGTTATTTTGGTATTTTAGCTTCTAAGCATGATAATATTAATTCTATTTTATATCATGTTCTTAATTTTCATGTCCTATGGTATTTATTAAAAACTAGAAAGGATCATATCTCTTACAACAAGAAAAGAAGCCTATACATTCATCTTGAGAAGTCATATTTTCTATCTTATAATTTTAGGTTATAGTTCAAAATGAGTTCTAACAACAATATGTCAAAAAAGTTGTCCAAAGGGGTAAAATCTATTAGAATGAATGATATAATAGAGGTAAAATAAAGTTTTCTAAATTCTCTATATTAATGATAAAAACAAATGAATAAGGAAAAATCAATGAGCAATAGGTTCCAGGGGTGGATTAGGACCATCCACTTCCACTTGGGGATAAACCCACTTAAAATGGAATACTACTAAAATGATCATAGGGGAGGTAATCGATGATCTTATAATGGGCTTAAATTTAATCAAATAGTATCACAAGATAATACTATGAAGGGCCATGTATTATGTACTATTAAAAATATGACTAAAAAGTATAGTATCTTTGAATATAGACCTAAAATATTCAAATGGGAAAAAGATATGATTAATGTTATTCTAACTACTATATATATTTGAATCTCATTTTCATCTAGTAAGGCAGATATGATAGGAAAATCCAATTTGGATGTAGGGCAACTAATAAGAATTTTATTCCAATACATTGTAACAAATAAAAATTTACAATGGTGAAAGATACATTTTTATGTTATTAATGGGCTTAACTATAATTAAATAGTATAACAAGATAATATTATGAAATATCATGTAGTATGTACTATTAAAAAATATGACTAAAAATTATAGTATATTTGACTATGGACCCTAAATATTCACATGGAAATAAAATATGATTAATGATATTCTAACTACTATATAGATTTGAATCCCATTTTCATATAGTTATAGAAATTGACGAAGCTCTTCATTCATTCTGATTGATATCAATATAAAGGTTACAATGTGGTTATGAGTTGGTTTATCTAACCAACTTGGTGGTTAATAAACCAACCTAGAGAGCGCCTATGAGCGCTATTTTTTGCTTTGCAAATAATGTAATGACAATGACATATATGCTAACATCCCCCTTATTACATTATTGGAAAATTCCAATAGTATCTCGAAACTTTTCATATTTGATACGCCCAAGTGCTTTGGTAAAGATATCTGCAACTTGCGCATCAGTAGGAATGTATTGAAGTTGTAAATGGTGCTTTGGAAATTCATCTCGAATGAAATGACATCTGGTATCAACATGTTTGGTACGTTCATGAAAATTTGGATTTTTGACAAGATTCAAAACACCTTGATTATCGCAAAACAAATGAAGAGGAAGATTCTTTGGAAGACCCATGTTTGTAAGAATGCGACTTAACCACATTATCTCGCAGACTGCTTCACTGGCTATGCGATATTCTTCTTCTATAGAAGATAAAGCAACCACATGCTGCTTCTTACTGTGCCATGAGACATGTCCAGATCCTAGATGAAAAACATATCCAGAAGTGGATTTACAATCATCAATGAATCCAGCATAATCCAAGTCCGTGTATCCTAGTAAGACAAACTTATTATTCTTTTTGTATTTCAGACCATAATTTGTACTACCATGAACATAATGAAGAACTCTTTTTTTGCTTTCCAGTGACTCATCTTAGGCTCTTGCATGAACCTTGAAAGATATCCCACAACAAAACTAAGATCTGGCCTAGTATTTATCAGATATAGGAGACTCCCAATCAACTAGTGATAGAGAGTACCATATACCTGAGGTGATTCATTATATCGGGATAACTTAAGTCCTTGCTCCATTGGAGTTGCTTTTGACTTACAGTTAGTCATCCGATATTTTTCTACTAAAGTCTTGGCATATTTCTTTTGTGTTACTCTAATATGAAATATTTTTTGAGTAACTTCTAAACCAAGACAATAGTGCAGAAGTCCTAGATCTATCATTTCAAATGATTGCTTCAAATCATTTTTCACTAAGTCAATCATTCTTTCCAAGCTTCCTGTTATGATCAGATCGTCTACATAAAGTACAAGGATCACTATATCACAACCATTTTTCTTAATATAGATATTTGCATCTGAAGGACTTCTTTTGAATCCATGCTGCACAAGGTGACTGTCTATCGCTACCCTTTTGCAAATAATGTAATGACAATGACATATATGCTAACAATAGTAAGGGAGATGTGATAGGAAAATCTAATTTGGATGTAGAGCAACTACCAAGAATTGTATTCCAATACATTATGACAAATATAAATTTAAAATGGTGAAAGATCCATTTTGATGTACTTTGATAACATGCAACATGCTTGACTATATTCAATGTTTATTTTATAAAATAATGGATGTCATCCATCTCATTATTTGAATGACCCAAAAGTGGGGTTTTCTACCACACTTTAATTATACTTAGATTTATTGTTAACAAGTTAATTGATATGGATTTAAAGGCCTTGTACAATGGATTTAAAGGTCAAAATATATTATTCTATAATGAATATTTGTACAATTGTTGATATTTAAGTATAAATTAAAAAATATATAAATAATTTTTTTATTATTATAATTAGATATTTATATATTTATGTGTATGGCAAATTTTTTTCTTGACAAGGTTACTAACATCCTCATATAAGTTAAGTTATATCACTTTATAATAAAATTTAAGTAAAAATATGTGGTGAGATGCATATCCTAAACATACAAATTTTGTTTAGTTTTATTATAGTTATATGTTTTTCATTTATTAATTATTAAATTTATGTTTGAAATCAAAATAAGCTCTTATCCTTAGGTAAGAAAAAAAATATTAAAAAACTATCAACGATATCCATGAATTACATTTATGTGTCTATGTTTAATATATATAAAAATTGTAAGAAATAGTTAAAGTTTGTTACCCTAACATATATTTTCTGCATAGTTTATTGATATTTTTATATATCTTGATTTGAAAATTAATAATAATTAAAATATTAATAGTAAAATTATGAAAATAATATCATGCATTAGATCTATGTATATTAAATATATATTTATAGAATATTTTGTTAAAATATTCATGTCATAGGAAACTATTCATACATCTTCCTCACTCTATAACTATTAGAATAAGTGAATATTCTCTTAAGTTCACTAGGATACACACTTGAGTTTCCACTCCTCCATGTGTCAGGAGAACTCTAAGTGGTGTCTTCATCAGGTTTGATGAGTTGTTGTAATCCAACGACTCTCAATGATCAACTCTGCTATTTATACAGAGTTGATCCTAAAGATAAATCAATCAGTTCCACTCTTCTCTTCATCTTTTGTGTAATACTTTGCATATCTATTATTGTGAAATTCTAACATGGTACCAGAGCAGGATAGATTTTGCTAGTATTCTCTCTTGAAGGTTCTAGGATCTGATTCATTTACTTTGGATAATTTTTTTTGGCTATCTAAACTACAAAAGTTTGCATTAGTCTCCTTTTATCCATTGTTATTTTTCCATATTTCAGCATATTTATTTTTTATTTGTTGCATGTTCCTGAATTGCTTGAGGAATTTTTTTGAGAAAATATAGCCATTTCCTTTTTTTTAACACGGTTAACCTGTGTGAAGGCGCTTTTTTGCCCTTCCATTTTAAAAGGAAAATAGACTTTTTTTCTTTATTTTTTTCTCGACATTTTCATATTGGAAAAGTATTCTAACACTTCTAGTTATTTCCTTCTTTTTCGCTATTAAAAGGAAAAATCACGGAATAACTAAAGTGTTATTTTAGAGATTATTTTATGAGTTTCTATTTGCTCGTGAGGATTTAAATATACCTCACTCATTATTATTAACTCATTGTTCGATCTCACATTTTCTAACGCTCTTATTCTCAACGTTCGTTCTCAACGTATATGAGATTCTAGTCGTTGGAAAGACTGCCACTCTCATTGGCGCAGTCTCCTTAAAGTTGTCGTTCGCACTCCAGTTGGTTCTATTTTGTTGGGCCTCTAATCCGGTGCACTCTTCTGTTCACCCGTTGGGCTGCATATTCCTCTCGGAGTCTATTCACCGGTGCTCACTAAATCATTTGGTATATATCTCTTCCTTTCGGAGTCATTTGGAAGTATTTTTGCTTTACATTTTTTAAGGCATTTGTGGAATATTACGCTACTCCCTTTTCCTCGAGATCTGTAGGTTCCTTCATCCGTAGCGCTCTTTGACGCTATCAAATGATTTCGTAGTCTCTCAAATTTAAGCAGCAACATTCTACTAACATTTTCTCTACAGGGTTTCAGTGCTTTCAAAACATTTTTCTTTTGAAAACAATTATTTAAATGTTTTAAAGCATGTATTTTTGCTAACATTTTTTATCTAAGGCATTTGTGGAATATTACGCTACTCACTTTTCCTCGAGATCTATAGGTTCCTTCGTCCGAAGCGCTCTTTGAACGCTATCTAAAATGATCTCGCAGTCTCTCGAATTTAAGCAGCAACAACTCTACTAACGTTTTCTCTGCAGGGTTTCATTTTTATTTAGAGTGCTTTCAAAATGTTTTCTTTTACCATTATTAAAATGTTTTAAAGCATCCTTTTTTATAATAGACAATACTGCAACATTAAGTTTTATTACACTAAGGTTTGCTCGTAGGTGGTCAGCTTCGCCCATACGACCCTTTCATAGGGCATTCTTTGCATTGACCCATTTTCTACAGGTCTCTGAAGTTTACGCAGACAATTTCCCTATTCCTTTTCTGTGGCTTAGGTGCTTGGGGGTGAAAGAACCTCGTCGAAATCACACCATTGTGTTCTCTCTCGATGGTTTCACCTGTTCGCGTTCCCTACTTTTGTTCACGTTCCCTGGTTTGGTTGTTTCACGGAAGAGTCTGTATATATTTTTTTATTTTACAACATTTCTTTTGTTCCAATAGATTCATCCAAATCGTAGTGTAATTTTGATTCATTCGAATCTCCTTAGTCTACATTTTTTGGCAGGCGTCATTATTTTTTGGGCCTCCTCAAAACGACGTAGACGAAAATTGTATTTAAATATAATAAAATATTGCTTTTTGGGGGGGGGTTCTTAAGTGCATATTTTTGCACTCCTATGTGTAAAGAGGGGGGTGTTCTTTTCTTTGCTTTTCTTTGCTTAATATCTTTCAAAATTTTATTATACTAGATATCTTATAGTTTAAATTTTATACATAAATCTCAAATATTGGTTTATAAAGGAAATTTCGATTCAAAATTAGATATCTAATTTTTGTTTTATGTATTACATAAGGAAATTTACAATTTGATATTTAATCTAGATATCTAATGATTTATATTAAATTTATAAACATAAATTTCATATATTGGTTTATAAAGGATATTTCATTTCAAAATTAGATATCTAATATTTGTTTTATTGGATTATTTTAAATTCCATTTTCAATTTAATAATTTTTAAACAAATTTTATTAAAATATCAACATTTCTTTCCAAGTTATCTCTAAATATCTTTTGCCTACGTTCCATGTATCAGTACCTATAAAAACTTATAGTTTCCCTCTCGTAAGGGCGAGTTTTTTGAGGCAATTGGTATAAAGGCCAGACAAATATTTTTCTATAATCCGTTTCTTTGGGTATCTCTCTAACTTATAGTTTCCCTCTCGTAAGGGCAAGTTTTTGAGATAACACCAAATAAACTGATTGTTTCCCTGCATATCAAGCCAACACCCTTCAAAATTCTTCTCTCTACTTACAGTCTCCCTCAAGTAAGGGTGGGTATTGTGAAGAATAAAAAAGGATTTGGCTCTCTCAAAGCAAACAATATTAAAAACTCATTATACTTATAGTTTCCCTCTCGTTAGGGTGGGTATTTTGAGTAATATATATTGAAAAGCTTCATATCTTTTCTTTCTTCCATTTGCATTAATCCATTAATTGAAGTTCTAAGGGGGGATATATTGGTTAATTTTAAAACTTCAATCCTTTTAAAAAGATGAATTCAATTGAACCTCTCACCCCTCATAACTTTCACACTTGGAAACCTAAAATTTTAAATCTTATCTCTCAAAAAGGTCTTACTCATTTGTTAGAAGAAAAGCAACCAGAATTTGATAAAGAATATGAAATCTTTGTTCATAAAGGAAAAATGCATGAAACTATGGGTATTATTAGCTCTAATGTTCATGAAAGTTTGTGGTTTCATATTACAGATTGCAAAACTCCTTATGAAAGTTGGGAGAAATTGAAGACTCTATTTGGGAAAGTAGATCAGATGAGATCAATGCAACTAGAAGCCGAACTAACTTCTTTATCTCCTGAATATTTTAGTAGTATTATTGATTTCCTCACTAAGTTCAAAGAAGTCCTCACTCAATACAAAGGCAGTGGGAAGACTAAGACAGAAGAAGAATGCATTTATCTAATCCTTTCTAAGCTAAATGGTGTTTTTCAAATTTTTGCAACCACCTTCATATCTACTAAAGATGCTCTTGGTGCAACCTTTAAAATGCCCTCTTTAGAAGAATTTTGTGATAGATTAACTAGGGAAGAAACCAAACTTGCTAGATATGAAATCTCTTCTTCTTCTTCAAAAGCCTTAGTAGCCTCCACCTCCTCTAAAGAAAAATTCAAAAAGAAGGAAAAGACTCCCATTACCTGTACTCACTATAAAAAGAATGGTCACTCTGCTAACAAATGCTGGAAAATATTACAACAACTAGAGGCAGCTATAAAGGATCAAAAGATAGAAAATAATAAGAAAATAGGAAAAGCCCTTAATGTTCAAGGAAAAACCTCCAATTCTTCCTCTAATTACTGGGTCCTAGATTCTGGAGCAACTCATCACATGTCTGCTTCAGACAAGTCTTTCTCTTCTATCTCCTCTAGCTCTACTCATAGCATAGAAGTAGGGGACTCTTCCTTCATCCCTGTCAAAGGGAAAGGGGATATAACCATTGATGGTGGCTCTATAAACAATGTTCTCTATGTTCCAGACATTGCCACCAATCTCCTTTCCATTTATCAAATTTGTACTTTTGGATATGGGAAAATTGTTCTCTTCTCCCCAACAGGAGTTGAGATAAGAGATTTTCAACTCCCTCATTCTCTTGTGGCAAAAGGGAATATTGATCATAAATCTCATCTTTTCCACTTCAAAGGCTTTCAAAATCCAGAAGGAGCCTCCTGTTTTGTGGCTCATAGTAATCTTGAAAGTCAAATTTGGCATGAAAGGTTTGGTCATCTTAATTATAACTACCTAAAGGATTTGTGCACCCATAATATGGTTAAAGGATTACCCCAAGTCTCTTCCAAAAATGGGGTTTATCCTGGATGTGCTCTTGGAAAGCAGCATCAAGATCCTTTCCACCCAAGTAGTTCTCTAAAAACCTCATCTCCTCTAGAATTAATCCATAGTGACTTAATGACCTTTCCTGAAACATATTTTAAAGGAGCAAAGTATGCTCTTACCTTTATTGATGATTTTTCTAGAAGGTCCTGGGTCTACTTCCTCAAATATAAAAGTGATGTGTTATCCCACTTTAAAATCTTTAAAGCCTTAGTTGAAAATCAGGCTTCTTGCAAAATCAAGAAGATTCGTACTGATAATGGGGGGAATATTGCAGTAATGAGTTCTCCATATTTCTTTCTAATCATGGTATAATTCATCAACATTCTGTCTCCCATAATCCTCAACAAAATGGTATTGCAGAAAGGAAAAACCGGACATTGAAAGAGATGGCTAATTGTATGCTCCATTCAAGAGATCTTCCAAAAGTTTTTTGGGCAGAGGCTATTAACTGTGCAAATTATATTCAAAATCGCACACCTCATAAAGCCCTTGACCAAATAACCCCTGAAGAAGCATGGTCTGGCTTAAAACCAGATGTTTCCAATTTCAATATTTTTGGATGTATTGCTTGGGCTCACATTCCAAAGAAGAAAAGGAAGGCTCTTGATAAGAAAAGCAGACAACTCATCTTTATCGGTTATTGTGAAGAATTGAAAGCATACAGGCTTCTTGATCCCTCAACTCATGAGGTATTCTTTCATAGGAATGTCCAATTTGATGAAACATTCCCTCAAAAAGAACCTCCAAAGGACTCTTCCTCCATTGAGCCTTCTCCTATAGTAGAACCTCAATATTATGAAGAGCCAACCCTTGAAGTTAATTTGGTTATTGATAATCAAGATGAAGAACCTGTAACTCCTTCTCAAAGTCTTTCAACTCCTTCAACTCCCTCTTCTATGCCAAAATGGGCCCGCACAATTGTTAAAGAAGCTACTCCCTACATTCAAAATATTCCTTCAAATAGATCATCCAACCCCATAGGTTCTAGTCTTGTATGTCAATCCATTTCTTTTGATCCTCAATCCTTCAAAGAAGCCTTAGGTATAAAATAATGGGAAGATGCCATGGATAACGAATTTTCTTCCTTGATCAAAAATGACACTTGGGATTTAGTTCCCTTACCTAAGGGAAGAAAATTAGTTCGATGTAAGTGGATCTTCAAAACAAAATATGGGCCTAATGGAGAAATAGATAAACACAAGGCTCGTCTTGTAGCCAAAGGTTTTTCTCAAATAGAGGGTATTGATTATACATAAACCTTTGCTCCTATTGCTAAAATGGATTCTGTTAGATTGGTTCTTGCTTTGGTCGCTTCCCATAAATGGCCAGTCTACCAAATGGATGTAAAAAGTGCCTTTTTACATGGAAATTTAAAAGAAGAAATATTCATGGAACAACCCATTGGTTTTACTCAAGACTCCTCTCTTGTTTTTCAGCTTAAAAAATCTCTATATGGCCTCAAACAAGCCCCTAGAGCTTGGTATGAAAATATGGACTCCTTCCTTCTTTCAGCAGGTTTTTCTCATTGTGAGTCTGACAATACAATTTACATTTGGAGAAGTAAAGGAAATATCACCATTCTTGTTCTTTATGTTGATGATCTTCTTCTCACTGGTAGTAACCTCACTCACATTCAGAATATAAAAGACTCCCTCTCTAAAAAATTTGAAATGGTTGATCTAGGTCTAGCTCATTTCTTCCTTGGGATTCAAATAAAACAAAATAAAGCAGGGATCACCTTATGTCAACAAAAGTACACACAAGATCTCCTTCAAAAATTTAAAATGACAGATTGCAAACCTTCTCCTACCCCCTTTCAATCTGGCATTCATCTCAATACTTCCTGCTCATCCCCTCCTTGTGATGCTACTCTATACCGTCAGCTTGTAGGTAGTCTGTTATACCTCACTCATACTCACCCATATATCTCCTATGTTGTTGGTCTCATATCCAGGTTCTCTCATAACCCTCATTTCAGTCATTGGCAAGCAGCTAAAAGAATTCTTCATTATTTGTAGGGTACTACAAACTTTAGGCTCATCTATAAAGGAGACTCCATGGATATCATTGGCTATACAGATTCAGATTGGGTAGGATCAGTAGATGACAGATGTTCTACCTCTGGATATGTTTTCTGCCTTGGTTCTTCACCAATAGCCTGGTTATGCAAGAAATAACAAATAGTAGCATTATCTTCTACAGAGGCAGAATACAGAGCAGCAGTTTCAGCCAGTCAAGAAGCCCTTTGGCTTCGTCAAATTCTCAAAGAATTTGGTTTTTTCCAAGAAGTGCCTATAACTCTATGGTGTGACAATCAAAGCACAATTCATATTGCACACAATCTAGTTGAGCATCAGCGCACCAAACACATTGAGATCCACATGCACTTCATCAGGCAACATATTCAAAATGGGAATATACATTTGGAATATATTTCGATAGAGAATCAACTTGCAGATATCTTCACCAAGTCATTTCCTTCTCCGTGTTACCTTCAGTTGTGAGAGAAACTTGGAGTGTTACAACTGCATTGACAAAGAGGTCTTCCACCTCTCACTATATTGTACATGAGTACCTAATCAGGCCTTCTTGTCGGGACTCATATTTTATTTGTTAAAGAGGACAATCTTCGCCATCCGAAGACAAGCCTCTTTCATACTTCTTTGCTTTTGATTGGTGGCTTTTCCCACTGGGTTTTTACCATCATTTCAAAACAAAGAAGTGATAGTTGGTTTTTCCCCATAGGGGTTTTTTCCACCAACTATCTATGTTGTACATGAGTACCTAATCAGGCCTCGTTGTTGGGACTCATTTGTAGAAACTCCCCTAGTATCACTTAAGGGGGGTGTTAGAATAAGTGAATATTCTCTTAAGTTCACTAGGATACACACTTGAGTTTCCACTCCTCCATGTGTCAGGAGAACTCTAAGTGGTGTCTTCATCAGGTTTGATGAGTTGTTGTAATCCAATGGCTCTCAATGATCAACTCTGCTATTTATACAGAGTTGATCCTAAAGATAAAGCAATCAGTTCCACTCTTCTCTTCATCTTTTGTGTAATACTTTGCATATCTATTATTGTGAAATTCTAACAATAACATCTACAATAATACATAATCTAATATATGTATATATTCTTTATTTAAAAACAAAAATGTTGTAGAAATAACGCTTATTATTTCAAAAAAATTAATATATTATATAATTAAAAAATGTTATTGTAAAATAAGCTAACCAATAATACTCTCTTTTTTCTAATATATATATATATATATATATATATATATATATATATAGCTTGGAAGCAATTAATCACCAAGATTATAATAATTATATTATATAAATTAAAATCCTAATTATTGGAATATATTTAATTTTCATATTAAAAACATAACATGTACTTATCCAAGTTCTAATCTAAATAATGCATGTGTTTGCACATAAAGGATATAGATCTTTTAAAAATAAAAGTGAACATGTCCAAATATGTGAAACTTTATTCTTCTATTTAATATGCATTTGTTATTGTTTATTTAATATAATAAAATACATTAAATTCAATTTTGTAAGTTGATAATGCTTGATTTTATTATGTTTATTTTTAAAATATGTACAATATTTTTGAAAGATAAATCTACCATATTTATGGAATTTGATATCCATGTTATTATTATTTTTTAAATATATTCATTTATTTAGGTGAATTACAAATTAGTACTTTTATGTTATCCTAAATAAATGTAAGTAATTTTTAAATATAAAATAAAACTTAAGAATAAGAGAAAATTTAATTTTGACAATGTTTTTAAAGGAAATATAATGTTTTTAGGGATTTTTTTGGTTATGGCGGGGTGTCGCTCCCTCCTCGGCTTCTCCTAGGGCTCTCAGGTGGATCTCCTATTGTGTTGTGGAATTCCACATAGATCTCCTTGTTTTCTAGGGTTTTCAACCCTTCCTATTACTGCTTAGTGCTTGGAGGTTCTCCATCGTTGTTTTTGCTTCTTCCTATGGTGTTCTAGGAAAGAGGAGGTATATCTCTTTTTATTTTGGCGGATCCATAACACACTCAAGATATGCGCCAGTGCGGGAGCAAGATACATCCTATTATGGGAGGGAGGTCACCTCTTCATCTTCTTGCCCCATATTTAGCTCTTCCTTGGGCTCTCTGGCAGATATCTTGCTTTGTTGTGTATTTCTAAGCATATCTCCTATTTATCCTAGGGTTTTTGGCCCTTCCTATCACTGCTTGGTGCCTAGAGGGTTTCCATGGTCATTTTTGCTTCTTCATGTGGTGTTCTAGGAAAGAGGAGGTAGATCTCTTTTTATTTTGGTGGATCCGTAGTGCGCTCAAGATATGCCCCGATGTGGAAGCAAGAGACCTCCCGCTATGGGCAGGAGGTCACATCTTCATCTTCTTGCTCCCTCTCAGGCTCTTCCTTGGGCTCCCTGGTGGATTTCTTGCTTTGTTGTGCATTTCTAGGAAAATCTCCTAGTTCTCCTAGGGTTTTTGGCCCTTCCTACCACTGCTTGGTGCCTAGAGGGTTTCCAAGCCCTTTTCTGCTTCTTCCTAAGGTGTTCCAAGTATGAGGAGGTAGATCTTCTTTTATTTTGGTGGATCCATAGCATGCTTAGGATATGCCTCGATGCGGGAGCAAGATACCTCCCATTATGGGCAAGAGGTCACCTCTTCATCTTCTCACTTCCTCCTCATCTCTTCTTAGGGTTCTCTTGCAGATCTATTATTGTGTTGTGGTTTCCAGGTAGATCTCCTAGTTTTCCTAGGGTTTCTTGCCCTTCCTATCGTTGCTTGGTGCCTGGAGGGTCTCCAAGGCCTTCTTTGCTTCTTCTTGAGGTGTTCCAAGAAGTCTTCTTGGATGGTGTTGCATGATCGGACAAACCTGGTTGGTGGTATCGGTGTGGGGGTTGGCTTTGCTTTAGAGTGGGATCTAGTTTCTTTTGTTTTGCTTCTCAAGAGGGTCATTCGTTGGTTTCTAGGCTTGGGGGAGGCCCTGATTGTTCTCAGCTGAGTGTTTCCCATGGTTTGCATTTCATGGCTGGTAGCTTAGGGTTTTTGATGGCTTTTTTTCACTTGTTTTGCTTGTTGGGATGGCCTTTCATTGGTTTCTAGGCTTGGGGAGGCTCATTTTGTTCCTAGTTGATATTTTTTCATCATTCACAGTTTGTGACTGGCATTTCAGGGTTTCTATCATATGTGTTTCTTTATTTAGCTTGCCAAGGTGGTCATTCACTACCTTATCTAGACTTGGGGATGCCTTAGGTTCATAGTTGAGTGCTTCCCATGGCTGGCATTTCGGGGCTCATGTCCAAGGGTGTTGGATTCCTTATCATATTTGTTTGGTATTGGGGGGACCATGTATGGCAGAAGGATTCCATGGGTTCTCTATTGTTGGTAGGGTTAGGGTTTCTTACTAATATGGGTGTCCTCCTTCCATGGTTTATCTTCGACTATGTTTCACCTTCTTCTCTAGGAGTTTGCATGGGGGATTTTATAGATGGTCTGATTTGGTTTACATATGGACCTGGGTTGTTTTGCAGATGGTCCTATGTTGGTTTTTGGATGGTCCCTATTCCATTGTGGAGGGTCATGTTTTATTAGTGGATGGTCTTGTGTGCTTTTTGGTTGCTCCTAATTCCTTTTTGGATGGTCTTGTTTCGGTTGGAGGATGGTCATGTTTCATCTTTGCGGGTGGTCCTATTTCATCTGTGGACAGTCCTGATTCAGTGGCGGTTGACCTTCTTAGTCTGAGGTTTTCTCCTATGAGGGAAAACACTTTTCTTTTGGGTGCAAGTTTTTTTTCCTTTGTGGAAAAACCCTTTTTCTTTTTTGTGTTTACCTTTGAGGTTTTCCCTGTTGCCCTTGCGAGGGCTTCTCTTCTCAACTGGTGTGTCTTTCTCTTGTGCTCCTGCATGGGCTTCTCTTTCTCTATTTTAGTTTTTTTTCTTCAATATCCCATAGAGAATCTATTTATTCAGCTATTGTTTGGGATCTCTTCTCCCAACCCTCTCCTTTTGTAAAATGTTATGGGATCCTTTCAAAACCCCTCTTTACCAATAAAAAAAAAGATAATGTTTTTAAAGGAAATTCAAGAAAATCATATGGAGGTGATATTTTTTGAAATAATTAAGACAAAATTCTCCTCATTTACTTAGAATCATATGGATATTCAATTAACAACTATGCAAAGTCTAGGACACTTCTTACATAATTAAAATTAAAATGGAAAACGAATATAAATACTATTTCAATTGAGGGGATTCACAAAATATCATTAATGTTATCAAAGAAATGGATGTAGGGACTAGATAGAAAATAATATGATTTTTTATGCTCATCACCTATTGTTGGATGTATCTCTTAAAAATATAAGCATATCTATAGAGAAGAAAATTGGGTTGTAAATATTTTACCCATTCAGGGTGTTGATCTTCATCTTGGTGAAATTCAAACTTAAGAAGAGAAGTAGCAAATTAAGATTCTATATTTTAATGAAAATGATGTCAAGAAGTTGATTGTAGAAACATAGCACTTTGAGGAAGATACAGAATATATTTGATAGAAAGGGAAGTAAAAAAATATTTGTGATAAAAGGGTAAGTTAGCTTTTTCAGGGTTTTATTCTCTACATATTTGACCCTCAAAAATTGAGCCCACAATTCCTTAGGGGATTTTAACAATCTCCAATATAACTTAGCCACTAGTGCCTTGTTATTCTTGACTATTGATATGATTCCTAGTCTTCCCTCCTTTTTTTTTTGTAGGCCTAAAGTATACCATTTCACAAGTGTCCATTTGCGTTCTTCCTTAACTCCACTCCAGCTAATTCTATCATTTATTTGATCCAATTCTTTAAGAATTTTCTTAGGGATATCTAGCACCGAGGAGACAAATAGGTATGGCATGGAGGATTGCTTTTATCAGGGTCATATGACCTCTTGTAGAAAGACATCCATTAGTCCATTTTCATAATTTGGCTTTCACTTGCCCTGGTAGCCAAGTCTATTCCTCATTTTCTACCTCCTAGCTTTAAGTGGAATTCCTTAATAGGTGATTGGAAGAGATGTCTTATTGTATCTCAATTTACACAATATCATCTCTTGCATATGTGAGGAATGGAAAATATGACGTTAGACTTTTCTCCATTTATAGGTTGGCCAGTCACTTTTGCAAACCATTCTAGAATCATTTTAAGTCTATAGGTCTCCCTTGATGTTGCTTTTTCTAATAAAATAGAGTCATCAACAAATTGTAGGTGATTAATTGGTTTAGCTCCATTTTCTATTATTATTCCCTTCAAAGCTTTGATTTCCCTATCCTTAGCTAATATTTTTCCTAAATATTCAAATAATACGATGAACCGGTATAGGGATAAGGGCTCTCTTGCCTGAAACCTCTAGAGGTTGTAAGTAGTTGGGTAGGATATCCATTTACTAGTACCAAATAGGATATTGAAGAAATACATCCATTGATTCACTCCACCCAATGCACCAAGAATCCAAATTGTTTCATCACCTTTAGGAAGAAGTGTCAATCAACTCTATTGTATGCTTTGCATAGGTTTAGCGTGATAAGCATGGAGGGTATTTTTTGTACTTGCATAGGGTGGACCACCTCCTCAACTAAGGCTATCTCATCCAAGATTTGAATTTCTTCCACAAAACCACCTTGTTTTGGAGAAATAATTTTGTGAAGAGGTTTGTTCCATTTTTAGCCAATCTTTGAACCCACGAGCTAATTTAAATCTGGATTTGCAATCTACAAAAAATTGGATTTACCCTTTCAATGATCTATTAATTTATAGTTATGATTATGCATATATTTTTAAAAATAACAATGGTTTAATATATTTATTAATTATTTAATTGTATTTTGTAAGGTTTGACATATAAACTTCAAAGATGAGATTTCAAAATTTAAAAGAAAGCATATTATGATTTTAATAATTGTTGTGGAGGTCAGATAAAAATAGTTGCACACTCCTCTTGGGGGTAAAGAGAAGTCTCCAAACATTTTCTGGAAGCACGTGCTGAAATATGTGTTGTATTTTCTCCGTAGGTTTTAGTATTTCATCACTTCCTCCCCCGACTTCGTCTGAAGCTGGTAGCAAGAGAAATGGCTCTGAAAGCAACCAAGCGGTCCAGGAAGTTCGTCCTCAAGGTGTACCACGAGGTAATTTTGAACCTAATTTTGTGATTTTGTTACATGAGTTTAATCAGGCCTGTGCATGGTTTGAAAGTAATACTCTTATCGGGTATTTTTTGGGTCAGATTCCCCCTAAGCATGTTCTTAAGAACTGGATTGAGCATTATTGGCGCTCGTATGGTATCCAAGTTGACCATGTACAAAATCTCTCCAAGGGATTCTTCCATTTCCACTTTGGTAGCCATGAACAAGCCCAAAAAGTTTTGAACAAGGGCCCTAGCTACATTAACAACTCTATGCTCATTTTCTAGCCCTGGAGCAAGGATTTCATGGTTTCTAATATTATTTCCTTTGTCGTGCCCATCTGGGTTGAATTCCTAGACCTTCCCACTGCATGTTGGCCCTTCTTGAAGAACTTGGTGTCCATCCTTGGTGAGTTTGTGTGTGATGAGCCCACCCGGTTCATGTCAGTCCGCCCAACTAAGAGAATGTGCATCAAGGTTGACTTGGCCAAAATGTTGAAGGAGCACATCGATATTCAGATAGGTACCACCCGTATTCACTAGTGGGTGGTGTACATCAATCTCCCTAATACATGCTATAGATGCCAGTCGACCTCCCACCGCATTAAGGATTACCCCTTGATGGTAGAAAAATTCAAGGCCAAGGTACCAATTTCGGTCACTGGTGCTGTGTCAACCCCCACCACCCCTAATCCCTCATAAAGGTGGTAAGGGGAAAGGTGGTAAAACCATTAACATGGGACATACGATGATGACCTATGCTCAGGCCCTTGCTTCTAAGCCTTCCATGCAAACCCCGGTTACGAATTCAGCGCCTGCCCCTTCTCCTTCGCTAGCCATTTATTTCGAGGTGTAGGAAGAGGGGTTTCATTCCTCTATGCCTTTGGTCTCCTAAAAAGTGGTGGTGGCTAAAGGAATTTTCTCCCAGAGTTCAGGCTGATGGTCCCTCAGCCCGCCACGAGGTGAGCATCATGCCCATTTAGACAAACAAAGGCTTACCAACTTCCCCCCATGAACTTGGAGGTCTTCATGAATAATTCCTTTCACATTTTATCAAAATACGTGAGCAAGCCTTGTGGTGGTATGCAACTCGACTCATTCTAATGTTGTTTCTTTCATGGAATGTACGTGGCTTGACGGACCCAGTTCGACATTACATGGTTAGGGATGAGCTCAATACCTATTCCAACCTGTATGGTCACCCAAATTTTGTTTATCTCCAAGAAGTCAAAGCGGTATAATTCACCTTGCAATCTTCTTGCTCTATGTTATGGCCTGGAAGTCATATGTATGCTACCAACCACCCTCAGGGTAGCGGAGGCACTATCATTTTGTTAAATGATAGGTGGAGAAGTAATTTTGTCACTTGGGGTTCCGATCCCTCCCATCACACGGTTTGGATTTTGCTTGAAGTGGGAGGGTTGTCCTTCGGGATTATTAACATTTACGCCTCTAACGAGGTCCAGGATATATGTGCCCTGTGGAGATGGTGTGTGTTGTCCCTACTAGTCGTAGTTTGGCTTATGTGTGGTGACTTCAATATGATAGAAAAATCCTCTGATAAAGTGGGCCAACTTCCTAATAGGTGGGCCACAGGAGAGCGATAGGCTTGGTACTTTATGAAAAATAAACTGGGGGTCTTCGATCCTAATGCATGTTTTTTTGCAGGGCACTTTTCTGAGCATATTTGGTTCACGTGGTCCAATTTTCAATCTGGACCTGCAAGAGTTTTAAAAAGACTTGACAGAGCTATTTTGTCAGACTAGCGAGAGTTCTCCTTTTCCCGCCAACTTCCTTCTATCCCTTTTGTTGAAACTATTCCTGGAATGGTCTCGTCTGATCATTTGCCTATAATGTTTATAGTTAATGTTTCTTCCACTCCTCTACGACCATTTAAATTCCAATTTTTTCTTAACATGTCCTTCCTTCAGCATGAAACCACTATTTGTCATATCCAAAGGATCTAGAATCTTGTTCCCAGACCCAATGGAGATTACAGATGGATTGAGTGGTGGAACGATGCCATATTTCGCACCACTGCTCTACTCCAAAGCTTGGGGAAAAAGTGTATCTGCGTTGACACTCTAATATTGCTCTGAGAAATGAGCTTGCAAAGGCTTCCATTAGACTGGAGGCTTGTCCCTTTGACTCCGTCATCCAAGCTCATATTGCTCAAATCCGACATGAGCTCAAAGTGGTTGAGCTATATGAAGCTAAAGGGGCTCAGATCAAAGCCAAGCTCCATTGGCTTAAAGTGGGTGATAGATTTTCTAAAGAGTTTTTCAAAGACTCAGGCCTCCTAGGCATTCTACTCAATTCAAAGCCCTTGTTGTAAGAAGGGTTTGAATCACTTCTTTTCTTGAGATAGCAACAACGTTTACCAAGCATTATACTCATGTTTTTGCTACTCAACAATACACTCGAAAAGGGAACAAGCTCTCCGATGCTACAAAGAAGTTATCTCTACTTGCCTCTCCCCTGCTCAAAGGAATGATTGCGAGCGCTTATTATCGGTGTAGGACCTAGTTGATGCTCTTTTTCAAATGGCAGATGCTAAGGCACCTGGGCTAGATGGCTTCCCTTGTGAATTCTACAAAACCTGCTGGGATTTTGTTGGCCCTAACCTACATAGAGTATACTTGGAAGCCTTGAGGACTGGCTCCCTAGGCACTCTAATCAATAAGGGAAACATCAAATTTATCCCCAAGTCAGGGGATCCAGAGATCATCACAAATTGGAGGCCTATCACCTTGTTAAATGTTAGCTACAAAATCATTGCCAAAGCGCTTGTCTTGCAGATTCGGCCTTTGCTTCCCACTATTGTAAGGCTTGAGCAGACTGGCTTTATTCAAAATCACTACATTTTGGACAATGTCTTGGTAGTATGGGAAGGTATGGAGTGGGCTCGTAGATCTAATCAATAGGTCCTCTTCCTCAAACTTGATTTTGAAAAGGCCTATGATAGAATTGAATGGGTCTTCATACTTTCCATGTTGGAAGCTCTTGGATTTGGCCCTCAATTCATTTCCACTATCAAGATGCTTTTTCAGGATGCTTCAATCGTGCTTTCTCTCAATAAATGTCAAACTGAAGCTATTGGGTTGCATAGGTCAGTAAGGCAGGGGTGTCCTCTGGCTCCTTCACTCTTTATTTTAGCAGCAGAAGCTTTTGGTTATCTTTTGGCCAACCGTACCTCTAATGGGCTGCTTCGGGGTATTTCTCTTCCTGGGAATACATGCCAGCTTATTAACGACCACTTTGTTGATGATTCCTTCCTCACCCTGTAGGAGGATGAGCAATCCCTCTCTGAAGCTCTTTCATGCCTCGACACTTTTTGCAAAGCTTCAGGTTCCAATATTCAATGGAGGAAAACTTCCTATTACCGACAATCCCCTTAACCTCTTCCTCATTGGCTTCAACACGTTCAATGGAGTTGGATTCAGCCTGGGGAAATTTTCAAATTCCTTGGCATTCCCTTTGCCTTTCAAGGCTCTCCATCACAATTATGGTCCTATGTCATCAACAAAGTTGAAAGTAAACTGGAGTATTGGAATGCTAAGAAACTATCTCTTGCTGGAAAATTCCAAATTTTCTCGAAAGTGTTGGCCTCCACGCATGTTTACTACTCATCCTGTTGGGTCCCTTCCCAAGCATGTTACAAAAAGCTTGAAAAATTGTTGTGGGACTTTCTATGGTCCAATGGTTCTGAGCGGAAGGGTTTCCACAAAGTGGCTTGGGATATCTGTTGTCTCCCAAGGAATGCTGGCAGTATGGGTATGCTGGACTGCAAAAGATAAGGTTTAGCCCTCTATGCTAAATGGATTATTCGGGCTCTTAAAGGCCCTGAAGCTTGGAAAGTGCTTCTTAGACATTGTATCTCGGTTGGGCTCCCCCTCAACCATAGAGCATGGGCAGGGATGGATCTTCCATCTCTGGTGCTTGCCCTAGTATTCATTAAAATACCTGGCTCCTTTGTTATCAAGAGCATATGGAAGGCTTGGCAGCAAATCAACTCATGGATTATATGGAAGGGGGCCAGGTTACATAAAGGCCTCTCCATCAATCATCTCAATGTTTGGTGGTCCCCTGTTTTCAAGTTACAGGGCACGTCGTTAGCACAAATCCCCTGGGTCCATGCTCAAAAGTTCTTTAAGCATGGAATTGTCACAATTGCATATTTTTATTCCAGGTAAACCAGGGATTGGATCCCTTGGGATACTTTTAAACACACCTTCCGCTTGACCAATGTGGACAGAGCGACCTATGATGCAGTGATTGACCACACCCCCTTTTCCATTTGGTAGAAAATAGGAGTCAGATCCCAGAAACCCTGGTGGAAAGATTGGGCATGGTACAAAAGCACTCCTTTGCTCAATTACAAAGCCAAACAGGGTTATGAATGACTTACGCCAGCTTCCCCCATGGTGCCCAAGCTCAATGTCAAATGGGACCTCATTTCTACTCACACTAGATGGAAAGCCAAATTCCACTAAGCTTGGGCTTCTTACTTGGAGCCAAAGAAAGCCTTTTTTACCTGGAGCTTGCTGTGTCAGGGACTACCCCTTGGCAATCAACTTTCTTATATAGGGGTGCTTGACCCTAGATGCCCATTCTGTCAAGAACCTGAATCTTGTTTACATATTTTTTGGTCGTGCAGACGTGCCAGTCTAGCCTGTAATTGGGTTGCTTCTTTCTTTGCTTCGTACATGCCCCTGCCACTTTCATGGTAGCATGTCTTACTAGGTGATCCCATCCAATTCTCCCTCCCTCTGAAGGAAGTGTGGCAAATTTTCAGAGTCAGCATTCTATTTCACATTTGGAAATCTAGAAATAGAATTATTTTCAAACAGGTTGATCCGTCTCTGGAATTTTCTTTGGCTGACAAGTTGGAAGTATTCCATGATGTGTGGTTTCAGATTTGTGACCAGGCTAAGAAGGTGGCTATGGAGGTGGACCACTTGCAGGCCTTGCTGAGTTATTGGGGTGGTGCCCCATGTGTTGTGAGTAGGGTGGCCCCAGATTGCACACCTCCTAACCAATCTCGCTCCCGTTCTCATCGGTGCCTAGATCGTGCCAGACGCCAGCCACCTAGGAACAGAGACAATGATACTAGGGGTAATTTACAATAGCGTGATACATGGAACGTGCAACAACCGACGTAGGCAACCAGTGACGGGTGGGGTGCCCTAGTCAGCAATGAAAATCTCTTTGCTTGGTCACGTCCCCCATCTCCCATTAGTCGTGCTTCAGGATGGGGTGATGATCACTTTGATGGGTGGGGGGAGCCGCCCACTCCGATGGATAAGGAGATGTCAACAAAAGACTCCATTCCATAATGCCTTTCTAGTTGTAATTAGTTCTCAGTTTTGATGTGTTGGCAGTGGGACCAGTTCTTTTCAGCTTTGTCTTTCCTAATCCACTATTAAGATTAGTGTGGTTTCCTCAGGGATGTGATTTTTCCACCCACACTTTTTTTTGTTGTAAAAGACTTTTAACTATTAATTAAATAGCCTTTTCATCAAAAATAAATAAATAAATGATTTAAAAAAATATTCACAACTAATGAAGCTTCTATAAATGGTGTATGATTGGAAGTTTCGTTCTTATTTTTATTTTTTAATTATTTCTCATAAGAGCCATCATATTCTTTGTTTGATAGTTTACTATTTGGGCTTTACAGGACCGCGTTCTCGTAGAAGCAGCAGATGCTATGGGAGGCCATTTTCGGTATTGAATTAGGTAGATTGAACGTTCTAGAAGAAAGGTCAAAAGTTTGAATTTTCCTCCCTTGGGTTGGTCATGGTCCATTAAGAGGGCTACTACTTACGGGCTTGTAGATTAGCCGAAAGATTTATTTAACATACGGAAACTTCGCAAAATTATATGAAATGCATGTTTTAATTTATTTTAAAAACCGAAATTTTCGTAATTAATTTCCTTTATTTTTTTAATAAGATGTTATAAAAAAATTAATAAAAAAAAGACACAGAAACTCTTATCCTCTTCAGAGAGGATACCTTAACAAATCTCTTTACCAAAATCAAAGGCAAACGGACATCTTCTTTCTCTTATTTGGCGTCGAAATGGCCAAAAATGGCCTTCGACGGCGTAATGTCCAAAATATTTGCTCTTAGAAAGTACCATGGCTCTATTGCTTCTGATCTGTAAGGCGTTAGGAGTTGTTGGAGATGTTGGAGAGAGCCTTCCGATAGGGGCTTCCTCATGGAAATCAAACCTTTAACTTCAAAGGAAGTCACGTTTGAGTTGGGATTTTTCAGTCCAACGGAATGAAAAATTAGTAAATCGGCATCCGCTATGCTTAGATCGCGGTGCAGATGACCCTTTGACTGGCTAACAGGGAATTTTTTTTACAAACATGTGTCCCCTGTGCTGAGATACAGCTATCTTAAGAAAAGCTCAGGCTATATTAAAAAACTTTCTTACAAACATATATCCCCTGTTCTGAGATAGAGTTATCTTAAGAAAAGGTCAGGCTATATTAAAAAAAAATCTTACAAACATGTGTCCCCTGTTTTGAGATACAGTTATCTTCAGAAAAGCTCAAGGCAATATTAAAAAAAAATCTTACAAACATGTGTCCCCTGTTTTGAGATACAGTTCTCCAAACATGTGTCCCCTGTTTTGAGATACAGTTCTCCTCAGAAAAGCTCAAGGCAATATTAAAAAAAAATCTTACAAACATGTGTCCCCTGTTTTGAGATACAGTTCTCCTCAGAAAAGCTCAAGGCAATATTAAAAAAATTGTTACATTCAGATTATTGTATGTATTTTTGTATATCAGCATGTATGTACTCATTTATCAATTTAACTTCTTCAAGTGTTTCCTCATTTTTTTTTTTTTTTCTATTTTTTTTTGCCATCTCTGTTTCTTCCTACAACTCTGTGATGCGAATCTGGTTTCTGATTTTGTGCATTTTTTAACTCTCACATGGCATGACAGCAGTTTATTACCGATATAAATTTCTTATTCTTCTTTTTACTAAGAAAGAAAAACATGAAGAATCAAGAAACTCCCAAATCTATAATCCACTTTTAAGGAGAACATAACAATAAACAACATGCAGTGTAAGGAGATGTCCTATGTTTTTAGGACAGCAAAAGGTCTTTTAACTGTTTTTTTACTCTCTGTTCAAAGGAATTCTAATTATTTACAATTTTATCTAGACTAGTTATAATTAAAAATAAAATATTAAATTGAAGTTCCGATACTCACAAATTAAATATCTAGTAGAAACAAGACACAAAACTAAAACCATACAACAAAAGCTAATCAATTCACAGTTTCAATGCAGTCTAAAACCATGTCAGCTACTTACGATATCAAAACGACATTATCGATATCTCACTCCTCTTTTTGCAGTCCACGAACCTCTGCAGAACTTCGGAACTTCAAAGCTTGAGGCTCCATTGTCCCTTCCAACATCCGTACAACTTGAACCATGCTTGGTCGATCCTCCTCCTCTTCTTGAATGCATAACATCCCTACCACTGCAGCTCGTCTCACCTCTTCAACATCTGCTTCGTCAGCTATGTTTGCATCTACAATACCTTTTATGTTTCCCTTTTGAATTTGAGTTGCAGCCCATGTGGGAAAGAAGTGCATACTCGATTCCTGCACACTCAAGTCCATATTTCTCCTGCCTGATATTATTTCCAGTAATGTCATACCGAAACTGTATACATCTACTTTGGTAGTGATTGGGAGGCCGTAGATCCACTCTGGAGCCAAGTACCCTCTCGTTCCTCTTGTCGTGGTCAATAACTTGCTAAAATCCCTACCCAATAACTTTGCAAGCCCGAAATAAGCCAGCTTTGGGCGGAGGTCTTCATCCAGAAGAATATTCGCAGGCTTAATATCGCAGTGGATGATACGATCTCTGCATTCTTCGTGGAGATAAAGTAGTCCTCGTGCAATACCTAACACGATCTCAAATCTTGTTTTCCACTGCAACACCTTCTGGGCTCCGTTAGACTTAGAGAACAAGAAGGAATTTAGAGAGCCGTTAGAGACGTACTCAAAAACCAATAACCTTTGAGAGCCTTCTATGCAAAATCCCCGAAGCCTCACCAAATTCACGTGCTGTACATTTCCGATGCTGCGGATTTCCGCACGGAATTGCTTTTCTGCGTCTGTTGAACCCTCTAATTTTTTGACGGCTACAAGTGTGTTGTCTGGCAGAGTTCCTTTGAACACAGAGCCAAATGCTTTGGTTCCCAACTTATGGCTGAAATTCTTGGTCGCAATTTTCAGCTCTCTGTAAGTGAAAGTTCTGAGAGACGTTGGCGTGTCTTCCTCCTTGCCTTTCCAAACCGATGTGCGAAGCCTCCATCGAATCAACACCGCAAACATGAACGCCAAAACAGCAATGAAAGCAGCGCCTGTGGAAAGTAATACTGATCTATTAGGGTTTCTACTTTTTCTTTTAGATGAGGACTGTCGTAAATCAGCGGCCGCCAACCGAATGAAGAAAGACTGGCCGTCGGATGCATCTACAGCATTTAACAAATTCCCAAACCATAATAGACAACCGGGAGCAGTAGAAGTACTGAGAGCAAAGGCTGTGCACGAACAATTGTGAAGACAAGCACTCTGACATCGCTCTTGTGTTAGTTCGTTGGCAAACGGAACGGCTTGGTCAAGGGGCAAGGATTTGTCCTTCACTTCCAAGAAACCATCGCTGGTCCCATTAGTAGCAGAGCATTGTAGTGGACTGCGTCGAACACAACCGCTTGACCACCATTCTCCAGAATCCCAGGTGCGACTGTCTTTGGGCCAAAACCCCTGCAGACAGCTGCAGAAATGAAGATTATTGTTGCTGCATAACCCATAAGCCCCACATAAACCATAGACTCGACATTGATCTCGAGGTACAGCCCATATGAGGCTCCATTTACTGTTAAGGATCCATACGTACATTCCGGCATCGCCAGTCGGGCTCAGAACTAGCCGCGGGAACATCTTCTGCATCTTCGATTTTCCTCTAAACATGAAGTACATGCCCGAAGAAGAATTCTTTTGAAAGATGAAGTCAAACATATCTTTATTAGGTGACATCTCTGGCATATTGGCGAAATGGTCACCACTCCACTCCCCGGTCGACCAATATGGAACACTGTTATTATAGAACAGTAAATTCTCTGTACTTTCTGGGAATGGATTCATTTCATATGAGAAAGGTCCAGGTGATGGATCAATGGAACACTTCCAAGAAGTTAGTTTAAGGCCTTTTCGGAATTCCATCCCAGGCAACAAGGTATTTCCTGGATGACCGAAACTCTCCCAAACAATCTCAGAATTGTTGCCGCTTCCTAGCATGACAAAGTTACCAGAGTCCAATAGCAATGCCCGAGATGCTTTGAGGGTATTATCGCTCTCCCAGATCGATCTTCCCTCTAAATCAAACAATCTGAGATCACCATCTCTCGACATATTTAGAACACCGGGCATGTTTGTGAGAGGATTGTCCCTGTTAGCCACCCAAACGGTCGTCCTCTCGGAAATTCGTGCATACCAGATGGCAATATACCAATTATTCGTCCCGACGTGCCATCTTTTGAAAGTATGGTCTGATTCCCGGTGAGGGAAGCCCCTATCTGAAGGGTGTCTCCCCCATGTACCAGTAGAGAAACATTTTTGGGACGCAGAGCGAGCACGGAAAGGGCTAAGAACAATGACCGTAAACATGTTAGGCCCTTCATGGCCACTCCCACATGCTAGATGTTCTTATTCTTTCTCCAATTTATTGAAGGCAGGCGAAGATGTGATCTAATACCGAAGGCGCAGGATGTTCTTGAATATATATCAAGAACAAAGAAGGTTCACTGTGGAGAAATAAGCGCCTGAAATCAATGATAAAATGGAGTCAAACGGTTAACGCTTATAAACTATGTTGATGAACCTGTTAACGGATAAAGTTGGAAATTTGGGAAATTTTAAACATTGTATTTTATGTTGTGAATTTAGATGATTTAGATAACAATCAAGGAACAACGAAAATCCTTTTCATTTAATTTAAACTTAAATAACAATTTAAAATGTCTATAAGATTTATATTTTTAATATTTAAATTAAAAAATCTAAATCCCTCTTCTATGATAAACATGTTCGTACGTTAACACCTGTCAATCTAACTCGGAGATGAGAAACAGGTTCCATTGACGTAAAGTCAAGTTTATAATCCATCGCCCATTAACTTAACGTTTGTTAGTTTATAAATTCGCACTTGTGTAAGAAAATTTGATAGTTCATATTCCACACGTATTTATTTTTCGCCCTCGAGAAATGTGTGGTAGCGTTGTTTGACCGATCTGTTCAACCTTGATCGGTCAAGTTACGTGTCTTCAACGCAATGCTAATGTCCCCAACGATTAGGAATTCTTTTCGCACGATTTTTTTTTAATGATTTTTGAAAGTTAGATAGAAGACTTTGGTTATATAATTTAAGTGTAGATTCAAATTACATTATTAAACTTATCTTTTCAAGGATTCAAATCACAAGGTTGTTTTTATTAAACTTGTCTTAATAAATTAGGGTTCAAACCATAGTTGAGAAAATATGAAAAAAAAATCCCTATTTTACCGATATTTTCCCGACTCATAGGCTAGCCATTTTTATTTATTTATTTTATTTTATTTTATTTTGCCGATATTTTTCCGAAAAATGGTTCAAACCATAAGGACTGTTCTCACCAAACATATTTTACCTTACTAGTGTTGACCTAATGTGAAAGAATACACGGATCCCCTCGGGATTCATACCATCATCATGAATCTAACACACTCAAAGATTCATATCAAACTACTACCTTTGCTAACAAACTATCTAAAATTTGAACTTAAATATTTTCTTAATAAATACCAAACAAATATTAATGAAGGACTTTTCTTTTAAAATTGATTATAATCAACGTTACCAAGGACTTTGAAAATGTCAAAAGTATATAGGATGCCTACCTTACCCTTACGCCACGGGATTAAGTTGACACTGCACGATACGTCACTATCATAAGTTTCATCGTAAATTTATTTTTCACACGATACATCGATATCATAAGTTTCATTGTAATTTTTTTTGAATGAAAAAGCCAAAATTGTATTAATTAAGCTTAATCACACAAAACAGTGTGGGTGTGATTAACACACCCCAATCAACCAAGAGAAACTATTACAACTATGAAGAAAAGTCACATTATCTGCAACAAACATATCACCGAACATATCTCTATACAGAATATCAGGAATCAGCTAGCAGAAAACATAAGAGCAGCAATCATGTAGAAGGAAATGAGACCAGAGACGAGGAGATGCAGATCCATGATCCCAATGCGTTCTGCTAGTGGTTCATAAGTTGCCGAAGGTACTGAAACTCCATGTTGACTTTCTTAATTTGGGCAAAAATCTGCAACCAACAATCATAGAAAACCTCATATTTATCAGATAGTGAAAAATACAAAGAGGATTCTTGCTGGGAAAAAATAACTTTGTTGCGGGTTTTCCATATGTGGAAGAGAATAGCAATTCTGAATATATGCCAAACCACTGAAATATTTATGGAGAACTGAATAGGGTCTCCCAATAAGATATGCCTCTAGGAACATGAACCAACAATAAAAGGTCTGAAAAATGAAAGAATCCAAGACCAAGCCTGTTTAGCTCGAGATCATTCCCAGAATAAATGAACATAGCTTTCCTGCTGACCACAGAACTTACAAGAGAAATCATCAACTCCCAAGTATTTAAGGCATTGACCAAGAGGCAAACCTTGAAAAAACACACTCCAAGCAAAAAAAGACTGCTTTGGTTCAATATATTTAGCCCATACAGTATGAAACCGAGATTTCCAAACAGACTGAGAAGAATTTAAATTCCATCTTCCATTGAGCATGGTTGCCATAGGAACTGCAGGAGAAAGCCAGGAATAACCCAAACAAGCAGAATACTTAAGCAATGAAACATGCTTAGGCCATTCCCAGTCACACCACCATGGCTTTTGAAAATGTCTAGACAACTTGGACCATATACAAAAGGGAGTGTGATCAATAACAACTTCATAAGTGCATTTATCATCTTGTTTCAAACCATAATAGTGTTTAAAATCTTCCCAAGGGATCCAATTCTTAGTATGAAAGGAAAAAAAATCAGAAAGTAATGCAATTCCTTTTTTATAAAACCGTTGGGCTCTAACCCATTGCACTTGTGCTAGTGGCAAACCTTCATAAGAAATAGCCTGAGACCACCATACATTGAGAAAGGAGATAGAAGGGCCAAATTTCCCTTCAAAGCCCTTCCAGGATAATCAAGGTTTGAGAGCTTCCCAAGATTTCCAAATGCTTTTAGCCACGAAGGACCCTGAAATCTTGACAGGAACAGGGGTAGTAATAAGCGTATG
Organism: Wollemia nobilis; assembly: GCA_028583015.1. Taxonomy (NCBI): domain Eukaryota; kingdom Viridiplantae; phylum Streptophyta; class Pinopsida; order Araucariales; family Araucariaceae; genus Wollemia; species Wollemia nobilis. The sequence goes on from JAQPPZ010016414.1 coordinate 2,326,527, forward strand.
AAGATTGAGGCCTTTCCAAACTTTTATGCCCAAGGGAAGCCCAGAAGAAATACAATTTCTAAGTAAAATTTTCCAAGCCTCATCTCCTTGCAAAGAACGAGTTATCCATTTGGCACATAAAGCAAAACCTTGCTTTTGATAGTCAAACAAACCCATACCACCCGAGTGCTTAGGAAGACAACAAATATCCCAAGCAACTCTGTGAAATCCTTTTTTACCAACAACATTAGACCATAAAAAATCTCTAAGAAGCTTTTCAAGTTTCTTGTAACAACTCTTGGAAGGGACCCAACAAGAAGAATAATAAACATGTGTAGAAGCTAAAACTTTAGAGCAAATTTGGAATTTATCGGCAAGAGACAACTTTTTAGAAGTCCAATAAGCTATCTTTTTCTCTACCTTTTGCACCACATATCCCCAAAGCTGAGCAGGAGATCCCTGAAAGGCAAATGGAATACCCAAAAATTTAAACATCTCACCCGATTGTATCCACTTCCATTGTTTATCAGATAACCTAAAAAATAATACATATTGAACCACTCTACCATGATGAGTTGTTTCGCAATTGTGTGGAATTCAGATTTAAATTATGGAATTAATTTAATTTTTTACCTTAACATTAATTTAATGTAATTATAAAATATATCTATAGAGTAGACAATGGTTTTTTACTATAATAAACAACATTAACTATTCATATTGGTCATACAATGTAAATATTTACTAATGGCTAACATCATCAAATAAATTCTTATAATGAGTAATATAGCTTATTCATTGTAAACATATCATTAAAGAATGCTTATTCATTATAAACTATATTTAATGAAGTATGTTTATGGGATTGATGTTAGGGATATTAGTAAGCTTGTTTAAATTGTAGATGCGTAAATTTATTTGAATAATGATAAGAGAGAGCAAGTGTATAGTTAAAACTCTTCAGTTGAAATTGAGAGGCCCCAGGCTCAAAACTCTCCCCTCATGTGTTGCGGATATGCTATGTACATAAGAGGTTATAAATTAAAAAAATAATAATCAAATGAGTCAATAAAATATAAAATGTAAGTATAAAAAAATCATTTGTTAATGATATTCCAAGTGGTTGTTTTTAAAATTTGTAATTACATTTAAATTCCTCGAAACTAAAATTGTAAGTTTAGCAACACATCTTTCTCAAAATCTTAGATTGAATGTCAAGAATAGAAAATAAAATAAATATTTTTTTTTATTACATAGGAGAGTTGGTAACAACCACTATTTTTAGTAACTGGCCAGCGTAGGGTTCAAACCATAGGACTGCAACCACCAAACCTATCCATATCGTTAAGGTTAACCGGTGTGAGATGGGGACCACCGTTGCTTCGGGATTCGTACCATCATCGTCAGTCTGGCATGCACTCAGAGGATTCAGAACAGACTACTACCTTTAGCACAAAGTGGGCATGCCCACGAGGTTTGAACCTAGGTCTCCTCCTGGTAAGTGCCCAAAGTCTTACCAATCCACCTAGCCCTTGCGGACTAAAATAAATACTACTTTATGATAACTATTAAAAATTCATAATCAAGGTTTCCTTTATAACTTTAAAACATAATCCTAAAATTGAGAAATAAAAAAATACTTTGTGATAAATGTTTATACATATGACATATACAACAATATAAAAATGACATATTTTAAATCAAAACAAAAAATATTATTTTCCAATAATATTTATAGTTGTAACTCATTAAGTGTTGGAATGAAATAGAGGATTTGAATATTCAAACCCTATTTCCTCCACAATGCCCAACATGAATGTCCACTTTGTTCCATCATGATATTTCATGAAGTAAATTATGATGAACAATTACTTTAAATATGCATAAGTATATTCCATGGATTCCCATATATCTATCATGTTGTTGAAGATACATCCACTCATAATGAAATGTGTTGGCTCTAATATTATATTCAAAGATATTATAAGTTAGATTTAGCAATCAAGTACCTTGCTAAAAATTTGATATGATAAATTCTCAAAGTGATATATTTACACTAAGGAATAAATTTGATATTTCATTTATTAGTTTTTAAAGTATTTCCCGTAGAAATTTTTATAGACATTGAAATGATCTAGCCTACGAAGATCCAATAGGTTTTTCAAACTCACAAGAAGAGTCATTAAGTCCAAGGGATTTGTCATTCATCATGTTCATCATTTCTCATACAACTCTTCAAAGCTTAAGCAAAGAATCACAACTTGTGTAGTGAGAAGATGAAAGCTTAGATGGAACCACCTTGAAAAATAGTGGGAGGGAATATTTCCTATCATCATTCATATAATATGATTGAAATACCATATTATAATGGACCATAAAACTAAATAAAATATTTAGAAGATTAGAAATTATATGTCTAGATTTAGTTATCCTTGTTGCCAAGCCTAGAGGTTCACACTCGAACAAGGATTATTGCTTGAAACCTATTTTTTTACTTGAGTTATTTTGTGGGGATCAAGGTTCACCAAGAGTGTTTTTGTGGATGCTTTATAAATCTTATATTTGATGTGTAGATTATACAAACGCTTAAGTTTTTATTTATCTAGAAATTTAGAAGAATATGCCTTGTAAGAGAAGATTCAAATGCAAAGGTAAATGCAAAAAGGTAATAATCCAAAACAAGGCCCTACTCCTATGTGGATTTTTAATTCTTGTAAGAGCTACAAGGGCCTAAGTAAGAGCTACAATAAACTAAAAGAAAGAAACATTTTTTACTTTCAAGGAAGGACACAAGAATATCTAGAAACATGTATAGCCTATATGCAAAACTTTATGCAATTTTGGTTTGATGCTTGATGAAAGAAATAACCAGGTAAAGGTAAAATATGTTCCTTTATTATTTTCACCCTAATATAAAATATTATTTGTAGTTTGTAAATTAACAAATGAATCATAATACTAACTTATTTTATCTTCATTGTTAGTGAACTAATGCATTAGATATTAAAAAATATTTAAAACTTGTGCTAGAATGAAGTAAAAAAAAAGGTACTAAGGAGTCTACAAAGTATGAAATCATAGCCTGGACACTAATCTATAGCCTATGCAAGTTCATGACTTGCACACCTATAAATTTGTAGAAATAACTGGAAAATAAAAAAGTGGATGTTTTAATTTTTAGGGGACCTACTTGATCCTTAAGAAGGTGTGGAATTTCTTTTTTTGTAGGTAATTTCCATTGTTCCTTTTATCATAATTAAAATTTTACCTTTGGAAGGAGATAATTGCATATATAAAAGCTAGATCAAATAAGTTGTAGATATATTAGGATGTCCCTTGGCTTGACTATAATTGGTTTTAATGTTGAAGACCGCTAGAAGAGTGAGTAGAATGAGTTCATAGTCCACAGGGCTAGTTCATAATCTAAAATATTCATGGCCTACAAATTCTATAGCCTATAAAATAGTTTAAATCTTACAATAGCAAGTGTTAAAATATGAATTGTAATGATATAGAAAATGGAATGAACTAGGATTAAAGATCAACAAATAAGATAGATAAACATAGGATAAAAGTAGATTGAATCAAGTTTGCATCCTTCAATATGGATTTGTGGTATGTGAACTTATTTTAATACCTATGAACTTGCTTAGTCTCATTGTGAGGCTACACTACAATTAGAGTCTATTTAGATATACTAGCAAAGGGATGGACAAAGGATCTTGTGTGCTTGAGGATCACCTATAATTCATACAACAGACTAAATTGAAGCTATTTAACAAGTTAATGCAAAAGAGGTTAAGCATTTAATACAATTTGAAATTTTACATGAGGAGATAAGTAACAATGAAAATAAAGGAAACCAAAGGATTCTCCCTAGAACAAAGGAAATAAAAGTCTATCTCCTTTATTTGCCCTAGAACACGGATTTCTGAGGCATGCATGTAATGACCTAAGATGCTTGAAGGTGAAAACTCAATTGAAAAAGAATCTGAAAGTCTCCAAAACCTACAAACAATGTTGTTTTAATGCTAAAGAATATTTTTAGAGATTTGTCGTTATGAAATCCCCTTGTTTTCTTTGAGAGGAAGGTTCCAAATTTATAGAATTTTGAGGATTCTTGGAGGTAAGATTTCAAAACCTACATGTAGGTTGTTCAGTGAGAAAAAGTGATGTTTAAGTAGAAAAAAATATGATTTGCAAGATTTTTCCAGTTCTATATGGATTGGCATAGGCTAAAAGCAAATATTAATTAGAAATATTCTATGGAACCAAAGGTTAATTCAAATTAACAGGTTGGTGTTATGAATGGAGACTAGCATTGGTTTAAGAGTTTTTTGATAATAAATTTAGGAGGACAAGTTATCAATATCGACAAGTTTATAGTTATGAACTTTATGCTTGGTAGCGAATTTGTAATTTGATTGTTGAAGCATAAAAAATTTAAATTTTTTGTGCTAGATTGAAATTCATAGCCTAAAAATTTCTCTATAAGCTATGAATTTGTATTGAGCTTCTAAATTTTATGATGAAGGCATGAAAATAGCTTAGACATGTTACCAAAATAGTTTAGGGTCCTAGAATGTGATGGGTGAGCAAAATTGGGTATCTATAGTTTACCCCCTTTTGAGGCATTTATTGGTTAATAAATACATAAAATGTACCTGTAGTTGGCCCCAATTTTATGAAAGAACCAGTTATGAGGTGTTTTATTTTTAGCGTACAAGGAGCTATGGAATTTTAGAAGAAATATTTTTGAAGTTCTAGAGGGGTAAAGGAAACTTACTTTTACTGTGTAGTCTTAAAAATTAGATCCATACGCACTAATTTTCCTATACTTTTTTATGTTTCAATAGAATTCATCGATGCATTAGATGGGTGTGGTTCGAGGGGAAGGATTCATCTAGGAGCGTGTCTATAGGTATGTGTCAAAAACTTGAATCATTTTCCATTATATTTTCTTAATATTTAATTTTAGATTTTTTCCTTTGAATTTTTGAGGCCCATAAATTCCTATGATGTCAAAGTAGAATAGACTAATAAGGGATTTTTTAAGGATGTGGGTATTTTTAAGCATAGAGAGCAATGGTATCAAGATCTCAAAAGTAATTTGGATAGGATCACTCCTACAGATAAGGTCATCCTAGGTGTAGTCGGACTTGGGTATCTAGTAATTATGTCTATGGTCGAGTTTGATCATGGTATTATCATAATGCTAGGTAGGAGGTGGCACTCTGAATATGGTACATTCATTCTATCGATGAGTGATATAACTCTCATCCTTGAGGATGTGTGGAGATATTGAGGATACGCATTCAAGGGACACCCATTAGGATGAGTGTGAACCAAAGTATGGATCTTCAAAGCTATTGTGGATATCTCATGCTATGTTTGGTTTAGTATGAGGTTCATTTTAATAGGATATTCCATGGTGGAAATTTTGGCAGATTGACCACTCTACTGAGTGCTATTATGTTTTGTTTAATACTTGGATATATGAGTGGTCATCTACTACTATGAGAATGGTGTAGTGTGATTTTAAGGATGAGAGACTAGCAAGTTTGATATCCCTAGGGTCCTTTTATTTTATTTCATCTCTACAAATTTTTACATAGTATTGCTAATAGAGAAGCCAATAGCCTTGTTTGTTGCACTCTCCTATAGGTTTGGTGTTGAGAAAATAATGCTATTTGATTTACTTTCAATTTACTTGGGTAGGTCAAAAATGCATGGGTCCTACCACCCTACAAATGGGCTCATTATCTTGATATACTTTGTCATCCTTTAAGAGGGATACTCACAGTGGCTACACAAGCCATAGATGACATAGAGTAAAATCAAATTGTATAGAGGTTGTGGAGACAATATACTAAATGGGTAGAGGGTGATTTTAAGTTGGATCATGTCCAAAGGGTTCAATGGATTATTGGCCCTAGAAAGTGTAAGGAATTGTATAGACCAAATCAAGTTTTAAGGTAGTTCATTCTTTGATAGGATCTCTCATAGATGAGAGAGTGTTTTTACTAAAAAGCTAAACATGAAGAGGGTGATGTAGGAGGTAGACCTAATTTTTGAGGAAAATTACATTGTTTGATACATGATATTGTACCACCAATGGTACCTTCATGGTATATTTATAAACATATAATATATTAGGATTGAGTCTATAGTTTAGAAGTGTGATTTATATTTCGCCTTTCATGTAAGTGACAATGTGCAAGAAATGCAAAAGTTTCATGTAAGAGTGCAATGTGAAAGAAATGCACAAGTGTAGATTAAGAGAATATCCACAAGTCTCCTGTATGTAAGAATAAAAATATGTAATGTTATGATGCGCATAAGTGTAAGAGTCATGTAGATGTATGTAAGTGCCTTAGAGTCAAGTGTCCATCATATATACAAGTGGCAAGATGATAACCCAAGAGTCATGGTACTTTTCATATGGAGAACAATAGTCAAGTACTTGAAGAGTCACATTACTATGGCTATATTATGGATATAAAGATCCATGAGAAAGAAATTTGATATCCATGTATCTCATTATTTTATTGTAAGAAGAGAAGTAATAAAGCTTGTATAAGTATTTTTGAGCAATTAATATTGTAAGTTTTATTCATGCATAGTTCATGAATGATTCAAGCTATTTACATTCATATTTGATTATTTAAGTGAATGTTTATTTCAGTATTATATAGGCCTTGATATACATATTAATTTGCTCATATATTATTCTACTCTTCATTATTGATATTTTGACCTTTAATATTGTGGCTATTTTATATTGGGACCTATGATATTTTGTGGTAGTAAGACTTAAAATTCCAAAATTGGTATCATAGCTACCACCTAACTCTGTCCTTTTTTGATAGAGTTTATTAATCCACAATTATTAATTAACTATGTCCACTTTTGAAAAAGTTAATTTAGAGTCTATCCACTCTAAAGGTAGTGAAGAATTTGACTCTATTTTTTAAGGTCTTATTGAGTAGAATCTGAGGGGACAAGGAATAGTCACCCTGATTTGAATGTTAGGGTCTTTCCACTTGGTTGAATAAAAATAAGTTTTAACTAAGACTTATCTATATTGATAGAAAGAACCAACTTAAAGAAAATTTTGCCATTCAAGGACATTCATAGTCACCCTAACATTGATATTGAGTTATATGAAAAAGGAGAATTATATTTTTGTTCTTAGGTGTAAACTAAGACATTGAAGGTAGTATTTTCATAGGTTGAGAAGTTTCCTACAAAGATAGAGAATTTTTTTAGCTTTTAAGAATAGAGAAGAAAGTAAAGATAATAAAGTAGAGAAGAAGAAAGCAAAGAGAATCCAAATAGAAAGCACAGAGGATAGATCACAAGGAAAAAAAATAAGGAAGTATATTCCTAGGATACATTAAAGAACTATGTTGACTGAATATATATTTATATCATTTTAGTCTTGGTCGTGGATCACTTTTTGAAGTAGGTTCTTCAAGGTAGACACATATTACAACATTGAAATAAAATAGACCTATACTAGTAAATGAATTTTACGAGGCCTATATACATAAGAAGAGGCTCAAGTAGCCCATCTATAGAAGAAAATGCTTAATAAGCCTATGTTAAAGAAATGATATAAACTGTTTGTGACAAATAGAAACCAGAGCAGCATTCTATAGTCTACAAGCATAAAGGAAGAGTGCCATAGTAAAGCTAAAGGTAGGAAACCCATCAAAATTAAGAAGAAAAACAAAAAGAAAAGAGGAAACGCATAGAGTTGTTGTTTATCATAGCAAAATATTTTAGCCATACATATAAGCTTATTATTCAAATATTCCATCTATACATAGAAGCTTATTGTTCAAATCATCTAGTCATACATGGAATATCATTGTTTAAAGCTTCTATCCATACGTAGAAGTGTAGAAACCAACACCATTCAAATGAGAATCTAGCATTGTCTAAGCAACTAGTTTTATTAATAAAATTTTAGCATTTACATTATTCATAGAGAATAAGCAAAGGATGCCAACACAAAGAAGAAAATGAGGCTAACACTAAGAATAAAAGGATGTCAATGAAGGAGAATTCTAGAAAAGGACTAAAGGATACTAGAAAAGGAGTAAAGGAAACCAATGAAGGAGATCAACAATACTACAAAGCAAACTAGAAAAGAAATACAATAAAAGAGAGTAGAAACAAATATGGAGATCAAAATAGCAAAGGATTCTAGTAATGTAGTGAACCAAAAAAGTGAACCAGTGATAAATATGAAGAAAATAGTGGTGATAAAGCAAGAATCCAATGAGAAGGTGAATAATTTAGTGATGAAGCATAAACACCAGCATGAGGAAGTGAAAAGACCAATAAGGGATCACAAAAGACAAGTGTAAGGATAGTGAATCAATACCTACAAAAAGTAATGACATAACATAATATTATTGCTTATTGTTAGCTTAAGTAACATATACTAGAATTGAATGTTATTGCAAAAGAGAAATAAAATATTCTTAAAGTTTTAATTAAGCATGAAGAGTTCCACATAGTTGTAAGTCTTTGATTGGCATGAATCACTTAAACTGAGGTGCAACAGTGAATGTTAGAGTGTTCAATGAACATTGAGCACATCTAGTATAACGCCAACAACATTAGTGCATCCAATGAGTAAGTAGAGAATGAGTTGGAGGGAAAGTCATTTAAATAGAAGAGTAACGTTAGTTTTTAATTACTTTAATTGAATTTATAGATTTATAAGGTGATTACATATTAAGAAATTATAATAGGATTATAATTTAATTAGTAGGAGTTATAAGGTTTGGATGTATGCTATATTTTTATATATTTTTTAAAGTATGAAGTGATGAGGATTTCTAATTTAATTTGTTTATGTGGTTATTTAAAGTTTTAGAAGATATTTGAAGTTTCTTTCTTAAGTTTTTCAATTTTTGAGAAATTAAAAAAAAAAAAATATATATATATATATATATATATATATATATATTAGAAAGGTTTTGAAATTTTGCAAATTCAATTAGGGAGTTAAAAGGTTTCCTACATTAAATATTTAGATAAAAATTTACATTTTTCAAATTACATATTTGTGTTTTTTTTTTTTTTTATGTAGGAGATATAAGTATTTCAACTTAAAGACGTAAGATGGATGAATGGAAAAGTCAACATAATAGATATTATCAAAGTGTAAAACCATACTTTATGAGAGAAAAATTTCAAAGATAAAATTTGTATAAAAACCAATCCTTTGAATACAAAGGGCAACATTAAAAACAAGTTCTTCAAAACTCTTATCAAATATGTGAGATAATATCACTTCCATATCATAAAAAAGTACAAATATAAAAAGATGTTTGGTGGTGAGTAGAAATTATGTTTAGAAAACAATCATTTATTTTCCATAAATTATCAATCCGGTAAGTTTGTAAACTTACGAGTGTCATGCACAGTATATGTTTGTAGTGTGGGGAATGAATTCCTCTGTACCTATTTAGTTTTGTGGGGGGTGTTTGTGCATTTTTATTTCATCCAAACCAAATAAAATAAAGTGCAAATAAATAAATAAACTATAACTAAAGCTGAAATTAAAATGCTGAAATAAAAGTGTAGGAAATAAAAGTATAGGAAAATAAACACACAACTAAATTAAAATAAAGTTGGAAATCTAACTATTGAAAATAAATAATAGAAATTAAAAGGGGGGGCTACTGAAACGAGTGGGACCAAGCTCCTGCAGATAGTCCCCATGACTAATTACATAAATATTGCTTTAAAAAAAATAACAGAATTTGCAACTCTGCAGAATAAAAAAAATAGAATTATTCTATTGATTGTGTAAACAATTGACCTTGTATTCATTTAGCCTATGTTATTATATAAAATATAGCCATATCTTGTTACAATAATATATTGGTCTATTTTAATCACATAACATGATTTTTTACAATTAGTTTATACATAGATATTATTCTCCTATTAAAAGCATGATCGTTCACCAAAAGGATAAATATAATAATCCTTAGGTGTACATAACAAACTAATCCTAAAATAATGCATCCTAAAAATAATGCTTTTAAAATCTTACATGGTCAACTTAGAATAAAAGTGCTTTATTCTATTTTAATGATAATGCACATTTAAAATCTAATATGCATAAAATATGAATATTTCTCCTTTATCTTTTGTGCAACAACCTCCTTGGAAAGTGCATAGTCAATTGGTCAATCGGTCAACATTTGAACATAGCTCCATCTTGTAGTTCTGATGTAGGCACCTCAAAATGGTCAAAAGTAAGTCATCGGGAGTAAGGCATCAAGAGTAAGGCATCATCATGAGTAAGGCACAGGGAGTAAGGTGTTGTCGATGATCGAGAGTTAGGCACCTCCAATGGTAGGGAGTTAGGCACCTCCAAATGGTCAGGAGTTAGGCACCTCCAATGGTCAAGAGATAGGCATCTCCAATGGTTGGGTGTTAGGTGCCTATCTCCACAATTTACCATAGTACCTTTTAATATGTCTTCATGCATGACTAGGTCAAAATAGGATATATGCTCAAAAACACTAGATTAGTAGCAAAACCTGCATTTACATACATTTTATGCTAAAAACACCAGTCAAGCATAATAATTCATTTTCTATCAATTATATGCAGAAGTTGTATAAAAATACATCTCAAATGCTAATTAAACCAATAATGATTCCTTCAAAAGTGTATATAAAATGAAAATTTCTGGTGCTCATCATCCGGTATATAGACTCAAGAGCTAGTCATCATATGACTAGAAACTTACATTGGTTTGAATCTTTAGAAGTCAAGGATAATATCTCTCTAAAAATTGCATATGATAAGATATATCAAGTTCAAGAAATTGGTAGAGTAATACCTAACATACCCTTTTCATATTTTGTGCTAGAGAATGTTTTATATGTTCTTGGGCTATCAACCAATCTAATCTTAGTTGCTAAATTATTTTAAAAGGAAAGATCAGTTGAATTCAAATATAAAAATGAACATAGCAAATAAATCATCAAGTATAAAAAAAAAACTAAATCCATAGGTTAAATCATCAATGGAATATATGCCTTAGATTAAATTAGATTTTATCAAAAAATTATTGAACATCTATCTTAATAGGAGGTTAATGAAAAATCCTTGATTTTTTAGAAAGATAAGATACAAGGAATTGGATCCAACATAGTCCAAAGTTTTCCTACAAATATAAGCAATGGATGAACCTAAGATTCAAGATGATGAAGAAGATTCTAGAGAAGAAAAGGTTCATGAAAAGTGCAAGGTCACATGAAGATTGAAGATAAATATGAAGACCAATATTGAAGACTAAAGTCTTCAATAACCAAATAATGTAATAAAAGGGGGTGTTGAGGAATATTAAATTATTTGGTACATGCTAATGTACCACTCATGGCACCTTCATGGTACATTTGCAAATATGTAATATTAGGGTTGAGTATATATTTTAGAAGTATAATTTATATTTCCCCTTTCATGTAAGTGTCAATATGTAGGAAATGCACAAGTTTCATGTAAGAGTGAAATGTATAGGAAATGCACAAGTGTCATGTAAGATAGAGTGCAAGTGTAGATTGAGAGAATGTGCACAAGTGTCTTGTATGTAATATTACAAATATATATTGTGATGATGTGCATAAGTGTCCTATAGTATGAGTGAATTTAGAAGTGTAAGAGTTATGTGGATGTGTATAAGTGTTTTAGATTCAAGTGTCCATCCAGTATGCAAGTGGCAAGATGATAAACCAAGAGTCATGGTACTTCTCGTATGTAGTGGGTCATAGAGATCTATTGTGATTGTGGTGCATTAATACTTATGATTTTGTATATAGTCAAGCATACCAATTATTGTTATTATGGTATGTTATACCATTGAATCCTTGTATATGATCCATTATATATATATATATATATATATATATAAGAGACTATTCTTTGATTATTTACTTTTTTCCATATGATGTCTTGATAATGTGATGATGTGTTGTAATTATTTTATTATGAAATTTTTGATTACTTAAAAAAAAAATTGTTTTGATTTATGGTAGTTATGATACATGAGATACATTTTTTTTAAATGAGTTGTCTAGATGACAATAATATTTTTCCTTGAGATAGGGCTTTTATGGTGTTTTAAAGACCTTTATTTGGTTAGACCTTGTAGGTCTAAAATATTTTAAACATACCTAGATCATAGAGGTTGAAAGGAATTTAATCTTGATGTATGCATAGACCTTGTTAGTTTGAAGGACTTTAAACATGATACGTGTCTAGACCTTAGGGGTTTGAATGACTTTAAGCATGCCTATACCATACAAATATGAATGAATTTAAACATGCCTAGACATAGAGGTTTGAAGGACTTTAAACATACCTAGACCATAGAGTTTTGAAGGAATTTAAACATGCCTAGAATACAAAGGTCTAATAGACTTTAATATTGATGTACTATGATACATACCCCTATTAGGAGAGTCATACAATAGGTTTTGGGATGCAAGTAGATGTGTAATTTGTTCATAATGTTTTTTGGATTTATCAATGAATAATATATGAAACAAACATATATTTTGCTAGGTGTAAACCGATAAAGAGAAAAGATTATTTTTTGAGGTGTTTTCCCAATTATCAAAGGGAGTGAAAATACCTATTTTTCTTACTTGGTGTGTCTATAAAGTTCTATGAATTCACAAAGCAATTCAAGCAAGGAACCCATCTGCTTTGAAGAGAGGGGCTTAGTGCTTATGAATTATTTTAGATACAATGGAGTCATCGACATCTATGAAGGTTTGTGGTACCTTTATCTCTTTGGGTAGATAGGATAGGGTCATTAGTAGCCATAAGGATTTTACAATGTCCATCATATGGTCATGATTAGTGTAGAAATAAATAAATGGTGTATCATAACTTGAGATTTTTGGTAGACCCCTATACTTTTTTTTAAAAAAATAAAGGGGTAAAAATTTATTGATAAAAAGTATGGATTACAAAGTACAGCTGAGCCCCCACCCAGGACTCAAATAAGCAACAAGACAGGCTAAATCACCAGACAAGGCCAACTCCCAAAGAAAACCAAAAAAAAACAAACCACATTAAGTCTGAACATCCTTATGGATCAACTCCCGTAGGTGTTGAGAATCCCCAGACGGGAGACTCTCCCAGTTATCAATACTCTGTCCTGAATAAAAACCACATCCAGAGAATGAACGCGAATCAAATCACAAACAACTTTTTGTTTGGGGATGCTGTTCAACCCCCTTACATTCCATGAAAGTATAATAATTTTTGGGGGTTATAAAAATGGGATTCCAATGTTCTCACCAAACCTGACTCTACCAAAGTCTCCCCCATTAACTTAATTTTATCCTGGTATTTCTTCCGACCCACCTTCATATTCTTATCTGAAGCATTTTTTTAATTATTTTATGCTGCAATCCCAGCACCATAGGATTTTTACAGTCCATGGATGACTGCATCAGTGCCTGGGTAGGAGAGGGCACATCTAAATCTGTGCCATTTTCTAAGATAACTTCACTTCCAGGGCTAGGGCCAACCATATCACCTATACTCGAAACCAAAGCCCTTTGTTCTTCATTTAAACCCCCTGTATCTCGTTCCCTTGGTTCCACCTCATGAAGAGACAACTGATTTGGTCTTGTTATATCTATAATAGGTAGCGATGTTTCAGGTATCTCCACACACTGATCAAGATTCTCTAGAATTTCAAAACGATTGAGTTGAGCATCTGGCTAGTTATCCTTAATGTCTCTTTTTGCCTTTCTTCCTTTGTTTTGAGGTTTTACCGTAACAAATCCTTCCTTATCCTGACCCCCATCCTTTATCGGGGCTTTTCCTTTATCCATATTTTGTACAGCTTAAGAGGGCCCAGGATTTGAAGCCACAGGTAGGACAAACTTAGGGCATTTTCTTTGTAAGTGGCCATATTCATGGCAAATCCGATAATGAAATGGAAGAGCTTCATAGTCAAGTTTTTGAACCCATGTGGTTGATCCGAACTGTATTTCAATAGAATCTGGAATAGGATTGTTTAAATCAATTTCAACACAAATACGGGCAACAAAGATTACCTTTTTATCCAACGTCTATCCTGACGGCCCAACCGGCTTCCCAAGTAGAAGGGCAATCATATGCAAGATGTCATTTCTCCAAAATTTCAAGGGGAGCCACGAAAGCCGAACCCACACTAGAACCCATGATGGCCGCTCCTCTGATGGGTTGAAACCCACATGCCAGGGTTTAAGAAAGAGTCCCGCTTGGTTACAGAAATAGGGACCTCCTTCAAATGCTTTGTTACGATCCGCAAGACAAGAAAAAACCACCATAAAATAGCTATTTGCACTCAACATCATCTCCATATCACCTTTAGGGTTCCAAGTCTTCCTAACTCAAGCCTCCACAAAGGGAAGAGAAATTTGGATGCCCATAAATTTACCAATAAGCACATGTTTGGTTAAATACTCCACATATTCTGCCACCGAGTCTAGTTGAACCACTAGAACTGGCCTAGCTTCACATCATTCTAAACATCCATTGTTCTTTAACAAGCGATTCCCGGCATGCAATGGGAAATATTGTTCCTTCCAATCATTTTTAAAAGAAATACCAGCCCTAGCATGCATGCTCTATGACGGACTTGATGCCATCATTACATTCCTCCAGTTGTTCATACCTCCTCCAGAAACTACTGCCATCCCCGTAGAGCCCACCAGATAGGTCTCAAAAAAATTCCATCAAAGTATCTTTCCTCATCAAACCCTAGCAGAGCCTGGTAGACCCCTATACTAAGGAAGGATGTTTGATAGAATTATCCTATACTATTCAGTGCATAAGTATATTAGGCACTTTCTAGACATTGAATAATTCTACTATTCACCCTTTTTAGGTAAAGCGATGAATTAAATTGAAAAAATATACACAATGAATTTTGATGTTATTGAAAATAGTGGAGAATGATATTTGTCCCATATATCCTATAAATAGTAAGGAAATGTGCCACATTTATATCTCGTTATTGGTACATCTATAATTTTTTATACATTTTCCAATAATTGGATGTAAATGCATTCACCTTCCAAGTGTTTGGAAGACAACGTGATGTAAATTAATTATAGGAGACCGACAATGGACTCCAAGGGTAAAATTGCAAGACAAGAAATCATACACAATACACCAATAAAAGAAAATTGTAAATGCTTCCTTTCATGATTTGAATTCACACCCCCTTACAATAGAGTCTCCCATTTCTTATAATCCCCAAATATAAAAACCCTAGCCTACGCTACCCCCTTACTATTTTTAGCCACTTTCTATTTTTAGCAACTCACTTGCTATTTTTAGTAACCCTAAAAATAGAGCTCGGATGGCATCCAAAATGGAATCATGCACCCGTTATTCAATAATACCCACTACCCCAAGATAGCAACTCCACCCTAGTTCTACACTAATATTTATGATAAATTTTCAGTTTTAGAAACTAAAAATTACATTAAAAGATAATTTTGGGTCTCCTAGAGGCATTTTATTGCATTTTCTCCTTTCAATTTTGCACATTCTAAAAAAAGAACAAGGTAAAACATACACTCGTATCAAACGTTATGGCCCTGGAAAGGTGCATTACAATGTGGAAGATTGATGAAGATATTCAAAGTGGCTAGTGACTTTCAAAAGGGAACTTGCTAGCTCAAATATTTAAATCCAATGTTTAAACTTACCTTTGTTTATCAAGATCATCATGATGTGCTAGCAATCTATTACAAGAAATTACGGAAGTAAGGTGATTTCAATAAATTTATATATGTTTTAAGATACAAAAGTGATGGATTAGTGATTGGGTTACCATTATATTTTAAATTCACCATGAAAGAAAAATATAGGAGACATTTAGTTACCTAGCTAAAATGCAATCTATCCTAACTAGGATCATCATGGGTCCTAATGGATATTTTGACTATGTATGCAACAAGAAACTAGGAAACAACAAGCACATAAATGCAAGTGAGTTATCATTTAGTCTTGCAATAAGCATTCATTATAATCAAGCACATGATCAAGCAAGTGATGTAGATTTAAATGTAGTATCTCTTGAGATGCATTATATTTATGGGTTCCTTTAGTTTGTGTCCACCAAGGTGTAGGTGAATTTTCTCACCTACATCCATTATGTGGTATAGTTAGACTATGTATTTATTTTGCTAAAAAGTAGTGGAACAATATAGAAGATTATCAAAATAGGTCTTCATAGTGATAAAGCAAGCCAAAATATTATAGAAATATGTAGATGACAAATAGGAATAGTTGGATGCAAAATAGGCTAAGGTGGAATACAAAGAAATAAGAAAATAGCTATCAGATAACATTTTTGTACTATGTCATGAAAACATAACACCCATCCAAGTACAACAAGAAGGTATATTTGGCTAAGTATGATAATCTAACTAGACATTTAAAATCCTAGTGTCAATACTAAGCTGACAAAAGCTAAGTGCTCGAAATTATTCAAAGAAGAGAAAAAGCAAAGGCATAAGACTTAATGTTTTTCACCTAAAATCCAAAAGTCAACCATTTAAAGTGAGCAAATAAATTCAACCAAATGGAACATAATGTCGATGTTAGCAAGAGGGCACAAAATGTCTAGATTGGTGTAAAAAATTCCAAGAGATATCTTAAGGCATTAAGCCTGGTATCTGACATTTGGTGCTATAGACACCAAAACAACACCAATTCGATTAAGCGACTACAAAAACTGACCGCATTGACATACATAGCTTTCAGGGCAGCCCTTAGAGGTCAAACAGTGGTCCTAGCCACTTGCACAGTAGTTTGGAAGGTCAAAAAATGAGCAGAGCAAAGTTGGTCGTTTTAACAAACCTTCATCAAACTTCAAGCCTTTATCCAAAGCCAAACCTTCATCAAACTTCAAGCCTTTATCCAAAGCCAAACCTTCATCAAACTTCAAGCCTTTATCCAAAAACCTTCACCCGACCGAAGTGTCACGATATCGTGACACTTCAGGCCCCAATTCAAAGCCGGGCCAAAGTGTCGCGATATCGTGACACTTCGGGCCCTTCATTCAAAGCCGGGCTGAAGTGTCATGATATCGCGACACTTCGGGCCCTTCAGCCAAAGCCGGGCCGAAGTGTCGCGATATCGTGACACTTTGGGCCCTTCATTCAAAGCCGGGCCGAAGTGTCACGATATCGCGACACTTCGGGCCCTTCAGCCAAAGTCGGGCCGAAGTGTCGCGATATCGCGACACTTCGGGCCCTTCATTCAAAGCCGGGCCAAAGTGTCGTGATATCGCAACACTTCGGGCCTTTCAGCCAAAGTCGGGCTGAAGTGTCATGATATCGTGACACTTCGGGCCCTTCATTCAAAGTCAGGCCGAAGTGTCGCGATATCGCGACACTTCGGGCCCTTCATTCAAAGCCGGGCCGAAGTGTCATGATATCGTGACACTTCGGGACCTTCATTCAAAGCCGGGCCGAAGTGTCACGATATCGTGACACTTTGGGCCCTTCATTCAAATCCGGGTCAAAGTGTCACGATATCGCGACACTTCGGGCCCTTCAGCCAAAGTCGGGCCGAAGTTTCGCGATATCGCGACACTTCGGGTCCTCCAATCCAAAGCCGGGCCGAAGTGTCGCGATATCGTGACACTTTAGGCCCTAAGGCCAAAGCCCGGCCGAAGTGTCATGATATCGCGACACTTCGGTCCCCAAGCCAAGACCCGGCCGAAGTGTTGCGATATCGCGACACTTCGGCATCAAAGGCAGAAGCATCCAAAGTCAACATTCAAAGGCAGACATTCGACCATTCAAGATACACCATTAAAACATCCAAGGCATGGCCGCCATGTGGCACCCCTGCATGCCCATTTTTAAAGAGACCACGTGGGTCTGTAAAAATGACGGACTTCACCAACTATAGTAATGAGACAAGCAGTGTTAGCAACAAATCTGATCCGAGGCCATGCCTCATAACTACTGATGTCAGTGCGAGCCATGTCTCATAAATCATCTGACAAGGGTCAAATCTCAACGGACACAATGGCCTCCTTGGGGTCACTAATTTCGCAGGACCTTTCCGGTGATATGACAACCATTCAAGTCAAAACCTTATCGCAATCCGCGATGGAGCGTGCAAGCTCAGACTTGACGCCAGGAATCCACATGATCCAGATTGAACCATCCTCGGATAAGTTCTGTCGAATCCAAGATCGTCTGAAACGCGCCAACTAGGGGTCTTTATTTTCCCCTACTCCCATTAATAGCAACATAATGCTATTATTGTAGGTTCTATCCCATTCAGCGTCTGCTAGGGATGAACTTCAAGAGGGATTCATTGTTCATATCGAAATGGCCAATCCCTCCCTCCCAAGCATCAAAAATCACTGTTGAAATGGCCAATACAGGCCTGGGGGAGTACTTAGTGCAGAATGTTGTGGCAACGCCTACAGTAGAATCAGTACAGGATATGGGGAGACCTCACCTTCCCATAGGAACAGCTTGTTCCTCTAGGTCACCCACCCAACCGGACAAATTTTGTGTATGGGGGCCTTGATCATGGTCTTGAACCATGCCAAGAAAAGGAAGCAGACGAAGAGCCTTTTGTTGAAAACATCAACTATCTCGTCAAACCCAAACTTCGCCCTAAAATATCTCGGCCAATGCAATTGGCATGGATACGGGCTAGGCGGATATGAACAAGGGATGCGGGTCCTTTGCCAACCAAGATATCGGATGCCTTATGATAAGTCGGGAGTAGGGTTCAACCACCCCCGCCCTTAGACATCTTGGTAGAAAATATGCAAGGCCTAGAAATAGGCAACAAGGGGGGATTGGCACCAGATCTTTATGCCAACCCAAATACAAAATATACATTGGGAGACTACCTCCCATGGTCAACAAACACCCTTGGCAACAACAGTAATCACTTTCCTTTTCTAGCAAGAGGTGAAAGTTTGGACACTAATCCTCAAAGAGAACATCAACGATGTCCAGACATCTTTTTGAAACTATTCCCATTAGAGGTTCCAGTTGAGTCAATACCATGTCAAGAGAATCAGGTCCCTCCACCAAGAGTGGAACAACCGCAATGGGACCAGATTAACTTGTTGGAACAAGGAGAGCCCTCAATGTCGCAAGTAACAGTTTTTGAAGAGAATGAACATTTTTGGATCTCCGAAAGTGATTCAGAAGATGAGACTGAGATGATCTATCTCAGACATGCACGACGGAATTATCACCCTTTAACTCATGAAGATCTAATGGGACAGATGGGCATAAGGTTAGGACATGAATGGTGGGTAGACCCAGCAAGGTGGGACCAAGTGTTGGATCCATGGCTCCAAATTCACGATGAACACCGTCCACCCCGAGACCCTATCATGACAACAGTGCCGAGGGAAGACCCTGTCCTCCTATCAGCACATAGGGCCGATCCATTCATGCCCGTTCCCCTAGAGCCAGATCTAGAGTATAGGGAGCATCTAGAAGAATCAAGTTATCACACCCGCGGTAATGGAGATCCAATTCATTCCATCTACATGATCTCCATTGATTTGACCGCACCCATCCGCAATCCGGTCGATCCAGCACGGTCATTGCATCTCGACATAGATGCCATCGACTGGGATCGTGTCAATTCACCTTTATCACCATCGAGTATCGGCCTTTCGGTGAAATGCCTCATTTTACCCCAAGGACAACTCAGGATATTTTTTAGGCTGAAGAGGAACCCGAGGTTCCAAGCGTAGATCTAAAATCAGCTAATGATATCCATTTGATCCCGACTCCACATCAGTTGGAGGACGGATCCCACATGTTAGTCGAGGAGACGACTGACGTAGACATCGGCACAGATCCAATGAATCCACGGATTCTCAAGTTGGGGGTAAGTCTTTCCCTTGAAGAGCAAGCCGACTACATTACCCTTCTCAAAGAGAAGAAGGAGGTTTTTGCATGGTCATACAAGGATATGCCAGGACTAGACCTACAGCTAGTCACGCATAATTTAACGCTTGATCCGACAATCAAGCCTGTAAAGAAAAACCTACGTAAGATGCACCCAACAGTGGCCTTGATGGTCAAAGACGAATTACAAAAGCTGTTGGATGCACAGTTTGTCATCTGCATGGATTATCCGCCATGGTTGTCCAACATGGTTCCCATCAAGAAGCCCGACGGGAGGATTCGCATATGCACCAATTTTTGAGATCTAAACAAAGCGAGTCCTAAGGATTATTTCCCCTTACCAAGCATCGATGCGTTGGTAGACGCTACAACAGGTCACGAAATGCTCTCCCTCATGGATGGTTTCTCAGGATACAATCAGATTATATCAATCCTGAAGACCAACTAAAAATGGCGTTCACAACGCCCTGGGGGACATTTTGTTATAAGGTCATGCCTTTTGACCTTAAAAATGTTGGTGCCACCTACCAACGTGCCATGACATATATCTTCCATGATTACATGCACAAAACTTTGGAAGATTACATGGATGATTTATTAGCCAAGTCTCTCTTGCGCTCAAATCATATCGCTGACTTAAGCAAGATCCTCGATCGCCTCATGGAGAATAAAGTTAGACTAAACCCCAAGAAGTGCGTCTTTGGTGTCACATCTGGAAAACTCTTAGGTTTCATAGTCTCAAAATGAGGAATCGAGGTAGACCCAAAGAAAGTCAAGGCAATCCTTGAAATGGTTCCCCCAACTACAATCAAGCAGCTCAGAAGTCTACAGGGAAAGGTCGCGTCGATTAAATGCTTTATAGCGCAATTATTTGACAAGTGCCGACCCATGAAAAAATTATTGCACAAGGGGGTTACATTTCATTGGGATGACGAGTGCCAGTCAGCCTTTGATGAGATCAAACAATACCTGGCTTCGTCGCCGTATTGGCACCACCTAGACTAGGAGTGCCGTTCTACTTATACATCTCAGCCATCGAGGTGGCACTGGGCACCATGCTAGCCCAGAAGAATGAACTTCACAAGGAACAGACTACTTACTATCTTAGCCACACCCTGGTCAATTATGAACTTAACTATGCATATGTTGAGAAACTCGCTAGTGCATGGTGTTTGCTACCAAAAAGCTATGCCACTACATGCTGAGCAACACTACGTATGTTGTGTCTAAGGAGAATCCATTGCGATACATGATGAGTCGTACTTATCATAGTAGTCGCACGGCAAAATGGATCATGTTGTTGACGGAATTTGACATAGAGTTTATTGGACAAAAATCTATCAAAGGACAGGTCATAGTCGATCAACTACAAGAGGCTCCTCTTGAAGACGATCAACATCTGGTCATAGAACTACCCGATGATGGGGTCTTCCACATCTCAGAATCACCAGATTTTGATGAACCTGAGTCACAGGCCGACATAACCCTATTCTTCGATGGTTCTAAATGTGAGCAAGGTGGTGGCGCAGAAATTTTATTCTTCACACCACAGGGTGCCCCAATGCCCCTGTCATTTAAATTAAACTTCCCATGCACCAACAATAACGCAGAGTATGAAGCCTTGCTCCTAGGTCTTCAGACAACAATCACCATGAACATCAAACGACTGAATATCTTTGGTGATTCGCTATTAAAAGTCAATCAAGTCAAAGGGGTATATCAATGCAAATGCCCAGTTCTAAAGGCTTATAAAGCCCTTGTGGACAAATTCCTGGCAAAACTTGAGTGGTATGACATCGAGGCCCTCCCTCGATCATCAAATCATTTTGCGGACACAATGGCCTCCTTGGGGTCACTAATTCCGTAGGACCTTTCCGGTGATATGACAACCATTAAAGTCAAAACCTTATCGCAATCCATGATGGAGCGTGCAAGCTCAGACTTGACGCTAGGAATCCACATGATCCAGATTGAACCATCCTCGGATAAGTTCTCTCGAATCCAAGATCGTCTGAAATGTGCCAACTGGGGGTCTTTGTTTTCCCTTGCTCCCATTAATAGCAACACAACGCTATTCTTGCAGGTTCTATCCCATTTAGCGTCTGCTAGGGATGAACTTCAAGAGGGATTCACTGTTCATACTGTTGAGGTTTCTGATCAATAGGACTGGTATTTACCCATCAGAGACTACCTCAAGTTAGGTAGTCTTTCGCTTGATTTGACTCATGCCGCAAAACGAGCACTCAAGCAGAAAGCGGCTAAATATGTCTTGATAGGAGACATTTTGTATCGTCGCAGCTATGAAGGAATCCTCCTTCGTTGCTTGGATCAGCAAGAGTTCACTTGGGCAGTCGCCCAAGCGCATGATGGTACATGTGGTGGCCACTTTAGTGGTATGGCTATCGCAAAGCGCATTCTCCGCATGGGCTATTATTGGCCATCTTTAGAGCGAGATTGTTGCGCATATGTCAAGAAGTGCATGAAATGTCAACATCATGCCAATCTGATGCACGTACCTTCTCAGGCCTTATAGCCGATCCGATGCAGCTGGCCGTTCTCGCAATGGGGCTTTGATCTAATTGGAAAGATCTCCCCGTGTCATCGTGTCGTCACACGTTTATCATAACGGCCACAGAGTACTTTACCAAGTGGGTGGAAGCAATTCCGCTTACCTCTATGATAGGACCCCGCATTGTGGAGTTCATTTTGCATAACATCATATGTCGTTTTGGTATTCCATCCAAAATAGTCTCGGATAATGGAACGCCTTTCAAGAACAAATACGTGCGTGCTTTGACCACAAAGTACAAGATTCAGCACAGCTTTTCGACACCCTATTATCCGCAAGCAAATGGGCAAGCAGAGGCGTAAAAAAAAATGCTAGTTGCCATCCTTAAAAAGACCATCGCAGATAGTCATAAGGATTGGCACATTCAAATCCCACTTGCCCTATGGGCCTATCGCACTAGCATTCGCACACCCACTGGGGCCACTCCGTTTTTGCTTGTGTATGGCTCCGAGGCAGTCATGCCCCTAGAGTTGGAGATTCCTTCCCTCGCGCATATCAATGCAGGAGTTCATCGACGATGATTCTGCATGGAAATCCCGGTTAGACCAGCTTACGTTGCTTGACGAACGACGCGTTAATGCTCTCGAGCATTTACGTATTTATCAAGAGCGACTTAAGAAAGCTTACAACATGAAAGTTCACCTGAGGGAATTTTCGGTTGGTGATTTGGTTTTGAAGGAAAACCAAGCAAAATTCCAGTTTGCCATCCCACCTAAGGGACAAGTTTGCGGCAAATTGGTTAGGTCCATATGTCATTGATAGCAAAATAGGACCCGGGACATACCGGCTAGCTTCTCTTGATGGTATCAAGGAAACAAAACCCTTGAATATCAGTCATTTACGACCATTTCATATCTAAGAGAGCCAAATCCCAAAAAGGCTCCAAGGATTCTTGCAATCGCTTGGTCAAATCCCAAAAAGGCTCCAAGGATTCTTGCAATCGCTTGGTCAATCCCAAAATGCTCCAAGGATTCTTGCAATCGCTTGGTCAATCCCAAAATGCTCCAAGGATTCTTGCAATCACTTGGTCAATCCCAAAATGCTCCAAGGATTCTTGCAATCGCTTGGTCAATCCCAAAATGCTCCAAGGATTCTTGCAATCGCTTGGTCAAAACCCAAAAATGCTCCAAGGATTCTTGCAATCGCTTGGTCAATCCCAAAATGCTCCAAGGATTCTTGCAATCGCTTGGTCAATCCCAAAAGGCTCCAAGGATTCCTGCAATCGCTTGGTCAATCCCAAAATGCTCCAAGGATTTCCACAATCGCTTGGTCAAAAATCAAGAAAATTCAAAAACAACAAAAATCATCAAAAACAACAAAAATTTGCATCTCATTTCTAGGCATACTCAAATTCATCAATAAGAGAGTTCTTCTCGCACTTCATCTTCATATTCACAAACATCAATCCATCAAAAATACAAAAATACATAGCTGCATTAAAGCATTGCACCCATACATTGCATATTTGTGGTCGTACAGGTCAAGGGCACCATAGGCTGTAATAAATCCGCTAGTCCATCTTGTTCCACACTGTTCCATTTTACAAAAACAACAAAAACACCATGCATTGCTTTTACCACACTAGAGTCAATGGTCTTTTAATGTATCAAGAGTTTTTCGTGATTCAGTCATCATTTTTCTCTTTAGCCATGTAATGTATCAAGTCAGACAGATTTTACGAAGGTAGAGTTACACTTGAAATACACCTTGTTACGTAACATCCCAACACAAATTAAAACACATAAAAATTCCCAAGTTGTGTGAACGAAAGATGAAACCTGCACAATAATCCAGGTCACCATAAGCGAAATGGTTATCTTGCTCATCCCCCCGTGTGAATGACCCCAAGAATGCTGAGAGTTGGCAAAAGGACAAGCATCCTCCCTACCCAATTCCCTAAGAATCCCAAAGTTCTAAATAGTTGCAAAACATCAAAAATTTGCAAGCGTCAAAACTCCAAAATTTGACATACTATAGTGCACACATCAAAAGGCACAAACAATAGTGATTATCGTCACTCCATATCCCCAATCCCTTGCTCAAAAGAAAAACAAATCAAAATAAACAAGTGATTTTATCACTACAAACGAGCAAGTATCCCAATACAATTGAAGAAAAGAAGGGAGTTGAACTTGAATCCCTGGAACTCTCAACATTCTAACGGGTCATGAGGCAAGCCTCAGTACCGGTTTGGTTGATAGCCTATCGGTCACTAGTGGTAAACCTCTCGCATGACGATATATCTATCACATTAACTTGTGTATAGATCAATATTTGCATGTGGATGAGCTAGCTTATGGTATCCTAGATAACACCGTAGATTAATCTAACTAAATACAACAAAGGAGTTAGTGGAGCTAGTTAGGTGATCCTCAATGACAGTTCGGTTGAAAGCCCATTCGGCACTTGGTGGTATCCTGACAAATACCACATAAATAAACTCAACTGCACACACAGGGATGTGAAATAACTTGGTCAAAAACAAGTCCAATTCATACCTTGTTCAAAAGTCTTGTAAGATACAGTACAGTAATGGCTAATAAGTTAAAACCGTCTGAGTCTCAGAAAACCTTAGCTACATTTCTAAACCGACTGTGCTACTTTTCATCCTTACACTACCATCAGAAAAGAAAAACCACATGTATACATACAAAGTCATGTATCACAGCAATCGCCTCAAAACAAAATAATGGAGTTCTAAACAGTCTATGGTGCCATAGCCACACATCACAAAGTCCATCCATCCATTTCATCTCTGCATATCACATACATTTGCATTCATCACAACATATGCATCCATCAATATAAAGTAGCATGCATCCATCAACATCAATCATTGTGCATAAAATCATGACGTATACACAAAGAAAGAAAATCAAAACAACAAAAACATCACAAAAATGCAACACAAAAACATAGCAATAAGCATTGCCAGACACAAGTGCTCTTGCACTTAACCTCTTGGCATAAAAAAAATCGATGTCGGGGTTCAACTTGTTACTCTCCTACTTCCCCTAGAAGGCTACCCCTAGCCGGACCGCTCCACGGGAAGATGGGTTGTTGATGATTTCACCCCATTATGGCATCACCAAAAGGGTTAACACCCACCAAAAATAGGTCCAAATGTCGAGAAACTGCACGTGCTTAAATGGTAAAACATCTAAAGGCACCCTAACCTAAGTCATCTTGGGTCAAGCGACTCGTCGCTTTTCTCACGAAGGTCATTCCCTCATCGATTCGTCGCTTGAGGGGGTAGTCACACTTAGTCACCAATCAACAAGCACACACCCAATCAAGGCAATGACATGCATTCAAAGAATCATTGACAAAGACAATCACGCTCCTGCTTGGGGCGAGAAACAAGCAATCATCAAATTGATCAAACACTTGGCATTCGTGAATCATGAACACAAGGTTCCCCCATGGACAAAAGGTTACGCCCTTTGCCTAATCATGACTAATCAATGTCCAAGCTCAAGTCACACCTCACCAAAATAGGTTAACACTTGAAATCAAATTCCTTAGCTCGTCAGAAGCAAGGATTCAAGAATGCATGCCCTTTCCATACTTGGGGCATCAAAAGTTGGTTAGGTTACCAAGAAACCCTAATCATTAATGCTTTGGTCATATATTTTTGCTCAACACTGCATCACCCGCAGCGCTTCCCAAAAAGGGGCATTTGTAGACACCAAAAAAGCACCAATTCGATTAAGTGACTACAAACACTGATCGCATTGACATACACAGCTTTCAGGGGCAGCCCTTAGAGGTCAAACAGTGGTCCTAGCCACTTGCACAGCAGTTTGGAAGGTCAAAAAATGAGCAGAGCAAAGTTGGTCGTTTTAACAAACCTTCATCAAACTTCAAGCCTTTATCCAAAGCCAAACCTTCATCAAACTTCAAGCCTTTATCCAAAAACCTTCACCCGGTTGAAGTGTCACGATATCACAACACTTCGGGCCCCAATTCAAAGCCGGGCCGAAGTGTCACGATATCGCGACACTTCGGGCCCTTCATTCAAAGCCGGGCCGAAGTGTCGCGATATCGCGACACTTCAGGCCCTTCAGCCAAAGCCAGGCCGAAGTGTCATGATATCACAACACTTCGGGCCCTTCATTCAAAGCCGGGCCGAAGTGTCACGATATCGCGACACTTCGGGCCCTTCATTCAAATACGGGCCGAAGTGTCACGATATCGCGAAACTTCGGGCCCTTCAGCCAAAGCCGGGCCAAAGTGTCGCGATATCGTGACACTTCGGGCCCTTCATTCAAATCCCAACCGAAGTTCGTGATATCGCGGCACTTTGGGCCCTTCATTCAAAGCCGGGCCGAAGTGTCGCGATATCGCGACACTTCAGGCCCTTCATTCAAATCCGGGCCGAAGTGCCGTGATATCGTGACACTTCGGACCCTTCAGCCAAAACCGGGCTGAAGTGTCGCGGTATCGCGACACTTCGGGTCCTCCAATCCAAATCCGGGCCGAAGTGTTGCGATATCGCGACACTTCGGGCCCTAAGGCCAAATCCCGGCCGAAGTGTCACGATATCACGACACTTCGGTCCCCAAGCCAAGACCCGGTCGAAGTGTCGTGATATCGCGACACTTCGGCATCAAAGGCAGAAGCATCCAAAGTCAACATTCAAAGGCAGACATTCGACCATTCAAGAGGCACCATTAAAACATCCAAGGCATGGCCGCCACGTGGCACCCCTGCGTGCCCATTTTTAAAGAGACCACGTGGGTCTGTAAAAACGACAGACTTCACCAACTGCAGTAATGAGACAAGCAGTGTTAGCAAAAAATCCGATCCGAGGCCATGCCTCATAACTACTGATGTCAGTGTGATCCATGTCTCATAAATCATCTGACAAGGGTCAAATCTCAGCGATGGACTTAGGGTTTGACATTAATGTTCAGAGGCAAAATTCCTCTATAAAAACTAGCTCAATGCAATGTAAAAAAAAAAGGACAAAGCATTTTCGAAACGCGATGAAGTGCTGCTCATCCAGAGACCCGATCATATTCCTCTCGGATTCAGTATTCTGCACCGATAATCTCTTTCACGAGGGAGGTTATTGGTGGCTTTCCAGAAGGTGAAGCCGAACCTTCATACCCGACAGTGGGTCACCATATCCCACTAATTCGACGACAATTCAATATAAAAGATTCTGGGCCCTTCCTTATTGGATTGGTGCCATAATTAAGTTCTAACGGGGGTGGCCCGCTTGGGCACCCCACGCAAGTTCTACGTTAATTTAATATATGCTCAGTTTACATTTTTTTTTAATACATGCTGTTTTCGAATGTATTAAAACAACAGTTTACGCTTTATACATATCGAATATTGTTATGCTCTCATGGTTTTCGATATCATGTTAACTTGCAGGTGGAGACGTCTCGTTCGAGTGCAGTTTGACTGATTGGTTCACTGACAGTGGTCCTCTGCACCACTTTTATAAAAGCATATTCGAATCTCACCATTGCTTATATGATCTGTGACTTTATTACATATTCATCATACGTCGCATTATATACTATTTTTAATTTATTCTGTCATCATGTATTGATCTTACGTCACAGGTGCTACTAAACGTTTTTATTGTTTCTTTGACCGTAGGAGAAACAACAAACAACAAGGATTCACCAAGCAATAAGCGGCGGCAACACTGGCCCACCCATTTCGAATGTGGGCATGCGGATAGAAGAAGATTATTAATCATGACTGTAACCGAGAATATGTCACTGAGGAGACTTATTGTAACCGGGTTGGAACCATATTAATATAAAAGGGCTGTGCCCCTGCTTTTCTCCTTTATATTTGGTTGATTCGATTACATATGTTTGGTTGCTTTTCATTACATTTTAATACTGTTTTTCTGTCGGAATCTCATGCTTTCAGGTGCTACAACTTGCTAAGATTCTAAGAGCATCATATTTTAGAGGGTGATGATATCATAATCAGAAGCTCAAATATTCAACAAGCCAAATACAATTTTGGAATGCAAAGTAAGACCATGTAGGGTGACCTAAAATCAAAGCAATGCAAGGTTAAAAAACTCCTAGAATCTGACATCATTCATGAGTGAATTGAAGGATTAACTAGGAATGGTTTAAGAACTCACTCTAAATACTAGGGTGGAGTGTTTTATATGTTTATTTATTATGCACCTAATTTTGGTCTTACTAAGATATAAACTATGAAAAATTAAAGAACTATGCAATGCAAGCAATGACGCGAGGAAACAAAAGATTATTCCTAGAATGATTCTTTATTTTGCTGAAGACTATTTCTAAATATGCAAAAAATTAAATCTTTTAAGAACCTAAGAGAATGCACAAACAAAATTGGTCTAGATGCAAACTATATGTTTTTCTATTTTTGATGGTTAGAAAAAAACTCAAAATAACTATTTTTTTCTTATGATGTAAATGTGAAAATGAACAAAAATGGACATAGGTACACAAAAAATAGCCTAACAGATCTATTAGACCACTTAATTGATCTAGTGATTGATCTTAGCCAAATTCATACCCTATAAATCCCAACTATGAATTCAATCAAACCTATAAAACAAATTCAAAACCCTTGGAATTTTTAGGGGCCTACTTAGGTTGTATTGTGAATGAGCGTAGAGGCATAGTAGTCAATCCCTATTGGTCCTTTTAGCTAACCGTTCAAAAAAAAAAGTGATTGTTAATCTTTGGGAACAAGTAAAACAAGATATGACAACATGCATTAATGAAAGAAAAATAAAAATAGAATAAATTTGATGGAAAACAAGTATGTAAATGCAAACATAGGGTTTTGGGAGTAGAAATTTACCTCCAAGATACTATGGCTAAATTTGTGCCCTATAATTAGCGGTCATAAATTTGGTAACGATTTTTCCAAATTTGTACCTCGTAAGGGTTGGGTACAATTTCATACAAGAGGGATGAAAAGCTAATTTAAGAGTACAAAATGTATTATAATATTAAAAATTAATGATCTAAGAGTTAATAAATGCAAAGAGAAAAAATAATAAAACTATAGAGGAAGTAAGAGTAAAGGTCAAAAACCTCTCCTCCTTATAGAAGATAATCTATCGTCAAGGCTTCTCCACTTTCTGATCTTCAATAAAAAACCATAGAAAACACACCAAGAGCGGAGCACCAAAGCATTCCAAAAACATCAAGTATTGAGAGTATGTGCATGATTATTTCAAAGCTTACCAATTTTTACTTAGCCAGCTTCTTCAGATAAAAAGGGAATCCAATCCTTCTATTTATAGGCTGTTTGGAGGGGGTTTAGGTGGGAAAATGAAAAAAAAACTTGGCCAAGAGCTAGTGACAAAAAATTCAGTCTAAAATTGAGGTTTTTCTAGTAGAAAATCATAAGTTTATCAAATTTATGCCCTATCCTAGACGCCCATGAGTTCAGTAAGGCCAAGAGAAAAAATAAGCAGAAGTGAGAAAAAGAAGCCCAAACTTGTCCTTAGCAAGTTTGAGGAACTTCTTTGGGAATTTTAAGGAAAAATGTCTCATTTCAATGGGACAATTTTCCATTTCTACATTGTATCCCCTATTTGATGCATTTGTGGTAAAATAAATGCATCAAAGAAAAATGTAGACACCTAGGAATGAAAAATGACAAGAACAAAAAAAAGGTGGTTGGTTTATAAGAAGGGATGATGCAAAAATAGTGTGGCTCCAGACACTCTAAAATTTTACATAAAAAATAGGGTATTAATGACATTAATTCTCTTGAGGCTAGGGTGTCCCCTTGAGTTTCGAAAGGAATGCAAAATTCCTAAGGAAACTCAAAATGGTAGCATAAAAGAAAATAGAGCAACAAAAAGAATTAAAAAACAAAAGAGGGATAAAATGGGAAAGGGGGTAAAAATGAAAATTATTTTCACCATATGAAGACGATAAGAAGAGCTATGGAGAAAACATGTAAATGGCATTTCCCACACACCATTCAACTATTGTGAGGGGTGTGGTTGATGCAACAATAAAGCGAGCATGGGTAAGGACCAAAACCTAAACTCTAGACTAGGTTAGACTAGGATTTAAGCTTTTTATATTTTATTTAATTTTTTGAAAGAAATCACCGCATGTGGCCCGATGCAAATTTGAGGTTAGACTATGAATTCAGTTGGATCTCGATGGTGATGGAACTCATACCTCAAAAATACATGGCATAAATTTGCACCCTAAAAGAGATGGGATGCAAATATAGAAGAAGAGAAAAAAAAAAGAGAAAATGAGACAAAAAAGAAAAAGAACAAAGAGAGAGGAGAACAAAATATGTTAAAAATATTAATATTTTGATTTTATTTTATTTTTAGTGTTTTTAACTAATTGAATTTTATTTAATGTTTTTATTTGCATCATGATGTACTCGAGATCAAGGAGTGGTGGTCAAGATCCTTGGATGAGGTGGTATGGTATCTTACAATGATAGAGAGGAACACACTACAAGCAGTGGGACTATTGCACTTGGTAAATATACCTTGGGTGGAGGCATACAGAGCACTACTAATGGTGCTAGTGGAGAGATGGTACCTAGAGTTTTCTACATTCTAATTATCTATGAGAGAGATGACCATCACACTAGAGTATATGTGGTAGTTCTTGAACATTTCCATTAGGGGAGAGTATTTTGTAGATCATTGGGACATTGGTAAATATTAAAATTATTGTTAGAGGACCCAACTCATGAGCTCCAACAAAGTGGACTCCATGTAGATGAGATACCCACACAATATGGGGTTGATGCATTCATGATAGTGCTTTATGACATAGTGGTTGGGTTCCTAGAATACCACATGAGTAGGGACCACTTTCCATGGAAATTGGTGGGAGTAGTGACAGACATGCAGGTTCAACAAATTATATTTGCATGGGGATGATATGTGCTAGTCTATTTGTATAAGATATTATACAATGTCCTGTACAAGTAGTATACAGGGCTAGTTTGTACAACCTTGCTCTAAGTGTGGTGTTGGAAGCACATAACTATTAGAGGCTACATGCACTACCAGGATGACTACCCAACCCAAAGTGGCTAACAATATATAGGTGCACCCAATACTATGAGTAAGTCCAAAGGACGTACATCGATATCCTATCACTATCGATGTAGGTGGTATATGAGCTATGGGAGCACTAGATTATATGATGACCATGACATATACACCCTAAATGGGTTGAGGATGGGGAGGATCTAGTGAGGATATGGAGGATCAAGTGGATGGTGATAGAGAGGAAGGATTTGAATCTTTATAGATTTGATCAAATCTAGTGGTAGTTTTGTATTCTCTAAGAGATACCATACTTTGGAGACTAGTAATTCAGGTGAGTGTGATGGGACCTATCAAGAGTTAAAGGGTACCTTGATGTGGGTAGGTTTGTGTAGTACCTAGATGACCTAATCTATTTTTATCTAGGAGTAGAACATGTTAGATTAGCCCTCAGGTATAAAATATGGTATAGGGGTATTGTGTCCCTAAGGATATCCCCATTAGTGCTAGTATAGAGGTGCCAAGTCATGAATTGATGAGTGTAGTTGGTATTATGAGATGCAATCTATCACACTACTAAGTTACAACAAAGAGGTTTAGACCCTCTCAAGTAGATATGGATATAGGTTAGGATAGACATGGTGATGGCCATGAGGACAACCATCACCCTCTCTAGCTCCATGGGAGGGGCGATAGTTGGATGTGTCCCATGGTGGCAAATGTTAGGGCGAGTAGGATGGTAGGAGGTGCCTCTATATTGATGATGGTGGGACCTATCAGGACCATAGGTTAGGATGACCTAGTGAGGGAGAGATATGTACTGTAGGTCAAGATGGTGGCCATGCAAAAGGAGATGGACCTACTTTGAGAGGATAGGGTCAAGAGGCTAGAGGGGATGTAAAGTTACCTAAAAAAAACACTCACAAAGCATGATGTGGTGAGGGCTAAGGCAAACCACCTAAGGGGGGAGATGAGTTGGCTAAGTGGAAGTAACAATAGACTTGAGCTAAGGGGATGGTTATTGTTATGGGTAACCAGTAGGGTGAGAGTATCCTCCTACTATAGGAGCTATAGAGGGTAGGGGAGAGGTTAAAGTTGTATGTATGAAGGAATATATTCTACTAGAACCTATATTTTTAGGTAGTTTTAGCAAATCAAAGGGTGCATTTGTCATATTTTTTATAGACACAAAATAGGTTGTGATCTAGATCATAAACTATTCCATATTATGTGAACATGATCCCATTAGTACCACCTCCATTAGGCAAAGTAGAGGAGACTATCTTATAGAGCTAGGGCTAGGACCGATATGACATGTTAATTTTGATTGTGGTATGCATCCCTAGGCTAGGGGATGGTTGAGTGTGCCAATCTAAGAATGTGGTACACTAAAACATCAGTTGACATAGACTTGCTTTTGAGTAATACCATGCTACAATTTATTATGTTGGTATTTTTATTATATGATGTTAATTGTTGGTTATGCATGATTAGATGAATAAATGCAATTAATGATGAATGAACCTTAACTACTAAATGCAAAATAAGATTAACTATTAAATGTAAAATGAATGGTGCTAACTAAATGAAATGCATGACAAAAAGATAAAAGAAGCAAAAAAATAAAGACAAAAAAGGGGATGAAAGTAAGAAAACAAGAATAAAATATAAAAAACACTCTAGCTAAATTTTCACCCCATAAAAATGTACTATGAATTTATCTCAAAGTGAATTCGCACCTCATAAGCACAGGGCATGAACTTAGCAAAAGAGGAGAAAAGAAGGAAAATAAAGTGTTAGCCTTGGAAGCTAAATACTAAAGGTAAAATAACCACAACATCTAAATAAAATTGTAATATGAAATATAATATAATGACAATATTCTAAATGTATAAAACTCTTAAATAACTTCAACAATAACTCATAGAATTGCCATTAACAAATGCTCATAAAAATTGTATCTCCATTGAATAAAGATCTCAAGTACCCATACTTACAAATACTCTCGGCAACAATACATGTATCTTGCACACACACATAGATACATATATAATGGAATGTGACTCTTCATATGGATCACCCTTGACCTTCACTTTTCTAGAGGCTCTTCATATTCCTATTCTATGGGCTCATGTGCACATGGACTATTATGCACATTTAAATTACCAATATACTTTGCACAC
This sequence comes from Wollemia nobilis, assembly GCA_028583015.1. NCBI lineage: Eukaryota > Viridiplantae > Streptophyta > Pinopsida > Araucariales > Araucariaceae > Wollemia > Wollemia nobilis. The sequence continues at coordinate 2,360,217 of JAQPPZ010016414.1, forward strand.
TTATGCATTTAGTAAATTGCATAAAGTAAATACTGACACTCTAATATAGGACACTCTCTTAATCTAAAGATGTACCCAAGGTGGTACATTAGCATGTACCAAATAATATAATATATTCCAACACCCCTTTATATTACATTATTTGGTTATTGAAGACTTTAGCCTTCAATATGGATCTTCATCTCTGATATGAATCTTGTGCTCTTCTTCTCTAATTTATTAATTTTGTTTTTTATTCATATCTTGGTCAAGTAAATGATTAGTATCTTCATAAAATACTTTTATTTTTTCTTTTTTCTGAAAGTGCTTGAACTTCATGTTCTTTTGTAGAATCTTCTAGTTATTAAATTTCCTTAATATCTTGAGCTAAGTGTCCCGTTTGTTTCGCTTTGCTATACTGTAATTGAGGTTGGTTATATTGATTCTGACATTGAGATAGTTGCTAATGTGGACTATATTGATTATGATATTGTCTTGGTTAAAATGATCTACTTTTTTGACCTCCAAAATTTATTTGACTCCTTTGATACTAAATATTTGGATTGAAACTACAATAATTTGTATTATGTCATCTCTTTCTACATACTCGACAATATCTATTATTCCATTTTGATGTACCTCTTGAGAATGAAACAATATTTCCTTGTGGATTATATTTTGAGACTAAGACATTGTTAGTCATTTCATATTTGACAAAATTCTCTACTTCACTTTCTTGTAGTATATTGACCAACTCATCAAATGATGTATCTTTACTCAAAATTTGTAAATATGTAACTATATGTTTGTAACTTTTAGGAAGTGCTCCTATAATTACTTGAACAAGAAAATTGTCTTCTACCTTCTCTCCTAAGGTAAATAACTTTCCTTTATATCTACCACTTTTATTAGAAAAAAATTTGTACTTTCACCACTATTAACTTTTAGAGAATGCAATTGAGTCCGAAGATTCAAGATGGTGGCTTTATTATTTCCTTCAAATATATTTTAATTCCAAGCTTCTATAGAATTTAATGTTGAACTAATATATGGTTATATATCATCTATAATTGCAAATGTTATTATCATGAGTGCTTTTGCTTTATCTTATTTATACTATTGAATTTCCCTAGCATATTTAGTAGGTTTAGTTTTACTCCTTTAACTATATCCCAAAGCTTTTCTTCTATCAATATTATCTCACTTTGTTTTTCCATGAAGTGTAATTAGGACCTTTCAGTAGTTGAGATTCTAAAAAAAAATTGTATTGTTATGATTAACCCTTGTAGACTTCCTTGTATCTCTCTAATGTTTGGGTAGTATGCTAAAGATAATTTTGATAAAAAATTTCAAATCTCTAAATCTTTAAGGTTGACTATCTTATGACTCCCTAATCTAAAAAATATAACTTCTTCTAATTCTAAATTTATCTATATTATATTGATGTTGAATTCCTTATAACTCCAAATTTAGAAATTCCATAAAAAGATATTTGCAAATTTTATATTCCTAATTTGATGTAGAAAACCTTATTTCTCCAATAATATCAAATTGCAAATATTTCAAATTGTTTTGTAAACATAGATAGCCAAATTAGAAAACTTCAAACAAGTTCCTTTAATTCTTAAAACCAATTTCAAATATTCATAAACTTTCAAATAGTAATAATCATGTTTCTAAGGTTTCAAATATTAATTGAATATCTTATCTCTCCAAAATAAATATTTTCTCTTTGAATTTAGAAAATAATAATTTTATGTAACCTTATACCTCCTATCTTGAGCATATAAATAATTTAAAATGGAATGAGTTACCTTCAATATTGAATGCATAAATTCTCTTGGTCGATAGTGTTTGACCATCTCCTTGTTGGCACTCCTCCTATGTTGTACGTATTGAGTTCTTGTTGTACTTTGACCTTCCTTGGAAAGATTATTCTCTCTATCCTCTTCGATTGGTCGATTAAATTCCAACTATATAAAGTTTCTATAATTAATATGTTATCATTTCTATTGTAGTTGAAATGAAAGTAATGCAGATGTATTTCAGTCTTTAGTTTGATCCTTCAATACTTTTGTTGTACGTATCTTGAATGGTTCTCTTGCATGATCTGAATGGAGTAGCTTCTCCTACTTGCACTCGAACTTCAATCAATGCACTTCCTTGCACTGAATCCTATTTTTGGCATTCTCTGAAATCAAACTTATGCTATGATATCTTTGGTACTTTAAAATATGCATTAACATTTTCACTATGGATGTTTGAATTTCTTTAATGTTGTTGACCTTCTACTTATCATGTGCCACATGGAACTTAATATCTTCTATCTCTTCAAATTCACTCACTTTGTTCTCTTCAGGTGCTTATAATGTAATTCTTCCCAGTTTGGTGAACTTATAATACTTTGGGCATTACACTTTACAAGTGTCTTGCCTCCTTATGAGATTCAAACATATTATTTAACCTTGGCACTATCTAGTAACTTGGAATTTTCCCTATCTCATCCTTTCTAATGCTTTGTCTTCATCACATGCATCCCTTCAATAGCTTTTGCATGGAATATTTTCTTCAATATTTGATACTTAGAATTTGCCTTGGTTTTCCAATGCTTTATCTCCTTTATGTACGTTCCTTCACTATCTTTTACATAAACGTTTTAGTTGTATTTGTTTGAGCTCCTTGAGGTAGGGTTATGTATAGTGGCGAATCTTCACAAATTGGGTGAATATTAGGATTTTCAAATTTGGAAATTGGTGAATATGAGGACCCTTGATGTCGGTCCATTCGCATAAAATTTTTGAGATCATTTTTTTCTTAGGGTTAATTCGCCATAATATATTCAAACATAGGCATATTTTTACTCGTTGGAAAACTCCTTTCAAGCATGATCTAATGGTGGTGTTTTTTATGAAGTTATAAGGTGATTTAATGGGATAAAATTGGTCCCAAATATGACCTTACTTTTAGGGCTTCAAATACCCCAAATTTTTGTGTGAAGATGATTGATTTGATTTGCTTAGGATTCACCTTGATTTTGATTAGGATTTGCCATTTTTACAAGTACATTTTGGGTCCAACCCCTTATGCATAACCCTACCTTGAGGCAAAGCTATGGTGTTGGACCTTCATATTGGTGGCTTTATTTCACTTTCTAGGTGGTGTCTCTTCCTTGAAAAATGGTGGCTCTTCCAACTCGATGGTGCTTTTACTAATCCAAATCGGTGCATCCTTTTCTTACATGGTGGTTTCCTTAGTGTCTTTAGACACTCTAATATTTTCTCTATTTGGTCTTGTATTTACTTAGAGAAAATTTCCCTTATTCAGTTTCTTTTTATACTAGTAAATCTACACTTTCATAAGCTTATAAAAACAACATTTAATACTAATATTATTTGCTTTTATTTCTCCTTTTCAAGTAATATTTAACTTAGATCTTTGTTGTTTTATTTTTGTATATTTTAGACAAATTCTACCACCTTATTTTGCTTTAAGACTCTCTATCTCAACTTCCTTCCTTAGAATTTAATAAATCCAATGTGGTGCTCTCAAAAATATAATTTTGACTGGTTTTAATGATCAAATAATAAACTTATGTAGCACCAATATCACATAACTTTTTGATCTCCTTTTATAGCTAATTTCCTTCATGGTTTGATTCGTCCTTTTGCTATATCGATCTTGTAAATTTTATGGCACTTCCTTTCAATTTGTTGCTCTAACCTTATCAATTTTGTAGCTCTAATTGCTGCCAAAATACCAACTTTCTTGCTACCCAAAAACTCTCTCAAATCTACCCCAAAGTTCTACAAATTGTAGCTCTCCCTTATTCTTTTAATGCTGCCCATAAAATATAAAATTTATGTCTTCAAATCTCCTCCAAATTTATTCCCTCAAACTCTCAAACTTGCAGCTATTAGTGCTTCTCAAATGCTGTCCAAAAATTCTGCAACATTGCAATCGATTACTCCTTTGTTTTGTTGTCCAAAACTACCTCAAAATTCTCCAAATTGTTGCCTTCTTTTGCTGTTAAGTCTTCCTTCAATTTTTTGTTCAAGGGCACTTCAAAATATGTCCAAATATGCTCCAAATAGCAGCTCTATACCTTCTTCAATTTGTTGTCATGTGACCCTTCAATTTCTATATTAGGATCCTATCCTAACATTAATTTATAATAATAATAATAATAATAATAATAATAATAATAATTTTATCCTAAGGTTATAATAATAAAATAATATATTAATAAATAGTATAATAATTAATTATATTATTTATTATATTATTATAAGATTAGGGTTAGGAATCGTTACAACCTTTCACCTATAACCCTAGAGTGGATATAAAATACTATACAATTATATCATTCGGGAATATCTATGAAATATAATTTATCAAAACATTGAAGGGACTTCCAATACAAAAGAGATTCTTTTAGTTTTAGGTTTATTTATTTATTTATCAATTTATTTGTGCTAGGAACTTTAGGTTCCTACCATTTGGTATCAGAGCCTTATGGATCCAACCATATGGGACATAAATATTAAGGAAATTAAAAATGATATCGCAGAATGTAGAAGAAGGAATGAACAAGAACATATTAAAAAAATGGAACGTTTTGATCTTATTATAAGCGATATAGAATATTTAATGAAAATGCAAGAGCAGGAGCCCATAGCCAAAAAATCCTAGGTGGAGGAGGAGCCCATAGCTATGGAATCCCAGTGGAGGAGGAGCCCATATCTAGGGAATACCAGGTGGTACTCATTGCTTTTTCCAAGAAATAAAAAATACAATTGAACAAATTGCTCCAAACCCTAAATTAATTGTTTCTTTGGATGAACCCATAACCATAGAAATTTTAGAAATACCTATTGCACTTACGAAAGAAAGTAATTGAAACCCTAATAATTTAAAAGAGATAAATTATTTTTTGAATATTTTATATAATACCAAATAAGGAATAAAATCTTCTGTAGATTTCAAGGGAATTGATCCAGCACTTGATCAGTTTGATTGTATGTTGGTTATGTGGGTTACCATTTTACTCCTTGAAAATCACCCTCTGGCCACCACCATTGTTCAAAGAAGTTATCGAGATATGCCCTTACCAATAGCTAGTATACCTACAATTTTTATTTAATCTCCACAAGATAGAAATAATTGGGTTCATGCTCATGAAAGACCAAAGGACTCAAAAAACCAATTAAATAAAATGAATTTTATTTTAGAATCCTGTGTACGTATCACTCACCACAATGTCTTATGTATTAATATACACAAACTGAGAATTTGGAAGAATCGAAGTTAGCTAGATAACAAGATGTTTTAGATGGTTGTTATAGTTCACTACCGCCTGATTGGACTGAGAAATGCATATGCCATTCCCAGATTTGTTTAAAAATAATTTTAAAGGAATGCATTCCACAGGCCATATTCCTGCTATAGCAAAAATTCCATGCCCCTAAATTGAACAGTCATTGTTTACACACCCGATAAAAAATCAAGAAAGGTCCCTTTCTTGTGGTCATCTCATACAAAGGATCATTGATAAATCTGACCATAAGTAAAATGCCCAACTGAGATATGAGTTCATCCTAGAACTCTTCTGGCGTGAAACAAGCCCTCATGGGTGAGACGGGAAAAATATAGTTCATGTGATAAATCGTTGGAGCCCGTTGTGACCATAAATAAAGATCTCTCCAGGAACTTCATAGTACCTGCTTCATCGAGCATACCGATGAGATCTGACCTTAATTTCTCAATTTTTTTGATCTATTACTATAATACAAATGTGGTAGTTGGCTGAAGTCATCTCTGCATAAGTGGTAGATCATTATCTATATACATGGCAAATTGGCCAGTTTGAAACCAGACAGTGTATTTGCGGATGGGACCCATGTGGTGAAAAAATGGACACATCGAATTAAGTATTTATATCGCCGTTGATGTTTCAAATGATGTTGGGATAAAAAATAGATATGGTATTTCAAAAATCATCATTAATGGACTACAAAACAAATGAGTGCTAACACACATGAATCAAAAACTAAGAAATCGGACCTTACGAATAGCATGACAATTGGATTTGGATCTATTTTATCCACAATAACACAATTTTCCAACTGGATATGTCTAGTTTTCATCCAATTTGCAGAGCTTAATAAGATTTTTATTAACAATGAATATATGCTTTTATTTTCATTTGTTGTGTATTGAATGAAATCAACTCTAGTGGGTACAAGACGAAGCTAGCTAGGTACTAAAAAATGAAACTACATTGCACATGATAGTTTGCATAACAACTAAAATTTTTGATATGATGGTTGCAAAATTTCATACACAATTTGTTAGGAATGGAGCCTAATTATGAGGAGGCTAAACAGAGAAAGTTTTTGGATTTACTGCAGGACGGGCAGGGAAAGTTTCCAGATTTATAGTCTGTTAGTCTACCAGAGAAAGTTTCCAGATTTACAACAAGACAGCCAGGGAAAGGTTTTTTGTTTTTATCCCAAAATTAGATGTTGGGAACTCAATGTTAATCTTGGAATGTATTAAGAAAAGCAGTTTGTTTTTTCTGTTTTTTCTTATATATAGTTGTGAGGAAAAACAAAGAAGACTATGACAAAAAAAATTACTGTGTTAATTCCTTGGAAATATAGAGAGGAAATTACAACAGATGTTTGTTGTAGGTTGTAACCCTCTATTGCTTGGATTGAGAAAATGAAGGACTGAAAATTCTCGGTGGATGTAACCCACATTGGGTGAACCACGTTAAAATTGTTGTCTCTTCTTCTGTGTGTATTTGTCTAATTTTTCTTTAATTCTGCCGTTAAAGTTTGAAACACTATAATTGCTTTTCTATATAAATATATTTTATATAGTGATTTACTCTAACAAGTGGTATCGGAAGCGGTTGTTTTGTTGGGTGCACTTGACAAAAGGAGAATTTCCCGGATCAAGTGGGAGCAATGGCGGAAGAAGGGAGGTTTAGAGTTCAAAAATTCAATGGCCGAACTTTCAATTCGGAAGATGCGGATGGAAGATTACTTGTACCAGAAGGATCTTTACTTACCTCTTGAGGGGGAAACAGAGAGACCTTCAACTATGTCATATGAGGAGTGGAGTCTCCTTGATAGAAAGGCATTGGGTATTGTGAGGTTGTGCTTGGGAGCCACCGTAGCCTTCAACATATCTGATGAAAAGACTACCAAGGGAGTCATGGATAAGTTGGCCAAGATGTATGAGAAACCATCAGCATCAAATAAGGTATTCTTAATGAAAAGGTTATTTACATGAAAATGAGTGAAGGAGGATCTCGTGCATGATCATTTAAATGAATTTAATATCGTCACTAATCAATTACATTCAGTAGGATTGGATTTTTATGATGAGCTTAGGGCCTTATTAATCTTATGCTCTCTTCCGGAAAGTTGGAACAATTTGGTAATGGCGGTAAGTAACTCTGCTTCGAGTTCAAATAAATTAGAATTTGATGATGTGGTTGGTGTGATACTCAGTGAGGACATGAGAAGAAAAACCACAGGAGAATCATCTAGCACCGCCTTAATTGTTGAGAATAGAGGAAGAGGAAGAGAAAGAGGCAAGAGTTCACATCGTGGCAAATCCAAAGGCAGATCCAAATCACATGGAAAAGGAAAGCTACAGTGTTGGCATTGTGGCAAAAAGGGTCATCTCAAGAAGGACTATTGGCAAAGAAAGGGTGATGGAAATGAAGGTAATGATAATAATGGTAACACTTCAAAAGCCAATATTGTTGGACAAATTCTACAAGATGCTTTAATCTTATCTCTTGATAGAAATAGTGATTATTGGGTAATTGATAGTGGTGCTTCATTCCATACTACCTCACATAAGGAATACTTCATAGATTATGTTTCTGGAGATTATGGACAAGTTCTGTTGGGAAATGACCAACCATGTAAAATCGTGGGTATTGGAAAGATTGTGATTAAATCCCCAAATGGATGTCAATGGGCTCTTAAAGAGGTGAGACACATACCAGATTTAAAGAGAAATCTTATATCGGCAAGTAAGCTTGATGGTGAAGGATACACGGTTGCATTCGAAGAAAATTCTTGGAAAGTTACTAAAGGTTCATTGATAGTAGCTAGAGGTAAATTGGTGGGTACTCTTTATTTACTTACTGATTTTTCTCACCGCTCCATGAATTTAGTTTCTATAGGTGAGAGTGCATCTTTGTGGCACCAAAGACTTGGCCATATGAGTGGAAAAGGTATGGAAATTTTACATTCAAGAAAGTTATTGCCTAAGTTAAAAGAGATTGATTTGGAATTACAGTGAGGATTGTGTTTATGGTAAACCAAAGAGAGTTAGATTTCTCAAGGATGGCAAGGAAAGGAAGAAAGAGAAATTGGAGCTTGTGCACTCAGATGTTTGGGGCCCAACTTAGGTAACTTCTCTTGGAGGTTCCTCTTACTATGTACTTTTTATTGATGATGCAACAAGGAAAACATGGATATATTGCATTAAGAATAAAAGTGATGTTTTTAATACCTTTAAGAATTGGAAAGCATTAGTTGAAAATGAAACTGGAAAAAGGTTAAAGTGTCTAAAGTTGGATAATGGTGGAGAATATTGCAGTAGAGAATTTGATGTGTTTTGTTCTAAAAATGGAATTAGAAGAATCAAGGTAGTTCCAAGAACACCTCAAGAAAATGGGGTTGCGAGAAAGAATGAATAGAACCATCATGGAGCGTGCTAGGAGCATGAGAATACATGCAGGCTTACCATTATTTTTATGGGCTCATGTTGTTGATACTGTAGTATATCTGATTAATAGAGGACCGTCTAGTGCCTTGGATGGAGGAATTTCGAAAGAGCTTTGGACAAGTAAACCAGTAAATTATTCTTTCCTTAAGGTATTTGGATGTGAGGCTTTTATGCATATAGACAAAGAGAACATAAATAAGTTAGATGCTAAGGCCCAAAAGTGCTATTTTATTGGTTACGATATTGATGGCTTGGGTTACAGATTATGGGATTGTGATAACCGAAAAGTCATTAGAAGTAGGGATGTCATATTTAATGAAAAAAACTTGTATAAAGATCGGTTGCAGGGAAAGAAACAGAAAGAGGAAAATGCTGAATACATAGACCTTGATGGACACATAGAAAAGGTAACTCCAAAAGCGGTAGAAGATCAAAATGTACAACAGCAACAACAAGCACCTCAATCTCGAGAAAGTGCTGTTAGACGATCTACCAGGATAAGTAAAATTCCTCAACGTTTCTCTGATTATATTTTGTATACTGATGTTTGGTGAGCCAAAATGTTTTCGGGAAGCATTACGGATGGATACCGGGAATAAGTGGGAGCTTGCAATGAATGAAGAAATGGACTCTTTATTCCACAACCAAACTTGGGATTTGGTTGAGCTACCCAAAGGTAAAAGAGCTTTGACCAATAAATGGGTGTACAATATTAAAGAGGAGAATGAAGGGCATAAGAGATACAAAGCAAGACTAGTGGTCAAGGTATTTGCTCAAAAAAAAGGTATTGATTTTGATGAGATTTTTTCTCCAGTTGTAAAAATGACCTCTATTAGAGCTATTTTGAGTCTTGTAGCTATAGAAAATTTGTTTCGGAGCAATTGGATGTGAAGACAACATTTCTTCATGGTGATTTGGAGGAGGAAATTTATATGCACAAACCAGAAGGCTTTCAGGTGAAAGGTAAAGAGGATTGGGTATGTAAGCTGAAAAAGAGCTTGTATGGGTTAAAACAAGCTCCTAGACAGGGGTATTTAAAATTTGATAAGTTCATGGCTAATCAAAGGTTTGAAAGATGTCAAAGTGATCACTGTGTATATTTTAAGCAAACTGGAAATGGTAACTATGTTATTTTGCTATTGTATGTGGATGACATGTTAGTTGCGGGAACAAATATGCAAGATATAAACATGCTCAAGAAGAAGTTGGCTAAATCCTTTGCCATGAAGGATTTGGGAGAAGCCAAACAAATCCTTGGTATGAGAATAACAAGAGACAAGGAGAGTTATCACAAGCAAAATACATTGAAAAATTGCTTAAGAGATTCAACATGAACAATGCAAAGTCTGTTGCTACTCCATTGGCAAAGCATTTCAAACTCACCAAAGATTTGTGTCCCAAGACACAAAAGGAACAAGAGCATATGGCTAAGGTTCCCTATGCATCAACAGTTGGAAGTTTGATGTATGCAATGGTTTGTACAAGACCAAATATTGCCCATGCAGTGGGAGTAGTGAGTAGATTTATGAGTAATCCAGGAAAAGGACATTGGCAAGCGGTAAAATGGATACTCAGGTACTTGAGAGGAACTTCAAATTATTATTTGAATTTTGGAGGCTCTAATATATGCTTGAAAGGTTTTGTAGATTTTGATATGGCGAGTGATCTTGATGGTGGAAGGAGCACTACGGCTACATATTTACTATAGGAGGAGGAGCGGTTAGTTGGATTTCTAAACTCCAACACGTAGTTGCCCTTTCAACCACCGAAGTTGAATATGTTGTCGCTACGGAAGAAAGTAAAGAGATGGTTTGGTTGCAAAGACTAATGGAAGAACTGGGGAAGAAGCAAGAGGATAATAGGTTGTGGAGTGATAGCCAGAGTGCTATACACCTTGCAAAGAATTCAGCATTCCATTCAAAAACTAAACACATCAAACTCAGGTATCATTTCATTAGATCAGTAGTGGAAGATGGATCTTTGAAATTAGGGAAGGTTCACACATCACAAAATCCTGTTGATATGCTTACAAAAGTGGTGTCAAGAGAAAAGTTGAGCTTTTGCTCAACTTCAATTGGCCTTAAGGAATAAGAGGCCATGATGAGAATTTTTTCGATCCTTGGTTGCAGTATGGTGCAATGGAATTAGTCTCCAAGTGGGAGATTGTTAGGAATGGAGCCTAATTATGAGGAGGCTAAACGAGAGAAAGTTTCCGGATTTACTACAGGACGGGCAGGGAAAGTTTCTAGATTTATAGTCTGTTAGTCTACCAGAGAAAGTTTCCGGATTTACAACAAGACGACCGGGGAAAGTTTTTTTGTTTTTATCCCAAAATTAGATGTTGGGAACTCAATGTTAATCTTGGAATGTATTAAGAAAAGCAGTTTGTTTTTTCTGTTTTTTCTTATATATAGTTGTGAGGAAAAACAAAGAAGACTATGACAAAAAAAATTACTGTGTTAATTCCTTGGAAATATAGAGAGGAAATTACAGCAGATGTTTGCTGTAGGTTGTAACCCTCTATTGCTTGGATTGAGAAAATGAAGGACTGAAAATTCTCGGTGGATGTAACCCACATTGGGTGAACCACGTTAAAATCGTTGTCTCTTCTTCTGTGTGTGTTTGTCTAATTTTTCTTTAATTCTGCCGTTAAAGTTTGAAACACTATAATTGTTTTTCTATATAAATATATTTTATATAGTGATTTACTCTAACACAATTGTAGAATTCATAGCGCCATTCGCATGATAACAAAGGAGAACACAACTTCACAGAGAAATTCAATAACGCCCAAACAGGATGGACAAGTGGCAGATAATTAACTGGTGGATCGAACATTACCGGTGTCAAAAGATATTCCATTCTGAATGTATTTCGTCATGGTTGAGGGCTAAGTCCAGTTGCCCCACATGCAGAGAAGACATAAGTAAAATAAGAAAATAAAAAATCCCCATGAGAGCCATATTCCACCACTCCAAACCTCTATCACCGTTAAAATATCTACTTACGCCTACCAGATATCATGACATATCAGAAGACAAAAAAGAAATATATCTATTCTGCTCGACACAATCATTCTCGTGAGGAGGGTGGTGTTCGTTAAAAAAAAGGGTTTGGACTATGTTTCCTTATATTTAAGGGTGTTTCTCATGATCTTTAAAACCGTTGAAATATATAAACCCTACATATTTCATAACATCCCAATAAACATTAAAACAATGAAAGACATACTTAGGGGAGGAGCGTTCGAGGCATTTGCAACTGCCAAGGAAGAAAAATAGTATTAAAACGAAGACAAAAATAATAAATAAATAACTCAAATGATTGTACATACTTGAATTACACTTGCTAATAGGTGGAGTGCTAACTTGGCAGTGATTCCCTATTCTAACACCCACTCGAGCGCAATATATTCGGGTGTTCCTCTGATGTGGAATGTTACTAGATGACTATAATCCTTATTCAATATCTTGGCCAGTCCAAAATCCGAGAGCTTGGCACTAAAATTCTCATCCAAAAGGATGTTGTGAGGTTTGACGTCTAGATGAAGAATGCGAGGGGTGGAGTCTTCGTGTAAATATGCGAGGCCGCGAGCAGTCTCCACAGCAATGGAATACCTTGCCTTCCAATCAAGGGGTTCTCTGCTTGAATTGAAGAGCCAATCATGGAGAGAACCGTTGTCCATAAATTCGTAGACCAACAGATGACGCTCTTCTACGCAGAGGCCATACAATCTAACAAGATTTGAATGGTTGATGGAAGCAAGTGTTCTCACCTCCATGATAAAGTCATCAGGGATGTTTAAAGAATACATGTGGCCACGTTTGAGGGGTACATGAGACATACCTTATGAATTTTTAAGAAAAGGACACGTGGGATGTTTAAAAGCATTTGATTAATACAAATATTTTAATATGAAATGGAGTGCTATAGCAGTTAGTGCAATGCACATTATGATATTTGGCTATAAGCTACCATAGGTTTAAAATATCTCTTGCATTATTTTTATGAAGGCTTTCAAATGATTTATTAAAGGCACATTATAAGTGAAAGAAAACTTGTAAAGGGTCATTGATAAAAAATAAGGATGAAGAATGGATGAAGAATTATTTTTCATTGAAGGCATGCAATTATATTTTTATAAAAAAAAGAATAATAATTTTTCTATATCAAGGAAGAATGCCACTCAAAATCAATTAATTACTTGCTCTGGAGCTTACAAGGACAAACGCCTCGAAAGTTACAAACTTAAGTTCCAAGCTTTGAGGAAAAATCTTGTTTTAAGGAGGGTGGAATGTTAGGATCCTATCCTAACATTAATTAATAATAATAATAATAATATATTTTATCCTAAAGTTATAATAATAAAATAATATAATAATAAATAATATAATAATGAATTATATTAAGTATTATATTATTATAATATTAGGGTTAGGAAGCATTGCAACCTTTCACTTATAACCCTAGAGTGGGTATAAAACACTATACAATTATATCATTCAGGAATATCTATGAAATATAATTTATCAAAACATTGAAGGGACTTCCCGAACAATACAAAAGTGATTCTTTCAGTTTTAGGTTTATTTATCAATTTATTTGTGCTAGGAACTTTAGGTTCCTACCATTCTACCTCAAAAAACAACAACCTTCTTCTTTTCAACTCAACCTTAAAAAACTTTGTGGCTATTCTAAACCTCTTAAAACTATGACATATTCAATATTTCTTTATATTTCAATATTCTTTTTGAATTCTAACTTAAAATTTGATATCTTCCACTATCTTCTTCCTTGATAATATGAATGTCTTGAGATATTCAAAAATCTTCTCCAAAATTTTACAACTTTATTACCAAAACCTTCTTCCTTTTGGGCTTGTTGTCAGATGACAATAATTGTCCTAAATCCTTATTATCAGAACCTTCTCCTTTCTTGCAATATTCTTCCTCTAGCCATATTCAAATATCCTCCAATATCTACTTCTTCAAATTTCAAATGAGGCTTTATCTAGCCTTCTTATTCTACCAATTCTCGAGACCTCTTTCCATTCGATATTCTAATTTTACATTTCCTTAATTATTCTTATCAAAAATTCAATGAGACCTTTCCTTGGTCTCTCTAATATTCCAACTATAGAAATTCTGCAACGATATCTCTTTCTTGGATCTACAAAATGTGTTGCTCCTTAAGTCTACAATAAGACATTTTCTTAGTCCTTTTCTATCCTCAATATTCAATATCTATGGGGACCTCCTACATGGGTCCCATCAATATTAAATGTCAATAGTCTTCAATCTTCAATGATACCTCTTTCTTGGACCTCCTTAATATGCAATGTCTACTCTTTTGTTGCAACTCAAAACTAATCCCTACACGAGGAAAGCACATAGACTTTTAGGCAACCGAAGGTGAAATTATTCTCTATCTATTGTAGGAAGCTTATCAACTTCTAAGAACTATTTTTTTGCAACAAAAAACTTAGACAATAGCAACCAAATACATTCAAATTTCCAAAATTCTAAAACCAATAAACTTCACTAGTTATTCTCAAAACTAGTGGAAAGAAATCTATGATGAGTTCTAGTCTTCACAAATTTTCCTTCAACCCTATGGAAATACTCTAAACAAATATCAATCTTGAAAATTCTTCAATATATCAAAATTTTCAATAGGATATCCTTTTGGGTCTCCTAATCTCATCAATATCAAGGTCTATCTTCAAAACCTGTAATTTCCTTCTATTCTAAATTTGCTCTTGGAATAGGTAAATCTTCAAACTTATCTGGTTTTCTTTTCCAAATGTAATTTATTTAACTTCATTGGTTTATTATTAACCAATTGAAATCTCCTTTCCAAATTTAAAATCTATGCAATTTAAAACCTTTTTGTAGCTCTAATACCACTATTAGATTTTGAAGCTAAATACTAAAGGTAATATAAGCACAATATCTAAAATAAAGTTGTAATATGAAATATAAGATAATCACAATATTCTATATGTATAAAACACATAAATAACTTCAAAATAACTCATAGATTTTCCATTAACAAATTACCAATCTCCATTGAATAAAAATCTCAAGTACCCATACTTAAAAACACTCTCATACAATAATACATGTATCTTGCACACACACATAGATACATATATAATAGAATGTGACATTCAGAGCACCCTTGAACTTCACTCTTCTAGATACTCTTCATATTCCTATTTGATGGACTCATGTGCACATGGACTATTATGCACATTTACATTACCAAAATACTTTGCAAACTTGTGCATTTATTACATTGCATAGAGTAAATACTCACACTCTAATCTAGGATACTCTCTTGATCTAAATATGTACCCAAGGTGGTACGTTAGAATATACCAAATAATGTAATATATTCCAATATAAAGAGAAGAATAATTAGAAGAAGGAAAAGGTCAAAAAAATATCAAAGAAAACAAAATATTCTTAGATCATGATATGTAAATTAGTGTAGAATGTAAGGGATCCATGTGATCAAATGACCATAAGATCAACTAAAAAAGAAGATAAATATGGAATGAAACCTTTTTAGGATGTATGCTCGCAAATGGTCATGGATTGAGTGAAATATTATGGATATAGTGCTCGTGAGTGGCTATGAAGTTATCCTACGAAGGTGTTATACTTACTAAAAAAATAAAGTGTGGAGTGATACCCTATATGGTTCTCACGAATGGTTGATGTGGAGAGATACCCTAGGATGTATGCTTATAAATGACCTTATGTGGAGGTTGGTGCTCACTTGGAAGTCATGAAGTTATCCTATATGAGGTGTAATTCCTGATTAATTTGCTAATAGGGTGTGGTGTGTATAAAATATGGGGGAGCAAGCAAAAAAAAAATGTGTGTGCATGAGTTAGATAGGAGGAAGATAGAAGGATGAGAGAAGCAAGGAGTAAATAGTATCATGTGTATCCTTTTTTAAATTTTAGTATTTAAGAGATGTGTGTAAGATAGTGGTCGTATAAACACCATAAATGATATTCATGTGGTATCTACCCTATCCCACAAGGATCCTTTAACAATGGAAAGATAAATAAGGAAAAGTGTGAGAAAAATAAGATGCATATATAGAAGAAGAAATGTATATCCTTTGTCTTGGAGAAAATAAGAAAAGATTGAAAACTTGCAAAGGATAAAATATATACAAGAGATGAAGAACTATATCCCTTGAATTGGAGAGAAAATTTATGATTATTGAAACTTTCAAGGTCAATGAATATATGAGAAGAGAAGAAAAAAGAAAATAATGAGTGATGATAATAAATGGAATGATGAAAAATGCATGTAGATATACCCTAGGTTGGGGGTTAACTAAGAATTAATGCCTAGTATGAGTGTAATCAATGTGAGCTAAAATATAACTAGGTTTCATCACTTGTCCCATTGTGAAGTCCCCAAGAATCAAGAATTATGATCAAGTAGCAACGTATCTATATGATAAGAAAAGATGAAGAATGAAATAGAATATCAAGCAATTCATACAAAATATGAAAAGAAGTCATGCAGTATGAGCAAGTAAACCAAATACAGGATGAAAAGGGAAGATCATGCATAATATCATTTTTAGGTGCATTATGTCCATTGGTTCTTTAATTTATTTACCATTTAAAGTTGTTAAAAAATAGGATCCTAAGCCAAACTTGGTCATTATGACAAAGGAGCCTAGATAATTGGGTTGAAACTTACATTTTAAATACATGCGAGCATTAGTGTTCTTATGATTTTCCTTGAGAACAAGGTCCCCAACTTCAAAAGAATGAGTGTAAAATTTTTGAGAGTAAGATTTCTTAAGCCTATTTTGATAGGCTCAAAGATGCCCCAAGGCATGGATGTACTTTTGATCCAACAACTCCAATTCATTTAAATAATCTAAATAATACTCATCATGGACCAATGCATCTTGCAACAAGATGCATAAGGGACCTCTAGATTGAAGGGGAATACCACCTCAGTGTCATAGACCAAAACATATGGGGTTGCACCTATAGGATTTCAAATGCTAGTACGATAGGCCCACAAGGTAGGATATAGCTAGATATGCTAGTTGTGATCGATATTACTTACCAATTTCTTAAGGATCTTAACTAGGGAATTATTCAATAATTTTGCTTGATCATTACCTTCAACGTAATATGGAGTTGAAAATTTGTGATAAATCATGTACTTATAATAAATTTTATGGACATCCTTGTTCTTGAAAGGAGTTCCATTGTAAAAAATAATGACTAAATGAATCCCATACCTATAAAGGATTTTTTTGAATATGAACTTAGGAACTTGAGCTCCAGTAACCATAGTCACAGACATGGCCTCCACCAACTTGGTGAAGTATTCTATAGTCACGATGATAAAATTATGACCATCATATGATGTGGGGTTAACCTTCCTGATAATGTCCAATCCCCACATGGATAATTACCAAGGGCAAGAAGTAACTTGAAGATTTTAAAGAGCATGAACAAGGTTCTCATGGTGTTGACACTTGTCACAACATCACACATAGTCACATGTATCTTTCTCCATGGAAGGCCAATAGTAGTTGATCCGAAGGAGCATCTTAGCAATATCATTAACACTTAAATGGCCTCCGCATGATCCCTCATGAGCTTCACTAAGGGCTTATTAGGCTTAATCAAAGTTAAGGCATCACAAGAGGATGCCACCTAAAGAATGTTAATATAAAGTATTATCAATTATCACAAATTGACATGCTATTTTTTAAACAATATTGCACTAATTGTAGTCTAATCCATAAGGAATTAAAGCATCCTTAAGAAAGTTAAATATGTCTTTGTACCAAGGCTAAGAAACTCCAATATTTAGGACATCTAAAAAAATGAGGCTAGAACTAACGGATGTGGGATCTTAGAGTTGTTGAATAATAATTATTTCTTGATCGTATTCTAACTCCAAGGGAATAAAGGATGCAACAACAACCATGTAATTCACATGGTAGCTAGAGGATATAGGAATAAACTATGGTTACCCTATCAAAGGTGAACAAAATCTTGGTGATGATTTTCTTGTAAGGTTCTAGTTTATCATTTTTGGTTTTAATATACATCATTGATCTGATTAACCATAAGTTGAGATACCAAATACCAAAATAAATCTAACCTTCAAGGCTAAGGTAGCCCTAAGACCTATGATCAAGTATTAATAATCTACATTGTTATTAGTGCAAGAGAAAAAAAGTTTGAAGGAAAGGAGATGCATTGATTTTGTGGGGTGACTAGAATAGTTCTAGCACAAACACCCTTTAAGCATAAGGCTCCATAAAAAAAAAAAATTCCAAGACTCAAGCTCTTCTAAGCTAAGGCACCCATTTGGAAACTCGATGACTAGGGGATGAGTAGACTCTAGGTGAGTAGTGGCTAGTTGGTAAATAATCACTTGATATTTTTGTGAAGCTAAAAGCATGACACCAAACAATGTTAAATGAAATGGAATTAAAATAACTAGATATTGCACAACAAATAAGATTTATATTAAATGGGGGGTGAGCCTAAAAAATCCATTGTTACAATAGTGGATGTAAGAATCCTTTGTGATACAATTATTACAAATCTTGCTAGGGTTATCTAAAACCCTAGCTACAACAAATGGTGGTGTCTTCAGTTGTGTTTCGCCCCCAACAGGGTTGAGTGGGCTTCAGTTATCCATTGAACTAGGCCACTCCAGCTTAAAAAAATGTCCAATGCTGATGAATATCTAGATATACACATAGAATATGAAAGAAAAGAGTTAGTAATAACTAAGAGGGCTCCACTGTGTGAGATCCTCAAAAATCAATAAAACCCTAACTATCATGCAACACTATTGTAAGAAAATAAAGAGATATTGAAATTAACAAAATAGAGAATGATTTACCTTGCTCCTTGCTAGTTGTTTGTTTTTGGTTGGATATGTTGTAGGTTTATGGCAAAGGTGTGGCCTAGCATCGCTCAAAGGCTAAGGGGTTTTAGAAGGGCTTATGTAAAATACCTGCAGGCACCTGGTGGATATAGAAAATACCCATGGGTACTAGGTACTGGTAGGGAGGCACCCAGAGGTTCCTAGTGATGATAGAAAGAAACCATAGGTTCTTTGTGGCTGAGGTAAGGTTCTATAGAAGTAGATCTTATGAATACGAGGGATGCATTTGTGGTGATGGTAAGCAAGGGAACATTGAATGTGATAGATGGAATGAGGGTTAGGGCACAAATATTGGGTTGGAACTCTCAATAACTTAGAGAACTCAAGTAATTCAAAAACTTAGGCACTCAAGGGTTGAGACATCAAAATAGATCCTATTTATAATCTAACCTAGGGTATTCTAGGGTTTCAATGACATTAATTGTGTGGATGAGATTAAAGCACGTCTAAGGCCAGATTTTAAATTTAGGGTGTGGCATGGATTGATGTAGATGAATGGGAAGGAATATATGAAATCGTATGATTGGGATTGATTTATCTATATAAATATATAAAATATAAAATATAACATATAAAATATTATTATTTAAAATAATATTATATATATATATATATATATATATATAATAGGTAGAAATGGCAAGAAATATAGGATGGAGGACAAATTACTATGTTTTGGTGGTGGAAATGGCAAGAAAGCATGGATGGAGGACAAGTGGCTAGATTTTGGTGTCTACATATGCCCATTTTTGTAACATGTTGTGTAAACACAATATGGTGCAAAAATAGAAGATACCTGATCAGTTTAGGAACAATAGTAACTTCTCTCTCTCTTTTTGGAATGTGAAGATGAAATCAAAGATAAACGAATAAAGAATTTGGAGTTTTGTGTAGCTTACCCCCTCAATTGGCGAATGAGGTTGCGGATGAATCTCAAGAACGAATTAAAAAATCCATGCAAATGTAATGTAGACGATATGAATGATGTAAAATGTCATACCATTTTTAACCCAACGATGGGAAGGGGATTTTTGAAGAAAAAAGTGTATGTTTTTGCCCCAACAGATGAAGGATTTTTTACCAATTGTAGATACCCTAATCATTTAATATGTATCCCATTGTGGAAAAGTAAAAAAAAAAAGTGGTTTCTCCAAATTTGGGGTGATTCGATGTTGTTGAGACAATTTACCTTCTGGTGCCATTGATATGCAAATATGAATATGCAAAGAGAAAAGAAAAAAAAGTCAACTTTGGAGGGCTTTTTAGTGACTGTTGAATAATTTCCACGATTGGAACCAATAATCCTAGGTAGTGCCTATCTCTACAATGACTATTAGAAAAATGTGTAAATTATGAAAGTTGATTTTGTCCATGTTTTATCCCCAAAAACTAGGCTATCAATGACAGTGTTTGTGCCAATTGCTCTTGGTAAGGTTTCACTCAAAATGTGAAGTATAAAATATGATTGTGATATTGAACAAGGAGATAGGTGATGATGATCATGGACAAGTTTCCTTATGGTAGGCTATTCATTTTATTGAATTGCATGGAAGCAAATTGCTACAATTGCCAAGTATATAGAATAACCTACTAATTACATGGTTCACTTGAATATCGTTTAAAATTGGAAAAATATGTAAATAATGATATGGAATGGAGTGAATATGATGTATGAATGATAAAAATTATGATGATCATTATTTTGTGAAGATTTTGATTTTTTTGGGGTGCTTTTGTAACTTGTGTTGTGAATTTGCAAAATGTGTGATGCGTAGTCGTTATACCATCATTAATTCTTAATGAATTTGTCAATCTAGGGCTGTGTACAAGGCTATCTGTGGAAGAAGAGGCAAAACAACTATAACTTAGGTCAATCTAGAGCAACAGGTCTTATTGGTGAAACCAGTTGTGTGGGGGTTTTTAGGACATTCCTATTTCTAAATTGCATGAATTAAACCTTAATATAAGTTGCAGAATTGGAAACTAATCATTAAATGTAGAAATGAAGTTGTAATTACAATTGCAGAATGAGACCTAATTATGTTGCAGAAATAACAGTTGTAGAATTGAAAGTCTGATTCTAATTGTAGAAAGGAAATCTAATTACTTTTGCAACAATGAAAATATAATTCTAACATGGAAATGAAAACTGTCAAGGCTCTGTGACATAAGGTTGTCAATCTTCTGTGCAGGGGTTGACAAAAAAACACAAAATGCAGGAAATTGCTAAAAACAACAAATTCTAGAAATAAAAGTCTGAAATAAAATGGAAGCTTTGCTGAAAGTAAAGATTACTACTAAAAAATTAAGCACAAGATTAATATAAGCATAAATAAACTAAGACTGCAGATATTGTCAGCTGTTTACAAGAAATTGAAATAACAAGTTCTACAACTCATTCTGCTGTAGCAAAAAACGAATAAAAACTTGCTTGTTATTCCTCCTCCTAGGTCTGGAAGTGGCCAGCCTCTTTGTCCAGAAGAAGGTATGAGTCTCTCTCTCTCTAGATCTTAATCACACTCATTTACAAGAAATATGAAATAGAACTAGTGCACTTTATTGATTAAAGAACATGATTACAATAATTCTACTGAAAACCTGTTACAGGACTGTAACAGTCAAATTCTACCTATTTTCTATTTTTTTCTAGCTTCCTTACTCTTTTCTTACTACTTACTACCTACCAGGCTCAACCTAAATGGGAGCAATATTTATAGATGTCCTAAGGTCTAATTACAAACAAAGAATATCTCAAAAGATCTAATCCTACTATGCTGCAACAAATTCTGGGTTTATTCTTTGATATTTCCATTACTGATGGCTTTGGTCGGCAATGAAGGCAAAGATAGATGGAAGATCTTTTCCTTTACCTTTTCCAACTTTTATTTTCCTTTTTTTGGCTTCAAAAATCAGTCAACATGTCAAAAAGCACATTCTATTTTCATTCCAAAGATAAGTGGCTTCATTTCGAAGACAATGCAATTCTCATTTCGAAGATCATTCATTTCGAAGATACTGCAATTCTCATTTTGAAGATCCGCTCATTTCGAAGATAATGCATTCTTCATTCCGAAGATCTGCTCATTCCGAAGATGCTATGTTCTCTCATTTCGAAGATATTTGTTCATTTTGAAGATACTTCGGAATGAACAAATGTGTGCTTTTCTAGTGATTTCTTCTACATCTCTCAGGTGGGTTATCTCCTAAGATCAAATTCCAATGGTCTTCATCTCTTTCCACATGTGAATTCCATGCCTTGCTATTTATGGACAAGTGGCTGGAATTTACATGGGAAAGACCAATTTTTGTTGCACAACAATAGTTTGCTTGCACTGTTGCCAGATTTAGATGAAATAAATGCTTGAGACAAATCAAAACATGATTAGTGAAATACTGCTATTATTCTAAGCATATCCTATTTTAGCAAGTCATAGAAAAAAGAACACAAAACTATGCAAAAAGCTGTAAAAATTAGCATATAATACTCCAAATACATTGATCATGCAAAATGGTTAATATACAACATATTGAATCAAATTAACTAACATATCAGATAAAAAATAAGAGTTTATAGGTAATTTTAGTGTTCAAAACATGTTATGATTGAGGCATTTCCAGGCCTCATCATTTTCCCTCCAACTTATATTAATGCATGCCCTCATGGATTCTGTTGGGCTATGGAATCACATATGTCCATGTTTAGATTCCATGACCTGTAGAATAATTTCTTGCATATATAATACCCCCTATTTTTCTAAATGTTTCTAAGCTAGTATTCAAACTGTTCGTTAGGTTGGGCATCTTCCTCAAAGTAGAATGGAACTAGAGTAATGATGGTTGGAGGCCTAAACCTAAGACCTATCTAGTTATGTTGCATGATTTCAATCAGCTGGATTACACCTTCTGCTCTTCTTCTGGACCATTCTAAGTTGATGGGGGAGATGGGTTCTCTTTTCTGCAAAGACATGGAAAGTTTAGCCCATCTGTTTCTGCACACTGACAATGTTGGAAAAAAATTGTGATCACAGAAATTGTTGAATTTGGCCACACAGTCCCTTAAGTTGTTCAAGTACATCCTCTTTACATCATCCTTGTTCATCATTGAGAAGTGCTGTATGGTGATAACTGGGTGGTTTGGCTGGATTGCTCTGATTAACAACTCAGCCCTTGTTTCTATATCTTTATTATGCTTTTTCTCTTGATCCTAGTAAAGTTGATTCTGCAAAGTAGATATGAATGCCCTCAATTGAACATCTCCAATGTAGATCTATGGATGAAATTCTACTTCTTTCAAAATAAAGAAACTATGTAAAAATAGCTCACACAGGAGATTTTTCTACTCAAAAGGGCTGTCAAAGTATGCTTCTAGGAAATCTGCAATGGTGTCCAATTTATATGGAAGACCTGAACTAATCCTCATGACCTGCCATCTAAGCTATTTCTGCTTCAGAATAAGACTATAAAATCTGGCTGGTCATCTGAATTGGACTAAAAATTTAGCAATTTGACATAAGTCAGACACCTTTTCTTTCAATTTCTAAATTTTTGTTTCCTTGGCTTCTAGCTGTTTTGCTTCCATTTTAAACTTTTCAGTTTTAGTGGCAAGCTTCTCATACCTAATCATCCAGCTAGCTATGTCTGCATTGTATTGTTCTAAGGACATAGTATTAGGTGGTCTGACTATAGGTGGAATTCTAGGTAGCAGATCTACCTGAACCTATTTTTTTGCCACTTCCACTGGTTGTTCATCTGTCAATAACTCTACTTGCACCCCCTTATGTGCTATTTCTATTGGGTTGTCATCAGATAGTAATTCTACTTGCACCCCCTTATCTGTTGAAAGTATAACATTTTGAAATACAGGGACCTCAATAGGAGTACTTACTTGAACATTTTCTTGCTGTTGGGACTGTTCCTATGTTGGTGGCTCATCTCAAATGTTTTTTGCTGTTCTTTTTACCAATTCTAAAGCATATTCAGAATGAAAGGGTGCTTCTGAATGAGAAGGCACATTTTTAGAATGAAAAGGTGCTTCTTCAGAATGATCTCCTATGTCTGCCTCAACAGAGTCATCTGCCCTAGATAAATCTACAAGTAGTTGAGCCAAATCATCTTCATCATTGGATACAGTTGGCTATTTTTCAAACTGTGACAACTTCTCTCTCAGTTCTGCCACTTCCTACTATAACTTTGCAATTCTTCTTTTCTGCATCTCAATGATGTTTTATTTCTCTGAAATCCATCTGATCTATGTCTTGACAACACTCCTTGCTGCTCTCAGCTACTCTGTGATATCTTCTTCTTCTATTTCTAATTCAGAATCAGATGCAAACAAGTCAGCTTCAGTAGGCTGCTCAACAACTGGTTCTTCTTTTGCAACTTCTGTCTGCTCTTGTTTAGGAGGATCTATGAAATTTTTCATCATTGCATCTACTATTTCTGTGGCTTGTTGAACTGTATCCACCTCCAGATTATCCTGCCCAGCCTCTTCCTCAATTATCTATTTAGGGAATTCTGGAAAGTTTTCAAGGGTTGGTTGTATCTATGTGACATCTGGACTGCTTTGTCCATATTCTTGTTCTATGACCTGGTCCGTCATTTACCTTAAATGGATTCTTGTAGGCCTCCGAGTTCTAGATGCAAACTTCTTCTTTTTGCTCTATTTTCTGGTGACAGTAGGGGTCATGGGGTCAGTTTCAGATGTCTCTGTTTCCCTTGTTGTTTCTTCTCCTGTTGGGCTAGGTGCTTCATTTCTCTGTTCTGACAAATCAATTGCAACTTCAAAAAAACAAACATTTTTCTATTTTTTTGTTCTGTTTCTAGTTCCATATCCTCTTCTCTTTTGTATTTTTGCTTGTGAAGTTGAAGGTTCTGGAGCAAGGTGTTTTGTTGCTGCTGTTGGGTGTGTTTCTGTTTCTATAACAACTTCTATAGCACCTTCTACAGTTTCCTCTACAGCATCTATTTCTTCTTCTGCAGCAACATCAGTAGTATCTATTTCTTCCTCTTCACCCTCATCTCCAAAAATTACATCATTTAAAGTGGAGTAAAACCTCTCAAAACTCCTAGGGTTTCCTCTAAAATGGTGCTGAAAAACTAGTTTGATAAGATCATGGTGGCGAAGACTTCATTTTCCTTCTTGATATATTTTTGCCATGTTTTTTAATTCTTGGTGCAAGTATAGGGGAAGATTTACCCTAAACACGGGTTGTTGCCTACCATGTTTGAGATGATTTAGAATTTTTATGTGATGCCTTGACAATAGTACATACTGCCCTTCACATGTTAGAAATTTGATTACCCATGTGGCTACTTCATCCCAGGGTTTCTACAAGCTGGCCCTTTTTAACCCTTTGCATGTGTTGTTATGGGTTAAATACTTTGGCTCTCTATCATTTTCTTCTACAAATTGATTAACTACATTTGCCAATGTATTCTTGCCAGATCTAGAAATTGAAATCCCTTCTAATGGCAGCTCAATAATTTGACTTAAAATTTTAGGGGTTACCTCAATAGTCATGCCGTTGACGTGTGCCCAGTTGTTTCTGAACATGTGGGTGAACATGCCGACCAAGTCTTCAGAGGACCCATTAAATTTATCCAAAAATGGCATAAGCCCTCCATCTTCAAACATCTGCACCACTTCTAGATTTTCTCGGAGATGGGTGGTGTCTGCTGGTTCCATTTTTATTTTTCACCCCATTTTTCTACCACAAACTACTTTATTCTATCGCTATTCCTCTACTGGATCTCTGATTTTCGATGTTTGCAACTTTGCAGGGTTTCTGTGTCATGCAAGGTTTTTCTCAGTTTTTGTTCTTTGGAATGAACCGTAATATCTGAGCACTATACTTCATAATAATTTTGCGTTTAGCAAATATGTCTTTGGAAAGAAGAGTGGCACACGTTTCTATTTTTTGCTATGAACACATGTCCATCAACGATTACACAAATGTCCTTGCCGTCAGATCCACCTTATTCGCTTTTAGTTTTTTTGTTTTTCTTGTAGATTCTCATGTGCATGTTTATTGACATCAAAAATTGGTGGCATATGGTTGGTCACGTCCTCCGTAATTCTGGTATTTTCCAATGGGTGCAAAAACAAACCATGTGCTGACTGACACGTGTTCCTTTATCGTATGTGTCAAAAGAATTTTCACTTGATTGTATTTCTTTCCTTCTCTGGATGCCACGTGGAGATATTACATTGAATGTTCTTTTTGAAGATTATAACTTATTGCGCAAACAAAACTTCATTTTGAATATTATGACTTCATTCCAAAGATAGGTCTTCATTCCAAAGACAAATCTTCATTCCAAAGACAAAGCTTCATTCTGAAGATAAGGCTTCATTCTGAAGACAAAGCTTCTTTGCAAATTTAAATCTTCATTTTGAAGATTAATCCTCATTCCGAAGATCAATCCTCATTTCGAAGATCAGGCTGTATTGTGAAGGTAAATCATCATTTCAAAGACAGATCTTCATTTCGAAGATAGATCCTGCTTCATTCTGAATACAGATCCTCATTCCGAAGATGATGCAGCAAGTCGTCATTTCGAAGACCAAGTTTCATTCTGAAGACAAATTGTCATTTCGAAGACAGTTTCTTTCTGAAGACAAAGTGCAACATTCATTTTGTTGTCATTCCGAAGACAAAGTTTCTTTCTAAAGACAAAGTGCAACATTCATTTTGTTGTCATTCCGAAGACAATTTCAATCCGAAGATAATACAACAGGCACTATTTTTGGCATTCTTGTTCCGAAGATTAGGCATAAATCAATATTTTCATTCTCAAAACATGTTTTAAGTATGCCAACTCTTATGAATACCTTTTATGCTAATGGTTAATTGTCATATACTATACACCAATCATTTTACAATGAAGAAATATAAGAAATATATACCTGATAAAAATAGTTAATGCCAGTTTTGAAGAATGACTGTCTTTGTTGATATTCTGCTGAGATTTTCTGCAACATTTCAAAACAAGTGCACTTGGTGAATTTGTACAATGATGGTTCAAAAATTTCTCAAGGTTATGCATTCTAGAAAACTGGTTTTCATGCATACCAACCCAATAGTGCCTTAAGAAAAGGTTTTCACTACTGAGTTATTCTTTTTTCTCTCTTTTTTTTTCTTGATTTTCCCCTTTTTTTTTACCTCTCATTTTCTCTCTCTTTTTTTATTTATTTTATTTTTTATTTTTTATGTTTTATTTTTATTTTTATTTTTACCTCTCCTTTTTTTTTTTTTTTTTTTTTTTGATTCTGACTATGCCCATGAAGGAATTTTATGATTTCCCTTGAAACCATGCCCATGAAGGAATTCATACTCAGAATTTATTCATCTTTTTATTTTCTATTTTTTTTTTATTTTTTTGTATTTTCTGTTTTTTCTTGAAATCCATGATCATGCTGATTATTTTGAAGTGGAAGAGGAAATCTCTTCCACCTGTTGTGTATCCAAACTATCAAGTTGCTGCAAGAATTCCTCTTTAGTCAGAGGTGTATGGTACACCCTGATGCAATGTCCATATACTACCAACTTCCTTTGTGACCCATCAATAGGAGATAGACGAGCTGTTCTATTGTCAAATACCTCTTCAATCTAGTAAGGTCCCAACCATCTAGTTCTTAGTTTTCTAGGGAAGTCCTCATAGTGAGAATCAAACAGTAAAGCCCAATCTCCTTGTTGAAGTTTCCTTTGCTGAATGTGACTGTCATGCCACAACTTCCTCTACTCCTGAATTACCTCAGTTTGGTGTAGAGCATCCAATCTAAGTTCATCCAATGCATTCAACTGCAGAATCCCATCTGTCTATGCCTGCGACAATTCAATTCTAATTTCTAGTGTTGTGCGCAATGTTAGTAGCTCAAATTCAATAGGTAAGAGAGGCTTTTTACCAAAGATTAGTTCATAAGGTGTGAATCCAGTTGTATCGCTCCAAATTTTTCACACCCTTACCTTCAGGCTATAGGATCCATGCCCGAAAGGGGGATGTGAAAAGGATGGCGTGATACCTCGGACTGAGAGGCCTTGCGAAGGTCCCGCATCTCAAGGGAGGTGTATATTGGTGATTTTTCAACGGATGGTGGGTTCACTAGGAAACATTCAATGGCAGTTTCCACGCCTAGGTTGGGAATGTGTTTTATGTGTTCGTTTTAGCATTAAGCATTCAAATTCTAGGTTTGGTAAAAATGCATCTAAGCTATTCTATATGAAGATGCAAATTAAATGAATACAAAAAAATAGAATAGGACAAAAAAATAAAGAAATTGAGGAATGTTAAAGGAAAATACCTGATCCGAAAGTCTGATGAAGATTTTGATTCTTGAAGCAGTCAGGATCATCTAGAATTCGACAGAATCATCTGAGATCTGATAGGATTGTCTAAGATCTGACGAATTCGTCAGACAAATTCATCAGAGACCTGCAAACAGATAAATAGATGCAAAATACAAAAAATGTAACTATCCTAATAGAGGGAAACAATGTAAAATGACAACAACAATATTAAACTGAAACTTAAAAACTGAAACATGAATGAATTATGCTAATTAGATAATAATTATGATTTAATTATGCATTTGATCTAGATGGGTGAACTCCAAAATGCAGAATAGCATAAAATACTGAATAAACTAGCTAATTTGCAGAATAAAATAGCAGAGAAAATATGGAGAAATGCAAAATTTAGGCATTGATTGCCTCAATGTTGACTGTAGTCGAAATCGTCTCGCATTGGTACGAAATCGTCTCTGATTCGATAGGATCGCCTTCGATCTGAACAAGATCGTCAATGACGATGAAAGCTTGCCCCGGTTGAAAAACACTAAGGTACCTGCAACAAAATTGGTATAGAACTACTGCAAATATGAATTTGGGATGTCTTAATGCATATGAAGTCGGGTTACAGGAATTATCAGCCAGGGGGGTGCTAAGGGGAGGGCTTAGGATTAAATAGGCTTAGGAGGGAGGTTAGGAGGTTGGAGATCATCCCTATTTGGGATATCTCCAACGGGGGAGGGTCTCTAACGGCACAGACACGCTTCTACCCGAATTAGAGACCCATTGGAATAGAAGTTAATTGTGCAAAATCATTTTTGAGACAAGATCGTCTGGACGTCCTAGCCCAGATGAAATCGTTAGATCTAGGGCGATATCGTTTGATCGACGACGATATCATCAAATGGTCAAAACAACCTCTAAAAATGGCATGGGAAAGGGAGAAATGGATTAAGTGGCAGTTAACAGGTGGTTTGGGAGGTTAAAATTTGAATTTAAATTATTTACTAAAGTAAATGTAATTTTTAAGATTTCACTACGCCAATTTTAGGGTGCTACATTTTGCCCCCTCTTTAGCGAATTTTCTGAAGAAAATGCGTTAAAGATGAGTTCTTCTTGATCTACGAGAAAGCAAAAATTATTCCCATTTTTAGGCGACAATTCTTGGTCGAATCGTACGACAGCTTACTATGGTGCCCCGTCCATGTTTTTACCCAAATCGAACGTTTGAGGTAAAAACATGGAAAAGCAAAATTAAAAAAAAATGTTTTTAATTGTGTTTTGAATAAAATTAAGAAAAATAGGGTAAAACCCTAATTCATTTTTACTGGTTTTAGAGCTCTAGAAGCAAAAATGGTGGAGACAACGCACAGATCGACAGAGGTCCGGCGCGGGCTACGGGTAAGAGTCTAAACTTAGTTTAGAGTGATTTAATTTGAATTTACATGCTTTTTAGGTGGATTTTAACTGAATTTTGAGCATCACGGCCATTTTTGGGCCATCGACGTCGTCGGGATGAAATCATCCCAATTTCAACGAAATCGTCTCAAGTTCGCCGATTTCGTCTAAGGGAGAAATCGGTGAGAGGGACGATTTCGTCAAATTAAGGACGATTTCGGCTTGCGAAATTGGAGACGATTCTGCTCAAATTTGGGATGATATCGTCCAATAGTGGACGATATCATCATTGGTGTAAAATTGAACTGATTTTACTTGCATTATTAATTACTTGAATTGTTTATTAATGATTGTTTGTTGTTTTGTTGTTTATGTTGCAGAGAGGATTGCTAAAGAGCAGAGAATGGAAATATGGAGGTTTGAGAGATGACTTGGCCACTCTAACACAGGCAGAGTAGGATCAGCTGGCACAAGTCGACTTACAGCATGTGGCAGAAATGCCACAAGTGTCTACAAACATGGGGCTACTAACAGCCCTAGTAGAGAGGTGGTATCTGGGTTCTTCCTATTTTTGGCTACCGACAGGGGAGATGACTCCCACACTAGAGGATGTATGGAGGATTCTAAGGATCCCCATAAAAATACGGTTGATCACTCCTATGGCCAATCAGGGCCATGCTATGGGGCGGTTGTGTGGTGACCCAAGCTTCGCCCTGGAGAAGGGTGGAGTGAACATCGAGGCGCTGCGTTCACCAAGAAACATTCAATGGCAGTTTCTATGCCTAGGTTGGGAATGTGTTTTATGTGTTCATTTTAGCCTTAAACATTCAAGTCCTAGATTTGGACAAAATGCGTCTAAGCTATTCTATATGAATATGCAGATTAAATGAATACAAAAAAATAGAATAGGACAAAAAAATAGAGAAATTGAGGAATGTTAAAGGAAAATACCTGATCCGAATGTTTGATGAAGATTCTGATTCTTGAAGTAGTTAGGATCATCTGGAATTTTATAGAATCGTCTGAGATCTGACAAGATTGTCTGAGATCTGACGAATTCGTCAAACGAATTCGTCAGAGACCTGCAAACAGATAAATAGGTGCAAAATACAGAAAATGCAACTATCTTAACAGAGGGAAACAATGTAAAATGATAACAACAATATTAAACTGAAACTTAAAAACAAAAACATGAATGAATTATGCTAATTAGATAATAATTATGATTTAATTATGCATTTGATTTAGATGGGTGAACTCCAAAATGCAGAATAGCATAAAATACTAAATAAACTAGCTAATTTGTAGAATAAAATAGCAAAGAAAATATGGAGAAATGCAAACTTTAGGCATTGATTGCCTCAATGTTGACTGTAGTCGAAATCGTTTCGCATTGGTACAAAATCATCTCTGATTCGACAGGATCACCTCCGATCTGAACAGGATCGTCAACAATGATGAAAGCTTACTTCGATTGAAAAACACTAAGGTACCTGCAACATAATTGGTATAGAACTATTGCAAATATGAATTTGGGATGTATTAATGCATATGAAGTCAGGTTATAGGAATTATCATCCAAGGGGGTGCTAAGGGAAGGTCTTAGGATTAAATAGGCTTAGGAGGGAGGTTAGGAGGTTGGAGATCATCCCTATTTGGGAGATCTCCAATGGGGGAGGGTCTCTAACGGCGTAGACACGCTTCTTCCCAGAGGGGCGAGCACTGGGGAGCTGACACGGGCTATTGCCCAAATCACTTTCTATCAGACATTATACTATCAGATGGTGCCAGAGGAGGATAGAATACCCCTGTCAGCTAATATCGTAGATCCGATCAGGATCAGGTCATTGAGGACTTCGTCCTAATCGACGACTAGGACTCGTAGTACTACACATACTACGATGGAACCACCTTGTCCACCTCAGGGCAGGGGAGGAGATGAGGTTGAGAGCTCGAGGGGTTCTCGAGGCTAAACTACTGCACAACATTATACAGATTGATATATAGTTTTTATTATTTTTGATAGAGGATTGAGTATGCCGAGGTATAGATTGTGGCATACCAATCCAATTTTGATATGATGTATATATACTGTTGATATATATATGAGATGAGATATGTTTTTGATCATATGACTTGTCTTATGTAATTTGTATGATGCTTTTATGTTTGATTGATTGATTTGATGATTCATGTAATTATGTCGTTGGAAATATTATAATTTTGATGTCATGCTATAATATTTTAAATGAAATAATCTGATGTAACAAATTGGTTGTTTGTGATGGAATGTGATAAAAAATAAAAAGAGACTTCTAACAATAATTTCAAAGGACATTGTCACTATTATAGACCATTTCATGGAGTCGCCACTCACTCGGTCGTCAAGCTAATCCCAGTATAGAAATATTGTTAAAAGTAAAAGAGTGCTTAAGAGACTGTCTTAAGACTTTGGTGCAATGGTGCAAATGATGATGATGATGGTTTGTTTTTCAGATTTCCAGGAAAATAGTATGCATGAAAAATGTTAAAATGATTTTTGCTAGGCATAAATTCCTATGTGTAATAAATTTTTTGGATAATTCCCTAGGAATTATACCATCATTGCAAAATTGAAGGTGGACATAATGACATGAAATATTGATAATGTGTTTGCTTTTTAAAAGCATAATTTGTGTAACATAATGATTTAAGTCATGTTTTTCATGATTTTTAAATAAATGAAAAATAAAAATTGTTACAATTGTTTACGCTAGGCATAGAATATGTAGGTATAGACTTATACCATCATCACGAAAATCAAAGAAGAAAATAGATTGTTTTATTGTATGGTTGATTTTTAATAAACAGAAAATATGAAGATGAGGACTTGTGCTAGGCATAAAATTCCAATTTTGGTTTTGGAACTATACCATCATCGCGAAAGTCGATAATATATATATATATATATATATATATATATATATATGTGTGTGTGTGTGTGTGTGTGTGTGTGTGTGTGTGTGTGTGTGTGTTTGATTGTATGGTTTGAAAGAAATTTTAATTTTTCTATTATGCATGTAGTTGTCTTTATACTAAACAACTGTACTTGAAAGAAGAAAAAGATTTATTCCAAACAATTTGCAAAAAATATTTCAAAGTATTTTGAAGAAAAAGTTAGATTTATAAGGAATCCCATGTGCATATGTGAATTCATTTTCAATCTTGATTTATCATAATGATACACACAATCTCTCAAATATAAAATGTGTGTGCAATTGCTATTTTCATTTACCAGTTTGGAGCAAGATACTATGATACAAGTGATTTGAATAAACCAACTAAGTGTTCATTAACCATGATGTAGATGTATTTAACCATACTAGACTATTATGTAGGTTGGATTATCAAGAGCTCGCTAATCCATAAGCAGACATAGGTCTGTACAAAATAAGGTCACTAATGTGATAGACATATCGCCACGCTAGGAGTTACCCAAGGCCAAGAAGGTTGGGCACAAACCACCTGTTATGGGGCTTACCTCATAGTTTTCGAATAATTGAGAATTCCAGGGATTCAAGCTCATCAAACCTTCTTTTCTTTTCAAAGGGTAGGGAAAGAGATTTTATGGCTTTTGATTTTAATTTCTTTTGCTTTCTTTTCTTTTGCTTTTCTTTTTGTATTTTTGCTTGATAATTGAGATAATGCTTGAAATATTGCTGTAATGATATAAAATAACATTTTTTTCTTTTTCTCTTTTGCTTGAACTTTGCCTTTTGTTCTATACTAGGGATACTTGCTCAGATTAGCTGTAGAGCAAGGGATTTTTATTCTGGGTAGGGGTGAGCTTGTCCTTTTGCGAATTCTCAAAGATTCTAGACCATGTGCATGATAGGATAGCAGGGGAAACTTTTCGCTCAAGAAACCACTTCTACTATGTAGCAAAGCATGGAAAATACAAATATAATCATTTTATTGTGAAAAGATGTGCTTGGTTTAAGTAAATAACAAGATCAATTCTCTATGCTCAAACTCTATTTAATTGAATTTTGTGGACTTTGATATAAGAGAGATTAGTAATCATGCCAGATAAAATCAAGATATTTATTTTTGTGAGTGTGAAAGTGAGGGATTCCAAATAAATGCTAATTTATCCAAAATAATTTGAAACATATAATTGCAACATTTGTAAGAATATATAGATAAATAAATACTGTTTTGAGAAGTTTTGAGAATGTTGACTCTCTCTTTCTTCTTTATATTGTTTTGGTTTCGAAAGAGTCAAGAATATTGCTGTTTATATATATATATATATATATTTCATTTTTGTTTGTTTTTGAAAAAAATAACAAGTGCCATAAATAAATATAACAAATAGTTTTGAAGATTTTGATGATTATGAATGTTTTTGGTATTTTTGAATTTATAAATTGAAAGAAATACAAAATAGTGATTTTGAAATATTTTAAACAAATATATACAAGAATGAAATGACCAAATTTACACATAGTAACGTTTAAGATGCAAAATATTCATGGGTTATTTAAGTTCTTTACCATATAAGGTAGATAATTTGTATGCTCCTGATTCAAATTTAGCAGTAATAATGTATGGTCCAAGCCAGTTGGGCTCAAACTTACCTTTAAGGTCCTTAGTTGCATTAGTATTTTTTTGATTTTATTTTAAAACAAGGTCGCCGATCTCAAAGGATCGATGATGAAATTTTTTAGCATATGATCTTTTAAGCTTGTTTTGGTAGGCATAGAGATGCTCCAAAGAATTGATGCATTTTTCATCTAGGAGTTCCAGTTGACTGAGTCTGCAAGCTTGATATTCATATCCTACTTCAGTATCTTGAATTAGTAGAGCCAAAGAAGGAACTTCTAATTCAAAGGGAAAAACGGCTTTAGCACCATAATCCAAAACAAAAGGAGAAGCTCCAGTGGGGGTTTGAACACTAGTTCGATAGGCCCACAAGGCTGGATATAACTGAATGTGCTAGTCACGACCAATTTTATTGACCAATATTTTGAGGATTTTGATTAAGGTTTTGTTAAATGCTTCTGCTTGACCATTACCCTGAGGATAATAGGGAGTGGACCAACAATGTTGAATCTTATATTTTTGACATAATTTTTTAACATCTTTATTTTTGAAACAAGTTCCATTGTCAGAGATGAGATTTGTAGGAATTCTAAACCTACAAATGATTCGATTGAAAATAAATTTAGAGACTTGTGTGCCAGTGCAGGAAGCTAAAGGCATAGCTTTGACCCACTTCGTGAAATACTCAATGGCGGTTATGATGAATTTGTGTCCATCCGATGACACAGGATTGATTTTGCCAATAATGTCTAAGCCCCATTTTGAAAAGGGCCAAGGAGATGAAATAGCCTGCAGATCTTGTGCAGGTGCATGGACAAGGTCAGCATGTTTCTGGCACTTGTCGTAATGGCGCACATACTCATGTGCATCATTCTCCATGGTAGGCCAAAAGTATCGTATTCTAAGGAGCTTTTTAGCAATGACACTACCACTGAAGTGTCCTCCACAAGATCCATTGTGGGCTTCACTCAAGGCTGATTTGGACTTTTCTAAGTTCAAACATCTTAATAGGATACCTTCAAAAGATCTCCTATATAAAGTATTGCCAATTATTACAAATCGACTTTCTCGTCTACGTAATAACCGATGCTGGTTTCTATTAGAATTGGTAGGAAAAGTCCCATTTTGGAGAAAATCAAATATATCTGTATACCAAGGTTCAGGAGTAGTTTCGTTGATTAGAAACACATCCAAAGGTTCTAAGCATGACTTATTTGAAGCAGGTTCCTGGAGTCGACAAATAATGATAGTGGCATATTCGTCATATAGGAGAGATGCAGCTGCGGCCATAACATCAATTGCATGGTTGCAAGTTCGAGGAATAGCTTCAAAGGTAACTTGATCAAATAGAGACATTAATTGTAAAACATAGGCCTTATATGGGCGCAGTTTATCATCTCTGGTCTGATAAACTTCATTAATTTGGTTTATAACCAGTTGAGAATCACCAAAAACTAACAGATGTTTAATTTTTAGTGCCAAGGTAGCTCATAATCCAAGGATTAAAGCTTCATATTCAGCAGTATTGTTAGTGCAAGCAAATGTCAATTTGAAGGACAGAGGAATAAGATGTTTTTGCGGGGATATTAAAATAATACCCGCACCAGACCCACTCATGCATCGGGCTCCATCAAAGTATAAGGACCATTTTTTAATATGGTCTACCTCTAATTAAAGGCATTCATCATGAAACTCGATGATGAGGGGATGGGCAGACTCTAAGGGTGCAGCAGCTAATTGATCTGCTATGATTTGACCCTTAATAGACTTCTGTCCTATGAATGTGAGATCAAACTCGCTTAGAGCAAGAACCCACTTGGCTGTGTGACCCAATAAATAAGGTCGACTCATGAGATACCTCAAGGGATCATATTTGGCAATGACATAAGTTTTCTGACTAAGCATATAATGTCATAATTTTTGCGTAGCAAAAATGACCGCTAGACATAGTTTCTCTAATGTTGTATAGCGGGTTTCATAACTGATGAAGGTTCGGCTAATATAATAATTAGCACGTTCTCTCTTTTCATCATCAAGCTGAGCTAACATAGCTCCTAAGGCAGAATCTGAAGCTGAAATATATAGGAGAAATGGGCGATCAGGTTTAGGCGGTGAAAGCATCGGTGTATTAAGGAGGTATTGTTTAAGAAGTTCAAAAGCTTCTCTACAGTCGTCGTCCCAATTAAAAGGGACATCCTTCTTAAGGAGTTTAAGAAAGGGACCGGTTTTGTTCGCCAGCTTATCGATGAAGCGATAGATGGCTTGAAGCTTACCTTGTAAACTTCGTAACTTAGATATATTAGTAGGTGCAGGCATATCAGTGATAGCCACAATCTTGAGCGGGTCGATTTTGATACCACGTAAAGAAACTAAAACCCCTAATATTTTACTAGACTTGACTCCGAATATGCATTTGGTTGGATTTAATCGAATAAGATATTCTCGTAATCGATTAAAAAATTTTCTCAAATCATCTAAATGATTATCTTCAATAATAGAGCGAGCTATAATATCATCTACATAATCATGTAGGATATCATGCATCATATCATGAAAAATATAGGTCATAGCTCGTTGATAGGTTGCACCTGCGTTCTTTAATCCAAATGGCATCACTTTCCAACAAAAGGTACCCTAGGGGGTAATGAAGGCTGTTTTAGCCTGATCTTCAGGAGCTATCCTGATCTGATTATAACTAGATAATCCATCCATTAAGGAAATCATCCCACTCCTGGTAGTAAATTCAATGATTTGATCCATGTTTGGAAGAGGAAAATCATCTTCAGGGCATGCACCGTTAATATCTCTAAAATCTGTGCAAACCCTAACTTTGATAGCTTCTTTCTTGGTGACTGGAACTACATTTGAGATCCATTCAAAGCATAATCAATAGTTTGTATAAAGACAACATTCAGGAGTTTTTCTAACTCCCCTTTAACTAGCAGAGCCACTTTGGGATGCATTTTTCTAAGTTTTTATTTAACAGGTTTAGCATCCGGATGGACCACTAGATGATGCATGACTATAGAAGGTTCCAGACCTGGCATATCTTCGTATGTCCAAGCAAAGACATCTTCATACTCTTTAAGGAATGCAATATATTGTTCTTGTTTTTATTGACTTAATTCTAATCCAATATTGATTATGTGAGGATTATCCTCAGTTCCAATGTTAATTTTAATGACGTTTTCTACCTCCATGTGTAGATCTCTTTCAAAATTAGGTGGGGTGGGTGAAACGCCCAATTATTGTAATTATTGTAAGGTTAATTTGGATAATTCATCTTGAGGATTAGCGGTCTCAATTTGGGCTATAGTTGGTATAGAACCATCAAAATAAAATCCATTGTGTAACATCTCTTCAACGGAGACATCATGGAAGATATCTCCTTCCAAATCTTCATCGGGGTCAACAATCATTTCAGGGTAAGCTATAGATAGCATGTTACATGTAAACGACTAATTTTTTAGAGGCAAATCATCACGCCTATCCAAATAGTCTTGATAACATATGAGGTGATCGTCATCTTCAAAAGGAAAGGGTTGACCCTTACTAGGAAATAGGCCCACACCATAGCGGGTAGGCCATGGTTCTACCTCGAAAGGTTATTTCATGCCATTTTGGAAAGGTCCCAAGCCTTTCCCTTTATATCCCATTTTAAGCATTATGGGTTTAGCTTTAATATATTCATTAGTAAAATAACGTTGAGCGTATCCCTCATGATGAGTTTTGATATTTCGAGGGATTCTTCCCCAGTCATATCCTTTATAAATGAAGGCACAACTCCCGACTTGGTAAGTAATTCCCATAGGTTGTGGGAGGCCCAAAGTACGAGGAGATGGTGGTAAGTTATTTAAAAGAATTGAATCTTGCATGAAAGCATTTGTTTTTTCTGATATTAAGATTGTGGATAAATTTGGTAAAAGTTCATCAGAAAGAGCATAAGATGTAGAAGGATTATTCCCTATATCTTGAGATGTGGAAGGTATGATAGATGTGTCTATAGGTTTTGAAATTATAGGGATAGAACATGAAGGATTGGTTGTAGATTGAAGATCTTTTTGAGGTTCTAGAGTGAGATGTTTAGAATATGGTTGAGTTAAATGTATAGGTGTAGTTGGTGGGGTAGATGATGTTATGTGTGTGTGTTTCATACGTTTAGATGAAAAATAAGAACTAGGATGTGTGGATGATAGAGTGGGGAAAAATTGCACTCCAACGGGTTCTGCCAAAGTACACATATCAAATGGTCTAGGGTCACCATGGATAGTGACCAACTAATTTTTAAATTCAAATTTAACACATTGGTGTAAAGTTGATGGGACCGCTCGCATCACATTGATCCAAGGGCGACCCAAAAGTATATTGTACGATGCCAAGCAATGTATAATAAACACAATTGTTTCTAGGGTTCTAGGACCAACTTGCAATGGGATGGTAATAACTCCACACGTTTCTTGTGTTTCGTCATTAAAAGCTTTGATAATAATATCAGTTTTCTTCATTTCATCACTTCTAAAGCCAAATATTTGGTAGAATTCAAAAGTGCAAATGTTTAGAGATGAGCCATTATCAATCAGGGCTCGTTTGACAGCTACATCTCCAATTAGAGCAGTAATATATAAGGGATTGTCCTTATGTAAACTGTGTTGTGGGATATCTTTATCTCGAAAGTCAATACAATCAACTTCTCGAGTGATGATAGTATTGGCCATAGCTTCAGGTTGAATGTTTTGAGGTACCATCATTTGGCTTAATGTAAGCATCAACTCATCCATATGGGTAGGAGAGGATCTTAAAAAATCCAAAAGGGAAATTCTATCTGTAGTATTGGATAATTGCTCATTAATATTGTAAGGGGGTTTAGGTTGAACATTAGGAGCATAATTCCATTTATTGGGATTTTTCAAAACAAATGGAGCTGATCCATCATTTTGATTTGGTTCTTGTTGAGAATTTTGAGCCTGTTGTCGGGTAACAACTCCAATGGTACCTATAATGTTATAATGAGGACACTGAACTATTCTCGATCGAGCATTTATGGCTTGTTCATTAGGGAGGAATTGATTAGAAGAGGGTCGAGTAGTAACTCTTCTAGGAAATGGTTCCTCTGGAACAATAGCATCTGTGATGGGTTGAATAGGATCTGATTCGTTTTCAGAACTATTCGATTGGTTTGAAGTGATGTCCACTTCACTTTCAGTATCTGATTCTATATCACTAGAATCTAAAGTTGGAATATTATTTAAGGGCCTGGTCGTAACCAGGGATAAGGTTGTGTCAAATATTTGAGGATCCTGATTAAGTAAATGTCCACTAATAGTTCCTACATATCGGGTAGGAGGAGGAACATTATGATGTTCGATTTTATTGGCCACCTCTTTACCATGTCTTGGTAAAGGGTGTTGAAATATGTCTAATGTTTGATTAGCATTTTGATTTTAATTTTGGGGAATGGTCTTTTGAGTATTATTAGGAGAATTTTGTTTAGGTTGGAAGGCTTGCACCTCCATTTCATTATTATCAATCAAATCTTGTATTTTATGTTTCAACCTTTTACAAGCGTTGGTAGAGTGTCCATGTCCTCTATGGAAATCACAGTGTAAGTCAGCTTTGTATCCGGGTATAGTTGGATCAAGTTCCCGGATAGCTGGTAATTGGATCAAACCTCTTTCGAGTAATTGAGGTAAAATAGTTGATAATGGTTGATTCAATCTAGTAAATTCTCGAGGAGGCTTATCAAGAGGTTTCAATATAAATTTTTTTGTTGTCTTCGTTGCGTTGATATTAGCAACATTTCTGCTGTCAGTGACTCCGTCACCAAAAACTTGTTTGTTTTTATATTGATTTATGGATGTTTTTTCATCATCCTTCTTCCTAAGTTGGCCTCTCCTAATGAGGGCATATTCTACTCTTTGAGCTAAATCTATAGCTTGATCGAAGGTAGTTAAAGTAGCAGTTGATAGCTCATAAGATATTTGTTCTTGTAAATTATTGATAAAAATGTCAAACATTTCCCTATAAGGTAGCACAAAGTGCAATTTTCCTATCAATTGCCTCCATCTAGCTAAGAAGTCGGCAAAACATTCATCCTTGTCTTGTTTTAAGTTGTATAAATATTTAATGGTTACATGCCTCTCGATGTAGGCACTAAATTGATGGACAAAAGATTCAATTTGTTTCTTCAAAGTTTCTCAAAGAATGAGTGGGCAATTGATAGTACCACTCTAATGCCATTCCACCTAAAATTTTCGGGAACATTTTCAGTAATAGTAAGTCATCATGTGATATATCATGACATGCTATCCTAAACATGCGAAGATGCTCTATGGGATCTTCGGTTCCTTTATATATAGGCAAGATGGGCATGGGAAAATGCTTAGGGTATGGTTGAGCTACAACTATGGGATCCAAAGGTTGACTACATATCTCTTGATAATTGTACGAGGGACGATAAGGATCTATCTGGTCCATATGTGAAGCTAACTGTTTCACCATGGCTTCCAGATTACTAGTTTGCCCACCATATTGGTTCGGTAGGGCATTAACATGGGTTTTGTGAGCATATGACGGAGGGACATGAAGATTAGATGCTATGTTTCTATTGTGTAAATTATTGGTAGAAAAGGTGTTATGAAGGAATTTTGAAGTTGTATTATGTTGTATTCCAGATTGTTGAAAATTGGTGTTTGGCTTCGTTTTGGGTTTTTGTTTACTTGAAGCATATTGATCAATAGTTTGACGAAGTAAAGTAGTGAAGGAAGTTTTATTTTGTGTGGGAACGATTTTAGGTTGAATAACAGGTTCCTTAGGAGGTTGGATAACCTATTGTTTTGACATGTTTTGGATCATAGTGACCATATCTGTATTGGATGGCCTAGCCTTATCACTTTCTTGATCAATGAAAGACAAGGGATTAGTGTGCACATCATACATATATTCCATGGCTGCTTGAGTGTCACTAATTTGCCCTTTATCAATACGAACTGCCACATTAAGGGCATCAATGTTATCATTGAGAAATTTTTGAAAATGATCTACGTTGTCAAAAGCAATAGTTCCATCTGGAGCTACTCTAGGGGATGAGGGTCCATCCTCTTTAACACTTCCTTCTTTTTCATTGTATTTACCTAAGTCATCTTCTGGTTGATCTAGAGTTTCTCCTTCCAGAATTGGATCTTCAGGAAGGACATTTAGGTTTCCAATTTTATCTCCTAACCAATCTTCTTCTTCTCCTTTAGTTTGTTTACCATTCCTAAGTTTAGGCATTGTGCCTTAATTTTAGATTTCAGCAAATATATATATATATATATATATATATATATATATATGCAACAAGCTTAAGAGGTATATATTAATTATATACCTACTACAATATTTAAAATGAAATGTTTAAGTTTTTGCTATGTTTTTTAGTTTTTAGTTTTTCTTTGTTTTTGAAATAATATTGTAAAGACAAACAACACAATAAATGCAAAAAATAATACTGAAAGTAATGATCTAGTTTTCTATAAAAAATTTATAAATGTCATTAATGGGCTCGAGTTCTTCAGGAGTCATGAAGTGTTCTTCTTCAAATTGAAAGTTTTCTTTTAAAAATTTAATGAAAAGAGCTATAGTAATATTATCTGTCTCGAGATTTTGGTTGATAGAAGTAAAGCTTGTGGCAATACTCTCGATATAACACAGCTCGAGGAACTCTATTCCATCTTTCCCTATCCGTAAGAACAACCTCTTGGTCTTCTACAAGACCTAGGAACTGATGTACAATGGCTGCATTCTTGAGGTATTCCTCGAAGGTGAACAATTCTGAAGATACAAGAGCTCTCCTATAATCTAACCATTTATGGCAGGCTCTCTGAAGTTCATGATAAAAAACAAGTTGATGAGGATCCAAGATTCTATCTAGGATAAGCCTCTTAATTTGTTTAAGTTTTGTTGACCTAGATGAGATGATACTAAGTCTTATATCAAGTTCGTCCCACAAGAGTTGATTTCTATCTGTTTCAGGCACACTAAGCACATAATTGATTTCTATGGCTACCAATTGGTTTTCTACATTTATAGTAACTGCTAATATTTTCTTAGGAGCTACCATATAAACATGATATTAAATTTAAATGATCTAAAATGCATCTATGTTTTAGTTGTTTTATTTTATTTTATTTTTTTTTCAAAAGGTTTACAATGCATTCACGTCGGGTTCACCAAAATGTATCGCTCCAAAATTTTCACACCCTTACCTTCAGGCTATAGGATCCGTGCCCGAAATGGGGATGTGAAAAGGATGGCGTGGTACCTCGGAATGAGAGGACTTACAAAGGTCCCGCCTCTCAAGGGAGGTGTATATTGGTGATTTTTTAACGGATGGTGGGTTCACCAGGAAACATTCAATGGCAGTTTCCACGCCTAGGTTGGGAATGTGTTTTATGTGTTCGTTTTAGCCTTAAGCATTCAAATCCTAGGTTTGGCCAAAATGCGTCTAAGCTATTCTATATGAAGATGCAGATTAAATAAATATAGAAAAATAGAATAGGATAGAAAAATAGAGAAATTGAGGAATGTTAAAGGAAAGTACCTGATTCGGATGTCTGATGAAGATTCTAATTCTTGAAGCAGTCAGGATCGTCTGGAATTTGATAGAATCATCTGAGATCTGATAGGATCGTCTGAGATTTGATGAATTCGTCAGATGAATTCGTCAGAGACCTACAAATAGAGAAATAGGTGCAAAATACAAAAAATGCAACTATCCTAATAGAGGGAAACAATGTAAAATGATAGCAACAATATTAAACTGAAACTTAAAAACAAAAACATGAATGAATTATGCTAATTAGATAATAATTATGATTTAATTATGCATTTGATCTAGATGGGTGAACTCCAAAATGCAGAATAGCATAAAATACTAAATAAACTAGCTAATTTGTAGAATAAAACAACAAAGAAAAGATGGAGAAATGCAAACTTTAGGCACTGATTGCCTCAATGTTGACTGTAGTCGAAATCGTCTCGCATTGATATGAAATCATATCTGATTCGACAGGATTGCCTCCAATCTGAACAAGATCGTCAACAACGATGAAAGCTTGCTCCGACTGAAAAACACTAAGGTACCTGCAACAAAATTGGTATAGAACTACTGCAAATATGAATTTGGGATGTCTTAATGCATATGAAGTCGAGTTACTAGAATTATCAGCCAAGGGGGTGCTAAGGGGAGGGCCTAGGATTAAATAGGCTTAGGAGGGAGGTTAGGAGGTTGGAGATCATCCCTATTTGGGAGATCTCCAACGGGGGAGGGTCTCTAACGGTGCAGACACGCTTCTGCCCGGATTAGAGACCCGTTGGAATAGAAGCTAATTATGCAAAATTAGTTTTGGGACAAGATCGTTTGGACATCCTAGCCCAGACGAAATCGTCAGATCTGGGGCGATATCGTCTAATCGGAGATGATATCGTCAAACGGTCAAAACAACCTCTAAAAATGACATGGGAAAGGGGGAAACGGATTAAGCGGTGGTTAACGGGCGGTTTGGGAGGTTAAAATTTGAATTTAAATTATTTACTAAAGTAAATGTAATTTTTAAGATTTCACTGTGCCAATTTTAGGGTGCTACACCAGTAGTGGACTTCTAAGTAGTATTGTAGGCCCAAACTACTTCAGGTAATTTATCTAGCCAATTTCTTCTATAAAAAGCTACTATTTTTGTCAAGATGCGTTCTAGTTCCCTGTTTGTTACCTCAACCTGGCCATTTGCTTGTGGGTGGTAAGGTGATGATTTCCTATGTTTGATTTCATACAATTATGTAAATGCATTTATGACTTTGGATGCAAATTGGGGTCCTTGGTCTGTGGTGATAGACCGTGGAGCTCCAAATATTTGAAAATTTTGAGTATACAAGAAATCAGCGACCTCTTCACAAGCATGTTTGAAAGCACGCACCTTTACCCACTTTGTCAGGTAATTAGTGCATACTAGAATATGCACCTTTCCTTGAGAAGGTGGATCAATAGGTCCTACAAAATCAAGCCTCCACCTCTCAAATGGTTCTAAAACCATTTGAGGCTGTAGTGGCATCTCATTTGTATGAGTGGGTTTCCCCATTCTTTGGCATGCATCACAATGCCTAATGTACTTTTTTACATCCTTGTGAAGAGATGGCCAATAATATCCTATCCCTAGGATTTTCCTAACTGTGCTTTTTACAGAATAGTGTCCACCTAAGGGTTCATCATGACAAGCTCTAAGGATATCATACACTTCATCCTTTCGGATGTAGCTATGTAACACATGGTCAGGACTGCACTTAAAAAGCATACCCTTAATCCATTCAAAAGAAGAACTCTATTTGATAAATTGTTTTTTCTGTT
Organism: Wollemia nobilis; assembly: GCA_028583015.1. Classification (NCBI taxonomy): domain Eukaryota; kingdom Viridiplantae; phylum Streptophyta; class Pinopsida; order Araucariales; family Araucariaceae; genus Wollemia; species Wollemia nobilis. The sequence continues at coordinate 2,404,553 of JAQPPZ010016414.1, forward strand.
TTGAAGTGAAATGTGGAGGAACTTTCCTCGTGACCAAATAATTGGCTATATCTGCAAACCAAGGTGATTGGACTGATATAGCAAATAGTTTTTCATCGGGAAAAGTGTCATCAACTAATTCCCCTTCATCTGTGTTCTGCAACCTGGACAAGAAATCTGCCACAACATTAGCTTTCCCTGGTTTGTTGATTATAGTGATATCAAATTCTTGCAGCAATAGCAACCAAAAACTAATTCTTGCACTTACCATAGGTTTATTCATCAAATACTTAATGGTTGTATGATCTATGTGAATAAATATTTGATAACCTGTGATGTAATGCCTAAATTTGTTGATGGCATAAATTACTGCAAGGAATTCCTTCTCAATTGTTGTATAATTTTTCTCAGCTCCTGTCAATTTCTTGCTAATGTTGTAGATGGTATAGTGTTCACCATTGTCAATTTTTCCTAATGCTACTCTAATTGTTGTATTGGAGGCATCAGTCTGTATGTGAAATGGTAATGTCCAATTAGGTCCTCTGAGCACAGGTGGAGTTATTAATTTCCCTTTCAGAGCTTCAAATGATTCCTAACACCTTACAGTCCAGGAGAATTCAGAATCTTTAGTCAATAGGGCAAACATGGGACTGGCTATTTTACTAAAGTTGGGAATAAACCTGCGGTAAAAACCAATGTGTCCTAGGAAGCTTCTGACATTAGTCTGAGTTTTAGGAGGAAGGAGATTCTTGATAATTTCCACCTTCTTTGGATCAACTTGGATCCCTTCAAGAGAGATGTGATGACCAAGAACTATCCCTTCCTTCATCATCATGAAGCATTTTTCTGGATTCAAGGATAAATGGTATGTTTCACAATGAGTTAAGACTTTGTCAAGATTTTCCAATGTAAAATCAAAAGTTTGTCTACATACTATGAAATCATCCATGTATATTTCAACACTTTTGGTGGTCAGATCAACAAAAATTGCTAGGACTGCTCACTGAAAAGTTTTTGGGGCATTACACAAACCAAAAGGTAAAACCCTATAGGCAAATGTTCCCCATGGACATGCAAAAGTTGTTTTCTCTTGATCTTCAGGTGTAATCTGAATTTGATTATATCCACTAAATCCATCAAGAAAACAAAAGTATCTTTTTCCAGCAAGAGTATCTAATACCTGATCCATGAAAGGTAATGGAACATGGTCTTTTTATGTCACCTTATTCAACTCTCTATAGTCTACACATACTCTCATTTTTCCATTTTTCTTAGGAACTATTACCAATGGAGAAACCCATTGGCTATCATAAATTGGGTAAATGAATCCTACTTTCAAAAGTTTTTCAATTTCTTCTTTCATAATATCTCTTAAGGCAGGATTCAATCTTCTCTGGGGTTGTCTAACTGTCTTGAATTCTTCAGTATAGATTCTGTGGGTACATATATCAGGATGAACTCCTGGTATATCTTTGTAGTTCCAAGAAAAAGCATGAACATGCTTCTGCAAGACAACTATCAATTTTTCTTCCTCTTCCCTAGTAAGCTAGCTGTAAATGTTCAAAAATTTGCCTAGCTGGACTTCTATTTGTTTTGTATTTAGAAGGATTGAATTCACTCCTTCATACATGGTGATTAGGGGATTAAGAGGACGTTGCTGAGATGGGATAAGAGAAGCAGTTTCTATTTTATTGCTGCTTGAGGGAAGCATATCTTGTATGGAACAATGAGAAGGAAAAATCAGATGATGGTGCCATCCATGTGGTAGTGAAACAAAGTTTCCCTATGATAGTACAGATGGTTCATCTTTAGATTTTTGATTCTCCTCATTACTTAACAACTGTTGGATATTTTTTGCTTCCCCTTCTAAACCTTGTTCATGCAGAACATTCATCGAGATTGTTTCATTTTTTAAATTTTTTGTGTCACTGAGGTCTTCCGTGTGTTCTCTTACTACTAAGGTAGCTAGTGTAGAAATGACCTCTTCCGGTTCTTCATCCGAGTCAAAAAACCATAACCGACCTATAAATTTGCTAGATGGTTTTGCGAGGATGATATAAAGAAATCTGTTTCGGATCAACACCATTTGAAATAGTCATATTTCTAGATCTCGTAGTCTATGAAGGCTGCTGCAGCTGCAAGCCAAGGTCTTCCTAAAATAATGGGATATCCATGTGCTGAATTTCTTGGCTGTAAAACCAAAAAATCTGCAGGGAATTCCCAAGAAGAAAATTCTATAGGGACATCTTCAATGATACCTTTAGGTTTTGCAACTGACCTATCAGCCATTTCTAAAACTATAAATGTGGGGATGAGATGTTTGAGCTATAATTGTTTCATTGTATCCTTGGTCATGACGTTTATTACAGCTCCTAGATCTACTAAAACATTTGATATTGGTACTGAACCTATGGTAACCGTGATAACTGGACTTCCTGGGTCACTATACTTTGGAGGTACTAGTTTTCCAGATAAGAGATCAACTATCTTTCTTTCAACCTACACAGTCTTGGGAAATGCTTTCTTCTTTCTTCCTATTATTTTAATGCACAAATTTTAGATAGTACTATTAATTTTTGGTATTTCCTTAATGGCTTGCAATAAGGGCAATGATATATTTAACTTTTTGAGTTCTTTGACCAGTTATGATTCAGAATTTTCTGGTATTGCATTAAATCTTTTAGGATATGGAATTATCCTTGGTAATTATTCTGCCTATGGTTCTGTTTTTGTCTCTTTCTCTATTGTTGGTTGAATTTTCTCTGGTTCTAATTTTTCTTTTGTCTCTATTGTTAGTTGGATTCTCTCTGGTTCTGATGATTCTTGCTCTTCATTTTCTTTGATTTCATTTGAAAATGGTTTAGGTACAACTTTTCCTGAATGAAGTTGGATGTTACTACAATCAAGAACATTAATTTCAACATTTTCTTCACTTGACCACATAGACAGGGAGGTGTCTGTCTCATTCTGTTTGGATTAGTGACTAGTTGAGCTGGAAATTGAGGTTGTTTCACTTGCTGTGTTTGCTGCTATTTTTCTTGAAAATTTTGATTAGGTGCAGGCAACAAATGCTGAGTTTGACCTTGATTCCTTTGTTGCCTTGGATAGGACTGGTATTGCTGACTCCACTGTGGTTGGTTTTGCATCCAATGTGGATTAGTCTAATTTTGATTCTAGGCTGGATTTTTTTGATTCCAATATGGGTTGTTTTGATTCCATGAGGGGTTGTTTTGATTCTGATTCCAGGCTGGGTTACTCCAATTTGCTTGTGGCAATTCTTGGGAATTTGTCCATTGAGGATAATTCCAAGGACGTTGGGGTGGTTCTGATTGTCCCCAAGGCATAGTACCAGGATTATGCCCCTAATTTGTAAGAAAACAAGGGGGATTTTGGTATTGAGAGAAATTTCCCCCTTGTTTCAGTCCAATATAGTTGAGTTCCTTAGTCTAATTTTCTAACACAATTTTGAGTTGTGGTAGTAGGTGGCATTGATCAGTTGAATGCCTTTTTGAACAGATACTACAAATGGCTGAGATAGATGTTTTATTCAAAGGACATTCCTACAAAGCATGTTTATTTCTACATCTTGGGCAATAAATTGCCAAAGGTTCTGTGTTTTTTGCTTTTGCAGACATTTCCCCCAAAGTAGTGTTTAGGTGCACTAGAATATCAGTTTTGAAATTTGCAAGTTCCTCTATCAGGTCCTTCACATTAGTGCCATTTGTGTGGCTTTTTCTTCTTCTTTGCTTAGTGCGAGAGTAATTCTTGCAGAGATCCACAATTTCATCATTATTGAGAGTGGTTACATCCCCTTTTCCCATCAAATCTAGAACTTCTCTAGATTCATCTTGCAATCCTCTCAAAAATATGGTTTTACATAATTCTGGTTCTACAAGTCCACATCTCCTTTGAACAAAGGAGAACCTATCAAGATAATCTTCTAATGTCTCATCATCTTCCTATTTGATTCTGAATAACTCATCTTTCCTATTCCTTACACGACAATATTCTTGATATTTATCTAAGGACACCGTTTCCATTTGATCTCAGGTTCTTATGGAATTTGGCTCTAAGCTCATGAACCAGCGTAATGCTGAATACTTGAGTGTTGAGGGAAAAACCTTAAGTTTATGATTATTATTTATATAATAATAGGTCTGACACACTACCTTGAATTAAAAAAAAAACTGATCAAGATATTTAGATACAACACCTCGAAAGGTTGGAAGTACTAAAGGTGAAATGGTTTTCATGGGAGAGTTTTGTGTTGGATTTAGACGGATAGGATATTCAAATTTTCTGGAAGGTTGGAGCATATCCTAATCATCTCCTTCATTATGGACATAGCCATGTTGGCCATCTATATTGCCTCCTTCTTCCATAGTTTCCTATTTCCTAGGAGAAGTTAAAGCTTTCCAAATTGTTCTCTCAAGAGGTCCAAGCCTCTCTGTTGATGATGAGTTTGATGAATTTTCTTCCTTAGGATATTCTGATGATGATAAAATTGGTGATTTTCCTTTCTCAAAATTTTCTAATGATGGTGAGACTGGTGATTTTTATATCAATATTTCTGGTAGTTTGTTCACCCCTTAGGCGTGAAGATCTTCTTAATGGAACAAGCCAGGGATCCTTTGGGGTAGTTCTACCTTTTTCATCCCTAGACTTACTCATTTATGTTTACTCTTGAATGACATAAATTAAGTCAATAGTTGTTATCTTCCTCAGCTGTTGTATTGAGATTTTAACCTGAATTTTCACAGTTTAGTCTGATTACGACTATTGGACTGTTTATTTTCTTTTGGCAACACTATTCCTTGGTAATGACGCCAAAATGATGCGTAGTCATTATACCATCATTAATTCTCAATGAATTTTTCAATCCAGGGCTGTGTACAAGGCTATCTACGGAAGAAGAGGCAAAACAACTATAACTTAGGTCAATTTAGAGCAACAGGTCTTATTGGTGAAATCGGTTGTGTGGGGGTTTTTAGGACATTCCTATTTCTAAATTGCATGAATTAAACCTTAATCTAAGTTGCAGAATTGGAAACTAATCATTAACTACAGAAATGAAGTCCTAATTATAATTGCAAAATGAGACCTAATTATGTTGTAGAAATAACGATTCATGAATTGAAAGTCTGATTCTAATTGCAGAAAGGAAATCTAATTACTTTTGCAGTAATGAAAATCTAATTCTAACATGGAAATGAAAACTGTCAAGGCTCTGTAATAGAATATTGTCAATCTTCTATGTGGGGGTTGACAACAAAACACAAAATGCAGGAAATTGCTAAAAACAAAAAATTCTAGAAGTAGCTGTCTAAAATAAAATGGAAGCTTTGCTGAAAGTAAAGATTACAACTAAAACATTAAGCACAAGATTAATATAAGCATAAATAAACTAAGACTGTAGATATTATCAACTGTTTACAAGCAATTGAAATAACAAGTTCTACAACTCATTCTGCTGTAGCAAAATTAGAATAAAAATTTGCTTGTTAGTCCTCCTCCTAGGTCTGGAAGTGGCCAAACTCCTTGTACAGAAGAATGTATGAGTCTCTTTCTCTCTAGATCTTAATCACACTCATTTACAAGAAATATGAAATAGAACTGGTGCACTTTATTGATTAAAGAACATGATTACAATAATTCTACTGAAAACCTATTACAGGACTGTAACAGTCAAATTCTACCTATTTTCTATTTTTTTCTAGCTTCCTTACTCTTTTCTTACTACTTAATACCTACTAGACTCAACCTAAATGAGAGCAATATTTATAGATGTCCTAAGGTCTAATTACAAATAGAGAATATCTCAAAATATCTAATCCTACTATGCTGCAACAAATTCTGGCTTTATTCTTTGATCTTTCCATTAATGATGGCTTTGGTCGACAATGACGACAAAGATAGATGGAAGATCTTTTCCTTTACCTTTTCCAAATTTTATTTCCCTTTTTCTGGCTTCAAAAACTGGTCAACAAATCAAAAAGCACATTTTGTTTTCATTTCGAAGATAAGTGGCTTCATTCAGAAGACAATGCAATTCTCATTCCGAAGATCGCTCATTCTGAAGATACTGTAATTCTCATTCTGAAGATACTGCAATTCTCATTTCGAAGATCCACTCATTCTAAAGATAATGCATTCTTCATTTTGAAGATCCGCTCATTTCGAAGATGCTGTGTTCTCTCATTTTGAAGATATCTATTCATTCCGAAGATACTTCGGAATGAACAAATGTGTGCTTTTCCAGTGATTTCTTCTACATCTCTCAGGTGGGTTATCTCCTAAGATCAAATTCCAATGGTCTTCATCTCTTTCCATATGTGAATTCCATGCCTTGCTATTTATGGACAGCTGGCTGGAATTTACATGGGAAAGACCAGTTTTTGCTGCACAGCAACAATTTTCTTACACTGTTGCCATATTTAGGTGAAATAAATGCTTGATACAAATCAAAACATGATTAGTGAAATGATGCTATTATTCTAAGCATATCCCATTTTAGCAAGTCATAGCAAAAAGAACACAAAACTATGCAAAAAGTTGTAAAAATCAGCATATAATACTCCAAATACATTGATCATGCAAAATGGTTAATATACAACATATTGAATCAACTTAACTAACATATCAGATAAAACATAAGAGTTTATAGGCAATTTTAATGTTCAAAACATGTTATGATTGAGGCATTTCCAGGCCTCATCAATGTGGTCACAAACGAAAATTATGCATCCAAAATAGTTGTAATCTTCACAAAACGTGATAAAATGATGAAGTGTATGCATGGATGCAATTTGGAGTGATTTGGTGAAGGTAGTCATTATTTTGTGATAGTTTTGTCTTTTTTCAATGTTGATGAAAAAGTCCCACGGGCATTTTAGTGCACTAGGAAACACCCATGGGCATCGTAAGGTGCCTGAAGTAGGTATAAATATCTTGTTGGGTGAGTTTGAAGCTCATTTGTGTATTTTAGAGTTTCAGAAGTTGCATCTAGGGAGTGAGGGGATGTGAGGAGTGAAGTGAGATATTGATGTTTGGGTGCGGAAGCTATGGAAATGGAGGGAGCTAGTGTGGGGGTGAGGTCTACGAATGGGATGTGAGTTGTTGAGGTAACATTATGCTTTTGTATTGTGCAAAGTATTTTTTTTTGCAAAATTATTAACTAGTGTTTTTTGTTGTGCTACAACTTAGGATTTTGGAGGCTCGATACCAGTTTTCACCCTACATCTTGGTATGAGAAAGGTAAGTACAGAGGGGGAGTGGGAGTTGCTGGAGGAAGTGGGGCTAGCGGAGGCAGCCTGACTAGATGTGGTGAGGGCTAATGAGGTGTACCTATCTGCCATAGCAGAGAGGTGGGATGCAGATAGGGGGACATTTTAGGTCCCCACTAGTGAGGTGATCATTACCTTGGAGTATGTATATCACATCCTCAAGGTACTAGTGGAGGGAATCCGAGTTAAGGTCGGGATTAATAGAAAGACAAAGATGATGAGGATGTGTGGAGATGCATGGTAGGGGGTTAAGGTTGAGTGTGGGGGCATTTCATATTCATCCATGTATGTGGATAAGGAGTTAGACCCCCTTGATGCTTTATTTATATTTGTGTTGGCCAACATCATGAACCCAAAAAACACTGGAAGCAGGTTCCTGTGGAACCTGATGGGAGTAGTAAGTGATATGTTTACTAAGAGATAGTTGTATGCATGTGCTCCCATATTACTAGCGTACGTATATCAAAAGTTATATGGGATGTCTAGGCAAGGGTGAAAGGGATTTGGGTGAAGCTTATTTTTGTAATGTTGGGGATGGGAGGATTTTAGGGTTGCTCGATTGGAGGGTTTTCTTATGGGAGATTTTGGTATAGATTAGCCCTATGATAGGTGATGGGTATTGGCTAAGGAGGTATATCTGAGTCATCCAATGAGGATGAGTTAGTGGTATAAGGATTTATGGGCTGGATTGACATCCACCCAAGTGGTGTGGAGGCCATGGTTGGGCACTCAGTGGACCAAGGATTTAGAGCACCTACGATGGATGTAGTAGGGTAGGTGGGTGATTGGGAGGTATAGGAGTTAGGTGGAGTACATCTAGTTATCATGAGTACTACATAATTTTGGGTTGAGGTAGGATGTTCTCGATGATTCGGTGTGGTATAGGAGACATCGGGAGGAGATCAAGCTACCTTACACAGATCCATGGAGGGTGGTCTTGGTAGATGATGAGGAGATGGATCTCCTAGATATGGAGGATGTAGGGATGATTTTTGAGTATGATACATGGTTCATGGTGCAGCCATAATGGGCACTACCTTGAGGAGCGATTGATGGAGATGGAGTTGGAGAGACTAGGGATAAGGGAACTCTAGAGGTCTGGGATGAGGGGACCCAAGGGACCCTTAAGCGGTAGTGGTGCCTTCAATTTTATAGTCGAAGGTGGAAGGTGAAGGGTGTAGGGTAGTAGGATCTCAAGGTTGGGGGAGACGAAAGAGGTTTCATATGTACCTCTAGGTCAAAGTGATGAGGAGTGGTCACAGCTGGAGTAGTAGGTGGTGAAGTGTGATGCAAGGATCATGAGGCTCCAAGCAGAGCTAGCAAGGAGAGAGCATCGACATAATTTCAACATAGCATACCTTTGATCACAATATAAATATATTAAGGTATTTTAGGATAGGTTTATGGAACGTCATATTCCACTTCTTGATCCTCCAACCTCAACTGTGTCTAGGGGTACGAGGCTTAGTGAGTCTAGGCATAGTTTTAGTTATAGGGCTCCTTCTAGGTCATAGGCTCTTGCTAGGTCACAGGGGTCTTCTTGGAGGATGTAGTTAGTGCTTAGATGCACTTTTGTATATGATCCTTGGTGCTCCATTGTATGTAGCCTTTGGTCACTCATTGTATATGCGATATTTATACATATATATATATATATATATATACATGGATTTTACCTTTTGTGTTATATTTGTGTGTGAATGATTTTTATGGAATGTTTTATTTAATGTAAGTTTGCTATTTATGATGAATGTATATGCTATGCAAGATGGAATTTATGGATGATTAATGCAATATGCAATACATGGATGTTTAATGCAAGATGCAATATATAGATGTACTACTGATCATTTATAGTTTAGATATTTTCTTGACCATTTTCAAGCATTTTTGTTTAATTAGGGGCACCAAAACTTGGTGGAATGTGGTGGATAATGGCTTGTAAAATGACATGGATGTTGATATGGAAGGAGATATGGATGTTGATATGGAAGAAGATATGGATGTTGATATGGAAGACAACCTATTTTGCAGATATTAAAACATCCTAGTGATATCAAACAAACCCACTAAAACTGCCTAATTCTTCTAGGACAAAATGTGTGTGCAATGAATTCATTTATCAAATCAATAGAATGGTAATGACCTAAGATAATCAAGAACCAATGTGTGTGCAAGTGGTTTGATTAACTCATATTGAGTAAATTGGATAAACCTGTTATGGATGAGACCAAGAAGGTAGCTTGTCCGTATGAGCGGTCAGAGGTATCTTTTAAAAGAGACAGTTACCACGCATGAGCATACTCCACTGCAAATCAAGCGTCTATAGCTATGGTGGAGGCTAACTCCATAGTCCATGATTTTTTTTGTTGATCTCTTAAGTTTTGAGGATGACTACCTAACCGTATGATTGAAAATGTAGTACGATCCTTACAACCCAATTTTATCAAAGATGTATGATGTAAAAAGACTTAGATTTTTTGTTAGGGATTTTTCCCTACTCTTTCTTTTATTTTTGGAATTGTGGTAGTAGTGAGAACCACTATTTTTATGGACTATGTTGCATGATGGGACTAGCAAGGATGAACCTTTTCACTTTGAGGTTCATACCAAGTATGGTGTTATCCCTCTTTGACACAAGATGTTTTTAATATGTGAATTTATGTTTGGTTCAAGAATGTTTTGGAGTCAATTTCCAAAACTCAAGATTATCTTAGTGTATATGTGTAATGGTCCTAAAAAAAATCGACATGTATTTTGGAGGTTTATTAAAATACTAGGAGTGGCTATGTGACCGAAAACACCTAGGATTTGTGAATATGTGGTTTGTGTGGATGGCAATTTGACTTGGTGGAATTTTTTGAAATGACATTATGAAGATGCCCCTGATTAAGGCAACATGACTTTTGTTGGACCAATTAAGACCTTAAACTTAATAAATGATCCCTAATATGAAATGTGAAATGTGGATGTGAATATAATGTATGAAATACAATTTTGTGAAATGTGGAATACCATATGAAGTATGGGTGAATGCATTATTTTTGGAGTGTTAAATGCAATTGAAATGCAATGTTATGAATGAAATGTATGCAATTTTTTATTTATTTTATTTATTTTTTTGTATCAGCCATGTATATATATACATATATAGTAATAAAATTATGCATGGAATGATTTCAAGAGTATAAAATTAAGTGGTTCAGATTCTTCCTCTCCCTCTAGACCAAAAATACTATAATTACCATCACCCAATATTTGTGTAACAATGTATGGACCTAGCCAATTAGCCATGAAAATATCATGAAGATGCGGTAATGCATTGGTGTTTTATTGATTCTATTTAAGGAAAATATCTCCTACTTGGAATTCACGTAGATGAAATTTAGTGTTGTAAGCATGTTTGAGCCAGTCATAATAAACTCGTAAATCCTCTAGAGCATTGAATTGCTTCTCATCAATAAGTGTGAGTTGGTAAAGATGTGCTTGTCTAGCAATGCCATCATCTATGAGTTCCTGCAAAGAAATTCACAAGGAAGGGATATTGAGCTCAAGAGGTATGATTGCTTTGGCTACATAGACTAATTAAAATGGTGTTTCCCATGTAGGCATGCAAATGCTTTTTCGATAAGCCCATAATGCCAAGGGAATTTGTGTATACCAGTATCTATGGTTTTATTTGACAAGTTTCTTGAGAATAGCAACTACGGTCTTGTTGGAAGATTTGGCCTATCCATTTGCTTATGGATAAGTGTCAAGAAACTATGTTGAATGTTATATTTCTTGCAAAGTTTTTGAACATACTTGTTATTGAAAGACTTACCATTGTCTAAAATGATTTATGATGGGATACCAAAACGATAAATGATGTGATGAAGTAAAAACTCCACAATTCACGGTCTTGTCGTACTAGTTAGAGGAATTACCTCAACCCACTTTGTGAAGTATTCAGTGGTTGTGTTGATGAATATATGTTGTCCCAAGGAAGGAGGTGAAATTTTTCCAATAAAATCTAGGCCCCATTGTGAAAAGGTCCAAAGTATTTGAATATGTTGTAAATCTTGTGATGGTTCATGAGTTAAATTAGCATGTTCTTTACACTTTTTGAAATTTTTAACATATGTGCAAAAATCACATTCCATTGTGGGCCAATAATAACCCATGCATAGAATACACTTTACGATGGCCATTCCACTAAAATTACCACCACAAGTACCATAATCAGCTTCAGCTATGGCTCTTTTTTCCTCACTAGACTCAAGACAATGAAGGAGGACTCCATCATAACCACGTTTATACAACACATCCCCCGAAATAACAAACTGAGCTACCTTTTGCTTGAAAGTGCACTTGATAGTTTGAGATATGTTAGATGGGAGTATTCCAAACTTTAGAAAGGCTACTATTTGGCTTGACCAAGGCTCATATGAATCTAATTGGATAAAACAAACATCATTTTCATATTTAGACTCAACACGAGAAATTATAGATTTAGAGACCGTTGAAATGATAAGGGGATATACCTATCCAGAGGAGTTTTTTGGAATAAATTATCCAAGGGAGGCCATCACATTTGCAAATATATAATCAAACATGTTGAGCTATTGATTTCATACCAATCAAACTTAGAGAGCAATTTCATTGCTACCTCATGATAAATATTAATGGTAGGTTCTTTGCATTGGTATTCTCCATTGATTTGCTTGATGACAAGTTGAGAATCACAAAATATCAAAATATGCTTAATGCTCATAGCTATACCTAATTGAAGACCTAATATTAAGGCTTCATACTATGTAGTGTTGTTTGTTTTTTGGAAGTCTAGTTTGAATGACAAGGGGATAGGTACCCCCTGTGGTGTGTGAAATACAACTCCAGCACCTTGACCTTTTGGCACTTAGATCCATCAAATAATAGTGTGATATCGATGTATTCCTCTAGAATGAAATCTTCTTCTTGTTTAGTGACAATAAATATTGAATCATTTGGGAACTCAATAATTAAAGGATGATAACTAGGTAATGGAGATTTCACAAGTTGATCGGCTATTACCTGACCTTAAATGGATTTTTGGCTAATGAATTCCAAGTTGAATTCAATGAGAAGTATTATCCATTTAGCAGTATGGATATTTTTCTAAGTGCAAGACATCATGTAATGTAGAGGATTTTCTCTAGCTATGACATATGTTGTGTGGCTAAGCATGTAATGTCAAAGTTTCTTAGTGGTAAAAACCATTGCTAAGCACAGTTTCTCTACATAAGCATATTTAGTTTCATAGCTTACCAATGTTTGACTAATGTAGTAAATAGCTTGCTCTCGATTTTTTTCATTATTGTGTGCAAGCATTGTCCCTAATGCAAAGTCCATTATTGAGACATAAAGATAAAATGGGACCCCTAGGATCAGTAGGAGTGAGTACTGGAAGAGAATCTATGTATTATTTAATATCATTGAAGGATTTTTGACATTCATCTATCTAAGAGAATGACATACCCTTTTGTAGTAGGTGATTGAATGACCTACATTTGTCAAAAATTTGCGCAATGAAATGACTAATTGATTGAATATTTCCTTGTAAACTATGCAATTCCTTTAAGTTAGTTGGGGGAGGAATCTCCATAATGGCCTTGACCTTGTTAGGATCCACCTCAATGCCTCTTTTGGAGATAATGAATCCTAGAAGTTTGCCCGAGGTAACACCAAAGACACATTTATTGGGATTCAACCTTATATTATGCTCTAGGAGTCGATAAAAAAATTTCTCCAATACACCAATATGTTCTTGTCAAGTTTTAGATTTAGCCAAGAGATCATCCACATAGTCTTCGATAATCTTATGCATGTAATCATGGAAAATATATATCATGACATTTTGATAAGTGCCACTTGCATTTTTGAGGCCAAAGGGCATCACCTTGTAACAAAATTTTTTCCAAGGTGTAGTGAATGTTGTTTTGTGTTGGTCATCAGGATTTATTCAAATTTGGTTGTATCCTAAAAACCATCCATGAGTGAAAGAATTTCATGGCTAGTGTAGGTATCGACAAGAGTATCAATGTTTGGGAGAGTGAAATCATCCTTAGGACATGCTTTGTTAAGATATCAAAAGTCAGGGCATATGCATATCACCCCATTAGTATTGTGAATGGTTCCATGTTTGAGAGCCACTTAGGATAATCGATAGGAATAATGAAGTTCACGTCTAGATTTTTTGAATCTCTATCTTTACCAAGAGAGCCATGGTAGGATGCATTCTCCTAAGTTTTTATTTGATTGGGTTAGCATTAGGATGTAAGGTGAGATTATGGAAAACCAAACTAGGGTAAATATCGGGCATGTCCTTGTAGGACCATGCAAATATGCCCTTTTTACTCTTGAGGAGACCAATAAATTACTGTTGTTCATTGCGTGATAAACTTTTTCGAATCTTGATAATTTAGGGATTGTCTTTATATGAAATGAGGTCCACATAAATTGTATCTTCAATAGACATATGGGAATATTCCTCAAGATGATATGGCATAGGTATCAAAAGAATGCCATCTAAGATGTCATCAAACTCTTCTGGCTTATCCTCATCTATTTCTGCCTGGAAAACCTTAGGATCCAAAAGTGAAGGTGAAGATGAAGGTACATGGGATAGAGTAATGTAGTTGGAGGAAGCTCTTAACAATTCCTCGTACAAGAAAAAATTGACAAAGGATGGAGGTGAGGATATTTGGTCCATATCAATAAGGCTTATGTCTATTGAAATTGTCTTATCCAAATCGTATGGATTATGAAGTGGGGTGAATAAATCAATAGGATTCATGACCCAGGTGTTGTAGGTGAGTTGGAGAGGAGAGGGCAATCCTACAAGGGAGGTCCCAGGTTCAAATCTCCACCCTACCAAAAAAGCTGAATTGGGTATCTAAAATCCAATTGATAATGTTGGTGCGGGCAGGGTCGGGTGTGATCCCCGGGTGACTTTGACGGTGTAGAACCCCTGTTCGTGGTATCTTAGACCAAGGCAGCTTCGCAAGGGGTTTTTTGCTTAAAAAAAAAAAAAGGATTCATGTTGACTTATGGGCAAGGTGGACAAGGTTGGATGAAATGGATGGAACATAAGAATTAGTGCTAGGAGCTTGGTTAACCTGAATAGCAACAATCAAAACAAAATGTATTTTTCTAAATGATATATACATGCAATGTTGAAAAATAAGACATATTTTTGTTGATTTTTGATTGATTTTTGATTTTTTTTGGTAGTGGTGAAAACCACTATTTTTTTATTATGTACATATGTTACAAGTTAGATTATGGAATGTCTTAATGTAATGGAGGTGGTGGTTCATAGGTAGGGGTGGCTCGCTCTTGTAGAAGAAGCAAGAGAAATATGGGTTCATGGATGGGGAACATGTTGAGGTAAAACTCATCTTGCTCGGTATGGGGAATGATGGGTTACAATTATTCTTTAGATTCATCTAAAATTATCAATATAAGCTTGAATTCTTCATAGATTTCATTGTAAAAATTATCAGGATGGAGGGTTTCTTCTCTTGAATTGATATTAAGCCTTTGGAAGGCTTATTCAAAAGAAGAGGTGGAAGGAAGTGGGTGGTAGCCTAGAACTGAATGGTAATGCACCTATTGATATGGAACATTGATAGGTTGATGCACTACTTGTTCATGTCGTCCTAGGCCATATCCTTACCAATTGAGTATGTGGAAATATCGAGATGGAAATCCCATCATGTTAGGAATGTTGGCAAGTTTTGGTTCTTTGGGTTCCTCTATGGATGCTGGACTTGATGACAAATAAATTCCCCCATATACAAAATTTATGGTATTTGGATTTGAACCCATGTTATACACAACTCCTATTGCTAAAGATTGGTCATGTGGGTGACCAAAATTCTTGGCACTAGGGGTGGTGAGGGGTATGATGGTGATATCATCAACCATGTATTCACCAAAACCAGGATTGGTGAGGTGAACCTTGAATTGGGATGACATAGAATTATTATGGTCAGATGTTGGCTCAAGGAATGATGAAGATGGAGGTATCTCACAATCCATCAACTCGACTTGTGAAACATTAGGTGATGTAAATGGATTACCTTGGGAAGGTTGAGAAATTTATGAAGATGATGAAGTGGATGGAAATTATGTTGATGATGTGGACTCACTGTGACCACGTGTACATATAGTCATTGATGAAGATGATGAGGATGTGGAAACTTGATGAGGTTTGGTGATAGGGAGCTCTTCAGGAATGGGATCCTTGGATGAAGAGATTGGTGAAGTGGTGTATGGATTGGATGATGGTTAAATAAAAAGGTGAGTGGAAGGGAGCATGGAATCATATGGATTTGAGATGAAATTGCAATACTTAAATGGTTTGACATCCACTGGTATACAATTTACTTGTCCCTTATGAATATATTTTAAATATTGATGTATTATTGAAGGAACACATCTCCTTTCCCTCATCCAAGGTCTTCGAATGAGTACACTATACACCATAGATCATTCCAAGATGTGGAACATTGTGTGCAATGTTTTAATCTCTACTTCGATGGGTAAGAAAATAGTGTCAACTGTGGAACACAAAGCATCATTGAACGCTTTGAGGGTGAAGGATGACTTGGTAATGTGATATGGATAAAGTTTCAAATGATGAATTGTGGATGTGTTTATGATGTTGATAGAGGAACCGGTATTAATTAGGACTCTTTTAAAAGTCTTCTTGTCAATTAGAGCCATGATATGCAATGGAGGGTCTATTTATTCTGATGAGATTGGCTTAATCTCAATTTCATATAACGTTATGGAAATCTCCATGCATATTTGGATGCTCCCCACAAAGTTATTGAAGGCATTAAGATCTTGTGACTATAGTTCAATGGATTTCAAAATGTCCATTAATGCCTCTCGATGTGGAGGATATTGTTGGATTAACTCATAAATAGACAATTTATTAGAAGCCATTTTTAGACTTGTAGTTAATCAACTACTCAGTGAGATGATAGGTCTAGGTGGATTATTTATGGGTGGATTTTGTGGATTTGATTGGCTAGGGATATGTATGGGTGATGAAGTATTAGGGGAAACTTGGATGGGTGGTGATGTAGGAGGTTGTGACACACTTGCTTGAGGTGGTTGCCTTTGTTGATTATTACTTTGACCTCTAGTGACCACATGAATGGCCCTTACAAAACCTTGCT
Source organism: Wollemia nobilis (assembly GCA_028583015.1). NCBI lineage: Eukaryota > Viridiplantae > Streptophyta > Pinopsida > Araucariales > Araucariaceae > Wollemia > Wollemia nobilis. The sequence continues at coordinate 2,421,024 of JAQPPZ010016414.1, forward strand.
ATTATTGTACATGATTAACTTGGTTAGGAGGAATTTTAGTATTAGCCCCCCCTTCATTTGGTTTCACCTCCTCATGATGAGGAAGTGGTGTTTGAAATATACCAAGGTCTTGGTTTTGTCGAGCGAGGGGACTATTAAGTTTAATTGCCCCCAAGTCAATGAGATCTTGGACTACATTTCTAAACACATGGTAATTGTTGATTTCATGCTTATTTTTCCTATGATAAGGAAAAAATAGGTGTTCTCGATAATTTTCACCACGTCTAGTGAGATCATCCGGTCTAACATCGGGTAAAGAAAGTTTATTTGTATCATACAACCTTTTAAAATATGAGGCATATGACTTGACTAATGGGGTATATTGGTAATTTTGTCATATTGGTTGTTGCTAGGGATGGGTTTCCATATCTGGAACTGTGTTCTAAATTGTTTGAGCTTGTGTTGTCGAGGGGAACACATGATATTAAATTTTTTGTGTGTTTGTTGCACATGTTTTTGTTGAGCCATTATCGACTGGATCATGACCACTTGATTGACTTGATTGGATTGGGTGGTTGGGGTAGCCTGTGTTGATTTTTTTTGGCCTAAATAGTTAATTTTGTATTGGCTCTTGTTTTGCCATTATTTATTCATAAGTTTTAGAATGCCTTCTTGTATTTTGATATCCTCAATGACACTAGCTTGAGCTAAAGATTATTCAAATGATTTATAAGTTCATATTTGGAGCATCCAAGATATGAGTTTTAAACAACTCTTGGTGAATATCTTAATTAGCTCATCCATTGGTAGGGTGAATGGAAATTTAGTGATGATAACCCTCCAACGGTTTCCAAAATCATAGATAGATTCATCATCATTCTGCCTTAAGGTATAAACATCAGATAATGAGATCTTATTTTTAACATTTAGGATGAAACAATCAAAGAATTGATCAATCAATTGCTAAAAATTATAAATACTATGCCTTGGAAATTGATTGTACCATTCTATGGCATCCCCTACCAATGTTTGAGGAAAATTTCGAAGCATGAGAGCATTATCGTCTTGAATTCTAAATAATGCATGAAAAAATGTGCTCACATGTTCTTTGGGATCCTTAGTTACCTTAAATTTTTCAAACTTGGGTACCATAAAATATACCAAAAATGACAGGGATGGTACCGAAGGATGAAATGGTTGATTGATAAATTTGTGTAATGTTGGTTTCTGGTTTGAAAAACCAAGATTAAATTGCATGAATTGATCTATTTGTTTATGCATGGAATTAATTTGAGGGTCTTCCTCAGGAATGTGGAAGCCCTGAATTACCTTATGGTTTTGTGGTGGAGTGGATAAATATTGTGGAGTGACTAAGTGATGAGGATATTGGTATTAACGACTAGGTGAATTTTATGGGATTTGATGAATGGGAGATTGCTGATGAAAATATGAGGAATTATAGAATGATGTTTATGGATGGGGGTTATGGCTAGGCTAGAAAATGGGAATAGGATGGGTAATGGTATGAATTAGTGAGGGAGGAGGGATAGAAACCATATAAGACTGTGGTTCCCATGATGGACCTTGGTTGACAAGGATAGTCTGAGTAGAGTTATGTAAAGGCTTAGGATTTTCCTATACTTGTTGAGCATTTTGACGATGTCTAAAAAATTTGTTCAAGTGTTCCCATGCCTCACTAATATATCTATCAAAGGCTAAGTGTATGGAGGTGGATGGTATATAATATGTGGCTTAGGTACAAGTTACACTAGGTATGGCAACTTATGAGGCTAGAAATTGTGAAGTAGTATTGACATGTGCTTCATACAAGGGATTGGTGTAAGTGGAGGTATTTGAGGTGCTAGGAGAACATGAAGGTTGGGTAATGGACACATGGGAGGAAGGTGCAATTGATGACTCAAAAATAGGGTTAGGATAGACCTAGGTAAAGGTGTATGGAGGCTAGGAATAAACAAGTTCTTGTTGTAAAGTAGAATCCTATCTATATGAATTGGGAATAGACTCTAATACATAATTAGAAGACTTCATGAAAGATTCTACTCTTGCCATGTATATATGGATAATGTGGTTATCTATGGTAGGAGAGGTTGAATATTCTTGGGGTATGGCCATATGGAAGGTTGTGAATGGTACATAATGTGATGGACTTGCAGATAAATCTACCTATTTCACATTTAGGGAATCTACCATAGAAATGGTGAGGAATATGGATGAAGGTTACATTAAGTTATCTTGACTCATAGCTTTCTTTTGGTTTCTACTTAATAACATAAGCAAATAAATCAAAGTACAGATTAAACTATCAAATGTAACACAACATTGAAATATTTAAATAGAAAAGAGGAAACAAACAAACAATGCTAAATTTCAACCAATGTGGCTTACCTTGTTAATTTATTATATCCTTTTGAATGTGCATTCATTTTAAGTATCAATATTGTGTGTTTTGATGTTATAATATTGCTTAATGAAACAAAGGTAAAAACTATGGCAAAGATAGGGCAACAAGATTATTTTTGGTGATGAAATACAAAAAGTTTGCTCGAGGGTATCCTATGGTTTCTATAGGAATATATTGGTGGATGGAGATGAAACCCACCATCACCAAATCTCAAGAAATGGTTGATGATGAAATACAACCACTACTATTTTGAGTAAAACATGTTGTGCATGAATTCCTTTTAAAAATCTATTTTTATTAATGTGTACAATGCTAGAAATAACTAATTTCATAGATCTAAGTTAGAATCCAACAAGATAATTCCAATTTCTCCAAAGAGTGTGAAGTACATTGCTTAAGAACCCCTATCTAAATAACAACCTAAGGGTTCATCCACCTCTCTACCTGGAATCATACAACTATAAGAAATAATCCTAGCACCCTAATGGTGTTCCTACTTAGATAAAAAACATAAGGTGTTTCTAACCCTAATATGCAATCCTATTTTATGCAAATTCTCAATTCAGATGTAGGTAGATTGTAGCATTTTGTATTTTTGAATACATTAAAAATAGAAGCCCTAATTAGAATGTGTGAATTGATGCAAACCTAAAATACAAACTAGGATGAATTATTTTCCAGATTACTTAATGATTGTATATTTTATGCTTAGAATATAAAAAATACAACAAAGAACCCAAAATACATAAAAATAAAAACTTGGATTTTGGACAGCAAACTTACTAGACAGCCTACGTATCTTCTCCAAATCACTACAAAATATTATTGGGCACTTTTGAAATGCACCTAGGCATTTATGGATGGCATTTGAGTACCTATAGGTGTTTCTCACTCTTTTTACAACTTCTACGAACTTTCAAATACCTTAGATCCAACACAAAATATGTGATTCCTGCTTCTAAAAAAATTGTAAAATAGGACAACAAAAACATTAGAATGGAAACATAAATCATAGTATGAAACCCTTAGGGGGTCCCATCATGATCGCCATTTGTAAAGCTAAAAATATGACACAAAACAATGCTAAATGAAATAGAATTCAAATAAACTAGATATTGCACAACAAATAAGATTTATATTAAATGGGGGGAGCCTAAAAACTTCGTTGGTACAATAGTGGATGTAAGAATCCTTTGTGATATAATTACTATAAATATTTCTAGGGTTCTATGAAACCCTAGCTACAACAAATGGTGGTGTCTTCAGTTGTATTTAACTCCCAAAAGGGTCGAGTGAGCTTCACCTATCCATTGAACTAGGCCACTCTAGCTTAAAAACTGTACAATGTTGATGAATCTCCAGATTTACACATAAAATATGAAAGAAAAGAGTTATTAATAACTGAGAGGGCTCCACTATGCGAGACCCTAAAAATTCAATAAAACCCTAACTATCTTGCAACACTAATGTAAGAAAATAAAGAGATGTTGAAATTAAAAAAACAAAGAATGATTTACCTTTCTCCTTGCTAGTTGTTTGTTGTTGGCTAGATTTGTTGTAGGTCGATGGTGAAGATGAGTTGTAGCATCTCTCAAAGGCTATGGAGTTTCATAAGGGCTTACGTAAAATGCCCGCAGGCACCTGGCAACTGCAAAAAATGCTCGTGGGTTCTAGGGACTGGTAGGGAGGCATCCAAAGGTACCTAGTGGTGATAGAAAGCACCCAAAAGCACTTGATGGCTGAGGGAAGATTCTATAGAAGTAGATCTGATTACTATGAGGGATGCGAAGGCAGTGATGATGAGCAAGAGAATAGCGAATGCGATGGATGGAATGGGGGTTAGGGCACAAATATTGGGTTGGAACTCTCAATAACTCAAAGAACTCAGGGAATTCAAAAACTTAGGCACTCAAGGGTTGAGCCATCAAAATGGATTCTATTTATAGTCTAACCTAGGGTATGCTAGGTTTTCAATGACATTAATCGTGTGGCTAAGATTAAAGCACATCTAAGGGTAGATTTTAAATTTAGGGTGTGGCATAGATTGATGTGGATGGATGGGTAGGATTAAATGAAATCGGATGGCTGGGATTGATTTATTTATATAAATATATATAAAATATAATATATAAAATATTATTATTTAAATAAATATATAATAAATATATATAAATAATAGGTAAAAATTGTAGGAAATATAGTATGGAGGGCAAATGACTATGTTTTGGTGGTGAAAACGGTGGGAAAGCATGGGTGGAGGACAAGTGGCTAGATTTTGGTGTCTACACTTTTATAACCTTCTAACATATAAAGGTTAAGTCAAAATCACTAAGGGATGGAAACCACTTAGTGGATCAATATAAAAGGTGAGGCTCCAACATTAAGTAGCAAAGAAAATCCATCTTTATGACTAACAATGTCTTATGGCTAAGCATGAAGTGTCTCAAATTTTGAGAGGAAAACACTACAATGAGGCAAACCTTCTCTAAGGGAGTATACTGGATATTATAGCTAGCTAAGGTTATACTAATATAGTAGATATCTCACTCTTTGTTTTTATCATCATGCTAAGCAAGAATAGCCCCCAAAGCATGGGTTTTGGCTACTATATAAAGCATCAAATGCTTGTAGCCTTGTTTGATGTAACGATCCTAAAGTAGATGACAATTTATTGATTGATAATTTCTAGTCATTAATTCTTTCATCTATGTATAGGTAGAATAGTTTATCCAATTCATCATAATTGAACATTTAATTAAATTATGTTTAACACAAGAGACTCTACCCTCTCTAAGTGGCTATGATATATACCCTCTACAAGTAGCTGGTACTTATTCAAGTTGATTTTGTTTGTAGTTGTATTTGTTGTGTGAGAAAATAGTATATATTTTATAGAAGACCAAGTAACACTTTATTTGACATAGGGGGAACAAGGACATGAAGAACACAAGCTCACGCAAAACTTGTCAGATATACTCAAAAATCTCACATAGAACTTGTCTAAATATGCTCAACAAGCTCACACATAACTTATCCAAATCTGGTCAAGCAAGCTCACACATAACTTGTCAAATATGCTTCAAAAATATCACACAAAACTTGTCTAAATCTACTCAACAAGCTCACACAGAACTTGTCCAATCTGCTCAAGAAAGCTCACCAAGAACTTACCCAAATATGCACTAGAAATCTCACCAAGAACTTGCACAAATATCCACTAGAAATCTCACCAAGAACTTGCCCAAATATGCACTAGCAAGCTCACCAAGAACTTGCCCAAATCTGCACTAGCAAGCTCACCAAGAACTTGCCCAAATATGCTCTAGCAAGCTCACCAAGAACTTGCCCAAATCTGCACTAGCAAGCTCACCAAGAACTTGCCCAATAATTCAATCTCATAGAAGCATAAAGATAATCATTAGAGACTCAATATATTATATAATCAAATCCCAATATCAACTCAAATCAATCTTATAGAAGCATAAAGAGAATTTTTAGAGACTCAATATGTTCTATCCTCAAATCTATATCTCAACTCAAATACAGAATATAAAATAGTTTGTTTCATGGAACTTGAACAACCACTTCACACAATCACTTGACTAGGCTCAAACAACTCTTCACAACCAACTACCACAAAGGAACAACTCTTTCTTACAAACCCTAGTTCAAGCATGTATCAACCAATTCAAATGTTTTCAACAAATCTCACATAACAATGACACTCATGTTATTTTCAAGTTCAAGTTATTTGCATAACCAATGGGCTTCAACAATAATTCTAATAAAACATTCTTCACATAAAAATGATACTCATGTTCTTCTCAAACCCTATCTCAGGTTTTTACATACTACTAATGTCTTCAACAAAAATTCTTATAAAACAAGGTTTAATAGCAACTCTCAACCCAAAAAACCTTGAGACATTCAACCAAATACTTTCAAAAAGGAAACCACAATTAATAATTTTCTCTCCAATTATATTTTAGAAATAAACCACCATAAAAAATCGATAGGAGAATGTGCTCATACCTTTTATGAAGATGAAGAAACCTTTTGGTTGTCCACAAAAGCTGTCTCACTCAACACACTTTCTTTTTCAACTTTCAACAAGGGTTAGAGATCTTAATTAATAACACAACAATAACATCCAAATAACACCTTATTACACCTACTCAATAAAATACACCATGTCACTTCATAAATGAATTGATCTCTTTTGAAAAAGAACAAAACAACCTTCACTTTTGAACCTCTTTAAAAAATCTAAAATATCTCTTTACACACACCTTATTTCTTCCTTTAAGAAAGTTAATAAAATATCCCTAGGAATAATATTTCCAACGATATATAATATGATATAATTCTAAAAAATAAATCACCAGAAATCTCAACTTTTTTAAACACACATCATAACCCTTATTCCTCTTAGGGCAACTTTAGAAAAATTAAATATATCTAAAAATTATTAACTTACCTCTGTCCCTGATGGGATTCTATCTCGTGACCTTCCTTGATCAGTGACTTAACCATAGCCAATATGTCATTGGGCCACATGCTCTCACGTGCTCAAAATAATCACACAACAAAACCTTATGCCGTGAATATATGTGCCCTTCAAAAATAAAACACACTTCACGCGTTTCAACATAGCAAAACACCTTTGACAAGAATTGAATGTAGTACTTCCTACTTCACACACAATGCATGAAACACTAGGCCAAGGAGGCCTATATAGTTTGCCTTAATCCACAATAGTCTCTTCAACGAACGCAAAAATCGTAAGCCTATTAAAACCCTTTTCACACACACTTTGACACATGATGCACAAACTCTTTTACCATTCGAATCCAAATATCAAATCGAGCACTTAGAGAAATAAATTGAAACTTTGGGTATATATATATATATATATATATGTCCTCCTCCTTTTCTTTGACGTAGGCACTATAATTTAAATATTAGTTTTATGCCTTTTCCTTTCTTCGATATCGACGCTATAAATTAAATTTTAATTTTAAATAATTTAAAATTTAAAATTAAATATCTCCATCATCGGGGCACCTTTTTCGATGAAAATAAAAGCCAACCTAGGTTTTAAGAAAAACCCATTTCAAATCTACCATCCATGGTTTTAAATAAAACATTTTATTTTGCATGCCTTGGTTTTCACAAAAACCCTGTATATATCCATGCTCTCCAAAATATCATAAATGCTCATTTATGAAATTCTTTGGCCACTAAAATTCAATGGGATCCATGTGACATCATAAAAATTCTCATTTATGAAATTATTTTGCCACAAAAACTCAATGTGATCCATGTGATATCAATGATCAATGTGACATCAATGACAACATAAAATAACTCAAATTTATAACAATATTCCCCTTTGTCATTGATGGCAACACTTCTATTGTAAATCATCACAATCACTGTAAAAACCATTTTTAAAAATCAACGCTGCTCCCCCTGACTCAATACTCTCTTTGGAGGTTGCTCCCCCTAACTCAATGCTCTCTTTGGAGGCTGCTCCCCCTAACTCAATGATCTCCCCCTTACTCAAATATCTCCCCTTTGACATCAATGGCAAAAGGGACACCTATGGGGCTAAAAGATATGACTCTTAATCTTAGCCCCCTCACCACCTTCTCTATTTAGGTGATTAATTTTGATGTGGGAGTACATTTACTCCTATATTACATTATTTATTTCCTTTGTCAACTTCCTTCTATATTTTTTGATATCCTTATCTTGATGAGTTACTTGAACTTCTTGTCTTGAACATGTTTGACATTCTTGTCTTGATTTTTCTTGGAATTGAGTCCTACACCATTTTAAAATATGTCCAAAGTTATTGCAATTAAAACACTTGATATTGTAGCCTTTGGATGGTGCCCATATCCTAAATTCTTTCTTGAAATAATTTCCATATCCATTTCTTTCGTAAACCCTGTATTGTGAAGTTCTTTTTTCATGACCATTATGACCATGAATTTTGATTTGTGTAGCTCTAAAACCAAAACCATGTTGCTCATTTTATTTGCATTGAGAAGCTCTATGACCAATCCTGTTGCATAAGAAGCAATGTCCTTGAAAACCATACCTTCTTCCTTTGAAGTTTCTTCTAGAAAAATCAAACTTCTTTGATCCATGGATCCTGCAGTGTATAGCCCTATGTCCAAATCCATTACAAGAAAAACAATATCCTTTAAAATCCCTTTGTTAATGCCTTGGTTCCTTGTACCTTTCTTTATCATTATCCTTGTAATCATCTTTGACTTGTGCATTGTATCCATGAATGTTCTTTGTAGCATCTAAATCCTCTTCCTTAATTTCTTCCTTGCTTTCTTCTTCAAGAATTTCTTTTTCTTTTTAACTTGATTCACCTATCTCAAAACAAGATCCAAATTGGATGTTTAGAGCCATAGGACCTTTGGAACTTTCTTCATAAATCTTAGGTGCTTCCTTTCTTTCATATTTTAGAACTTCCTTTCCTTTTGAGTGTGATTCCCTAGACCTAAAATATGAGACCTTTGGTGCTTTGGAACCTTCCTCTTCTTTCTCTTTATTTGTGTCAAATAGCAAATTGGCATCCATATTTGTTGTCTCTAAAATACAGGTTTTCTTCTTAGTGAAAATATCTTGACCTTTTGAGTCATGTGATGGATCAAACTTCTCAAGTAGGGAACATATCAATTCTTTTAGATTCTCCTTAACCTCTTGTAGTTGCTCATGGATATCATTGAAGTCTTCCTTTAGATAAATTGAGACATCTGTATTTCTCACAATATTATTTTATTTAATTTCTTTTTCTATTTCCAAAAGAGGAATTTCTTTTGTTTGGAGTGAATGTTCTTCTTATATTTATTTTATCCCATAGAAAAACCCTTCTTCATATTCACTGTCACTACGATCATTATAATACTCTATAGCAATCAAACTCTCAAGATTTCTTTGACCATACCTATTTCCTTGATATGTCATCTCATCTTCACTATCATTGAAGCCATTGCAATATCCTGATTTGTGATATCTTTGACCACACACAAAGCAATGTTCTCTTTCACCTTCTATTACTAGGAATAGATGTTCTTCCTTTTCATCATTTGACTTGTATCTATCACTATGATCCGAGCTATCACTTGCTTCTTCAATGTATAAAGTTTTCTTTATATTACAGAAAATTTTCTTCTTCTCATACCTTTTTTGCTTATATCTGTCATCTTTGTCATGTTTATGCTTTCCATCTTCTTTTCTTCTATGACCATATTTTTCATCATCACTATTTTCTTCATGTGGACACTTGTATTCATAGTGACAAAAATCACCACACTTGTAGCATATAACTTTCTTCATATCCTTGTAATTTCTTAAGTCATTTTTCCTTTTGATGAAGTTAGCTTCCTCATCATTATCTGAATATCTATGTGTCTCTAGAAATTTACCTTTCTTTTTCTTTGAGTCCTTGAATGCAATTTATTTTATTCGAACCTAATGCTTACTTCTCCTCATATCATAAGTTGTGAGTGTTCCTTGTAGTTCTTCCATTGTTAGATTGTTGATATCCATTGTTTCTTCTATTTTTGAAACCTTTTCATCATACTTCATGGGAAGTTATCTCAAAACCTTTTAAGTAACATCTGATTCTTTCATCTCAAATCCTAGACCTCTCATGGTGTTAGAAATCTCATCAACTCGAAGTAAAAACTGTGCAATATCTTCAAAATATTCCATTTTCAATTCCTCAAATATTTTTCTATGAGTTTGTAGTTTTTCCAACTTTACCTTAGAATCTCCTTCATAGGTATTCCGCAACTTGGTCCACATTTAATTTGTTGAATTACATACCATGACCTTTGCAAAATATATCTCACACAACCCACTTAGAATACAATTCATTACCCTTGCATTGATCTCAACTAATTTCCTAATAGTCTCATCTTCCTCGGGATCACCTTAAACCTTATACTCTATTGAAACCATCTACTATACCTCATATCCTTGTGATATCAAGTATTTTTTCATTCTCATGCTCCAGAAAGCATAATTGTTACCGTAAAATAGTGGAGCCTTATTTGTAGATGATCCATTCTATGAAGCAATCTATGTTCTTGTAGAATCTTCTCTCAAGCTGTTAGTATTTTTGAAGGACCCCACTATGATACCAATTGAAGAACATAAGCTTATACTAAGAGGGGGGGTGAATAGTATAAGACCACTTTTTACTTTTTTTTTCAATTCAATATTATGCAGTGTATAGATAGCAATATCAATAGCAGTAATCAAAGCAATGCACAAAATACCATACACAATAGAGACACCATAGTTTATGTGGTTCACCCAATGTGGGCTACTCCATAGAGAAAATATTTTACTAAAAATTTCTCAATCAATATATTTGGGAATCCTTACGAATTACAATGCTTATGGATCTCTTTCCAAAAGAGATGTTGATCCCCTAATATCAAGTTCATGGATATATTCCACAGGAGAAATCTTTCCACTTCTACACTGGATAGTGATATTCTAGAAGACTCTATATCTGTATCGCACTAACTAGTGGATCTCTCTCCACTTGAAGACTCCTCACTCAAATTTGTATTCAACTGTCCTGACTGATGGATCTCTATCCAATGAGACTATGTCCTCTGTACTCTATCACCTCTAAATATCTATCAATAGGCTTACTCAGATCCTACTCAATAGGATCACTCATAACCTGCTCAACAAGCTCACATAGAACATGTCAAATCTGATCAACAAGCTCACATAGAACTTGTCCAAATTTGCTCAATAATATCACACAAAAATTATCTAAATCTGCTCAAGCAAGCTCACACAGAACTTGTCAACTCTGCTTTAACAATCTCACACAGAACTTGTCCAAATATTCTCAACAAGCTCACACAAAACTTGTCCAAATATGCTCAAGAAAGCTCACCAAGAACTTACCCAAATATGCACTAGCAAGCTCACCAAGAACTTGCCCAAATCTGCACTAGCAATCTCACCAATAACTTGCCCAAATATGCACTAGCAAGCTCACCAAGAACTTGCCCAAATCTGCACTAGCAAGCTCACCAAGAACTTGCCCAAATATGCTCTAGTAAGCTCACCAAGAACTTTCCCAAATATGAACGAGCAAGCTAACTAAGAACGTTCCCAATAATTCAATCTCATAGAAACATAAAGAGAATTATTAGACTCAATATGTTCTATACTCAAATCCCAATATCAACTCAAATCAATATTATATAAGCATAAAGAGAATTGTTAGAGACTTGATATGTTCTATCCTTAAATATCAATCTCAACTAGAATAGTTTGTTTCATGGAACTTGAACAACCACTGTACGCAATCACTTGACTAGGCTCAAACAAATCTTCTCAACCAACTACCACAAGGAACAACTCTTTCTTACAAATCCTAGTCCAAGCATGTATCAACCAATTAAAATGTTTTCAACAATTCTCAATCACAAATCTCACATAACAATGATACTCATGTTCTTTTCAATTTCAAGTTCTTTGCATAACCAATGGGCTTCAACAATAATGCTAATAAAACACTCTTCACATAAAAATGATACTCATGTTCTTCTCAAACCCCATCTCAGGTTTTTACACACTACTAATGGATTCAACAACAATGCTTATAAAACAAGGTTTAATAGCAACTCTCAATCTAGAAAACCTTGAGATATTCAACCAACTACTTTCTAAAAGAAAACCACAATTAATCCTTTTCTCTCCAATTATATTTCAGAAATCAACCACCATAAAAAATCAATAGGAGAATGTTCCCATACCTTTTATGAAGATGAAGAAGCCTTTTGGTTGTCCATAAAATATATCTCACTCAACACATTTTATTTTTAAAATTTCAACAAGGGTTAGAGATATTGATTAATAACACAACAATAAAATCCAAATAACACCTTAGTACTCCTACTCAATAACATACACCATGTCACTTCATAAATGAATTGATCTCTTTTGAAAAAGAACAAAGCAACCTTCACTTTTGAACCTCTTTACAAAATCAGAAATATCTCTTTACACGCATCTTATTTCTCCCTCTAAGGAAGTTAATCAAATAGCCATCGGAATAAGCTGTCCAACGATATATAATATGATATACTTCTAAAAAATAAATCACCAAAAATCTCTCATTTTTTTAAACATGCATCATAACCCTTATTCCTCCTAGGGCAACTTTAGAAAAATAAAATATATCTAAAAATTATTAACTTGCCTCTGTCCCTCATGGAATTCGATCTTGTGACATTCCTTTCTTAGTGCCTTAACCACAACCAACCTTCCATTGGGCCACATGCCATCACGTGCTCAAAAAGAGCACACAACAAAAACTTATGCCGCGAATATTTGTGCCCTTCAAAAACAAAATGAGCTTCACACATTTCAACACAACAAAATACCTCCAATGAGAATCGAACACAGGAATTCTTGCTTCACACACAGTGCACAAACTTCTAGGCCAAGGAGGCCTATACATTTGGCCTTACTCCACAATAGTCTCTTCAACGAACATGAAAATATTAAGCCTTTTAAAACCCTTTTGACACACACTTCGACACACGATGCGCAAGATCTTTTACCATTCAAATCTAAATATCAAATCGAGTGCTTAGAGAAATAAATCAAAACTTTGGTCATATATATATATATATATATATATATATATATATGTCCTCATCCTTTCCTTTGACGTTGGAGCTATAATTTAAATATTAGTTTTATGTATTTTCCTTTCTTTGACGCCGATGCTATAAATTAAATTTTAATAATTTAAAATTTAAATTTAAATATTTAAAATTAAATATCTCCATCATCGGGGCACCTTTTTCGATGAAACAAAAAGCCAACCTAGGTTTTAAGAAAAATCCATTTCAAATCTGCCATCCATGGTTTAGAAAAAAACCTTTTATTTTTCCTACCTTTGTTTTCACAAAAACCTTGTATATATCCATGCTCTCAAAAATATCATAAATGCTCATTTATGAAATTATTTGGCCACCAAAACTCAATGTGATCCATGTGACATCAATGACAACATAAAATCACTCAAATTTCCAACAGAGCAGACAATGAAGCAAGATACATTTTGAGTTCATCAAAGGTTTTTTGGCATTCAGAATCCCACTAGAACACTACATATTTCTTAATAATCTTAAGAAAGGGTTGGAACTTATTGGATAATTGGACTTTGAAGCAACATATAGCTTGAATTTTTCCTTGCAAGCTATGTATATTAGTTAGATTATGAGGAGGAGGTATGTCAGTAATAACCACTATCTTAACATGATCCACTTCAATATCTTTCCTAGACACTATAAATTTTAAATATTTCCAAATGTAACTCAAAACACACACTTAGATGGCCTAAGATGAACCTTTTATTGTTAGATCTATTCAAATATATATCGTAAATTTTATGCATGAGTTTCTCAATTTATGAAGTGACCAAGAAAATTGACCACATAGTATTCAAAAATATCATGCATCATGTCATGGAAAATATATGCCATGGCCATTTCATATGTGGCATCAACATTATTTAGGCCAAAAGATATGACATTATAAAAAAATGTGCCCCATAAAGTTATGAATTTTATCTTTTCCTGGTCCTCAAGAGCAACCATGATTTGATTGTATCTCAAGAAGTCATCCATGAGTGAAAGCATTCCACATCTAGTAGAAAAATATACTATCATATCTATGTTAGGGAGGGAAAAATCATCTTTAGGACATGCTAATTTAATGTCTCAAAAATCAATACATATTAAGATTGTTCCTTCCTTCTTAGCCATAGGAATGATGTTGGAAATACAATCATAATGGTTGATGGCTTTAATAGAACTGACATTAAGAAGTTTTTAGAGCTCCTCCTTGACTAAAAAGGTAACTTTAGGATGCATCTTTCTAAGTTTCTGCTTAACAATATTGACATTTGGTCTAACCACTAAGTGATGCATAACTAGGGAGGGGTTAAGCCTTGGCATGCCAATATATGACCAAGCAAAAATATCTTGAAATTATATCAATAATTTGATCAATTTCTACTACTCATTCATTACCAAGGTTTTTCCTAACCTAAGAAATCTAGGCTTTCCTCAAAACCTATATTAATGTTAAGGGTCTCCTCAATGAGGATGTGGGATTCATCATCATAATGAGGAGGGGAAAGGATCACTCCTAGTTTCTCAAGGTTTTTATGAGACATAGGAATGATATCAACGTGAGAACTAGAGACTCAATATGGACAACACAAGGGATTGACCCATAAAAGAAGTTATTTTGAAGGATGCCTTAATGATCCATATCACAAAGAGCATCTCCTTAAGTATACTCCCATGGGGTCATAACTAACTTATGGTGCACCAAAGTTATCATATTGTAAAACAAAATATTAGAGGGAGAAGATGGTCCTTCATCCTCATTACTCCATTTTAAGCCATGATGATTCATAAATTCATCATTGTTAACAACTTGATCGTCATTGAATGGTAATGTTTGTTTTTTTTTTTGGATGTAACCTATGCCACATAAGTTCTTGAATACCTTTTTTTCTTGGCCTAAAATCCTTACCTACATACCCTCTACTAGACAAGATATGCTTAGAAAGTGGGTAATCATTGGATAGATAACAATAGGAAAATATTTGCTCTACTAGAAAAGGGTTTCTACAATGGAAATTTTCTTCATGGGATGTACCCACATAGATAAAGATACACATATTGATGTGTAATACTTCACATTTTTTATGAGGCAAACCCATAGTTCATCATGAAGGCAAAATATTAGCTAGATATATAAGAGGACTGCCATAGAGCATATTAGCTTTATCCTATGATGATATTATGCTTGATGGCTCCTCATTTATTTTGAAACTCTCAAATGTATTGGTGATATTAGAATTTCTATGAAGAGACACATATGGATAAAAATTGATTCTAGATTGAGATTGCTCAACCATTTAACAATATTGGAATAAATGAGGTTTGTCCTAGATGGTGATAAGCTAATTTTTAAACTCATATTTTAAACATTGATGAAGAGTAGAAGTGACAGTCCTCATGGCATGGATCCAAGGACATCCAAGAAGAACATTAAATGATGTGAGGCAAGATACCACATAAAACAAAGTGTTTAATATCTTGGGTCCTACCCTAAGAGGAAGGGATAAAATACCACAGGAATATTGGGACATCTTGAATTTTTTTAAGATAACATCAATTTTGGTTAAATATTCTTCCTTTAGTCAAATATTTTGGAAAAAATTATAAGTGCATATATTTAGGGAGGAACCATTATCCACTAGGATCCTCTTGATGAAAATTTCCCCAATATATCAGTGATGTAAATGCGAGAATATCCTTGTAAATTTGAGGAAGGAATATTGTCATCATAAAATAATATATGATTTTTCCCAATGTACCTTCAACATTAGCCAGGTTACTAGGGAGAAGATCTTGTGGGATAGATTGTTGACGTAGAAGCTTCAACAAGGCTTCCCTATGAATAGGAGAAGTCTATAAAATTTCCTAGAGGGATATATTTGTATGTGTGCTACTTAACTATCATTAGATATTGAAGGAGACTTTTAGTTGTGGTTTCAATACTAAGGTTGGTTTTTCTACATGTGTGGTATTTTTTTGGGTACACTTAAGAACTAAGGGTGGTCTAAAGGGTTTGTTGGATGTAGAAATTGTCTCCTACTGAGATTATTGAGTCGGTTGATCTTGATATTGTTGCATTGTAGTAGCTACTATCATACCCACCATGTTGTTGTAGGGAATTGTCACATTATGATATGATACTTGATTAGTTTTTTTTTGCCCATGATTAGGTAGGGTATTATGAAAGTTACTCATATATTGATTAGTTATAGATTTCTATTGAGTAGGAGGTTGACTAATTGGAGGTTTGTGGTTAGGATTGGGTTGGGATTCATCCATAACAAGATTATCCTCATCTATGAAGTCCTGAACCACATGTTTTGACCTCTTACATGAGTTCATCACATGCCCCTCCACTCTATGATAATCATAATGCTAACCAGGATTATACCAGTCCATTGTGGTTTCAGTTTACCTTATGGGACGTAGTTCAATGATATTAGCCTATAGAAGTTGCTTAAGGACCAATGAAATAGGTTGGTTAATTTTAGTAAAATTTTATGATGGGGTTTTTTAAGGTTTTCTAAGTACCAATTTCTACAAGGTACTAGTTGTATTAAAATTGTTGGTTTATCAATTGTCTATTACCCTATTACCAACTACATGATTGTTATTATATTGGGTTTTTGTAGCCCTTTATTCTTCTTTCCTTAACTTGATTTGACCTCTTCTAATGATAGTATTATCTACTCTTCTTGCTAAATTTATTTGTTCAAAAGAGGTAACAGTTGTTCTTTTTAATTCATAAGATATTTGTTCTTGCAAATTTCCAATAAAGATTTCTAACATGTCTCAAGGAGATAAGTTGTATCTTAACCATCCAACCAAACTTCTCCATCAAGACAAGAATTATGAGAAACTTTCATCTTTAGCTTACTTTAGGAGACACAAATCTTGAATGGTAACTGCTTTCTCCACATAAGCTCCAAATTATTGAACAAATAATTCAGTTGTTTATTCAAAGTTGCTTAGAGAACGATGAGGTAGTTGATAATACGGTTCCAATACCATGCCACCAAGACTCTTAGGAAATTTTTTTATAAACAACATATTATCATATATAATATCATGGTATGTTGTTCTAAACATCCTTAAATGTTCTTGGGTCATTTTTACCTTATAAATGGGTAAGAGTGACATCAAAAAATTCTTAGGGTAGGGCCTAGTAGCTACCATGGGATCTAGGGGTTGATTGCACATTTCCTTATAGTTGTAAGTGAAACTAGGAATTTTTAGTGTATCCATTCTTAATTTCAATTATTTCACTATACTTGTTAAACTTTGCATGTTAGGATTGATGTTTTCATGATTCTCCCAAAAATATATTTTATGATATTGCTATCTATATATGATGAGAATATATTTCAAATTATTATTCTTGGAATATGGTATTGCTAATGGTATTTTTTTCTAGCTACAAGTCCTCAAAAAATAAAAAGGGAAATGATGGTGGTGTGAAATATCACTACAGTGGGGGTATTCACATTGGCAGGGATGAAAATAGCTCTACCAATAAAACACACACTAACAACTCAAGAGTACATGGAAACTCAAACAACTACATTCATATAGGTGCATTAGAGATGTATGCCTTGCATTATTATTATATGCTTTGTATTATGTATTTATGTAGTGTATTGTATGTTTTATGCCTTTAAGTGAAGGAATGCTTCTTGCAAAAATCCTCCAATGGTGAGGAAAGTGCCAAAGCATGGGAGTTATTCTCGTCTGGCATATAATAACCTTTGGTTGTTGTCAAAATGCTTGCATGATTAAAAAAACTAGAGGTATAAATATATGTATGTATGTTGGATTGTGTTTTAATGGTGTTAATTAATTTGTATATATATTAAATAAATAAATATAAATATATATATAACACCACATATATATTAATAAAAGCAAGGATGGAATATTGTGTCTAACTACCCATCTTAGTGGGCTGATATTATTAATACCAAGTACCTTAGGCAACGATATCTAATAGAAAATTCCCTCATGCCTATTGGGTCTGCATTCTGGAACTCAGTGTGTCGAACCCGATATATCATTCAAAAGGGTGGACGCTAGAATATTGGAGATGGATCATGAATTAAATTCTGGGAAGACCCATGGATTATGGATCAACCACTGATCCATGATCAAAATGTAAGTATTCTTAAACCTATCACTGATCTGATTTTTAGTCCTAATGTTGAGAATTTCATTAATAATGATGCAGTGGTTCCCCGCTGGGTTGACATACCTACTAATCTGGATTCTCCTAAAATTCACTCTACCCACCTCTGCCTCTATAAGCTTCTCCAAACTCATTTTATTCCAAGCACTAGGCCACCCGATGTTCTCTTCTGGAAACTCAGCTAGTCTGGGAATTTCTCAGTCACAATCGTATATATGGCTATGAATTAACCTAAATACGATTGGTTCCCCTTCAATAATATTTGGATAAAAAATATTATTCCTAATATAGCTCAATTTTATTGGTTGGCAGTAAAAAATCGGCTATTGACCATCGATAACTTGATAATCCATAGTATGATCATGCCCAATAGATGCTACCTCTACAAATTTGCAAGGGAGTCATTTAATCACTTGTTTCTAGAGTGTCCCTTTTCTAGCCTTGTACTATCCTCGATCCTATCAAGCATATCCATTTCTTGGGGTGCTCCTTATTTTATCAGTGATCTTATTATCTAATGACCAAACCCCTTTAAGTCCACTCACCTGAAGTTTTGGTGGTTGATCATTCTCCCTAACTTTATGTGGTAAATTTGGATGGAAAGGAATAATCGATCTTTCCAATTTTCATGCCTTAACACAAAGTCGGTTTATTTGAGAACTATCATGTTTACCTCTAAAAATACCAATATCATTCCTTCTGATGATTATCCTTCATCCCCATTTGAGATTTAAGTTGAACATTTTGCTAACCTATATTTTGAGGTTTATGGTCATCCCTAGGTTGTTGTGGATAGATCCATTGTATAATGGATTCTCTTTCCTCCTCGGTGGTTCAAGCTAAATTTTGATGGTGCATAAGGTGACGCGAGTTATGGAGTGATCTAGGATGACAGAGGTCGACTCATTTTGGCTTATACGAAAAAACTTGGAGTCCAATATAATAATTTTGCAGAGGCTTGGGAAGCTTTCTAAGGCATCCAAATGGCCATAGAACTCAATATCTAGTACTTGATAGTTGAAGGAGACTCCTTAAACACCACAAACTATCTGAAAGGGGTCTCGAATCCACCTTGGAATTTGGGACCAATCATTGAAGAGTCCATTGTCCAGCTAAGGCTGATTAACAATAGGTGCATTCAACATGTGTATAGGGAAGGCAATCAGGTGATAGATACAATGTCAAACTTTGGGTTAATTGCTCAATCCTTTTAACGTGGTAGGGGAATCTCCTCTAATGCATCACTGATTCCTGTAGTGAACTTGCATCTACCAATGTTGATTAATGCCATGATGTCAGGGACCAAATTGGCCTACAATGCAAAGAATGTTGAGGGACCCTATTACACTGCAATGATAAGGTGACACATTACTCTTCCTTAAATTGGCTGCTCTTGGAACGGGATCCACTGTATTTATTTCCATATAAGCGATCGGTTTTTTAATGTCAATGCCAACAACACCTATTGGAAAGATGTACGTGGACAACATATTTAAGGAAGGCATCCATGAACATGTGATTCTTTTCATGTGAGTGAAATTATTCACTTAAGGACTATCACTTCATGCCAAGATGATAACCACGTAGAGGAAGATGATACAACTGATCTCGAATGGAACTATCCCCTTTTGTTTTCTGGGATGGTCTCTATGTTCTCCCTACCTCTCTATCCATAGTCTTTTGGGAAGGTCCATACGATATCTATGTTGTTTATGGTTTCTGTTTGTGCCCATGGGTGGTACGTATTGTAATGTTTTAGGCTGTTTTTTATTTATGGACTCTGTGAATGGTCCAATTTTGGCTTGTTCTATAGGAATTTTAACCTTCACGGGATCCTCCTTATAGCTTGTTTATAAGGTTTTGGGTCTCTTATAAAACCCGTTACTAATAATAAATATTAATAAATAAAATAAATCTTAATTAATTTGAAAACGTGTATGAATTTAATATTTTAAAATAGAGAATATAAAATGTTTTTAAAGAGAGGAAGAAACCACCTGGTGGGCTTAGAATTCATGTAAGATGGCAATTAGCATGTAATATGTTTGGTTGAGATAGGATCCCCCTTTGTTTCTATAAAGCAATGATATTGGAAGAAGAGAAAATCATCATAGTTTATGTTGTCTTTCTTCCAGTAAAAATAGCTAACAAGCAGCGCACCAAGGTACAATAATAGATAAGCTTCATACCAGATTTGTAGGTTGGATTTGTTGAGTTCAATTCTTCCTAGGATGAAAGATAGATGCTTGGTATGTATTTGTATAATTTGACTTAAATATATATGATTCTGCTTATCTTCTTGCATAATTTAAATTACACTTGATTGAATTTTAGTTTTATTATGTTTAAGAATTGTGTTGACTACCTGTGTAATATGATTTATATTAGTTGAATTCTAAATTAAACATAAAAAAAAGAATTGTGCTTGCCTACCAGTGCTGTGTTGGGTGCGTGTTGGATTGTAATATTTGTAAAAGAAATAATTGTTATCCATGATTCAAACCTATAGTTTTTAATATCTGCTTACTGTGATTAGAATACTGTATGAGCACCTCATATCATTTTGTATTCAATAAAATACCTTGCATTTTATATTTATTATTACTCCAATGTGGGATAGGAAACTCTGGTTGAGCACCTCATATCATACTTTAACATGTTAAAGTATGATGCCTAATGAAAAGTTATCTCTTGCTTCCGCTTATGTGTATAATTATGGTAGGGATCATCTAGACTGTGCCATGTCATTCATTGTTGTCGTGCAATCAGTTGAAATGAGGGTTAAACCTTGTGCGGAGATAACAAAGAGTATTAATCCCTTTTAATAGATTTTGCTGGAAAACATCAACATATTTTAGTTTTATTGTCCACCCAGTACACTGTATAACTAATTATAGTGGTTTAGGATTATTGTTTTCTGCCACAAATATGATTGATTGAGAACTATTTATATTGTAATACTTACCTTACACTTTTAATTGGAAACAAAAGATTGTTTTATGAATACAAACTGTTGCTATTCTTTTCGTGATTGAATGAAATTTGTATCATAAACTGTAATTTAGAAATTATATAGTATGCATGTTATGGTCCCTTGGAAGCCATTCCAATCCCACCACAATTGAATCCCATTGCTAGCAAAATTTGGAGGCTAGCGGGTACGAAATTTGAGAGCTGAGCCTTAAGCAAGAGATTGAGCTTTTTGTGGAAGGATATATAAAACAATAAAGCCTTGTAATTTTTCTTTTAAAAGATTGCAGATAATGTAACTTCTATGAATATTATCATTTTCTTGAACTGTGAAAATATTATTGGTAGCATAATCTCTCATGCATTTATGTTCTAATTAGCAGCACGTTCTTCAATGAAAGCCTATTTTTAAAAATTAGAATACAACTTTATATTTTCATCTATGAAATATGGAAATTTGAGTTGCGTCATCATTTTTTGAATGGATAAGTTAGACTTTATTATTGCATAAAAGATTTTGATTACATCTACTAAATGAATTTTTTTTATAACAAGATGGTAATCGGTGAATTGTTTCCAGTCTCTTTGCCTTTATTACAATTTGATTTTATTCATAGTAATGCTGCATTAAATGATGATAGGGTTGCATTATTATTGATTGGTGTTAGTTATTGAAAATTTAAAGGGAATAGAGAATGTATAAATACCATTTTGTAGAAAAGTTACATCTCTTAATTTGCAAATGGATAGTTTTACTAAGTTTTAAAGAAAAGAGTTTATTAAAATTTAATTATTATTTAAAGTTCTTTAAACACACTTCTAACATAGAAAATATATCCTTTCATTTAATAGAGAATGATGTGTATTTGCACATTAAAGATTTAATCTTTTATAGACAACGTAGATATGTCAAAATAAATGTCTAGGATATTGTGTTTATTGGATTCCATTTATTAATTGAATTAGTTAGAAGTTCATTACTTTTTTTGAGATTATTGATTTAATTACTTCATAATTTATTGTTACTTAAATGAATGACTTATTTTAAAGAAATATTTTAGAGCTGATTAGTGTCAAGTAGTTTGAAAATAAAATATTATTATAAAAATTATGTCATTGAAACAAGTTAGTTATGTTATTATTAATTTAGTTAGTTATGTCACCGAGTTATGATATAAATTAAATTAATTTAGTTATGTTGTTATTAATTAAGTTAATTTGATTATTAGAATAATGAATTTTTTTTCACGAATTGGTTATTATAACAAACATAGATAAACCCTCTTTGAGAGAAAACATTGAATCTAAATCTACCTAAACCAAAATCATCTGTGAGGATGATAAGGAAACCAAGATACCCAATTCCATTGGATTAGGTGTATGTAACCAATAAATAT
Organism: Wollemia nobilis; assembly: GCA_028583015.1. Classification (NCBI taxonomy): domain Eukaryota; kingdom Viridiplantae; phylum Streptophyta; class Pinopsida; order Araucariales; family Araucariaceae; genus Wollemia; species Wollemia nobilis. The sequence continues at coordinate 2,443,674 of JAQPPZ010016414.1, forward strand.
TTGTTAGTGGCAACTAACGATGAACATAATGGGACATCCATCTAGGTCATTTTACAAGTAGTATAGTAGTGGACCTTGTGTGAGATTTTCAAATAAGGAGTCTTGACAGTGAAACCATATATTTGAGATAAGACTATCCAGAGAGGGTAAATCATGGTGGGAGATTTGGAACTCCTGGATAAAATTCCATAGTGATTTAGAATGGAATGCGTCACTATATTATTTACAGTACAATAAAATAATGTTAGGATCCTACTATAAAATTAAACTCAAATAAACACACTCTCACACAATTGCTTGGAAATAAACTCACATAAACATCACATTAATATTCAGAACGAAATACACATTATAACATAAATTTACATAAAGGAACAATATCACAATAAGATAGAATCACAGGCCTCTTCGAGGGGGCAACCTCCTTCAAAACTTCATTAACTTGCAAAAATATGTATACATTGGTGCCTTCTTGGGTATTTAAAGAGTTCCCTTCCATGGTTGGTTTACATGCAAAATGCCACCTGGATTACATGCATAATGCCACCCGAATTACATGCATAGTGCCACTAGGATTTCATGCACAATGCCACTTGAATTACATGCACAAGGCCACCTTGCATAACCTATCTACCATGTGTTACATAAAAAGGGTGCCATTTGTCATAGACACTACATAAGCTAAAACTTAGAACATTATAAAATATTAATCATGGGTATTACCCATGTTCTTTAGGAATTATTACATCATGAAAGTTATTACATTAAGGGTTAGTATGGGATCCTAACATGTCCTTACCATTGAAGAAGCTTTGTCCTCAAAGCTAAAATGAGGAAACTATTGTTGGAGTTGGTGGAGAGACTCCCATGTAGCATCTTCATGTTGAAGCCCATGCCACTGAACAAGGACCTCTGTAATTTTACGGTTGTGAAGAGTGCGAGTCCGATGATCCAACAATTTCTCAGGTTCAAGTAAGATGGAGCCTTCTTCATCCAATTTAGGAAGTGTTTATTGAACCTGTACTTGTGTACCCACAACTTTATTGAGAGAGGAAACATGAAAAACTGGATGAAGCTTGGAAGTAGGTGGAAGTGCCAATTTGTAAGTTGTGGGGACAATACTTTGTAGAAACTAGTAAGGACCATAGTATTTTGCAGCAAGCTTCTGGCACCTGCGAAGTTTTAGGGATGATTTTTTGTATGACTGCAAGCGAAGGAAAACCATATCACCTACATAAAAACTATGCTTAGAACAATGCTGATCAGCTTGTTGGCGCATCCGATTCTGGGCCATGTTCAAATTATGCTTAAGTTGGTGAAGGACCTCGGTGTGTTGACTCAGAGTGTTGTCGACGACCTGGACCTTGGAGCTACCAGGAATGTAAGAGGAAGGTATAGGTGGAAGGCACCTGTAAATTGCTTCAAATGTTGTGAGTTTGGTTGTGGTATGATAGGAAGTGTTGTATCACCATTTGGCCAAGGATAACCATTTTTCCCATTGAGTAGGATGATCTAAGACAAAGCAGCAAAGGTAGGTTTCCAAGTATTTATTAACAACTTTTGTTTGACCATCCATTTGCGGATGGTAGGCTGAACTCATTTTGAGCTAAGTCCCCTTCAACTTAAACAACTTTTTCTAGAAATGACTAGTGAAGGTGGGATCACGATCAGATACAATGGAGGTGGGCATGCCATGAAGGTGAAATATGGAGTCAAGAAAAAATTGTGCAACAATGGATGTTGTATAAGGATGGGCAAGGGCACAAAAGTGAGCATACTTTGAAAGGCGGTCCACTACCATGAAAATAAATGACTTTCATCCAAATTTAGGTAGCACTTCTATAAATTCCATGGAAATTTTAGTCCAAACATGATCTGGGATAGGCAATGGTTGAATATTACCCGAAGAGTGCATTGTTTCACCTTTCATCCTTTGACATGTGTCATAGGCAACAACAAAATATTGGATGTCACATTTGATACCTTTCCAAAGGAAGGTGCGCTTGAGTCATTGATATGTTTTAAGGAACCCTGAATGGCCTGTAGAGGGGGTGGCATGCAATTCCTTCACGAGGAGTTCTCAAAGTGGGGACTTATGAGGTAGAACCAGGCGTTGATGGTAGCGCAGATCATGGTCATTCCAACTATACCTTGGTGCATAATTAGTTTCATCCATTAGTGAGGCTATCAAGGATTGCAAATCTGCATCCTGACATGCTTCTTGATGCAAGGAATCAATACATTGGGTAAGTGGTGTTGAGATGGTACACAACATACTTATGGTCTCCATTTGGTGAGAAAGAGAATCAACCACAATATTCTCCTTTCCATTTTTGTAGGTGATATCATAATCATAGCCCATGAGTTTATACACCCACTTTTGTTGTTTAGGTGTTGCAACTCTTTTTTCCAAAAAATATTTGAGAATTTGGTGGTCAGTTTTGATGGAGAAGTGACACCCAATGAGGTAAGGTCGCCAATATATGATTGCATGCAATATGGCCAATATTTCCTTAGCATATGTGGATTTCCCAGATTACGATTAGAGAGTGCCTTTCTAGTAAAAGCCACATGTCATTCTTCTTGCATCAATACTACCCCAATACCACGACCAAAAATATCACTTTCAATGACAAATGGTTTAGAGAAATATGGCATGGCTAAAACGAGAGTGGTGGTCATAGCATGCTTGATTTCAACCAAGGCTTGGTCAGCAGGCCCTATCCAAGTGAAGGAATATTTTTTTAACATGGAGGTGAGGGGGGCAGCTATTTTACCATAATTATGGATAAATTTATGATAATAGCCCATAAGCCCTAAAAATCCTCGAAGTCCCTTGAGGGTGTGAGGTTTTTGCCACTCTTGAACTACTTGAATCTTCTTAGGGTCAACCTTTACACCATCCTATGATATAATGTGTCCCAGATACTCTACTTCAATCATACCAAAGGAACACTTGGAAATTTTGGCAAAAATGTGATGGATTACCAGCAGCTGTAAAGTTTGATCCACATGATTGAGGTGCTCTTCCCATGTTTGGCTGTAAATCAAGATGTCATCAAAGAACAAAAGGATGAACTTCTATAGAAAGGGTCGAAAGATGTTGTTCATAAGACTTTGGAATGTAGACGAAGCATTTTTGAGACCAAATGACATTACCAAGAATTCATAATGACCTTCATGAGTATGAAAGGTAGTTTTGGGGATGTCCTCATCCTTGAGTTGAATCTGATGGTACCCAGAGCGAAGATCAAGCTTTGTGAAATACATGGTCCCATGTAGTTCATTGAGTAATTCATCAACCACTAGAATAGGAAATTTATCCTTGATTGTAGTCTTTTTGAGTTCCCGGTAGTCAATACATAGGCGCCATGAGCCATATTTCTTGGGAACAAGTAGGACAGGCGAGGAGTAGGGGCTAGTACTAGGTCGGATGATACCAGTCATGAGTAATTCCTATACCAATTTTTCCAGTTCTAATTTTATGGCATGAGGGTACCTATATGGCCTGATATTTTATGGTGCACTACTCAGGAGAAATGGGATAGAATGTTCATGAGAGCAACACAGTGGTAGTGTAGTTGGTTCTATAAAGACATCATCATGTTTGTGTAGAAATAGTTGTAGGTCTGATGGAATTTTAGCCATTAGCGAAGTGGTTGGTTGGATGGAGAAGAGTTGTGCAATGACCCCAAGTTTTGATTTGTTTAGCACTTTCTCCATATGATTTGAACTAATGAGGTGAGGCGTTCCTACAGGGAAGCCCTTGAGTAAGTGTTTCTATCCATTTTTGAAGAATTGCATCTAGAGTTCTACAAAGTTCCAATTGATAGTGTCCAACATACTCAACCATTGAGATCCCAAAACCATATCACAACCTCCCAACTAGAGAGTAAACATATCTTGCTTGAGTTCATAGTCCCCTATCATGATCTTAACATTGCAGTATTTTCCTTTACAAGGTAATGTTACCCCATTGGCTACCATGACCTCTAATGAATTACAAGTGTGGATATAGCAATTTTCTTGCTTATCAACTCGAGGATAAATGAAGTTGTTTGTTCTTCCTGAATCAATAAGGATGGTAAGGCATAGGCCCTTAAGAAATTCCACAACTTTCATGGTTTATGGAGTAGTAATGCCTGCAAGATCATGGACTGAAATCTCTACCTCAGACCCTTGTGTATCTTCTTATTGTGGCAAAGGTGTTTCAGGATGGTCCCCATCCTCATCACTTTGGTCAGTGTTAGCATGATCCTCAACATCTATCAAGAATATTTTTTTGTTTGCACACTTATGTCCTTTAAAAAACTTTTTATCACAATTATAACATAATTCTTGGGCACAATGTGCATCCATATCCTCTATAGTCAGTCACTTGGGTGTAGCAGGTTTACTATCCACTAAAGTTTGGGTTTGAGAAGGAAATAAAGGTCAATTTTGAGGAAACCATAATGGCCACATTTGGTTGGAGAGTTTAGATTCATCCAAATGGGCCAAACTGATAGCTTCCATCATGGACCGTGGTTTCAACGTCTTTACTTCAGATTGGAGATCCCATTTTAACCCACTGATAAAACAACTCGTGAAGAACCCTGTCATCAATCCTCTTGTATTATTGTCTAAATTTTAAAATTGATTTTGGTAGTCACAGACTGAGGATGTTTGCTACAGTTTGGTCAAGGCCCCTATAAAGTCCTCATACTCACTAGGCCCAAATCGGGTCAGTATTTGGGACTCAAAGTCCTCCTAAGAGAGGCTTGGGTTGGAATTACGTAACCACTAGAACTATTGTAGAACCTCAAATTACAAATTGAAGGAAGCCATCTGAGCTCGGTGATATATGGGAACATTATGAAGTCTAAAGAATTGATCAACCCTACATAACCACCCATCAACTTCCTTCCCATTAAATCTAGGGAAGTCTAATTTTAGCATTTTAAAATATGGATCATGGTCATTCCTTGTAGAAATTTTAGCCTGGTGTTATGTTTTGAGTGGTCCCTTCTGTAGCTTGCTACCCACTTCTATCAGTGTTTCTTCTAAGTGAGGGCTAGTGGTCTCATGATCTAGACGAAGACCTTGAACCTCTTCCCTTATGGAGAAAATTGCCAAGTTCAAATTCTCAATGGATTTTATTAAGGAGTCCATCTGATCTAGCTCTTTTTGATGTGCACAGGTACCTTGGGCCATTTTAGAACCTTTTATGACTAGTTACTAAAAATAGAATTGGGTTTCAAGACTTACTATTTTTAGTAAGTGTCCAAAAAGGTGCTTGGGTGCTATATATCAAAACTATCAACTCGAAGAGGTGGTCACAATGAGCTATATCTCATAAAACTACTTTTTGGCATCCCTAACTTTTTTTTTTTACTCTTGTTTTACCAAGTCTAATAGTGTTTACAGTTTTAGATTCTGAGCTATAGTGCAAAAGTTGGGTACCAGAGCACTACCTATAATTGGTCTCTAGCCACTCGCTCAATGTTTGGATCAACCTTGATAGTATCTCTAACACTACTTACCTCACTAGCCTGAAGATTATTTGTATTTTGGAGGTTACTATTATGACAGTTCTATTCTGACACTAAAAACTGTAATTTATGACCTGACTATGCTGACCTATCTGACCTAACTGACCTGATTGTTACCACCACTGTAAATTTGACTGTTATTCTCCAAAATGTCAACTTAACTGTCACATTCATATTCTATCCCGAATTCATGCAATTTATGCTATTTTTTTGGTAGAGGATTCCTTTCTCATATGCTCACTTTTAGGGATTTGGAATGCAGGTTTAAGAATAGGGAGTTTTGGTTTGTGATTTTGTTATAGGTTGGAGTTTTAACAGAACCAAGGAATGCTAGGCAAGGGAGTATGTACCACCCAGAGGCCCTCCATTATATCTTAGTGATGAAAAATAGTGCTCAGACCAATATTTCAGGCCACTACCCAAGGAGGATTCCACACATACCCTTGAGCACACTATCTTCCTCTTTGACAATACGGGAGGGTAATTATTCAGGATGCTATGTATTGTGGACTATGGAGGATACAAGGATGTTAAGCTTCCTACTGGATAAAATTTTGTTAAACCTAGAATGGTCTGTCTATACACCCGAAGATGCGTGGGAGCTCAAGTTCATGCGCGAGTTCTATCTGAGGCCTGGGTATTAGAGATTGATCGCCCCTCACTTCACTAGACATTGTATGGGCTATCTAGCTTAGCCAATAACGACAGATCCTTCACGATATTTTAAAACCCTCAAAACAGGGTTTCTACCTACTCAACTAAAAGAAGACTATTTTTTTTTTATAATAGTAAAAAAAATTATACAAAAATAACAGAGAATTATACCTAATAGGCAATAATCGTTATTGTTGTAGCAGAACTTGGCCCTGAAAAGTGATTTGATACCACTTGTTAGGATACTACTATAAAATTAAACTCAAATAAACACACTCTCACACAATTTCTTGGAAATAAACTCATATAAACATCACATTAATATTCAGAACAAAATACATATTATAACATAAATTTTCATAAAGGAACAATCTCACAATAAGATAGAATCACAGGCCTCTTCGAGGGGGAAAACTCCTTCAACACTTCATTAACTTACAAAAATATGAATACATTGGTGCCTTCTCGGGTATTTAAAAAGTTCCCTTCCATGGTTGGCTTACATGCAAAATACCATCTGGATTACATGCATAATGCCACCCGAATTACATGCATAGTGCCACTCAAATTACATGCACAATTCCACTCAAATTACATGCACAAGGCCACCTTGCATAACCTATCTTCCATGTGTTACATAAAAAGGGTTCCATTTGTCATAGGCACTACATAAGCTAAAAATTAGAACATTACAAAATATTAATCATGGGTACCCATGTTCTTTAGGAATTATTACATCATGGAAGTCATTACATTAAGGGTTAGGATTAGATTCTAACAAAGAAACCATGATCAAATCTAGGTGAATGGCATGATCTTTATTGCCCATGGTGATAGATATCAATCTAGTTATGTGGTCACCAATTAAGCACCATAACATCTATGCTAAACACCCTTACATGAATGGATGAGTAAAATTAAGCTTAATATTCCACATGTTAAGGGAGGAGAGTTATGCATCCACCCTCTAGGTGTTATGGGCCCTAGAGGATAACCCCAAGCCATGATTCTAGATTCACTATAATAGAGGGTGAGGTGGATAGAATCACTAAAGGGCACCATTTATGGGACCTAGCTAGTCTCGTTCACTCGAAAGGCCAACTACAATGGTCATAAAACCAAAAGTGGTATTCAATGTGAAAGCACAAGATTCTGGGCAAAGGAAACACTAGTTATGCAACATAAGACGAAAATGTAACTCTTTGATCCTATGCACTAAAACAGAGAAAGGAGACAACTTGGAAATGAAAGACAAGATGAAAAGAAATCACAGCCCTCTTTATTCAAATATCTTATCCTCGGTTACATAGACGTCTCCTCCCATTTTGGGGGTTAGGAGGGTTAAATTTGTCTTCATTACAATGTGTGACCCAGTCTTCCTCTTCTCGCGTGCCCACGATTGCAATGGGCGGGCCAAGATGCTGCCGCCGCTGATGTGGATAAGTTCTTCACCTCTGATTGCTTTTCCTGCAGTCAAAGAAACAATGAAAATGTCAGTAGCACCTGCTGCAAATGAAAGGGGTTCGTTCTCTTAAAATCAACAAAATATGCATGTAAACATCTGCCTGAAACAGTAAATACAAAAAATGGCTTGAAAACTTGAAAACATGTGAGTCCAAATGGCTTGAAAACTTGACAGAAGACAAAAAATGTTACCAAAAGGCCATTGCTCCTGAGACAGCCGACCAATTTTCTGTCACTTGGTAATCGTCCCTGGTAAGGATGATTGCTACTGTTAATCGTCCCTCGGCAGGATGATTGCTATTGTTAATCGTCCCTCGCAGAGACGATTGCTATTGTGTTGAAGAAGCCGACCTGCCTCTGCTCCAATGTCGATTCTCGAGACCTGCAAAATGCCTACAAACAAGGGGGTTATGTAATTGGGGCCATTTTGGGACGACCCAGATGGTCGGATTCTCCCAATGTGGCCTCCATCACCGAGAAATTGGACGTTGTTACCTGCAAGTCAGTGGGACAACCAAAATAACAAAAGCATGATAATATTCGATGAAAACCTTTTGAAATCAAGATTCAAGATTCTGAACTATTGAACAACAGAGAATAACATGGAATATGAACAAATGACAGAAAATGAACTACAACTAAATCCAAAAGGTGCGGGGTGCCCAAGTGGGCAGCCCACCTATGGAACTTGATTTTGGCACCAATCCACTTGGGATGGGCCCAAAATCTCTTAGGAGTGGGGGGTCGGCGAATTGGTTGGTTCAGGTGTCCATGTGTTGGAATTGGGTCGGATTCAAGCTTCCAAAAGCCAACCAACAACCTCCCTTGCAAAAGAGATTGGTGGATGTGGGAAGATGAATAAAAGGGGATGCAAGTGGGTCTCCAATTCGGCAAAGACTTCGTTGCTTGAAAACTCCTTCAACCTCCCTTTTGGGTGAGAAAAGTCCCACCTTTTATAGACCCAAGGGGTCTCTTTGGGAGGGAAGCACAAATGCCATGTGTTGGTCATAGGCGCCATGTGGCAGTCTTGTCTTCCCAAGAGGGAGGGGAGTCCTCCATTGACTTGTGTTTTCATAATTGCTTCTTGTGACAGTCCTCTAACGGCCCTTCTGTCCACCTACACACGCATGCAAGGCAGGAGTCATCAACTGACTGTTCTGGGCTGCCACTTGGCGTCGTTTGCCGTTTTGCCCGTTAAACTTTGTAATCGTCCCTGGGTGGGACGATTACAACAATCGTCCCTGGGTGAGACGATTGCAAGTTAGTAATCGTCCCTGGGTGAGACGAGTATTGGGCAAAGTGCCTAAATGTACCAAATTGCTTCCTGACCTTACAAAATTGCTATGGAAGTGGTTAGGACCACCGTTTGACCTCTGAGGGCTGCCCCGGGGCTGTGTTTGTCAAAGCGATCAGTGTTTGCAATCACATAATTGGATTGGTGCTATTTTGGTGTCTACAGATGCCCCTTTTTGGGAAGCGCTGCAGGTGACGCAGTGTTGAGCAAAAATAGATAACCAAAGCACTAATGATTAGGGTTTCTTGGTAACCTAACCAACTTTTGATGCCCCAAGTATGGAAAGGGCATGCATTCTTGAATCCTTGCTTCTGACGAGCTAAGGAATTTGATTTCAAGTGTTAACCTGTTTTGGTGAGGTGTGACTTGAACTTAGACATTGATTAGTCATGAATAGGCGAAGGGCGTTTTTACCTCAGGGGAACCTTGTATTCATGATTCACGAAATGCCAAGTGTTCGATTGATTTTATTGTTGCTTTTTTACTGCCCCAAGTAGGAGCGTGATTGTCTTTGTCAATGATTCTTTGAATGCATGTCGTTTTCCTTAATTGGGTGTGTGATTGTTGGTTGGTGACTAAGTGTGACTACCCCCTCAAGCGACGAATCGATGAGGGAATGACCTTCGTGAGAGAAGCGACGAGTCGCTTGACCCAAGATGACTTTTGCAAGGGTGCCTTTAGAGGGTTTATCGTTAAGCGTGTGCAATTTTTCCAACATTTGGACCTGTTTTTGGTGGGTGTTAACCCTTTTGGTGATGTCGTAATGAGGTGAAATCATCAAAAATCTAACTTCCCGTGGAGCGGTCCGGCTATTATAGCCTTCTTGGGGAAGTAGGAGAGCGATAATTTGAACCCCGACATCGATTTTCTTATGCCAAGAGGTTAAGTGCAAAAGCACTTGTGTCTGGAAATGTTTATTGCTATGCTTTTGTGTTTCTTTTTTGTGATGTTTTTGTTGTTTTGTGACACCATTTGGGGATTAAATTGTCTGAAATCCGTTTTCCCGTGGAGCGGTCCGGCTATGGTAGCCTTCTTAGGGAGTAGGATAGTGACAATGTAAACCTCGATATCAGTTTTTCTATGCCAAGAGGTTAAGTGCAAGAGCACTTGTGTCTGGCAATGTTTATTGCTTTTTGTTTTTGTGTTGCATTTATTTGTGATATTCTTGTTGTTTTGATTTTCTTTGATCTTGTTTATGATGGTTGATGAATATGGATGTATTATGTTGATTTATTTTGATGGATGCATATGCTATGATGAATGCAAATGTTTTTGATTTATATGTGATATGCAGAGATGAAACGGATGAATGGGATTTGTGATGTTTGGCTATGGTACCATAGACTGTTTAGAGCTCTGTTATTTTGTTTTTAGGTGATTTCTGTGCATGGTTTTTCTGTTTTTGTATTTTTTGATGGTATTTGCGAGGATGAAAAGTAGCGCAGTTGGTTTAGAAATGTAGCTAAGGTTTTCTGAGACTCAGACGGTTTTAGCTCACTAGCCACGACTGTACTTTATCTTACATGATTTTTGAACAAGGTATGAATCAGACCTGTTTTTGACCAAGCTATTTCACATCCCTGTGTGTGCAATTGAGTTCATTTATGTGGTATTTATCAGGATACCGCCGACTGCAGATGGGCTTTCAACCGAACCTGTACTGAGGATCACCTAACTAGCTCCACTAATTCCTTTGTTATGTTTAGTTAGATTAATCCGCGATGTTTTCTAGGATGTCATAAGCTAGCTTATCCACATGCAAACATTGATCTGTACGCAAGTTAATGTGACAAATATATCGTCATGTGAGAAGACCTTTAGAATGCTGAGAGTTCCAGGGATTCAAGGTCAACTCCCTTCTTTTCTTCAATTGTATTGGGATACTTGCTCATTGTAGTGATGAGATCACTGTTTATTTTGATTTGTTTTTCTTTTGAGCAAGGGATTGGAAATATGGAGTGACGAAAATCACTGTTGCTTTGTGCATTTGATGTGTGCACTGTAGGATGTCAAATTTTGATGTTTTGACGTTTTGCAAATTTTTGATGTTTTGCAACTATTGAGAATTAGGGATTCTTGGGAATTGGGTAGGGAGGATGCTTGTCCTTTTGCCAACTCTCAGCATTCTTTGGGTCATCCGCACAGGGGGATGAGCAAGATAACCGTTTCGCTTATGGTGACCTAGATTACTGTGCAGGTTTCATCTTTCTTTCACATAACTCTAGAATTGTTAATGTGTTTAGTTTGTTTTGGGATGTTACGTATCAAGGTGTATTCCAAGTATGACCCTACCTTCGTAAAATCTGTTCGACTTGATATATTACATGGTTGAAGAGGAAAATTTTGGCTGAATTACGAAAACTCATGATACATTAAAAGACCACTGACTCTAGTGTGGTGGAAGCAATGCATGGTGTGTCTGTTGTTTTTATGAAATGGAACAGTGGGGAACAAGATGGACTGTCAGAGCAATTTTAGCCTATGGTGCCTTTGACCTATACGACCACAAATATGCAATGTATGGATGCAATGCTAATGCAGCTACATATTTTTGTATTTTTGATGAATTGAGTTTGGCGAGTATGAAGATGAGATGTGAGAAAACTCTCAATTGATGAATTTGAGAATGCGTAGAAATGATAGCAAATTTTTGTTGTTTTTGATGTATTTTATTGTTTTTGATTTTTGTATTTTTTTGATTTTTTGGATTGACCAAGAGATTGCGATAATCCTTGGAGCTTTTTGGATTGACCAAGAGATTGCGATAATCCTTGGAGCTTTTTGGATTGACCAAGAGATTGTGATAATCCTTGGAGCTTTTTGAATTTGACCAAGAGATTGCGATAATCCTTGGAGCTTTTTGGATTTGACCAAGAGATTGTGATAATCCTTGGAGCTTTTTGGATTGACCAAGAGATTGTGATAATCCTTGGAGCTTTTTGGGTGACCAAGAGATTGCGATAATCCTTGGAGCTTTTTGAATTTGACCAAGAGATTGCGATAATCCTTGGAGCTTTTTGGGTGACCAAGAGATTGTGATAATCCTTGGAGCTTTTGGATTTGACCAAGAGATTGCGATAATCCTTGGAGCTTTTTGGATTTGACCAAGAGATTGTGATAATCCTTGGAGCTTTTTGGATTGACCAAGAGATTGTGATAATCCTTGGAGCTTTTTGTGTGACCAAGAGATTGCTATAATCCTTGGAGCTTTTTGGATTTGACCAAGAGATTGCGATAATCCTTGGAGCTTTTTGGGTGACCAAGAGATTGTGATAATCCTTGGAGCTTTGGGATTTGACCAAGAGATTGCGATAATCCTTGGAGCTTATTTTATTTATTTTTTTTAATTTTTTTTTGGGATATGGCTTTCTTAGATATGAAATGGTCGTAAGTGACTGATATTCAAGGGTTTTGTTTCCTTGATACCATCAAGAGAAGCTATCCGGTATGTCCCGGGTCCTATTTTGCTATCAATGACATAAGGACCTAACCAATTTGCCATGAATTTGTCCCTCATGTGGGATGGCAAATTAGAGTTTTGTTGGTTTTCCTTCAGAACCAAATCACCAACCCGAAAGTCCCTTAGGTGAACTTTCATGTTGTAAGCTCTCTTAAGCCGCTCTTGATAGATACGTAAGTGCTTGAGATCATTAACGCGTCGTTCATCAAGCAACGTGAGTTGGTCTAATCGGGCCTACCGTGCAGTGTCATCATCGATGAATTCCTGCATTGATATGCGGAGGGAAGGAATTTCCAACTCGAGAGGCATTACTGCCTCTGAGCCATACACTAGTGAAAACGGAGTTGCCCCAGTGGGCGTCCGAATGCTAGTGCGATAAGCCCAAAGGGCAAGTGGGATTTGTATGTGCCAATCCTTATGACTGTCTACGATGGTTTTTTTAAGGATGGCAACTAGTGTCTTTTTTGATGCCTCTGCTTGCCCATTTTCTTGCAGATAATAGGGTGTTGAAAAGCTGTGCTGAATTTTGTACTTTGTGGTTAAAGCACGCACGTATTTGTTCTTGAATGATGGCCCATTATCCAAGATTATTTTAGATGGAATACCAAAACGACATATGATGTGATGCAAGATGAACTCCGCAATGTGGGGTCCTGTCGTAGAGGTTAACGGAATTGCTTCCACCCATTTGGTAAAGTATTCTATGGCCATTATGATAAACGTGTGACGGCCTGACGATGCAGGGGAGATCTTTCCGATTAGATCGAGGCCCCACTGCGAAAATGGCCAAGCAGACTGGACGGTCTGTAAGGCCTGGGAAGGTACGTGCATCAGATTGGCATGATGTTGACATTTTACGCACCTCTTGACATACACACAACAATCTTGCTCTAAATATGGCCAATAATAGCCCATGCGAAGAATGCGCTTTGCGATGGCCATACCACTAAAGTGGCCACCACATGTACCGTCATGCGCTTGGGCGACTGCCCAAGTGGACTCTTGCTGGTCCAAGCAACGAAGAAGAATTCCGTCGTAGCTATGACGATACAAAATGTCTCCTATCAAGACATATTTTGTCGCTTTCTGTTTGAATGTTCGTTTTGCGGCATGCGTCAATCCAAAGGGTAGATTACCTAACTTGAGGTAGTCTCTTATGGGTAAATACCAATTCTATTGATCGGATACCTCGACAGTTTGAACAACCAATCCCTTTTGGAGTTATTCCCTAATAAATGCTGATTGGGATAGAAGTTGTAAGAATAGCGTTGTGTTGCTATTAATGGGAGTGGGGGAGAACAAAGACCCCCAGTTGGCATGTTTCAAATAGTCTCGAATTCGAAAGAACTTATCCGAAGATGGTTCGATCTGGATCATGTGGATTCCTGGTGTCAAGTCTGAGCTTGCGCGCTCCATCACGGGTTGCGATAAGGTTTTGACTTGAATGGTTGTTATATCACCGGAAAGGTCTTACGGGATTAGTGACCCCAAGGAGGCCATTGTGTCCGCAAAACGATTCGATGATCGAGGGAGTGCCTCGATGTCATACCACTCAAGTTTTGCCAGGAATTTGTCCATGAGGGATTTATAGGCCTTTAGAACTGGGCATTTGCATTGATATACCCCTTTGACTTGATTGACGATTAACAGTGAATCGCCAAAGATGTTCAGTCTTTTGATATTCATGGCGATTGTTGTTTGAAGACCTAGGAGCAAGGCTTCATATTCTGCATTGTTGTTGGTGCAATGGAAATTTAATTTAAATGACAGGGGCATTGGAGGGCCCTGCGGTGTGAAGAATACAATTCCTACGCCACCACCTTGCTCGCATTTAGAACCATCGAAAAATAAGGTTATGTCGGCCTGAGACTCAGGCTCTTCAGAATCTGGCGATTTTGAGACATGGAAGACCTCATCATCGGGTAGTTCTATGACTAGAGGCTGACCGTCTTCAAGAGTAGCCTCTGCTAGTTGATCGGCTATGACTTGTCCTTTTATAGATTTTTGCCCAATAAACTCAATGTCAAATTTCGTCAACAACATGATCCATTTTGTCGTGCGACTACTATGATAAGTACAAATCATCATGTATCGCAATGGATTCTCCTTAGACACAACATACCTCATGTTGCTCAGCATGTAATGGCGTAGCCTCTTGGTAGCAAACACCACTGCCAAGCAGAGTTTCTCAACGTATGCATAGTTAAGTTCGTAACTGACCGTGGTGCGGCTAAGATAGTAAGTAGCCTATTCTTTGTGAAGTTCATTCTTCTGGGCTAGCATTGCGCCCAGTGCCACCTCAGTAGCTGAGATGTATAAGTAGAATGGCACACCTGGTCTAGGCGGTGCCAATACTGGTGGCGAAGCCAAGTATTGTTTGATTTCATCAAAGGCTGACTGGCACTCGTCATCCCAATGAAATGTGACCCCTTTGTGCAATAGTTTGTTCATTGGTCGGCATTTGTCAGATAATTGTGCTATGAAGCATTTAATCGATGCGACCTTTCCTTGCAGACTTCTGAGCTGCTTGATAGTGGTTGGGGGAGCCATTTCAAGGATTGCCTTGACTTTGTTTGGGTCCACTTCGATGCCTCATTTTGAGACTATAAAACCCAAGAGTTTTCCAGATGTGACGTCGAACACGCACTTCTTGGGATTCAATCTGACCTTATGCTCTATGAGGCGATCGAGAATCTTGCTTAAGTCACCGAGATGATCTGAGCGCAAGAGAGACTTGGCTAACAAATCATCCATGTAATCTTCCAAATTTTTGTGCATGTAATCATGGAAGATATACGTCATAGCACGTTGGTATGTAGCGCCGATGTTTTTAAGGCCAAAAGGCATGACCTTATAGCAAAATGTCCCCCAAGGTGTTGTGAATGCCGTTTTGAGTTGGTCTTCTAGATTGATACGAATTTGATTGTATCCCGAGAAACCGTCCATTAGGGAGAGCATTTCATGACCTGCTGTAGCGTCTGCCAATGCGTCAATGCTTGGCAATGGGAAATCATCCTTAGGACTCGCTTTGTTTAGGTCTCAAAAGTCGGTGCATATGTGAATCCTCCCGTCGGGCTTCTTGACGGGAACCATGTTGGAAAACCATGGCGGATAATCCACACAGATGACAAATTGTGCATCCAACAGCTTTTGCAATTCATCTTTGACCATCAAGGCCACTTTTGGGTGCATCTTTCTTAGTTTTTGCTTTACAGGCTTGATTTTCGGATCAAGCATTAAATTGTGCATGACTAGCTGCGGGTCTAGTCCTGGCATATCTTTGTATGACCATGCAAAAAATTCCTTCTTCTCTTTGAGAAGGGCAATATATTTGGCTTGCTCTTCGGGGGAAATGCTTACCCCCAGCTTGAGAATTCGTGGATTCATTGGATCTGTGCCGATGTCTACGTCAGTCGTCTCCTCGACTGACATGTGGGATCCGTCCTCCAACTGATGTGGAGTTGGGATCAAATGGATATCATCAGCTGAGTTAAGATCTATGTTTGGAACCTCGGGTCCCTCTTCAGCTTGAAAAATATCCTGAGTTGTCCTTGGGGTAAAATGAAGCATTTCACCGAAAGGCCGAGACTCTGATGGTGACAATGGTGAATTGACATGATCCCAGTCGATGGCATCCATGTCTAGATGCAATGACCATGATGGATCGGTCGGATTGTGGATGGGTGCGGTCAAATCAATGGAGATCATGTGTATGGAATGAATTTGGTCTCCAAAACCACGGGTGTGATGACTTGATTCTTTTAGCTTTTCCCTATACTCTGGATCTGGCTCTACGAAAACAGGCATGAATGGATCCTCTCTAGGTGCAAACTCATCTCTTTGTGTGAAAAGGAAGGTGGGATCTTCCCTCAGCACTACTGTCATGATGGGATCTCGAGGTGGACGATGCTCATATTGAATTTGGAGCCATAGGTCTAACACTTGGTCCCACCTCGTTGGGTCTATGTGCCATTCATGTCCTAACCGTATACCCATTTTTCCCATTAGATCTTCATGAGTTAGAGCGCGATGATGCCATCGTACATGTCTGAGATAGTCCATCTCAGTCTCGTCTTCTGAATCGCTTTCATAGATCCAAAATTGTTCATCCTCTTCAACATCTGTTGCTTGTGACATTGAGGACTCTTCTTGTTCCAATAATTTAATCGAGTCCCATTATGGTTGTTCCACTATCAGTGGAGGGACCTGATTCTCTTGACATTGTGTCGTTTCATCTAGAATCTCTAGGGGAAACAACTTTAGAAAAATGTTCGAAAGCCGTTGTTGTTCTCTTTGAGGATTGCTCTCTGAACTCTCGCCTCTCTCTAGCAAAGGAGAGGGATTATTGTTGTTTCCAGGGGTGTTTGTTGACCATGGGAGGTAGTCTCCCAATGTGTATTTTGTATTTGGATTGGCATACGGGTCTTGTGCCAATCCCCCCTTGTTGCCTATTTCTAGGCCTTGCATATTTTCAACCAAGATGTCTAATGGCAGGGGATGGTTGAACCCTACCCCTGACTTGTCATATGGCATCTGATATCTTGGTTGGAAAAGGATCCGCATCCCTTGCTCATATCTGCCTAGCCCATACCCATGCCAATTGCATTGTTCAAGATATTTTAGGGCAAATTTTGGGTTCGACAGATAATTGATGTTTTCGACAAAAGGCTCTTCATCTGTTTCCTTTTGTTTGCATGGTTCAAAACCATGATCAAGGCCCCCATACACAAAATTCGTCTAGTTGGGAGGGTAGCCTAGTGGAACAATTGTCCCTATGGGAAGGTGAGGTCTTCCCATGTCCTGCACTAACTCCAATGTGGGGGTTGCCACAATGTTTTGCACTAAGTACTCCCCCATGCCCGTACTGGCCATATCAACAGTGATTGTTGATGATTGGGTAGGAGGAAACGGTAGTCCTTCCTGAGTCCATTCTATGTTTGGTTGTTCAGGAGTCTTTGTTTGTGTTGTGTTGGGTGTTTCCTCTGTTGATATCATTGAAATCATGGGCAACCCTTCTTCTAGAGGCTTAACCTCTTCCATTATTTGCTTTCCCTTGTCCTTCTATTGGGCCACGATAGGTGGCGTTGATGATGAAGGAGTAGGTGATGAAGTCTCACCTGGCTGGGATTTTGCCTTATTGGCCACCAGTGGTGCCTGCGATATCGAACCCTATTTAGATGGATTTAATTGAAAATCCAAATGCGTTGATGGGAGGGTCGATTGAGGTATGAATTGTACCGCATTGCAATACTTGAAGGGCTCTAAGTCCATTGGGACTACATGTATTTGCCCTTCATAGGCATACTTCAAGCATTGGTGTGCGATCAAGGGGACACACTTCATGTCCCTGATCCAAGGCCGCCCTAGCAGTATATTATAAGCCATTTTGCCTTCCAGCACATGGCACAGTGTGGGTATTGACTTTTGTCCTACCTGGATAGGCAGAACAACTATGCCGACTGTCGAGCAAATTGCATCGTTAAAAGCTCGCAGTGTGTACATGGAAGTGGTGATGTGAGAGGCTGGCAATTTTAAATGTTTTAACGCTGCAGTGGTTATAATGTTACTGGATGAGCCAGTATCTATCAGCACTCTCTTGTACGGGATCCCGTTGACCCACGCGATAACGTGTAGGGGTGGATCCGGAATGTCATTTGATATCGTTTTGACCTCGTCTTCTCTGAATGTGATGACAGGCTCCGTACATTGTTTCACATGTCCCACGAAGGCATTGAAAGAATTTGCTTCGTGGGGTTGTACTTCAATGGCTTTTAAAATGTCCATAAGAGCTTCTCTATGGGGAGCTGATTGTTGAATAAGCTCGTAGATGGACATCCTAGCCGACGTGGTCCGCAAACTCTATGTGAGTTTGGTTCGTATCGTGACTTCAGGTCTAGGCGGAGGTAACTGCGTTGGGCATTGTTGAGGCTACGATGTCGATGGAACTTCCCTCGCAGCTACCTCGGGGGCAACTGCTGGGTATCTTTTGTTCCTTGTTACAATGCTAATCATTCCCACAAATCCTTACGCGGGAAGATCTTGTCGCACCTCGTTAATATGGAGCGGTTTTGTCTGTGCCTTGTGGGCAGGCAAGGGGTCCTTGAATACCCCCATTTGTTGGTTGTTTTGTGCGATGGGGTTGTCCACGACCAATGTTCTGTTGTCGATCAAATCCTGGACTATTTCTTTAAATTTCTAGCACCCATTTAGGTCATGTCCTCTGCGCCTATGGAATCTGCAATACAATTCCTCCCTATACCCCCTGGGCTTGGGAATGTTAGGGTCAAAAATTTGGATTTTTGGTAGAGTAACTAAATTTTCCGCTGACAAGCGGTCAAATAAGGAGTTCCTAGACTCTGCATATGGGGTGAATTTTTGCCTAGGGAAACGCTGCTGATACTGCTCCTGTCTTCTATTATCTATTTCGTAAGCAGGAGGCACTGCCTGGTAATTAGCCCTTTGGGGCTGCGTCTCTTGCACAGGCACGGAAACATTGACTGCAGCGTGTTGTGGTTGCGTTGTCCTGGTTTTAGTGGTTTTGTTCCACTCTTTCTTCTTAGGCTTGGCAATTGCCCCTTCGCCTATCTTAATCTCTTCTATGACTCTGGCTTGCGCCAAAGCTTCTTCTAAGCTGTCGTATTGTCGTAGCAACAATAGACTAGAGATTGATTTTAAGCAACTTTTTGCGAACATTTGCATGAGATCCGACATGGGAGGATGGTAGGGTAACTTAGAAAGCAAAGCTCTCCATCGGTTCCCGTATGCTGCCATTGTTTCCTCCTCAAATTGTTTAAGGCTAGCAAGATCACTAAGTGATGCCTTCTTCCTTGTGTTGAAGGCAAAACGTTCAAGAAACGCATCTACTAGCTGATACAAGTTTCTTATGCTATGTTTGGGAAGTTGTGTGAACCAATCCGAGGCAGGGCCTACGAATGTGGTTATGAATTTTCTAAGCAGCAACGCATCATTATCTTGGATTGTGAAGCACTGGCTTAGAAATATTATAACATGCTCTTGTGCGTCCTCCTCACCTTTAAAAATTGCCAATTGAGGCAACTTGAAGTGTTGAGGGTAAAGAGGCGCAGGCACTGAAGGATGCACCGGATTACTGCGAAGTAGACGTAATGTGGATTTTTGATGCCCAGTAGCTTTTGTCTCCACAGACTCCAAACGCTCCAATAGCGCTTGGTATGCATCGGAAGATTTTATTTCTTCCTCTCTTGTTCACTCTTGTTGCAAGTTACGATAAACTGGAGGCCTATGGAGGGGTGGCCGAATTGCATCTCTCCTGCCTTGATGGGGAGTTTCAACATATTCCTCTTCTGGTTCATACTCCTCATAAAATTCTTGAGGAGTCTCTGACCGAAACCTATGACCCTGATCAAGCTCTTGCTGAAGGTACCTATCATTGTTTCGAGGAGTTGCTTCCCTCTCGAATCTATGAGGTCTTGGAGGCAGAGCTTGACGAGGTCGTGGAGACCTGTCCTGCGTTAAAGGGTTATGCCTCTCATTTTGTTTGGCTCTTTGGACGTGAGGGGTTGGCCCTCTCTCAAGTATTTCATATTGTAACTCATCCGCTTCACGTTGCATGCGTTCTTTATCCAAGCGGTATTGATACTCTATCTCTTGCTGACTTTGTTTAAGCCACATGATTTGGGCTTGACGGGTGGTATATCTGGCGATAGCCGGGTCAATTTGATCTACCCTATTTTGTTCATAAGGTTCAAATGTTCCTCCTATGGGTTTACCTTGGTTTTGATGCTCTAAAATCTCAAGGGGTCGCTTCCCTCTGTCGCGGTAGGCGGTATGTGCTCGAGGTTCTGGCCTCAAGGGGTGTTCATGATATCTGGCTGGTGCAGAAGCATAAGGTTCCAGAGTTGTATGTTGTTGTCCTTGAGGAATGCGATGATCTTCCTCATATTCTCTCTCATAGGTGTGTAAGGGGCAGGCAGAGTTAGGTCACCCTGTGTAAGGAGCCCTACGCTCTGGATTTGGTCTCTCTGTTCTGATGAGAGGTAAAGAAGGGACGCCATATCCACGTTGTCCCTCCAAATGGACAGTGTGCCCCGTTAGCGCTTTATCGTGCTGTGGCCACTCATGTCTAGCTTGAGAGGGTGATTCTCTCGTTTACATTAAGGTCTGCATGTAGGGCATCTTTTTGAGAGGGGCTGCTTTGAATGGGCATACCCCACCGAGGATTTTGAATTGGATTCTTTTGTAGGTTAGACCAATAAGGTGGTATGACCAAATCCTCAGGACTGAAGTGAAGGCGACTTGCGCATGCTTTTTGTGTATCTTTCGGAGCTTCTGCCCTTGATTGGGCTTGACTATGGGTGTACACCATTGCGGTGCTTCTATGCTATCTAAATAAGTTTTTATCTCATTTTTATGATTTTTTTTTTGTCTACACTGAGCAGAATTAAGCACACATTCACAAAACCGTGATTATCTCTTTTAAGGATTATTGGTGTGCCCTAAACTAGTTTAGTGCATTTTGGTGTTTTGTTTTGTTTTTGTAGGTTTTGTAGAACGTTTAAATGCATCATGTAGGCTCTTATAACTCCCAAAAGGTCGCCCCTTCAATATACCAACCAGGATGATATACCAACCTCTCTATATACCCACCCTTACGAGAGGGAGACTATAGGTACGTGAGAGCAGAAGGTACGTGGTACTTAGGCAGTACGTAAGGGGGATTGTCCTGTTAATGGCACCTACCATAGAAAACTTATCCTCGCGTGCATGGGAATCACCCCAGCAACACTCGGTCCGTCTTCGTCGGGATTTACGCCTAACAACAGCTGACAATCGGGAAATGGATGCAAATCAAGCCAAGGTGGTGATTAAATCCACCAATGGTCTTGATCAAGGGTCGGGTCTTACGACCAGCTCCTTGGTTTAAAATTGTTTCGTGGAGTGTGTGAGGTTCATTTTATCCAGCGAAAATGAAACATGCATGAATGGATTTTCCTAAGCAATGCAAGCTAAAATGAAAACAGTCAAAGAAACAGAAACAGAAACAAAAAATTTCTACAGAGATGATGAAAATCCCTACCTCTTCTCTGCCTGCTCCAGTTGCCTCTAAATTTTTTCTCTGAAAAGTTGCAGACAAAAAATTGTCCCTTGGTGAGACGATTAACAGAACAGCAATCGTCCCTTGCAGAGACGATTTTACAATCGTCCCAGGGTGAGACGATTTCCAGAACAGAAATCGTCCCTTGCAGAGACGATTAACAGTCTGCAAGAAAAAAATGTACCTATAAAACACAAAACACAAAAACCCAATTAGTTTTTCTGTGATCTTAAAAACAGGGAACAGGTCCCACCGTGATTGCCACTGAAAGCACGATATTCCGGGAAAAGGAAACACTAGTTATGCAACATAAGACAAAAATGTAACTCTTTGATCCTATGCACTAAAACAGAGAAAGGAGACAACTTGGAAACGAAAGACAAGATGAAAAGAAATCAAAGCCCTCTTTATTCAAATATCTTATCCTCGGTTACATAGATGTCTCCTCCCATTTTTGGGGCTAGGAGCGTTAAATTTATCTTCATTACAATGTGTGACCCAGTATTCCTCTTCCTGCGTGCCCACGATTGCAATGGGCGGGCCAAGATGTTGCTGCCGCTGATGTGGATAAGTTCTTCACCTCTGATTGCTTTTCCTGTAGTCAAAGAAACAATGAAAATGTCAGTAGCACCTGTTGCAAATGAAAGGGGTTCATTCTCTTAAAATCAACAAAATATGCATGTAAACATCTCACTGAAACAAGAAATACAAAAAATGGCTTGAAAACTTGAAAACATGTGAGTCCAAATGGCTTGAAAACTTGACAGAAGACAAAAAATGTTACCAAAAGGCCATTGCTCCTGATACAGCCAGCCAATTTGCTGTCACCTGGTAATCATCCCTGGTAAGGATGATTGCTACTGTTAATCGTCCCTCGGTAGGACGATTGCTACTGTTAATCGTCCCCTGCAGAGATGATTGCTACTGTGTTGAAGAAGCCGACCTGCCTCTGCTCCAATTTCGATTCCTGAGACCTACAAAATGCCTAAAAACAAGGGGGTTATGTAATTGGGGCCATTTTGGGACGACCCAGATGGTCGGATTCTTCCAATGTGGCATCCATCACCGATAAATTGGACGTTGTTACCTGCAAGTTAGTGGGACAACCAAAATAACAAAAGCATGATAATATTTGATGAAAACCTTTTGAAATCAAGATTCAAGATTCTGAACTATTGAACAACAGAGAATAACATGGAATATGAACAATGACAGAAAATGAACTACAACTAAATCCAAAAGGTGTGGGGTGCCCAAGTGGGCAGCCCACCGATGGAACTTGATTTTGGCACCAATCCACTTGGGATGGGCCCAAAATCTCTTAGGAGTGGGGGGTCGGCGAATTGGTTGGTTCAGGTGTCCATGTGTTGGAATTGGGTCGGATTCAAGCTTCCAAAAGCCAACCAACAACCTCCCTTGCAAAAGAGATTGGTGGATGTGGGAAGATGAATAAAATGGGATGCAAGTGGGTCTCCAATTCGGCAGCACTTCGTTGCTTGAAAACTCCTTCAACCTCCCTTTTGGGTGAGAAAAGTCCCACCTTTTATAGACCCAAGGGGTCTCTTTTGGGAGGGAAGCACAAATGCCATGTGTTGGTCATAGGCGCCATGTGGCAGTCTTGTATTCCCAAGATGGAGGGGAGTCCTCCATTGACTTGTGTTTTCATAATTGCTACTTGTGACAGTCCTCTAACGACCCTTCTGTCCACCTACACACGCGTGCAAGGTAGGAGTCATCAACTGACTGTTCTGGGCTGCCACTTGGTGTCATTTGCCATTTTGCCCGTTAAACTTTTTAATCGTCCCTGGGTGGGACGATTACAACAATCGTCCCTGGGTGAGACGATTGCAAGTTAGTAATCATCCCTGGGTGAGACGAGTATTGGGCAAAGTGCCTAAATGTACCAAATTGCTTCCTGACCTTACAAAATTGGTATGGAAGTGGTTAGGACCACCGTTTGACCTCTGAGGGCTGCCCTGGGGGTTGTGTTTGTCAAAGCGATCAGTGTTTGCAGTCACATAATCAGATTGGTGTTGTTTTGGTGTCTACACAATGCTATGCACTGATTACTAATGGATGTGAAATAAATAACCAAAAAAAAAAAAATTACCCCTTCTGGATTGTCTTCCTTGTTTGTTAATCCTATAAGTTAGTTTGAATTAATACAACCAATGTGTGTTTGCATGGATTATCACAATTAGTATGAGATCCTAGGTTGTAAAATTATTATGTCATAGGGCCCAAGAACTTTTGCAAATTAACTCTAACCTTATATCCAAGAAAACCATGATCATTAAAAACTAATATAGCTCTTTTATATCCAAAAAGAAATGGATGAACATGTATCCATAGTCAAATTATTCCAGTGGTATATGGAACAAATTATATCCATAATTAAGCTACTAGTAGAGAAAATGGAGCAACAACAAAATATAATGAATTCATTTGATGATCAAAATCCTAGACGTAAAAAGAACAAGGAAAATCAAAGAATAAGATACACAAGAAAAAGAACTAAGAACAACAATAATATAAAACTTGTCGTTAAATAAGTATGTGGATTAAATTATAAATTAGATACTAGTAAATATAAGGAAGGAAAGCCTCAAGGACTAGATCTAGGTTACTTCATCTATGGAGGACCACACTATGCTAATAAGTGCCCTTTAAGAATGGATCAAAGGAAATCATTAGAGGAACAACCCCAATAAAATGGGCTAAATAGAAATTCAAATCTAGGTGAACAAGACACAACTAGATATTCAAATCCAAACACTTTTATGCAATGAAAGGTAAACTATTTTATAGAAATATGAATTTTTTGGTTGATAGTGGTGCAAAAAATAGTTTTATTTCTTTAAAATTTAGTCAGGGATATACCGGTAAGACCAAGAGTTTTGGAAAATAGGTGGAAGTTTGAGTATGTGTCAAGACAAACCTTTTATGTTAACCAATGTTTATTTGATGCCCACATATCTCTACCTGGTGGTAAAATAGATTTGCATTTGTATATAGCCCCTTTACGTTCATTTGATATTATCCTTGCAATGGATTGGTTAAAAGACCATAAAGCCCTTATTGATTTTAAAGAAAGATGGGTGGAATTTTTGGAAGAACCTAATCAACAAATAAGTATGATTAAACAACTCAAGAAAACAATTAAAATACTATCTGTAAAGGGCTTATTAAACTATCCTATGTATTTTAATTGTTTTCTTGAGTTGTAATACATCTTAATTCAAGACATCATCGGTGGATGAAATTCCTATTCAAGTATAATTTTAGAATTGAGCACATTAAAGGGAAAGGGGATAAGATAGTTGATGCCTTTAGTCAAATAAATCACATAGATACCATAGCCAGATGCCATGTAGATATGTTTGACAAGGTCAAAAAATAGCAACAGGGTGATAGCTATTGCAATAAATGCCAAGCATGGGTTGATTTGGAACCCGAAAAAGGTAAGGATTTCATTATTAAAGATGCACCTAATATTTCTAATAAATTTAGTAGAGAG
The DNA here is from genome assembly GCA_028583015.1 of Wollemia nobilis. Lineage (NCBI taxonomy): Eukaryota > Viridiplantae > Streptophyta > Pinopsida > Araucariales > Araucariaceae > Wollemia > Wollemia nobilis. The sequence continues at coordinate 2,468,667 of JAQPPZ010016414.1, forward strand.
ACTATGTGACTATATGGATTTCCTAAAGTCATCATTTTAGATAGGACCTTGGATACTAGAATAGCCAACCAAAGAGGGTTGTCCAAATTCTAGACATACTTCTTATGCATTAATGGATCAAAAGTCCACTTACTACTATGCAAGGAGGAATACTAGTAGATTGAGAAGGGTTGGACCAAATATTATTAAAATCATGAAGGAAGAACTTAGGATAGCTCATTAGAGAATTCGGGGAGTAGTAATGAAGACTTAAAATATATCATCAAGAGATTTCTCTATGGTGATACATAGTCTTCATGAGGGTGAAAATCAAGAAAAAGTATGAGAAAATTAACGAGGTCCTTGAAGACATACTATCTATGTATTGCATGGACCACAAGACTAAGTGGGAGGTTATATCACAAGACTAAGCGAGAGGTTATCCCACAAGACTAAGCAGGAGGTTTCCCACAAGACTAAGACTAAGACTAAGTGGGAGGTTATTCCATAAGACTAAGTAGGAGATTATCCTTAGCTCAAATTTTTTTAATAAAAGCCATCATACTTTTTCAAGGATGACTCCTTGTAAGACCCTATATGGGAGATAATATAGAATTCTTCTATCTAGCAATAAATCGAAGGATCGAGTAATGATTAGATCATATACTATAAAGGAGATGGAGGAAAAATTGAGAATGTTTCATTAATGACTCAAAGTCATGAACCCATAAAAAGAGCTATGTTATTTGAAAAAGGGCATCAAAGAAATTATCTACGAGAGGTAGAGTCTTCATAAGGGTGAGACCTAACAAATAATTTATTAAAACAATCAAAATTGATTCCAAAATTGTCGATCCATTCTAACAACAATAGAAAAGAACAGTCTAATGGCCTATAGACTTGCCCTTCCACCTAATTTGTTAAATATCCATGATGTCTTCCATATATCCCTTCTCATAAGATAGGTTGTTGACCCTGCGTATAATTGGAATGTGTCAGATTTGTAGATGGAATATCCCTTGCAATGGAAGTCTATCCAATTCAAATTTTAGTCTACCATACAAAGCATTTTAAAAAAACTAATATAAGACAATGTAAGGTCCAATGGGACCAATTTTTAGAAAGGAATGCTACATGGGAGGATGTAGATTCCATGAAAGAATAATTTTCTCATATTTTTAATTAAATTGTATTTTGAAACACATGGGACTATGTTTAAAACTAGCGGGGGAGAGTGTAACTGCCCTCCCAAAAGTATATTTTATGATATTGTTATCTATATATGATGAGCATATATTTTAAATTATCATGCTTTATTATGCTTGGGATATGGTACTATTGATGGTATTTTTTTGTAGGTATAGGTCCTTGAGAAATAAAAAAGGAAAATGATGTCAGTACGAGTATTCACATTGGCAGGGATAAAAAAATTCCTACTTCTAAAACATTCACTAATGGATCAAGAGTACATTGAATCTAAAACAATTGCATTCATATAGGTGCATTAGGGATATGCCTTGCATTATGAATATGTGCTTTGTATTATGTATTTATACAGTGTATTGTATATTTTATGTCTTTAAGTGAAGTAATGCTTCTTGTGAAAATCTTCTATCGACAAGGAAAGTGCCAAAGAATGGAAGCTATTCTCATCTAGCAAAAATTAACCTTTAGTTGTTGTTAAAATACCTGCATGAGAAGAAAAACTAGAGGTATAAATATATGTATGTATGTCAGATTATATTTTAATGGTGTTAAATTAATTTATATATATTATATATAATAACACATATATAGTAATAAAATAAAATTAGTAAACAAAATAAATCTTAATTAATTTGAAAACTTGTGTGACTTTGGTATTTTAAAAAGGAGAATATAAAATATTTGTAAAGAGAGGAAGAAACCACCTCGTAAGTTTAGAATTCATGTGAGGTGGCAATTAGCATGTAATATGTTTGGTTAAGATAGGAACCTCCTTTTTTTCTATAAAGTAATGATATTGGAAGAGGAGAGGATCATCTTATTTTGTGTCATCTCTCTTTTGGTAAAAGCAGGTAACAAGTGGTGGACCAAGGTGTAGTAGTAGATAAGCTTCATACCAGATTTACAAGTTGGCTCTATTGAGTTCAGTTCTTCCTAGGATGAAAGTTAGATGCTTGCTATTTGCTTGTATAATTTGACTTAAATATGTATGATTATGCTTGTCTACTTGTATAATTCAAATTACACTTGATTGAATTTTAATTTAATCATGTTTGAGAATTGTCTACTTGTGTAATAGGATTTATATTAGTTGGATTCTAAATTAAACATTTTAAAAAAATTGTGCTTGCCTACCAGTGTGTTTTGGATGTGCATTGCATTATGAGATTTGTAAAAGAAAGAACTATTATCCATGATTTAAACCTGTAGTTTTTAATATCTGCTTACTATTATTAGAATACCTTATGGGTACCTCATGTCATTTAGTATTCGGTAAAATGCGTTACATTCCATATATTTAGTATTAATCCAATGTGGGATATGAAACTTCGGTTGAGGCATTTGTTTAACATGTTAAATTATGATACCTAATGAAAAGCAGTCTCTTGCTTCTATTTGTGCATCTGCTTATGGTAGGGATCATCTGGAAGGATCCATGTTGTTGATTGTTGTCGTGTAGTCAGTTAAAATGAGGGTTAAACCCTGTGTTGATATAATAGAGAGTATTAATCCCTTTTAATAATTTTTTCTGGAAAACATCGGTATATTTTAGTTTTGATGTCCACCCACTACACTATATAACTAATTATAGTGGTTTAGGATCATTGTTTTCTACCACAAATATGATTGATTGAAAACTATTTATATTTTAATACTTACCTTACGCTTTTAATTGGAAATAAAATATTATTTTATGAATGCTGCTTTATATGACCTATTGGTATTCTTTTCATGATTAAAAGAAGTTCGTATAATAAACTGCATTTTTGAAATTATATTATATGCATTTTATGGTCCCTTGGGAGTGGTTCTGATCCCACCCCAATCGAATCCCATTTGGAGGCTAGCAGGTACAAAAATTGAGAGTTGAGTCTTAAGTAAGGGCATGAGATTTTTGCTAAAGAATATATAAAACAATAAAGCCTTGTAATTTATCTTTTAAAAGCTTGCAAATAATGTAACCTTCATTGCTAGCATAATCTCACACTCATTTATATTCTGATTAATAGCACATTCTTTGATGAAAGCCTATCTTCAGAAATTAGAATACAACTTTATTTTTTCGTCTATGAAATATGGAACTCTGAGTACCATCATCATTTTTTTTGAATGGATAAGTTAAAATTTATTGCACAAAGGATTTTGATTGCATCTACTAAATGAAGAAATCCTTTATTACGTGATGGTAATCAGTTAATTATTGTAATCAGTTAATTATTGTCGGCATCTTCGCCTTTATTATAATTTGATTTTATTTAAAGTAATGTTGCATTAATGATGATAGGGTTGCATTATAATTGATTGGTGTTAGTTATTTAGAATTCAAAAGGAATAGAGAATGTATAAATACCATTTTGTAGAAAAGTTACGGCTCTTAATTTACGAATGGATAGTTTTACTTAGTTTTAAAGGAAAATATAAGAGTCCATTAGTTTTTAATTATTATTTAATGTTCTCCTTTAAACACACTTCTTACTTAGAAAATATATCCTTTCACTTAATAGAGAATGATGTGTATTCGCATGTTAAAGATTTAATATTTTATAGAAAACATAGATACATCAAAATAAATGTGCAGGGATACTGTGTTTTATTGGATTCCATTATTAATTGAACCAGTTAGAAGTTCACTACTTTTATTGAGATTATTACATATTGATTTAATTATGTTATTATTTATTGTTACTTAAATGAATGATTTATTTTAAAGAAATCTTTTAGAATTGATTAGTGTCAAGTAGTTTGAAAATAAGATGTTACTTATTAAAATTTTGTCATTGAATTTATGTTATTAATTCAAATTACGTCTTTGAATCAAGTTAGCTATGTTATTATTATTTAAGTTAGTTATGTCACTGATTTATGATATTAATTGAATTAATTTAATTATGTTATTATTAATTAAGTTAGTGTTATTATTAGAATAAGGAAATTTATTTTCATGAATAGGTTATTATAAGAAACATAGGTAAACCCTCTTTGATAGAAAACTTTGAACTTAAATCAACCTAAACCTTGAACCTAAGAAATGGAAGTGAAAGAAAGAAGATAAATTGAACATCAATTAAGAGATATGTTGGAAGCCAAAGAAGCAGGACTTGAGAGAGTGGCAGTAGAAATTGTTATGTTAAAATGCAAAATTAAAATAAACAAAAGATTAAGTCAACAAGAGGCAGAAACATCAAGTAAAAATAAGGTACCCCACCATATCTCCAGAAAAGAAGATCACAAAGAAAAGAATACCAAATTGAGTCCTCATCAAAATAGGTTACAAAATTTCTTCCATGGACATTGTTTCTCTTGCAATAAATATGGTCATAAAGTTGTGCATTGCATTAATAGAGACTATGATAGTAGTAGTATGGATTCTCTTGTATCATATATGGATGATGATGTTGAGTGCTACAAATGCAATAAATTTGGGCATATAGCTAGAATATGCAATCTAGAAAATTCTAAATCTAGTAGAAATACCACAACTCAAACTACTAGGAAAAAAAGAAAAGGAAAAGGAAAACTAAAATATTTGCTAGTTCAAATAGCATTGCATGTTCAGGATAAATAAGAGAAATGGTTTTTGGATAGGGGGTGCTCTAGACACATGACAGGAGAAAAAGAAAAATTATAACTTTGAAAGAAGGAAATAGAGGGTCAATAAACTTTGGGGACAATGGTTCAGAAAAAATCAATGGAAAAGGAAATCTAAGTATAGGCAATGGGAAAGCAAAAGCTGAAAATGTTCTATATGTGGAAGGCTTGAAACACAATATCTTGAGCATTAGTCAACTTTGTGATCAAGCTCATATGGTAACCTTTCATCAAGATCGATGTAAAGTAAGAAAGTCTAAAACTAGAAAACTGGTAGAAAGTGCTATAAGAGAAAGAAATATTTATGTACTCAATGAGATCAAGAGGGAAAAATATCATTTATCCAAAGAGAATGAGGATCAATCTCAACACATAATATTGGGTCCAAATGAGAATCTTCTAATGGTTTGGTAAGATAAATAATTGAGTGATCCTATAGAAAGCAAGTCAAAAGAAAGAAATGATATTGACAAAGGCAAAAAAATAGAGGACTACTCAACAGATAATGATTATGATATCAAAGGTGAACTTATCTATGCTCTTGACACAATGAAGAAGGTAATAAAGCAACACCCTAAGCTTGAAAGTCAGTTTCAAAAATGTAATGAAGAAATATTGTTGCTCATAGAGGACTTAGAGAAGTCAAAGGCCAAGGCAAGTAAGTTTAGAGAAAAGTTAGAAGCATTCTATAAAAAATGAACGACAATGCTTATAAGGTGGAATTGCCATTTGACCTCGATATTTCACTAGTTTTTAATGTCTCTGATTTGCATAAATTTCATGGTGATATTGCAATTGTTTAAGAGGCAAACACCATAGCTTGAGAGAAGCAAATATCCAAGAAGAAGAAGAAATGCATTGTGCAAGTCCTTGATAGAAAAGTGATCACCACACACAATGGTAACTATAGCAAATAATTGGTATAGTGGAAAGGTTTGTCCTAAGTCGATAACAATTGGATTTCTAAGGAGGAACTGAAAAGGCTTGACATTGACAAGCTCAAGGTATTTCGTCAACAGAACTTGTAGAAGCTAAGTTCATTTTCAACCAGAGGAGAATAATGCATCTTGCCAGGGCCATAACTCTCTTTTGATTTTTATATTGTTAATTGACTATGCAAACCCTTTAGATGCCACCTACTTCTCTACAAATGGACAAATAACCTTTACAAGTCCACAATTTAGAATGAAATAAAAATCACTTCCTCCCAATTAAATATAAAATTTTAAAATTTACATTTCACAATCGATCATCATATCTAATAAAATTACATAATAAACATATTTTTAATGACCTTTATATAACATCTAATACTTTTGAAAAATATATAAAAAATATAGAAGAGCTTCATTTGAATCAACAAGTGATCTCATTTAATTTGAATAAAATCTAAAATTATTAAGTATAAACAAGAATTGTTAATTAGAAATTATTAGACCAAATTTTACTCCAATATAAACAAAAATTTGTCAAAAAGTATAAATGATAATAAGTTGACAAAAGTTTTTAATACCCAAAATGTTGAAAAAATATCATAAACATAAAATAAAATAAAATAAAATTTATATATATATATATATATATATATATATATATATATATATATATAATTTAAAATAAATAAATAAATAAATATGTATGTAAACGCCAATAAACCAAGAACTTGTACAGTTCATACATATAACATAATACATTTATATGCATTCAAAAAAAATTACAAATATGTATTTACCTATATATAATCAAAATTCAAATACAATAAATTTCCTTTTCATTAACTTAACAAAATAAGTACATATAATTTTTTTTTCTTAAAAGGAATTATACAAACTAAATAACGCGAACAACTAGGTCTTTGTATAAGGGTGAATATAACTAGGTCTTTGTATAAAGGTGAATATAAGGCATTTACTATGAAGAAGTTAAAGGCATGAACCTTGGATAGTGTTCCGAGTCCTAGCGAGTGCCTAACATTTCTCGGAAAAAGATCAGTGCATTCATCACATCAGGACTATGCATTTTTGGTGGAAAATAACGTCAACATTTTAATAAATATTTTACTTTTAATTTAATTAATCAAGACAAGTGGCCAATTTTTGCAGAATCAATTGGAAGTCGATGGCTGAGAGTCGAAGTTTACAACATTCAATTGTTTGCGGATGAACTTTTCACATTGCATTATTATTGTGCAAATGCGAGTCCTTTCGTAATGGACTATATTTTGTGAGTAAACTTATCCCAACGAAAATCATGGGCATCGCCAATAAGTCCGATTAAAGTGACGTAAATAGACCCTGCGTCAATGCAAAATGCTTAAAGTTTCCAAATTAGCATGAGTAGCCCTTCCACTCTGGACGAAGTATATATACGGGGCTCTTTCATGAAATGATAAGAAATATAAGTCAAATTGTCAAATTTTGAAAATCTCATATTCAGAAATGAGTGGATGCCCGACTCATGCGAGGCATCTGGAGAAATTTCCATATAGACATGAGTAGACCGACGACTCATGCGAGGCAATACTGGACCAGCCAGGAGTGGACCGATGACCATTCTGCCAATCCTATGGAGTGTCACGTCATAAGAAGAATATGTTTGAAATGCCCCTTGCAAATATTTCTGTTTTACGCTCATCGCTCACGATACGGCACGTCCCATTACTGACGAAAGTGGGGACTTGAGAAAGATTCTCCGGGTGGGAGATGATCAATGCTACTCTTCTCTAATATCATTCAAATCTATATATAAACAAAAAGTTCAAACTGTGACTCTGCCTTGACGGTCAATTCTACCCAAAAAGAAAAAGTCAAGCACCTTCTAATGGAAGTTCATTGATTCACTTGGACGCGTCTGGTAAAAATAGAAATCATTTTGACTAAACAGCGAACGTGCATTTTAATGCTTTTTATTTTTATCCTTTTTAAACACTAGTTTGACGAGTGTTCACACTTCACACTCATAACAATTTAAGCTCGGCTTTTCAAATAAAACATAAGTTGGCTTTTTAATATGGAAAATTTTTATGAGGTTTAAAATTGAATATTTTTATTTTAATTATTTTTTTTTTTGTTAAACTCAAAATTAAACTTATGAATAAGAGAACCGTTAAACTATCCCCAAACAATTTATGTCTGCCTTTTAAAACAGAACGAATAAGGTGAACAGCTTTGTCTAGAAAAATTAAACCTCAGTTTTTATAGAACATAGTTTTTATAGAACAGCGTTAGAGGGTCAAATTAAATTAAATTATAATCTACATTTTATTATAAAAAAATAGATTAAAATAAAATTTACCTTTTATTACTACTAAAATATTGTATTATCAAAATGTTTAGTTTACTTTTATAATGTAAGATGCAGGATGGGGTTAACCCATTGTTGCTACTAATCATTTTACATTTTATTTGTAGTTTGTACTTCATTGGTTTATTTGTTTGTTTAACCATCAAGTCATTTGTTTATCCATCTGTTAAGTAATCTACTTGGATTAGTTGATCTTTCTTAAGAAGCAACGATCCTCTTGTGTCAAGTTTTGATATTAAGTGTGATAAATTCTTTGTGAACTGAGACTTTATGAACCTTTTGGTCTAGTGACTAAATTAACCTACTTGATTTACTCTATATAGTTGTGTGGATTGTCTCCTAGTGGTTTTAGTACACACGTCAACTATTTGATCCTCCTCTATTGGTGCAAGACTTCCAAGATTGAGCTCCTCAACCACCAACTTCTTTGTTGTTGCTAAAGTGTCTATCAAAGGCAAGTAATATGGCTTAAGAAGCTCAACATTGAAAATGAGATGAAAACCAAGGTAAGGTGGTAAATCTAGCTAAAAGACATTCCCTCTCACTTGATTGGTGATGGTATAAGACCCATAGCATAGAGGTTTGATTTTCCTATGTGGACTTGTGAGGCATTCTTTCTGCAATCATATCCAAACCTTATGTCCCACTTTGGAAGTGTGTGGGGTCCAAAGTAGGTCATGACATTGCTTGTTCTTTGCATTCATTTGGTCCATAAGGTCATGATCCTGATGTTGTACATGTTGATTATGCTCCACAAACTTTGTTTCTTTTTCTATTTCTCTTTATCTATGTGATGTGAAGTCCATGAGTGAGATTGGAAGAGCAACATCCACAAATGCCAAAGGTCGAAAACTAAAACACACATGAAAGGGGTTATGTTTGGTATAGTTGTGCAAATTCCAGTTATATCCATGTTGAATGTATGGTATATTCTCATATAACATTCAACGATGCTTTGAATTGTACATATGCAACATATGCACCATCAACCCAATAACAACTTCCATTTGTCCATCAATCCAAGGATATAAAGTTATGGATTGCGTAAGCTTTGTGTCCATCATCTCCCATAGAGTGTTCTAGAAGGTACTTAAAAATATATTATCCTTACTTGAGAAAATAGATTTTGGTAAACCAAAATAAATCCATACATGGCTAAAATAGATTTTTCCAGTCTCTTCAACTATAACATTCCTCTTGCAAGCAATCATGAGATCCATTTTGGAGAAGAAATCAGCCATCATAAAAACACAATCATTAGTAGAATTGGAAATAAGCAAACCTGAGAGGAAATGCATAGAAATAGATTCCCAAGGCTTGGTAGGTACTAGCAAGGGTGCATACATGCCTTGTTTCTTGTTGGTTGAATTTGCAATGGCATAGGGTATACAAAACTTGATGTATTTCTGCATAGTATTCTTCATATTTGACCAAAAGAAGTGTTTTTGAAGAACAACTAGAGTTTTCTCCACACCAAAGTTACTTGTTACCCTAATGAAGTGTGCTTCCCATATCATCTTTGGTCATTCAAAAAAGAGCACATAGATGTGTCTCATATTGTAGAGTAGACATCCCTACAAATAGAAATTAGAAACATGCTTACCTAACTAAATGATTTGATATATTTCAATGAAGTTAGGGTCGACACCATACAGGGTGGACCAATTGGATGTCTCATGCCTACAAGAATTAAGAATGGTTGTGAGTGTTGTGATGGGTGGTCTGCTTAGACAATATGTGGTCGTGCTAGAACTTCCCTTCTTGTGTCATATAATCAAGTGAAATTATTGTAAATATATAGTCTATTTTTTATTCCTCTCATTCCTAAGCTTACTCTATGTTTGTATGAATTCTAGAGGTCTGTGATCAGTGTGAATGATCATTTCTTTACCCAAGATATAATGCTTTCAATATTTGTAAGCTTGAACAATGGCATAGATTTCTTTGTCATATGTGGGATACTTCTTGATAGTTTCATTAAAATTTTAATTGTGATATGAAATGATATGGCTTTGATGTGTAAGGACAACTCTCACTGCATACTATGATGTATTTTTTAATAAATCAAAATGTTACCTCGAGTCTAGTAGAGTAAGAATGGATGTTGAGCATAATTGAGCTTTCAGCTTCTCAAAGGTTCTTTGTTGTGTTTGTATCCATTAGAAATTGACTTTGGACCTCCTTTGATTACCTATTTCAATGGACATGAAATATGTGAGAGCCCTAGAACAAATCTATAGTAGAAATTGGCAAGACATAGAAAGCTATAAATCTTCGTAAGAGTCTTTGAAGTTGGCCAATTTTAGATAGCCTAAATTTTTATAGGATCAGCATGAGCAACATCCCTACTAATAATGTGTCCATGATATTATACTTATGTCATGCAAATTGTGCACTTCTCTAGTTTTACATATAATTTGTATTTCCAAAGATTTTGGATCATGTTTTACACATGTTGCAAGTGTTGTTCCCATGTCTTGTTGTAGATAAGAATGTCATTCAAATACAGAACTGCAAATGAGTTGGTTAAGGGTCATAAAATGTCATCCATCATTCTCATAAAAATTGTTAGTACATTAATCAAGATGAAAGTCATTACCAACCATTTGTAGACCCTCCTTGGATTTGAATGTCATTTTACACACATCCATGGGCTCAATGGAAATCTGATGATAACCATATTTAAGGTCAATCTTGGTGAAGAACCTTGCACCATGCAGTTGATCCAAAAATCATCAATCCAAGGTAAGGGATATTGATTTTTTATGGTGATTTTTTTTATAGCTTGAGAGTGAATGCAAAGCCTCCGCATGCCATATTTCTTTGAGGCCAAGACAATTGGATTATTATAAGGTAAAGAACTTGGGTATGATATGCCCCTTTTAAATTCATTCTTGAATCTATCTCTTGATCTCATTACTTTTAATAACTAATATGTGATAAACAAGAGCATTAGGCAAAGGATAACTAAAAACTAAAGTGATAGAATATTTTACCTCATAATGTATTGGCACTTTGGTGGATGACTTGAAGATATCATCATATTCTACAATGATACGGTCTATTTCCCACTATTTCGTGGTGATTGCATAGTCATTGTAGTAGCCCTTATATTCCTTCTATATTAAGGCTTGATCATTAAGAGAACAAATTGCTTTATTATTCCAATCATATTTTTGTATTTTGTGGTGTTGATGAGGGAAACCGAGATAGGATTTTCCTCTGGTTCCTCAATCATTGGCCCTAAAGAGTGATGATGACATTGTAGGGTCTTGAATCATACCCATCATATATCTTCCACACGAATGACTAGTCATGGAGCACATCACAAACATCCAATAAAACCACATCACACAAAAAGTCATCTCTAAATGGTTTAATGGTATGAGAGAGGACATTATTAATTAACATGGACATCTCGTCTTTGATTTAGCCATCCAATTTTATATTATTGTGGGTGAGTCTTCATAGGTAAATTTATATTCTTCATAGTATCAACAAAAATAAAATTATTTTGCCTTCCACTATCAACAATGAAATGTAAGGGCTTATACTTTACTTACAACTATGAGTGAAATAACTACTCATCCTTATGTGGATCCTTTGCTTTAATTTGTGTAGTATAGGTAACAATAGTCACATGTGGTTTGACCTCTATGATCAACTTACCTTTATCCTCAGTCAGAGGATGTATTGCTATAGTGGATGTAGAGGGTTATGTCTATGTAAATAGAGATTGAATTGCCTAATATTATTCTTTGGAATGGTGGTTCCTCTTGTGGTAGTCACACCATTTCCTAGTCTTGTTCTTTTAGGGCTTCTGATTTGGTGACTATTTTTCTTCTAGTTTTGATTTAGCTATTGACCTTTGTTTGGTTTATTTTTTCATTTCTTGTTTTTACATTTGTACTTCTACTCAATCTTGATGGAAAATTGATATGCTTCACGTAATATCTTAAATTCAAAGAATTCCATGTCCTTCCTTATGCACCAATGTAGCCTACTATGGTACTTGAGAATTCGATGCATATTGATGTCTTAGATGCAATTTTTTATGGATAGTAAATGAAAAGAATTGATATAGTTTTGAAGAGATTTCTCTCTACCTTGATGTAATTATTTCCATCATATGTACAAATTTTCATAAGCATCTACTAGGTAATATTTGTTTTTGACTACTTCCATGAACTCATGGATGTAGGGTGTTTAGAATCTTCTTGGTTATTGGTGTATAGTTCCCACCAATTATGGACCAGTATTGAAGCTTTTAAAAGGGAAAAAATAATCTTCTCTTTATTAGAGAAATGATTTAGAAAACAATATGTAGATGGTTGATCTAGCCAATTCTCTATTGCTTTTGCATTGATTTATCCTTCAAATATATGCATATTAAAGTTCACCTAATATTTAAATAGTGTTGGGGTACTGAATTATTGTGTTGTAGCATGAGAAGATGACAGTCACTCAAGAATTTGGGAAAATTTATCCAAAATCTGATTCTTTTGTCTTTTGAGAGCTTCATTCACCATTTATCTCAATTTTGTATACCATATGAGATTGTTTGAAATGGATGGATAAATAATCATAGGGTTTGTGTGTCTAGAAACCAAGCTTCTGATAGACCGATGTCATCTTGGGACCATACACCCAATAAATATATTACTCTGATACCACTTGATCCAAATGCTCGAAGAGAATGGATTATTTAGATTCAAAAACTAGAAGCAAGAAATAGGATTGCAATATGACAAGCAAACTTTATTAATATTAAATAGAATTATAGAGAAGGCAATCTTTGAAGAGAGATGTTTCCCAATAAATGCAATCTCTAAAAAGAGACTTTTGCTAGCTGTTATTGTCCCCTTTATTGAAATACATTATAGGTTTATATATAATTTTGGTGGAAGTAGAAAGCTTGTGGCAACTATGATGGTTTATATAGACTATTTGTCCATCCATCCATCCATCCATATGTATGTTTGTCTATCGATCCATCCATCTATTAGGTAATTCATTTCGATCACATTATCATGGTATCATAATATTAGTAAGAACTGGATATTTTAAAATAAGAGATGTATTTGTGTGCACACATTAAAAAAATTAAATATTTATAATACCCAATAGAAGTTCTCAACTTTTATATGTGAACAAGTTTTTCTGATATATTTTTCTTTAATAGTCATATTAAATAAAATAAAATAATTATTACAAAAATTATAAGCGTATTTTTTTCGAATTTATATAATTTTTTTTTAGTAAAGTATTATATCTAATAAAATATTGTAATTATATGAATCATTAGATTTTTAATTTTATCATTAAAGTATGAGATAATTAAAATATATTTTATATATAAGTTAGATAAACATGAGTTAAACACATATTAATCCATATGTCATTATATGTTTTTGAGGGTTAAAGAGGCAAGATGTTACTTACATAGTATCATGTTATGTTTTTTATATAACTCTATTCATAGGATTGCTTGATGGTATGTTATAAGAAATCATAAAAGTAGAGGTAGAAGACGAGAGTAGTGAGACTAATATTAGTTGTTATAGTAGTATATATTTGGGATCTTATGATGGAAATTGACGGTACGTGATAAACCATCCTAGAAGTGAATACAAGTGATGGCACGTGATAAACCATCCATAGTTACTACCATCTATCTAATTATAAAAAGTGCATGGGGATTTTTTAGGTCATAGTAATGGGATGATAAAGGTGGAAGCACATGGATTAATATTAAGCCCCTACTAATACATGTCAAAAGTATAAGATAAATAATAAATTTTCCAAATTTGGACATTATGTATGTTCTTTAATGGAATAAACCAAGAGAGTTAAAATAAAGTTTTGGAATGGAGTAACAACTCCATTCCATTCCCTTGGATGGATTATTAAAATGTATAAAAAGGATGTTTGGAGAACTATGTAGTACAATGATATATATTTATAATGTTTTCTATGTTTTATTGATCACTTGTTGCTACTATTAGAGATAACTTATATGTTCAGTGTTTTATTACACCAGTATTGTTTAATATGGGACATCATGCTGTCACGTTATATATGTTGAAGATTTTATCGAACCAAACTATAGTACCACTATAATTTCTATAGATACATAACTCTTTAGTATAATTATGTAACAAAATTTTGTGTTCCAACATGTTATAAGAGCTCCTTTAAAACCAAGCATGGGTAGTTTGAATTGGTCGATCTACAAGCCTATAGTATATTCCTAGGAAGAGTAAGAGAAGGCTAAAACATTGGATTTGAAGAGTGTGGTCTAAATTAACCAAAGATTGTAGTGAGGACATATTTTTCATTTTTATTTTATGTTTGATTTTGAGAAAGACATTCACAAAATTGAGGAAGGAGAATTTGAATGCTTTTAAGGTGTGCACTCTTGAGGTGGTGAAAGTATATTTTAAATATATTTAGAGGATAAATACCAAAATATGATTTTATACTAATATTGACTATTGATAGTTATGAAGCCTTCATGTGTGCATTAGGTTAGTGTTAGAATTTTCCAAAATAGACATGCAAAGCATTACACAAAATATGAAGAAAGAGTAGAACTGAATAACTATTCTATAGATCAACTTTGTCTAAATAACAAAGTTGATCATTGAGAGCCATTGGATTACAACAACTGATCAAATCTAATCTAGACTATAATTGAGAGTTTACCTGACTCATGAAGGAGTGGAAACTCAAGTAAGTCTATCCTAGTAGAACTTAAGATAATAATTGCTTATTCTAACACCCCCTCTTAAGTGATACTAGGGGTGTATTGTACAAATGAGTCCCGGCAACCGATTTTTATGAGGTACTCATGTACAATGTTTTCATTTTGAGTAGATGGTAAAAATACCATGGGAAAAACCATCTATCAAAAGGAAAAAAATTAAGAGGCATGTCTTCGGTTTGTGAATATTGTCCTCTAAATAAAAAATACGAGTCTCGAAAACATAGCCTGATGAGGTACTCATTTACAATATTTATGATAGATGGTGAAAACACCACATGGGAAAAACCATCTGCATTGAAATAAATAGGCATGTCTTCATATGGTGAAGATTGTCCTTAATAACACAAAAAAATAATGAGTCCTTAAAACATGGCCTGATGAGGTACTCATGTACAATATGTAAGGGATAAATGATAAAAAAAACCACATGGCAAAAAACCATCCTCCAAAGAATATAATAATAAAAGGAGAGGTGAAAAGACCTTTGTTTCACTGTAGTTGTAATACTCCAAGTTTCTCTTACAATTGTATGTAATGCAAAGAAGGAAATGACTTGGTGGAGATGTCTACAACCTGATTTTCAATTGGAGTATATACCAAGCATATGTCTCTGTTATGAATATGTTGTCGAATTAAGTGCATGTGTATCTCAATGTGCTTGGTGCACTGATGCTCAACCGAATTACATGCAATATGAATTGTAGTCTGGTTGTCACAAAAAATAGTTATAGGTTTTCATTGGAAACCCCAAATTATTTTAGAATTTGACGAAGCCAAAAATCTTTCCGACTTACTAAAATTGATGCTTTGTATTCTGCCTCTATAGATGATAATACTACTACTTGTTTTTTTTTGCATAACCAAGCAATTGGCAAAGAACCAAGACAAAAAACATAGCCAAAAGTTGAGAATTTGTCTTATATTGAACCTACCCAATCTAAATCTATGTAGCCAATGATATCCATGGATTTTTCCTTATATAAAATCCCAAGGTGAGTAGTTCCTTGCAAGTAGCAGAGGATTATTTTTGTTGCTTTTCAGTGACTAAAATGAGGTTGATGTGAGAATCTAGATATTAAACCAACAATATTTGAGATATTTGGATGAGTATGAGTAAGGTATAACAAAATCTGTACAAGTTGACGATATAGAGTTGCATCACATAGAGGAGATGTGTAGGAAGTACTTAGATTGACACCAGACTGAAAAGGTGTATGATAAGGTTTCCAATCTGTCATTTTAAACCTTTGAAGAAGATCTAGAGTGTATTTTTGTTGACACAATGAAATTCCTACATCTATTTGATTTATCTGGTTTCCAAGGAAGTAATAAGCTAGACCTAGATCATTCATATCAAATTTTTCAGAAAGAGTCTTTTATAGTCTGAATGTGAGCGAAGTCACTACAAGTGAGTACTAGATCATCAGCATATAGAACAAGTATGGTAATTTTTCCTTTATCTCTCCAAATGTAGACTGTGTTATCAGAATCACAATGAGAAAAACTTGAGGAAAGAAGGAAAGAGTCAATTTTTTCATACCAAGCTCTAGGAGCTTGTTTGATGCCATAGATATATTTCTTTAGCCTAAAAATAAGAGAGGAGTCTTGAGTGAAACCAACAGGTTGTTCCATGAATATCTCTTCCTTTAAGTCCCCATGTAAGAAAGAACTTTTTACATCCATTTGAAATACATGCCACTTTTGGGAAGTAGTCAGAGCAAAAACTAGTCTAACAGAATCTATTTTGGCAACTGGTGCAAAGGTTTCAACATAATCAATTCCTTCAATTTGAGAGAAACCTTTGGCTACTAGGCGAGCTTTGTTTTTGTCAATTTCTCCATTAGGTCCATATTTTGTTTTGTAAATCCATTTACAACAAACTAATTTCCTTACTTTAGGTAGGAGAACTAAATCCCAAGTTTCATGTTTATTAAGGAAGAGAATTTTTTTTCCATGGAATCATCCCATTCTTTAATACCAGTGGCTTATTTTAAGGATTGAGGATCAGAGGAAATAGATTGATAGACAAGACCACTTCCTATGGGGTTGGTTAATCTGGATGATGGAATATTTTGAATGTAAGTAGTAGCTTCTTTAACAATGGTTCGAGACCATTTTGGCATAGTGGAAGGAGTAGAAGCAATGGAAATACTTTGAGTTGGATTTATGGGTTCCTCATATTGATCATAAATCTCTAAATTAATCTCTAAAGTTGATTCTTCATTATATTGAGGATCTAATATAGGAGAACGCTCAATAGGAGAAGAGGATGGTTGAGGATCTTTATGAGGGAATGTTTCATCAAATTGGAAATTCCTATGAAAAAAGACCTCATGAGTTGTGGGATCAAGGAGCCTGTATGCTTTCATTTCCTCATAATAACCAATAAAGATGAGCTTTTTGATTTTCTTATCTAGAGTCTTCCTTTTCTTATTTGGGATGTGCACCCAAGCAATAAAACCAAAAATATTTAAGAAGGAGACATCCGATTTTGACCCAGTCCATGCTTCTTCAGGAGTTAAAAGATAAATAGCTTTATGAGGTGTGCGGTTTTGAATATAGTTTGCACAGTTAATAGGTTATGCCCAAATTTTTTTTGGAAGATATATTTAATGGAGCATGCAGTTTACCATTTCCTTTAATATTTTATTTTTCCTCTCTGCAATGCCATTTTTCTATGGATTATTGTTGATGAAAGATTTCGTGACTTGATAGAAATATTGAGAACTCATTACTGCAGTATTCCCCCCATTATCTGTGCAAATTATTTTGATGTTGTAAGAGGTCTGATTTTAAACTAAGGCTTTGAATAATTTGAAGTGGGATAAGACATAACTTTTGTATTTTAGCAAGTAGACCCAAGTTCTTCTGGAAAAGTCATCAATGAAGGTTAGAGCATATTTTTCCCCTTTGAAAGAATGCTCTGGGAAAAACATCAAGTCACTATGGATTAACTCTAGAGGGGATGAGGTTTTTAGAGAACCACTTGGATGGAAAGGATTTTGATGTTGCTTTCCAAGAGCACATCCAGGATATAATCCATAAATAGAAGAGACTTGAGGTAAACCCGTTACCATTTCATGGGTGTTCAATTCCTTTAGGTAGTTATAATTGAGATGACCAAATATTTCATCCCAAATTTTACTTTCAAGATCTCCATGAGCCAAAAAATAGGAGGCCCCTTCTAGATTTTTGAATCCTTTTAAGTGAAATAGGTGAGTATTTTTATCAATATCTCATTTTTCTACAAGAGAGTGGGGTCTTGAAAGTCTCTTATCTCAACTCCTGTTAGAGAGAAGAGAACAATTTTCCCCTTTTCAGAAGTACAATTATGATATACGAAGAGGCGATTTTTTGCAATGTTTGAAACATAGAGAAAATTATTAATAGATCCGCCATCAATGGATATGTCACCCTTTGCTTTTACTGGGATAAAGGAGGAGTCACCAACTTCTATGCTACATGTTGAACTTGAGCAGATAGAAGAGAATGACTCATCTGAAGCAGTCATGTGATGAGTTGATCCAAAATATAAGACCCAGTAATTAGATGAAGTATGGGTGGTCTTCCCTTGGAAATTTAGGGCTTTTTCTATTTTCTTTTTACTGTCTATATTTTGATCCTTCATAGTTGTCTCTAGTTGTTGTAATATTTTCTAGCATTTGTTTACAGAATGACCATTCTTTTTGTAGTGAGTACAAGTTATGGGACTTCTTTCTTTCTTTTTGAATTTTTATTTTATGGAGGTAGATGCTGCTAAGGCTTTAGAGGAAGAGGAATATATCTCATACTTTGCAAGTTTTGTTTCTTATCTAGTTAGTCTCTCAAAAAATTATTCTAAGGAGGTCATTTTGAAACTTGCACCAAGAGCATCTTTTGTAGATAGAAAGGTGGCTTCAAATATCTGAAATACACCATTTAATTTAGAAATAATTAGATAGATGTATTATTCATATTTTATATCCTTGCCATTGCCTTTAAATTGAGTAAGGACTTCTTTGAATTTTGTGAGAAAGTCAACAATATTGTTGAAGTCGTCAGGAGATAAAGTTGTTAATTTTACCTCAAGCTACATTGACCTCATGTGATCTACTTTTACAAATAAGTTCTTTAGTTTCTCCAAAATTTCATAAGAATTTTTACAATCCATAATGTGAAACCATAAGATTTCATTTACATTAGTGCTTATAATACCCATTGTTTCATACAACTTCCCTTTATGAATAAAATTTTCATATTCTTTATCAAACTCTGGTTTCTCTTCTTCTAATAGGTGTGTGAACCCTTTTTGAGAAATGAGATTTAATATTTTTGGTTTCCATGTATGGTAGTTATGAGGAGTGAGAGGATCAATTATATTCATTCAATTAATTTTGCCAAATAATATTGAAGTGAACCCAAACTTCCCCCCTTTAACTTTATTTTTGAGAATGCAATGGATATTAGGGAATAGAACCTTTTAAGAAACACCAAATATCTCAAAATACCCACCCTAATGAGAGGTAAACTATAAGTATATATGAGAATATTTGATATTAGTTTTAGGCTTATAAGAACAAAATGCTAGGCCTATATATCTTGTCTCCTCAAATACTCGCCCTGACGAGAGGGAAACTATAAGTATTGAGTAGATTTGATACTTAGAACATAGGCTAATCATCCAGACTCCTATATTGCTTATCCAATAACCTGCCCTTACGTGAGGGAAACTATAAGTTATTTAGAATTTCCAATATAGGTGCATAGGTGATTAATATATTTGCTCTTTAGAATTTTTTTTAAGAAAGGAATGATGAATGGAGAATAAAACAGATAACAAGGGTTTTTTTTAAAGAGATATCCTCACTTTCATTAAGATTCATTTAAGAATAGATTTAATTAGGTTAGTTATTCTATCCTTTTGCCACTAAATATTGTATAATACTTTTTGAATAAGAAAATTATTTTTTTTTTTTATAAAATGAGGGTGTGCAAGAAGTTAGTGAATATATTCCCTTATGGAGATTTTAAATGAGATAAAACAATATATACCTCTAAAATTTAAAATCCACTATAAAGAAATCTAGAAGAGCGATTTAAAGAAGATAGACATAAAAAATATATATAAGAATACACCCCCCTAAAAGACAAAACAAAAAAGGTGCAAAATTGAGAACCCTAAACCCCCGCGAAAAAAGAACTTTGCATTAACTAGGTTACAAATGACTCTTTTCACTAAAGCATTTTGAAAGAGAAAGAGACTTTAGAAAAAATCGAGTTAGAATAAATTACGAAATACATAAATTTTAAGGGGATATTTTTGTATGGTTTTTACCTTCGAAATTGAAGGGATACATAAAAAACCAATATAAAGAAGCTTTAGGAAAAAAATAAATATAAGAGGTATACTTCAAACAAGGCACATGCAATTCATGACTGCGCTAAAGAAAAAGAAAAAATAGAGATAACTTCTGAAAGAATGATCTTGCTGGCGCACAAAGAGGAAACTCAAAATTATTTGGGTAGGTACCACAAAACATAGAGGTGGAAGTGGTTTTTCCTTTGATGTGTCGTAGAAGATAAAAATCACTAGTGCTTTTGATGAGAGCATTGAAGGAGGAGCAAACCTAGCGCTTTGTAGACCTAGCGCTCGCAGAACATAGTTCCTCGCAGACGTAGCACCTCGAATTTTGTAACCTGTAGAAAAAAGCAAACAGGAGAGGTGATAAATGGAAAATACAATGTTATAAATTTTTAAAAGAGATAGCAATTGAATGATATCAAAATAGAAATTTAAAAATTTGAGTTGCTTGCTTTAGAACCACGACGCATCGTCTTTGAGAAAAATGAAAATAACACTCTACACATATAATTCATTAGAGAATAAACGAAGCTCAAGATCATAAGAAAATGATGCGAAAGAAAGAGAGACAGAGATAAATAAATAGGAGGTAATGAGAGTCATTTGCAAATCTTCCAACTGAGAACAAATCCATCAATTGGTGTTAAATGAATGTTATCCCAGCTTAAGGGGGCTCCTACGGATTTCACCGATGCAGCAAAAGGTTCTCCAAGGAAGATCGCAAGATAGAATGGTATAAAATGTTTATCTTACAACTGAAGTGATGTGGCCTAAGAGCACACCAAAATAATAATAAAAAAATTGAAAGGATTTTATAATAGTTGATTTTATTGAGAGCTGTGCCAAGCGTCAAAAATAATCGAGAGTGAATAATATAAATATCCAGTGAACGAGATATGGAAATTTATTAGATGGAAATTTATTAGAGAGGTGTCATGAAGGAGATATGGAAATTTGTCTCATGAAGAAAAAGCCTTGGATAACAAAAGCTCTTCGTCATCTAAGAGTTATTCATGTTGAGCAAGGTGCAACAGGAGTATTGTCATTGTTGTCAACACAGTCAGTTAGATCTATTGATGCTGTGGACAGGAAGTTCAAAAGATATTCAGATGCAGAAGATAGGAGTTCAAAGGGTACTCAGAGTTTGTACAGTGATTTTCCAAGAAGACCAAAGTGGCCCATATGCAAAAAAATCAAAGAAAAAGACAAGTAAGAAAAGTGTCGCGATATCACGACATATACAACAGGCAAGAAAAATTGACGCGATATCATGACATGTTGGAAGAGAGAGAAGAAGCAAGAAAAACTGTCATGATTTCATGACATGTTGGAAGAGAGAGAAGCAGCAGGAAAAACTATCGTGATTTCGCGATAGGTTGGAAGAGAAAAATGCAAGTGGAAAAACTTTCGTGATTTCGCAACATGTTGGAAGAGAGAGAAGAAGTAAGAAAAACTGTCACGATTTCGTGACATGTTGGCAAAGAAAAAGGCAAGTGGAAAAACTGTCATGATTTCATGACATGTTGGAAGAGAGAAAAGAAGCAGGAAAAATTGTCACGATTTCATGACATGTTGGAAGAGAAAATGGCAAGTGGAAAAACTATCGTGATTTCGCGACATGTTGGCAGAGAAAAAGACAAGTGGAAAAACTGTCGCGATTTCATGACATGTTAGAAGAAAAAGAGAAAGCAAGAAGAAGTGTCGCGATTTTGCGACAAGTTCGAAGAAAGAGAGTAAAGTTTGAAAAGTGTCACGATTTCGCGACATGTCACATTTTTGCGACTAAAATAGGAGAGAGAAAGTAAATTTGAAAAGTGTCATGATTTCACGACATGTCGCATTTTCATGACTCGGAAAGCATAGGAAGGAAGAGAAAGAAAAAGTGTCACGATTTCGTGACATATTGCAAGAGAGATTGTACGAACGAAAAAGTGTCGCAATTTCGTGACATAATGCAGGAGAGAGAGTCCGAAAGAAAAAGTGTCATGATTTCGTGACATATGGCAAGAAATATTATACGGAAGAAAAAGTGTCACGATTTTGCGACATATTGCAAGAGAGATTGTACGGACGAAAAAGTGTCGTAATTTTGTGACATATTGCAGGAGAGATTGTCCGAAAGAAATTTTTTTGCAATTTTGTGACATATTGCAAGAGAGAGAGTCCTAGAGAAAAAGTGTCGTGATATCGCGACATGTCGGGTTTTCACGACCCGAAGGCAAGAGAAAGAGCTAAGGAGAAAAAGTGTCACGATATCGCAACATGTCGCATTCTCGCGACTAAAGGAGGAGAGAGAAAGTAAGAAGGTAGAAGTGTCGCGATATCACGACAAAAGTAAAGAGGAAAGAGTACGAAGGTGAAAGTGTCACGATATCATGACATGTATTTTCATGGGCCAAAGCTAAGAGAAAGAGGAGAGAGAAAATAGTGTCATGATATCACGACATGTATTTTTGTGGTCCGATGCAAAGAGAAAGAGGAGAGAGAAAATAGTGTCATGATATCGTGATATGTATTTTCGTGGGTCAAAGCTAAGAGAAAGAGTAAGGAGAAAAAGTGTCGCGATATCGCGACATGTTTTCTCGCGATTAAGTTGAAGCCGACGAAGACTGATGAACAGTCGACTAAAATTAGGGTTTGTAGTCGACTAAGATTAGGGTTTGCAGTCGACTAAGATTAGGGTTTTACAACCGACTAAGATTAGGATTTCATCATGAAAATGTTGTTATAAAAGGAGGGCTATTTGGAGAATTGAATGGATGTTGAAGAAGTGGTCGATGTACTTGAAGTTTAGTCACAGAGAACAGAGTGCAAGTTATATCGAATTGTGCTAAGTGCAAAATTCGCAAAGGAAGTAGAGTGCACAAAAGGGAGAAGATGATCGTTCAACTGTGATGTAGCAGATTGTGCGAAGTAATTTTGTAGAGAGAGAAAAGTGCGCAGAGATCGCTAAGGTGAAGCAGACTTGTCATGATCTTGTAAAAGTGGAGGTATCATTTTGTTAATCTTCTAGTTTCATAATTTAAGTCTAGGTTGTAGCTTGGCATCATGTGTTGGTGCTCCTTCCAGTAGATGTTGGTAAATTAGGGGTTGGTGCTCCTTTCTGTTGGTGTAGATAAATAAGGGGTTGGTGCTCCTTCCAGTGGGTGTTGGTAAAGTAATTGTAAAGTTGTTGCTTTGTAAAGGCTAGATTTGGATGGTAGTCCAAGCAGTCATTCTTAAGGAGTAGCCACATTAGTGAACCTCGTTAAATCTTGTGTTGTGTGATGCTCTTTTGTTATTCTTGCCATATATTGCAATAAGTTTTAATTGCTATTATTTTAAGAGCTGTAGTTTCAAGATTTAAGAGCTACACTGATTCACCCCCCTATCAGTGTCATTGTAAGACTAATAATTGGTATCAAAGCCAAGTTCCTATACAAGCTTAACTGGATAGGGTGATCTTGGAAGCAACACAATGGCATTTGAAGAAGCAAAATTAGAAAAAGAAGGAGTGATCTCTGAAGTATGTGGTGAAAACCCTGAGGCTGAAGTAGATCTAGAAGGTGAGTTGATCTCTACACTTGAAGAGTGGGAGATAGAAAATAAAAATAAGAAGAAACTTTCAAGAAAGCTTGCAGATGTAAATGAAATCATAACCAATTTGAAAGTAAAGATAGAAGAATCCAAGAAAATCTCTGAAGATCTCGAAGTACAAATAACCATGAGAATAGACTATTGCAGCAAGCTAGAAGAAGAGACTGTTGGTTTGAGAATGCAGCTAGAAGAGATGAAAAAGAAAATTAGTTGTTATCACAAACATGAAGAAATTTCTATGAAGCTAGATAAGATCATAAATGACCAAAGACCTACAGGCATCAGGTTTGGTTTGGGTTTCATCGAAGGAGAATCATCAAGTGGATCAAAGGCCAGAAATGTAGAATCTACAAAGAATGAAGATAAGAAATAGGTTGATCAAGGGAAATTACCTCATGCAAAAGAAAGCAATAATGCTAGGCTCGAAAGGAGAACTGACAATGATGGATTCACCAATGTCACACATCAAAGAAGAAGAAGACCTATAGCTTCTACGACAACATGGAAAGGACCATCTCCCAGGTTCAATTATCCCTTCTCTGGTTTTTGTTTTAAATGCAATGGCTATGGACATAAAATCTCAGACTACAAATTTAATGTTAGACCAAGGAATTTCACTAGTAGAAATGCTTTTTCTCCTCTGATGAATTATATAGTAGAATGTTATAACTGTCATAATTTTGGGCACATTGCAAGAAACTATAGAAGCACATTTGCTTCAAATCAGTTTCAGGGAAGAAAATTTCAACCAAATAGGATGAGACAAAATAGAAAACTTCTCGTAAAACATGCACATGTTGTTGATAAGGGAAAGGCAAAACAAGAGCCCAAAACTTCCATCAAAATGAAGTGGAAAGAAAAAGAGCAACTTAAGGAAGAAAAGGAATCCTTAATAGTACAAATAGCATTTAAAGCACAGAATAAACATGTACCATGGATACTTGATAGTGGATGCTCCAGTCATATGATAGGTAACAAACAAAAATTTGAGAATTTACAAAAATATGAAGGTGGTTCAGTAAAGTTTGGTAATAATGATGGAGCTAAGATAGTTGGCAAAGGTTCAGTTAAAATTATTAATGGAAATATTAAGTCAGAAGAAGTCTTTTTTGTGGAGGTTTGAAACATAACTTGTTGAGCGTAAGTCAGATTTGTGATAAAGGACATGATGTAGTTTTTAAGAAGCAGGGTTGTGAAGTCAGAAAAACAAACAGTGGAAAATTAATAGCAACTAGATCAAGGACATCTAGAAACCTGTATACGCTCTTAGAGACTTCAGAGGGAGCTTGTTTTATTGGACAGGAAGAAGAAAACTGGTTGTGGCACAAGAGACTCGGGCATATCAATTTTGATAATCTAGTAAAAATCACCTCAAAAAGGGTAGTGAGAGATATTCCCACCATCAGAAAACCTGCAAACAACATTTGTGCTTCATGCCAAAAGGGGAAAAAAACTAGAGTCACATTCAAAACAAAATAATACTACACAAGAAAACCTTTGGAACTAATACACACTGATTTATGTGGACCCATGAGAACACAAAGCATAAATGGTGACAAATATTTTATGTTGTGCATTGATGATTATTCTAGAATGACATAGATATTTTTCTTGAAGCATAAATTAGAAGCTTTTGATATGTTTAAGATTTTCAAAAACCATGTTGAGAATGAAACAGGAAAGAGGATCAAATGTTTAAGATCAGATAGAGGAGGAGAATTCATTTCAGAGGAGTTTGCAGAGTACTATGAAAAATACGGTATTAGAAGACAATTCTCGAAGACCGGGACACCTCAGCAAAATGGAGTGGTAGAAAGAAAGAACAGGACTGTGCAGGAAATGGAACAGACTATGTTGGATGAAAGCAGAGTAGCAGACATATTTTGAAAAGAAGCGATACATACTACGGTGTACATCCAAAATAGGTACATGCTAAGAACACATAAAAACAAAATTCCCTATGAATTATGGTTCGGTAAAAGGGCAACAACAAAATACCTCAAAGTTTTTGGTAGCAAGTGCTATATCAAAAGAACTGAAGACAATCTTGTCAAGTTTGAAGATAGAGCAGATGAAGGTATTTTTATTGGTTACTCACCAAGAAGCAAAGCTTACAAATGCTATAACAAGAGGCTAAAGAAAATTGTGGACAGTGCTGATGTTAAGTTTGATGAAGGTAAAGAATGAGTAATTAGATATGAAATGAACTACCCAATTTATGAAGAGGTTATTGAAGGAGATGAGGAAAACGAAATTGAAAAGATATATAAAATTGACTCAGATGATGTAAGTTGTGATTCAGAAGCAGAAGAGAATAAGAAATTCAAAACAGGCAGCTGGCAAAAAAATCATCCTAGAGATCAAATAATTGGAGACCCCAAAGTTGGTGTTCAAATAAGAAGAGTAGCAAGTAACTACTCTTTACTATCCAGCATTGAGCCCAATAATGTTACTGAAGCAAGCAAAGATGAATGTTGGATGAAGGCTATAAATGAAGAATTAGACCAGATTGACAAAAACAAAACCTGGGAGTTAGTACCTAGACCTGTGAACAAAAATATAATCGGGACTAAATGGATATTTGGTAACAAATTGAATGAATACGGACAGGTAGTCAGAAATAAAGCAATATTGGTATGCAAGGGGTATGCACAAGTTGAAGGCATTGACTTTGAGGAAACATTTGCACCAATAGCTAGACTAGAGGTAATTAGAATGTTTTTGGCTTTAGAAGTCTACAAGAATTTCAAAGTTTATCAAATGGATGTGAAATCAGCATTTTTGAATGGGAAACTTGAAGAAGAGGTTTATATTGAGCAACCAGATGGGTTCCAACTTGGTGATAATCCAAACTTTGTTTGCAAGTTGAAGAAACCTTTATATGGCTTAAAACAGGCACCCCAAGCATGGTATGCAAGACTAGACAACTATCTCACTCAACAAAGGTTTAAGAAAGGTATGGTGGATAGTAACCTGTATTTCAAAACATAAAATGGGCATCTTATTGTTCTTGTTGTATATGCAGATGATATCATATTTGGTAGAAGCAAAGATGAGTCATGTAAATATTTAGCAAATAAGATGCAAAAAGAATTTGAAATGTCAATGATTGGTGAACTGTCATATTTCCTCGGTTTGCAAGTTAATCAAAGTAAGAAGGGCTTATTTATTTCTCAAGTTAAATATGTAAAATAAATATTAAAGAAATTCACAATGGAGGATTGTAAGCCAGTTAGCACTCCCATGACGACAGACTACAAGTTGAGCAAAGATGACAAATCTTTGCCTGTTGATTAAACCATGTATAGATCTATGATTGGAAGCCTACTATACCTAACAGCTACCAGACCCAATATTTTGCAAGCAGTATGCATGGTAGCATGCTTTCAGGACAATCCCAAGGAGACTCATGTGACAATAGTAAAGAGGATTCTTCAGTATCTAAGGGTACTATGGAGTATGGGTTGTGGTATCCAAAAGGTAAAGACTTCACCCTTATATCATATTCAGATGCAGATTGGGTTGGATGTGTAGATGACAGAAAGAGTACCACTGGAGGTGCATTCTATCTTGGAGATAGATTGGTTGCATGGCACAGTAAGAAGTAAGAGTCAATTTCTTTATCAATAGTAGAAGTAGAATATATTGCAACGATAACATGTATGCAGGTATTGTGGATGAAACAAACCCTGAAAGATCTTGGTATCTGCTTCAGTGAACCAATATCAGTTAAGTGTGATAACACCTTTGCCATTAACATCTCCAAGAATCCAGTTATGCATTCATGCACAAAACACATCGCTATCAGGTATCACTTCTTGAAGGAGAAAGTTGTAGAAGGTGAGGTTAAATTGGATTTTGCTCCAACTATAGAGCAAGTAGCAGATATCTTCACAAAACCATTGCCCAAGGAAGTTTTTAGTACCTTTGTAATAAATTGGGAGTGGTCACACTTCCCAAATATTGACTAGCTATAGGGATCACATTCTCAGGGGAGCATCTAAGCATTTGATTATCTTGTTGCTCATGTTCATGATTTTTGCTAAGTATAATCAATTTTGCTTGAGAATGTTGTGCATGGAATCAGGGGGAGTTTGCAGTAGCCCTTTGGTATTATTGTCAAAGGGGGAGAAGAGTTACAAGAAATTGCATGTGTTGCCAACAATTCTAAAGGGGGATATTTTTGAGCAAGATGTAGTAGGAGTATTGTCATTGTTGTCAACACAATCAGTTAATTTGTTGATGTTGTGGATAGGAAGTTCAAAAGATATTTAGATGCAGAAGACAGGAGTTCAAAGGGTACTCAGATTTTGTATAGTGATTTTCCAAGAAGACCGAAGTGGCCCATATGTAAAAAAATCAAAGAAAAAGACAAGTAAGAAAAGCGTCGTGATATCACGACATATACAGTAGGAAAGAAAAATTGTCGCGATATTGCGACATGTTGGAAGAGAGAGAAGAAGCAAGAAAAACTGTCATGATTTCGTGACATGTTGGAAGAGAGAGAAGAATCAAGAAAAACTGTCACGATTTCACGACAGGTTGGCAGAGAAAAAGGCAAGTGGAAAAACTATCATGATTTCGCAACATGTTGGAAGAGAGAGAAGAAGCAAGAAAAACTATTGTGATTTCATGACATGTTGGCAGAGAAAAAGGCAAGTGGAAAAACTGTCATGATTTTGCAACATGTTGGAAGAGAGAAAAGAAGCAGGAAAAACTGTCGTGATTTCATGACATGTTGGAAGAGAAAAAGGAAAGTGGAAAAATTGTCGCAATTTTGTGACATGTTGGCAGAGAAAAAGACAAGTGGAAAAACTGTCACGATTTTGTGACATGTTAGAAGAAAAAGAGAAAGCAGGAATAAGTGTCGCAATTTTGCGACAAGTTTGAAGAAAGAGAGTAAATTTTGAAAAGTGTCACAATTTCATGACATGTCACATTTTCACAACTAAAACAGGAGAGAGAAAGTAAATTTGAAAAGTGTCACGATTTTGTGACATGTCGCATTTTCGTGACTCGAAAAGCGCAAGAAGGAAGAGAAAGAAAAAGTTTCACGATTTCGTGACATATTGCAAGAGAGATTGTACAGACAAAAAAGTGTCACGATTTCACGACATAATGCAGGAGAGAGAGTCCGAAAGAAAAAATGTCATGATTTCGTGACATATGGCAAGAAAGATTGTACGGAAGAAAAAGTGTCACGATTTTTGTGACATATTGCAAGAGAGATTGTACAGACAAAAAAGTGTCACGATTTCGTGACATATTGCAGGAGAGATTGTCCGAAAGAAAAAGTGTCACGATTTCGCGACATATTGCAAGAGAGAGAGTCCTAGAGAAAAAGTGATGTGATATCACGACATGTTGGGTTTTTGTGACCTAAAGGCAAGAGAAAGAGCTAAGGAGAAAAAGTGTCACGATATCGTGACATGTCACATTCTCACGACTAAAGGAGGAGAGAGAAAGTAAGAAGGCCGAAGTGTCGTGATATCATGACAAAAGTAAAGAGGAAAGAGTATGAAGGTGAAAGTGTCATGATATCACGACATGTTGTATTTTTGCGGGCCAAAGCTAAGAGAAATTGGAGAGAGAAAATAGTGTCACGATATCACATGTTGTATTTTCGTGGTCCGATGCAAAGAGAAAGAGGAGAGAGAAAATAGTGTCGTGATATCGTGACATGTATTTTCACGGTTCAAAGCTAAGAGAAAGAGCAAGGAGAAAAAGTTTCACGATATCGTGACATGTTTTCTCGCGGTTAAGTTGAAGCCAACGAAGACCAATGAACAACCGACTAAAATTAGGGTTTGCATCCGACTAAGATTAGGGTTTGCAGTCGACTAAAATCAGGGTTTTACAGTCGACTAAGATTAGGATTTCATCATGAAAATGTTGTTATAAAAGGAGGGTTGTTTGGAGAATTGAATGGATGTTGAAGAAGTGGTCAATGTGCATGAATTTTGGTCATAGAGCACAAAGTGCAAGTTATATCGAATCGTGCTAAGTGCAAAATTTGCAAAGGAAGCAGAGTGCGCAAAATGGAGAAGAAGATCATTCGACTGTGACGTAGCAGATTGTGCAAAGTAATTTTGTAGAGAGAGCAGAGTGCACAAAGATCGCTAATATGAAGCAGACTTGTCGGGATCTTGTAAAAGTGGAGGTATCATTTTGTTAATCTTCTAGTTTCATAATTTAAGTCCAAGTTGCATCTTGGCATCAGGGGTTGGTGCTCCTTCTAGTAGATGCTAGTAAATTAGGGGTTGGTGCTCCTTTCTATTGGTGTAGATAAATAAGGGGTTGGTGCTCCTTCCAGTGGGTGCTAGTAAAGTAATTGTAAAGTTGTTGCTTTGCAAAGGCTAGATTTGGATGGTAGTCCAAGAAGTCATTCTTGAGGAGTAGCCACATTGGTGAACCTCATTAAATCTTGTGTTGTGTGATGCTCTTTTGTTATTCTTGTCATATCTTGCAATAAGTTTTAATTGCTGCTATTTTAAGAGCTGTAGTTTCAATATTTAAGAGCTACACTGATTCACCCCCCCTCTCAGTGTCATTGTAACTAACAATTCGAAAGAGGAACGAACTTAGAAGACAGCCCACAAGATCTCATTTTTGTCGTATGCTTAGAGACCATAGAAGGAGCTTACCCCATTTCAATACTTACACTGATCCTTGGAAGGGTTTGGATTGAAGTTATATCATTATATTTCCCCATTGGGAGTCAAAATCCTGACTCTGTGGTTGCTAGTCGAAAGACTGGCAATCTTGCCAGTCGGGCTACATCACCCGACGAGAAAGGAAGGGAAAGGATTTCCCTTTCTTCCCATGCCCATTGAGATGCGAAGAAAAAAAAGCTTTGTGGGATTAATCCCACATCTCCAGCAGGGGTGATTCTTCACCTCCTTAAAAGGGCAAACTCACCCTTTCCTTTTTGATTGCCTGTGAGTAGTCAGATGTCCCATCGTGGCCTTTTACTATGGCTAGGTGGCATGTGGTCAATCTGCCATGCATCGCGTCTGGGTGGCACATGGCCAGTCCACCACGTGTCGCGTTGTTGTTAGTCTGGATGCCATGTGGACAGTCCACCACATGTCACCTCATCCGTATACCTCAGGTTCCATGCTCAGGTTCCAGTCAGCCACGTCCAGTCTACCTCGAGTTCCATGCTCGGGGTCTAGTCAGGTCTAGTCTACCACTTCCTGTCATCCTCAAGTTTTGTGTTCGATCCACCTTGGGATCCGGCCTTAGGTTTTGTGTTCAATCTGCCTCAGGATCCGATCCAATCCAGTAGCCAAGTATGGTCCAGTCGTCAGCCTGTTAGATCCACCTCGAGATCCAGTCCCATGGAGAAACCCATCTAGAGTGAGATAATATCACCTTGTCCAACACTGAGGGGGAAACCAGGTGAATTGTGACCATTAGCTTTGATGCCAATGTAGGTCCAAGGTAAGTCCAAACTTGATAATTGAACATTAACATTAACATACGATTGACAAGATTATTTATAAGAATTAAACTAACTTAATCTCATCTATCTCGCTAACCAACATGGTAGGAGAGATGTGTAGCTAACCACTAACCTAGGTAGAGATTTCTAACCATAACACTAACCTAAATATCTAACATAGGATATTTAGGTACTTACCTAGTTTAACCATGAGGAAAATATCTCATGGTAATTACATAAGTACATAGAAAAGTAAATGTAATAACCCCACATAGTGTAATGCAATACACTACCTGATTTTACCCTAACAATACTTGCTACCACATCTAAACCATCATCATTATAGTCAACAAATAAACAAAAAATTCAAATACATAAGTAAAAAATATCAATATAACATACATGATGTGCTTCATTTTTTAATTTCTTTCTTTGATATGGGAAAAAAGTTTAAAATAAAATATCAAAATAATAATTTACACTTTTATAGTTAGTGATTGTTTTATCATTCTATATTGCTCTAACAAGAATTGATTTTTGTGAAAACAACTTAAAAGTTCACTAATTGTTTCTTTTGGTATTTGTAGTTTGTGCAATTTATAATATTGTAGGTAGGAATTATATCTTCAATGAATATTTAAATTTGTAATCTATAATAGACAACATATTCCTCAATTTTCAAGATACATTGAGCCACACACTACATTGGTGAATAAATATGCATTTGGATTTCAATTGTCTATGATATTACAAATTTTGTAAAGTTAATTTTAGCACTCAAGTGCATTTCAAATAATGTATTTAAGTTCTCTACACCCTTCAAGGAATGACTTGACCACAACATACCAAATATGTATAAATACCACATACTTCATAAGCATTGTCTTTCTACCATGTAATTCCTATAATTTTTTCTAGAGGGTTCTGATAAACCAATGTGTTAACTCTTAATGCATCAATATTTTCATTATTGAATTGGGGTTATATACATACTATTTCCATGTTTAATATAGTAAAATCACTTTGTATATGAGGACAACAACTAACCTTAACCAACTTGGACTTATGAACCTTGTGAGTGGTAGTTATAACCACTTCTTATCCTCATGCCACTAAACTATGATAGTAATAACTCTTAACATTCCCCTCTTAGTACATCATAGTTTAGAATTTCTTGGGGAGAAAATTTTGAAATGCATTAGTCTTAATACGTGTAAGTGGTTTGATTATTATGTATATATGTTGCTCTTGAGTAGAACAAAATTTAAGTTCTAACTCTTGGCTCTGACTCTTGGTTTTGGCTCTTGGCTCTAGCTCTAGCTCTTGCTCTTGTTCTTGGCTCTAGATCTTGATTTTAGCTTCTAACTCTATCTCTTGTGTTTGGAGTAGAAGGAAATTCCCCTATTTTTTCATCAAGATCCAAATATGGATTGGATCAAAAAATACTTGAGCAATAGTGGGATTGACCTCACTTTGCTTATCCAAGGATAGGTATGATTTCTTCTATCCATAATTTTACATTATTGTGTCCATCACTTCTAATTGGAACACATATAATCAATCATAGAATATCAATATAATTGATCCTTATTGATTTTCATCTTCCTACGAATTAACAAACATACCTATTTTTCTTGAGTGAGGCATACGCCTTCACATATTTATAAAATTTTAACTATTTACTTTATTTGCTCCTTCAATTGTGAGTGTCCTTATGGTAACCTCCTCATCCTACTAGATTACATGGATACTCAATAACTATAATTGCCAAGTGTAATAGACTAGATCATTGCTTATGAGGTTCACTGTATTGACTCTACATCAATCCTTCAATTTTATTATGTTCTTGCATATCATTCAATCACCAAGTGTTTACTAGATACAATATATAAAGAAATTTGATTATCAAATATAGAGTTGAACATTGAAAATAATTAATATTCCCTCCCCCCTCATAATGAGCTCTATACTTGGATTCTATTAAGGAGTGTCAAGTACCATCGATCATGCATTCCTAGTACATAATTAATTGTTCATCAAATATAATTTTCCTAGTCATATTGATTATTCTCTTATGAATGGGGACAACAACTATTCATAAAGGATCAATTATTAAATTAATGCAAGAAATATGTCCCTCCTCTAAAGTATTCATGGGTAGAAACTTGTCATGTAGTTTTCTTAAATCTATTGTTGATGATCCCTTGTACTATAACAAGTGTTCTACTATCATGCACCCTTATGATAGTAGCCATAATGACCTATTACCTTGTCTTATCTTGTACATTTCTTGGAGGTCATTTATATTTTGCTTTTTCTTCTATTTCTTGGCTTTGTTCATCTAAATAAGATAGTGATTATAGAAGGTGATGTATTGTGCTTTCTTTTGTGTGGATAATTATATTTGAAAGAAGAGACTTGATCTTCATATTGTGATGGATGAGATTCCTCTTGGAGGTTAACTTTCATTTGTCTTTTGCAATATTAGTCATCCTAATACCACCTTTTTTATTTTAGAGATTAAACTTAGATAATATTTGATAGGATTACTTATCCTAAGGTTGCTAATCCTTTTGATTGATCTTTGGAAATATTCTTTATCATGAGACTTTTATTAACGAAATATTGGTCCTTGGCAGGGTTATTTACCTTGAGACCATTTTGAGATTCTCTATGTTTAAGGTTTAATAATATCTTATTGTTCCTTCCTCATTGAGATATTAAAACCTGCTCTAATTTTATCATCTATTTATTTCTCCTATTGGTTCTCTAGTAGCTTGGAATGATCAATTAAGCTTTTGAAGTCATTTGATGCATAATTTTGAAGTCATTGGGTACATAATTTTATTGAGAGATTCTTCATGTATAATTGAAATGCTTTGAATGAAACCAATTTTCTTGATGGTTTATAATATTGGTTGCTTTTAAGTCATACCAAACATGATTGGATTTACTTAGATATGCATCTGGAATAAATAGGTGTTCCTCTTCTTCTTAGTGATATTTTTATTCCTCTCTAATTATCAAATAATCTACATAAATAACTACAAACAACAACCCATCATAAAAAACTTTCACATAGAGGTTAGGATCAAAGATGATTCTTTAAAAACCTTCATCCTTGAAGTACTTATCAAATTTGGTATTTCTTGTCATAGGTGCTTG
Organism: Wollemia nobilis; assembly: GCA_028583015.1. Classification (NCBI taxonomy): domain Eukaryota; kingdom Viridiplantae; phylum Streptophyta; class Pinopsida; order Araucariales; family Araucariaceae; genus Wollemia; species Wollemia nobilis. The sequence goes on from JAQPPZ010016414.1 coordinate 2,503,035, forward strand.
ATTTAATACATAAAGAGATTTTTTCATCCTACATACAATATGTTTTTATCTTCTTTTATAAATTCCTATAGTTATTTCATGTAAATTTATTCATGCAACTCACCATTAACAAATTCATTCTTTACATCCATTTGATAGATCTACCAATCAAAATAAGCAACCAAAATTATAATAATTCTAAGAGTATTGATTTTATCAACTTATGTATATGTTTCATTTACATAAATTCCTTGATTTTGAGATTATGATTTGTCTAAAAGCCTTGCCTTATATTTTTCAATGTACCCATCAGGCCTAAAATTGATCTTATAGAATTAAAGTTGGTGTTATTTCTCATTAAGGAGTTACACTTGTATAGAATAGTATATTCTCACTCTTTATTTACTTTAGCTTATTTATAATATTTTAGGTCCCCTATCTTCTCTATTCTTGTCTTCAATGCATAATTAGCATAACAACTTTTTTCCATGATTTCTTTCCTTGACATATTTTCATATTTGATGGTACTTATTCATTATCACTAGCATTTTTTTCTTCATCTTCATTTTGAAAAATAATTTTATGTGCATATGCATACACTTTTTATATTTCACATCATCAAACATAACATCTCGATTAATGATGAATTTTCTCGTCTTAGAATCATATAACCTAAAGGCTCTAGATTGTTTATTGTAGCCAATGAAAACACATTTTATGCTTTTACAATCAAATTTATTTCTTATCCCACTAGAATCATGCACATAATCATACCATAAAAACACTCTAAAATATATAACAGATATTATATGATTATACCAAACTTCATAATGTGTCATGTTCCTTATTGATTTTGTGGGATATCTATTTAGAATATATGTAGCAATACTCATTGCTTAAACTCAAAATAAATCAATAGTTTTTTAGTATTTAGCATGCATGTCATAATTTCTTTTAGTGTTTTATTATTTCTTTTAAAAACCACATTTTTGAGGTGTGTATCTAATTGTTAGTTCCCCTTTAATGTCATATATATAGCAAAATCCTTTAAACTCACTAGAATAAAATTACTTTCCATTGTCTATTCTATGTATTTTAATTTCTCTTTCACTTTTATTTTCAACAAGAGAAGTAAAAATTTTAAAACTTTCAAACACTTCACTTTTATGTTTAAGTAAATAGACCCATATTTTTCTTGCAAAGTTGTCAATAAAGTTAGAGCATATCTTGTACCTACCAAATATAGAGTTGGATATGGACCCATGACATCACTATACACCAAATATAATTATGCTCTTGATATCTCTGCTTGTCATTTTTTAAAGCTATCCCCATGTTTCTTTCTATATAAACAAGCCCCAAAAAGACTTGAGTTTGATTTGATTTTAGGAATCCCATAAACCATATCTAATTTTCCCATCAAACGTGAACTTTGATAATTAGGATTTCCAAACCTTAAGTGTTATAATTCAATCACACTATCATGATTTATTAAAAAATCAAGTCTACCTATGTTATCTACATTGAACCTATATTCTCCTCCTTTTAAAGTATCTTTAGCATATGTTTTACATCCTTTTAGCATATCTTTTATCAAATATTTATTATTGTAAAATTATACCCTTCTTTCATACTTTGACTAACATAAATGATGTAGTTTAGATGAAGGAGTCAAATAAAAGACCACATATTATAGCATCCCAAACATGTTTAGAAAAACATTACACAAAACCAATAATTAAAAACAATATATTTGCATTTCACCATATTCAAATATACAATGCCTTAAACTTCCATTGTTGGCCCTTGCCAATTTTGGTTGGTCATCCTAGATCCTTGTCGACTCCCCTACCGATCTCTTGTTGATCCCTTACCAATCCTTTATAGGTCCTTGTTGGTCCCTTTTCAACTCCTTGCAATCCCAATCTAGTCCTTTTTTAGTCTCTACAATTAGCAACAATATCTCCACCTATGCCTTTCTAGTATTGAGAAACAATGCTAGAAAAGGGAAAGGTGTTCCCCTTTCTCTTCCCATAGTAGCTAGAAGGACCTTTCATTTTTTATTATTTTATTCTCTTGCATTCTCATGCATCATACATGTTAGGTAATAAAAATACTTCATGGGATCCTGCTCATTAATATGAATTAATTTTTCATATAATAAATATTTACATGTAATCAATAGATTTTAAAGATCTCTTGAAAGAATAAATATTTGCTTAGTTGCCTTGAAAATACCACTATTTTGACACCCTTTATTCATGTTAGATTTTGCCTTTCCATTATATTTTATTTTACAGGATATTAATGTTTAGATTTTGAATGCATTTTTATTAAACAACTTCTCCCTTAGTTTTATTCTCCAATTAGGGTGTTTTAGAAAAATAATGTGAAAATAACATCTAGAGGATAGAGGTAATACAAGAATTCATAGTGTGACCCTTCCTCTTCCCCTGGTAGCTAGAATGACCTTTTACTTTTTATTATTTTACTCTCTTGGATGCTTCTGCATCATGAAAGAAGATTATTTTTTAAAGCAAGAACATATTGCACTTATATAATGTTCTTTACTTTCCATTTGTTCATTTTAATAGGTACACCACCATAACATTTAACATTATATGAAAATTATCACCAAAAAATACCTTTTCATTATTTGTTTTAGCATTCTTTTTTAAAGTTTTAAAGCATTTTTCTCTATAATCAATATGTTGAATAGCCCTTAAATCAATGTACCAAACATCACTTTCAATATTTTGAGCAAATAAGGATAGAGATTAATTTATCTTTACTCTCCAATGACCACATTATTTGTTTGTCTTTTTAATATATTGTGCATATCAATCTTCATTTTGTTGTATTCTCATTGAAAGTGTCCAATATTCCTACAATTGAAACGTTTTACCTTGTTATTTTGTGGATCATTTTTGTTAGATCTATGAATAAAACCTTTTTAAAATTAAGTAGCACCATGATTTGGCTATTACATCTTGTTGCCTCTAAACTTACCTTTTCATATGCAATATTTCTCCCTTATACTAGAGCCTTCAAACTTTCTTCTAACCCTTTGTTATTCTTATGAAAATAGCCACTCAAATCTTTTAAAGGTTAAACGCCATGTATTAAAAACCACTTCTACATATATAATCAAAGATTCATATGTTGTAGAAAGGCTATTAAGTATAATATTTTCAAATTCTTGAGATGCAATCTTTTCTCCTATAGCTTCAAGATAATTCTTCATCTCCAATTTTTTAAATGCTCAATTACTTCTTGATGATCAAACATTCTTGTAGACACCAAAACAACACCAATCCGATTATGTGACAACAAGCACCGATTGCATTGACACACACAGCCCCTAGGGCTGCCCACAGAGGTTAAATAGTGGAATTAACCACTCCCAAAATTAGTTTTTGAGTTCAGAGTGGCACCTTTTTGGCACCTTGATCTATGCTCGTCCCACCCAGGGATGAATACAAACTGGCATTCATCCCACCCAGGGATGAATATCAGCATTCACCCTAGGGTGATGCGAATAGCAAGTTTGACTAGAAAAAAGTCAAACCTCGACAAGTCTGCCAGCCAACTAAAGTTTCAGGTCATGCAATTGCGAGGAACGACTTCAAATCAAGAAGAGATACTTTAGTCATGCATTTATTTATTTTAGATACCTCATGCAAGGAAATTCTAAATCAGGGAATTATCTTTTCTCTCAAAATAGGACAAACAAATCAAGTGGTGCCCTCGCATGCGTAATTCAAACAGAGAGATCCTAGGTCTATAAATTGGTGAGTTTTCTCACCCAAAAATATACATAAAATGAGCATTTGAGCAACGAAGTTCTACCAATTTACATACCTACTTGCGATTTATGCATTTCACATCCTTAATATCTCATTCAAAAGGGAGGTTATTGGGTGATTATTGGAAGCACGAACCCAGACCCAAAACCTGATTTTTAGCCACAATATCCCACAAAATTTGTCAAAAACACCCCATAAGAAGTTTTGGACCCATACCAAGTGGATTGGTGCTGAAACAAAGTCCCAAACAGTGGGTGTTCTGCCCTTGGGCGCCCCCCAAGCTGTTGCAGCCCTAATTTCCCCACCTCGAAGTGATTATAAATATGTGATATATTTCTCTAATTTTCCTTTTCATCTTATTCTAGGCTATTTAAATAGGCTGTAGTTTAAATTTCACTTCATTTTTAGCATTTTTGACCAAGTTTTTATCATTTCTTGCATTTACTAAGCTATAGATGCCATCATCAAAATATAGGTTCTAGAGGCTAAATTAGAGAAATCTGACCATCTGGGTCATCCCAAAATACTCCCAATTAGCTAACCCCAACTTTTTAGGTCATTTGGAGCTTCCTAGGTATGACATTGAAGAGGGTGTTTTCTGATAAATTATTACAGGTTTATTCGTCCCGCCCCAGAGCGAATACAAATTTGTAAGGAATTTCCCAACTTTTATTTTTATAGTGGCTTCCTGGTAACATATTCATGCTCCTATCAAATTTCTAGATCGTTTTGATATTATTTGGTTATCGGTTTAATATTTTCATGCATACACTAGCAGTAGGCCTTGGGAAATACATGTTCTATTCTATCTGCAGGTGCTACTAATCTTCTTTTGTTTCCTTGAACGCAGGTCTTCAACATCAAAGGAGCAGGAAGGAGTCAAAAATAATATACCCAAGTGGCGGTGACATTTTGGTCAACCCATATTACATGTGGGCATGTGGAAGAAGGATTGCTATCCATGGATGTGACAAAAACATATTTGACGCTCCTATCCCCTAAAAGGGGAGGAGACGTATTGTAACACAAATTTGAAAGCATATCAATAAATAGAACCTTATTCCCTATTGCTTTTATCTTGTGTTGATTCATTGATGTTCTTTCCTTTCATGCATTTTTCAATACATAGGCTTTTAGTGTTAAAGTTTGGTTCTACACGCATCGTGCTTGGCATATTCCTTTTTGTTTTTGTATCCTCGTGCTTTCAGTGGTGATCATGGTGGGACATCTATCCCTTGATTTTAAGATTAAATTTTTGATAAAATTTTCTTATTTTTGCTTACAGGTATCAAGTTTTCAAATGCTAGACTGCTGTTCATTTCATTCTGTGACGAGTACAGAGCTAGAATTCATCTTATCCAAGGATGAATAGGAATTTGTCCTACCCTAGAATGAATACAGATATGTTATTCATCTCACCCTAGGATGGATAGCTCTCTGTGCAATTTCAGAGCAGAAATTCAGAGACATCCGATTTGGGCAGAGAAGAGGTAGAGGTCTTAAACACCTTCTGTCAATTTTTTCTTCCTGTTCTCTGGTTATTTGCTTGCATATGAGAGTTTGAAATCTTGTTTGCTTCATTTATGCAACTTAAAATGAACCCCACACACCACATGGTAATTTGAAACAACAAGGAGTTGGTCATAAAACCCCAACCCTTGAGCAAGACCAATAGTATATTTCATCACCACCTTGGCTTGAGATACTAAATACATAACCCCGATCGTGACTGTTGCTAGACGTAAATCCTGACAAAATCTGACCAAGTGTAGTGGGGGTGATTCCCAGAACATGAGGATAAGTCTTCTATGGTAGGTGTCATAAACAAAGTGATTCTCCTTCCATACCACCTATGTTCCACCTACCATCTGCTCTCACGTACCAATAGTTTCCCTCACGTAAGGGCGGGTATATAGAGAGGTTGGTATATCATCATGGCAATGGTATATCAAAGGGGTGACCATATTTTGGAGTCACAAGAGCCATCATACTGCATTTAAATGTTCTTTACAAAAGCTTTCAAAAAAACATCAAAACACACTGAACCAGGTTTAGGGCACACTTTTAATATTTAAAAGAGATAATCATTGTTTTGTGTGTGTGATATTTCCTATTTAGTGTAGCATAAGAAATCCTAAAAGAAGATAAAAATCTATGCATTTTTAGGTAAGCATCACCATGGTGTACACCCATAGTTGAGCCCAATCATGGGAAAGCACTGCAGAGAGTGCACAAAGGGGGGTAAGTTGCCTCCAATATAGTCCTAAGGACTTGGTCATCCCACCTTGGCGGCATGGCACCCAAGATAGTCCACATCATGCCATAACATAACAGGATTATAGAGGCACCTCTTTGAGGGGCACCCCCACTCAGCATAGAGCCTTTCAAGAGGAGAAGCTACATGTGGCATTCAACATAGATATGAGACCTCCCTTAGACACTCGTTATGAGTGGCCTAGTGATGAAGTGCTAGAACAACTAAGGGTCCAAAAGGAGGGGCCACATGATTTCATCATCCCTCCTCTACCCCATATTACTATTAGAAACACTAGACCAAATCCATAGTATCAGACTCTCCAGATAGGGCAAGACAATTCTATCCACACCTTGCATGCATGCAAAAGGGAGTACAAGGAAGACTACCACATTCCTCAAGAGCAGTACATAGTTTGGGAGGGATGTACCTCTATGCCTGCTATGTATCAGGATCACCCATTAAGGCTAGACCCTCAGGTGAATGTCGCTAACCTCGATAGAAGAAATCAACCCATAGGTATCTCGGATCACCATGACCAAGATAAACATGTGTGAGAGGCATCTAGGATTACTAAACAAGAGAATATGGAACAAATTGACTTGGAATTTGATAGAAATTCCGCCCACCAAGCATAAATAACGTAGCTCAGGCAAGATCAACAATAGTTATATCATATGTACCGCCTTAGAAAAGAGTGCATTCAGCATCAGATAGCCAAATTTCTTCATAACAATGTTCCTGAGAAGGTCTCAACCCCTCATGTGCATAAAGTAGAAGTGTATGAGAGGCATAACCCCTTGGTGCGAGACAGGTCTCCACGACCTCGTCAAGTACTACCTCCAAGACCTCCTAGACCTGAGTGGGAGGCCACTCCCAGAAACAATGATGGGCACCCTCCGCGGGCACCCACCCATGTTTATAGGTCTTGACCAGGAACTCCTTAGGAAGCTTATGAGGAGTATGAACAAGAAGAAGAGTGGGCTGAAATGCCCTACCAAGGTAGAAGGGTTGCTATCCATCCACCCTTCCACAGGCCTCAAGTTCCCCGCAACCCACAACGGGATCAAACCAAGGAGGAAGAAATCAATATTCTGATGTATATAAAGTGCTTATAGTGCGCTTAGAGTCTATGGAGATCAAGACTTTTGGGCCCCAAAATCCCACTTTATGCCAACTTCGTAGTCATCCTGTGCATTTGTTAGTGTCGACACCTCCATACCCTGAACACTTTAAACTACCCTAGTTGGCACTCTTTAGAGGGGAGGAGGATGCCCAAGAGCATGTGACTAGATTCCTGAGACAGTTCTTTGGCATTCAGGACAACGATGCTTTGTTACTAAGAAAATTTATAACCACATTTGTAGGCCCTACCTCGGATTGGTTCACTCAGTTGCAAAAATATAGCATCAGTAACTTGGATCATCTAGTGGATGCGTTCCTCGAATGCTTCACCTTCAAAACCAAGAAAAAGACATCATTAAGTGACCTAGCTAGCCTCAGGTAGTATGAGGAAGAGACCATGGTGGCATATGGGAATCGGTGGTGGAGACTACTTTCAAAGCTGCCCTACCTCCCTCCCATGTCCAACCTGACTCAGATGTTCTCAAATATCTATTTGAGATCGATCTCCATGCTATTGTAGCTGCAACAATATGCCACTTTAGAGGAAGCTCTTGCACAAGCCAGAATCATTTAGGAGATCAAGATATAGGATGGCGAGATTGCCAAACCTAAGAAGAACGAATGGACCAAGAACACCAAAACAGGGACCATGCAACAAAAACTTGATGTGGTCAATCAGGTTGCTATCAACGTCCCTAAGCATGCACAAGCAACACAACCTCAAAATGCTAACTATTAGGCAGTGCCTCCTAACAATTATGATAGAGAAAACTAGAGGCAAGAACAAAATCAGCAGAGTCACCCTAGGTGACAATTTACACCTTACATAGAGTCCAAAGACTCCTTGTTTGACCGCTTGTCAACGGTGAACTTGATCAACCTGCCAGAGATTCAAATGATAGACCCCAATGCACCAAAGCCTAAGGGGTACCAGGAGGACTTGTACTATAGGTTCCATAGGTGGAAGGGACATGATCTTAATGCATGTTGGAAGTTCAAAGGTTTGGTACAAGACCTAATCAACAACAAGACATTGGCGATGGACAACCCCGTAGAACAAAACAACCAACATATGAGAGTCTTTAGAGACCCCTTGCCTTCCCATGATGTGTAAGAAAAACCCCTTCAAGTCAATGAGGTGCAACAGAATTGCCCCATGCAGGGGTATGTATGGATGATAAGCACCATGACTAGGAACAAGAGGTATCAAGGAGCTGCCCCTGTAGTGGCCACTGGAGAAGTTCCATCGACGTCACAACCTCAATAGCACCCTACACAACTTCCCCCACCTAGACCAGTGTCCACGATTCAGACTAGACTTACCCAAAGTCTAAGGACCACGTCGGCTAGGCTCTCCATATATGATCTCATTCAATAATCAATGCCCCATCGGGAGGCTCTAATGGAGATATTAAAATCCATTGAGCTACAGCCCCATGAAGCAAATTCTTTCAACAACTTCATGGGACATGTAAAATAATGTACAGAACCAGTCATCACCTTTAGAGAATATGAATTGAAATCAGTGACTGGTGATGTCATGGATCCACCCCTGCACATTATTGTGTGGGTCAATGGGATTCCATATAAGAGAGTGTTGGTGGACACTAGCTCGTCTAGTAATATCATCACAACAACAACATTGAAACATTTGAAGTTGCCAGCATCTCACATTATGTCCTCCACCTATACACTGCGAGCATTCAATGATGAAATATGCTCGACGGTTGGCACAATTGTCCTACCCATCCAAGTGGGACAAAAGACTATTCATACATTATGCCACATCTTGGAAGGTGATATGGCTTATAATATCTTATTAGGCCGATCTTGGATCAGGGACATGAAGTGTGTCCCTTCAATAGCTCATCAGTGCCTAAAGTATACATTTGAAGGACATGTGCATGTAGTCCCAGTAGACTTAGAACCCTTCAAGTACTGCAATACGATGCAATTCATGCCGCAATCGACCCTTCCATCAACACATTTGGATTTTTAGTTGAATCCATCTAACCAGGGTCTAATTCCGTAGGCATCCCCTTTGCCAACTCCATCAAATCCTCAGCAGGGTCCCTCTTCCTCATCTGGTCCTTCAACAATGACACCACCTACAATGGCCACACCAAAGGACAAGGGAAAGAACCCCTGGAAGAGGAACCACCCCTAGTCTCAACCATCTCTACCAAAGATATGCCTAGCCAAATGGAAGTCGAGATGCCTAGTTCGCCCCACATGGAGTGGACTCAGGAAGGACTCCCATTCGCTTCCCCTCAAATGCCATCGATCACCGTTGAGATGGCCAACACAGGCCTAGGGGAGTATCTAGCGAGGAACATTATAGAAACACCCACACTTAAGTCCATGCAGGACATGGGGAGACCTCGACTCCCCATCGGCTCTGTGGTTCCTCTAGGCTACCCACCCAATCAGACAAACTTTGTTTATGGGGGCCTGGATAATGGCGTTGAGACTTATATGCAAGAAGACAAAGATGAAAAGCCCTTTGCTAAGGATGTCAACTATCTATCCAACCCTAATTTTGCTTTGAGATATCTTGGCCAATGCAATTGGCATGGATATGGGTTGGGCAAGTATGAGCAAGGAGTGTGTGTTCTTTGCCAACCGAGATATCAAATTTCGTATGACAAGTTAGGTGTAGGGTTCAACCACCCCTTGCCCCTAGACATCTTGGTAGAGAACATGCAAGGCCTAGGGATAGGCAACAAGGATGGGTTGGCATTAGATCCATATGCCAATCCTAACACAACATATACATTGGGAGATTATCTCCCATTGCTAACAACCAACCTTGTTGACCCTTTTCCTTCGGTCGAACAGGGAGAAAATTCGAGGACTCACCTACAAGAGGGATATGGACAAGACCAAGAAGGGTCTTCAGAAGATGATTCAGAATACGAGGTAGCACCTTGGGATCCTTTCGAGTCTGATAGCAATCATTCATAAGTACATCCCATGGACGATTATCAGGAGAGCTTCATGACAATGTTCCCTTTGGATGCTCTAATTGAGCATATGCCACCTCAAGAGAATCAGGTCCCGCACAAAGAGCAGAACAACCTCGATGGGACCACATTAATTTTCTCAAGCAAGATGAGCCTCATATGTCACAAACATCTATTGGATCCAACGAAGGCCTTTGGATATTTGATAGTGATTATGAAGATGAAATTGAGATGGCTTATCTCAATCATATGCAACATCAGCAATATCCCTTAGACATAGAGGACATGTTTGAATAGTTACACATAGGTCCAAGGCATAGGTGGCACCTAAACCAGGTGCAATTATAGCAATTACTGCACTCACCACTCTAGGTACATAAAGAGCATCTTCTGCCTAGAGACCCTATAAAACCATCAGTGTCTAAGGCAGGCCCTATCTTTTTATCCATGCATAGGGCTGATCCATTTGTGCCAGTACCCATAGAGCCAGATCAGGAGCACTAAGATCATCTAGGATGTTCGATAAATCACACCCGTGATAATGGATACCATAATTATTTCATTAACATGATCTCCATTGATTTAACCGCCCCCATCCATGATCCAGCCGACCCAACATGGTCATTGCATCTAGACCTAGATGCTATAGACTGGGATCATGCTGACACATCGCCATCTCCATCAGAGTACTGGCCTTATGGTGGGATGTTCCATTTCACCCTAAGATAGACTCAGGATGTCTTCCATGCTGAAGAGGAACTTTATTTTCCAAACAAAGATCTCAATTCAGAAAATGATATCCACTTGATCCCAAATCCACACCAGTTGGAGGACGGGTCCCACATGTCGATTGAGGAGATGACTGACATAGACATCGAATTAGATCCAGTGAATTTACAAATCATCAAGCTGGGGGTAAGTCTATCCCTCGAAGAGAAAGCCAACTACATTGCCCTTCTCAAAGAGAAAAAGGAGGTTTTTGCATGGTCATACAAAGACATGTCGGGACTAGACTTGCAGCTAGTCACGCATAATCTAATGCTTGATCTAACAGTCAATATAGTAAAGCAAAAACTACGTAAGATGCACCCAAAAGTGGCCTTAATGGTCAAATATGAGCTACAAAAGTTGTTGGATGCATAGTTTGTCATCTACGTGGATTACCCACCATGGTTGTCTAACATGGTGCCCATAAAAAATCCTAACGGGAGGATTTGCACATGCATCAATTTTTGAGATCTAAACAAAGCGAGTCCTAAGGATGATTTCCCCTTGCCTAGCATCGACACATTGGTATATGCCACAACAGGCCATGAAATGCTTTCCCTCATGGATGGTTTCTCGGGATACAATCAAATTCGTATTAATCTCGAGAACCAACTAAAAATGGTGTTCACAATGCCTTGGGGAATATTTTGTTATAAGGTCATGCCTTTTGGCATTAAAAATACTCGTGCCACCTACCAATGTGCCATGATGTACATATTTCATGATTACATGCACAAAACTTTGGAATATTACATGGATGATTTGTTGGGCAAATCTCTTTTGCGCCCAGATCATCTCGATGACTTAAGCAAGATCCTCGATCGCCTCATGGAACATAAAGTCAGACTAAACCCCAAGAAGTGCGTATTTGAAATCACATATAGAAATCTCTTGGGTTGCATAGTCTCCAAATGAGGAATTGAGGTAGACCCACACAAAGTCAAGGCAATCCTTGAAATGCTTCCTCTAACTACCATCAAGCAGCTCAAAATTCTGCAAGGAAATTTTGCGTCAATCAGGTGCCTCATAGCGCAACTATCTGACAAGTGCTGACCCATGAATAAATTATTCCATAAGGGGGTAACATTTCAATGGGATGATGAGTGCCAGTTTGCATTTGACAACATTAAATAATACTTGGCTTCACCGCCAGTATTTGCGCCACCTAGACTAGGAGTGTCATTCTATTTATACATCTCAGCTATTGAGGTGGCACTGGGTGCCATGCTGTCCCAAAAAAATGAACTACACAAAGAATAGGCTACTTACTATCTTATCCACACTCTGATCAGTTATGAACTCAACTATGCATACGTTGAGAATATCTTCTTGGCAGTGGCATTTGCTACCAAAAAATTATGCCACTACATGCTCAGCAATATGACATATGTTGTGTCTAAGGAGAATCCATTGCGATACATGATGAGTCATACTTATCATAGTAGCCGCACGACAAAATGGATCATGTTGTTGACAGAGTTTGACATAGAATTCATTGGACAAAAATCCATAAAAGGTGAAGTCATCATTGATTAACTGGTAGAGGCTCCTCTTGAAGACGATCAGCCTCTAACCATAGAACTACCAGATGATGGGGTTTTCCATGTTTTAGGATTGCCATATTCTGATGAGCCTAAGTCACAGGCTTACATGACCCTATTCGTTGATGGTTCTAAATGTGAGAAAGGAGGTGGCACAGGAATTGTATTCTTCACTCCACAAGGGGCTCCAATGCCTCTGTCATTTAAATTAGACTTCTTGTGCACCAACAACAATGCAGAATACAAAGCCTTGCTCATAGGTCTTCAGACAGCAGTCACCATGAACATCAAATGTTTAAACATCTTTGGTGATTTGTTGTTAATTGTCAATCAAGTAAAGGGCATATTCCAATGTAAATTTCCAGTTCTACAGGCCTACAAATCCCTTGTGGACAAATTACTGGCACAAATTGAATGGTATGACATTGAGGCACTCCTTCGATCATCAAATCATTTTGTGAATACTATGGCCTCCTTGGGGTCACTAATCTCACAAGACCCTTTTAGTGAGATGACAATCATTCAGGTCAAAACATTATCGCAATCCATGATGGAGCGTGTAAGCTCTGACCTAACACCAGGAATACACCTGATCCAGATTGAACCATCTCAGGATAGGTTCTCTTGAATCCATGATTGTCTGACTCGTGCCAAATTGGGATCCTTGTTCTCCCCAACCCCTCTTAATAGCAACACAACACTATTTTTACAAGTTCTTTCCCTCTCAACTTTTGCTAGATATGGACTTCAATAGGGATTGGTCATTCATACCATCGAGGTTTCTAATGAGCAGGATTGGTACACACCCATTACGGATTACCTCAAGCTAGGTAACCTCCCACTTGGATTGACACAAGCCATGAAAAGATCATTTAAACAGAAAGTGGCAAAACATGTCTTGTTAGGAGATGTTTTGTATCGTTGGAGCTATGAAGGAATCCTCCTTCATTGCTTGGACTAGCAAGAGTCCGCTTGGGTGATCACCCAAGCACATGATGGTATGTGTGGTGGCCACTTCAGCGGTATGGCCATCGTAAAGCACATTCTTTGCATGGGCTATTATTGGCCATCTTTAGAGCGAGATTGTTGTGCATATGTAAATAAGTGTGTGAAGTGTCAACACCATGCTAATTTGACACATGTACCTTCTCAGGCCTTGCAATCCATCCAATCGGTTTGGCCTTTTTCATAGTGGGGCTTTGATCTAATCGAAAAGATCTCCCCTGCGTTGTTGGGTCATCACACGTTCATCATAACGGCCACGAAGTACTTCACTAAGTGGGTGGAAGCAATTCTGCTAACCTCTATGACTAGAACTCGCATTGCAGAGTTTATTTTTTGTAACATCATATGTCATTTTGGTATTCCATCCAAGATCCTTTTGGATAATGGGACATCATTCAAGAATAAATATGTGCGTGCTTTGACAACAAAGTACAAAATTCAGCATAGCTTTTCAAAACCCTATTATTCACAAGAAAATGGGCAAGCAGAGGCGTCAAACAAAATGCTAGTTGCCATACTCAAAAAGATAGTCGCAGAAAGTCATAAGGATTGGCACATTCAAATCCCGCTTGCCCTATGGGCTTATCGCACTAGCATTCGGATGCCCACCGGGGCAACTCTATTTTTGTTGGTGTATGGCTCTGAGGCAGGCATGCCTCTTGAGTTGGAAATCCCTTCCCTACGCATTTCAATGCAAGAGTTCATCGATGATGACACTGCACAACAGGCCCGATTAGACCAACTTACGTTGCTTGACAAATGATGCGTCAATGCTCTTGAGCATTTTCGTATCTATCAAGAGTGACTTAAGAAAGCATACAACATGAAGGTACACCTTAGGGAATTTTAGGTTGGTGAATTGGTCTTAAAAGAGAACCAATAGAATTCTAATTTGCTGTCCCATCTAAGGGACAAGTTTGTGGCAAAATGGTTAGGTCGTGATTGACAGTAGAATAGTACCTAGAACATACCAGCTCACTTCTCTTGAAGGAATCAAGGAACAAGAACCATTGAACATCAGTCATTTGAGGCCATTCCACATCTAGAGAGCCATAGTCCAACCAAACGCTCCAAAAGTATCCATAAACCCTTTGGTCAAGCCAAAAGCTCCAAGGATCCTCATAATCACTTGGTCAACCCCTAAATGCCCCAAAGGTATCCCTAAACCCTTTGGTCAAACCAAACACTCCAAGGATTCCCACAATCGCTTGGTCAACCCCAAAAATTCCCCAAAGGTATCTATAAACCCTTTGGTCAAACCAAAAGCTCCAAGGATTCTCGCAATCACTTGGTCAAACCAAAAGCTCCAAGGATTTTCACAATCGCTTGGTCAACCCAAAATTCCCCAAAGGTATCCATAAATCCTTTGGTCAAGCCAAAAGCTCCAAGTATTTTCACAATTGCTTGGTCAACCCAAAATGCCCCAAAGGTATCCATAAACCCTTTGGTCAAGCCAAAAGCTCCAAGGATTCTCACAATCGCTTGGTCAACCCCTAAATGCCCCAAAGGTATCCATAAACCCTTTGGTCAAACCAAACCCTCCAAGGATTTCCACAATCACTTGGTCAACCCCAAAAATGCCCCAAAGGTATCTATAAACCCTTTGGTCAAACCAAAATCTCCAAGGATTCTCACAATCGCTTGGTCAACCCAAAATGCCCCAAAGGTATCCATAAACCCTTTGGTCAAGCCAAAAGCTCCAAGGATCCTCACAATCGCTTGGTCAACCCCTAAATAACCCAAAGGTATCCATAAAACCTTTGGTTAAACCAAATGCTCCAAGGATTCCCACAATCGCTTGGTCAACCCCAAAAATGCCCCAAAGGTATCTATAAACCCTTTGGTCAAACCAAAATCTCTAAGGATCCTCGTGATCGCTTGGTCAAACTAAAAGCTCCCAGGGTTACCATAATCGCTTGGTCAAAACAAATATTCAAAAACAAACAAAAACAATAAAATCATCAAAAATAAACAAAAAAATTGCATCTCAATTTCATGCATACTCATAAAAAAATCAAAATACAAAAATATAGGTTGCATTAGGCATCACATCCATACATTGCATATTTGCTAGGTCATATACGTCAAAAGCACCATAGACTGTCATTACTTGGCACTTCTATCATTTTCCACATCAAATCCATTTTATAAATGCATACATCCAGAATAACACCATCGCCATTTTTAGCATAGTCAGTTGTCTCCTAATGTATATAGGGTTTTTGTCATTCAGCTATGTTTAAATTTCTAGCCAAAAATTGTACAAAGTTAAACAACTTTCACAAGGGAAAGTTTTGCTTGGATCATGCCTTGTTACGTAACATCCCTACACAAGTTAAAACACATAAAATAATTCCTAAGTTGTGTGAACGCAAGAGAAACCTACAAAGCAATCTAGGGTACCATAGGTGAAAGATTAGCCTGTTCATCTCCCTGTGCGAATGGTTCAAGAATGCTGAGAATTGACAAAAGGACAAGCTTTTCCCCATAAATTCCCCCTGCTAAATAGTGGTTTTCACCACTACCAAAAATCCTAATCACCATTGGCCCCTAAGGTTGTAAGGATTCGTACTACACATCCCTACCAAGAATGGGTAGTCATCCCCAAAGCCTAAAAGGATCAATGCCATTCAAAAACAAAATTCCCACAAGCCATCATAACAATCACATTTGGTATCAAATTTGTAAGGATTTGTACTACACATCCCTGAACAAGATGGGTAGTCATCCCCAAGGCCTAAAATATCAATGCCCTGACTTCATAATCTACATCATCCCATTTGGTTCCCCAAGTTGTAAGGATTTGTACTACACATCTCTGAACATGATGGGTAGTCATCCCCAAGTCCAAAAGGATTAATGTCATTCACAAGCCAAAAACTTACAAGCTCAACCTTACAAAGCTCAAAAGCCAAATCAAATAACAGTGGTTGTAGCACCCTAAAATTGGCGCAGTAAAATTATAAAATTTACATTCACCTTAGTAAATAATTTTAAAATCAAATTTAACCTCCCAAACCACCCGTTAACCGTCGGGTATTCCGTTTCCCCCTTTTTCGTGCCAATTTTAGAGGTTGTTTTGACCGTTTGACGATATCGTCGCCGATCAGACGATATCGCCCCAGATTTGACGATTTCGTCTGGACTAGGACGTCCAGACGATCTTGTCGCAAAACTGAATTTGCATAGTTGGAATCTGTTCCAACGGGTCTCCAATCCGGGCAGAAGCGTGTCTACGTCGTTGGGACCCTCCCTCGTTGGAGATCTCCCAAATTGGGATGATCTCCAACCTCCTACCTACTCCCTCTAAGCCTATTTAACCTCTAGGATTTTCCCTCCCCAACCCCTGGCTAAAATTCTTGGTAAATTGATTCCCCCTACGTTGAAACATCCCTACTTTGCATTTGCATTAGTTTCATATTATTTTGTTGTAGGTACAACATTATTTTTCAACCGGAGCCAGCACCCATCGTCGCCAACGAACCTGTCCAGATCGGAGGCGATCCTCGTCAAATACGAGACGATTTCGTATCGATGCGAGACGATCTCGACTGCAATCCACATCGAGGCAATCAGTGCTCTGGAGTTTGTTTTTCTCACCTTTTTCTCTGTCATCTTATGCTGCAAATTAGACAATTTATTCAGTTTTTACATTATTTTGCATCTGGAGTTCACCCATTTAGCCTAGATTGCATATTAAGATCATGTTTTGTCATTTAAGTACAGTAATTTGCTTTAATTTCTGTTCTTAAATATTGTTCAATATTCATATTGCTATTTGGTGTAATTTGCCTCTGTTTGCACAGTAGGATTTCTTGTATTTTGCATCTATTTTCTGTTTTGCAGGTTTCTGACGAATTCGTCTGACGAATTCGTCAGATCTCGGATGATTCTGTCAGTCTCAGATGATTCTGTCAGATTCCAGATGAATCTGTCAGTTTTCGGATGATTCTGTCAGATTGCAGGTGATTCTATCGAATTCCAGACGATCCAGACTGCCTCAAACGTCAAAATCTTCTTCAGACATCCGGATCAGGTATTCCCCGTTTTCCTCCTGTAAATTCTCTATTTTTTGCTTTCAAATTTGTTTGTTGTATTCATGAAAATTGCATTTTCATGTAGTTTAATTTAGATTCATTCGGCCAAACCTAGGATGAATGTTTAAGATCAAAACGAACTCATCTAAACACATTCCAAAACCTAGGCATGGAAACTGCCATTAAATGTTTCCTGGTGAACCCACCATCCGTCGAAAAATCACCAAAATACACCTCCCTTGAGAGGCGGGACCTTCGTAAAGTCCTCTCGTCCGAGGTACCGCATCATCCTTTTCCCATCCTCCTTCCGGGCATGGATCCAATAGCCTGAAGGTAGGGATGCAAAAAATTTGGAGCGATACATTTTGGTGAACCCGACGTGAATGCATCATAACCTTTTGAAAACAAAAACAAAAAATATATATGTATACAAGAAAAACAAAAACAAAATCATCATTTCAAGTTTGTATGTTTTAGATTCAATTCTAAATAGTAGATGCTAAATATTACTTTTAGAAGTACTAAAGAAACCATGAGTTTTTACTCAAATCAATATGAGCCCATCAGTAATGTTGGAAGAATTCAGCCAAATACATTTGTTGATTATGACCAACCTCATCCCTATTCAACATCACCTCCATCACACTTTTCTTATTTTTCATCCATAACCCAACAAGACAATCCCTTTGCCAATCCTCTTCATAATGATATTATCTATTCTCCCATATATCCATATTATGTCTATCAATCCACATATAATCCTCCGCCACCTTTTCAATACTCTTCTTTCAATACAACACATCCATTTCAACAAGAAAATACTTATTCTTCCAATTCTACCATGCACTCACCTCCTACATCGCAATCTTCCTATCATCATTCTACCCATAATAAAGAAAGTAGAGGTGAGAAACCATTAGGTCCTTTTATGACAAAATTCCTAAGGCATTTATCAAAAACCTCTCAAAAACCTTCATCACGTAAATTTACTAAGCTCAATCAACCAATGGATATAATTCTCAAGTATTTACTTGACACAAATAAGATTGAACTCCCTTCCATAAGACAACCTGATACCACATCAGATTGGTTTAAACCTGAGCTACATTGTGAATATCATAGAGTAGATGGACATATGACACAAAATTGTAAAGATTTAAGATGTGCAATTCAAGATTTGATTGATAAGGATCTTTTTAATATAAAGGAATTACAATCTACAACTGATTATAAATCTCCAGTAAACAATCAAACTCCTACACAACAAATACCAATAATCAATCAAGACATGGGGATCTCCCAAGAACCCCTACTCAATTATCAACAACAAGAAACCAATCAAATATTGCATGTTAATGTGTCCCATCATGATGATATTATTAATATTGTAACAAAAACTACAAATGAGCAACCTCAAGTTCAATCAACTCAATCTGATATTCAAGAGATGGATTCCTCATTTGACCAACCTTCAAAACTATCTTTGGCTCTAGAGAATGATCCAAAATGGAATGTAAGCATAGAAAGCTCATCTTTAGAATCAAAATCTCAATCTGAAATCCACTTTGATAGCCAACAACAAGTGATTAATCCTCAAGCAAAGATATCCCTTTTAGAAGTATTACAAATTTCTCACAAGGAAATTTTGTTCAAAATACCTAGCCAACAATTTGTTCCTCATCATATTTTCTCTAAGAACATAATTAATGGTGTAAACCCTCTTGAGGTTAACCATATTTCATTCTATGATGAGGATATTCCTTCCTCTACTCCACAAGAAGACTCCTATCTTTACATTATCGGATCTAGTAAAGAAACACTTGTTAGAACTATCATGGTAGATAATGACTCCTCTCTTAATTTATGCACTTATCAATTATTTCAAAAACTCAAATCAAAGGAAGAAGATATTAATGAATCAAATGTTATTATAAAATATTTTAACAATGAAATTCAAGAACCTCAAGGTACTATAATTCTTCCCCTTAATATTGGATCCAAGATCCTGGATATTTTATTCTATGTAGGATATTGTCCTTCACCTTACAACCTACTTCTCCAGAGTCCTTGGATTCATACGATGAGGGTTGTCCCTTCCACTCTTCACCAATGTTTGAAGTTTGAAATTACAAATAAAATTGTTACCATACATGGTGACCCAAAACCATTTGAAGAATATTTAACGATTGAAACATCAAGTTCTATACATTCTCTATTGTCACAATTATCTTCTATCCATCACTTTTCTTCATCCATATATGATCATCCTTGTTTACCAAATAACATCCATGCATATCTTTCACATATACTTTCTCCATCTTATCAAGACTTGGAATATAGTGATAAGAATGAAGAACTTTCTTATCCTTCTTACATTTTATTTTGTAACATGATCAATTTTCCACATATAAAAGTCAAATCTTTTGCTACATTATTCTACATTATAACAAAGCTTTTGTTATCACTACCTTTTATTCATCACCTTCTATTCTTACCTTCACCTCAACCAGATTATCCTTCAAAACCTCCTTTGATTTTGAAGCAACCTTAGACATGCTATACTCAAATAAACCTTGTATAGTGTATATAGATCATCTTGTATATACCACCAATTTCAATTCATAAATTAAAATCAAAATACAAAAAAATCAAAATCCTCAAAATCTTCAAAAAAAATACTAATGCAACTAAGGAACTTAAAGGTAAATTTGAGCCCAACTGGCTCGGACCATACATTATTACTGCTAAATTTGAATCAGGAGCATACAAATTATCTACCTTAGATGGTAAAGAACTTAAAGAACCCATGAATATTTTGCATCTTAAACGTTACTATGCATAAATTTGGTCATTTCATCCATGTATATATTTGTTTTCAAAAAATTTTATATTTCTTTCAAATTTAAAAAAATCCAAAAACACCAAAAAAACATTCATAAATCTCCAAAAATCTTCAAAAACTATCTATTGCATTTATTTAAAGCACTTGTTAAATTCTTTTTGCTCAAAAACAAAAATCAAAATAAAATCTAAAAACAGCTATATGCTTGACTCTTTCGAAACCAAAAAAAACAATATACGAGAAGAAAGAGAGAGTCAACATTCTCAAAACTTCTCAAAAATGTTTATATATATTTTCTTACAATTATTGCAGTTATATGTTTCAACTTATTTTGGATAAAATTAGCATTTATTTGGCATCCCTCACTAGCACACTCACAACAATAAATATCTTGATTTTATCTGGCATGATTACTAATCTCTCTTATATCAAAGTCCACAAAAGTCAATTAAATAAAGTTTGAGCATGTGCTCTTGTTATTTACTTAAACCAAGCACATATTTTCATAATAAAATGATTATATTTGTAATTTCCATGTTTTGCTACATAGTAGAACCGATTTCTTGAGCGAAAAGTTTCCCCGCTATCCTATCATGCACATGGTCTAGAATCTTTGAGAATTGGCAAAAGGACAAGCTCACCCCTACCCAGAATAAAAATCCCTTGCTCTACAGCCAATCCGAGCAAGTATCCCTAGCAAAGAAAAGAAAAAGAAAAAGAAAAATTCAAGAAAAAGAGAAAAGAGAAATGTTCTTTTATATCATTATAGCAATGTTCCAAGCATTATCAAGCAAAAGAAATACAAAAGAAAAATATGCAAAGTTCAAAAGAAAGCAAGAAAGCAATAAAATCCCTTTCCCTACCCTTTGAAAAGAAAAGAAGGGTTGATGAGCTTGAATCCCCGGAATTCTCAATTATTCGAAAACCGTGAGGTAAGCCCCATAACAGGTGGTTTGTGCCCAACCTCGCTTGGCCTTGGGTAACTCCTAGCGTGGCGATATGTCTGTCACATTAGCGACCTTCTTTTGTACAGACCTATGTCTGCTTATGGATTAGCTAGCTCTTGATAATCCGATCTACATAGTAGTCTAATATGGTTATATGCATCTACATCATGGTTAATGAACATTTATTTGGTTTCTTCAAATCACTTGTATCATAGTATCTTGCTCAAATCTGGTAAATGAACAATGCAATTGCACACACATTTGTATTTGAGAGATTTTGTTTATCATTAGGATAAATCAAGATCGGAAATGAATGCACATATGCACATGGGATTCCTTATAAATCTAACTTTTGTCTTCAAAATACTTTGAAATATTATTTTTTTGCAACTTGTTTGGAATAAATCAAGTACAGTTGTTTACCACAAAGACAACTATATAATAGAAAAATCAAAAATTTCTTTCAAAACATATCATATATATCGTGTCGACTTTCGCGACGATGGTATAGTTCCAAAACCAAAATTGGAATTGTATGCCTAGCGCAAGTCCTCATTTTCATCTTTTCTGTTCATCAAAAAATCAACCATGCAATAAAACTATCTATTTTTCTTTGATTTTCGCGATGATGGTATAAGTCTATACCTACATATTCTATGCCTAGCGCAAACCATTGTACCAATTTTATTTTCCATTTATTCAAAAATCATGAAAACCATATGACTTAATTCATTATGTTACACAAATTATGCTTTTCAACAAGCAAACACATTTTCATTATTTCATATCATTATGTCAACCTTTAAATTTTGCAATGATGGTATAATTCCTAGGGAATTATCCAAAAAATTTATCACACTTAGGAATTTATGCCTAGCGAAAATCATTTTAAAATATTTCATGCATAATATTTTCATGGAAATCTGAAAACAAATCATCATCATCATCATCATTTGCACTATTGCACCAAAGTCTTAAGACAGTCTCTTAAGCACTCTTTTTACTTTTAACAATATTTCTATAAATGGGACTAGCTTGACGACCGAGTGAGCAGCGACTCCATGAAATGGTCTATAATAGCGACAATGTCCTTTGAAATTATTGTTAGAAGTCTCTTTTTATTTTTATCACATTTTCATTACAAACAACCAAATTGTTACATCGATTATTTCATTTCAAATATTACAAGCATGACATTCCAATTATAATATATCCACCGACATAATCACATGAAATCAATCAATCAAACATAAAAGCATCATAAGCATCACATAAGACAAGTCATATGATCAAAAATATCTCATCTATATATGTCACAAATATATGTACATCATCAAAACCGGATTGGTATGCCACAATCTGCACCTCGGCATACTCAATCCTCTATCAAACAAAAAAATATATATAATACAACATCAATGTGTAGCCCTCTAGCCTCGAGAGCCCCTCGAGCTCTCGCCTCATCTCCTCCCCCGCCCCGAGGTGGACGAGGTGGCCCCATCGCAGTCCGTGTAGTCCTAGTCCTCGATCGGGACGTGGTCCTCGATGACCCGATCCCGATCGGATCTACGATGTTAGCCGGCGGGGGTAGTCTATCTACCTCTGGCACCAACCGGAAGTACAGTGTCTGATAGAATGTCAACTGGGCGATAGCCCGTGTCAACTCTCCCGAGCTCGCCCCTCCGCCCCGTGCCCTGAGGCGTGCAATCTCATCCCGTAGCTGTGACACCTCAGCATGGTGTCGTGCAGCCACATCCTGTAGCGTCTGCACCTGAGCCTACAGACGATCTCTCTCTACCCGAAGAGTAGCCATCTCGCTACTCTCTCCTGTGTCCACACCCTTGCCCTTATCGGGCGATGGTGGCCTCTGTGGAGATGGGGGTCTCTCCTCCCTCCTCTCCCACTGCCGTGGCCTCTCCTGTGCCTGTGGCCTCCTCTGCTCCCTCCCACCGTGACCCTGGGCCGCCTCTATCGCTACCTGGCACCGCCTCCCTATCCGATGCACAACCGCGTGAATCAGACCCTGAGCCCTCGTCATCCGAGGAGGGCGGATGCCTGTGTACTAGGCATCGTAGCCGTCGGCTACCCCCGCGTCGTCCCCATCCACTGGCTGGATGGGGGCATCGTCTGCGTCCTGACTCCGGAACCGCTGCATGTCAGGAGCCCCGCTAACAGTGGTGTTATCCCGGACAGTCCGGGAAAACTCGTAATCCCTGAGAGATGGGATCCCCTGCTACGTAGACCGAACTACGTCTCAAAACTCGGTCGTAGCGGTGGAGCTCCACCTCTCCTCTCTCCATCCTCAGCCAGCAGACTCGCCTGATGCGAGCCAGCTCCTGTCCATCCTCGGCCCACCCTGGGTGCCCTCTCCATGGTCTCCAGGTGATCTGGTCCGGGACTAGGTCATCCAGTAGCCTCCGGGACATCGGTAGGTCGATCCGCCGCTGTGACCCTCTTCGGAGCCACCAGTAGAAGACTCGGGGCCTCTCCCCGTCCACCCCTGTCAGTGGAAGCCCTATCGGCCTCTGCACTGCAATGTGCTCCCAGCACCAAACCTGTAGGAGCGATGTCATGACCAGACATCGCCCGCCCTTGTACACGACCCCATACAGGATCCTGTACAATCGGCATAGTACAAAGCTGCCCCAAGCAAACCTGTACCCATGGTCCCGCATATCGTAGATCACATCTACGAGCATCCATGGTACCCTGCACCCGCTCTGGTGGCACAGCAGAAGTCCACCAACTACCCTAGCCAGAACTCGTGTGAGTGTAGATGCCCCAGGCATCTGGCGCAGTGCCTCGATGTTAACTCCGCCCTTCTCCAGGGCGAAGCTCGGGTCACCGCATAACCATCCCATAGCGCGGCCCTGATTGGCCGTAGGAGTGATGAGCCATCCTTGTATGGGGATTCTCAGAATCCTCCATACATCCTCTAGTGTGGGAGCCATCTCCCCTGTCGGTAGCCAAAAATAGGAAGAACCCGGATACCACCTCTCTGCTAGGGCTGTTAGAAGCCCCATGTCCGTGGATACTTGTGGCATCTCCGCCACATGCTGTAAGCTCGGCCTGTGCCAGCTGATCTCGCTCTGCCTGTGTCAGAGCGGCCAAGTCATCTCTCAAACCTCCATATTTCCACTCCCTGCTCTTTAGTAATCCTCTCTGCAAACATAAACAAAAAAAACAATAAACAAATCATTAATCAATAATTCAAGTAATCAATAATGCAAGTTAAAAATTCAATTTTTTGTAATTGATGATATCGCCCACTATTGGACGATATCGTCCCAAATTTGAGCATAATCGTCTCCGATTTCGTAGTTCGAAATCGTCTCTAATTTGACGAAATCGTCCCCCTTTCGACGATTTCGCCCTCGGGCGAAATTGCCGAAATTGAGACGATTTCGTCGAAATCGGGACGATTTCGTCCCGACGACGTCGACGGCCCAAAAACGGCCGCGATGCTCAAAATTCACCTAAAAATTATCTAAAAAGCATGTCAATTCAAATTAAATCAGTTCTAAACTAAGTTTAGACCCTTACCCGTAGACCGCGTCGGACCTCTGTAGATCTGTATGCTGTCTCGACCATTTTTTTGCTTCAGAGCTCTAAAACCAGAAAAATGAACAGTAACAATGAATTAGGGTTTTACCCTATTTTTCCTAATTTTATTCAACAATAATTTTGTGCTTTTTCGCGTTTTTACCTCAAACGTTCGATTTGGGTAAAAACACGGAGGGGGCACCATAAAATGGGTAGGGTATAATTTTTGCTTTCTCATAGATCGAGAAGAACTCATCTTTAACGCATTTTCTTCGAAAAATTCGCTAAAGAGGGGGCAAAATGTAGCACCCTAAAATTGGCGCAATAGAAATTATAAAATTTACATTCACCTTAGTAAATAATTTTAAAATCAAATTTAACCTCCCAAACCGCCCGTTAACCGTCGGGTATTCCGTTTCCCCCTTTTTCGTGCCAATTTTAGAGGTTGTTTTGACCGTTTGACGATATCGTCGCCGATCAGACGATATCGCCCCGCATTTGACGATTTCGTCTGGACTAGGACGTCCAGACGATCTTGTCGCAAAACTGAATTTGCATAGTTGGAATCTGTTCCAACGGGTCTCCAATCTGGGCAGAAGCGTGTCTGCGCCGTTGGGACCCTCCCCCGTTGGAGATCTCCCAAATTGGGATGATCTCCAACCTCCTACCTACTCCCTCTAAGCCTATTTAACCTCTAGGATTTTCCCTCCCCAACCCCTGGCTGAAATTCTTGGTAAATTGATTCCCCCTACGTTGAAACATCCCTACTTTGCATTTGCATTAGTTTCATATTATTTTGTTGAGGTACAACATTATTTTTCAACCGGAGCCAGCACCCATCGTCGCCAACGAACCTGTCCAGATCGGAGGCGATCCTGTCAAATACGAGACGATTTCGTACTGATGCGAGATGATCTCGACTGCAATCCACATCGAGGCAATCAGTGCCTGGAGTTTGTTTTTCTCACCTTTTTCTCTGTCATCTTATGCTGCAAATTAGACAATTTATTCAGTTTTTACATTATTTTGCATCTGGAGTTCACCCATTTAGCCTAGATTGCATATTAAGATCATGTTTTGTCATTTAAGTACAGTAATTTGCTTTAATTTCTGTTCTTAAATATTGTTCAGTATTCATATTGCTATTTGGTGTAATTTGCCTCTGTTTGCACAGTAGGATTTCTTGTATTTTGCATCTATTTTTTGTTTTGTAGGTTTCTGACGAATTCGTCTGATGAATTCGTCAGATCTCGGATGATTCTGTCAGTCTCAGACGATTCTGTCAGATTCCAGATGAATCTGTCAGTTTTCGGACGATTCTGTCAGATTGCAGGCGATTCTGTCGAATTCCAGATGATCCAGACTGCCTCAAACGTCAGAATCTTCTTCAGACATCCGGATCAGGTATTCCCCATTTTCCTCCTATAAATTCTCTATTTTCTGCTTTCAAATTTGTTTGCTGTATTCATGAAAATTGCATTTTCATGTAGTTTAATTTAGATTCATTCGGCCAAACCTAGGATGAATGTTTAAGATCAAAACGAACTCATCTAAACACATTCCAAAACCTAGGCATGGAAACTGCCATTAAATGTTTCCTGGTGAACCCACCATCCGTCGAAAAATCACCAAAATACACCTCCCTTGAGAGGCGGGACCTTCGTAAAGTCCTCTCGTCCGAGGTACCGCATCATCCTTTTCCCATCCTCCTTCCGGGCACGGATCCAATAGCCTGAAGGTAGGGATGCAAAAAATTTGGAGCGATACAAGTGGTTATCACCACTATTCAAAATCCTTGCTCAAAAATGAAAACAAAGAGAAAAATAAATAGTGATTTTCATCACTATGTAGACGATCAAGTATCCTAAAACATTGAGCAAACACACAACCTGAACTTGAATCCCTGTCATTCTCAGCATTTGAAAACCATCTAGGTGATCCTCATTACGGGTTTGGTGAACAACCTACCTAGCAATGGTGGTATCCTAACTGCATGACGATATGTCTATCACATTAGCTTTGCATGTGAACAGACCAATGTTTACATGTGGATGAGCTAGTTTATGGTCCCTTAGATTGTCATGTGGATTCATCTTACTAAATACAACAACAGAGTTAGTGGAGCTAATTAGGTGATCCTTAGTACAGGTTTGGTTGATAGCCTATCTGGCACTGGCGGTATCCTGACAAATACCACATCAACGAACTCAATTGCACACATAGGGATGTGAAATAAATTTGTTAACCTCAATTCAGATTTATACCTTGTTCATAAGTCTTGCAAGATAAAAGTATAGTTTTGGCTAGTTAGTTAAAATATCTAAATCTCAGAAAAGATTACCTACATTTTAAAAACAACTGTTACGTTTCATTATGTACATCACCATCAAAAAATATGCAAAATACAAAAACACAGTTATCACATGCAAAGTCATCCCATAAGTACAACAAGCTATTAAATCTTGTACAGTCTATGGTGCCATCGAAAAGTTATCAACAACTCATTTCATTCATTCCATATGCATACATCATATAAATTAGAAAAATTGCATTCATAATAGCATATGCATACATCAATGTAAATACATATACATAAAAATAAACCATGAAAAGTGCATAAACACCAAAAAAGAGTTATCTGTATATATATCATCAAAAATACCCATAGGCTACAATGAACCGGTCCTCTGACCTCATAAAAAGGCAAAAACTCAAAAACCCCCATGCCTAGGGCATCGACCACCATGATCACGTAGGATCGGTGCGATGGGAACTACCCCCCATGGTGTGGGTCCTATGGGACCTCTTAGGGCAACTGCTACTCACCCTTGCATCACACCCACTAGTGCCCCACTCATCTAGCCACCTGCGATGAGATGATGCTGACTGCTCAGTATCATTGTCTCTCGTCTGACATGAAGAACCACCTCCAGGGGGCTTAGGTAACCGCCCATCGAGGTGAATAATATCTCCCTCCATATCCATCTAATGCTAAAACCACTCTACCTCCCATCGGCGATAATAAGCTACTACATCGTCACACTGTGCCAATGTCTTCTCATTCTCTATCAGCTGCACTCGTAGGAGATCCCTCTCCCATGCAACATTGGTGTCCTCATCCCCCTGGTGGTACGTAGAAAATGCATTCTCCCACTCTACTAGCTGAGTCCACAAGATATCCCTCTCCTACAAAGCCTATCCTAGCTCCTCATCTCATCTCTGTAGTAGGTCCTCCAATCGCACTATCTCAGTGCGATGCCTTGCCTCCACATCCTCTGAAACTTCTTGAGGCATCGATGAATTTGGGATAGTAGCCTGCTCTGGCTCCCACTACTCTGGGAAATCCTACATCTCTGGCTGATCTGGCACCCCAAACTTCCCTCCAAAATCCTCAACCTCCACCAATTCCACATGATCTAGCAGAACTCCCCAACCCTCTCATGGTGCCTCTACACCCTCATCCCCTGCTGCACCCCTTAGAGGTCCCTCACCTCGCCACCATCACAAAGTCCACCACTGCTCATACTCGATGATAACCCTGACGTCATCCACATATGGGACGTCAATCACTATATTTGCATCCTTGCCCAGTGGTGCAATGACTGTCCAAGCTAGAGTCCTCTCATCTCCTCGATGTCGATAGACCACGAGCTCACTAGGAAACCCCTAGCGCACCTCAAACTATCGTGTAACCCGACCATATGGGAAGAACTCCTAATCAGTCCCATGATGCCCAATTAGCCATCACCCCCTTTGTACCCACCATAGCCACTCTCCAACCTCCGACCAAGATGGACAATTCTGGTAGGGGTGCCAAAACACCTCCCCTAGAGCAAGTCGAACGAAGGCATAGGCATAGTTTCCTATGGCACCTGCCCATCATTGACTCTGTCCCTACTCCTTATACCATCGCCATAATTCCTCGTAACCAATTTCTCGATCTACCATCTCTGCTCGAGTCATCCAAGGTAGCCCCACCGGCCTCTCCACTGCTATGTGCTGCCAAGCCCAACATTGCAACAAGTAGCTGCAACTAATCCCCTTTTGCCTCTAGAAATGTACCTCATAAAACTCATCATAGAGCTGTACTAGCAGAGTCTGTCCCCATATCATGATCATTGGTGCATCTATAGGACACTCCACCAAATGAAACACCACCTCTAGTAGGTTCCATGGGAACCTCACGCCCGACGAGTCAGGGAGAAGCATGTTGGAAATAAGGCCCATCAGTAATGCGTGCCTCACTCCCAACACACCCCTCTCTAGCCACCATCAAACCAATATGCCACCAATCTGGCAGTCACCCTTTGCCATCTCCACTGGGATGTCCACCTCCATGTCCTCTCCATGTCCAAAGCAGTGTGTCAGCACTGCTATCCTTTGATCCCATGGCGTCATCCAGATCGACAGTCCTTATATTGGAATTTGAAGCATCCGATAGACATCTTCCAAGGTCACCATCATCTCCCTTGTTGGGATATGGAAGGTATTCATCCAAGGATCCCACAAGTTGATCAGGGCCATCAGATAGGCCTGATCCCCAACCACCGGCTCTAGTCGAGTCACCTGCTTAAGCCCAAGGGCATCAAGCCAATCCTAGTTAGCCAAAGTTAGTGTCGCACGTGCTTCAGTGAAAATCGTGGGCACATGGTACCAACTCTTCACAACCTGCAAAATAAAACAAAATAAAAACATTAAAACAATGAAAAACTATACAACAATAACATGAATATACAACAATGCATCAAAATGTACAACCAAAAACATAACAAAATTCAATTTTTTTTTCAGATCTAGGGTTTTTAACTCTAACTGATAAATTAAAAAAACAAACAAAAACATTCAAAAATCATTTGTCAGTTCTAGGGTTTTTAACTCTAACTAATAAATTAAAAAACACACAAAAACATTCAAAAATCATTTGTCAGTTCTAGGGTTTTTAACTCTAACTGATAAATTAAAAAACACACAAAAACATTCAAAAATCATTTGTCAGTTCTAGGTTTTTTAACTCTAACTGATAAATTAACAAACACACAAACATTCAAAAATCATTTATCAGATCTAGGGTTTTTAACTCTAACTGATCAATTAAAAAAAAAAAAAAAAAAATTCATGAAATAATTTCTCAGACCTAGGTTTTTTAACTCTAAACTGATAAATTAAAAACACAAAAACAAACCACAACAAATAACTAGGGTTGAGCTACGTTTTTACACTCATTTTTACCCTACGTTTCTAACCTCAGTTTTGATCTTTGTTAAAATCGGGTTAAACGAAGTTTTAAGTTCTGTTCTAAAACTAAGTTTTTTTTTAAGCTCAGATTTCAACTAAACTTTTGATATTTGTTTAACTAGGGTTAAACTATGTTTAAGCTAAGTGTTAATTTTGATAGACAAGGGTTTCATTTTTAAATTTGAAAACATAAAAAAACAAAAGGACAAAAAAACAAATAACTTACGGTTTTACAACTATAAAGCAAACAAACAATAAAGAGGAAGGGCACTCACTGGTCTCGCTTCGGCTCCGCCACTTGATCCGTTTTGTGCACTCATGGTGGTAGGAAAAATTTGGCAGCACTTCGCTTCGCAGAATTGACCTCCTCCTCCTCAGAGCTCCAAATCGCCAAGGAAAACAAATGCAAATGAGCCCAAAACTCAGTTTTGGCCTTTATATAGTCTTTTTATCTTGTACTCATTCCCCCATAGGATGAGCACTCTGGTTAGTGCTCATCCCTCCCTAGGATGAATACTAAATAGGAATTCATCCCACCCAAGGACGAATGTAGAGCAAAAATTTCAAAAACAAAAACTACACAAAATGCACCAAAAACAAGCAATAAATGTGTCCAATGAGAGTGCTTTTGCACTTGCCAATCTGGGCATGCAAAATAGATGTCGGGGTCACAAATCCTCACTATCCTATTCCCTAAGAAGGCTACCATAGCCGGACCGCTCCATGGGAGGATGGATTTTTGAGTATTTCATCCCCAAACGACATCGCAAAATGGGTCAAAACCCAACCAAAAATAGCAATAACATTGTTGAACGAAAGTGCCTTTGTGCCTGATATTCTTGGCATCCAAAAAAGACATTGGGGTTACAAATTGTCCCTATCCTACTACCTAAGAAGGATATCATAGCCGGACTGCTCTATGGGAGGACGAATTCTTGATAATTTTAGCTCCAAAATGCGTCACAGAAAGGGTTCACACCCACCAAAAATAGGTCAAAATGTTCAGAAACTAATTTCGCATTCAACGGTAAACAATTGAAGGCACCCTTACCTAAGTAATCTTGGTTCAAGTGACTCATCACTTTTCTCATGTCGGTCATTCCCTCATCAATTCGTCGCTTGAGGGGATAGTCACACTTAGTCACCAATCAACAAAGATATACCCAATCAAGGAAATGACACGCATTCAAAGGATCATTGACAAAGACAATCACACCCCTACTTGGGGTAGCAAATAAGCAATAATCACAAGCTAATCAAAAACTTGGAATTCATGAATCATGAACTCAAGGTTCCCATAGACAAAAGGTTGCCACCTTTGCCTATTAATGACTGATCAATGTCTAAGTTCAAGTAACACCTCATCGAATAAGGTTAACACTTGAATTAAGTTCCTTAGCTTGTTAGAAGCAAGGATTCAAGAATGTGTGCCCTTTCCATACTTGGGGCATCAAGAGTTGGTTAGGTTACTGAGAAACCCTAATCATTAGTGCTTTGGTTATCTATTTTTGCTCGATGTTGCGCCTTGCACAGCGCTTCCCAAAAAGGGGCATCTGTAGACACCAAAACAACACTAGTCCAATTATGTGACAACAAGCGCTGATCACATTGACACACATAGCCCCTAGGGCAGCCCTTAGAGGTTAAACAATGGTCTTAACCACTCCCAAAAGCAGTTTTGGAGGTCAGAGGTCAATTTGGCACATTTTTGGTACCTTAATATCTACTCGTCCCACCCAGGGATGAATACAAACTGGAATTTGTCCCACCCAGGGACAAATATCAGCATTTGCCCCAGGGTGAGGTGAATAGCAAGTTTGACTGGCAAAAATTCAAACCTTGACAAGTCTACCAGTCAACTGAAGCTACAGGTCATGCAATTGCGAGGAATAGCTTCAAATAAAGAAGAGATACTTCAATCATGCATGTCTTTATTTTAGAGACCTCATGCAAGGAGATTCTAAATCAAGGAATTATCTTTTCTCTCAAAATAGGACAAAAAACTCAAGTGGCACCTTTGCATGCGCAATTCACACAAAGAGACCCTAGGTCTATAAATTGGTGAGTTTTCTCACCCAAAAATATATAGATAAGGAGCATTTGAGCAACGAAGTGCTGCCAATTTACATACCTACTTGTGATTTGTGCCTTTCACATCCTTAATCTCTCATTCAAAATGGAGGTTATTGGGTGATTATTGGAAGCACGAATCTGGACCCAAAACCCAATTTTTGGCCATGATATCCCACAAAATTTGTCAACAACACCCCATAAGAAGTTTTGGACCCATCCCAAGTGGATTGGTGTCGAAACAGAGTCCCAAACGGTGGGCATTCTGCCCCCAGGTGCCCCCCAAGCTGTCGTAGCCCTAATTGCCCCACCCCGGAGTGATTAGAAATCTGTGATAGATTTCTCTAATTTTTCTTTTGCATCTTATTCTAGGTTATTTAAATAGGTTGTAATTTAAATTTCACTTCATTCTAAGCATTTTTGACCAGGTTTTTATCATTTATCATCTTTACTAATCTTCAAATTCCATCATCAAAATTTGGGTGCTAGAGGCTAAATTGGAGAGATCTAACCATCTGGGTCTTCCCAAAATACCCCCAATTAGCTAACCCCAACTTTGCAAGTCATTTGGAGCTTCCTAGGAAAGACATTGAAGAGGGTTCTTTATGACAAATTATTGTAGGTTTATTCGTCCCGCCCTGGAGTGAATACAAATATGTAAGGAATTTCTTGACTTTTCCTTTTACAGTGGCTTCTTGGTAACATATTCATGCTTTTGTCAAATTTCTAGATCATTATGATATTATTTGGTTATCGGTTTAATATTTTCATGCATACACTAACAGTAGGCCTTGGGAAATACATGTTCTATTCTATCTGCAGGTGCTACTAATCTTTTCTATTTCTTTGAACACAGGTCTTTGACATCGAAGGAGCAGGAAGGAGTAAAGAATCATATACACAAGTGGCGATGACATTTTGGTCCACCCATCTTATATGTGGGCACGCGGAAGAAGGATTGCTATCCATGGATGTGACAAGAAACATATTTGATGCTCCTATCCCCTAAAAAGGAAGGAGACATATTGTAACACGACTTTGAAAGCATATCAATAAAGAAGGCTATATTTCATACTACTTTTATCTTGTGTCAATTCGTCTATGTTCTTTCCTTTCATGCATTTTTCAATATATAGGCTTTTAGAGTTAAGTTTGGTTTTACACGCATCGTGTTTGGCATATTCCTTTTTGTTTCCATATCCTCATGCTTTCAATTCTTAAACTATTTAATTTCTTTTATATAAAAAAAACCTAATATTTATAATATTTTTAAAAATTTACTTTAAAATACTATAAGTTTTATATGCATCAATTAAATTTTAAATTTATAATATAATATCATTTACCATAAACATTTTTATTATAACTAAAACTTTAATATATATATTTTTATATATAACAAAATCCTATAGTCAATCAAAATCTCTAGTTCATCTTCTATAATATCCTACAACATATTATTCACTTTGTAGAATTGATAATTGTTTTTCATCTAACTTACAATTAAATATTATAATATTTATAAAAAAACCATAACAAACAAACAATGTCTTCTTTTTCAGATTAAAATAACTCCTTTTTAATAATAATTCCCCTTTGTTAAAGTTTCTACCTGTCAAAGTTGTTATCCCTTTAAAAAAACTCTAATGCATCAATGCGGCTTATCCACTCCATTTTCAACTTTAAAAAATTAAAAATAAAATAAATACAAGTTACCTTTTTTTAAAGGGACAAACGTGAATATGCCACCAATACCACTTTTAAATGGGGCTTGCTATTTCTCCTTACAATATAGTCTTCCCATATTTAAGCTTTTAAAAAGTCGCCAGTGCCCCTCTTTTCGTCGTTATTCGAAACAGAATCTATTATGGGTTGCCCAATGAGAGCTCCAGTGGGCATGTGCAAAGAAGAAAACAGGGTATAATGAATAAAATTCCAGTGGAAAATATAGGTTACAAAGGGATTTACCTTTTTTTTCAAACCACTAGGATGCTCTTCCATCATCATTTGGAGAAGCCATAACCATAAATCTTTCGCATTAAGATTGTCATTGTTACATACACATAGGAGCTTCACCTTCGCTCAAAGACAAGCACACTTCAAGCACATGCGAATAAGGGCATATGGGTGAGAAATATAGTTCTCTTATTGTTTTCATTATTGCAACTCAACAGGGTACCTTTTTCTCACTCCACCAAGTGCCTTCTTTCAATCTAATCTGATAAAAATAGATTTAGCAGTAACTTGGACTCTAATAAACAAGATCAAGATGAAGAGTTTCACAAATAGCTCTAAGAACTTAGATAATTTCATTCATGGATAACAAAGAACATCATGTTCAAAAGGTCTAGGTTTTGGAAAGAAACAAGAAAAGTAAAAGTCTACTTCAAGTCTTGAAGAAGAAGAAACAACATCAAAAGAAGATACTTCAAAAGAGGGATTCTCAAATGTAAGTGAAAGTGAAAATTCTAAGGATGAATCAGATTATAGTGAGTCCAACAGGGACAATGGGAAAAGAAGATACATATGGAACAACAAATAGAATAGGAGACCAATGAGTTCTAGGCAAATAATATTCAATGGGAGATGCTTCTCATGTCATAGGTTTGGGAACATGGCTTCACAGTGTAGGACACATGAAAGACATGTATATGGAAGAGAAAAAATTTTCCAAGGATATTGTTATTCATATAATAATTTTGGTCATAAGGCAATAAATTGCAGGATTCATTATAGAAGAGGATATGGCTTCACTAGGATAAATCCTAAGACTATTGCACATCCAAGGAATAATAACATTAAGTGTTATAAGTGCAATAATGATGGTCACATAGCAAGATGGTGTAGAGCAAATATTCCAAAAATAGGTATAAACAAGAACAAGAATATGAACATGAACATGAACATGAACAAGAATATGAACATGAACAGGAACATGAATATGAATAGGAATAAGAATAAGAATAGTAACAGGAACAGGAACAGGAACATGAACAGAAACAAGAAGATGAATAGGAACAGGCTCAAAAAATAAAAGAGACTAAAAAAAGAATGAGAACAAGAACAGGAACATGGATGAAAATAAGAACAAGAACAAGAAAAAGAAGAGGTACAATAATAGGAACATGGATGAGAACAAGAACATGAACAGGAACAGGGATGATGACTCAGAAAGAAACAGTGAGAGAATTCAACAAAAAGAAAAAGGAAAAGACAAAGGCAGCGAACAATGCTTTTGGGGATTAGAAATACTCCCACCCCAGAATCAACCACCTCATGTGGAGTTAGGGGAGGGGCTAAGCTAAGAGGCTTAATTATTAGCCCCGAGCCCCAAAGGTGACCCTTTGCCATTGATGTCAAAGGGGGAGATATTTGTGTATTATGGGGAGAATTTTTGGATATGAGGAGAGATTTGATATTAAGAGAGCATTAAGCCAAGGGGAGCAAAGCCCCAGGGGCACCAAAAAAGAAGGTCATAATTTATTAAAAGTATTTGGGTTACCATCAATGACAAAGGGGGAGATTATTGGACATTTTGAGTCCCTAAGATGAAATGTTGTCATTTATGTCAATAGAGCAATAAATGTCAAAAGGATCTATGAAGGGTTTTTGTGAAAACCAAGGCAAGGAAAATAAAAGGTTTTATTTAAAACCATAGACATCATATTTTATTTGGTTTTTTCTTAAAACCCACATTGGGCTTTTGTTTCATTGAAAAACATGCCCCGATGATGGAGTTATTTGAGTTTTAATGTTTGGTTTAAATTTTAATTATTTAAAATTTAAATTCAAATTTAAATGGAAAGTTTCCTGCCAACATCATCATGCAAATACAATTTTAATATTTTTGTTAAAATATTCAAAGTGTTATTAAACACTATATAAAGGGGTGGCAATTAAACCAAATAATCATCCTTGCTCTCATGTGTTAATTGCCTTGGAATTCGAAAGAGCTCGTGTGAATTGTTGAAAAGGAAGTAGCGAAGAAAGCGCAGCGATTTGGAAATCTCAAACATGGTATGAGGCATGGCGCATTGGCATATCAATTTTTCTAAGACTGTGGGTAGCACAAATATCAGGGATCGAATCCCCTTGATGGCAGCATGTGGGAAGCACTTTGGTGCTTTGTCCTTTGCGATAGGCAGAGGAAGATTAAAGGTCTGTTTGGACTTTGCTTTTCCAACGAGTGCTTTGGATCGGTTGGAATATTAGTCGTAGCTAAGAGGCTTGTGGTGTGTGGCAGACAGGGGTTCGAATCCCCTTGATATGTATTTACATTTTTGACTTTAATAATTTTTATTGGATCTAAAGTTTGGAGTTATAAGGTATTTAATGGAAATTAAATTTTATCATTAGGGCTGTGATTATTATTGCAAAAACATATTTGATTTATGTTTTATTTTTATGGAAATGGAGAATTGATTTTAGGAGAAATAAGGAGTTGTTTTTAAAGTGATTTTGAGAGATTTATTGTGGGTTATTCTTAATAAGGGTTTTTATTAAAATAGACTTTGGTGGATGTGTTTATAAAGTTGGATTTAAAAGGGTGTAAACTAAGTTATGATTTTATTGTGATTATTTAAAATACCACTAACCCTTATTAATATTGAAAAGAAATGTTGTGATTAAATGTGTCAAATTTTGTGGACAACTTATTGGCATCAAGAAGGTATGGGCACATTTCTCCTATTGATTGTTTGTGGTGGTTGATTTCTGAAATATCATTGGATATAAAAGGATTGATTATGATTTCCTTTGTGGATATGGTTGGTTGAATGTTTCAAGGTTTTTCTGATTTGTGAGTTGTATTTAAAACTTGTTTCATTAGCATTGTTGTTGAATCCCATTGATGATGAAATGAACTTGAACATGATATAGAAAATAACATGAGTAGCATTGTTATGTGAGACTTGATATAAAGCATTATTGGAAACATTTTGAGTTGGTTGATACATGCTTGAAATAGGGTTTGTGAGAAAGGGTTGTTCCTTGATGTGATTGGTTGAGTTGAGTTGGTTAAGCCTAGTCAAGTGGATGTTTGAAATGGTTGTTCAAGTTTAATAAAATAAACTATTCTATATTTGAGTTGAGATTGAGATTGAAGAATAGGACATATTGCTTCTCTAACAATTCTCTTTATGCTTATATTGAGTTGATATTGGAATTTGAGTATAGAACATATAGAGTCTCTAAAAATTATCTTTATGCTTCTATTGAGTTGAGATTGGGATTTGAGTATAGAAAATATAGAGTCTCTAACAATTCTATTTATGCTTCTATGAGATTGATTTGTGTTGAAATTGAGATTTAAGAATAGGACATATTGAGTCTCTAACAATTATCTTTATGCTTATATTAAGTTGAGATTGGGATTTGAGTATAGAACATATAGAGTCTCTAACAATTCTATTTATGCTTCTATGAGATTGAATTGAGATATTTATTGTACTTTGATTATAAAACATATTGAGTCTCTAACAATTCTCTTTATGATTCTATGAGATTGAACAAGTTCTGTGCGAGCTTGTTAAGAAGATTTGAGACAAGTCTTTGAGAAGGATTGTGGACTGTTTTGAGTTAAGCTTTTGTGAAAGCTTGCTAAATAGATTTGAGCAAGTCCAAGAGAGGACTTATTGAGCATATTTGAGCAAGTCCAAGAGAGGAGTTATTGAGAAGATTTGAGAAATTCCAAGAGAGGACTTATTGAGCATATTTGAGCAAGTCCAAGAGAGGACTTATTGAGCATATTTGAGCAAGTCCTAGAGATTGTTTGTTGAGTATATTTAGATAGGTTTTGTGTGAACTTGTTGAGAAGATTTAGATAAGTTTTTGGGTGAACTTTTTGAGCATATTTGAGTAGGTTTTGAGTGAACCTATTGAGTAGAATTGTACTAGACTGATTGTATTGTGTTTAGTGCAAGAGATTGAGCAAAACTATTCTAGACCTACTGAACTATGTTTGGTACAGTATTGAGATAGAGCTTTGGAGGTGACAGAGTATAGAGGACAGAGTATCAGTGGATAGAGATCCAACAGGTAGGAAAATTGAAAACAATATCTGAGTGAGAAGTCTTCAAGTGGAGATATATACACTAGTTAGTGTAGCATAGATACAGAGTCCTCTATAAGATCACTAGCTAGAGTAGAAGGAGAAAGAGTTCTCCTATGGAAGAGCCATGAAATTGATATTAGGGGATCATCATATCCTTTGGACAGAAGTCCATAAATATTGTAATTTGGGAAGGATTCCCAAGATATTTATTGAGAAAGTTTTAGTAAAATATTTTCTCTGTGGAGGTAGCCCACATTGGATGAACCACATTAAAATGGTGTATCTTATGTGTGTGATGATTTGTGTGATGTTTATGGTTTCATTAATGTTGATGCTACTATTTGGAAAAAAAAATATGTTATACTGTTCACCCCTCCACCCTCTCAGTATAAGAACATGTTATTCAAATTCATAAGGCTAAGAGAAAAATCAAGCAAAAGGGAGAAAAATAAGCCCAAACTTACCCTTTGCAAGCTTGAGGAAATTTGGGAATTCTAAGGTAAAATGACTCATTTCGAGGGGTCAATTTTCTATCCACA
The DNA here is from genome assembly GCA_028583015.1 of Wollemia nobilis. NCBI lineage: Eukaryota > Viridiplantae > Streptophyta > Pinopsida > Araucariales > Araucariaceae > Wollemia > Wollemia nobilis. The sequence continues at coordinate 2,541,741 of JAQPPZ010016414.1, forward strand.
CAATATGATGTAGGAGCATCTGACAGAAATAGGGTAGTCTAGCATCGACCAAATTTTTTCTAAGTTTTTAGTCTTGGACAAGGCAGAGGTTGGTCGTGATATCGCGACGTCGCGAAATCGTGACATAAAGCTGAAAAGAAGGCGAAGAAGTAGGGAGGTCATGATATCACGACATTGCGATATCATGACATCGTGAAATCATGACATGAAATGGAAGTAAATGCGGAGAAGTAGGGATATCGTGATATCATGATGTCACGATATCACAATGTCACAAAATCACAATAGCAGGGCAGCAATGGAGGAAAGCAGTTGGGTTGTCACGATTTCGTGACATGTCACAAAATCACGACAGAGAAGAGCAGCGGTCGAGGGGAGCAGATGGGATGTCACAATTTCGTGACTATCACAAAATAGTGACATCAGAGCAACGGCCGAGGGGAGGTAGTGGAAGTGTCACGATTTCATGACACGTCATAAAATCGTGATTGTCGCAAAATCGTGACTGTCACGAAATCGTGACTAGAGCAAGCAAGCAAGGGGTAGCTGAAGGAAAAGGTCGTAATATCATGATATGTCATGATATCATGACCTAAAGGTGATAATGGCAAGAGGATGAGGAAACGTCGTGATATCGAGACCAAAAGAAGAAAGGAGCGTAGGAAAGCTGAAATGTCACGATATCATGATGTCGCGATATCGCGACGGGAAGAGAAGAAGACGAAGAAGAAGAAGGAAATGGCACAAAACTGTAGCAGGCGGTATTTTCAAGGATTTTTCTAGACGACACGTGGCATAAGGTGCAGTAAAAGTGGGTGATTACCCAGAAGCATAGGAAATGAAAAGGATGGGTTGCACAGGGTATTCTGACAGAATCGACAGTGACAGAGACCATGCGAAGTGGGCTATTAAATCTGGTTGGTGTCCCAATTTTTGTGTTGATGTTCTAGAGGGTCAGGACCTCTATAAAAACCTAGTATTTGTATTAAATTGGGTTGGTGCCCCAGTTTTTGTGACAGATGTTTTCAGAGGGTCGGGGCCTCTATAAAAACCTAGTTTAATGTATTAGATTGGGTGGTGGATCGGAGAATGCACGTAGAAGTGTAGAAGTTGAAATCTAAGCCGAGCACTAGCTATTGTAAAGCCTATGGGCTATGTATTTTTTAGATTAATGGAAGAGATTTTTTGGAATTGCGTGAGTGTTTTATGTGGCCATTTTCTTGTCCCCCATCAAGTGGTATATGGGGGATGGGAAGATGACCATGCAAAACACTCATGCAATTCCAAAAAATCTCTTGCATTAATCTAAAAAATACATAGTCTGTAGGCTTTAAAATAGCTAGCACTCGGCTTAGCTTTCAACTTCTACACTTCTGCATGCATTCTTCGATCCACCACCCGATCTAATACATTAAACTAGGTTTTTATAGAGGCCCCGACCCTCTGAAAACATCCTTCATGAAAATCAGGGCACCAACCCGATTTATTACAAAGACTGGGTTTTTATAGAGGTCCCGACCCTCTGGAACATCAACACAAAAATTGAGACACCAACCTAATTTAATACCCCACTCCGCACGGTCTCTATCACCGCTGATTCTGTCAGAATACCCTCTGTGACCCATCCTTTTTGTTTCTCGTGCTTCTGGGTAATCACCCACTTTTATTGCACCTTGTGCCATGTGTCATCCACAACAATCCTTGAAAATACTGCCTACCATAGTTTCGCACCATTTCCTTCTTCTTCGTCTTCTTCTCTTCCCATCGTGATATCACGACATGTCGTGATATCATGACATTTCAGCTTCCCTGCGCTCCTTTCTTCTTTTGGTCATGATATCATGACATGTCACGATATCATGATGTTTCCTCATCCTCTCACCGTTCTCACCTTTGGGTCATGATATTGTGACATGTCACGATATCGTGACCTTTGCCTTCGGCTACCCCTTGCCTTCCTGCTTTGGTCACGATTTTGTGACAGTCACGATTTCACGACGTGTTGCAAAATCATGACACTTCCACTGCCTCCCATCTATTGCTGCTCTGATGTCACGATTTTGCAACATGTCACAAAATCGTGACATACCATGTCTCCCCTTGACCGCTGCTCTTCTTCATCATGATTTTTTTATCGTCACAATTTTGTGACTATCACGATTTCGCGACATGTCACGAAATCGTGACAACCCAAATGCTTTCCTTCACTGCTGCTCTGTTGTCATGATTTCGTGATGTCACAATATCACGTCGCAATATCGTGACCTCCCTACTTCTCTGCCTTTACTTCCATTTCATGTCGTGATATCATGACCTCCCTACTTCTCTGCCTTCTTTTCAGCTTTGTCATGATTTCACGACGTCGTGATATCGCGATGTAGCGATATCATGACCAACCTCTGCCTTGTCTAAGACTAAAAACTTAGAAAAATTTTGGTCGATGTCAGACTGCCCTGTTGCTGTCAGATGCTCCTGCATCAGACACCTAGGGTTGGTGGATAAGTGACCTTCACTTCTGTGCTATCTGGATGTTGCCTCCTGCAACACCCCCAAACATTTCTCTGCCTCAGTAGTCTGCTCCAACTCCCTCTCCTGGCCCACATAACTTCTATCTTCCTCCAGATAGATTCTCCCACTACTGCATACTTCTTCTGTAGCCTGCTTGCACTCCTCTTCTTGGCCAGTTAGATTTTTGCCTTCTACCAGACAGATTATGGCACTGCTACACTCGTCTTCTTGGCCAGTTAAATTTCTACCTTCTTCCAGGTAGATCTTGGCACTGCTGCACTCTTCTTTGCATGTAGCCTTCTTTAGCTTCAACTTCTGATGCATTCCAGCATCTCTCTTTTTCTGTCTTTCTTCACACCTTCTGTGCCACTCTTCTTGCTCCCATAATTTTATGCTAAGCCACTCCTATTGCAGGGCTTTAAATTGTCATTGCAATGCCAAGAACTCTTCCTCTAGCACCATATCTTCCTCCCCACCATGGCTTCTTTGTGGAGGCATCTTTCCTTGCTTTTCTTACAAAGATTTGACCGATCCTGGTGTAGCTGCCTCACTATTGATGATCTGCTAACACGCTCTAGGATCTTAACTCTCTCTCTCTCTCAGAACCCTACCACAGATCCTGGTGCAACTGCCTCACATTCGACGAATCTGCTATGCACTCAAAATCACTATCTCTAATACCACTTGATGGGGGACGAGAAAATGGCCACACAAAACACTCATGCAATTCCAAAAAATCTCTTGCATTAATCTGAAAAATACATAGCGTAGGCTTTACAATAGCTAGCGCTCAGCTTAGCTTTCAACTTCTACACTTCTGCATGCGTTCTCCGATCCACCACCTGATCTAATACATTAAACTAGGTTTTTATAGAGGCCCCGACCCTCTAAAAACATTTGTCATGAAAATCGGGGCACCAACCCGATTTATTACAAAGACTAGGTTTTTATAGAGGTCCCGACCCTTTGGAACATCAACACAAAAATCGGGACACCAACCCGATTTAATACCCCACTCCACACGGTCTCTATCACTGCCGATTTCATCAGAATACCCTGTGCGACCCATCCTTTTCATTTCCCATGCTTTTGGGTAATCGCCTACTTTTACTGCACCTTGTGCCACGTGTCGTCTGGAACAATCCTTGAAAATACTGCCTGCCATGATTTCACGCCATTTCCTTCTTCTTCTTTGTCTTCTCTTCTCGTCGCGATATCACGACATGTTGTGATATCACGATGTTTTAGCTTCCCTACACTCCTTTCTTCTTTTGGTCGTGATCTCACGATGTTTCCTCATCCTCTCATCGTTCTCACCTTTGGGTCGTGATATCGTGACATGTCGCGATATCATGACCTTTGCCTTCGGCTGCCCCTTGTCTGCCTGCTCTGGTCATGATTTTATGATAGTCAAAACATTTCTCTGCCTCAATAGCCTACTCCAACTCCCTCTCCTAGCCCACATAACTTTTGTCTTCCTCCAAATAGATTCTCCCACTACTGCATACTTCTTCTGTAGCCTGCTTGCACTCCTCTTCTTGGCCAGTTAGATTTCTACCTTCTACCGGACAGATTCTGGCACTGTAGCACTCCTCTTCTTGGCCAGTTAAATTTTTGCCTTCTTCCAAGCAAATCCTGGCACTGCTGCACTCTTCTTTGCATACAACCTTCTTCAGCTTCAACTTTTGATGCATTCCAGTATCTCTCTTTTTCTATCTTTTTTCACTCCTTCTATGCCGCTCTTCTTGCTCTCGTAATTTTATACTGAGCCATCCTATTGCAGGGATTTAAATTACTGTTGCAATGCCAAAAACAATTCCTCCAGCACCATATCTTCCTCCCCACCATGGCTTCTTCATGGAGGCATCTTTCCTTGCTTTTCTTACAAAGCTTTGACCGATTCTAGTATAGCTGCCTCACTGCGATCTGCTAACACACTCTGGGATCTTAACTCTCTCTCTCTCTTAGAACCCTACCATAGATCCTGGTGCAACTGCCTCATGTTTGACGAATCTACTACACATTCAGAATCAATAGCTCTGATACCACTTGATGGGGGACCGTAAAATGACCACGCAAAATACTCACGCAATTCCAAAAAATCTCTTGCATTAATCTAAAAAATACATAGCCCGTAGGCTTTACAATAGCTAGCACTCAACTTAGCTTTCAAATTCTACACTTCTACGTGCATTCTTCGATCCACCACTCGATCTAATACATTAAACTGGGTTTTTATAGAGGCCCCGACCCTCTAAAAACATCCATCATGAAAACCAGGGCACCAACACGATTTAATACAAATACTGGGTTTTTATAGAGGTCCTGACCCTCTAGAACATCAACACAAAAATTGGGACACCAACCCGATTTAATACCCCACTTCGCACGGTCTCTATCACTGTTGATTCCGTCAGAATACCTTGCGTGACCCATCCTTTTTGTTTCCCGCGCTTCTGGGTAATCGCTCGCTTTTACTGCACCTTGTGCCATGTGTCATCTGGAACAATCCTTGAAAATACCACCTGCCATGGTTTTGCACCATTTCCTTCTTCTTCTTTGTCTTCTTCTCTTCCCGTCATGATATCATGACATGTCGTGATATCGTGACGTTTCAGCTTCCCTACGCTCCTTTCTTCTTTTGGTCATGATATCACGACATGTCGTGATATCATGACATTTTTTCATCCTCTCGCTGTTCTCACATTTGGGTTGCGATATCACGATATTGTGACCTTTGCCTTCGGTTGCCCCTTGCCTGCCTGCTCTGGTCATGATTTTGTGATAGTCGTGATTTCATGACGTGTTGTGAAATCGTGACACTTCCACTGCCTCCCCTTGGTCGTTGCTCCAATGTCACGATTTCTCGACATGTCACAAAATTGCGACATCCCATTTGCTCCCCTCGATCGCTGCTCTTCTTTGTCGTGATTTCACGACTGTCATGATTTCATGACTGTCATGAAATTGTGACATGTCACGAAATCGTGACAACCCAACTACTTTCCTCCACTGCTACCCTGCTATCATGATTTCATGATGTCATGATATCGTGACGTCACGATATCGTGACCTCCCTACTTCTTTGCATTTACTTCCATTTCATGTCGCGACATCGCGATGTCGCGATATCGCTACATGAAATGAAAGTAAAGGCGAAGAAGCTAAAACATTGCGATATCGTGATGTCACGATATCGCGACATCATGAATTCACGACAATAGGGCAGCAATAGAGGAAATCAGTTGGGTTGTCACGATTTCGTGCGATATCGTGACATGTCGCGATATCATGACATTTCAGCTTCCCTGCGCTACTTTCTTCTTTTGGTCGTGATATCGTGACATGTCGCAATATCACGACGTTTCCTCATCCTCTCACCGTTTTCATATTTGGGTCGCGATATCGTGACATGTCACAAAACACTCACGATTTTGCGATATTTTAAAGGATTGTTCTAGACATCACGTGGCATAAGATGCAATAAAAGTGGGCAATTACCCAGAACCATGAGAAACGAAAAGGATGGGTCACGCAGGGTATTCTGATGGAATCAACAGTAATAGAGACCGTGCGGAGTGGGGTATTAAATTGGGTTGGTGTCCCAATTTTTGTGTTGATGTTCCAGAGGGTTGGTACCTCTATAAAAACCTAGTATTTGTATTAAATCGGGTTGGTGCCCCAATTTTCATGATGAAAGTTTTCAGAGGGTCGGGGCCTCTATAAAAACCTAGTTTAATGTATTAGATCGGGTGGTGGATCGGAGAACGCACATAGAAGTGTAGAAGTTGAAAGCTAAGCCGAGCGCTAGCTATTGTAAAGCCTGTGGGCTATGTATTTTTTAGATTAATGCAAGAGATTTTTTGGAATTGCATGAGTGTTTTGCGTGGCCGTTTTCTTGTCCCCCATCAAGTGGTATCAGAGCTAGTGATTTTGAGTGCGTAGCAGATTCGTCGAACATGAGGTAGTTGTGCCAGGATCTGTGGTAGGGTTCTGAGAGAGAGAGAGAGTTAAGATCCTGGAGTGTGTTAGCTAATCATCGACAGTGAGGCAGCTACACCAGGATCGGTCAAAGCTTTGTAAGAAAAGCAAGGAAAGATGCCTCCACAAAGAAGCCATGGTGGGGAGGAAGATATGGTGCCGGAGGAAGAGTTCTTGGCATTGCAGTGACAATTTAAAGCCCTGCAAGAGGAGTGGCTCAACATAAAATTGTGGGAGCAAGAAGAGCGGCAGAAGGCATGAAGAAAGACAGAAAAAGAGAGATGCTAGAATGCATCAGAAGCTAAATCTGAAGAAGGCTGTAAGCAAAGAAGAGTGCAGCAGTGCCAGGATCTACCTGGAAGAAGGCAAAAATTTAATTGGCCAAGAAGAGGAGTGCAACAGTGCCAGAATCTGTCTAGTAGAAGGCAAAAATCTAACTGGCCAAGAAGAGGAGTGCAAGCAGGCTACAGAAGAAGTATGCAATAGTGGGAGAATATGTCTGGAGGAAGACAAAAGTTATGTGGTCTAGGAGAGGGAGTTGGAGCAGGATGTTGAGGCAGAGAAATGTTTGGGGGTGTTGCAAGAGACAACAACCAGATGGCACAGAAGTGAAGGTCGCTTCTCCACCAACCCTGGGTGTCTGATGTAGGAGCATATGATAGCAACAGGGCAGTCTGGCATTGACCAAATTTTTTTTAAGTTTTTAATCTTGGACAAGGCAGAGGTTGGTCATGATATCGCGACATCGCAAAATCATGACATAAAGCTAAAAAGAAGGCAGAGAAGCAGGGAGGTCATGATATTGCGACATCACGAAATCATGACATGAAATGGAAGTAAAGGCAAAGAAGCAAGGAGGTCATGATATTGCGACGTCATGATATCGTGACGTCGTGAAATCGTGATAGCAGGGTAGCAACGGAGGAAAGCAGTTGGGTTATCATAATTTCGTGACATGTCATGAAATCACGACAATCACGAAATCGCAAAATCATGACGGAGAAGAGTAGTGGTCAAGGGGAGCAGATGAGATGTCATGATTTCATGACATGTCATGAAATTGTGACTATCAAAAAATTGTGACATTAAAGCAGTGACCGAGGGGAGGCAGTGGAAGTGTCACAATTTTGTGACATGTCACGAAATTGTGACTGTCATGAAATCGCGACCAGAGTAGGCAAACAAGGGGCAATCGAAGGCAAAGGTCATGATATCACGACCCAAAGGTGAGAACGGTGAGAGGATGAGGAAACGTCGTGATATCGCGACATGTCATGATATCGTGACCAAAAGAAGAAAGGAGCGCAGGGAAGCTGAAACATCACGATATCGTGACATGTCACGATATTGTGACAGGAAGAGAAGAAGATGAAGAAGAAGGAAATGGCGCGAAACCACAACAAGCGGTATTTTCAAGGATTGTTTTGGATGACATGTGGTACAAGGTGTAGTAAAAGCGAGCGATTACCCAGAAGCATGAGAAACAAAAAGGATGGGTTGTGCAGGGTATTCTGATAGAATCGACAATGACAGAGATCGTGGGGAGTGGGGTATTAAATCGGGTTGGTGTCTTGATTTTTGTGTTGATGTTCCAAAGGGTCGGGACCTCTATAAAAACCCAGTATTTGTAATAAATCGGGTTGGTGCCCCGATTTTCATGACGGATGTTTTCAGAGGGTCAAGGCCTCTATAAAAACCCAGTTTAATGTATTAGATCAGGTGGTGGATCAGAGAACGCACGCAAAAGTGTAGAAGTTGAAAGCTAAGCTGAGCGCTAGTTGTTGTAAATCCTGCGGGCTATGTATTTTTTAGATTAATGCAAAAGATTTTCTGGAATTGCGTGAGTGTTTTGCGTGGCCATTTTTTTGCCCCCCATCACAATCATTCTTAGATAATTGAATACATTGTAAAAATCTATATATAGTAAAATGCATGTCATTCTAAGGGTTGGCTCTTTGGAATTTACAATTGGCATGATTGTATTGATTGAGGACTATATGCCTTCTTGAATGAGAATTGGATTGTTGTCTAGACTCCTGCTAACTTCTTGTGCAAAACATGTATGTATGTCTTATTGAGTAGCTAATTATATTCTGTTAAAGCTATGAATGGGTAATTTTGCTACAATTATTCTACATTATGGATTTCTACCTAGATTTTTCATTATAGTTCTATAATGATTTAGCATCACTCAGAGTTCTTAATGATAAATATTTTGAATACATAAGGAAATTAGGTTGTTTTGTTAGATGGTTTGATTTAAGTTTAGTTTGCAAGACTCTCTGCACCATGTTTCTTGATGTTGCTAAATTTGTACCACTTTTAGCTCATATTTCTAACCCTTCACATTTCTTTTTTGGTAAGTTAAAATATTTCATTAAAGAGGGCATTTGAAAGGTGCCCTAACACCTTATAACATTAGGATAGAAAAGGATGCATAATCCACAAAAATAGCATCCTTGAGGACCAACTTTAGCAGAGGAAAACAAAAATAATTAAAAACCGATAAGGAAGAAATCCCAAAGGGACAAAAATAACAACAAAGAAGCCAATTTTATATTTATTAATTTATTCTACATCCCCCCATTTAGTTAGATTAGCTAGGATGAGGAATCATACTTCTCTATAAGTTGACTCAAAGACCCCTTTTATCCATCCAATATTGTGACCAAAGTCTTGAGGGTGCATCTCATTCACTTAGATATATTTTGAAGCCAAGAGTATTTGTGACATGCCCAGTTAAACCCTTAGGTACCACTTCATCCAATTATATAGTATTATTTTAATAACAAAGATAAAATTCCATAGAAGCTATTTGATATTGCAAATACTATTTTAAATACCCAAAGGACTCAAGATATTAGTGAATAGTATTGACCTCATTTGCAGAGACTATATGTTCACTTGTTGACTCCATTGAAAGAAAAAATCCAAAATAAATGATGAATATGCTAGAAATAATATTCATAATAAAATGATAAAAATGTCAAAAATTCTAAACACTACATCAAGCACCAATCATATGACCCTACAAACATAAAATCCTCAAAACTATGGTTGGATAAAATTGTCTATCCTAGAATAATGTTATGCCACTTAACCTCCTAATCCTCCATGAAATTCCATATTCTAAACTAAAGTTACTTCCCATTTATGATGGAAGTGGGAAGAATACCAATGAGCATTATCAAGATGTCTCATATCTGGTTGTATTTTGTAATATTGGCTTTGAAAATGTCATGATAATACTACTTGCTCAGTCATTGCAGAACAAGGGATTACAATGGTACATATATTTAGAAGGTAAAAGCATTAGGACTTGGGATGACCTAGATAAACCATTAATATTGGTATTCTATGATCAAGGGGGCCTATTTGCATTGCTTATATAGTTTTCCTATATTATGAGAGGTCCCCATGAAGTTATTTTAGAATTTAACATCAGTTTCAAAGGATTATGGGATAAAATCTCTTTGAAAATTAAGTTGTCACAAGCATGGGCATATATTTACTATGTTTGAGCCCTAAATTCATAATTGACCCTCAAAATACAATATTATCAAGAGAAGATATTTCCATAGGTTTTTTATATTGATTTGAAGGGTGAAATATGTTTATTTTAGTAGGAAAACTTCCTCTCGAGCCTAAGAAGTTTGATGCTCCATTATCTTACCAAAAATATTCACAGACTTCTCACCCATAATTACCCTAATTTTCTACTTTGATGGATCCAATGCCCTTAGTTCAATAATTGAATGATAAAAATCAAGTTGTATTGAATCCTCAAACAACACAAGATATGAAAAATATCATACAACATATTACCAGGCAGTTGGCAAAAATTGAAAACAAAAGAAAATATCCTATCCATATTGCTTTAAGGGTTCAACATCTAATGGATATGATAGTGAACTAATGTCTTCTCAAAGGAGAAACCATGAATCATAGGATATTATGGCCCTCATAATTTAACAAAAATACCATACTCTAACAATAGAGAAATGCTGGGGAACTTCGACTCTGGCGAACTGGCGGGAAAATTTTTCGAGCTCTGGCGAACTGGCGAGAAAATTTTTGTGCAGGCGACAGGCGATGCTCTAGGGTTTGTGGAGTGAAGGAAAAGCCAGGGCAATTGGTGGGTTGACGTAGTGTTACTCTGGTTACTGTGGATCTGAAGGAACGTCTGCTGCCCCAGGAGGGCCCAATGGGGTCTCCTCCAGATCCTCTCTCTGGGAGAAAGAGCTCATATGCTGATTTGCTAAAAGAAAATTCTTCGTCTGCCAATGACGAAGCTCAGAGGAATGCTCTTCATACGCTCTTCAAGAACGCTGGAAAGAGCTCAACAGCACATCGAGTTAATGGATGCCTCCCACAATCCGCCTCAAGACCCAAGATTGTCATCGAACCAAAGATGGTCGAAGACACAATCATATACAGAGCTAACCATGATCTGATTTGTAAATTCATGGGTATCCGACCTACCCTGAATTTCTTGCATACCTGGGTCAGACAGAACTGGGAGCCTCACGGTGAGTACTCCTTATGGTTTATCAGCAATGGGTATTTCATTGTGAGTTTTTCTTCTCTAGCCGATAGAAACAGGGCGTTTGAATCAGAAAAGAGGAACCACGGTCCGGCAGGGTTATTTGTTCAACCCTGGAGAGTGGGTTTCGATCCTCGTATTGAACCCATGGCTGTCCCGGTTTGGATCCGGTTGTACGCTCTTTCGATGGAGTTTTGGGGTGAGCAGGTTCTAGAAATGATCGGTAACTCCCTCGATAGACATCTGGGCGTCTCCAAGGACACCATAGAAGGTAACACAGCTGTCTTTGCAAGAATTTGCATGGAAATGGATATTAGCCAGCCTCTCCTGGCAGAGGTGGAACTTGAACTGGCAGGACTATCTTGGATCCAACAGTTAGATTATGAGGCTCTGCCCTTCAGATGCAGAGTTTGCCATAAACATGGCCATTTGGCACGGTTTTGTCCAAATATTGTGAACACAAAAGCGGAGGCTCCGCTTGGAATGCCAAATCGCCCCAGAGAGGGTAAGTCTACTCTTGTCAAAGAACCATCCAATACTCCTCAGGGTAATGATGTCCAGAAATATGGCTTTGAACAGGCCAAAAGAAGGAGAAAGCAAAAGAAAAATGGTAAGGAGCAATCACAACTCAAGCCAGCAAATAGGTATGAAATTTTTAAGACACTAGTGGATCAAGAGGATCAAGTCATGGAAGGAGTGGATGGGAATATTGAGGATAATAACATCCACACTCATGCTTCTCCTTCATCCCCCCTGTCTTAGAACAGGTGATTGAGTCCACTGAGTTACCGCAGCCAGAGAATGTAGGGGCACTGATAGTGCACTCCCAAGCGCAGCCAGTAATTAAGGATGTCAGCATGGGAACTACAGAAAAGAATAGAGAAAGGCCAGCCCTAGGGATAACTCAGGTGGAAAAGAGATCCAAAAATAGTAACTCTCAAGGAGCGGGCAAAAAGTCTAATAAGGACCTGCTAGCAGTTCAAGGAGACAAGCTGATCACTGGAGGATCGGTGAGGACAATTGATTCTTATTGCTCTCAAGGTTTTCAATGATTATTCAATCTTGGAATGTTAGGGGTTTAAACAATGAGAACCCATCAATCTGCTGTTCAAAGACTCTTAGGAAAATGTAAAACAGACTTTTTGCTCCTCCAGGAGACAAAAATGTCTTTAGATCTTATGTGTAAAACAATTAGTAGAATCTAGAGGGGCGCTGGCCATATGGATGTGGCTGCCCAAGGTGCCTCAGGGGGGATTGTTACTCTTTGGAACCCTCTGGAATGGACTGCAATAGAACATATAGCTTGGAGGGGTGTTCTCACATCTCATTTTAGGAATAATGTCACAGCTGAACATGTTTTAATTACAAATTTTTATGGGGCTCAAAACCTTGAAGGCCAGAGGCTCCAATGGAAAGCTGTACACAACATGAGGTCCTCAAGGGAAGATTTAGACTGGATTATTGCTGGGGATTTTAATGCTAAATTATCTGCTCGAGATCAGGAAGGTGGAACCCCAGTTTTGGATCCAGGGGACCGGCTTCTGATTGCCCAAGTCCAGGCCTTTCACCTAGTGGATATCAAAGGCCCTGGAACCTACTTTACTTGGACTAACAAGAGGAGGGAGCCACACAGCAGGAAGGTAAAGCTAGACCATTTTTTGGTCTCAGAGGAGGCATTTGTAAAGTGGAATATTAAATTTCAGATTTTGGAGGGCCCAGTTTCAGATCACTTTCCCATTTTGTTGGAGGGAGGGACTATGACAGGGCAGCATCACAAACCGTTTAAATTTGAGAATTTTTGGTTACAAAAGGAGGATCTTCGAAAGAAAATTCCGTAGTGGTGGGAAGAAGGTCGTCTACCTTTTGGGACAGCAATGTTTCGATTCCACAAACAGCTTCATTTTGTCAAAGTTAAACTGAAACAGTGGAGGCAAGCTAATAAGTCAGATTTCCAGCTCCAAAGAGCTCCCTTGGTGGCCAGATGGGAAGAGGTTCAAAAACACTTCAGGGAAGGAACAATTATTGAGCAGCTCAAAACCGAGGATGATGCCTTGCGCAAAGCGGTGGAGGACATTGATAACCAAGAGGAGACTTACTGGAAACAGAGAGCAAGAAACACTTGGTTATTAGAAGGAGATAGAAATACAAAATTTTTCCATCGATCAGCCTGCGCTAGGAGACAGATGAATAACATGGAAGTCCTTCAAGATGAGAATGGACACTCCTTTGATACTCTTCCTGGTATGCATTCCCATTCAATGGATTACTTTTCTAAACTTTTTAAGGAAAGTATGGAGCAAGATGTAGAGGCTCAAAATGAAGTAATTGATGTCATACCCTCTGTTATCTCTGAAGAAGAAAATCAGGCCCTTCTTAGACCCATTGATAGAGATGAACTGAAGAATGTGGTCTTTGGAATGAGCACTGGCAAATCTCCAGGTCCAGATGGTTTTCCTATTGAGTTTTTTCAGGCCTTTTGGGATACCTTGGAGGAGGATGTTTTGGTTGTCACAGAGGAGTCCAGAACTAATAAAAGAATGCTTAAGGCAATAAATCATACCTTCATCACTTTAATTCCAAAAGGGGAGGAGGGGACTCATATCTCTGATTTCAGACCTATTGCCTTATGCAACGTGATTTATAAAATAATCACAAAGATAATGGCTGAACGGCTAAAACCTCTCCTTCATAACATCATTTCCTCAGAGCAAGGGGGTTTTGTAGAGGGTAGACAGATCTTGGATGGGGTGGTTCTCGCCCAGGAGGCAATACATTCAATGCAAAAATCTGGTAATAAAGGAATGTTCATTAAACTGGATATGTCCAAGGCTTATGATAGGGTGGAGTGGGGTTTCTTGTCAAAGATGTTGGCTGCCTTTGGTTTCTCTCAGGACTGGATAGATTGGGTCATGAGTTGTGTTTCTACGCCTTCTTATTCTGTTCTAATCAAAGGTCTTCCTTCGCAACCTTTTGGAGCCACACGTGGTCTTCGTCAAGGGGATCCTTGCTCTCCCTATCTTTTCCTCATTTTGGCTGAAGGATTAGGTAGACTCTTCTTGAGGAGAAGACATCAAGGCCTGATAACAGGTATCAAGGTGGGTGAGGAAATTTTGACTCACCTACAGTTTGTGGATGATACTGGACTGGTTGGAGTGGCCAGCTTCAGGGAAGCTAGAGGAATCAGAGATACTCTTAATGTCTACCTTAGGGCCTCAAACCAAGTCATCAATGATAAAAAATCCAAAGTGGTCTTCTTCAATCTTGACCAAAGGCTACAGGACAGAGTTATAGAGATCTTGGGATTCACTAGGACCTCTCTTCCAGTAGTTTACTTGGGGGTTCCTTTGCATTTCAAAAAATTAAAAATAGATATCTGGAAGGATCTTCTGGATGGTATCAAAGATAGAATGAATCATTGGTCTCATAAATGGTTAAGCTATGGGGGCAGATTAACTTTCTTATAGTCAGTTATTCAGGCCATGCCTATTTATAAATTTTCTATCCTGGCTGCCCCACATACTATTTGGAAAGAGCTGGACAAAATGGCCAGAAGATTTTTATGGGAAGGAGCAAAAGGGGAGAAGAAATGGGCCTTGGTTGGTTGGGATAAAGTTACCCAGCCCAAGGAAAAAGGAGGGTTGGGACTGAGAAGCTCCAAGCTTAATAACAAAGCTTTGGCTGGAAAACTGTACTGGAGGTGGATTTCCCAACCAACATCCTTATTCAGTAGAATCCTAACCAGTAAATACTTGGGTCATGTTCACCCCAATGAAGTGGGCCGTTTCCCTCTGGATGGTACTGGATCCTTAGTGTGGCAGGCTCTCAAGCTTGGATCTCAGGTTATTAAAGACCAATTGTTTTGGAAAGTGGGGAGAGGGGAGAAGGCACGTTTTTGGACTGATTCATGGGACCAGTACCCACCCATCATTGCTGAGTTTCCCGAATTGCAACCAATTAAATCTGCCATAGAAGCCAAAGGCTGGGTCCAAATTGAAAGTTATTTCAACACTAGCCAAATGGGGGAGTATAAGTTCAAGAAGTTTAAGAGGTTGGAGGAGTGGCCAATTACAATCCCTCCGGAGTTGGCACCCATCTTGACCAAAATCTTGACAGAAAGGTTTCTCACAGGGAGAGACGAGGAGGATGAATTAGCTTGGGGCTATGGGAACCTTGGGGTATATACAGTGAAGGACGGATATGATAAGATCCTCCCAGAGCCTCCCCCACATTCATTTTCGGTTCAAGATTGGAGGAAGATATGGCATTCCAAGGGCTGGCCAAAAGTGAATTTCTTTGCCTGGCAGTTTATGCATAATGGAATTCTCACTTTTGATAATCTCAGAAGTAGAGGAATCATCGGTCCATCTCAGTGTGTATTATGCCACAAGAACGAGGAAACAACTGATCATCTGATGTTTGAATGCCATTTCACGCGCCAGATTTGGAAGCGTTGGTTCTCTCACTATAAACTCCAGGCTAATGGTGATCTGACTCGGACCAATATTTGGGAAAGATGGAAGAGAGGTAGATTTAAATCTAAAGCTCTTCGAATTGGTTGGGAGCTTGGCTTACTTTTCATCTGGTGGCAGGTGTGGTTGGAGAGAAATGCTCGTATTTTTAGAGAAACTTTCTCCTCGCTAGATGGAGTTTGGCAGGTCATCTGGAGCAAAGTCACAGAAACGGTTGCCATCTATGCTGAAGAGGAAAATCAAGTTGGTCCTGGGCCACTGGAAGAGGGAGCCGAAGAGCAAGAGAGACAGGACAGAGCTAACTGGAAACATTCCCCAGAAGGTTGGATCAAAATCAATACTGATGGAGCTGCAAAAGGCAATCCGGGTAGTGCCAAAATTGGTGTAGTCTACCGGGATCATGCTGGTTCAGTGCTCTATTGGGAACTGCAAGGTCTGGGAAGAGCCACAAACAATGAAGCAGAAGCCATTGCTATCAAATCTGCTTCCATCTGGGCTGTTAATCAGGGCCACAGGAGGATAATTCTCGAGTCTGATTCTCAAATTCTGGTTGGCGCTCTAGACTGCATGAGGAACTTTGCTTCGAAAGCATGGAGGTTGCGGATTCTGGTCTCTCAAATTAAGGAACTCTGGAGGGAATTAGATGATGTGATCCCCGTCTATGTGAGTAGAGAATTAAATAAAGCGGTCGATTTCCTTGCGAAGATGGGTGCTGAGAAAGAGGTAGGGGTGCAGCTGCACAGTGACATGCCTTTGGAGGATGAAGTGATTAGGCAGGGTCTTGAACGATCCTTGAGACAATGAGCAAAGATAATGCTAAGGGTGGTTTTTGTCATGATATCATGACCTGTTGCATCGTCGCGGCTTTTGGAGGGAAGCTGTCGCGATATCGCGACATGCTACGCCGTCGCGGCCTTTGGAGGGAAGCTGTCGCGACATCGCGACATGTCGCGCCATCGTGGCCCTTGGAGAGAAGCTATCATGATTTCGTGACCTAGTGCGCCGTCGCGGCCTTTGGTGGGAAGCTGTCACGATTTCGTGACCTGGTGCGTCGTCGCGGCCTTTGGCTGGAAGCTATCGCGATTTCGTGACACTTTTGGAGAATGGGCGCCAAGGGGGATAATCGTCGCGATATCGCGACGTTTTTGGAGAATAGGAGCCAAGGGGATAAGCCGTCGTGATTTCGTGACACTTTTGAAGAATGGGCGCCAAAGGGAAAAATCGTCGTGATATCGTGACACTTTTGGAGTATTAGCGCCTTGGGGAACAGACGTCGCGATATCGCGACACTTTTGGAGAATGAGCGCCAAGGGGAAAAGTCGTCGCGATTTCGTGACACTTTTGGTGATTGGGCGCCAAGGGGAAAAGTTGTCGCGATATCGCGACATTTTTGGAGAATTGGCACCAAGGGGAAAAGTCGTCGCGATATCGCGACACTTTTGAAGAACGGACACCAAGGGGATAACTCGTCGCGATTTCGTGACACTTTTGAAGAATGGGCGCCAAGGGGAAAACTCGTCGCGATATCGCGACATTTTTGGCGAATAGGCGCCATGGGGAAAAATCGTCGCGATATCGCGACACTTTTGAAGAATGGGCGCCAAGTGGAAAACTCGTCGCGATATCGCGACACTTTTGAAGAATGGCTGCCGAGGGGAAAACTCGTCGCGATTTCGCGACACTTCTGGAGAAGAAGCGCCATTTGGAAAAGTCGTCGCGATATCGCGACACTTTTGAAGAATGGGTGCCAAGGGGAAAACTCGTCGCGATATCGTGACACTTTTGAAGATTGGGCGCCAAGGGGAAAACTCGTCGCGATATCGCGACACTTTTGGAGAATAGGCGCCATTGGGAAAACTCGTCGCGATATCGCGACACTTTTGGTGTTTGGGCGCCAAGGGGAAAAGCCGTCGCGATTTCGTGACACTTTTGGTGAATAGGCGTCGCGGGGACAGGCTGTCGCGATATCGCGACATGTCGCGATTTCGCGGCTTGTTGCTCTGGCGCGGCCATGGATGGTTTGCTTGTCGCGATATCGCGACATGTCGCGATTTCGTGACATGTCATGTTTTCGTGCCTTGTTGACTTTTTGCGGTCTGCGGTGGAAAGTGCCGCATTTTCGTGCCTTGTATTCATGCTTCTTTGTTCTCGGCTGGGATGTGTTTACTCCCATTTGTAACTGATCTTTGTTTTAATACAAGTTTTTTCAATTTTTTCAAAAAAAACAATAGAGAAATGCTTTGTAATTCCCTAAAGAAGCTAATCTCATACTAATTGTCCCTTTTACTGAGGAAGAAATCAAAACCGCCCTGTTCTCCATGAATCCTAAAAATGCCCCTAGTCCTAATGTATTCCCTCCCCAATTATTCTAATAATTTTGGGATATAGTGGGGAAATATGTGTGTTTAGCTAAAAAGGAATTCCAAATATCCAAATCCATCCTTCGTAGTTTCAATTCCACCTTCCTTTCTCATATCCTCAAAGGCCCTATTGCCAAATCTATGATGGACTTTAGACCAATTAGCTTGTGCAATGTGACCTAAAAATTTTTAACCAAGGTCATTGCTAATAGAATGAAGTATTTATTTCCCACCTTCATTCATCCTTATCAAGGAAGCTCAGTCCAAGGTAGGTACATCCTTGACAGATTCATTACTATTCATGAGATTTTTCATTCCATATCCTTAACTAAAGAACCTACATTTGCTCTAAATCTGGAGATGAACAAATCCTATGATCGTGTCAATTGGGAGTTTATTATTGATGTCCTCCTCAAGTTTTTTTTTCATCTATATTGGATGGAGTTGATTAAAGAATGCATTGTTCAACCCTAGTTCTCTGTTATCATCAATGGTTCTACAACTGGTTATTTTCAAAGCAAAAGAAGATTGAGGCATGGGGATCCCATATCTCCTTTGCTCTTCATTATTATGGCATAAGCCCTTGGAATAACTTTAAAAGTTGCTTGTAGAACAAGTCTTATTTTAGGGTTAAAAGTGGATTATCAGACAACCCCTATCACTCACCAAAAATTTGTGGATGAAACTCTCATATCAACTCATGACTCAGTATTTAAAGCTAAAGTAATTAAGTACATCTTACTATTATATGAAGAAGTAGTAGGCCAAAAAATTAATTTCAATAAGATCAAGTTATATTTTTTCAATACTCCAATTCAAAGGCAGAATAAAATAGCCCAAATCCTAGAATGTTCAGTGGCTCATCTCCCATCAACCTATTTAGGCTTACCCATATTTCACGGTAATCCCTTAGAGTCCATGTGGAATAAGGTTTTAGATAGAACTCAAAAAAAATTGGTAGGGTGGAAAGGCAACCTCCTATCCCAGGTAGCTAAATCTACCATCACCATGGTATGCCTTCAAAGCATCCCTATTTATTTTATGTCTATTTTTAAAGCTCCGATCCTTGTCTAGCAAAATATTGAAAAAATTCAAAAAAAAAAATTATGGTTTGGGTTAGAAAATAAGTAATACATTCACCTAGTTACCTAGGAAAAGGTTTATAATCCCAAGGATAAAGGAGGAAAATGCCTAAGGAGGATTCATATCCTCAATTTAGCTCTATTGGCAAAACAAGCTTGGCACTCATTGAAAGATACTAGTGAATGGATTTGAATAGTCAAAAGGAAGTACCTCCAAAGAACTGATTTATTCAATGAACAAGCCTGATCTAGAGGATCGTATTTTTGGAATTCTATTTTGAATACTAAGAATTTTATGAAAAAATGCCTCAGGTGGACTGTTGGATATGGCAGAAAAATTGACTTTTGGAATGATATATGGATCACAGACTATCCTCTAATTGAAGATCAAAACTTGTCCAGAATGAAAGACAACCTTGATGTTAACTTTGGGCTAAAAGTTGTTGACTTTATATGTATGACTGGAAATAAGAGAACCTATAATCCAATAAATAACAACACTTATCCTATTGAAGTAGCAAATTTTAATTATTTACTATATTTAACCATTATCCCTTCTAGAAATCAGATAGATCATTTATTTTGGGATCTCAATGATAGTTGTGAGTTTTTAGTCAAGTCTACCTATCTAATCCTTTTGAGCCTTGAGGATAAATCCTTCCCTCACAACATGGTCTACCCAAATAACCTTATTCCTAAGATATCATTTTTCTCTTGGTTGGTTTTTCAAAATAAGATCCTAACTATAGACAATTTTCTCAAGAGAGGCATTTTTACCCCTAATAGATGCTACCTGTGCCTTTCCAACTGGGAATATATTCACCATCTCTTTCTTGCTTGCCCTTTCTTTGAGTATGCCTTAATAAATCTATTTCAGACATTCTTCATATCATGGAAAAATCCTAACTCTATTTTGACTTGTTTTTCCAATGGCCCAATCCTTTTTGCAATCCTCGACTAAAATTACTTTGGACTTCTTGTCTTCATATTTTCTTGCAGTAGGTTTGGTTTGAAAGAAATAAAAGAGCTTTATCAGATATCAAGTCCAATCCTTCTTCCATATTTAATATAATCCTATATTTTTCTAAAGAAAATTTCATGCTTATCCGCCTTCCTCTAGATTTGTAGTAAGCTTAGAATTTTCCTTAGGAAATTCCCTAAACATCCTCATTGAGGACAAACCTACCAATCCTACACCTATCTAGATAAATACTTCTAAGTGGATTCCTCCTCCAATAGGATGGCTCAAATTGAATTTTTATGGAGTTTCTAAAGGTAATACAGGAATTGCATGGGTAGGAGGCATCCTCAAAGATCACATCGGAAGAGTTATTTTTGCTTTTGATGAATTCCTTGGGTCTCAAACCAACAATGTTGTTGAAGCTAGAGCTTTGTGGAGGGGCCTAGAGTTGGAAAATAATTACCTTGGCAACATCATTGTTGAGGGAGATTCTTTGAATACTGTTAACTACCTCAAGAAGAACAAAAATTTGCCCTAGAGAATCAAGGATTGCATTAAGGAGGCCAAGATCCTTATCCTAAGCCATCCGTAGAACATTTGCTAGCATACCTTCAGAGAGTCTAATAAGGTTGTTGATTTTCTAGCCAACAAAGGTGTCACCACCAATGGGCTAATTACGTGGACAAGAAACCTTCTAAAAGAAGTCAAAATGATCATGGACCAAGACACAATCCAAAATTTTTAAGTAAAATCATCCCATGTAGGCTGAGTTCCATTGCAATAATATCAGACTTAATTTGATAGTTTTTTTGGAAACTAATACTAAATTTTTTTTCAAATTGTGGCAAGTTTCCTTTTTTTTTTAGCGATTCAGGTTGCAATCCAACTTCCAAGAAAAGAACCCATATTTTCAATGGTGGGCTATTTCAAGAAGAAGGTTTCTCCAAGGATCTTAATCACCTTTTTCCTAGATGGAGGACCCTCATTGGATAAAATAATACTCAGTTCCAATATGGACCAAACCAAGGCATCATGATCTCCAAAGGTCTAACTTCTAGAAGCAATGCTATTCATATTTTGATGGCCTTCATAGTATTATGCAGCTAATCTATGTCAAAGAGAGTATGTTTGTTTCTAGAGCACATCCTACCAGGGGCAAATTTTGGTAGGTAGAGTCGATGACTATTCATATTATAGAAGAAAATTTTGTTGGTCAATGTCCAATCATCAAACCAAATATGGAATTATGCACAAATTACAAGGGATAATCATCATTG
This sequence comes from Wollemia nobilis, assembly GCA_028583015.1. Taxonomy (NCBI): domain Eukaryota; kingdom Viridiplantae; phylum Streptophyta; class Pinopsida; order Araucariales; family Araucariaceae; genus Wollemia; species Wollemia nobilis. The sequence continues at coordinate 2,562,922 of JAQPPZ010016414.1, forward strand.
ATATTCATAATCCCCCTTGGGATACTCCCTCACTAGATAATCATGAGCAAAAAAGTAATGGGAAACCAAAATTTTCCTTGGCAAACTCAAAATGCATTGAAGAACCTAACAACAACAAGTTTAAAAAAACCACCCAAAAGTATTGGGTTTCCCTTCATAAATTAAATATAGGTGCTCTATGTATCTCCATTGCCTAATTCTACATTAATCCTTCTTTGTTCATTTGGAAGGTCCTAAGCCTGATTGCACATGTCCTTGAGCCCAAGCTTCTACCCCTTCTAAATTATCATTGTGCTTGCTAGTGTAGAGTGTAGGTTGCCCAAAATTCCCTCTCCTTTGCTTCCCTCTTAAACCTCGTTGTTCATTTTCCCATCCTCAAAACCTTACCCAATATGAATTTTTTTGAGCCAAGTTAGGTAGAGTGGGACATCCTTGCCAAAAGAATTCTGATTGAGAGGAACTTTGCTCCCTTCTTAAACAACTTCTATGATGATGATATTGACATCACCATGGCTATATTGGAGACTTGGGTGAATGGCTTTGTTACTGTTTATGGGAGAAGCTTCCACATCGAAATGAATCTCATGTCCACCATCATAGGGTAGAAGGTGAAAGGGTGATCCATTCATTGGGAGAAGCACAAATTAGAAGTTGACCTGAAGGAATTTAAAGACAATGAAAAAATCTACAAAGAAAAAAAGTAAGGCATTTATAGGAAGGACCTCCTCGCACCATGGAATGATGTTATGAAGCTCATAATGAAATTCATCACCATTTATGATCTTGAGAAGGTCCTATGAAGTTTCCATCTAGATTTTTTAACCATTTCCACGATGTGAATCCCATAAATATCCCTCAATTCCTCATCAATTCCATGAATTATTCCATTAACTCCTGCAGAAAGAAAAAGGACAATGACCTTCCTTCTCACCAAGGGCTTTTTAAAGTCATCTACAATCATATTCTAACTAATAGTTCATAGGCCAACCCTAGTCCTTCTTTGAGTAAACCTAGTCCAACTTAGATATTTGCTAGTTCCCCTGCCCACTTGTCCTGATTGGAAAGGAAAAGGAAGACAATTGAAGTTCTACATGAATTAAAGGTGAGGAAATACATCAAATTTGATAGAGCCGAAGGACCTGTCAGAAAATCAGCTCACCTATAAGAACAGTCTATGAAAGGAAAACAAGAAATGATTGAAATCAAGGCTAATGATGAGGATGCAAATAATGAAGTCAAAATCTTGAAGGAATTCATCATCTCCATAGTCACAAGTATGATGAACGCTATGGTGAATTTTAATATTGACCTCAAGGAGGCTCTTCATATGTTGTTCTTTGGTGAGCAGTCAGGGTAGGATGACTCCAAGGAGACCGAGGCCTTCTTTGTGGATGAGGACAAGTTCAAGGTCAAGGAGGAGCCCAAGGATCAAGTTAAGGATGAGGACAAGGGCAATGATGAGGAATCTACTTGGGATTGAATTCCTTATTACATTTTGTTTTATTTTTGTGGCTACCCTACACGGAGCCTGTTTATCCTTGTTGTTGTCGGTTTTGCTAGGGTTGTGATCCTTTTACCTTTCATCTTTTTTTTGGGTAGGGCTGCATCCCATCTTAGTATTTTTTGTGTTTTGGACTTGGGGCTATGTCTCCTATTCATGTTCTATTTTATTTTAGCAGATCATGTTTTTTGTACATAGGTTTTGGGATCCTTAAAACTCGGTACCTAATGAAATCCATCTAATTTATTAAAAAAAATAAGCACTTCATAATTTACCTAGTCAAACGAAACAAAATATTAGATGAGGCAGTGTAGGAGGAGGATAGATCAGACAAATATGAAGTAGGAAATAACTTAAATCTATAAGGAGGTTTTGAGAAAAATCTAGGATCAAAGATATATCATCAAGAAAACTTATGTCAACATTACCAAAAAAGACAAGCTCCTCAAACAATTTATTACCCATCCATATTAAGAGAATAATGGGTAGACACATTCAAGGTATATGGGAACTTTAAGTAAAAAAAATAGAAAATGGGCATGATTCTAGAAATGATATTCTAGAAAAATGAAATTTGAAGTAAGATCTTTTAGTTTCTACAGACGTTGATTTGGTCAAAGCGGATCTAGAAATTTTAATGGTAGGCATCATAACTCTAATAAGACACAAATTGGCATGTGGATTATGATAATTGAACATGATATGGGTTAGTCCCCCTTAGTGTTATTTGTTAATATGCTTGGAGGTACGGATATTACACAACTACCTAATAGATTAGTAAGTTGAATTTTCTATCATGCCAAAGGTAATTTGTGATACCATAAACCTAAAATACATTTACATGTAGCCTTAGGTTATCCAATTTAATAAAATGTAAGTCATAAATAGGGATATCTAATAAAGTTCCAGTGTTGTTGCAAAGAATGCTATATTTAGCAATAATTCAAGATATGTTAGAGGTGGAAGTGCCTCTAACATTTGGGATGGTCTTACCAAAACATTTCTTGATGCAAAATGGTGGTCACATGGGGTATGATGGCATGCATATATTTATGTCATGCATCAAAAAATTGGTATGAATCCAAACCGAAGATATCAAACCTTTTCACATGTAAATATATGAAGAATATAGGGCAAATATGTCTCAATAAATTTAAAAATTGGCCAAAATAGAGATCATCAACTTGATAGAAGATGCACAAAGGTGAACTTGTAATGCATAAATTTTTCTATATTGTGATCACATGCTATAGGTAGATTCAAAATATAAATATGATTTGGTAGTCAATTATAAAGCTATATAATTTTAGGCTTTGAGAAAATTTAAGCAAATATTTCCAAAACTTTTGGGGAATAAAGAAGAAGACTAGATGGTGATAAAGTAAAATTATGCTCTATATGGTCAATCAAGGATTTTTGAGTATGAAAACCATTTATAGTATCCAATAAATCAGCTAGTACATAAGAGGTTGTTCATAAAAATAGTCTATGGTACTTCATGTGATCAATAATAGACTCCACCACTAGTTCTACATACCACTTCTCAAAAAAGTTTGAAAACAAAGTTGAGCACAAAGTTAAAATTATAGCAGATTCTTGATCAGTCTAATTATTCTTCCCAAAATTAATGCCATAGAGAGAAAAATAATTTTGGCATCATATGGTTTGATCACTATAGATTCAAATGCAAAGGATGAAGAAGCAAGTACAACTAGCATATAGGGGTACACCATAATTCTGTGTACACATATCAACTATTAAATAGAAGTTCTATAGTAGCAAAAAATGGTAATAAAAGGATATTGAGAAAGAATTGGAATGAAGTTGAACAAAGCATGTCACATGATCATGATATATCACAAGAAATAAAATTATTGATAATTGGAGATGATCAATTTGAAGACGAAGAGGGTTGATAATATGAGCCAAAGGATGAGTTCTCTATAACTAAAAAGCCTATATAAGGGTGCATATCCTTCACTTTTGTATCCTATTGTTGTGTAAATCCATTAGAAGAGCAAGGATGAAACACAGGTTGAAGATCAAAATGGTTCAATCATATATTGTATTATTTTCCCCTTACATTATTTTGAGCCATTATCCTAGAAAAAAATAAACCCTAGGACATGGGCCAAAAGATAGGAAGGTAAGAAGACAAATCCCAAAAGGATTTCAAGAAGAAAATCATCTCTTCTCGTAGTATCATATCATGGTGGCCTAAGAAATAGAGCATTGTTTTCCCTCTTCCTTTCATTTTTGAGCCCTTTTCCTAGAAAGAATTTAAACCCTAGGACATGGACCAAAAGGACAAGAATGCAAGAAATAAAAATTATAATAATATTTATAACCATAGTAGAAGAAAAGGTTCACCCTACCTTAGATAATGATCTCTCCTTTCTTTCTTCACTTCTTGCCATATCATCTTCCATTCATTCATACTATTCTCACCATAAATTTTCCTCCAAATTTTCCACTTTCCTTTTCTTCCCTTTCACATTTTCTTTGACTCTAAGTCCAATGGAAAATATAACAATTTATCCTTTGTAAATAACTACAGTAATTTCTCATGACTATGATGATGTGTGGAGAGGATGCTTTCGTATCCTCATAATAAAGTCAACTACCATTATGGTGATATCTTGGCCTATGTGAGTTGAACGTGTATGATGCTTGACAATAAATCCTAAAAAAGTGAACATCATGTTGACTTTATGCCCATGCGATAAGGTACCAAAAAATAAAAATAAAACATGTCTTGTATTAATGAAAGTACCCTCGCAAAAATATTTTATTGGTTAAATAGAAGAGAAAATAAAGGAGTTGAGTGATCACTTGGGTAACTAGAGTTGAGAAGATCATGCCAACACTAACAAAATATTATTACAAATAAAAATATAGTTGTTATTAACTTCAACAAGCATCTGTAAAATAATACATGAGTTTTCACATGCATATAGTTCCATGATAATCCTGAAAATCCATGCATGTAGTCGAGTTAGAGAAGAGTCAAATGAAGGAGGAAGCCTACCTACACAATTTTACAAATAAGAAAGTAGTAAGAGAAATAAATCTTCTGAGCACTCCAAATATTTACCTAATGTTCCTTACATGAGTGAACATTCACCTAAATCTATAGTTTTGGACCTAAAATAATGTTTAGCTATATCAGAATATGTTCATAGAAATTTTAGTTGTGTAGGATATGCCTACCCTTATGTATATTCTCTTTCTTGCTTATTTCTTCTTGTACCAATGTTTCCCTCCCCTTCTTTTATATTCTCTCTCAACCTTTATATCACCTACAAAATCATTTCCTCACCCTATCTACCTAAATATCTCTCCACCATACTCCAAAATTCATGTTCCTCACTACCACTACCCTTCTTACTTCTTGTATTTCCCTTTCCATTCATAATATTTATCTTCTAGATTTATTTCCTTCATAAGCTCTATTATTCCATAGATAAGGTATTCTAGGTTATCAATTTTACAAGCAAAAATCCTTATAAGTCACCAATACTGTAGATGAATTTTTCTCATCTACATCCACTATGTGGTATAGTTAGACAAAGTAGTTCTTTTTCTAAAAAGTAGTGTAGGAATGAGCATGCAATAATCCACAAGATTACCAAAAGAGGCTAATGTAGCAATAAAGTAGACAAAAATATTGTAGAAAGATGTAGAGTGTATCAACAGAGGCTAATGTAGCAAAAAAGTAGACCAAAATATTGTAGAAAGATGTAGAGTGTACCAAAAGATGCTAATGTAGCACCAAAGTAGACCAAAAGATTGTAGAAAGATGTAGAGTGCAAATAGGGATAGTCAGATTCAAAATATTCTAAGGAAAAAAACAAGGCAACAAGTAGATAACTATCAAATAGAATTTTGGTACTAAGGCATGAAAACTCAACACCTAACCAAGTATAGCAAGAATGTAGGCTAAGTATGATAAGCTAGTCAAACATTTAAAAGGATGATGTTAGAAGCAAGACAACAAAATCTTAACACTCAACATTCTTCAAAGAGAAGCAAAAGCAAAGGCACAAGACCTAATGTTCATCACCCATCATCCAACAACCAAGCATTGAAAGTGAGCAAATAAAGCTAGTTAGATATACCATAATGTTGATGTCAATAGGATGGTATCTTAAGGCATTAAGATTGGTATTTGGCATTCGATGTTATAACTTGCTAAGCTTCCAAGAGCATCATATTTTTAGAGGGTGATGATTTCATCATTAGAAACACAAATATTCGATAAGCCAAATACAATTTTGAAATGTAAAGTAAGGCCAACTAGGGTGACCCACAACAAATTAATGTAAGGAGCAAACACTTCTATTTTTTGGCATATTTCAACAGTGAACATAACTACCAAAATTTTCAAACAATAACCATTAAGAATAGAGTCTTTATTTAGCACCTAATAAAGAGAAGTCCAATCCGACATAAGGAGAAAGAAGCAATTCTTAGTTTTGATAGATGTTTGATGATAAGTTGTGTGCCCTCATGATTCCAACCTATGTATAAGTAACCAAAATCATACATGTTAATAGGTATGCATGTGCCAATCAACCACCAATAATCAACACTATTAGAATATCTCAATATTCAAATCCCTCTACATCACACACCTAACCCTACTCAGCTAGCTATGAATAATAGAAAGGAGTAAACCATCGTCTGATGGTTACAATCCAATGATGTAGCATGCAATCCATTCTCAAAATAAAATCTGCATCCTCCACATCAACAGAGTATGCCTAAATTAATTAAGCACAACTAAGTTGAATGTGATAGCCACTCTCTATGTCTGCCCTAAAGGTTGTAATATTCTCTAATTATAATGATTCTTAAATAACTAAATACAATGTAAATATCTATATATATTAGAATACAAGTTATTCTAAGGATCAACTCTTTGGAATTTACAATTGGCATGATTATATTGATTTAGGACTATATGCCTTCTTGAATAAGAATTGTATTTCTATATGGACTCCTGTTAACTTCTTGTGCAAAACATGTATGTATATCTTACTGAGTAGCTAATGATTTTTTGTTAAATCTAGGAATGGGTCACATTCTATATTTCTACCTAGATTTGTCATCATAGTTTTAAAAATATTTAGCATTTCTCAAAGTTATTAATGATTAATATTTTAAATGCATGAGAAAAGTAGATTTTTATCTTAAGTGGTTTGATTTAAGTTTAGTTTGCAAGACTCTCTGCAATATATCTCTTGATGTTGTCAAATTTGTACCACTTTTTTCTCATCTTTCTAACCCTTTGCATTTATTACTTTAGTCTGAAACCTCACATTTATTTATATTATCTAACCAACCTTCTTTGGTGGTTTACTCAAAAACCCATCTAATCCATCCATTCTATTGGCCAAAGTATTAAGGGTGCATCTCATTCACTTAGGCAAATTTAAAAATCAATACAAGGGTGGCCAAACAATAAGCACCTAAGCCATACTTAGTGATTATGATGAACATCCTTGGCTATTTGAATTCAAATTTACCCTTGAGTTCATTTTTTGCATTGGTATTTTCTTGCTTTTCTTGCTTTGGTTTTCATGAGGTTATATTTTGTTGTAGGCTCATTTGAGTCTTTGATGATAGACTTAGAGGATTTCTATGGCATGAAACCTCTTTTCATCAAGAAATTCTAGATAACTTAGGTGAGCATGGAGATATTCATTGCCTAATACTATGTCCTTTAGCAAAATCTAAAGATAGGATATTTATTATTCAAAAGGGAATTCAACTTTAGTCCCATATACCAAAAAATAGGAAATTATGTCAATTGGAGTTTGAACACTAGTTCAATGGTCCCATAGTGTGGGATATAGCTAAAGGTGTCAATTGTATCCATTTTTGTTTCCAATTTTTTTAAGAATTTAGATAATAATTTTATTTGAAGCTTTAGCTTGTCCATTACCTTGAGAGTAATAAGCCATGGACCATTTATGCTAAATTTTGTACTTAGCACAAAGTTTAGAATATTTTTAAGGAGTGTTGTTTAAGATTATAATTGAAGGGTTGTTGTAACTAGATAGGATCTAATTGAGGTTAAATTTAGAAACTATGCCCCCCTAAAAAATGACAAAGTCATGGCCTAAACCCATTTGGTAAAATATTTGGTCATTGTGATGATAAAATTATGGACAGCAAATGAGGTAGGATTTATTTTTGCTATAATATATTGATCCCATGTAAAAATGAGCCAAGGACAATTCAAGGACTATAACTCCTAAGATGGGGCATGGAAAATATTTTCATGTTTTTGAAATTTATTGCACTTACAAATATAGTCACAAAAGTCATTTACTATAGAAGGAAAATAATATCCTATCCTAAGGAGATTTTTGGTCATGGAATTTCCATAGAAATAACTTCCACATATTCTATCATAGGATTCTTGAATTACATGTTTAACCTCTTTCACATTATGTCAATTAAGAAGGATACCATTGAAATATCAATGCTATAAGACACCACCAATGATGACAAAACATTAAGCATATTGTCTAATATTTATGTATTCATTGCAATTGAAACCTTTATGCAATGCACCATTTAATAAAGGCATAAATATCTTTGTACCAAGGGTTTGGAGGGATTTTTGATTTAATAGCAAAGACTGCTAAAGGTGTTTGACTAGATTCAAGGGTTTTTGATTGCCTAAGTTGATAAATGATGTTAGAGGCTTGCTCATACTCCAATTCTAAGGGAATGAGATAAGTTGCAATTGTCATTACATTATCATTATAGTTACCTACCATGAAACATAGAAATGGTAACCTTATCAAAGGTGGCTAATAGATGGTCGATGATCTATTTATAAGGTTTTAACTTGTCATGTTGGGTTTGATAATTTTATTTGATCTAATTAATGGTAAGCTAGAAATCCTAGTAAATGGAGATAATTGACTTTGAGAGCTAGAGCAACATGAAGTCCAATGATAAGAGCTTCATACTATGCAATATTATTTTTGCATAAAAAAATAGAGTTTAAATGATAATGGGATAATAATTTTTTGAAAGGAAAATATAAATACCCTATATCATACTCCTTTGTCACTTCTAGAATCATCAAAGTAGATATACAAAAGCATTATATTTCTCAATATTTAGATTGTAAATATTTTTATCAAGAAAATTAACTTCTATAGGTCATTGTTCTTCTAAAGGGATGGCTTCTAAAATATCAACTATGACTTATATTTTTATGGATTTCTAGTTGACAAAGTTGGGATCAAATGTGTTGAAGGTCATTACCCACTTATTAGTGTAGCTTAAAAGGTAGGATTTCGATATAATTTATCTTAGAGGATCTAGTAAATCTATCACAATGGTTATTTTTATTGAGCATGTAATATCTCAACTTTTTGAGAGGCAAAAACTACTACTAGAGAGAGTTTTTCCAAAGGCATATAATAGGTTTCATAACTCACAAAGGTTTTACTAATGTATTAAATCACTCTTTCTTTATGTTGGTCATCGTATTGGTTTAACATGGATCCTAGGGCATGCAATTGTGCAATGATATACAACAACAAAAGTTTGAGTATGTCTGGTGGGACAAGGACTAGAGGAGATAAAAGGTATGTTTTTATGCATAAAATATATTTTGTCACTCATCGTCCCATTTTAATTCAATGCTTTTTCTTAAAATTTTAGTAAAAGGTTGGAATTTAGAGATAAATTTCCTAATAGATTGTAATTTGCCTTGAAAAATATGGAGTTCTATAAGTTTCTTAGGTCGAGACATGTTTGTAATGGTGGAAATATTTGTTGGATCAACTTTGATTTCTTGGAAGGAACGATGAACCCTATCAATTTTTTGGACATAAGTCCAAATGCACATTTAGAGGGTTTAAGAAAAACTTTATATTGCCTTAAATGATCAAAAATGCATCTTAAATCTTGATCATGAATTTTTCATCTTAGGGAAAGACCAAGGAGATCACCAAGATATGATTATATAGTGTCATGCATCATGTCATGAAAATATATGTTATAGCACATTTGTAAGTTCCATTAGTATTTTTTAGGCTATAATTCATGACTTTATAACAAAGGTACCCCATGGGGTGGTAAATATTATCGTGGGTTGATATTTTGGTGCTATACTTATATGATTATACCAAAAAAATCCATCCACAAGGGATAGCATTTTGAATTTAGTATATTGATAGACAATCATGTTGATCTTGGAGAGAGAAATCATATTGGGACATGCCTTATTAATGCACCTAAAATCAATGCAAATGTAAATGATGCCTTCATTTTTAATGATAAAAAGTATATTAAATATCTAATCAAAAGAGTTAGTGGCTTTGATAAATTTGACTTTGAGGAGATTATGAAGTTCTTTTATGAGTAAGGCTACCTTAGAGTGCATTGTTAGCATATACTTCATTGGATTGTCATCTAGTCAAACATCCAAGTGATGTAAAGCTAGAGAAGTACCTAATCCTAGCATGTTTGCATAATACCATACAAAGGCATCACAAAATTCAATCAAGATATTTGTATGTGTTGTGTTCTTCAAGAGCCAAGTATTTACCTAATTTAAGTATTCTAAGATTATTTTATGTCCCAATATTAATATCCATTATTTATTTAATGAGTATATGAGACTTAGGCTCAAAATCTACTATTTCTAATGATTATTGATCAACATCAATTGATTGTGAGGCAATTATAATGTTTATTTAAACATGTGACCCTTTGTTACTAGTCTAATCCAAGGAATTATGACTATGATAAGGGCTATGGATTAAGGCTTCTACCTCTAAATCATTGATGGTTTCTATTAAAAGAGAATTTTTTCTTGTTTGAGTCACAATATCCACTAGTTCAAAAGCATTACTAGCTTTAGGATGAGCAATATCTAAGGTATTTATACTAAGGGAATGGATGGGAGGAAGAGATAGCTCATGGAACCTTTTATGGTTTTATTTATACTCATTTTTTTATGATATCATCATAGGGTTCTATAAAGTCATATTCATCATCACTATCAGAGATTGATGAGTATGGTTGACACTTATTACAATGGGCTTTATACCATATCCTCCATTTAATTATCCATAATTTAGGTTATAAAGCTCTTTGACACATTGTTCAAACCTTATTAGACCCCGTCCATTATACCCAAGGTTTCATAGGATTTGTTTAGTTAAGGGGTAGAAGTTTGATATATAAGAAGAAGTATATAATTGTTTGACTGGATGGGGGTTATTACTATGAATGGATTTTTTGCTAACCATTCTAGTATAGATAAAGCTATGGTTTCCTATTTGGACTACCTTTTATTTTTAAGAAGAAATTCCTAATGTTTAGAGTGATGGGAGAAAACTAGCTAGTTCTAATGGTAATAATTCACTTTGTGGATTAATATGGTCAATGTTTTGAATTTATTAGGTTTGCTCTTCTTGGTTCTCAGGTTGACTACTAATGCTTACTTCATTGTCATTGTTACATGATCCTAAGGGTAAATTGTTTTAGGTATTTTTAGTCAATAGGTGAAATGTACTTAAATATGGAAAAAGGCATATACTTAGGTTTTCTTTTTTTATGGACTAACAATAAGCAAATATATTAGGATTTGCATGAATAGTGTAGAGTTATCCTTAGTAGTCAAACTTTAAGAAGTGATGATAGATTTATGGTACTACCTACATGGTATGGATATAGAATCATCCCAAATAATATTATAGATCAACCCAAAAGGTAAAATATAGACTATGTGTTGAGTATGTGATGTCCTACTTTTAAAAGAACAACCAAGGTTCTAGTAACCTATTGTTCTTCATTACCATGGGCTATGATAATGACATCAAACCTTTATAAATCCTATTTATTTAATCCAATCATACTAATAAATTTTATATTGAATACATTAATGGTAAAACCATTATTAATAAGTAATATCTTCATGAAATTCCCTAATCATAAATGAGGATTAGACATCCTTGTAAAAGGCTATGGTTGCATGATTGACAAGAGATCCTACCACATGCTAAGGTTAGTTGGGATGATACATTGAGTTGCTATCTAATAATTTAAAGGTTTGAAAATGGTTTCTATATGAACTAGAAAATTTTATAGCATATCAAGTAAATAAATTTGACAAAAATATCTTTGAGTTATTGTTGGAGGCTAAAGGTTCATTTTCCCTTATCTAGGGATTTTAAGGTTAAAGGTGGTCTCTCATAGGGAGGTTATTTATAATATATAACTAAATGGGGATTAATAGGATAATTTAATACTAAGTATTTTATTGTTATCTTCTCACCACATGAATAATTCCAATCATGTTGTTATTAGGCACTAGAACATTTTTATACTAAACGTGATTGGTTGTATTTTAATCATGGTTTATAAAATAGTTTTGAAAAACACCTAAGTATTTATTAGAAGAAAAATATGGCTTGGAGTCGATAAAGGTGACTCACCCATTATCGATGAGTGAAGAACACAAGCTTATACTGAGAGGGGGGTGAACATTATAAGACCACTTTTTACTTTTCTTATCCCAATCAATATTATACAATATATCAATGGCAATATCAATAGTAGAAATCAAAGCAATGTACAAATCATCACACACACATGAGACACCAATTTACGTGGTTCGCTCAATGTGAGCTACATCCACGGATAAAATCTTTCACTAAATTTTATCAATCCAAATTCTGGGAATACCTTTCCCGATTACAATGTTTATGGGCACCAACCCAAAGGAGACACCAATCCCCTAATCTCGAGTTCGTGGGCACCAACCCACAGGAGACACCAATCCCCTAGCTCTACTCTGGTTGGTGATCCTCTAGAAGACCTCTGCCTCCGCTGCCCTTAGCAAATGGAACTCTATCCACAGAAGACACCTGTCCTCCCTACTCTGGCTGGAGACCTTTGTCCTCAACTCTATCACCTCCAAAGCTGGTCCTCGAATTTGCACTAAACACAGTCCTTTGGTCTAGCACAAATGTCCTCGTTCGTCTTTGCCTATTTGCTCTCTATGCCCTCTGCTCTCTTTACGCAAACACACCCGCACTTGGTCAAACTTCAACCCTTGCACTTTCTGTGCACCCTCTTCTTCATTTGTGATCTTTCTCACTCATAATGATTTGATGAAATGCACTCTACACACTATGATCAAATTTTTCACTCTACTCTCGACGATCGAACTTCTTGCTCCGCGCACTATCTGTGAACGTCGCACTTCAACCACGCATTCAATTCACCCATCAACTCTCCAAACAACCCTCCTTTTATAACAGAATTTTCATGAAGAAAACTTTAATCTTAGTTGGATGTTATAACAAATGCAAACCCTAATCTTCGTCGGTTGCAAGCCCTAATCTTCGTCGGCTAAAATTTGACTTTGTCGGCTTCACTGCCTCTGTAATTCTTCTGAAGCTTCTACCGTGAAAATACAACATGTCACGATATCGTGACACTTTTCACTTTCTTAACCTCTTCTCGGCTTGCACCCGTGAAAGTAGAACATGTCGTGAAATCGTGACACTTTCGCTTCCTTGCACTCTTCTCGGCTTGCACTAGCGAAAATGAAACATGTCGTGAAATCGTGACACTTTCGTTGCCTTGTGCTTTTCTCTGCCTTACACCCACAAAATTGGAACATGTCACGAAATCGTGACACTTTTTCTACCTTGTGCTTTTCTCTTCCTTACGCCCTCGAAACTGGAACATGTCGCGAAATCGTGACGCTTTCGCCTTTGAGCTCTTCCTCCTTGAATTTGTCGCGAAATCATGATGCTTCTTCTTCCATGCTCTTTCATTTTGCTTCTATCATGAAATCGTGACTCTTCACCTATTGAAGACCTACTTTCTGTTTCTGTCATGAAATTGTGACACTTTCTCCAACCGAATGCTTCCATCTCAATCTATCATGAAATCGTGACACTTTCTGCATCCGTAAGCTCTCTCTACAACCTGTCGCGAAATCATGACACTTTCTGCATCTGTAAGATTTCTCTACAACCTGTCGTGAAATCGTGACACTTTCTACATCCGTACGCTTTCTCTGCAACCTGTCATGAAATCGTGACATTTCTTACTTTGAAACCTTTCCTTTGCTGCATGTCGCGAAATCGTGACAGTTCTTACTTGGAACATTTTCATCTACAACATGTCGTGAAATCGTGACAGTTCTCACTTTGAACTCTGCAGCATGTCGCGAAATCGTGACACTTTTCGTGTTACTTTCTCTCTCTTCGAACTTGTCGTGAAATCGCGACAATTCACACTATGGACTCTCTCTTCTGCATTATGTCACGAAATCGTGACACTTTTTCGTTCGTACAACCTTCCTTGCAATATGTCATGAAATCATGACATTTCTGACTCTGTACATTCTCTCTCCTCTTTGAGTCACGAAATCGTGACATGTCACGATATCGCGACACTTTTCTAACTTGCTTTCTCTCTCCTACTTAAGTCGCGAAAATGCGACATGTCACGATATCGTGACACTTTTCTAAAAAGCTTTCTCTCTCCTGCTTAAGTCACGAAAACATGACATGTCGCGATATCGCGACACTTTTCCAACTTACTTTCTTTCGAACCTGTCAGCTTGGGGTTTGCAAAAGACCTTTGAAACTGTCATGTCGTAACCTTCATCAAAACAAATTATTTGACATCAAATCAAATTCCTTCAAAAGCTTCTTGACATCAATGACAACTTATTCACTTGAGCAAATGCAATGTACCCAAAGTACCCAAAATTGCCAACAATCTCCCCCTTTGTCATTGATGGCAAAACTTTACTGAAAACACTTCTCAAGAGCCAAAACTGAAACCAACTGTGCTAACAACCGACCAACTGTGCCCACAACCGAGAATCTTCCTTTGAAGTTTTGCTCCCCCTGACTTGAAGCTTTCCTCTTCACTTTGAAGCTCTCCCCCTTACTCATATCTCTCCCCCTTTGTCATCAATGGCAAAGGGTCACCTTTGGGGCTCGGGACTAAGAATGAGCCTCTTAGCTCAGTCCCTCCCCCACCTCCTGATGAGGTGATTAATTCTGGGGTGGGAGTAAAACTCCCATTAGGCACTGATCATCATCAGCATCTATAACTTCCTTGTCGGGCCTTCTCTTGAACTCTTTGTCCATATTCTTATTCCTGTTCCTATCACTATTCCTGTTCTTGTTATCATTCCTATTCTTATCCATGCCTTGATCCTTGGACCTGTTCATACCACTGTTCCTGTTCCTGTTCTTGTATCTTGGAAGTTCAGCTCTACACTGTCTAGCTGTGTGACCTCCATTGTTGCACTTATAACAAGTAACAATGTTATTTCTTTTAGGCATACCTATTCTTTGAATTCGCCAGTTCTACCCAAACCTGTTTTGACCAAAATTGTTCTGGCCAAGCCTGTTTTGATCAAACCTATTCCTGTTATTTACCTCGCAATAGACTGCCTTGTGCCCGAACTGTTGACAAGAGTAGCAATACCCTTGAAAGAAACTAGCACTTCTGAAATTGTCATTTACTTTCTTCACTTGAGCCATGCAATGTGCAGCCATGTGACCAAACCTGTGACACGCAAAACATCTCCCTTGAAATTTTCCTTTATTTGACCTCTTGGATCCTGAAAACTTCTTCTCATTCTGAATTCTATTTTCTATTTCTGCGCATCTATCATTCAAGGACTCATGATCTGAAATACTTTCCTCATCAGAACTCTCTTCCTTTTGGAGTCTCTTACTAGACTCTCCAACTTGTTCCTTGTGCGGCTTAACAAAACCAAGGCCTGTTTTATCTGTTGTTTTTCTTTGACCTTTGATGAGTGACTTAACCCTTTTTGATATGTCTTGAAAACTTGTAAAGCTTATCCTTGTACTCTTTAGTTTCCTCTTTCAAAGAAGCCATTTTTTGTTCTAACTCACTATACTCAAGAACCTTAGACTCTAACTCATCCTTGAGTTCTTGTGTCTTAGCTATAGAGAAATCAAGATTTTCTATAAGATCATCTCTCTCCATACAACATTCATCTAACTTATCCTTGAGTTTAGCATTCTTCTTTCTTTCCTTTTTCAAAGCACTAAGAGCATTAATAAGTTCACTTTCAAGATCCTTTATTTGTTTGCTTTCTGAATCATCAAAGCCTTTTTCAGATTTCTTATCACTAGAGGTGCTACCTTTTTCAAAAACCATACATGCATCTTCCTTATAGTTTTATGAAGCATCCTCATACATACTAGAAACCAAATCATTATTTGTACAATCATCCTCAAGGTGACCAAAATTTCCACATCTAAGACATTTCATGATAATGAATCTATGTTTTAGTTCTTCCTCTTTTTCTGAAATAAACATCTCATTTTCATCATCACTCGAAGAACTTTCACTATCACTACTCGAACACTTACTTGCTTTGTCTAGGTAGAAACTCTTCTTGTGCTTGTGAGAATACCTCTTTCCTTGATTGTTGTGCTCATCTTTGTTCTTTCTGTGATGCTTGTGCTTTTCAGAATCCTTGCTCTTAGAATCTTGTTTCTCTTCATCACTTTCATTCTTGGAAATAGTACAGTCAATAGCATAATGACCAAAATTTCCACAATTGAAACATCTTATATTTTTCATGCTTTTGTGCTTTCTAGAGAACTTGCCTTTCTTGCTGTAATATGCCTCTTCATCACTAGAAGACTCATCACTCTCTTGAAGTTGTTTACCCTTGGATTTCTTGGTAGCCTTGAAAGCTGCCTCTTTCTTGACGTCAACCTTCACCTGAGTTCTCAACTCAAATGCTGCAAGTATGCTATGAAGCTCATCCTTTTTCAACTTATCCAAATCTTTAGCTTCCTCAATAGCAAAAATATTTTCACTAAATCTATTAGGAAGAGATCTTAAAATCTTATCACAAACATCATTTTCAGCAAGCTCAAGACCTAAGTCTTTCATGGAGTTAACAACCTCATCCATACGAAGCATGTAGTCACTAATATTTTCATCATCATTCATCTTGAGTTGTTCAAACATACCTTTGAAATGTCTCAACTTGGCCTTTCTGACATTTGTATCACCTGTATGAACCACCTGCAACTGTTTCCACATTTCACTAGCTGTCTTGCAGTGAATCACTTTGGTGAGATCTGCTTTCTATAAGCCTTTCAGGATTGCATTCATTGCTTTTGAATTGTTGTGATGTAGGAGCCTTTCTTCTTTAGTAAATGGACCATGTACAAGAATAGTGTACTCATCTTCAATTACTTCCCATACCTCATTACCAAGTGCCATTAGATGAACCTTCATCCTTGCACTCCAAAGACCAAAATCTGACCCATCAAGAATAGGTGTTGCATTGCCACTTGAATAATCCATTGTGTTCTTTATTAGCTTTTCCTTCAAGCTGTTAAACTTTTTGAAGGCACCAACTCTGATACCAATTGAAGAACACAAGCTTATACTGAGAGGGGGGGTGAACAGTATAAGACCACTTTTTACTTTTCTTATCCCAATCAATATTATACAATATATCAATGGCAATATCAATAGCAAAAATCAAAGCAATGTACAAATCATCACACACACATGAGACACCAATTTACGTGGTTCGCTCAATGTGAGCTACATCCATGGATAAAATCTTTCACTAAATTTTATCAATCCAAATTCTGGGAATACCTTTCCCGATTACAATGTTTATGGGCACCAACCCAAAGGAGACACCAATCCCCTAATCTCGAGTTCGTGGGCACCAACCCATAGGAGACACCAATCCCCTAGCTCTGCTTTGGCTGGTGATCCTCTAGAAGACCTCTGCCTCCGTTGCCCTTAGCAAATGGAACTCTATCCACAGAAGACACCTATCCTCCCTACTCTGGCTGGAGACCTCTATCCTCAACTCTATCACCTCCAAAGCTGGTCCTCGAATTTGCACTAAACATAGTCCTTCGGTCTAGCACAAATGTCCTCGTTCGTCTTTGCTTGTTTGCTCTCTACGCCCTCTGCTCTCTCTATGCAAACACACCCACACTTGGTCGAACTTCAACCCTTGCACTGTCTACACACACTCTTCTTCCTTTGCGATCTTTCACACTCAGAATGATTCGACGAAATGCACTCTGCACACTATGATCAAATTTCGCACTCTGCTCTCGACGATCGAACTTCTTGCTCTACGCACTATCTATGAACATCGCACTTCAACACCGCATTGATTTCTCCCATCAACTCTCCAAATAGCCCTCATTTTATAACAAAATTTTCATGAAGAAAACTTTAATCTTAGTCGATTGTTATAACAAATGCAAACCCTAATCTCTATCGACTGCAAGCCCTAATCTTCATCGGCTAAAATTTGACTTTGTTGGCTTCACTACCTCTGTAACTCTTCTGAAGCTTCTGCCACAAAAATACATGTCGTGATATCGCGACACTTTTCGCTTTCTTAGCCTCTTCTCGGCTTGCACTCGTGAAAGCAGAACATGTCACGAAATCGTGACACTTTCACTTCCTTGCACTCTTCTCGGCTTGCACTAGCAAAAATGAAACATGTCACAAATCGTGACACTTCCGCTACCTTGTGCTTTTCTCTGCCTTACACCCATGAAACTGGAACATGTCATGAAATCGTGACACTTTCGCTGCCTTGTGCTTTTCTCTGCCTTACGCCCGCGAAACTAGAACATGTCACGAAATCGTGACGCTTTCGCCTTTGAGCTCTTCCTCCTTGAATTTTTCATGAAATCACGACGCTTCTTCTTCCATGCTCTTTCGTTTTGCTTTTGTCATGAAATCATGACTCTTCACCTTTTGAAGACCTGCTTTCTGTTTCTGTCATGAAATCGTGACACTTTCTCCAACCGAATGCTTCCATATCAATCTGTCACAAAATCGTGACACTTTCTGCATCCGTAAGCTCTCTCTATAACCTATCATGAAATCGTGACACTTTCTGCATCTATACGCTTTCTCTACAACTTGTCACGAAATCATGACCCTTTCTACATCTGTAAGCTTTCTTTGCAACCTGTCGTGAAATCGCGACATTTCTTACTACGAAACCTTTCCTTTGCTGCATGTCGCGAAATCGTGATAGTTCTTACTTGGAACATTTTCATCTGTAGCATGTCATGAAATCATGACGGTTCTCACTTTGAACTCTGCAGCATGTCACGAAATCATGACACTTTTTGTGTTACTTTCTCTCTCTTCAAACTTGTCGCGAAATCGTGACAATTCACACTACGGACTCTCTCTTCTGCATTATGTCGCGAAATCGTGACACTTTTTCTTTCGGACTCTCTCTTCTGCATCATGTCATGAAATCATGACACTTTTTCATCTGTACAACCTTCCTTGCAATATGTCACGAAATCGTGACATTTTTGACTCCGTACATTCTCTCTCCTCTTTGAGTCGCGAAACTACGACATGTCGCGATATCGCGACACTTTTCTAACTTGCTTTCTCTCTCCTGCTTAAGTCGCGAAAATGCGACATGTCGCGATATCGTGACACTTTTCTAAAAATCTTTCTCTCTCCTACTTAAGTCATGAAAATGTGACATGTCGCGATATCGCGACACTTTTCCAACTTACTTTCTTTCGAACCTGTCAGCTTGGGGTTTGCAAAAGACCTTTGAAACTGTCATGCCGTAACCTTCATCAAAACAAATTATTTGACATCAAATCAAATTCCTTCAAAAGCTTCTTGACATCAATGACAACTTATTCACTTGAGCAAATGCAATGTACCCAAAGTACCCAAAATTGCCAACAATGAGATCTTGAATGAGGCTCTTGATATTTTTTCACTTGTTAGTGGAATGTTCATTGATGTGATGAAAATTGTATTTTTATGTAGCATTGAATCTTTGTTGTTTTTATCTTTTAGGATTTGGATATATGGGTGGGGTTTCAACCATTTTTTCCTTTAGAATTTATTCTAGAATGGTGGATTGGAGTTTTTATAATCTTGTATATTGCCTCTTAGGCCTTTCTTGTTTTTTCAAAATGAGCTTTTGAATGGTGAGGTAGATGGTAATAGCAATTCAATGTATGCTACTTACATATGCAACCGTGAAGATTTTTACATGACTCATAGGGTCACCTATACCATCATACATGGTAACTAGGGACTTTGTAATGATATTAAAAAATATAATTTAACTACCAGTCGGTCTAATGGTTGATTGCACATATCATAAAAAGTGCATATTTGCTTCAAAATTCCATGGAGTGAAGACACTTGTTGAGTCAAATGGTGTACTTGAGACATAAGGACTTGTATTTTAGGAGAGGGTTTACTTAGAATTGTTGGAGCTTGTGATGAGGGAAAATTATTGTATATGCTAATTAAAGGATTTGTTGGATATTTGAGGAATTGTTCAAGGTATTAGTTGGGGGATTTATAGGGTGTAGCATAGGTGCAGTACCAAAATTAGTAAGGTTAAATAGGTCAAAGGAAGTAGTGTTAGATATAAGAGGTATAGAAATATAGGAATATCCTCCTCTTAGGTTTAAAAGGGGTGGTTGTTTATGAAGAACCAATTGGGATATTGGTCTACTATGGATAATGTTTTATTGGATTTCTAATATAGTTGGAAGAGTAGAGTGGATAGGAGCCATTTTTAACAATCCTTTATAGAGGGTAATGGGGTTTGTTACCACATAGAAGTGATTGGGTTGAGAGTTCCTCCCTTTGTAGTGATAATATGAGGTTCAGATCTTGATGCATTAAGATTTATGTATAGGGACCTTTTTTGAAATGTCTATTGGATTGGAAGTGGAAGGATTTTTCTAGATTTTGATGCTTAACTCTTAACGTAAATAACCACAAAATCAAATATGAAGTTGCAATATAAAAATACTCAATAATGGAAATAATGTTTTTCAAATATAACTCATAAATAACTTCATTACTAAATCATAAAATGAACCTTAATAAACTTTCTCAAAAATTGTAAACTGGTATAGAATAAAGGTCATATACATCCTCTATCTTTTACAATGCTCAATCACATATATATAATAGAATGTGACACTTCATATGGATTACTCTTGGACTTAAATCTTTTATGAGACTCTTAAATTTTCTTTTATAAGGACACATGTGCACATTTACATTCACCACACTTGCACACTCAATTACATGACACTTGTGCATTTCCTCCACATTATTACATTACATAAAATATTTACTCACACTCTAATCTAGAACACACTCCTAATATAATGATGTACCCAAGGTGGTACATTAGCATGTACCAAATAATTTAATATACTCCAACACCCCCATGTATTACATTATTTGGTTATTTAAGACTTTATTATTCAATACAATCTTCATATTCAGTCTTCAATATGGTCCTTTAATTTATTTTGCATTGAATAACACCTTCATCTTGATCATATTCCTTTTCTTCTTGCTTGCCTTTAGTTTTAGCTCCATGTTCTTCAATTTTTGGGTTTTCTTGAACTACCTTCTTGTCATTGAGTTCTTCTACAAGGATTTTCCTTTTTCCTTTGTTCTTTATATTACATGTCTTCTTTGGTATAGTGTCTTCTGAACATTCACTTAAAGCATCATGATAAGATCCTAAATTTGATGAAATTTATGTATCAATATTGCATGAAGAATGAAATATATTTTCCAAAAAGGATTCTTCTATTTTTTCCTTTCTCTTAAGGGATTCAATCAACTCTCTTTGTTTCATGCTTTCTTCTTTGTAACATTTGAGTGTTAGTAGTGCCATATATAGAATGCTACCAATATCAATAGGAATTAGAATATCATATTTTCCATTATCAATTGTTTTAGTGATCCTAGCATGTAGATAATATTCCAAAGTTTCAAAACTTTCTCCTATTGTTTCATTATAGATCAATTTTGTAGTTAGATATATGATTCCTTCAGATTTTGTAAGAACATATTTTATTTCATTTTTATGACATTAGCTCTTTATTTTCTAATCATGTTTTCCATGTCATTATTCATTGAATTCTTTGATGTAGACATCCTTATAGCTCCCTAATTTTCAAAAATATTTATAGTTGACTTCTCTATGTCTTCCTAGTTTTGAATAAGAAACTTAAAGATATTTTTTCAAATTTTTTAAGCTCTTGAGTTGAATTTATTATGTCTCTATAGGTTTAAATATATTATTACTAAAATCTAAAATTTTTAAAACTATTTTTATGTTAAATATAATACAATTCCTAAATAAAAAAATTAGCAATTTAGAAAATAATATTTACAAATTTAATATTTCTAATTTGATGTAGAAAACCTTATTTCTCCCAATCTCAAATTATTTACAAATATTAAAATTGACTTTCAAATTGAATAAATTAATTATAACACTTGTAATTAAATTCCCAAAAACTTCAAATTGACTTTTCAATAATATTAAAAAAAATTTCAAAATACCTTTATAAGGTTTTCAAATTAAAGTCTTATCTCTCCACAAAATAATTAATCAAAGTGGAAATATAATAATCAAGTTCAACCTTAGGTAAATCAAATATAAATCAATCCTTATTTCTCCAATATTTATAAAATTCAAAAATCAAACTTAAAATATTACCTCCTTTATTGGGTGCACAATATTTTTGGCCCTTCAATGTATATGCCTTCTTCAATCTCTATGAACTATGCTTTCCTTTAGGAATTTACCAAAATTAAGTTTGAAACTTGTCTTATTTTGGTACTTTTAACCTTACATGCATTTAATGCCTTGTTAAAAAATGCTTACTCTTCTTCCTACATTATTTGGTGCTTCTGCTTTAACGTGCCAAGTGGCATAAGATGTCTTCAGCTTCTCAATAAACATAACAAATGGCACTTAGATTCTACATATTACTTCTTCAATTATTGTGCTCTCCTTGGTGATTTTAACATTCCCTTGGGATTGAAGTTTTCTTGCACTCTTCTTTTTTTCTCAATGCTCAATTGGCTAGGTAATGTCCTCACCATCCCAATAAATTGATGATGTATTCTCCCATGCATTGGGTATTTTATCTTCTAGAATGGTGGAAATGAATACCAATGCTTGACTCTCCTTGTTTCTATTGCAAACCTACCATTTTTACTTCACTTTCATGATCCTCCAACATGAATCTTTGATGTCCAATATTATCTCTTTCATTGCTCATGTTCAAACATCATCAATGATGGTTACGTTCCTTGCAATGGAACTTGTGGTGGATTTCATATATTTTCCACTCTAGTTGAATTTGAAATTTGTGCCCTTCCTCCTTGTTTTGTGGATCCTCCTAACAAACTCAATGGATCTTCCCTTAAAACTTGATGGTTCTTCCTTAAGTTCTATGGCTCCTTTCATGTGCACAATGGTTCGTCCTTAAGCTTGATGATCATAACCTTTATACAAAGTTTTTTTTTCAAACTCAGTGACTCTTATTTCAACATGATGGCTCCTCCTCCTTTTTAGGGTGGTCTATCCTCAAACACGATGGCTCTTCGATGCTTACCCCCTTGTGCTATGACTGCAACTTGCTTATTCTACCATGATACTCTTAGTCCATGCTATCATTTCAGGTTTACTCCATTTTGCCTCACTATTCTTGACTTATACCTCATTATGTTCCTTCACTCAATGCTATTTTTTTTTGTAACTTTAGATTACACTTTATCTTCCTTGTTCATTTGATTTCTTGATCCTTTTTTAGGCTTGTAAATAGCATATTATTCTTCTACTAACTTATAATTTCCTAAAACTTTATGCAAGTTGATGGTGATAATTTGGCTCTAGAATTTGACTTCAAACACTAAGGATTTTAGTGTATTTATTCTTGTTGTTTCTAGATTTACAAATATGCTTGACACTCAAAAATTAACCTTTACAAATGCTTTATTAGGATGCACATTTAACTTCAAATATTCAGTCCTCTTTCTCCTTGCTCTTTAGCCTTTCATATTGCTTATCTTCCTCACTATTTTGTTGTTAAAAAAACAACGTACAATACTTTCAAAATTGTAGCTTTACTCTTGCTTAAATTTTTGCCTAAAAATATGCCTTCTCCTCTCCTTCAACTTGCTATCCAAAAATTTCCTTTCTCCTTCCAAAATTCTGCCCAAAACCTTTGAAATATGCAGCTCTAAATCTTCTCTGAATGTTGTTCAAAAAATAAATTTATCTCCTTCAATTTGCTACCCAAAATTTCTAAAATTTACAGATCCAAATGCCACCCAAAATAATATCAATTTATCCTTCATATTGCTATCCCAAAACACTTCAAAATATTTCCCCAAAATATGTAATTTTCTCCCTCAAATTTCAGCATTTAAAACATTAATGGCTGCCTTAAAAAATATCAAATGGTGGCCTCTTCTATCCCAAATTTCTCCTCCAATATCTTGCTGATTTATGTCTTCAAATTTGGCTTCTTTTCTGGCCTATTCTTCAAGATTCTTAATGTATTGAAGTCTTCAAAAATACTTTGTCAAAATTTTATAAACACACTACCAAATATTTCCTCCTTGATTGAGTTTCACAAATCCTTTTGGGTTTGTCATAATATGGTCATGATTTTCCCAAATTTGGTGTGATTACCTATTTTTCAAGAGTTTCTTCTTCTTACAATATTCAACCTCGAACTTTCTTCAAATCTTCTCCAATTATCACTTCTTCAATTTTTCCAATAGGGCTTATTTATTCTCTTTTTTTTATCCTTCCATGTTTCAATGGGACCTTTTCCTTGATCATATTCAAACTAGGTGGCAATAAAAGACAAAAAATATGGTCTCCTTTATTATAATTTTTCTCATGCTGTACCTTCACATACATTGTATTTATATTGCAGGGAGGAAGGTGGTTAGAGAATAATGAGGAAGGGAGTTGGCATGGAGGGATAATAGAAAGGAGAGGAGAGAATATAGGGAGAGAGGTATATAAAAAATATTTTCGACAATTAAACCTTGCCGAAAAACACCATTGTTTTCACACTAAGCCTAGAAAAACCATATATTTCTAGGCCTTAACCCTCTTCACATTTGCAACATTATCCCCCTTAAAGTTGAGAGGACTAACAACATAGTATCTCAAATTTATAAATTGAGCTTTAGCCTTCGCTTTGGTAAAGATATCTGCAATGTTCTCCAAAGTGTGATAAAATTTAAGCTCAACAATTTCATGCTCCACCATATCTCGAATGAAGTTGTACTTCATATCAAAATGTTTCATTCTGCTATGGTGGATTTGATTGTATGCCAACTAAAAGGAATTAATGTTGTCATAGTATATTCTTGTTGGACCATTTTGTTGCTCTCCAATCTCTTCCAACACTTTTCTTAGCCACAAGGCTTGAGTACTAGCATAGGTGACTGCTATATACTTAGCTTCTGTAGAAGACAAGGCTACCATAGTTTGTTTTTTTGAGCTCCATGTTATTAGTCCTAATCCCAGACTAAAATAGTTCCCTGAAGTTGATTTCCTATCATCAATATTACTGCCCCAATCACTATCACTAAATCCTACAAGCTTAATAGTGTTATATTTATGGTACTGGATTCTAAAATCCAATGCACCCTTCACATATCTAGAAATTCTCTTAGCTACCTACAAATGCAGCTCAGATGGGCTAGCCATAAATAAAGAGACAAGAGAAACAACATACTGAATATCGAGTTTGGTGTTGGTGAGAAACATCAAAATCCCAACAATGCTCCTAAAAGTGATCACGTCAACTTTTGGTGCTCCATCATATTTGCTTAATTGGATCCCATGTCCAACAGGAATTGCAACTAGTTTGCATTGCTCCATAGCAAACTTCTTGATCATGTCCTGAGCATATTTAAGTTGACAGATGAAGATCCCTGTATCTGAATGATGGAATTCCATTCCAAGGAAGTAGTGCATTAAGACAAGATCCTTCATCTCAAACTTGTTCATCATGGAGTTCTTGAACTCCATATTCACTTTTTCATTACTACCCATGAAAATGAGATCATCCATATACAAATAGACTATGAGGATGTCTTTACCTTGCTTCAAGTAGTAAAGTGTGGGTTCATTTCTACTTCTGGTGAATCCAAAATCTTTGAATTACCCATTAATGTGTGAGTACCAAGCTCGTGGTGCCTGCTTGAGGCCATAGAGTACCTTTTTTAATCTGTAAACAAGGTGCTCCTTACCTTGCTCTTGAAATCATTGAGGTTGCTCAACATACACTTCCTATGTTAAGTACCCATTGAGAAAGGCACTCTTAACATCCATGTTTTGGAATTTCTATCCCTTGTGTGCAGCTAAAGAAAGAACTATTTTGATGGTCTCATGTATGGCTACAAGAGAAAATGTCTCCTCATAATCAATACCATACTTTTGTGTCAATTATTTTTCAACCAATCTTGATTTATGCCTTTCAATACTTCCATCAACATTGTATTTGATCTTGAAGACCCATTTACATCCAACACACTTATTTCCTTTAGGAAGCTCTACCAGCTCCCAATTATCATTGTTTTTATAGAGGTTATCTCCTATTTCATGGCTTCTTGTCATATCTTCCAAGTACAAGCCTTCTCATAACTAGAAGGTTCAAGATGTGCACTAGTTAACAAGGCATAGTTAACTACATCTCCCCGAGGTTCAAGTTGGGAGTCATCATCACCATACAAATGCATATTTTTAAGTCTTTATAAAACAAAACTCAATCTTCTTTGAAAATTTTTATCCAAAATCTGATAAGATGGATGATGTTGGAGAGTTCTCTTACCTCTGGATGGAGAATAAATATCCATTGGTGAGGAACTAACTGACCTTTGTGGAGAAGGACTTGGTGAAGAAGATGTTGAACTAGATGTAGAATATCTGCTTGGGCTTGGAGGAGGAGACTTATTGCCTTTCTATGGTGTCTGTTGAATTTGTGAAGAACCTGCATCATGAAATTCAGCATCACTATAAATTTGGGGATTTCCCCATTCTCCCCCTTCATAAAAAATCACATCCATGGAAAGTATTATCTTTTGAGTCATAGGATTGTAGAGTCTGTAAGCTTTTGTGTTTTCATAGTACCCTATGAAAATGCATGCTTGACTCTTAGGATCAAGATTCTTCCTCTATTCATTAGGAATGTGTGAGTAATCCAGTGAACCAAACACTCTAAAATTCTTGACATTCGATTTCTTACCATACCATGCTTGGTAAGGAGTTTTCCCTTTCAAGCTTAAAGTAGGGCTCCTATTCAAAATATACACACTAGGCCTGGCTGCATCTGCCCAATACATATTTATCAAATGCTTCGTTTGAAGCATAGATATTGCCATCTCTACAATGGTGCAGTTCTTTCTCTGAGCCACACCATTCTGCTATGGAGTATAGGCAGTAGTGAACTGCCTCTTTATTCCATATTTTTTACAAAAATTCAAAAATTCATTAGAGTATTCTCATCATTTATATGGTCTGAGACATTTAAAAGAATATCCACTCTCATTTTCAACTCTTTCTTTAAAATCTATGAAGCAATCAAATGCTTCATCTTTATGCTTCAAAAAATATATCCAACACATTCTTGAAAAATCATCAATGAAAAGAAGAAATTAAGAGTTGTTACCAATGCTCTTGGTCTGCATCGGACCACAGATGTCCAAATGCACTAGCTGGATTGGATAACTGGCTCGCCATGCTTGTCCATGAGGAAATTTTGTTCTAGCATATTTTCCCAAGGCACAACCTTCACAGACTTCCTTATTGTCCTAAAATTTAGGAAGTTTGGTCACCATCGCTTGAGAAGTTAACATCTTTAAACTGGATAAATTCAAATGATCATATCTCAAGTGCCACAGCACACTTATATTTGCAATAGAAACATTTACTAACTAATCTCATCTTGGTTGGCCAAAATTTAAAGAAAATAACCTATTCCTTATCATTGGCACTTGAGTAATGATTCTATCACTATTACTCTTATCAAAAATGGTATATTTACCCTCATCAAATAACAACCTATAGTTTTTCTCTAACATTTGACCAACACTTAAAATATTGTGTTGGAGATGAGGTGTGTAATAGATATCACTTGTTTCATACCTTATTTTGTTGGAACCTCCATGGCTCCAATGCCTTTAACCACCAATGACTTGTCATCTCCCAATTTGATGCTAGATTTGTAGGAAGAATCTAGAGTAGCAAAGAGTTCTTCTTTGCCACTCATATGATTTTAACACCCAGTGTCCAAGATCCAGGTGTCATTCAGATTCTGATCTAACTTGCCATATGAGAGAAAGATATTTGAGGTCCCTTATTCTTCTCTAAAATTGCCATACTGGTTGCTCTGGCTGTTGCTCCCTTATGAGTATTTCGACCAGCAATCACGAACGAAGTGGTCAAGTTTACCATAATTGTAGCAAACTTGTTTTGACTTGTCACTTCCTTTTCCCATCTTGGATGCTTCCCTCTTCTACTATCCACCTCTATTTTGACCTCCACCTCTGTTTGAAGATCCTCCTCTGTTAGGAGTTCCACCTCATGGAATATTCCTACCTCTACCTCTATGCTGACCTATACCATGACCTATACCTTGGCATTTTCCTTCTTGTGAATCAAAAGCTTTGTCATAACTTCCATGACTGGTGGAATGAGATTCCTGCAATCTCTCTTCATGTGAAAGAAGAGAACCAATCAGTGCATCAAATGAAAGTGTAGTCAAATATTTTGACTCTTCAATAACGATTGCTACACAATTCCACTTAGGAAGAAGTGTTCGCAACACTTTGTTCACCACAACCTCTATTTTAACCTCTTCACCTAGAGTGACCATTTTATCTACCATGACTTTGACTCGTACGCAGTAGTCTCCTACTTTATCATTCTCCTACATTCTAAGATTTTCAAAATATCTTTTCAGAGTTTGAAGCCTAACCTGCTTCACTTGATCACTCCCTTGAAAAATTTCCTTTAAAGCCTTCCAAGCATATCGAGTTTTTATACAGGATGCTATTCTAGGAAATATGCTTTTATCTAGGGTTGCTTGTAAATGATATAGGGCAAAGGAATTGGTTTTTTGGGATTCTTTCTTGGCTTTTCTATCGACAGCACTTAAGGTAGACCAGTCAGTAGGAGAAGTTTCTATGTAACCCTCTTCAACTATTTCCCATAAAAATTTACCAATCAACATAATTTTCATCTTTATTTCTCAGTATTCGTAATCATTGCCATTAAATTTAGGAATTGGGAGATTCGAATTTGAAGCCATTTTTACTACTTAAAAGAAAACTTTGATTTGACTAAAAAAATAGGAAGTACAAATTAATTACAAGTTCAAATAAAATCTAGATTTCTTAACTCTCTCACTGATTTCTTGTTCTTCTTCTTGAGTATTGCCTAGTACTGGAGGCCCAAAATTATCTACAATAGAATCCTTTTTGTCACTGATGACAACAATTTCAAGAGTTGCCATTGGCTCGGCCTGTGCTGGCTCAACCTCTACTAGCTTAGGTTTTGTTGGCTCAGGCTCTGGAGAGTGTGGGGTATAACTCTCACTGGATTGTTTCTCAAGTTCAAATGACATTGAATCGAAATCCTCCACTCATTGTCCAAAAATATTGTCTTCTAAGTCAGCCTCGTATCTAGAATCTAGATTCCTTTGGTGGGATATAACAAAATTCTGTAGTTGACTGAATACAATATGTAGTCTGTCTCGTTGAACACATTCATCAAAAGCTTTAGCAGTTTCTCTCCACAGTAGAGAGCACAAAGCATGGTAACATCTGGTAGATCTGATCATCTACTTATCAAGGCAAAAATAAAACTTTGTTAGATCTTCTGAGGTTACAATTTTCACTCTTTTATAGCAACTGAGGCTATTACACAAAATTTTTAACCTTGAATGAGGTTCCAAGGGGCAGCACCCTTGGCATGCCACCCCTGTCATGAGACAAGGAGTCCAAAATTGTTTGGAAGTACTAAATGAGTGCTCCAGAAGGCTTCCTGTCACATATATGTTCCCCCTTTTTACAAAGATTTCCCTTTTAAAGTTTTCAAAAAATTAAGCTTTTCAAGCCCCTTGGGCGATTTACAATTTGCCACAATTTCTCTAAATTTTACAATTAAATCTTATAAAGTTTTTTAAAAGTTTTTAATTTAATAAGAAAATATGCTTTTAAATATTAAAAAAAAAATTAAATAATTAAAAGCATTTATTAAATTATTAAATTAATATTCAAAAAGCTTTAAAAAAACTTTAATGAAACCTTTAAAGAAATTAATAAAAAAAAAACTTTTATAATTTTTGGCGTAGAGAGGATCGAACCCTCGATCGCCTAGTTATGAGCGAGGATGTGGGCTGCTACACCAAGCGGTGAATTTGAAACCAAACATGCGCTCCTCCTTGTTAAACCTTTCAACAACAAAAAAAATTATAAAAAACTTTTAAATGCTTTGAACCCGACGGGTTTCGAACCTGGGTCCTCCAACCGACAAGCCAACCAACTTGACCATGTGCACTATGCGCTCGGGTAGAAGTAAAGAGAGGACAATATTTATTTAAACAGAATGGCAGCAAATTTAAAAAAAAAATGAATTATCCCACATGTAGTGGAAGGGAGGCAAAACAACTCCTTTTATATGCCCACAAGCGCATATACTCTCGATTACCTTTAGGTAATTGCCTCAAAAATATTTTGCCAATGAAACTATGTCGTCCAACCGCAACTTTCCATGTGGCATCCACATCAACTCCTCACCATGTCACTATGCCATGTTCGCTGCTTACTCAGTTTACACCTTGACTTGCCACGTTCACACCCATGCTACCACATCACTACCTCAAGATTCATGCCTAGGATGTCAACTTAGCCTGTCTAGTCAACACCTACGTGCCACCTCAATATTTGTGCCCAGCTGCCACCTCTAACAGTGCCTACCTCAAACTACGTGTTGTTGCCTAGTCAGCATCCACATTAGTGCCTACCTCAGAATCCATACCCTCAACCTCGGCTCTCATGCCTCCACGAGCATTGCCCACACTATCTCTGATACCAATGATTGTATTCGAACCAAGTGGAAATAAAAGACAAAAAATATGGTCTCCTTTATTATAATTTTTCTCATGTTGTGCCTTCACATACATTGTATTTATATTATGGGGAGGAAGGTGGTTTGAGAAGAATGAGGAAGGAATGCGGTGTGGAGGAATAAGGGAAAGGAGAGGAGAGATAAGGGGTAAGATAAAGGGTGATATAATAGGGAGTAAAGCGAGAGAATAGGGAGAGGAGAGAATATAGGGAGAGGAGAGGTATATAAAAAAAATCTTGTCGACAATTAAACCTTTCCGAAAAAAACCATTATTTTCACACTGAGCCTAGAAAAACCAAATATTTCTAGGCCTTAACCCTCTTCACATTTTCAACATTCCTAGGCCTCGTTAATATTCTCTCTCAAATCTCCTATATTGTTTCTCAAATCTTCAATGGGACATTTTTTCTTGGGTCTCTTTTTTCTCAATCTTCAATAGGGCTTCTCTAACCTCTTTCTCTCTTCTCTCTTCAATATTCAAGCTTCAATGGGGCCTTTCTCTTATGTCTCCTTAATATTCTATGTCTACTATTTTTTTGCAATCCCAAAAATAATTCCTACATGAGGAAAGCACGTAGACTTTTAGGTAATCAAATATGAATTTCTTCTCTATCTATTGTAGGAAGCTTCTCAAATTTTGAGAAATAATTTTTTGCAAAAAAATCTTAGACAATAGCAATAAAATTCTTTCAAATCTTCAAAATTTTGAAATAAATAAACTTCCTATAAAAAACACTCTAGCCAATAAATTTTCCTAGTGGTAAATTCTATGTTGAGTACTAGTCTTCACGTATTTTCATGCAACCTTATTGAAAGACTCTAGCCAAATATCAACTTTCTATGCTAAGTCCTGGTCTTCATGAGTTTTTCTAAAACCTTATGGATAGACTCTAGCCAAATGTAACTTGAGGTATTCTACCCATAAAGTTTACTTTTACTATCAAACTGGGTCTCTTAATATTTCCAATATAAAGATCTATCTTCAAGACCTAAAACTATGTTGTAGATTGCCTTCTATTCTAAATTTATTCTTGGAATAGGTAAAATAAATTTGTCTAAAATTTTAAAAAATTGAATCTCCAATATTCACTGGTTTTTCTTCAATGTAATGGAAATAATATCTTCTCTAGTATTCCTTCTCCATAGGTAATATATTCAACTTCATTGGTTTCTCCTTGACAAGTAGAAATGTCCTTAGACTATTTTTAAATTTTAAAAAACCTATGCAAGAAAAACTTGTTGTAGCTCTAATACCACTATTAGCTTTTGATGCTTGAATCTTAATGTAAATAACCACTGAATCAAATATAAAGTTACAGTATAAAAATACTCAATAATAGCAATAATCTATTCAAATTTAACTCAAATAAATTCATTAATAACTCATAAAATGGACCCTAATAAATGTTCTAAAAAATGGTAAACTAATATAGAATAAATGTCACATACATCCTTTCTATTTTACAATGCTCAGTCACATATATATAATAGAATGTGACTCTTCATATGGAGTAATCTTCATGTTAATCTATCTCCCTAATAAGATCTTCTTACCATATGTGCATAATTGAAGCTATTACATTTTTAATAAAATCTTGTTGATCAATCTTTCCTTGTTTTTGGTCATTAGATTCACTGGATGAAAATTCCTTTACATAGTTGTTGATTTCAAAATTTATTTTGCATTGTATTGGTTCTTCCTTTTCTTTACCATTTTCATCATTGTAATTCATCAATTTTCTAATCCATATTGGTATTTTCCTTATTCCACTTCCAAGATTATTGTTTAGCATGCTAGTGGTCATTTGTATAACTTGAATTCTTTGAGATAGAGTAGTCTACCTTATAGCTACCTTTATTAGGATATATTATCCCTTATTGTAGTATAAGTTTGATTTTATAAAACCTTTATTAATCCTTAGGTTTGTAGGCTTCCTTATGTCTCCCTAGTAATGAGAGTATGAACACCTAGTTTTAGGTTTTGAAGAAAGCTTATATCTTCCCAACTTGATAATATTTGATAGATATTATTATTATCAAGTTTTGTAAAAAGCCTTATGACTCCCTAATTATTTTGTAATATGATATAGTGCTTTTGTAAAATATAGTTCAAACTTGGTTGATTTTGTAAAGTTTTGGAAAGATCAAAAATCAACTTTTTAAGAACCTTATTACTCCTAATGAACTTAGCACTTTTTGAATTTTTGAAGAGGTTTTAATGTTTGACTCATTTTGTCCCTATCGAGAAAATTTTTAAGATAAGAATATTATAAATTTCCAACCTTAGAATTTTCTTCAATAACCTCTTTTTATATACCTTAGGATTTTATTGAAGTGTTTCTAATTTCCAATAACCTAGTTTGATTTTGTAACCCTTATAACTCCCTAGTTTGGAAAATAGAACACATTAATATTTGCAAACATTAAATGGATTAATTCCAAGTAGTATCCCTTATTTATCCTAAGTTGTGTTTTGTAAATATTAGATTAATTTTCCTAAGTTTTATTTCAAATAAATATTGAATTCTTGTAATACTTCAACCTTAGAATATAACCTTATAAATTCCTTTTTAATGAAATCAAATTAGATGAGAAAATTCTACCTTAGTAAGGCTTTGTAATTTTATGAAATAAGATTCAATTGGTGATGTTCTATCCTTCTTGAGCACAAATCCTTCAATGTTCTCTTGGATCCAATGCTTTCCTTTGATGCTTCCTTGAAATGTTTGAGTGAGAGTGCTTCCGAATACTCCTAAATTTTTGCAAATAGCTACCAGATTGCCATCAAATGTTTACTGAGTTACATCTGAGTTGTTGTCGAGTTTTTCCAAGTTACTAATGGTTTACTTGGTTCAAGTCACCTTTAATAGGTGGTCCTTAAAGTGACAAGTGTCACCCATAATTTTAAGATATTTCAATAATACCTCGAGTGTTTGGTGGAGATACTGATCTTGTTCTAAAGCTTCTAACGAGTGTCACCTCCACTTGAAAAATATCTTTTTATCCCCTCTTCGTGCACTATCCAAGGGATGTTTCCTGCTTCAACATGTATGAGCTTGTTCGTGTAATTCTTTTGACTCTAGATAACTCCTCTACCGCATGGAGTATGGACACCAAGACAATGTTGTAACGTCTCCTCCATGGGTATTTTTTATGATTATTTTAGAGAATGACAAGTGGTACCTTCTTCCCTTTGCATGTCCTTATCTTATCAATACCTTCTTGTAAGCATTTCAAATGTATTCTTCCACCTTATTATTTGTTGTACTTCATTGGAGCTGAGATATTTCTAGTTAAGCAATGTTCATGGTGGAGCTATGGTGGAGATATGGAGGAGCATTGGTGGAGATTTCATGGAGATATGGTAATGCTTTGATGAAGACTCCATAATACTCCACTTGATATAGTGAATGCTCCTTGATCAGATGTATGGTTCCAATCTACTTGTATCGATTTCCTTTTTCTCATATGCTACTTGATTTCTCCCTCGTTTTGTGTCTTTTCTTTTACAAGTTTGGCCATCCAAGATACGTAGAACATGAGCCTATATGAATGAATATTTTCTATGCTTGGGAGGATGCTAGAGTTCAGCCACCATTGATTGTTGTAGCCTACTTATATTTTCCTTTGATGCACTTTCCAACCTCCCATTTTTTCTACTTAGAATGAGTTAGAGAAGTGCTATACAATGTAACAATATTTGTAAACAAGATCCTTTTTGTAGCCTTTCTTGCACTTATTTTTACAAGTCTAATATTCTAATTTGTATGGCAGAATTTTTAAATGCAGTGTAGGGGTTTTTAGGTTTTCTTTTTGCCTAGACACATTCCCATTTTTGCTTGGATATTATAATGACAAATCCAAGCTTAGATAGAAGTAAATAAAATCTCATAATATATAATTTTCTGCACTTTTCTCCTTGCAATTAACTCTGTAATGCTTTGGATTTGAGACTCACCAAGTCTCAATATTTAAAGCTTATATATTTTATTTTGGTTAACCATATTCTTCTCCAAGTTTTGGAGGATTCTAACTTGTTTTGATGGCTTCACTTGGCCACTAAGTATTGCATATTTGTGTGCATTAACAATATCTTTAGACACGTTGATAATTTCTAATTTTGTGCTCTTCTCAAGAACACAAACAATAATTCTTTTGAGAGTAATAGTATAGTGCAAATGAATGTGATAAAATTTCTTTTAATACACTAAAAATTTCACCTTATCACTCTAATCAACTCTCAAATTAATGCACTTAATCAATTACTACAACTAATCAAGAATAATCTGAAATGAATCTTCAAGAGTTATTCTACAATTTCACTACAATTAATATTGTAGGGCTTAGTCTTCTTTTTATTTTTTAAAAGTAGATAATAGGTAGTTTATATATATAAATTATGAAATCTAATAAACTCCTTATTAATGTGCAAATGAACCTTATAAAATTCTTTTCTATTTTTGCCCTTTTGAAGATTGTAATCCAATTTTTATTTTTGCAAATTTAATACAAATTAAGGTGCTTTGACAAATATGATAAGTAATCCAATTAATGAATATACTTGCACCATAAAATTCATACTTTTTTAAAACTTATGTATCTCTTTTTCTGCTTCTATAAAGGATGTGGATCTTGGTGTCTAATATAACCAAGTTGCTGCTTCAAGTAGGATCTTGTAACTTTTTGTAGACTATCCTAAACAACTCCACCAAAATATGGTCTCGAACTTTCTTTTATGAGCCTAATATTTTGTGGTTTTTTCTCCTCTTGTGGTCTCCTCCTACTATATATTTC
Source organism: Wollemia nobilis (assembly GCA_028583015.1). Classification (NCBI taxonomy): domain Eukaryota; kingdom Viridiplantae; phylum Streptophyta; class Pinopsida; order Araucariales; family Araucariaceae; genus Wollemia; species Wollemia nobilis. The sequence continues at coordinate 2,598,237 of JAQPPZ010016414.1, forward strand.
ATGAAGTCTTTGTATCTAAAGTGGTGCCCTCTTGCTGTGAGAGGTAATCTTCAAATATCCTAGATTTGGTGAGATTCTTCTATCTTCAATTATTCTTATCGAATTTTGACAACAAGTAGGATCTTCTTCTAAATATTATAAATATCTTGAGATATTTAATGAATTTCTATTATGGTATTTGGAAATCCTTGTCAAATTCTTCTTCTCTTAGACTTGTTGTTGGATGGTGATAATTTTTCTAAGTCCTTCACTATCAAGGGCTTCTCCATGGTAGTGGATTTTATCCAGTGATTTCTCCTTTGATGATTTCTTCAGTAAGGCTCTCCTAGCATTTTACTGGATTCTCATTGAGACCTTCCCAAGGTCTTTTATATTGCAGCTTCTACTAGTCTTCCTTGATATCTTCTCTTCAACCTTCTACTCCTGGAAGTGTTGGTGGTGGGATCTTCTTCTAGATATCTAACTCTACTATTTATGGATGTGAGTAGGACTCTCCTAGTCCTTCTTCTTCTTATTTCAATATTGGAATTTCTTCAATGAGATCTTCTCCTGATCTCTTTGATTTTGCTTCAAGTGCTAAATTTATTCTGAAGAAGATTTTCTTCCTATCCTTCTTGTAGGAAGTTTCCCAACTCATAGAATCTTCTTTCCTTGCAACAAAATATTATTACTAAAACATTAATCTACTTATGAATAATATATTCTCTTCGAATTCTTCTTTAGGATCAAGGATCCTATTGTTTTTTTAGTATCTAGTCTTTTGTAGCCTTTTTAGTATCAATGCTTCTGTGGCATTTTTCAATATCAAGGCTTCTATGGATTTTTTAGTATCAAGGCTTCTATGGCCTTTTTTAGTATCAAGGATTTTATGGAATTTTTAGTATCAAGGCTTCTATGGTATTTTTAGTATCAAGGCTTCTATGGCATTTTCAGTATCAAGACTTATATGGCTTCTTATTCAAGGCTTCTATGGCTTTTTCTTCAACTATGAAGTTCTTCAATCCAGTAATGGAGATCTTCAATATCCTGACTTCACCACAACTCTTCACTAAAAATATTATTTTGTAGTATTCTTCTCTTGCACAAGGAACTAATATTTGCACTATGAAGACACGTCGACCTTTGGGCAATGAAGTTAGAGTATCCTAGCTTTATGTTGTAGGAGAAGTCCTAATCCTCCGAGAATTAATTTTTTACAACAAAAGAAACATTAAGAAATAATTAATAGAATCCAAATATCCTAAATGTTATTCACTATATGATCTATCAATCTAGTGGATTGAATGTTGAGTCCTAGTTTGCACAAGTTTTTCTTGCAACTCTATGGAAAGACTCTAGTCAAATGTAATCTCGATATTTTTGGAACTAAGATTTCTTTCAGTCCTCACTTAGGCTTTCCCTAATTATACAAATGGACTCTTATAAGATTTTTTGATAATGGTTAGTCTAGCAACACGTCAGGTTGACTAAAAACTCAGGCTCAATGATAATGGTGGTTTTCCTATTGATCTAATGTGGCTAGATCTATCATGGCTCTGATACCACTATTATATTTTGATGTAATGTGCAATGGGAGATAGAAATCGCAAGATGTAAAATAATATCAAAGAAAGAAAATATGCTATAAGACTAAAATATACTATAAATATAAATGACTTAAAAGAATACAATGTAGCTATGGAGTAAATGAACATTCCATTAATAAATATACTAAACTACATTGCACCCATCATGAATAGATGGTGATAATTGTGCTACTACCTATGAGTATGTTGTAAGATACTCTATCTAGCTATGTCACCCAAATATATATATGTATTACAATAACACAATTATCATATAGGAAAATAGCTTCCTTGGCCAACACTCTACCTAGTTGTGCAAGGGACAACTTGCACATATACAACTTGCAAATTGAAACTTATGAATTTATTACATTGCATGAAGTAACTAGATAATTTCCCCCTAATGTAATATAATATCCTAAGTACGTACCTTGGAAGATACATTTACATGACCTAAATGATGGAATATGGTCTATTTCTAACAAGAATAACATGCCTTGTAAGATAGGATTTAAATGCAAATGGAAAATAAACAATAATGTAGAAAATAAGGGTCTAATACGACATGCATTTTATATTATTTGCAAAAGCTACATGGTTCTCTATAGGAGTTATAAGAAACTAAAATAAAAATATATATCTTTTACTTTAATGCAAGGGCATAAGAGAATGCACAAACAAGTTTAACCTATATGTAAAACTATATGCAATTTTGGTTTGATGCTTGGTAAAATAAATAACAAAATGAGTGCAAAATATGTTTCATTATTATTTTCACCCTAAAAGGAAGTTCCTTGTAGCATGTAAATTGGTAAATTATTTCTAATATTCACTTATTTTATTTCCACTATTAATGAACTAATGTAACAAAGATAAAATAGTGTGAAAAACATATGCGAGAAGGAAATGGGGAACAAAGGTACCCAAGAGTGTAGAGTATATAATGAAAACCCATATACCAATTCATATCCCATGCAAGTTTGTTGCCTACACACCTATGAATTTTTAGAAAGAACATGAAAAAGAAAAAAATGGATGTGGTAATTTTTTGAAGGGTTGCTTGATGCTTGGGAAGGTGTAAACTTCCTTGTTTGTACGTCAATCCCCTCATTCCTTTTATCACAATTATTATTTTATCTTTAGAAAGAGATAATTGCATAAAATAGATAACTAACTGATATAAAAACTAGATCAAACAAGTTGTAAGGATTATAGGATTCTACTAGGTTTGACTATAGTTTGTTTTTATGTTGAAGGTTGCAATAAGAGTGATTAGAATGTGTTTTTAGTCTACAGCGCTAGCTTGAAATATAAAAAGTTTACAATATACAAATTTTATAACCTATAAACTGGTTTAAATATTACAACATAAAGTGTTAAAATATGAATTTTAATGTTGTAGGAAATTGAAACTAGGGTTGGGGATCAATAAAGGGGATAGATAAACACAGGATTAAAGTAGATTGAATAAAATTTAAAACATTTAAGATAGGTTTCTTGCATATGAACTTGTAATGAGACCTACTACCCTAATTTATCTTGTTGTGAGGTTGGGATACACTAAGAATCTGGTTGGATATGCTAGAAAATTGATGGAAAAGGGTTCTTGTGTGCCTGAGGATCACCTACAATTCTTGTAATATACTAAATAAAAGTTATTTAACATGTTAAAGCAAATGAGACTAATCATTTAATACAATTTAGGATTTACATGAGGAGATAAGTAATACATAAAACAAAGGAAATTAAAGGATTATCCTCCTTTTCTTCCTAGAAGAATCATTTTTGAGGTATGCATGCAATGGTCAAAGACAATTGAAGGTGAAAATGTGTTTGAAGAAAAATCGAAAAGTATCCAAAACCTACAAACAATGTTGTTTGATTGCTAAATAAATTTTTCAAATATTTCCTAATATAAAATCACTTATTTTCTTTGAGAGGGAGGTTCTCAATTTATAGAATTTTGGGGCTTCTTGGAGGTAAGATTTCAAAATCTACATGCTAGTTGTTCTATGATACAAAGATATGTCCAAGTAGATAAAAATATAATATGCAATACTTGGCCTGTTCTCAATGGGTTGGCATGGGATAAAAGTAAACTTAATTAGAAATATTTTGTATTGCCAGATTTCAATTTAAATTTGCAAGTTGTCATCATGGGTAGAGACTAGTGTTGGTTTGGAAATTGTTTCTTTGAAGTTATGAGAACAAGTTGGTATTCTTGACAAGTTCATGGTTGTAAACATAATGCTTGGTAGTAAATTCATCACTTGATCATTAGAATGGTTAAAGTTTAAAAATATTATGCTAGATTTAAATTTGTAGCCTTGGGGAAAAATTTGTATCTTTCATATTTCTCTATGAGCTATGAATTTTCCTTAATCTTCCAAATTTTATGATGAAGGCTTGAAAATGGCTTAGACATGTTACCAAAATTGTTTAGGGTACTCAAATATGATGGGTGAACAAAACTGGGTATCTAAAGGTTTAAATATGTTCAATGATATGGTATAAATAAATAATGTTAGATTTATTTTAAAGCTTCATCTCCCTATTTATCTTGATAAAGTAGATCATGAATATACTCTCCTTTATATTTTCTATATATTGAATTTTTAATTTGGTGTCTAGTTGAGATAGTTTGTGGCTAATATTTAGATTAAAAAGGGAAAACATTCAATATCATAGTGACACTCTAATTGGAATCCAAGTTAGTTATATCTATTTATTTTATAACCTAGACACTTTATATAATGAAATGGTAGGATAAAAAAATATAAAAAAAATACATTCAAGTCATAATTAAATCTAACCTTATTTGCATCTTGATCTAGATTGTAGATTCTAGATTTAAAAAAATCATATTAAATTATCCTACAAAAATGATAAATAAGTAGAAAATATTAGTATCTGATGTTGATCTCTCCAGCTACCAAATAGACTTCTTGATATTAATTTAGCTACTAGACAAGGTCAAGCATAAAAAATAATAATCATAAAAAGAGTAAATTTTAGATTTGAAGAAAAATAAAAAACTAAATGGTTGTTCGATAATAACTTGAAGAAAAAGGAAAATGACTTTTAGACTTTCATTTCCCATATTCATTCTTCATTATTGGAATAAATTGGATGTATTACTATAAGTTTCAACTATCAACAAGGGAAGTATTTTTATAAGTTTTGAGTTATGAGAGTATTTTAAAATATTACTATAATGATCATAAAAATATATTTTTTTATGTTCGTATATTGATGTTGCTTTCAGCTTTTTTTAGTGTTTATTTTTTATTCTACTATAGTATTATTATTATTTTTTAAATAAAGGGGTAAAAATTTATTGATAAGTCTGGATTATAGAGTACAACTGAGCTTCCTACCAGGACTTAAATAAATAGCCAAACAGACTAAAACCACTAGACTAGAATGACACCCGAAGAAGAAAACAATAACAAACCACATTAAGTATGTAAATCCTTGTGGATCAACTCCCATAGGCATGGAGAGTCCCCAGATGGGAGACTCTCCCAGTTATCGATACTCTAAGGATCCAATAGCTCATAAGCCGTTTTGACCAGGTAATCAACAACTACATTCCATTCCCTTGGAATGTGCACAAAGGATATAAATTCAAACTCTTCACTCAGTCTGAGAATTTGAATGGCTATAGAGGCTAACTACCAATTAACTTCCTCCACCCTTTTACTATTTAAAATATTAACTATAATTTGAGAGTCAAACTCATAGATAATCCGACTCAACCAAGAGAAAACCCCCTCTTCAAGGCCTCAAGAATTACAAGAGCTTCCATAAAATTGTTGGAGTGAACACATTTATAAATGGAAAAGAAAAAATTGACACCACCAATGCCAGCATTTCCAGGATTACCCCTATACGATCCATCAGTATTAATTTTTAAAATTACTCTAGGGGGTGGCCTCCACCTACCATCTCTCCTAACATTTTTGCTGAGCTAAGGAACCCTGCTAGGGCTAGAAGAGTTCACACCATTACCAACGAGACCAAGGGCTTGGTGTACCTTCTCCTCCCTAGAATCTAAAATAGGGTCCACATAACATTTGATATGGATGGTTTCTCGAACCATATACATGATCCTTTGCTAGATATGTTGAACAGTCAAATGACTTCCCTGAAATATGTGATGGTTTCGTTCAATCCAAATTTTCCAGATGATGCAAAAAGGGTCCAAATTTCAAACCATCGAAAGGAAGGGGGCCTTCGCCATAGGTCTACCCAGACTAATACAAAACTCCACCAGGGACAACACATGAAAACATGGATGGTTCTAGGCGCTCCACCAATGGTTCCAAATGTGTTTGGCAAAGGAGAATTGGTAAAATAAATGAGAAGAGTAATCCTCATTCTTACCGCAAAGGACACAAAAAGAGGGACCCTAAAATTCCCTCTTCCTCACATTATCCCAAGTGAGGCATTTATTATGAGCTACCAACCAGAGAAAGAAGTTACATTTCGACCAGGAAAATTTGTTCCACACCATTTTCCACCAAGTGACAGGAAGACTCCCATACTTTTTCTTATCAATAACCTGATAACCATAGGCTACCGATTAGGTTCCCTTGGGATCAGGGTTCCAAGAGAGAATATATTTACCCCTCAATGAATAATAGGGCCTCCTCATAAGAATAAGAGCAAGCACATCTCTGTCCTTAGCTAGTCCCCCCTAGGGCCATTCTTGCGGATCTTTCCACCTGTATATCTCCATATTTCCAAAAGATTAATTTTTTTTAAAGTCTTCCACATGATACCAACCTTATTCCAAGAAAAAAATGCTTAGGGAATGTAACCTAGGATATTTATTCAATATAGGAGGGTGGCCATCCCAATAATCCTCCAAAAAAAGAGAATCTGATCTCTGATTGCAAATACAGAACAAACCCTTCTTAATTAAATTATCTCCTCTTTTTAGAGTGTCCTAGATAATTGAATCTTTCTCAAACAAGATGATTCTAGGGATATCAGCCTCATAAATACCTCTAAAGTATTTACAAGATAATATTTTAGCCCAAATATTATCTTGAGAGGTACACCATATCCAATAAATTTTTATAGCCAAAGCCTACCCAAAAAGAGTTGTTTGTCACAACCCAAGGCCTCCCTCTTGCACCGGCCTACATATAGAATCCCACCTAACCAAACTTCATTTAGATTGATCAAGTTTTCTAGAACATAAAAATTGTCTTCACAAAGTATCCATGTCCTTGATGAAGTGAGAGGGAGCAATTTGTACAAAACATCTATAAATGGGTAAGGCTTGAACAACAGATTTTAAAAGCAACACTCTACGTGTAGTGGATAGCCATATGAAAGTCCAGTGATTCACCTTCCTTTTAAACTTATCAAGCATAGACTACCAAGAAGATCTAGGTAGAGGATGAGATGAAATTGGAATACCAAGATAAATGAATGGGGGAGTACCAACCTGGAATCTTAGAATGCAAGCAATCATGGCTTGAATAAGAGGAGGGGTATTGAAGAAGGAAATAGAAAACTTGTCCTCATTAATCAACTATCCAGAAGCACCAAGATATATGTCAAGATACTATCTAATATTGCCAGATTCCCTGATAGTGGCAACTCCCAATAAAGTAGTATCATCAACAAATTGAAGGTGGGAAAGAGGTGGCAAACTACTATCCCACTTCCACCCCTGAATGAGACCCTACCTGACTTGAGACTTGATAAATCTTCCCAACCCTTTCGCCATAATGATAAAAAAATAAGGAGATAAAGGATATCCTTGCCTCAATATCCTTGAGGTCTCAAACAACTTTGATGGCTCATTATTAACAAGAACATAGAATGAGGAAGAAGAAACATAGCTCATCACCCATCTAATCCATTCCTCATCAAATCCAAAAGTAGCAAGAACTTTTTGAAGAAATGACTATCTGACTCGATCGTAGGCTTTGGCCATGTACATATTAATGAACATAGTTTTCTCCTTAGAAGTTTCCATCGAGTGAATAGCTTTCGTAGCAATAAAAACCCCATCCAATATTTTTTGGCCAACAACAAACCCTTCTTGCTCCTCAAAGATGATTTTGCTCAACCATATCTTCAGCCTCTCAGCAATAATTTTTGTGATGATCTTATACACAAAATTTCAGAGAGCAATAGGCCTAAGCATATCCAAGGAATTTTCTCCTTGTTTTTTTGGAGTAAGCACCAAAAAGATAGCATTTAGGGCCCTTAGAATTTGTTTGTTATTTTGGGACTCATGGACCACCTCTAGAAGATCAAATTTTATTAAATCCCAAAACTCCTGATAAAACTCAATCGAGAATTCATCTAGACCTGGGGCTTTTCATTTTTTCATCTTGAATACAACATTTTCCAACTCCTCAAGGTAAATTGGACCCATCAAGTATTCATTCATCTCTCTAGAAATAATCATTGGAATACATTTTAGAATAATATTTTCATTCTTGTCATCTAAGAGGGAGTCCTCCTTGAAGAGAGAGGAAAAATACCTCTTAGTCTCTTCTAAAATATCCCTGAAAGAAGAGAGCATGGCACCCTGAGAATTCACAAGAGAGGTAATCAGGTTACCATTATGGCGAGACTTAACTAAGTTATAAAAGAAGATTGTGTTTATATCCCCTTCCTAAAGCCAATATACTTGGTCTTTTTATTTCCAAAATATTTCTTCCCTCAGTTCCCATTCAACAAGGTCTTTCGCAACCTCAAATTCCTCAACAAGAAGCTCCTCCATGAATCTCTGATCTCTAATATTCCTTGAAGCTTCTTCCATCATCCTAAGAGCTACCAACTTAGCCAAGGAAAGGTTACCAAAATTCAGTCTATTCCATATCTTCAATTTATGTTTTACAAATTGTAGTCACTTCATAAAGGAATACATAGCGGTGCCATGAGGAGGTTTGCTAGTGGTCCACCAACCTCGCATGAAATCATGAAGCTTAGGATCATGAAGCTACATAAATTGAAACTTAAAGGAGGGATTCTTATTTAGTCATAACTCTAAAGTAGAGAGTTTTATATGCCAATGATCAGATCCCCTAACCTCTAGAATCATAGAACTAGCACTTTTGTTATTACCCATCCAATAATTGGATATTAGAAACTTATCTAGCCTCTTTGAGATGGAAGCTTCCCCACACCTTCTATTATGCCAATTAAATATCCCATTATCTGGCTTGATTTCAACCAAGTTTAGGTCCTGGATATGAGCACTGAAGACATCATAAAAAGGCTCAAGACGGTCCACCCCACCACGTTTCTCCTCCAGACAAGTGATAGATTTGAAGTCTCCAGCAAAAATCCATGGGTACATGGGAGCTAAACTTCTCACAAAGCAAATATTCTCCCACAAATTCACTTTACCATTGTAATAAATAGGAGCATACACATTTGTAAGTAGGATGGTTTCACCAGATTCCTTATCATGTCCGACCAGTGAAATAGACCATCTATTGGAAATCCAAGTAAGAGGGGATATCTTAACCGGATCCCATAAACAAGTGACACCACCAACATATCCACATGCACCAATACACTGGCATTGCCCCCTTCTCCACAATTTGGGAGCAATATTGAACATACTATCAATAGCCAATTTAGTCTCCTAAATAAACACCACATCCGGAGAATGCACACAAACCAAATCACGAATAGCTTTTTGTCTGGGGATACTATTCAACCCCCTTACATTCCATGAGAGGATAATAATTTTTGGGGGTTAGAAAAATGGGATTCCAATGTTCTCACCAAGCTTGACTCCACCAAAGTCTCTCCCATTAACTTAATTTTATCCTAGTTCTTCTTCTGGCCCACCTTCATATTCTTATCTGAAAAACATTTTTTAATTATTTTTTGCTGCAATCCCAACATCGTAGGAGTCTTACAGTTCAAGGATGACTACATCAATGCCTGAGTAGGAGAGGGCATCACTAAATCTATACCACTTTCCAAAATAGTTTCTCTTATAGGGCCGGATCCAACCATGTCACCTATACTCAAATCCAAAGCCCTTTGTTCTTCATTTAAACCCCTTAGATCTGATTCCTTATGTTCCACCTCAAGAAGAGACATCTGATTCGGCCCTAATATATTTACATTATGTAGTGACATTTTAGGCATCTCCATGCACTGATCAAGATCATATAATATTTCAAAATGATTGAGTAGAGCATCTAGCTGGCTATCCTTAAGATGTCTATTTTATCTTCGTCCTCTATTTTAGGATTTTACTGGAACAAAACATTCCTTATCCCATTCCCCTTCCTTTATCGGGGCTTTTCCTTTATTCAAACTTTTTCCAGACCGAGAGGGCCTAGGATTTGAAGCCACAAGTGGGACAAACTTAGGGCATTTTCTTTATAGATGGCCATATTCATGGTAAATATAGCAACAAAATGGAAGAGCTTCATAGTCATGTTTTTGAACCCATGTAGTCGATCCAAACTAAATTTCAATAGAATTTGGAATAGGATTATTTAAGTCAATTTCAACACAAATACGAGCAACAGAGATTACCTTTTTATCCATTGTCTATTGTGACAGTCCAACCGACTTCCCAAGCAGAAGGGTAATATTATGCAAGATATTAGTTCTCCAAAATTCCAATGGGAGCCATGGAAGCCGCACCCATACTAGAACCCATGATGACTGCTCTTATGACAGGTTGAAACCCACATGCCATGGTTTAATAAAGAGTCCCACTTGGTTATAGAAATAAGGACCCCGTTAAAATGCTTTGTTGTGATTTGCAATAAAAGATAAAACCACCACAAAATAGTTGTTCGCACTCAGCATCACCTCCACATCACATTTAGGATTTCCAAGTCTTCTTGAACCAAGCCTCCACAAAGGGGAGAGAAATTCGGATGCCAAAAATTTGCCAATAAGGGCATGTTTGGTTAGATACTCCACATATGTTTCCAACGAGTCTAGTTGAACCACTAGAATCAGCCTAGCTTCACATCATTCCAAACATCCATTGTTATTTAACAAGCGGTTCTCGACATGCACTATGAAATCTTATTCCTTCTAGTCATTTTCAAATGAAAAAACATCACGAGCATGCACTCTCTATGTTGGACTTGGTGCCATCACGACATTCCTCTAATTTTTCAGACCTCCTTCAGAAGCTACTGCCATCCTCACAGAGCAATTTTTTTTCATCAAACCCTAGAAGAGTAGTTTTTTCTCATCATACCCTAGCAGAGTCGTATTGTATTCTACTATAGTATTTAATACAAGGGACTATAATGTTTTTAAAACCATGTCTGAAAAATCTATAAAATATTTTTGTTGTATGTATTTATATGATTATATATATATATATATCCACGGTAATTTTATCAATCTATTGCTTTATGAAACTATTTATAATTTTGAGTTATATTGGATGTATTTTACTTCTTCTTGGCTAGAAAGAACAAATTTTTTCTTTTAAATTTTGCCATTTGGTACTAGATTTGTAAGGTTTATTAGTATTTCTTTTATAATTGATCATGGCCAACAAAAATTCATTCCTAGATCCAAAATTTAGTAGACAAGATTATGATTATTAAAGTATAAAGATAAGAATTTTGTTGATAATAAAGGAATTATGGGAAATATTTGTAGCTAGTTATGAAGAACCAGAAGAGTAAGCCATTGTGCCACATAATTATAGGAAGGCTATAAAATATGCAAAGAAGAAGAATTCACTATATTTGTACCCTATATATTATACTCTATCTAAGATTATATTCCCCATAATAGTAGGTATAAAGTCAATAAGATATGCTTGGAAGGTGCTTGAGGAGACTTACCAAACTAGTGACCAGATTAAAGTTGTGAATTTGTAGACCCTTCAAATATAATCTTAAAATCTAAGAACGCATGAAGTAGAAATAGCAAGTGATTATTGTTTCCAAATGAAATATGTGAAAATAAAGTAGAAACACTTGGTGAAACTATTGAATAAAATATTGTGGTGAAGGTGTTGAGAACACTAACACCAAGGTGGAATCATCTAGCAATTATAGTTGAATAAAGTAAAAAGTTGTCTACACTTGAATTTGATCATTTCATTGGGTCTCCTATGTCTCATTGCATTTTGAGGGAGTGAATAGAAACTTGTTGCAAATTTTTAAAAGTGAAAGTGCAAGTAGTAGTAGTAAATATCATTGGTAGGACCAAGAAAGATACCAAAATTTAAAATTCCTCAAGACGAAGAGGAGTTTCAACTATAGGAGGAAGAGACAAGTTTGATAAAATAAATATCCAATATTATCATTGCAAGAGGCATAGGTATTTTCAGAAATAATATAGAATTAAAGTTGGCAATGAAGGTAGAAGAGCTAATTATGCTAATGAGAATGAGGATTCTTCACCAAGATACTTATTCTTATCATGTGACAAAGCTTAAATTAATCCTCGAGAAGTTTTGTACTTAGATTCCTATTGTTTCAACCATATGTCTAGAAACAATGACTTATTATCTTTAATGGATGAAAGCTTCAATACTAAGATAAATCTTGGTGGAAATAAATATTTGGATGTTATCGCAAAAGGAGTTGTGGATGTAAAAAAAATAAGGTAAGAACCATATCAATAATATCTATTAAACTCCAATTTTAAAATATAATTTTTTGAGTATTTGATAACTTTGTAAGAAGAATTATAGGGTTGTATTTGATAATAAAAAATATATTATTTATGAAAAAAATATATGCAATAGAGTTATTACAATTATCCCAATATCAAAGAATAGGATGTTCCTATTAAAGTTTGAAAATAATTGAAACAACCCCATAAATGTAGAATTTGAAGACAAGAGTTGGATATGGCATCTAAGGTATGACCACTTTATTTTCCAAAGACTAAAATTATTAAGTTAACAATAATTAGTTTATGATTTTCCAAATTTTGAAGAGCACACAGATTTTTTTGAAGGTTTTACTAAAGGTAAACATGCAAGAGAGAAATTTCTAAAATGCAAAGCATGAAGGGCCTATTATTCACTTTTGTTTATTCACTCTGATATATGTACTCTAATGAAAACAAAGAGTACAAGTCATCATATTTTATGACTTTTATTGATGATTTCTTAGGAAAATGTTGGGTTTATTTTTTGAAATATAAATAAGAAGCATTTGATGTATTTAAGATGTTTAAATCCCTTGTTGAGAATGAGAATGGTTGTAGAATATAATGTGTAAGGACTTACCATGGAGGAGAAGTTTTCTCAAATTAGTTTATGAGTTATTATGACAATTTTGATATTAAAAAGGAAACTTAATAAAGCTTATACACCTCAAAAAAATGGGGTAGCAGAAAGGAAGAATTGCACCATTATAAAAATGGTAAGGAGCATGTTACAAATATTAAGCAATATTTTTTGGTCTGATGCGATTGCTATAGAAGTGTATATTATCAATAAAAGCCCCACTAGTGCACTTAAGAAGATGAATCCATACAAATCATGGTATGATAAAAATCCCAATGTCAATAATTTTAATATGTTTGGTTGTTTAGCTTATGTGCATGTTGTTAACCAACATAGAAATAAATTAGATGCAAAGAGTGAGGTATGCATATTTGTTGGTTATAATAAATAACATAAATGATATAGACTTTATATTCTCATTGCTAACAAATTTATTGTTTAAAGGGATGCTATTTTTTATAAAGGTGATGTTTTGGCTAGCAAAATGACCATGTTCATAACTCCAAAATGTTGTTAATGATGGTATAACTAGCTATTAGCCCACTTATGAGTCAATTGCTTGTGCAAATAATCCATGGAACCCCTCGTCAAGTTAAACAAATAACAAGAGTAAGAATATTATTGCATATCATTATCCAAGCCAAATTTTGGATATAAATTTGAAAGAAAACTTACAATACTCCAAGCACATGAAGCTCATCATGATACCTCAAGATTACAAAGGCTATAAACTTATGATGATGATGAAGAAGATATAAATGAGGAGGTAGTAAACTATGTTTTGTTCTTACAAGCTAAATTTGATCCATCATGTTTTGAGTATGCTTGTACTAATGATGTTTGGGTGCAAGAAATAGAAGAAGAATTACATTCAATTAAAAATGACACTTAAGAGCTTGTAAAATTCCAACTGATAAGAAATGTATTGGTAGTAAATGGGTCTGTAAGAATAAGTGCAAGAGTGATGGTAGTGTTGAAAGCCACAAGGTAAGGCTAGTGGTAAAAGGCTTAACTAAAATATATGGCATATATTATGAAGAGATATTTTCACCGATAAAAAGACAAGAGACCATTAGAATGGTGATTTCATTAGAATTCCAAGGGAGATGAAACACACATCATTTGGATGTGAAGAGTACTTTCATAAATGGATACTTATAGGAGTAAGTTTATGTATAGTAGTCATAAGGATTTGGATTAAAAGTAAAGAAGACCAAGTCTAAAAGTTCAATAAGGCCTTGTATGGCCTCAAGTAATGTCCAATGGTATGGTATGCTTGAATTGATGGCTATTTCTAGAAAATAGGTTTTGAGAGAAGAGTGAACCTGCTCTCTATTACAAAGGAAAGATTCTCCTTGATCATTTACATATTGATGATTTGATATACATGGGTAGTTGCTCTAAGATGAAAGATGAATGTAATATTTCTATGATGAAAGAATTTATTTTTGCATACATTACCCTGCATTTGACAAGATTGAGTTGGTTGGTTATAGTGATGCTAATTAGGGTGGTAGTTTAGATAACTAGAATTCAACATCCAACAATTATTTTACACTTGGTTTGGAACTAATAACTTGCAATTAAAATAATCAAGGATAGGTAGTACATTCTTCTACACAAGTATAATATATTATCATCACTTTAGTTGGTTCATAAGCACTATAGATCAAGAAATATTTAGAATAAATTAGGGATAAGCAATGCTAGCCAACAATAATATTTTGTGATAATATGAGCACCATCAAATTGGCAAAGATTCTAGTTCATCATACCATATATGAGAGTTTTTAATTTAATTACCACTTCATTAGAAACATGACTTAGAAGAAAGAAATCAAATTGAGGTATGTGAATACTCATGAACAGTTAGTTGATATTTTTACTAAAGTATAAAATTTCAATTCTTGAAGCTTAGAGATAATATTCTCTCTCTCTCTCTCTCTCTCTCTCTCTCTCTCTCTCTCTCTCTCTCTCTCTCTCTCTCTCTCTCTCTCTCTCTCTCTCTCTCTCTCTCTCTCTCTCTCTCTCTCTCTCTCTCTCTCTCTCTCTCTCTCTCTCTCTCTCTCTCTCTCTCTCTCTCTCTCTCTCTCTCTCTCTCTCTCTCTCTCTCTCTCTCTCTCTCTTCTTCTCTCTCTCTCTCTCTCTCTCTCTCTCTCTCTCTCTCTCTCTCTCTCCTCTCTCTCTCTCTCTCTCTCTCTCTCTCTCTCTCTCTCTCTCTCTCTCTCTCTCTCTCTCTCTCTCTCTCTCTCTCTCTCTCTCTCTCTCTCTCTCTCTCTCTCTCTCTCTCTCTCTCTCTCTCTCTCTCTCTCTCTCTCTCTCTCTCTCTCTCTCTCTCTCTCTCTCTCTCTCTCTCTCTCTCTCTCTCTCTCTCTCTCTCTCTCTCTCTCTCTCTCTCTCTCTCTCTCTCTCTCTCTCTCTCTCTCTCTCTCGCCTATGACAATATATAGCATTAAATTCTAACCACTTCATCTAGATTCAAAATTATCTAATCCTTCTACTAAAAATGTATTTATAGAAAATAAAGTACCCAATAACCAAATCATTAATAATAAATTCTAATATTGATTTCTATGGGATTTATGTGACTTAAAATAGATACAATATCATATGTAACCATGCAAATAAAAATAAATCTAACAAAATTTAAATTCATAAAATAAATTTAGTTATATGGTTTTAAATAATGAACCAAGTTTGCATAGTATTCAATAAAATTCAAATTAATTTGAGCTATAGGGATACATGGATCCTCCATATCCACTTAGATGCTTATGTCTACCCTGTAAGGATAATTTTCAGTTAATGGAGATGAAATATAAATTTACGTTTTATTCTAAAGGTCTCTTGGAGCTTGTATTTTATAATAAATATTACAAATAGAAATAAAAATAGCCAATCCTAGGTCATAACAAGAGCCACAAATAAAAACATAAAATGTCAAAATAGTAACACGTCTAAGACAAAGAAACATCAACAATGTAAAACGTAAAAATAACTTAAAACATTGAAGAAATAATAAATTAGTAACCATGGGTTGGATGCCTTTTAATAAATAACAAGAAGATATGCTCCAAGAAAAAGGACTCCAAGAACCACAAAATATATAACCAAAATATAACCTAATATTACCTATTTATACAAGCAAGAATAAAAAAAGATGTCACTAAAATATAAAGATAAAATTACCAAAAAATAAACTTATAACATCTTTTAATATATGCTCAAATCTAATATTGAATTCAAACAACTACCATATAATATTAGGAGAATTTTTTCTTGAGGATGCAAGGTAACAACATTATGATAAAAAAATAAATTATGATAAACCAACATGCACAAAGTTAATTTTAGCAAATGGAACAAACAACATGCACTCTACAGTTAATACACAATCAAGACAAATGGTGCAATACTTGAACTATCAAATACAATTCATAAGGCAACAAGCAAATACTCAGCAAAAATTCCTAGGAGCAACATTCTACCCATGGTAAATTCCAATGATCATGCCTCCACCATGGATGATAGGACAATAATATTTAACATTAACTAAGTGCAAAATCCTCAACAAAAAAATTAATTCATGAAGCATTTAATTCCTAAGTTTTATTAGTATACATTATGATCATATTTTTCATAAGATGGATCACAAGAAGTTAAAAAATTCTAGCAAGATGATTCAATAGACTTGCATTGGAATGGTATGTAAATTTACCTAAAGCTTCCATTATAAAATTTGGTAAATTAGTCAATATTATTATAAAATGATTTAATATCTAGGAAAACATTAAATATTGTCTTTTACCTATTTGTTATGTTGAAAAAAGGACTAAATGAAGAGTATATAGCTTAAATAAAAATGAAAAAAAAATGGCTGCCAAGAAAAGCATAATATTAATGACATTAGCCTTAATTAAATGTTCATTGAAGCTCTCTTACCCCCAAGTAGAAATGACCTTAAGATATGATATGACATTGCAACATTACAAAATTGTATAGAACATGTTATGACATTAAAAAGGGTAATAGAGGAAGAAGGTGCGCTAAATCATAAATATAAGAATAATAATAGAGGTATTATCAAAAATGGTGGTATAAATATCAATAGTATACATAATATCACCACTACTATTAGTATTTTAACTTGTACCATTTACTTCATGAATAAAATTCAAGAGGAGCATAGAAAAAAAACCATGAACTTTTTTTGTTCTTTTATGGGGACTTGCCCATGACAATGGATTGTTTAAGAGAGTTATACATAAATGAAGAGATTAAGCACATACATGACTAAAGTGAAACCAAAACCACCTTAGATTTAAGATAACTATTTTTACTTTTAGCATGGTATTCATGGACATGATTTCAAAAACTATCGTCACTTTAAAAATATCTTATACTCCACCATCTTTGGTGAAAATTTTAATTTTTGCACTATTCATAACAAGGAAAGAGTTAAATATAATTTTTTTATGGCTAAATATTTCTATGAAATTCATGATCCACAACATCTAGAAAATTAAAACCTTTATATTTATAAAACCCCAATGATGGACCACTCTAAGGTCCAACAAGCCCCTCTTTGGTATAGCAATGTTTTCTACTTTGATAAAGAGGTTAGATGCATAATTGGTTGCATGAATGTTAGTTACCCATATAACATAGATAAATGTGAAGACCATGTGTTCATAACATTAGTTAATGTACTCCTAAGGTTAACATAAAATATTCCCCTAAGGTAGTCAATAAAATAACTTAGACTTACTCTGAGTTTATAGATGATGTTTCTTGCATGGAACTCGTGGAAGCTTAGGAAAAAGATTACCATGAGTAAAAAAGGAAAATATATAAAAAACTAGGCATTTAAATACCTAATATCACTATAGCAAATCAAATATATCTTTTATATTCTTATGGTTTTCTTCTTCCCAAAGAGGTAGATGACCCTAGAGATAGCATTAATTAATATTTTAAAGATTCTAATTTTTCTAAATGCCAAAATTTGTATGCTCTAGTGTATACATTATATTTAAATGTTCAATATTTTCTCATAATTTTATTCTCTTTCACCAATAACCTACTTGCTCAACCATTTACTAGATAATAAAATGTGTTAATTCTTCCATACACATAAATTTGATATATCCTCCTCCTATGAGTCACTTACTTATGCTCTACTTGAGGAGGTCTGCTTGTCTTACATACAATACAAATCCAATTCATAATACTTGTCATACTACTCTTATTTTTCATACTTAATTATTCATTTATTCATCTACATATGCCATATCCAATCATACATCAAGATATCCTCGTCCAATTTTCCAATATAACCCATGCACCAAGGGTAAAAATTATGTCTTCAATATAGAAAATAAGATATTCTTAAAAGAATGATAATAATGGTAGAATATCTTAATTGTAGTAACAAAGCCAATTTTTCTCACAAATGACATTTATCTTAAATTATCCTTAAGGATAACTTATAAAACAATTATATTACATACTCTCTTGATGAAAATACTTTGGAGGCTTATACTTCAAAGCACATTACTTTTCCATTCTATTCATAAGCCCCTTGAAACACTCCCATCCTTCCATATTATTGGATTTAGTCCCTATATCAATGCATTTTACAATGTATTTATCATTATATTAGCTTTTATTTAATTAGGTGCAAGGACTTCTTATATAAAGAACAATTTCCAAGTGTAATATGTTTATGATTTTACCATTTATATTATCCCTTTTCATACCTAGTATTTCCTAAAGTTCCATTTATATTTATATCTCTACTAGAAGATGTGTATGATGTGTAGGATGAACTTGTGAAGTCTTGCCTTACTTTATCACATATATCATGGCCTCAAACATTTGTCAAAATTCTAGAAACAAATTATGAAAAATATTATAAAACACTGTCAAGTTGCTAGTAAAAGTTTAAAAAATATTTTGCATGCCATATTAATATCAATCTCAAGATCTATCTTCCAAAATATTTATAGCATATGATTGTTCTTTTCATGCATTTCTATTTTCTTACATAACTAATACTAACAAATATTATTACAATTAGGCTAAGTGCTCTCTAAAGTGACTAGATTAACCTCATAATAGCTACCAAGTAGTCCTAAAGGTTGCAATGTTGATCCATTGGGGCCTTATATCTTCAAAAAATAAATAATTAAGGGTTTTCTTTCAAAAAAGCAAAAATAATGCAATTAAAAACATAAAATAGGGGCATCAAACATATGTGAAAATAAAGAGCATATGAAAAAAACTATGGTGAAAGGAAATAAAGAGGAAAATATTTTGAAATAATATATGACTAGATCTTACCATATTTAGCACCATGGCAAGTGATTTTCATCATCGTTGTATTTTTAAAATATTTAGTGTCTTGGTATTCTTACACTATTCATGTATGATGAGATTTATTAATACATAATGTCTTTTATAATATAAATTTTCTATGTGATATTTCATCACAAAAATTGCACCTATGAGAGATCATGCATTCTTGTTTAATAGTGCCTATCCTAGATGGATTGATCATATCCTCCATTGCTACATACTGAGTATACTTTTATGCATCAAAACTTGAGTGTCACATATTAATCATCCTTCATGGATAAACATTTAAGTATTCTTGATGGATTGGTATTTGACCACTATATATAAGCATCGTTTATGGATTAATATTTAATCATTGTTATAAATTGAGCATTCTTACAAGTTGATATTTGGGATCTATATATTGAGCATTCTATGTAGATAATTGCATGGATATTAATTCCTTTCATTTCATTCTTAAATTACATTATGGCAAAAATGATAAATTTATTACTATGTTGAAAATCAGTATAAAAATACAAAACATTGTTAGCTAAGGAAGACTAAGTATGTGATTCCCACAACAATTTTTTTTTTTTTACCTTTTAAATGATACTAGTTCATTAATATTTATTTAGTTATACCCCTTGATGACCATCTGATATGTAATAATTTGTAAGCCTCTTTAAGTTATTATTAGTATTTTTTATAAATTATTCACATGTTCTATTGTCAATAGTGATATGCATTACATACATGATATGATTCTAAGACATTATGTTTTCATGTGTTGTCATTTATGGTTATCTTTATTCCTAAAATTATCACAGACAATGATTTAAAAATATGATCTACAACTAAAAATATAGAATAGAGAGGACTAGGGCATCAACAAGGTGGGACATTCCATCTAGGTAAAGAAATTTTTAGCTATTTTTTCTTTGTTCCCTTCATTATCTTTGAATTTTTACATGTAGATTATTGTAGGTTTATTATAGATGTGATATTATCAAATGTATTGAGTTTTAGGAGATGTAATATCTACTTAAAAAATAATCACTATAATATATACTCCTAAATATCAATAGATATAAATTTATAATGTATTTCCCGTGGATCTATTTATAGTTAAATCCTTAGAATATTACCTAGTAGTAGATGTTAGGGAGGAATTCACAAAGAAAAATCTTAATTTCTCAAAGATAAGGCGGTAACAAGTAAATTTAATAATACTTAGCTAGGGGATTTAGATTTGGTAAATGGATTAATAGGATATGGAAGTGTTTACGAGTAACTCTATACTTTCTTCCTAAAGGTTTCTTCTTCTAGTGAGGAAAGATATAGA
This sequence comes from Wollemia nobilis, assembly GCA_028583015.1. Lineage (NCBI taxonomy): Eukaryota > Viridiplantae > Streptophyta > Pinopsida > Araucariales > Araucariaceae > Wollemia > Wollemia nobilis. The sequence goes on from JAQPPZ010016414.1 coordinate 2,618,698, forward strand.
ATCTTGCAAGGTGATCCTTGGTTTATGGGAAGGGTAGGACTCTTCCTTACCCACCAATTTGAAGTCTTTGCACTTGATAAAGCAAATCTATCACTAGTACCAGTATGGTTTTTGGAATATATTACATAATTTATTTTTTTTACTAATGTACCTTCATGGGTATATATTTATATTAGGATTTTATTAGGATATAAATAGTTTATTAGAGTAAATAATAAATGCATAAATGTTAGAATGTGCAATGATGTAAATATGCATGTAGTCCTGTTGAGTGGTATTTTCATCCGATTGTGAAAACACACTCTCCGATAGGATTTGGGTTCTAAATCCTCTCTTGCAAAGAAATTTAATAAACAATTTCTCCAAGGTTCCGCTATGTTAGCATTTGGTATATGTGTATCAATAATCTCAAATAAAGATATTCAATTAAAATGCTTGGAACACCTTAGTGGTTGCAAGTAACTGAAAACAAGGGGCAATGTTGGTTTATTTTACTGTGAAACTGTAACGATTATTCGTTGAACCCGAATAAAGCAAATGTGATTTTATGAAATGTCATAAAACAGAACTCCTTCAATGCAATTGGAATTTTCATGAAGGGAATGTCATCATCGGCTCATGAATGAAAAATAAAACTAAAAATGAAATTCTGGCCTTGAAATGGAAATTTTCTATTTTCAGATTTTGGAATTTTTAGTTTTTTATTTTTATTTTTATTTTAATGCCTGTAAAAATAAAGTGCAGAAAAAAAATGAAAATAAAATGTGAAAGAAAAATAAAAAGTGCATTCAGTATGATGCTATCCTATTTTGAAAAAACCGAAGCTAATGAGGTTTTCTACATACAACCTAACCTATTGAACCTGCAAACTCGCACAATCTAGGTAAGTTAGGTGCTGGTTTCTGTGGTTTAAACTGTAATTTTCAAATTTAGACATTTGCATGAAGCAACCAAGAGAACTTGCATTAAACTTCACCTATAAGCCTAGAAATCTGAAAAGGGAAAAGATAAACATTCAATCCTGCATGTAGAAAATAACTCCTTTCTTGCCAATGAGGTGCAACTCTCTGAATTTTTTGTATTAAAAATTGGTCATTATACAACAACAGAATCTCTGGTTTCCCAAACCCAGTCTATGGAAGAAAACAACCTAAAAGCAGGCCCAAAATGGGCCTCTAGCCTTCAGCACTGCAACTCTGCTTACAACAATTTCCTACCCAATCCAATGTAAAGGAAATATCCAGACAAAGTGGAAGAAAAACACCACAAAAGCAGGCCTTGAATGGCTTATGGCCTTTGGCTCTACAACTCTGCCTGCAGTGGTTTTTTGACCTCTATACCTGTCCTGTGCTTCCGCTTTTAAAATTTCTGGTGCGGTTCTCTGTTTTTCTCCGCGGCGCTTCGTTTCATTTCCCAGATTGCATCATTTTGTATTCCTCACCTTTTCATTGCTTTTGACTTTATGTTCAATGTCGAAACATTTGATATTCTCTGTGAACTGTAATTCTTCTGTAACCCTTACACATGTATGCCACGTGTTCTGTGCTTCTCTGCATGTTTTGTAACTGCCCCCTTGTAAATCGCAACAAAAAAAAGCATGTCACGATATCACAACATTTTTTTGCATGCAACTCTGCTCTTCTACCTGCACCGCAAAAACAAGACGTGTCGTGAAATTGCGACATTTTTTGGCCAACAGCCTTGTCTACCACCATGCACAGCAAAAATGATACATGTCACGAAATCGTGACATTTTCCTGTATGCAGCCTTGTCAGCCTTCATGCATAGCAAAAATGATACATGTTGCGAAATCGCAATATTTTTATGCTATCGGGCCATGTGGGTGCAACCTGTCACAAAATCGTGATGCTTTTCTGCTTTGCTAGGTTTTGTTGCATTTAGCCACAAAAACACATGTTGCGATATCACAACATTTTTTCTCCTTACGCTTCATCTCGTATTTGGGCCACAAAAACATGACAGGTCGTGATATCGTGACAACTTTGAGTCTTGCTCTGTTTTACTGTTATGACCGTGATTTCATGACATGTCGCAATATCGTGACATTTTTTATTTTATCTTTCTCTCTTCTCTATGAACCACGATTTCACAACATGTCGCGATATCGCAACATTTTCTCTTCATGATGCATTCTGCTGTTCTTAACCGTGAAAACTCGACATGTCACGAAATCGTGACACTTTTTCATTCCACTACACTTTGCTTGTCTGAGCCGCGATAGAGCAACACGTCGCGAAATCGTGACAACTTTCATTTTTGAGCAGCGACAGTGCAACACGTCATGAAATCACGACAAATTTCATTTCTGGGCAGTGACAGCGCAACACGTCACAAAATCATGACAACTTTCATTTCTAGGAAACGATAGCGCAACACGTCGCAAAATCGCGACAACTTTCATTTCTAGGCAGCGACAGTGCAACACGTCGTGAAATTGTGACAACTTTCATTTCTGGGTCGCGACGGAGCGACATGTCGTGATATCACGACACCTCTTTTTCTTGTTGTATTTTGCTCTTCCTTTGATTTTTTTTGGTATCTGGGCCACTGCGGTCTTCTTTGAAAGCATGCAAAAAGGTGGGTCCCCAATTTTGGGGTGTGTTGTGGATCAGCCACAACAAGTCCACGTGTACATGAGTCTTAGGGTTGAGTGAGAGGCAAGGAATCTATCTTTCTATATAAATGTCTCATTATGAGTGTTTGGAGATATGCAAAGAAGTTTTGGAGTGCAAATATTAGTGTAGTAGTAGTAGTCACAATGTATCTTCATTTTGATATCATGAAGGAGTTGTAAACTCCATGATAGTAGCATTGTAATTTTCATGAGCTTTCTTATATGACCATTTCTAGAGAATTGTATCAAGTTTTCTATCATATTTTAATGCATATTAAGTTGCCATTATCATAATTATAATATTGTGTGCTTATTTATATACTTGTGATCACATTTCCTTAAATTTTAAGGATCCAAAAGCTAATAATGGTATTAGAGACATGGTGCTTCAAATAAAATCATAAAGTGATAACCATTACTATCATTGAGCATTTGCAAACTAGATCATCCATAGTGCATCATTGTATGTAGCGGCCCCAAGGAAGCGGCATGCCGTCCACCAACTAATCTACTTGCAATTCGATTGAATCCTTTAATGTTTAAACATGCAATAAATGAAAGGCATAAAGCAGATATAACCATAATGTGAAGAAATAAATGAATGAATGCTTTTTGTATTTATATTCCCAAGATCTGGTTATATATGAATCCCTCTAAGGGATACCCTTCGTTTGATACATGATTTTACACACAAAGAGGGCAGCAGGTGTATAAAATATCCCCTCGCATAGGGGTCACACTTTATGAAGCTTCCCGATGACGCACACAAAAATGTATGATGGCTTCCAGATGCATACTTCTCTAGGTCTGATTACTAGAGGGATCCTCTTGCTTTTGCATGTTGTATGTTTATCCGATGAACCTATAGCCTTGAAATCAATGAAACAACACACACTTAGATGTCTGAGATTGCCTCCCCGGATGAGATTGTTAGCAACGAATAAGCTCAATAGAAACAAAGGCAATGAACTATTACTATGAATGTGAATAACTAAAATAAAGCCTATGCTAATGAAATGAAAGAGAAAAAATTTTGAAAGAAAAGAACACCTAAAACCCTAGTCTAGGATACAGGACACTGTCTAGGATAGTGGTCGTTAAGGTGAAATATCTTGCTATTGATCCAACGGCTATAGGCTCATGTATGCTACTAATGTTAAAATTATTACCTTATGTGTTCAAAATTTTCCCTCTAATATGATAGGTCTCTGCTACAAGAATCGATCTCCAAGGAAAGCTCTCCAAGTCTCTAGAAGCTCTTCTTAATGATCCAACCTATTCAAAGTTTTGATGTATGACGTTATCTCTCTCTGATTGATAAAATGAGGTCTAACAAGGTCCTCTAATTGATCAAAAAAGGTCCCCTAGCGCTTTTAGGTTTTCTCCTCATAAATTTTTTGAAGCCCTAGGTCAATTTTAAAATCCTAGGACTAAATCCCTCATGCGTACTAGGCATTAGCATGAGAAGCTCTTTGTTTTTCTATGTTTAACTGAATTCTAAATCAATACTGGAGTCTTCCATGTAGACTGGCTGTGAGGAGGAATGCAAAATTATCTCCGCTCATCCTTATTTCATGCAGACTGCCACTTTCACCCGATATTAGGCTATATTGGTGGTAAAATACATTTAAATCTTAGTCAATGTCATCCAAAGTGACTAAGGTTTGGCCGATCCAAGCTACAATAGCTAGAATCTGGTCTATAGTTGCCAGGCTTGGATGGGCTGAAAATGCCCCATATGAGTGGCCAAAACCACTTTTGACACTTGGAAGATCCCAAGGTTTAGTCACATGACCTATTCGTGTGCATATGTGAGTAGTCTCCCTGAAAATTACATGGTTTAGGTGTCTATAGATGCCTATTTTTACAATACACTGAGTAAAAGACACATCGCAAACCAAAAATGTAGACTGCTATGTTTGCAGGGTGTATGATGATCATTGATATCATCAATGCTAGATGGACCAATCATGCAAGATGACACTCATACTTGAATTATTGCTTCAATGTCTGGAAGGCTTTACTTAGCACGGGGCTTGCACATATTCGATCACACTCATTCCTCAGACTTAATCGGGTAGCTTTTGTTGCTACAATCATATCCGACTGGTAGGAGAACTACAAATTGAAGATGCCATATTTACTTATGTTCCTAGAAAATTGGGAAGTTATGTAATTTGTTGGATGCAATTATTCATAGGATGAATACAATTTTGACATGATTGAGTGATCTTTTGTTTATTTTGATTATGATTATTTTGAATACTTGAACTACCACCCTCACACAAATAAATTGGTGAGGGAAATACGATGAATGAAGCGACAAGTCACTTGACCATTTTGACTAAGTTTGGTTCCTTTCTAGTGTTTGTTATTTAATGAGCAATCCCCATCCAAGTGTGATTTTACTTGTTTATGATGATCACTCATCCTTATTCCAGGGAGCTATCCGGCCACAAATAGCCTTCTTAGGTAGTTAGGGTGAGCGATCATATTTATATTTGTATTGAATCACTTGGCTTAGTATTTTTTGTGTCATAGGAGAATTAGGATGATTCCATCATACCTGTAGAGCAGTTCAACTATCTTGGTCTTCTTCGGGGTCGAGTTGATAGAGTAAATAACTGAATATGAAGCTTACTCGAGATTTATTTTTATGTAATTTTTTGTTATTTTTAACATTATGATAACCATGAGTCATCAAAATATGTTTATTTAATGTTTTTGTTGCTTCCCATGGAGATAATTCCTATTTTTTTTGTCTAGGTTGGTAACCACTGTCAGGTCCAGTGACCTCCAAATGTCTGCCCATGACTGCTCTCTTCCTGAGTGGCCAAGAAATGCAGGCCGCTGATGATAAAAGCGGCCAAGGTATAACTTGAGAATACAAAAGGTAACCCTAGGGTTTTTCCTTTTCACATTCAACAACTGTCAATTTATGTTTTAGAGCTCTATAGTAAAAGTGACTTCTATAATTTGGAGCGCTACTATGATTTGGAGGTCATGGTTATGCAGGAAGAGATATCTGCAAGAGAAGGAGCTAGAGCTTCTCGAGTATTCTCTCAAACCTTGACCCTGTCTATTTCATTTTAGCGTAAAATGAACCACATTAAGTAATTGGTACAAGAACCTCATTAAATTTTTTGGTAATGCACCAAACTCATAATTAGGTCTATTTTAGGATTTGTTGAGATGGGTTGGTCCCCATTTTGCTCTTTTTTAAAAAAAATTGGTATTTTTGCCTAGGGCTCATGGGTTTGTTGTATCACCCATTGGATACTACTACTCAGAGTGGCCATCTCAGATAGTGCTTTGGCCACTATCGCTTAGAGTGGCCAGATTTGAAATCCAATGGTCATAAAGTTGACCATTGGGATTTGGTCACTGTTGTCCACAGTGGCTAATTTCTATCCGCTATAGGTGACATTGACCTAATGCCTTGGTTGATTTTTGTAAGATTTTGAACTCTTGCAAGGTGATTATGTTGATTTTTCTAAAATTTTGAGCTTCTTCCTTGCATTGTGTTGTCTACTTAGTTGCATTTTTTTCTCTTTGCTCAATATTAGGATAGTTTTATCATTATGTGCACCATTTTCTATGTTTTATAGTGATTTATGCCTAATATGTGTATCACCCAAATTTTTCGCACCATTACCTTCAAGTCAAAGGATTCATACCCGAAATGGGGGTGAGAAAAGGATGGAACAATACCTCAAATGGAGAGGCCCTTTGAAGGTCGTGCCTCTCGGGGGAGGGGTATAAAGGTGAATTTTCGACGGATGGTGGGGTTCACCAGGAAACTTTGAGTGGCAGTTTCCACGCCTAGGTTGAGAATGGGTTTTATTTGTTTGTTTTATGTTCAATCATTCAGATTCCTAGGTTGGCCAAAATGAAGCTAAGCTATTCTATATGAATATTATAATTTATATGAAAATAAAAGATATAAATGAATCCTAATGCGATTGAATACAGAGAATATACAAAATGGAGAAGAGTACACCTGATTTCTGATATCTGATGAATATTTTAAAGCTTGTAGGAGTCTAGATCATCCTGAATATGACAAGATCATCTGTAATTGTACAAAATCTTCTAAATCACAGGCGATCATCTGAGATCACCAAAGATCGTCAGCGACCTGACGAATTCTTCAGGTGAATTTTTCATAAACATGCAATCAAGAAAACAAACACCAAAAACCAAAAATACAATTGCAAGAATGATGCAAAATGATAGAAATAAGAGTATAGATGTTTGAATAATAAATCCAGATATCAAATTAAATGAGATGCACTATTTTGGAAACTTATTTTGAATTTTATCATGCAATTATGCTAAATTAGGTGAACTCCAAGATGCAAAATAGAAGTAAATTAATCTAATGCACCAATAAATAGGGAAAATGAGATAGTAAATGCAAACTCAGGGCTCTGATTGCTCCCAGGTTCAATTGTAGACCAGATCGTCTGTAATCATACAAGATCATTGTTGATCTTGATAGGATCATCTAAAATTATAGTTGAATCGCCTACAACAATCGGAGCTACCTCTGGTTGAAACACAGTGAAATCCTGCAATCAAACTTGAAAACACAAGTGTGAATGATAGCAAAAACTATAATTGTAGGGAGATAATTAGTTAGGCATCCAGGTAAAGAATTAGGGAGAGATTCAGGGAGAGAATCAGGGGGATAAACTAGAAAAATCATAGTTTATATAGGATTAGGGGAAGGTTATGAGGTTGGGGATCATCCCAATATGGGAGATCCTTAACATGGGAATCTCCAACCGCACAGACATGCTTCTGCCCAAGTTGGAGAGGTCGTTGGAACATAAGCTAATTGTGAAAATTTGGTTTTGGGATGAAATCGTCTAGATGTTCTGTTCTAGATGAATTCATCTGATTTGGGACAATATCATCAGATCGGCAATGATATCGTCCAATGATAAAAAAACCTCTAAAAATGACACAAAAAATGAAGTAAACAGTTAACGGGCGATTTTGGGGTTAAAATTCAAATTCCTACTTTTTACTAGATGGTTTAACTGTGCCAATTTTAGGGTGCTACATTTTGCCCCCTCTTTTGCGAATTTTCCAATGCGTTAAAGACGAGTTCTTCATGCTTTACGAGAAAGAAAAAATTTATTCCATTTTTTAAACGATGATTCTAGGTCGAATCGTACGACTGTTTGCTATGGTGCCCCCTTCGAGTTTTTACCCAAATCAAACGTTTGAGGTAAAAGCATAGAAAATCAAAAATTAAAAAAATGTGTTTTTGAATAAAAATAAGAAAAATAGGGTAAAACCCTAATTCATTTTTACTGTTCACTTTCGCTGTTTTAGAGCTCTATAGGCGAAATGGTGGAAACAACACACAGATAGACAGAGGTCCGACGCGAGTTGTGGGTGAGGATCTAAACCTAGTTTTACTCTGTTTTTAACTTGATTTACTTAATTTTTTGAGTTGAATTTTAATTTTTTTGGGCATCATGGCTATTTTTAAGCTGTAGACAAAATCATCTCTATACTACCAATTTCATCTATGGACGAAATCAAAGAAATAGGGGCGATCATGTCTAATAAGGGGCGATCCCAAAATTTAAGAACAGAGATGATTTCGTCCTATTAAATATGATTTTATCTAAATTTGGTACGATATCGTCCAATAATGGGTGATATCAAATTTTATGGGATGATTTGATTTTAATTGATTTTTAATGATTATGTACTAATTATTTTTGTTGTTTTATTGCTTATTTTGCAGAGGGGATTTCTAAAGAGTTGGGAGTGGAAATACAGGGGTCTAAGAGATGATTTGGCTATGCTCGATTAGGCCAAGCGAGACAAATTGGTAGAGGTAGGACTACAGCATGTGGCAGAGATGCCAAAAATTCCTACAGACATGGGGCTATTGACAACCCTAGTAGAGAGATGGTATCCGGAGTCATCTTGCTTTTGGCTATCGATAGGGGAGATGACTCCCACTCTAGAGGATATATGGAGGATCTTGAGGATCCCCATACATGGTCGATTCATGATGCCTTTGGCCAATCAAGGCCACGCCATGATGAGATTGTGCATGAACTCGAGCTTTGCCCTAGATAAGGGCAAAGTGAACATCGATGCGTTGAGGGGGATGCCTAGGGCATCTCGGTTGACCCAAGTTTTGGAAGGGATGGTGGGTGGCCTTCTTCTATGCCACCAAAGCAGATGTAGATTATCGTGGCTACTTGTAGATGTGGTCTATGACATGAGAGACCACGGATACAGGTTTTCTTGGGGTAGCTTTGTATTATGCTACTTTTATAAGATCCTTTACAAGATCGTATACAAGGGGGGTCGATATCTAGTGCTGACATCGTTTCTATAGGTTTGGTGCTGGGAGCACATTGTGGTGCGGAGGCCGATAGGGCTTCTAATAACAAGATTTGATCGAGAGAAACCCTGGGTTTTCTATTGGTGGCTCTAGAGAGGGTCACAATAGTGGATAGATTTGTCGACATCCCAGAGGTTTCTAGATGATCTCACCCTAGATCGGATCACCTGGAGACCATGGAGATAGTATCCAGGGTGGGCAAAGGATGAACAAGAGTTGGCTTGCATCAGGCAAGTCATATGGTTGAGGACAGAGCAGGGAGAGGTAGATCTCCATCGCTATGATCAAGTTTTGAGGCAGTTTGGTCTATAATAGGGGATCCCTAGTCTTAGGGATTATGAGTACTCCCAAACTATGCAGGATAGTACCACACTGAGCGGGGCTCCAGACATGCAGTGGTTCTAGAGTTAGGATGTTGATGATGCCCCTATTTAGCCAGTGGATGGGGATGATGCAGGGATAGCAAATGGATATGATGCCTGGTATGCAGGCATCCGCCCTCCTTGGATGATGAGGGCATAGGGTTCGATGCATGTTGTAGTGCAATAGATGGAGATACAGTGTGAGGATACCATCGATGTAGCAAGGGGTCACAGATGGAGGGATCAACGATGGCCTCCTATAGGGGAGATGCCAGAGAGTACCACAAGCTTTGAAGAGATAGTAGCAACCATAGAGGAATGAGGATATGAGAGAGGAGAGGAAATAAAGACTCCCTCATTAGTAGAGGGATAGGCCACCATTGTTCGATAGGGGCAAGGGTGTCAAGGTGGGGGAGAGCAGCGAGATGGTACCTCTTCAGGTGAAGAATGCCTACCTACGACCTCAGGTGCAAACTCTATAGGATGAGGCTACACTGCTCAGGACTTGGAGTGGAGGGGTGAGCATTCTGGAGTTGGCATGGTCGGTTGCTCAGATCGTGTTCTATCAGGGAGTGTACTACCAGCTGGTTCTAGAGGGCCAAAGGATATAGTTACCAGCTGGCATTGTAGAGCCAATCAGGATGGGGTTGTCAAGGACATCATCACGATCAACATCAAGGACCCACGATACAGGATGAGCTTCGATGGGACCACCTCCTCCACCTCAGGGTGGGAGAGGAGATGAGGTTGAGAGCTCGAGGGCTTCTCGAGGCTAGATGCACATTGTACATAGACTATTTTTGAGATGATTTAGTATGCTAGGGTATATATTATGGCATACCAATCCATTTTGATATGATGTATATACTTCTTGATATATATATGATGTTCTTTTTGTGATATGACTTGTGCATATGTTTTATGATGCTTTTAATATTTTGATTGTTGATTGACTATTCATGTAATTATGTCGTTTGAAAAAATTATAATTTTATGTCATGCTATAAAATTAAATAAAATAATATGATGTAAACAAACAGATTGTTGTGGTGTGTTTTGATGAAAATAAAGTGATTTCTAACAATAATTTCAAAGGACATTATCATTGTTTCATGACCATTTCATGGAGTCGCCGCTCGCTAGGTCATTAAGCTAATCCTAGTATGAGAGAAATATTGCTAAAATTAAAAGGGTGCTTAAGAGACTTTCTTAAGACTTTGTGTTGTGATGATGAAAAATGATGATAGTGATGATTTGTTTTCAGATTTCCATGAAAATATTATGCATGAAATATTTAAAAATATGATTTTTGCTAGGCATAAAATTCTTAAGTATGATATAAATTTGAACAATTCCCTAGGAATTATACCATCGTCGCAAAAAAAATGAATGTTGACATAATGAAATGAAATAGGAAAGTTTTCATATCTGTTTAAAGCACAATTGTATAACATAATGATTTAGGCCATATGCTTTTATGGATTAAATAAATGGGAAATAAAATTAGAATGATGGTTTGCGCTAGGCATAGAATTTTAGGTATAGACTTATACCATCATCGCGAAATCCAAAGAAGAAATTGATATAATAATTTTATTGCATAGTTGATTTTTGATTTTGAGATAAAAAGAAAATATAAAAATGAGGACTTGCACTAGGCATAAAATTCCAATTTAGGTTTAGGAACTATACCATCGTCACGAAAGTCAAAAATATATAAATGTGACTTTATTGCTAGATTTTGGAACATGTTTTGCAAGAAATTTTTGGATTTTTGAAAAAAAAAAAATTAATTGATTTTACGCTAAGCAGATATTCTCAAGTAAGAAAGTCAAATTATTCCAAGATATTTGAATAAATATTTTAAATTATCGCAAAGACAAAATTTAGATTTATAAGGAACCCCGTGTGCATATGTGAGTTCATTGCCGATCTTGATCTATCATAATGATACAAAATCTCTCAAACACAAATGTGTGTACAATTGTAATGTTCATTTACCGATTTTGAGCAAGATAATTTGATACAAGTAATTTGAATTAACCAAATGAGTGTTTGTTGACCATTATTTATATGCATGTAACTGTACCATACTACTATGTAAGTCAAGTCATCAAGAGCTAGCTGATCCATAAGAGGACATAGGTCTATACAAAAGAAGATTGCTAATGTGACAGACATGTCACCACACAAAAAGGAATTACCCAAGTCCAAGCGGGTTGGGCACAAACCACCTGTTATGGGGTTTACCTCATAGTTTTTGAATAATTGAGAATTCCAGGGATTCAAGCTCATTCACCATTCTTTTATTTCAAAGGGGGGGGAAGGATTTATTGCTTTTTACTTTTCTTTTCTTTTTCTATTTTTTTTTGTATTTTGCTTGACACTGAGATAATGTTGAAATATTGCTGAGATGGTACAAAATGATAATGCTTCTGAATAATTTTCTCTTTTTCTCATGATTTTTCTTGATTTTCTTTTTCTTTTTCTTTTTCTTCCTAGACCAGGGATGCTTGCTCGAATTGGTTGTAGAGAAAGGGATTTTTATTCTGGGTAGGGGTGAGCTTGTCCTTTTTTTAATTCTCAAAGATTCTAGACCATGTGCATGATAGGATAGCAGGGGAAACTTTTCTCTCAAGAGACCACTTCTACTGTGTAGCATCATTTTGAATTTGCAATGAAATCATTTTAATGTGAAAAGGTGTACTTGGTTCAAGTAAATAACAAGATCAATTCTCTATGCTCAAAATTTTATTTAATTCAACTGTGGACTTCGATATAAGAGAGATTAATAATCATACCAAATAAGATCAAGATATTTATTCATGTGAGTGTGAAAGTGATGGATTCCAGATAAATGCTAATTTATCCAAAATAAATGAAAATATAACTGCAATACTTCAAGAATTGGCAGGTGCAAAATAGAAGATGTTTTTGAGGATTTTGATGATGTTGATTTTTTTATATATTTTGATTTTAATTTATGAATTGAGAGAATACATAAATATTACTATTTTTTTTTTTGAAATTTTTATATGAAGTACTAATATGAGACAATATGTATAATATATACAGTGACAAAATTACCAGATTTATGCATAATAGCGCTTAAGATGCATAATTTTCATAAGTTCTTTAAGATATTTACCATCTAAGGTAGCTAATTTGTATGCTCCCGATCCAAATTTAGTAGTGATAATATATGGCCTAAGCCAGTTAGCCTCGAATTTACTTTTAAGGTCTTTAGTTGCATTAGGATTTTTTTAATTTTCTTTTAAGACGAGGTCACTGATCTCAAAGGATCAATTATGAACTTTCTTGATATATGCTCGTTTGCCCTTGTTTTGGTAGGCACGAAGATGCTCCAAAGCATTAATGCACTTCTCATATAGGAGTTCCAACTGACTACATTTTCCAGCATGATATTCATCTCCTAATTCAGTATCTTGAAGTAGCAGAGCCAAGGAAGAAACTTCTAGTTCAAATGGAAAAATAGATTCAATGCCATAAACCAAAACAAAAGGTGAAGTTCCCATGGGAGTACGAATGCTAGTTCGATAAGCCCACAAAGCAGGATATAATTTAATGTGCCAATCATGGCCAAATTTATTGACCAGTCTCTTGAGGATTTTAATTAATGTTTTATTAGATGCTTCTGCTTGGCCATTACCTTGAGGATAATAGGGAGTGGACCAATGATGTTGAATTTTATATTTTTGACATAGTTTCTTTACATATTTGTTTTTGAAACAAGTTCCATTATCCGAGATGAGATTTGCAGGAATTCCAAACCTACAAATAATTTGATTAAGAATAAACTTGGAAACTTGTGTTCTAGTGCAAGAAGCTAAGGGCATAGCTTCGACCCACTTTGTAAAATACTCGATGGCGGTTATGATGAATTTGTGTCCATCAGATGACACAAGATTGATTTTTTCGATGATGTCTAAGCCCCATTTTGAAAAGGGCCAAGGAGATGAAATAGCCTACAATTCTTGTGCAGGCGCATGGAAAAGGTCAGCATGTTTTTGGCACTTGTCGTAATGGCACACGTAATCATGTGCATCATTCTCCATGGTAGGCCAAAAATATCCTATCCTAAGGAGCTTCTTAGCAATGGCGCTACCACTAAAGTGTCCCCCACAAGATCCATCATGGGATTCACTCAAAGCTGATCTAGACTCTTCTAGATTCAAACATCTTAATAGGATACCTTCAAAATATCTCCTATATAATGTATTGCCAATTATTACAAAGCAACTTGCTCATCTACATAATAATCGACATTGGTTTCTATTAAAACCTTCAGGGAAGGTCCCATTTTGAAGAAAATTGAGGATGTCAGTGTACCAAAGTTCAGGAATAGTTTCATTGATTAGAAACACGTCCAAAGGTTCCAAGCATGATTTAGTTGAAATGAGTTCCTGGATTTGACAAATAATGATGGTAGCATGTTCATCATCTAACTCCAAGGATAAAAGAGATGTAGCTGTGGCCATAGCATCAACCGCACGATTGCTAGTTCTAGGAATAGCTTCCAAGGTAACTTGATCAAATAAAGATATTAATTGTAATACATATGCTTTATATGGGCACAATTTATCATCTCTGGTCTGATAAACATCATTAATTTGATTTATAACAAGTTGAGAATCATCGAAAACTAATAGATTTTTAATTTTTAGTGCCAAGGCAGCTCATAACCCAAGGATTAGAGCCTCATATTCAGTAGTGTTATTAGTACAGAAAAACATTAATTTAAAGGATAGAGGTATGAGATATTTTTGTGGAGATATCAAAATAATACCTGCACCAGCCCCACTCATGCATCGGGATCCATCAAAGTATAGGGACCATTGCTCTGAATGATCCGCCTCTAGGTTAAGGCATTCATCAAGAAACTCAATGATGAGGGGATGGGTGGACTCTAAGGGTGCAACAACTAATTGATCTGCTATGATTTGACCCTTAACAAACTTTTGTCCTATAAACATGAGTTCAAAATCGCTTAGAGCAAGAACCCACTTTGTTGTGTGACCAGATAAATAAGGTCGACTCATGAGATACTGCAAGGGATCAAATTTAGCAATAACATATGTTTTATGACTGAGCATATAATGGCATAGTTTTTGTGTAGAAAATATGACTGCTAGACATAACTTCTCTAATGTCGTGTAGCGGGTTTCATAACTAATTAATGTTCCATTAATGTAATAATTAGCACGCTCTCTTTTCTCATCATCAAGTTGAGCTAACATAGCTCCTAAAGCAAAATCTGAAGCAAAAATATACAAGATAAATGGGTGATCAAGTTTAGGTGGTGAAAGTATGGGTGGGTTAAGAAGATATTGTTTGAGGAGTTCAAATGCTTCCTTACATTTTTCATCCCAATAGAAAGAGACATCCTTCTTAAGAAGCTTAAGAAAGGGTCCAGTTTTATCTGCCAGCTTATCGATGAAGCAATGGATAGCTTGAAGCTTACCTTGTAAACTCCATAATTTAGATATATTTGTAGGTGCGGGCATATCAGTGATAGCCATAATCTTGAGAGGGTCAATTTTGATGCCACGTAAAGAAACTATAACCCCCAATAATTTACCTGACTTAATTTCAAATATACATTTGGCTATATTTAATCGGATAAGATATTCCCTTAACCGATCAAATACTTTTCTCAAGTCATCTAAATGGTCATTTTCTTCAGTAGAACAAGCTATAATGTCATCTACATAATCATGTAGTATATCATGCATCATATCATGAAAGATATAAGTCATGGCTCATTGATAGGTTGCACCTACATTCTTCAAACCGAATGGCATCACTTTCCAACAGAAAGTCCCCCAAGGGGTAATAAAGGTTGTTTTAGCCTAATCTTCAGGAGCTATCCTGATCTGATTATAACTAGAAAATCCATCCATTAAGGATATCATTCCACTCCTAGTAGTAAAATCAATGATCTGATCCATATTGGGAAGGGAAAAATCATCTTTAGGGCATGCAACATTAATATCTCTAAAGTCTATACAAACCCTAATCTTAGTAGCTTCTTTCTTAGTTACTGGAACTACATTCGAGATCCATTCAGCATAATCAATGGCTTGTATAAAAATAACATTCAGGAGTTTTTCTAGCCACTTTAGGATGTTCTAAGCTTTTGCTTAATAGGTTTAGCATCTGGATGCACTACTAGGTGATGCATAACTACAGAAGGGTCTAAACCTAGCATATCCTCATATGTCCAAGCAAAAACATCTTCATATTCTTTAAGAAATGCAATGTATTTATCCTATTTTTCTTGACTCAATTCTGATCCAATGTTGATTATGTGAGGGTTATCGTTGGTTCCAATGTTAATTTTTATGACATTTTCTACTTCCATGTGTAGATCTCTCTCAAAATTAGGCGGGGCGGGTGAAATGCCCAATTCTTGTAATTATTCCAAGGTTAGCTTGGATAATTCATCTTGAGGATTCATGGCCTCAAGCTGGGCTATACTAGGTATAGAGCCATCAAAATAAAATCCATTATGTAATAATTCCTCAATGGAGACATCATGAAAGATATCTCCCTCCAACTCATCGTCGGATTCAGCTATCATCTCAAGATAAGATATAGATAGCATATTACATGTGAATGTATTATTTATTAAACACAAAGCATCATGTTCATCTAAATAATCTTGGTAACATATAATATGGTCATCATCCTCAAATGGGAATGGCTGACCCTTACTAGAAAATAGCCCCACACCACATCAGGCGGGCCATGCTTCTACCTCAAAAGTTTCTTTCATACCATTATGGAAAGGTCCCAAACCTTTCCCTTTATATCCTAATTTAAGCATTATAGGTTTGGCTTTAATATATTCATTAGTAAATTAACATCAAGCATATCCATCATAATGAGTTTTGATGTTTCTGGGTATTCTTCCTTAGTCATATCCCTTATAAATAAAGGCACAACTCCCAACTTGGTAAATACTTCCCATAGGCTGTGGGAGGCCCAAGGTACGAGGAGATGATGGAAAATTATTTAAAATAAGGGAACCTTGCATAGAAGCATTCGTTTCTTCTGATATAAGAATTTTAGATAGATCGGGTAAGAGCTCATCAGTAAGAGCATAATAGGTAGAAGGAACATTCCCTATGTATTTCGATGTGGAAAATATGAATTTGGTGGATGTAGATGGTGTAGAGGTGTTGATAGGCTATAGAAGGAGTAGAACAAGAGACATTGGTTGTGGGATTAGGATCTTTCTTAAGTCCTAATGCGGTGATAGTATGATTTTGCGGATGATGAATGGATCTTGGTCTAGCATTTATAGCTAGCTCATTAGAAAGTAATCGGTGAGATGATGGTATAGTAGTGACGTTTGGAACCATATAACTTGTGATAGGGTGAATAGGATCCGATTCATCATTAGAACTATTCGATTGATTTGATGTGATTTCCATATCACTCTTAGTCTCATATTTTGTATCACTAAGATCAGGTATCTGAATATTATATAGAGGCCTGGTTGTAACCACGGATAAATTTGTGTCAAATATTTCTAGATCATGAATAGGTAAATGCCCACTAATAGTTCCTACATATCGGGCAGGAGGAGGGACATTATGATGTTCAATTTGATTAGCCACCTCCTTACCATGTTTTGGTAAGGGATGTTGAAATATGTCCAATTACTGATTGGCATTCTGATTCTGGTTTTGTGGGGTGTTCTTTTGAACATTATTAGGAGGATTTTGCTTAGGTTAAAATGCTTGCACCTCCATCTCATTGTTATCAATCAAGTCTTGTATTTTATGTTTTAATATTTTACAAGAGTTGGTAGTGTGTCCAGGTCCTCTATGGAAGTCACAGTGTAAATCTACTTTGTATCCGGGTATAGTTGGATCAGGTTCTCAAATATTTGGTAATTGAATCAAACCTCATTCTAATAATTGTGGTAGAATAGTTGATAAAGGTTGATTTAACCTAGTAAATTCTCGAGGAGGTCTATCAAGAGGTTTTAGTACAAACTTCTCCGTTGTCTTCGCAACATTAAAATTAGCAATATTTCTACTATCGGTGACTCCATCACCCACAACTTTTTTATTCTTATATTGATTTTTGGATGTTTTCTCATCGTCTCTTTTTTTAAGCTGGCCTCTCCTAATGAGAGCATCTTCCACTCTTTGGGCTAAGTCTATAGCCTGATCGAAGGTGGTCAAGGTATCAGTTGATAATTTGTAAGATAGTTGCTCTTGTAAATTATTAATAAAGATGTCCAACATCTCCCTATAAGGTAACACAAAGTGCAATTTTCCTATCAACTGTCTCCACCTAGCTAGGAAATCAGTAAAGCATTCTTATTTTCCCTGTTTTAAGTTATACAAATCTTAATGGTCACATCTCTTTCGATGTAGGCACTAAATTGATGAACAAAAGACTCGGTATTTTCTTTGAAATTCCTCAAATAATTAGTGGGTAATTGATAATACCACTCTAATGCCATTCCTCCCAAGCTTTTCGGGAATATTTTTAGTAATAACAAGTCATCATGTGATATATCATGACATGCTATCCTAAACATACGAAGATGCTCTATGGGATATTTGATTCCTTTATATATGGGAAGAAAAAGCATAGGGACAGTAGGGATCCATTTGGTCCATAATTGTACCAAATGGTTGTGCTACGACTATAGGATCTAAAGGCTGACTACACATCTCTCGATAATTGTACGAGGGATGGTAGGGATCCATTTGGTCCATGCGGGAAACTAACTATTTCACCATGACTTCAATATTACCAGTTTGTCCACCATATTGGTTTGGTGGCACATAGGTATGGGATCCATGAGTGTATGATGGTGTGACATAAGGATTAGATGTTATATTGCTATTATGCAAGGTATTGGTAGGAAGAGTATTATGAAGGGGATTTGTAATAGTATTATGTTGTACCTTAGATTGTTGGTAATTGGTGTTTGGTTTTGTTTTGGGTTTTTTTGTTGATTTAAGGTATGTTGATCAAGAGCTTGGTGAAATAGAGCAATAAATGATGGTTTCTTTTATGCGGGAATGACCCTAGGCTTGTTAACAAGCACTTTAGATTTTGGGTAACTTGTTGTTGTTGCATGCTCTAGATCGCAACTACTATATCCAAATTGGATGGTCCAGCTTCATCACTTTCTTGTTCAATAAAGTACAAGGGATTAGAGTGCATTTGAAATACTTCTTATAGAGTTGCTTGAGTGTCACTATTTCGATCCTTGTCCATATGGGATGCTCTATTAAAAACACCAATATTAGTGTTAATGAACTTCTAGAATTGTTCCATGTTCTCAAAAGTGATAGCTCCTCCTGGAGACATTTTAGGGGATGAGGATCCTTCCTCTCTATTAGTTTCTTCTTTTTCATTTCCTACAACAAGCTCTTCTTCTTGTTGGTCTAGGGTTTCTTCTTCCTGAACTTGGTCCTCAGGAGGGACATTTTGGTTAGTTAATGGTCTTCCTAACCAATCTTCATCTTCTTCGGTTTGTTTTCCATTCCTAAGTCTAGGCATTATGCTAAACTTAGGTTTTAGAAATATATATATATATTATATATATATAAAAAATATATATATATATATATATATATGCGATAGGGTTGAGAGGTATATATTTTAACTATATACCTACTATAATACTTTAAAAGGAAATGTTTTGTTATTTTTGTTTTTTTTTGTGTGATTTTATTATATTATTATTTTGCGAGAATAAAAATAACAAACATCATGCTAGTTGTAAGAAACAATAGTAGAAAGAATCACTTAGCTTTCTATGAATAGTTTATGGATATCATTGATAGGGTCAAGTTCATCAGGAGTCATGAAATGCTCCTCTTAAAATTGGAAGTTGTTTTTCAAGAACTTGACAAAGTGTGCTATGGTAATATGATCTACTTTAGACTTTGACATGTAAAAATAAAGTTCATGGCAATACTCTCGATACAACACAACTCTAGGAACTCTATTCCATCTCTTTCTATCCATAAGAACGACTTCTTGATCCTCTACACGAGATAGAAATTTATGTACTACAACTACGTTCTCAAGGTATTCCTCAAAGGTGTATAATTCAGAAGACACAAGTGCTCTTTTATTGGCTAACCACCTATGGCAAGCTCTCTGAAGTTCATGATACAAAGTCACCTGATCAGGATCCAAGATTCTATCTAGGACAAACCTCTTAATTTGCCTAAGTTCTACAGATCTAGATTCAATAATACCCAATCTCCTATCAAGTTCGTCCCACAAAGGTTGGGCTCTATATGTTTGAGGTACTCTAAGCACGGAAGTAATCTCTATGGCCATTAATTGATTTTCAACATTTATGGAGACAACTCGTCTTCTATTATAATCTACCATCTAAGTATGATATGCAAATTTAATAGTTTTCTAATGATTCTAGATGTTCTTAATAATGTGTTTTTTTTTTGATTGTTTTCAAAAGGTGTTTTTAGTTTCACGTCGGGTTCACCAAAATGTATCGCCCAAATTTTTTGCACCCTTACCTTCGTGCTAAAGGATTCGTACCCAAAAGGGGGGTGAGAAAAGGATGGAACAATACCTCGGACGGAGAGGCCCTTTGAAGGTCGCGCCTCTCGGGGGAGGGGTATAAAGGTGAATTTTTTATGGATGGTGGGGTTCACCAGGAAACTTTGAGTGGCAGTTTCCATGCCTAGGTTGAGAATGGGTTTGATTTGTTCATTTTATGTTCAATCATTCAGATTCCTAGGTTGGCCAAAATGAAGCTAAGCTATTCTATATGAAGATTTTAATTTATATGAAGACAGAAGATATAAATGAATCCTAATGTGATTGAATACAGAAAATATATAAAATGGAGAAGAGTACACCTGATTTCTGATGTTTGATGAAGATTCTGAAGCTTGTAGGAGTCCAGATCGTCCCGAATATGACAAGATCATATGTAATTGTACATAATCATCCTAAATCATAGGCGATCATCCGAGATTACCAAATATTGTTAGCAACCTGATGAATTTGTCAGGTGAATTCATAAAAAACCTACAATCAAGAAGATAGACACCATAAACCAAAAATACAATTGCAAGAATAATGCAAAATGATAGAAATAAGAGTATAGATGTTTGAATAATAAATCCAGACATCAAATTAAATGAAATGCACTATTTTGGAAACTTATTTTGAATTTTATCATGCAATTATGCTAAATGAGGTGAACTCCAAGATGCAAAACTGAAGTAAGTTAATCTAATGCAACAATAAATATGGAAAATGAGATAGTAAATGCAAACTCAGGGCTCTGATTTCCCCCAGGCTGAATTGTAGACCAGATCGTCTGTAATCATACAAGATCATTGTCGATCTTGATAGGACCGTCTAAAATTGTAGTTGAATCGCCTACGACGATCCGAGCTACCTCCGGCTGAAACATAGTGAAATCCTGCAATTGAAAATACAAGTGTGAATGACAACAAAAACTATAATTACAGGGAGATAATCAGTCAGGCAGCCAGGTAGGGAATCATGGAGAGAGTTAGGGAGAGAATTAGGGGGATAAACTAGAAAAATCCCAGTTTATATAGGATTAGGGGGAGGTTAGGAGGTTGGGGATCATCCCAATCTGGGAGATCCTCAATGTGGGAATCTCCAACCACACAGACACACTTCTACCCAAGTTGGAGAGGTCATTGGAACAAAATCTAATTGTGAAAATTTGGTTTTGGGATGAAATCGTTCAGACGTTTTGTTCTAGAAGAATTCGTCCGATTTGGGAAGGTATCGTCAGATCGACAACGATATCGTCCAATGGTCAAACAACCTCTAAAAATGGCACAAAAAATGAGGTAAGCGGTTAATGGGCGGTTTTGAGGTTAAAATTCAAATTTCTACTTTTTACTGATGGTTTAACTGTGCCAATTTTAGGGTGCTACAAGACGCATTGTAGTTGTTCTTTGCTTTCTCTTTTTCTTTTAGATTATTACTATTCGAGCTCATGACCCAAAGCTCATGAATGACCTTCTTCCACTCCTGAATATTATGTCAGATCAGGATTACCTCAGATATATTATGTCAGATCAGGATTACCTCATGGTCCAGGTGCACTGGTGGGATTCTCGGACTAATACCTTCCACCTTCCTACCGGTGAGATGACTATCATGCCAAAGGATGTGTATAGGATATTTCAGATCCCCTTTGATGGAGTGGCCATTGTCTCTTCATCCACTAATGATCATGATGTTATCTTTCTTTGGGTGTTCTAAACGCATGTTGTAGATGCCTTCAAGGAAAAAATATGGTGGTGTGTCTAACATACACTGGTACCGAGAGAAGGTCTTCTTGGGAAGGCATGTAGTATTGTTGATGGTCATCAAAAATATTCTTATTCTAGATTGCTCATACCTGAGGTTCCCGTGGAACCTCCTTGAAATGGTACATGATCTGATGGACAGTGAGGATCCCATCACCTATGCATTGGATAGGCCTCTTTTGGCCCAGTGCTATGATGAGTTGTATCATATCCACCGATGGGGTCACGTTAGCATCACTTGAAGTTTTCTTCTATAGTTTTGGGTATGGGAGCACATCAAGGTAGATTGTCCCAAGGGGCTTCTTACCAAGATTACATTTATTGAGGTGCATATGCATTTCTATGCTACTAGATGGGCTCAAGGGCATGAGGAGTGCAAGAGCCATCCTCATGCGGGGGAGCTTTCCCACTACACTACTACTTTTACTGGGCTGAATTTCAAGGATATCATGTGGCATATCTATCATGACTGCCTATATTTTGATGATTTAGTTGGTTTCACAGCTAGGATGTGGAATGAGTGATGGCTCATCGGCCACAAGGTTGGCATCAAGGAGTACTTCTACTCCCAGGTTCTTCGTTAGTATAGGCTACAGTAGGATGTGCTACTAGTTCCATTTTTGTATAGGCATCTCACATCAGATGGAGACATTCCTTCTCCATGGATCACAGAGCTTTATGACAAGGAGGATGCCCCAATAGTTGACCTAGGAGTCATTGGGGGAGTCACAGATGCATTTGTGCAATGGTAAGGGGATATGATGTGGTATGGTGATGGAATTTTGGGCCATGAGGATGATGGTAGGGATGATGGTATAGATTCAGTAGGACGTATATTATGATCCAGGACCGAGGTATGGGGCCATCTAGTAGAGCAGGTGGTAGTGAAGGAGTAGGAGGCTCTTAAGGAGGATGAGGAGGAGCTGGATACCGAGGATAGGGATTCTCCTCTAAGAGCATAGTTGCATGAGTTCGAGGCTGAGCTCCAATCGACGAAGATCCAGGTATAGTAGCGAGATGCTACCATAGCCCAACAAGATGCTATTATATGGTAGCTCACACTACAGATCCAAGATTTGTAGGACACTATCAGGGACAACAATGCTAGGATGTAATTTGTTGTTCCTCCTTCTACACCACAGAGTGATACCGAGGTAGATCCTAGGGCATACATAGGGGCAAAGGTTCTATGCCTATAGTAATTTCTATATGAGTATGATGAGAAGATCCATGGGTATGTATCCCATATAGTCTCTCTCTAGATGCAACTTAGGAGGTATGAAGTTGTCCCTAGGGAGGCACCAGGTGCAGGTATCTCACAGGTTAGTCGGTGCTGCACCTTAGGGCAGTATTTGGTTTGTCCTAGCTAGAGGACTCAGACTGGAATAGAGAGACCAGCAGGGTCACATCACTCTACGCATGACATAGCTATAGGGGGAGGTGATGCTAGGGGCACAAACCCTGTGTGTGATTGATGATGCACTTGGATTTTATTTTTGAGGTCTACTTGACCTACATGATTGTAGCTTATGGCTAATTTTGTATACCCATGCACTTTGAGATACATGTTCTGAGACATATTTTGAGATACACATATTTATATGAGACTCTACATTTATGCTTCATTGTGTGTGTCATTTATTGCTTATGTTTTTGTTTTATTTATGCGATGTTATGATGGCATTATGATGAGTTGATATATATGTGTTAGATGATAGATGATATTTATGATGATATGGATTTGATATGGATGGTTATGTATGTGTTTATATAGATGCTTATATGATTTTATTATTGTGATGTGATGTATCTTAATGATGGAATTATGATTTTATGTATGGATGAATGATTTATGACGTTGTGTTTTTATGGATGCAATGTTTTTGTTAGATACATGTTTAATTTTGATTTAATTGTATTCATATAACTCATGCTATGATATGGTGAATGTAGTATGTGAAGTATGGAAATGTGTTGCACCAAATTATGTAAAAAAATATGCGTATCTACCGCATATCGCTCATGAGCATCAAAAAGGAAGCATGCATGTGAAAAGGAAAGAATACCAAACAAAAGGAAATGAAGTAAAGCAATTTTCTTCTCATTAATTTGTTGGATAAGATCCAAGGTTACAATTAAGTCCCCTTTAGGGCTCAAAATGTGATACAATTATTACAATATTAGGTTCCCAAAGACCAAGTCTTTCACGGAATCAAGGTGCACATCCAATGTTTCTCCGTGTACCCACAATCAAGGTGGGTGGACCAATGCCACCGCTTCTTGTATCTTAAATATCTTATATCTCATATTACTTATCAATGCCTTCTAAGAACCTACACCTACTCACAAGGAATCCAAAGGGGTCAAATAACAAGGGTGTATGGTGAAAACATGCAATCCCCACAAGGGTAAAATAGTGCATATATTAAAACTATATCAAAACATGTCCAAATGACTTGAAAATTTGCAGAAATGTTAAAGAGAATTTTTTGAGATGATATCACCAAAACATATCAGAAATTTCATATGTATACCCCTTGATTTTGCGTTGCCTGCCTGCAACCTACGAAGAAGAAGACAAGCAAATACCAAACCTAAAAATATCCAAAACTCATGAAATTTGGATAGTATGTATAAATTGACATTTCAAGACAACCCATATTATTATATTTTCAAATTGAGGCCCAGATACACCTTCATAAAATTGGGGTGCCCAAATGCGCCCTATGAGCCTGCAAAAACTTAAAAATGCTATAACTTTGTCAATTTAACTCCAAATAACCTGAAATTTTAACTATAGAATAATGTGATAATGTAGAAAAATAATAATTAAAAATAGTAGTTAAATTGTGTAATATTTTACCCTCATACTATGGGGGACGGTGGTGACTACAACTATTTAGGGGGCACCCTGGGAGGGGATACCCAAAAATTATGACCAATTTTTTCTAAAAAAATCACTAGAATATGTTCCTAAACACTATAAGGTGTGTTGTCATAAAATTTTGTGAATAAATTGACTCGTATGGAAAAGTTATGCTCGGATTACCTTCTTTAAGTCACCCGATAACCTCCTTGGCAAAAGGGAGATTTCAAGGACAAAAGGGTGTAATAAGGTGAGGGGAAATATTGGCAGCACTCAATTACATATCCTAGAACTCCTATATATGTTTCTGTGTGGATACTAAATCCATTTTATAGCGCAAAGGGGTTCATGTGCAAAAATGCATGCAAGGGCATGCATGGCAGGAGGTGCCACTTGTCAAAATGGAGGCATGCACTAGATGGGGAAGAAAAACTCCATTTTGGGCTTCCATTAAGCAGTGTGTCATAATGCTTCAATTCCCTCTGACCTGCATGCTCCATATGGCATGCTAAATGATAGTTTTTGGGTGCCATTTGGCTCAGATTTGACTTTTTCTAGGTCAAACTTGTTCACTGTCCCACCCTGGTACGATGGCTCACCACCATCCCAGGGTAGGAAGGTGGTGAATTTTGGGACAAAACCTATGAAAATTGGTTTTGTAGCCTCCAAAAACCTTTTTGAAGTGGCTAGAACCATTGTGAGCCTCTTGAGGGCTACCTAAGGGGCCATATGATGTCAATTTGATCATTATTTGTGGATGCTTAATCAATTTTACCACATTTTAGTGTCTACATATGCCTCTTTTTGAGATGCGTTGTGCATAACACCATGTTTAGAAAAAATAAATGACCAAATTTTTGAATTATTAAGGTTACTCGATAACCTAACCAACTTTAGATGCCCCAATCATGGAAAGGGCGTGTGTTCTTGAATCTTTGCTTCTGACTCATTAAATGAGCGTGCCTATGCTTTAACATGGTCCGTAATGAAAGGCTAAGGAAAATAACTTCATGATGCAAGTAATGTCAAGAGTTATAATGTGATATTGTGTGCTTGTTTGCTGCCCCAAGCAAGAGCATGGTTGTCTTTATCAAATATTCGTTGAACGAACACAATTTGCATAATTGAGTGTGTGCTTGCTGATTTGGACTGAGTATGACTACCCCCTCAAGCGATGAGTTAATGAGGGAATGACCAGTGATAAAAGTGATGAGTCACTTGACCCAATTGACTTGTGTTATGCTTACCTTTAGTTTTATCCCTTGAAAAATAGGGCAATTTGGAGAGGATTTTGGTGACTTTGTTGAGTTTTCCTAGAGGAAAGAAGCTAAAAACTGCATGCCCAGGGGGTGTTCCAGCCATAATGGCCTTCTTATGGCATGATTTAAAAATTTTCCCATCCCTCCTAGGATCCTCATGGTTGCATTGTGATCTATGTGAAATTTGGACCCAATTTGAGCTATTTTGGTGTAGTTTTGGACCTATTTTGGGTCATTTTGGGTTGTTTTGGCATATTTTTGCTACCACCATCCTAGGGTGGGATGAGGGTATGTTCTATCACCATCCCATGGTGGCACAGTCAGCCAAATGTGTGCTCGTACCACCCTGTGATGGTGGTGATCCTTGCATCTTTATATAAACCCAAAATATGAAGGTTAGGCTTATTTGTGCATGCTTTCTTTGGTAGTTTGAGAGGTGAGGAGTTAGGAGAGTGATTCTGAGTAGTGTAGTGCTATAAAATTCATCCCATACTCACCATGATTCATCAGGTGGAATCAGCCATTGGAGGATCTGGTGCGAGACAGGCATGCCAAGCGTCTCTTAATGCATTTTCCCCATGTTAGGAGTTGATTTTTTTGCTTTTATTGTATGTTTTTGGATTGGAAGCATATCACACTATATCATAGGTAACTAAACCTAATTTATGAGACATGTACCAAATTTTATGTTTTACCCATATTTTTGTGCAATTAGATTGCATTTTATAGGTCCAATTTTGCATTGTTTTTGCTATTTTTGGTAGCCTGAAAGGATTTTTTTGAGCCCAATTTCTTGGAGTCATCCCTAGGTGGGATGGCTAGTGTGGGATGGTCATAGGCCATCCCTTGATGGTCTGGCCATAGGTTCGGGGGCCATTCCTAAGGGGAATGGCCACAAACTAACCTCAAAGAGGGGCCATTTTGAGTTTTTTCTTTTGAATGTTTTTGGGACCATGTGAGGCCATTTTGGTGGTGAGGTATACACTACTCATGACACTCATATCCAATATGCTACTACCAGATTCTTCTAGAGCAGGGTTCCCATGGAACCTAGTGGAGATAGTGTTTGTGCGGGTGAGGTGTACTATGGTGGAGCCACTGGTGATGGCATGGGGTACTACACTATTGGCACAACTCTATGATGAGTTGTACGAGATCCGTTGCTATCGGTGGAAGGGTGTGGGATGTAGCTTTTTATTGCAATTCTGGGGATGGTAGCACATAGCTATGGGGTGACATCATGGGCTACCATAGATGAATCAGGCATAGTTGGAAGATAGGGATATAGGATATGGCATCCTATGGTAGAGGTCTCAGGAGAGGTGACAAATTCAGTGACTTGTAAGCGATATGAGTCACTATGTAGATCTATTCTCATGACTCAGGGTAGGCCAAGTGTTTTGGAGACCATATAGGGATTTCCTAGAGTGGGCAGATACTACTATATAACTCTCCAAGGTGTGGTGAGGTAGATGGTTGGTTGGAAAACATGGTACAGAGTGGGAGTACTTCCTTTTTGCTTGAATGATGCAACAGTTTTGGCTATGCAAGGGAGTGCCTAGTGATTTGGTTCCTTATTAGCATCATGATGATGAGAGGATATTGGTATGGTCAATGGTAGAGGTAGTGGCATGGGATATAGATCCTATAGTAGACATTCCATATGTGGATGATTTTGGGACTACAATGAAGTATGACGCTTGGTGGGTGATAGGCTAGGGGCATGGAGAGGGGCCACTGGGGAGGGGTGTAGCTAGGGAGGAACCTCAAAATATTTTTGGTGAGGACCAGGGTGAGGCAGGTGATTGGCAAGAACACATCGTATGGGAGCATGTGAATATCCTAGACTTAGGAGATTGAGATGACTTGGGGGATGATGATATTGGGAATGAGGAGGTGTAGGCACCACCGATGGCACTAGGGGAAACAGAGGTAGAGCTATGGGATGAGCTACTCAGGATGAGGTAGTAGAGATATCTCCTATGGACACAGGTGCATGATGTACAGGTAGAGCTAGCAACATAGCAAGCCGAGGTACAAGTGGCTCAAGCCAAGATAGCATCTCTTTGGATAGAGTTGTGATCTCGAAGCCCTACATGAGAGGATTACATTAGTGAGGAGGTGACTAGGCTACAGGCAGAGGTGACAAAACTCTATTATGTGGTGGAGACTTACTAGGCATGGTGCCAATGGGGGTAGGATTATGCATATGAGTTGGATACTAAGGTAGTGCACCTTGGTGGGCATCTATGGGATGATGCAGGTGCTAGTGGGTCATACCAGAGTTGCCACAATAGGATAGGGTAGTCTTCCTCTAGGCTGGAGGCAACAGGGTCTATGCAAAGAGCTGACAGGGTAGGTGGTAGCAGGTATGGGATTTCACAGAGGACTTCGACTGTAGGTGGGAGTGCGAGTCATAGTACCGGTCCTGCGTGACCATGGTAGTGGCTCGTGTGACTCTTTTTGTGTTTTTGGATGTTTTAGCAGTGTGAATTTTGAGGACTCACTTTATTATAGTCGATGGGCAACATGATGTATCTTTTTATCCCATACATACACACACACACACACACACACACACACACATATATATATATATATATATATATATATATATATATATATATATATGATATTTTTATGTGGTTTACCATCATGTGTTTATTGTTTTATAAAATGTATGCAATTTGATTTATGCAATGATTATGGATGCCTATGTATGCATATTTTGTGATTTTTATTTGATTTTATTTTGTACATGCATGTATGTATAGTGAGATGGATGATTTATTTATTTAGAGGATGCAATGTGTAGACTATATGTTGTATTGTGCTAGCACCATAGATGATGTATTTTGCACCAACTCATATGTAATGTTTTCATGAGACTTATATAATGGATTTGTGAATAATGTAATTGAAATGAATGTGGTGAAGTGATATGACTGACATGTTTAGGAAATGCTCATTAGATTTTCATGAGACTCAAACACTCTAGTCAACTCATCAAAAGTTGTATACTAACCATGTAGGACTTTTTTTACAAGGTATGAATCTGCTAGGACGACCAAGGTACTTCATATCCCTGTATGTGCAAGTGAGTTCATTCCTATGAGATGCATAAGGATACCGCCATTGCCAAGCAGGATCTCAACCAAACCTATACTGAGGATCACCAAATGAATGCCACCATCGTAGGTTTTGTACTAAGTATGACTAGACCACTAGGCAATCTATGTTACCAAAGCTAGCTCATCCACATGCAAACATTGATCTACATATATGACCAAAAGCTAATATGGCAGACATATCATCATGTGGGAGGCTACCGCCATTGATGGATAGGCTATCCACAAAACTCGTAATGAGGATCACCTAATGGTTTTCCAAATGCTAAGAGTTCCAAGGATTCAAGTTCAACTCCCTAATTTATTGAATTTTATTGGGATACTTGCTCTCATATGAAGTGATAAGAATCACTATTTATTTTTATCATTTTAGTGATAATAATCACTATTTATTTTGAGTTTTTTCTTTTTCTCTTAATCAAGGGATTTGAATTTTGAGTGATGGGGATCATTTTTTCTTGTGCTTTTTGACATGTGCACTTTTTTTGTACTTTGAAATTTTGCTTTGTGGGGGGTTTGCAAATTTAGGCTATTGTAAACATGTGAAAATGTGGGATTTTGATGACAAAATAAGGGGGAAAACAAATTATTGTTGTGGGGGGAATTTGGTAGGGGAGAAATTGTCCTTTTGCAAACTCTCAGCATTCTTGAACCATTTGCATAGGGGGATGAGCAGGATGACCTTTTCACTTAAGGAAACCTAGACCACTTCATGGATTTCATCTATATTTGTGCAAAACTTGGATTGTTAGTGATTAATTGTGTTTGGGATATGATGTACACAAGGTATAATAAATGCAAGACTCTACCTCCTAAAAATCAAGCTAGCCTTTTACAAAATATGAGTAGGGACTAGATATGGCTGAGTGACCTAAACCCTATTGACATTATAAAACAAATGGCTAAGTGAAGGGAATAGACACGATTGTGGAAATGTGAAAAATGTGGGTGAGAATGATAATTGTGGCTTTGAACTATGAGTACTTTCACAACATTGATTTTGAGTGGTAAGTAGTATGCCATCATGATGCTAGACATATATGAGAAAATCTAAAATGTAAAGTGCTAATGATGAATATGCCTAAATGCAAGCGACGATAAAATGCAATGGGATGCAATGTGATGTGATGTAATATTTTTGAAATTTTGAAATTTTGATGGTGTTTTTGTTTTTTTTTTTTTGAAATTTTGATTGATATATGTATGAAAGTGCAATGTGATGCAATGTTTTTTTATTTTGATGTTTTGATGATGTTTTTGAATTTTTTATTGATATGTATACACATGTGACCAACGGGCTAATTTGGGGGACATTGGGGCATTTGGGGGGACCAAAGGGATTATATATACCTTTGAGGCTTTTAGGTTTGAACTAGATGATCGTAGATAGTCCAGGAGCATTTTTACTTGACCTAGACGATGGAAACCCACTAGGATATTTTTGGGTGACCTAGGCATGTGGCGGAACTTAAAAAGTGTCTACAACTACCTAAGGGAATTTGGATATGATCAAAGGGCTTATGGATTCCTTTGGGGCTTTTAGGGTTGACCTAGACGATCGTAGATAGTCTATGAGAATTTTTACTTGACCTAGATGGTGAGAACTCGCTAGGAGCCTTTTGGGTGACCTAGATGTGTGGTGGCACTTAAAAAGTGTCTATGAATACCTAGGGGAATTTGGTTGTGACTAAAGGGCTTACGGATACCTTTGGGGCTTTTAGGGTTGACCTAGATGATCGTAGATAGTCTAGGAGCATTTTTACTTGACCTAGAAATTGAGAACCTGCTAGGAGCCTTTTGGGTGACCTAGACGTGCGGTGGTACTTAAAAAGTGTCTACGATTGCCTAGGGGCATTTGTATGTGACCAAAGGGCTTATGGATGCCTTTGGGTATTTTAGGGTTGATATAGATGATCGTTGATAGTCTAGGAGTTTTTTTACTTGACCTAGATGGTGAGGACCCGTTAGGAGCATTTTGGGTGACCTAGACATGCGGTGGCACTTAAAAAGTATCTATGATTGCCTAGGGGTATTTGGCTATGACCAAAGGTCTTATGGATGCCTTTGGGGATTTTAGGATTGACCTAGATGATCATAGATAGTCTAGGAGCATTTTTACTTGACCTAGATGGTGAGAACCTACTAGGAGCCTTTTGGGTGACCTAGACGTGCGACGACACTTAAAAAGTGTCTACGACTACCTAGGGGTATTTGTTTAGGACCAAAGGGCTTATGGATGCCTTTGAGGCTTTTAGGGTTGACCTAGATGATCGTAGATAGTTCAGGAGCATTTTTACTCGACCTAGATGGTAAGAACCCGCTAGGAGCCTTTTGGGTGCTCTCTAAGAATGAAATGGCCACAAGTGAAGGATGTTCAAGGGTTCAGGATCCTTGAAACCTTCAAGTGAAGCTAGGCGATAAGTTCTAGGACCTATTTGAATAGTTATGACAAAGGGACCTAACCAATTTATCATAAATTTATCTTGGAAGTGGGGTGGTAAGCTAGAATTTTGTTGGTTCTATTTCAATATGAGATCACCATCCTGAAAGTATTTGAGATGGACTTTCATATTGTAGGATATTTTGAGCTGCTCTTGATACACACGTAGATGCTCAAGTGCATTAATGTAATGCTCATCCAACAACATAAGCTGATCTAGGTGAGCTTGTCATGTAGTATCATCAATAATAAACTCCTACATGGATGTGCGCAGTGATGGGATTTCTAAATCTAGAGGTATGACTGCCTCAACACCATACACTAGTGAAAATGGAGTTGCCCCAATGGGCATCTGAATGCTAGTGTGGTAAACCCAAAAGATAAGAAACATTTGCGTGTGCCAATTGGTATGATTCTCTTTGAATATTTTCTTCAATATGGCAATTAATGTCTTGTTTGATGCTTCTACCTGCCCATTTGCTTCTAGATAATAAGGTGTCAAAAATTTGTGCTAGATATTATACTTTGCTATCAAAACACACATATTTATTCTTGAATGATGTCCCTATCTGAAATGATCTTGGATGGAATACCAAAATGACAAATGATGTTATGCAATATGAACTCCGCTATGCGGGGTCCTGTCATAGTGGTAAGGGGGATTGCTTCCACCCACTTTGTAATATACTCGGTAGCCGTAATGATAAATGTATGATAGCCTAAGGATGCCAGGGATATTTTCCCAATTGAATCCAACCCCCATTACAAAAATGGTCAAGCCGATTGGATCGGTTGTAAGGCCTGGGAAGGTACATGTGTCAAGTTAGCGTGGTGTTGACATTTCATGCACTTCCTCACATATGCACAACAATATTACTCTAAAGTTGGAAAATAATAGCCCATGCAAAGAATTCACTTTGCGATGGCCTTGCCACTAAAATTTCCATCACAAGTACCATCGTGTGCTTGGGCCATTGTCCAAGTCGATTCTTGATACTCTAAGTAATGAAGGAGGATTTTTTCATAGCTTTGACGGTATAGGATGTATCATAACAAGACAAAATTTTCTGCCTTCCATTTAAATGTCCTTTTGCTAGCTTGCGATAATCCAGGAGGGAGGTTACCAAGCTTTAGGTACTTTCTTATTGGTGTGGACCAGTCTTGCTGTGTGGAAGTCTCGATTGCATGAATTATCTGTCCCTCATGAAGTTCATCCGAAGAAAATGTAGATTGGGATAGAACTTGTAAGAATATCATTATGTTGTTATCAAAAAGGGTTTTGGGGAATAGATTCCCCCAAGTGAAATGATTCAAGTGCTCGTGAATGTGTGAGAATCTCTCTTGATGAGGTTCCATTTGAATCAAGTGGACTTCTGGCATGGCTTGAGTGCTCTCACGCTCAATAACTAATTGCGATAGCATTTTTACTTGAATGGTTATCATCTCTGCTATGGAGTCTTGTGGAATAAAGGATTCTAAATAGGCCATTGTATCTACAAAACTATTATATGATCAAGGGAGTAACTCGATGTCATACCATTCAAACATTTCTAGGGATTTGTCCACAAAGGTTTTGTAGGCTTGCAAAATTGGGCACTTCCACTGGAATATTCCATTGACCTTGTTGACAAGGAGCAGGAGTCACCCAAAATGTTGAGCTTGGTGATTTTCATGGCGATATCCATTTTAAGCCCTATTAGCAGGGCTTCATACTTCACATTATTGTTGGTGTAGGGGAAATTAAGTTTAAATGACAAGGATATGGGAGCCCATGCAGTGTGAAAAATATGATTCCCGCACCACCCCCTTGATCACATTTGGAGCCATCAAAGAAAAGAGTCATATCCTCCTATGACTCGGGCTCATCAAAATTAGGTGATTCTAATATTTAGAAGACTCCATTATCGAGAAGCTCCATGCTAAGAGGCTGATCCTCCCGGAGAGGAGCCTCTACAAGTTGATCAACAATGACCTGACCTTTGATTGAGTTTTGTCCTATGAATTCTAGGTCAAATTTTGTCAACAATATGATCCATTTTTCCATGTGACTACTATGATAAGTACGACTCATCATGTATCGCAATGGATTCTATTTAGATACAACATATGTAGTGTGGATGAGCATATAGTTTCGTAGCTTCTTGGTAGCAAAAACCACTGCTAGACATAACTTTTAAATGTATGCGTACTTGATATCATAGCTCACCAGGGTGCGACTGAGATAGTATGTGGCCTGTTCCTTGTGAAATTTATTGTTTTGGGCTAACATGGCACCCAATGCAATCTTAGTAGATGAGATATATAATCGGAACAACACCCCTAGTCTAGGTGGAGCTAACACTAGCAACAAAGCCAAGTATTATTTAATTGCATCAAAGGCATCCTGACACTCATCATCCTAGTGGAATGTGACACCCTTGTGCAAAAGTTTGTTCATGGGTCTACACTTCTATGACAGTTGTGCTATAAAGCATTTTATGGATGCAATCCTCCCGTGTAAGCTATGAAGTTGCTTGATGGTAGTCGGGGTAGGCATTTCAAGGATTGCCTTGAATTTTTTGGGGTCCACTTTGATGCTTCATTTGGAAACTATGAATCCCAAGATATTTCTAGATGTGACACCAAATATGCACTTCTCGGGGTTCAGTCTTACATTATGTTCAATAAAGCGATCAAGGACTTTGCACAAGACATCTAGGTGCTCATGATGTAATAAATATTTAGCTAATAAGTCATCCATGTAATCTTCTAAAATGTCATGGAAGATATATGTCATGACACGTTGGTAGGTGGCACCGACATTCTTAAGGCCAAATGGCATGACCTTGTAATAAAATGTTCCCCAATGCATTGTGAATGTCGTTTTGAGCTGGTCTTCAAGGTTGATACGAATCTGATTATACCCAGAGAAGCCATCCATAAGGGATAGTATTTCATGTCTTGCAGTGGCATCTACCAAGGCATCTATGCTTGGCAAAGGAAAATCATTCTTAGGACTCGCTTTGTTTAGGTCTTGAAAATTTGTGCAAATGTGAATCCTCCCATCAGGCTTATTGACAAGGACCATGTTGGACAACCATGGTGGATAGTCTACATAAATAACAAAATTGGCATCCAATAGTTTTTGTACCTCATCTTTGACCATCAAGGCCACTGTTGGGTGCATCTTTCTCAACTTTTGCTTGACATGTTTTACTATGGGGTCAAGTGTTACATTATGGGTGACCATATTTGGATCTAGTCCCAACATGTCTTTGTAAGACCATGCAAAAAATACCTTCTTCTTTGTGATAAGGGCAATATAATTGGCTTACTCTTCAGGGGATAGGCTTTCCCCTAGCTTTATACATTACAGGGTTTTAGGATCTGAGCTAATATCTTTGTCAACTATAGGCTCAATTGACATATGATACCCCTCCTCAAACTGATGGAGAGTAGGGATCAAATGGATGTCATCAGCTAGATTTAAATCCTCTATGAGGAATTTAGGTCCCTCCTTAGCATGGAAGACATCATTAGTTGGTCCAATGGAAAAGTGAAACAACCCACCGCAAGCCTAATACTCAGAGGATGATGGGGGTGAATCAACGTGATTCCAATCAATAGCATTTAGATCTAGATGGCATGGCTTGGAAGGATCGACTAGGTTGTGAAGTGGTGTGGTCAAATAAATGGAGATCATATTGATGGAATTTGTATGTTCTCCAGGAACACATGCATGTGACTATATATTGATGCCCTCTCTCACCCTCGGATGTGGTTCTGGGAGAATGGTAATCTCTGAACCCTATCTATGAATAGACTGCAATATGGGATCATTAGGCTCAAGGAGATCCATGTGTGTGGGTGGGTTAAGGAAGACCTCATGGTGAATCTAGCCTAAATTGATAGACCTTACCCTCAAGCATGGTCCAACATGCAACTAACGATATACTTCATCTATGTCGATGGGATCGTGATGATGATGCAAGTAAAGAGGACCAAGGTACACCCTCTCTATTTTATCCTCATAGTCACTATCATATATGGGAGCCTCATTATTACCCTTGGGATCAGATGATCAGGTATGTGTGGTCCCATATATTCTAATTCCTCATAATCATCATCATGGATGAGGATTCCTTCATTCTCATCTCATAGTGCCTGAGGCTCATGAGGACCCAATTGCTCAAGTAAATTAACTGCTCCTCCTAGGAGTTCTAGCTTCCTGCGAGTGAACTAGATCTTCAAGAGGAAGGAGCTATCACCAAAAAATATCAGGGAAAGGGAAAAAATGTATGAGGCCTTCTTGTTGGTCATTAATGGGGATAATTTGTGAGTGATCACTATCCGACTCAAAAGGGTCATATGGTGCTATCTCATAACCCGACTCATCCTATGAGGTCTATTCATATGAGGTGCCTTGATCTGACTCATCACATACATGGGGACAACTTTGTAAACCTTCCCCTCTCTCGAAATGTTGGGGAATGTCACTGGGAATCACAGGGTTCCTATCTAGCTATGGAAAGTAATCCCCAAGGGAGTAGACTGTATTGGGATTGGCATAAGGGTCTTGGGCCAACCCGCCCTTGTAGCTTATATTCAAGCGATTTAGGCTATCTAAGAGGACACCTAGAGGCAAGGGATTGTTGTTTCCCATTCCTAACTTGTCATAAGGCATTTGGTATTGTGGTTGATAAGGGATTCTAGTGCCTTGCTCATATAGACCTAACCCATAACTGTACCATTTGCATAGGTCAAGGTACTTCAGGGCAAAGTTAGGGTTAGACAAAGTAGTTAATATCTTCTCCAAAAGGTTCATCATCTTCATCCTATTGTTGGTAAGGTTTGATGCCATAGTAAAGGCCCCCATATACAATTTTTTTTTTTTTATTATGGGGAATATCAAGAGGCACGATAGTGCCTATGGGAAGACAAGGTCTACCCATATCTTGCATTTAATCTAAATCAGGAATAGTGGTAACATTCCTAACCATGTATTCTACCAATATGGTAGAAGCTAGATGTATTGTAACTTGGGACTATGAATAGAAGAGGGATGAGAGTGAGACTTGATCTAGCTCATTGTTTGTCTCATGTGGTGTCTCTTTGTTATTTAGGCCAAGTATATCTTCTGTAGATATAGTGGATATGATCAGTTGATCCTCCTCAATGGGATGTTTCTCTGGGTTCCTAGGCAAATGATCCACTAGTGTGTTAGGCATCTGGGGTGGGTTTGATGATGAGGAGGGTATGGTATGCTATAGTGATGGGGTCAAACCTCGACTAGATTTATTCGACTAAAAATCTAGATGTATCGATGGCAAGGTCAACCTGGGTAATTGTTGCACCATGTTTTAGTACTTGAAGGGCTATAGGTCTGTAGGGATGACATGAAATTTCCCTTTGTGAGTGTACTTGAGACATAGGTGAGTGATGGAAGGGACACACTTCTTGTTCCTGATCCATGGTCTTCCTAACAAAATGTTGTATGCTATCTCACCCTCCAGGATGTGGCACATCATCAAGATGATATTTTCTCCTACTTGAATAGGTAGGATGATTGTACTGACCATTGAGCATATCACATAATTGAATGCTCAGAGGGTGTAGGTAGATGTGACAATATGAGATGTTGGGAGCTTCAGGTGTTTTAGAGCTGTTGTAGTTATGATGTTTCTTGAAGACCCAGTATCTATCAACACTTTCTTGTATGGTTTTCCATTCACATATGCATCAATGTGTAAATGGGGATCCACCATATCATGTGGAATCAGTTTAAGTTCATCTTATCAAAAAGTAGTTATTGATTCCGTGCATTACCACACATGCCCCACAAAGTTGTTGAAGGAGTTAGACTCCTAGGGTTGAAGCTCAATTTCCTTAAGGATCACCATCAAGGCTTCTCTATTAGGTTTTGATTGTTGGATGAGCTCATAGATGGAGAGCCAGGAAGATGTTGTTCTTAAGATCTAAGTGAGATTGCTCTTAATGGTGACTATAGGCCTAGGTGGGAGGCTCATTCTAGGAGGTGATA
The DNA here is from genome assembly GCA_028583015.1 of Wollemia nobilis. NCBI lineage: Eukaryota > Viridiplantae > Streptophyta > Pinopsida > Araucariales > Araucariaceae > Wollemia > Wollemia nobilis. Next base: position 2,656,113 of record JAQPPZ010016414.1, read on the forward strand.
TAGGTTGTCATGTCAAAGGGACATCACTCTGAGCCGTAGGTGGTGCGACTGGACTTGGATACCACCTATTTATTATCACAATACTGACCATGCCAAAATATCCTTATTTAGGAGGGGCATGGTGAACCTCGTTCACCTGGGGCACTAGTTTGGCCTTCTCCACATGGGAAGGCAAGGGGTCCTTAAAGATCTCCATATATTGGTTGCTTAGTGTGATAGGGTTATCTACCTGGAGGGCATTCCTATCAATTAGGTCTTGCACCAACTGTTTGAATTTATAGCACATTTGCACATCATGCCCATTTTGCCTATGAAACTTGCAATATAGGTCTTATTTGTATCCTTTGGGCTTAGGTGCATTAGGGTCGAGAGGTTAACTATTAGGTAGATGGATCGCATTGGCCACCAAGAGGTGGTCAAACACCAAGTCCATAGACTCTACAATGGGCATGAATTATCACTTTGGGTGACACTGTTGATTTTTCCCCTAACCATTTTGGTTATCCTTGGCATAGTTCCTAGGGGTGGCTTGATAATTAGGCTTTTGAGGTGGCACGGCAGGCACTAGCCCTAGGACACTAATGGAAACCTGATTTACTACTACTGACTTAGGTTGCACTGGGGTGTTCTTAGTGTTCTTGCTCCATTCCTTCTTACGAGGCTTCACAATATCACCCTCTTGAATCTTGATTTCTTTGATAATCCTAGTCTGTGCTAAGGCATCTTCAAGAGTGGCGTATTGTTGCAATTGCAACAAGGAGATTGGCTTCAAGTAAATTTTTGAGAACATCTGATTCAACTCCAACATGGGGAGAAGATAAAGCGACTTGGTGAGAAGGGCTCGCCATCTATTACCATAATTTGTTATTGACTCATCATCATATTATTTCAACCCAACTACATTAGCCAAAATTGCCTTCCTCTTGGTATTGAAGGCAAAGAGTTCTAGGAATGAATGCGTAAGTTGGTCCAAATTATGGATGCTATGCTTAGGAAGTTGGTAAAACCACTCGAAGGTAGGGCCAATGAGGGTAGTCACAAATTTCCTCAAAAGCAAAGCATCATCATCATGAATGCTAGAGAATTGACCTAAGAACCTAGTGTCATGTTCTTACGCATCCTCTTCTCCCTTAAAGGTGGCCAACTGAGGTAACTTAAATTGCTTTGGATAGGGAGGTGTAGGTAATGACGAATGGATGGGTTGACTATGCAATTGACGTATAGTGGGATTTTGAGATCTTGACCCAAATTTCTTGTTCTCTACTAACTCCAGGTATTCTAAAAATGCTTTATAAGGGCCTGAGGACTTAATCTCCTCATCTTTGTTCACATTCTACGATGGAGGTCTAGGCTCCTCCAACCTAGGGTGAGGTAGTGGTAAGTTGCCCCCTGGCCTCGATAAGGTGTCTCAACATATTCTACTTCTATCTCATGCTTAGTATAATCCTTGTAAGGTGTCTCTTGAGCTGGCCTATAAATGGAGGTATCTAATCATGGTGGGTGCCCTATGTTTGGCCTGGGAGGCATCTCCTGACCTGGCCTAGGAGGTCATGGAAGAAGCATTTGATAAGGTCTCGAGGACCTCTCTCAAACGAGCATGGGTTTCCTCGGATGGACTTCTTGCCTATGTGTCTTAGGGGTAGGGACCCTCTGTATCGCTCCAAATTTTTTGCATCCTTACCTTCAGGCTATAGGATCCGTGCTCGAAAGGGGGATGCGAGAAGGATGGGACAATACCTCGAATTGAGAGGCCCTTTGAAGGTCACGCCTCTCAAGGGAGGGGTATAAGGGTAAAATTTTTGATGGATGGTGGGTTCACCAGGAAAATTTGAGTGGCAGTTTCCACGTCTAGGTTGAGAATGGGTTTGATGTGTTCATTTTATATTCAATCATCCAATTCCTAGGTTTGGCCAAGATGAATATAAGCTATTCTATATGCCAATTCTAATTTATATGGATACATAAAACATGAATAATTGCTAAACATAGAAATTATGCTAAATAAGATAGAATGTACCTGATTCTAGATGTCTAATGAAGATTCTAAGATTTGTAGAAGTCCAGATCATATCAAATCTTACATTATCATCTAAAATTTCATAGAACCATCTCAGATCACAGTCGATCATCTGAGATCAAATGAGATCATTTTCGATCTGATGAATTCATCAGTCTAATTCATCAAAAACCTACAATCACAAAAATAGATACCAAGGACCAAAAAATCAACTGCAAAAGCAAGGGGAAATGATAGAAATAACAGTAAATTTACCTAAATGATAGATCCAGATAACAATTAAATAAAATGCATTAATTTGATAATTTATTTTGACTTTATCATGCATCTATGCTAACTGAGGTGAACTCCAGGATGTAGAAATAGAATAAAATAAGTCAATGCATAAGGAATTAAAGAAGGAAGATAAAAAAATGCAAACTTTGGGCTCTGATTGCCCCCAATATGGACTACAGTCGAGATTGCCTCCAATCATACGAGATCATTGCTGATCTATGATAGGATCATATAAAATCATTTGGAATTGCCTACGATGATCCGAGCTTGCTCCGGTTGAAAAATAGTAAATTTCTTGCAAGAAAACTTGAAATACACAATGCAAACAATGGTGTGAAGGTGTTCTAATGCACGAGAAACTAAAGTTGCAGGGAAAATCAGTCAGCCAGGGGGATAAACTAAGAAAATCCTAGTTTATATAGGATTAGGGAGAGGTTAGGAGGTTGGATATCACCCCAATTTGGGAGATCTCCAATGGGGGAGACTAACCGCGTAGACATGCTCTCTGTCCAAGTTAGAGAAGCTATTGAACAAAAGCTAATTATGAAATTTTAGTTTTGGGACGAAATCGTCTGGACGTTGTGTTCCAGATGAATTTTTCAGATATAGGATGATTTCGTTTGATCGTCGACGATATCGTCCAACGGTCAAAACAAATCCTAAAAATGGTGTGGAAAACAAGGGGAGCGGGTAACGGGCGATTTGGGTTAAAATTCAAATTTTTATCTTTTTACTAAGGTTTAACTACACCAATTTTAGGGTGCTACATTTTGCCCCCTCTTTAGAAAAATTTTAGAAGAAAATGCATTAAATACGAGTTCTTCCCGTTTTACGAGAAAGCAAAAATTTACTCAATTTTTTAGACAATGATTCTAGGTCAAATCGTATGACTGCTTACTATGGTGCCCCCTCTGTTTTTTTACCCAAATCAAACTTTTGAGGTAAAAGCACGAAAAAGAAAAATTAAAATGTTGTTATTTTTAAATAAAATTAAGAAAAATAGGGTAAAACCCTAATTCATTTTTATTGTTCATTTTTACTGTTTTAGAGCTCTGCAAACAAAAATGGTTGAGACAACGCACAGATCGACAAAGGTCTGACATGGGCTATGGGTAGTAATATAAACCTAGTGAATTATATTTGTAATTTGATTTGTGCAATTTTTGATTAAAATTTTGATTGTTTTGGGGCATCGCGGCCATTTTTAGGCCGTCGACGACATCGAGATGAAATCGTCCCCATTTCATCAAAATCGTCTCTAGATCCTCGATTTCATTTAAGGGCGAAATCGGCGAACTAGGGACGATCCCGTCAAAAAAGGGACAATCCCAAAGTTTGTGAAATAGGATATGATTTCATCCTACGAAGGATGATTTTACCCTATTTTAGATGATATCATCCCATAGTGGACGATATCATCATTTTTATGAAATTAAGCTTGTTTGAATTGCATGTAATTGATTTTAATAATTGTTTTATTAATGAATTTTGTTGTTTTATTGTTTATTTTGCAGAGGGGATTACTAAAGAGTTGGGAATGGAAATACAAGAGGCTGAGAGATGATGTGGCCATGCTCTACCAGGTGGAGTGAGACCGACTAGCACAAATCGTATTGCAACATGTGGTAGAGATGCCACAAGTATCGATAGACATGGGGCTACTAACAGCCCTAGAAGAGAGATGGTATCCGAGGTCATCCTTCTTTCAGTTACCAATAGGGGATATGGCTTCCACTCTATAGGATGTATGGAGGATCTTTAGGATCCCCATACATGGATGGCTAATGACTCCTACGGCCATTCAAGGCCAGGCTATGATGAGACTATGCAGAGACCCAAGCTTCGCCTTGGAGAAGGGTAGAGTGAACATCGAGTCTTTAAGGCAGATGCCTGGGGTATCTAGGTTGACTCGAGTGTTGGCAAGGATAGTGGGTGGCCTATTGTTGCGCCATCAAAGTGGGTACAGACTACCCTAGCTCCTTTCAAATGTGGTCTACGACATGAGAGACCATAGGTACAGATATGCATGGGGTAGATTTGTACTATGTCGCTTGTATAGGATCCTACATGGGGTCGTATACAAGATAGGTCGATGTATGGTTTTGACATCACTACTACAGGTTTTGTGCAGGGAGCACATCACGGTGCGAAGGCTGGTAGGACTCCCACTGATAGGGGTTGACCGAGATAGACACCATTTTTTCTATTTGTGGCTATAGAGAGGGTCACAACAACAGATAGATCTATCAATGTCATGGAGGTTGCTAGACGACCTCATTCCAGACTAGATCACCTAGAGGCCATGGAGAGAGCATCCAGGGTGGGTAGAGAATGGGCAGGAGTTGGCTCGCATCAGGAAAATTTTCCAGCTAAGTATGGAAAGGGGAGAGGTAGAGCTCCACCACTACGACCAAGTTTTGTGGTAGTTCGGTCTTCAATAGGGGATCACTTCTCTTAGGGATTATGAGTACTCCTGGACTATTTAGGATAGTACTACACTGAGCGGGGCTCTAGATATGTAGTGATTCTAGAGTCAGGACACGGATGATGCCCCTATCTAGCTAGTGGATGAAGATGATGTTGGGGTTGTGGATAGATATAATTCCTGGTATGCAAGCATTCACCCTCCTCGGATAACAAAGGCATAGGGTCTGGTGCACGTGATTGTGCGATGGATGGGGATGCGATGCTAGGCTACTATTGAGGCAGCGTAGGGTCATGGTGGGAGAGAGCAACGATGGTCTCCATAGGAGAGATGACATAGGATGCCACAGGCTCCATAGAGACTGTAGTATATAGGGAGGAGGGAGGGGGGATTCCCTTATCAACAGGGGGAGAGGCCACCATCGCTCGATAAGGGCAAGGGTGTCGATGTAGGGGAGAGCAGTGAGACTATGGCTCTCCAGGCTGAGGTTACCCGCCTTCAATCTTAGGTGTAGACTCTATAGGATGAGGCTACACAGCTTAGGGTTCAAAACAGAGGGGCGAGCATGCAAGAGTTGGTGCGGTCTATGGCCCAGACTACATTCTACTAGGGATTATACTACCAGCTGGTTCGAGAGGGCCAGAGGTTGTAGCTACCAGTCAGTATTGCAAAGCCAATAAGGGTGGGATCATCGAGGACTTCCTCACGATCGACGGTGAGGACCCGAGATACTACCCAGACCTCTATGGGACCACCTCCTCCATGCCAAGGTGGTAGAGGAGATGAGGCTGATAGCTCGTGGGATTCTCAAGACTAGATGCCATAGACTGTATTATATATTTTATTATTATTATTTTTTGAGAGGATTGAGTATGCCAGGATATTGATTGTGGCATACCAATCCAGTTTTGATATGATGTACATAATTTATAGATATATATATATGGTCTTTTTGATGATATGACTTGTTTATATGTTGTGTGATGCTTTAATTTTGGATTTTTTTTATTGATTATTCATGTAATTATGTCATTGGAAATAAATTATAATAAAAACAATTAAATATATTTCTTTCCAAAAACCAAAATTTTCTTTCACATCTTCAAAAACCTATTAAATAAAGTCATGTTTATATATTTTATGTTTATCTCAAAATAAAAAATCAATCATGCAATAAAACTTCTTTTTTATATTTCACGATGATGGTATAATTCTATACCTATAATTCTATGCCTAGCGCAAACCATTGTTCTAATTTTATTTTTCCATTGTTACACAATTGTGCTTTAAAAAGAACGCAAAATTTTTCTATTTCATTTCATTATGTCAACATTCAAATTTGCAATGATGGTCTAATTCCTAGAGAATTATTCAAAATTTTATCACACTTAGGAATTTATGCCTAGCAAAAATCATATTTCTTTTAATATCTCATGCATAATATTTTTATGAAAATCTCAAAACAAATCATCACCATCATCATTTTCAGCATCACAACACAAATTCTTAAGATAGTCTCTTAAGCACTCTTTTACTTTTAGCAATATTTCTATACTGGTATTAGCTTGACGACCTAGCAAGCGGCAACTCCATAAAATAGTCTATAACAGCGACAATGTTCTTTGAAATTATTTTTATAAGTCCCTTTTATTTTTGCATCAAAACACACCACAAAACAACCAATTTGTTCACATCAAATTATTTCATTTAAATTTTATGGCATGACATAAAATTATATTCTGAGCAAATATTCTTAAATAAGAAGATGAAATGATTCGAAAAGAATTGCAGAGATATTTTAAATTATCTCAAAGACAAAATGTAGATTTATAAGGAACCCTTATGTGCAAATGTGAGTTCATTACTGATCTTGATTTATCATAATGATACAAAATCTCTCAAATACAAATGTGTGTGCAATTGTATGTTCATTTACCAATTTTGAGCAAGATAATTTGATACAAGTAATTTGAATTAACCAACTGAGTGTTCGTTGACCATGATTTATATGCATGTAACCATACTAGACTACTATGTAATTTGGGTCATCAAGAGCTATCTAATCCATAATCTGACATAGGTCTATACAAAATAAGGTCGCTAATGTGATAGAAATATCACCATGCTAGGGATTGCCCAAGGCCAAGCGGGTTGGGCACAAACCGCCTATTATGGGGCTTACCTCACGGTTTTCGAATAATTGAGAATTCTAGGGATTCAAGCTCATTCAACCTTCTTTTCTTTTCAAGGGGTAGGGAAAATGGATTTTATTGTTTTTTTCTTTTCTCTTTTGCTTCTTTTTTTTTGTATTTTTGCTTGGAACTGAGATAATGCTGAAATATTGCTGCAATGGTATAAAATAATAATTTTATTTTTCTCATTTTCTTTGACTTTTCTTTTTCTTCCTATGCTAGGGATACTTGCTCGGATTTGCTGTAGAGAAAGGGATTTTTATTCTAGGTGGGGGTGAGCTTGTCCTTTTTTCAATTCTCAAAGATTCTAGACCATGTGCATGATAGGATAGCAGGGCAAACTTTTCGCTCAAGAAACCATTTCTACTATGTAGCATCATATCGAATTTTCAATGAAATCATTTTAAAGTGAAAAGATACGCTTGGTTCAAGTAAATAACAAGATCAGTTCTCTATGCTCAAAACTTTATTTAATTCAAATGTGGACTTTGATATAAGAGAGATTAATAATCATACCAAATAAAATCAAGATATTTATTCATGTGAATGTGAAAGTGTGAGATTCCAAATAAATGCTAATTTATCCAAAATAATTGAAAATATTACTGTAACACATCAAGAATTGACAAGTACGAAAATAAAATATGGTCTTGAATATTTTGATGATTTTGAAGTTTTATATTTTGATTTTAATTTATGAATGGAAAGAATAAATACTATTACTATTTTTTCTTTTTTTTTTGAAATTGTTTTTTTGAAATTTTTATATGAATGACTAGAAGAAGACAATATGCAAAATAACAATATATACAATGATGAAATGACCAGATTTATGCATAATAGCATTTAAGATGCAAATTTTTCATAGGTTCTTTAAGATCTTTACCATCTAAGGTAGCTAATCGGTATGCTCCCGATCCAAATTTAGCAGTGATGATATACAGTCCAAGCCAGTTGAGCTCAAATTTACCTTTAAGGCATTTAGTTGCATTAGTATTTTTTTGATTTTCTTTTAAGACAAGGTCACCGATCTCAAAGGATCGATGATGAACTTTCTTGAGGTATGCTTGCTTGATATTATTTTGGTAGGCATGAAGATGCTCCAAAGCATTGATGCACTTCTCATCTAGGAGTTCCAGCTGACTAAGCCTGCCACCATGATATTCATCTCCTACTTCAGTATATTGAAGTAGTAGAACCAAAGAAGGAACTTCTAATTCAAAGGGAAAAAACTGCTTTAGTGCCATAAACCAAAACAAAATGTGAAGTGCCCGTGGGAGTGCGAACGCTAGTTCGATAAGCCCACAAAGCAGGATATAGTTGAATGTGCCAATCATGGCCATATTTATTGACCAGTATTTTGAGGATTTTAATTAATATTTTATTAGATGCTTCTGCTTGGACATTACCTTGAGGATAATAGGGAGTGGACCAACAATGTTAAATTTTATATTTTTGACACAATTTCTTGACATCTTTATTTTTGAAACAAGTTCCATCATTTGAGATGATATTTGCAAGAATTTCGAACCTACAAATAATTTGATTAAAAACAAATTTGGAAACTTGAGTTCCAGTGCAAGAAGCTAAGGGCATAGCTTCAACCCACTTCATGAAATACTTGATGGCGATTATGATAAATTTGTGTTCATCAGATGACACAGGATTGATTTTTCCAATGATGTCTAGGCCCCATTTTGAAAAGGCCCAAGGAGATGAAATAGCCTGTAGTTCTTGTGTAGGCGCATGGACAAGGTCAACATGTTTCTGGAACTTATCGCAATGGTGCATGTAATCATGTGCATCATTCTCCATGGTCGGCCAAAAATATCCTATCCTAAGGAGCTTCTTAGCAATGGTGCTACCACTAAAATGTCCCCCATAAGATCCATCGTGGGCTTCACTCAAAGCTGATCTAGATTCGTCTAAATTCAAACATCTCAATAGGATACCTTCAAAAGATCTCCTATACAATGTATTACCAATAATTATGAAGCGACTTGCTCGTCTACGTAATAACCGGTGTTGGTTGCTATTACAACCTTCAGGGAAGGTCCCATTTTGGAGAAAATTAAGTATATCTGTGTACCAAGGTTTAGGAGTAGTTTCATTGATTAGAAACACATCCAAAGGTTCTAAGCATGATTTATTTGAAGCGGGTTCTTGGAGTCAATGAATAATGATGGTAGCATATTCATCATCTAACTCCAAGGGCAAAAGAGATGCAGCTGTAGCCATAGCATCAGTCGCATGATTTCTAGTTCGAGGAACAGCTTCCAAGGTAACTTGATCAAATAGGGATAATAATTGTAAGACATATGCTTTATATGGATGTAATTTATCATCTTTGGTTTGATAAACATCATTGATTTGATTTATGACAAGTTGAGAATCACCGAAAACAAATATATTTTTAATTTTCAGTGCCAAGGTAGCTCGTAATCCAAGGATTAGAGCCTCATATTCAGTAGTGTTATTAGTACAAGAAAACATTAATTTAAAGTACAAAGGTATAACATGTTTCTAGGGAGATATTAAAATAATACCTACACCAGCCCCACTCATGCATCGGTCTCCGTTAAAGTATAGGGACCATTGATTTATATGGTTTGCCTCTATTTTAAGGCATTCATTAAGAAACTCAATGATGAGGGGATAGGTAGACTCTAAAGGTGTAGCAACTAATTTATTTGACCCTTAATAGAATTTTGTCCCATAAACATGAGTTCAAAATCACTTAGCGCAAGAACCCACTTTGTTGTGCGACTAGATAAATAAAGTCGACTCATGAGATACCACAAAGGATAGAATTTAGCAATGACATACATTTTTTGACTGAGCATATAATGGCGTAATTTCTATGTAGAAAATATGACTGCTAAACATAGTTTCTCTAATTCTGTGTAGCAAGTTTCATAACTGATTAAGGTTCAACTAATGTAATAATTAGCATGCTCTCTTTTCTCATTGTCAAGTTGAGCTAACATAGCTCCTAAGGCAAAATTTGAAGCAAAAATATACAAGATAAATGGGTGATCAGATCTAGGTGGTGAAAGCATAGGTGGGTTAAGGAGATATTGTTTAAGGAGTTAAAATGCTTCCTAAAATTCGTCGTCCTAATAAAAAGAGACATCTTTCTTAAGAAGCTTAATAAAGGGTCATGTTTTGTTTGCCAACTTATCTATGAAGTGAAAAATAGCTTGAAGCTTACCTTGTAGACTTCGTAATTTAGATATATTTGTGGGTGTAGGCATATCAGTGATAGCCATGATCTTGAGAGGGTCAATTTCAATGCCACATAAAGAAACTATAACCCCCAATAATTTATCGGACTTAACTCCGAATATACATTTGGCTAGATTCAATCGGATGAGATATTCCCTTAACCGATCAAATACTTTTCTCAAGTCATCTAAATGATCATCTTCTTTGATGGAACAACCTATAATATCTTCTACATAATAATGTAGAATATCATGCATCATATCGTGAAATATATAATTCACGGCTCATTGATATGTTGCACCTACATTCTTTAAACCAAATGACATCACTTTCCAAGAAAAGGTTCCCTAAGGGGTAATAAAGGTTGTTTTAGCCTGATCTTCAGGAGTTATCCTGATCTTATTATAACTAGAAAATCCATCCATTAAGGATATCATTCCACTCCTAGCAGTAAAATCAACGATCTGATCCATGTTGGGAAGAGGAAAATCGTCTTTAGGGCATGCAACATTAATATCTCTAAAGTCTATGCAAACCCTAACTTTGGTAGCTTATTTATTAGTTACTGGAACTACATTCGAGATCCATTCAACATAGTCAATGGCTTGTATAAAAATAACCTTCAAGAGTTTTTCTAATTCCCCTTTGACTAGTAAGGCCACTTTAGGATGCATTTTTCTAAGTTTTCGTTTAACAGGTTTAGCATCCGGATGGACTACTAGGTGATGCATGACTACGAAAGGGTCTAATCCTGGCATATCCTCATATGTCCAAGCAAAAACATATTCATAGTATTTAAGAAATGCAATGTATTTAACTTGTTTTTCTTGACTTAATTTTGATCCGATGTTGATTATGTGAGGATTATCTTCGGTTCCAATGTTAATTTTTATGACATTTTCTACTTCCATGTGTAGATCTCTCTCAAAATTAGGTGGGGCGGGTGAAACACCCAATTCTTGTAATTATTTTGAGGTTAGATTAGATAATTCATTTTGAGGATTCGTGGCCTCAAGCTAGGCTATACTATGTAAGGAGCCATTGAAATAAAATCCGTTATGTAATAATTCCTCAATGGAGACATCATGGAAGATATCTCCCTCCAACTCATCGTCGGATTTAGCGATCATCTGAGGGTAGGCTATAGATAGAATATGACATGTAAATGACTTATTAGTTAAATGCAAAGAATCATGTTTATCCAAATAATCTTGGTAACATATGAGATGGTCATCATTCTCAAATGGGAAGGGCTAGCCTTTACAAGGAAATAGGCCCACACCACATCGGGCGAGCCATGGTTCTACCTCAAAATATTCTTTCATACCATTTTGGAAAGGTCCCAAACCTTTACCTTTATATCCCAATTTAAGCATTATAGGCTTAGCTTTAATATACTCATTAGTAAAATAACATCGAGCATATCCATCATAATGAATCTTGATGTTTCTAGGTATTCTTCCCCAGTCATATCCCTTATAAATAAAAGCACAACTCCCGACTTGGTAAATACTTCCCATAGACTATGGGAGGCCCAAGGTATGAGGAGAGGGTGGCAATTTATTTAAAATAAGGGAATCTTGCATAGCAACATTTGTTTTTTCTCATATAAGAATTTTAGATAAATCGGGTAAGATCTCATCAGTAAGAGCATAAGAGGTAGAAGGAATATTTCCTATATCTTCGGATGCATAAAATATGCCTCTAGTAGGTGTATATTTTGTAGGGATATCGATGGATGGGTCTATAGATATGGAAGTTATAGGAGTAAAACAAGAAGCATTGGTTGTGGGTTTAGGATCTTGTTGAGGTCCTAATGTGGTTTGTTTAGAAGATGGTTGAGCTATATGTAGAGGTGTAGTTGATGGAGAAAAATGAGATGATGTTATGGATGTGTGTTTCACACATTTAAATGGATGATTAGAATTAGGATGTGTGGATGACAGAGCAGGGTAAAATTGAACTCCAATAGGTTCTGCCAACGCACACATATCAAAGGGTCGAGGATCACCATGAATGGTAACCGATTGATTCTTAAATTCAAATTTAACACACTGATGTAAATTTGAGGGAATAGCTCACATCGCATTGATCCAAGGGCGACCCAAGAGTATATTGTACGATGTAGGGCAATGCACAATAAACACGGTCGTGTCTAAGGTTCTTGGACTAACTTGCAATGGGATAGTAATAACTCCATATGTTTCTTGTGTTTCATCATTGAAGGCTTTTATGATCATATCAGTTATTTTCATTTCATCACTTCTAAACCCAAATATTTGGTAGAAGTCAAAAGTGCAAATGTTTAAAGATGAACCATTATCAATCACGATCCGTTTAACTACTACATCTCCAATTAGGGAAGTAATAAATAAGGGGTTATCCTTATGTAAACTATGTTGTGGTATATCTCTATCCCAAAATTCAATACAATCGAATTCTCGAGTTATGATAGTATTGGCCATGGCTTTAGGTTGAATATTTTGTGGTACCATCATTTGGCTTAATGTGAGCATTAATTCATCCCTATGTGTAGGAGAAGATTTTAAAAGGTCCAAAAGGGAAATTCTAGTTGTAGTATTTGATAATTGTTCATTAATATTATAAGGAGGTTTAGGTTAAACATTAGGCACATGATTCCATTTATTAGGAGCTTTAAAAACAAATGGATCTGATCCATCATTCTGAGTTTGATATTGTTGAGAATTTTGATCCTGTTGTCGAGTAACAGCTCCGATGGTACCTACAATATTATTTTGCAGATGATGAATGGGTCTTGGTCTAGCATTTATGGCTTGTTCATTAGAAAGTAATTGGTGAGAAGATGGTCTAGTAGTGACTCTTCTTGGAAATGGTTCTTCTAGAACCATAGAATTTGTGATAGGTTGAATAGCATCTGATTCATATTCAGAACTATTCGATTGATTTGATGTGATTTCCATGTCACTTTCAGTCTCATATTCTGTATCACTAAGATCAGATGTCCAAATTTTATATAGAGGTTTGGTCGTAACCATGGATAAAGTTGTGTCAAATATTTCCAAATAATGAGCAGGTAAATGTCCACTAATAGTTCCTACATATCGGATAGGAGGGGGACCATTATGATGCTCAATTTGATTAGCCACCTCTTTACCATGCTTTGGTAAAGGATGTTGAAATATGTCCAATGATTGATTGGAATTCAGATTCTGATTTTGGGGGATGTTCTTTTGAGCATTATTAGGAGGATTTTGTTTAGGTTGAAAGGCTTGCACCATCATATCATTGTTATCAATCAGGTCTTGTATTTTATGTTTTAATATTTTACAAGAGTTGGTACCATGTCCAGGTCCTCTATGGAAATCACAGTGTAAATCAGATCTGTATCCAGGTATAGTTGGATCAGGTTCCCGGATAGCTAGTAATTGGATCAAACCTCATTCTAATAATTGTAGGAGAATGGTTGATAGAGGTTGATTTAACCTAGTAAATTCTTGAGGTGGTTTATCAGGAGGTTTTAGTATAAACTTCTCCATGGTTTTTGCAGCATTAACAGTAGCGATATTTCTACTATCAGTGACTCCATCACCCACAACTTGTTTATTTTTATATTGATTTCTAGATGTTTTCTTATCATATTTCTTTTTAAGCTGGCATCTCCTAATGAGAGCATTTTCCACTCTTCAAGCTAAGTCTATAGATTGATCAAATGTGGTCAAGGTAGTAGTTGATAACTCATAGGATAGTTGTTCTTGTAAATTATTGATGAAGATATCTAGAATTTCCCAATAAGGTAACACAAAGTGCAATTTTCCTATCAACTGTATCCATTGAGCTAGGAAATCAGCAAAACATTCATCTTTGTCTTGTTTTAAGTTGTACAAATCTTTAATGGTTACATGCATTTCGATGTAGGCACTAAATTTATGAACAAAAGACTCGACTGTTTCTTCAAAATTCCTCAAATAATGAGTGGGTAATTGATAATACCACTCCCCATTCCTCCTAAAATTTTTGGGAACATTTTTAGTAATAACAAGTCATCATGTGATATATCATGACATTCTATCCTAAACATACGAAGATGCTCTATAGGATCTTCGGTTCCTTTGTATATAGGTAGGACAGACATAGGAAAGTATTTAGGATATGGTTGTGCTACAACTATAGGATCTAGAGGTTGACTACACATCTCTCGATAATTGTACGAGGGATGGTAGGGATCTATTTGGTCCATGCGAGAAACTAACTGTTTCACCATAGTTTCAAGATTACTAGTTTGTCCACCATATTGGTTCGGTGGGACATAAGCATGGGATTTGTGAGCGTATGATGGCATGACGTAAGGATTAGATGCTATATTTCTATTATGCAAATGGTTGGTAGGAAGAGTATTATGAAGAAGATTTGTAGTAGCATAATGTTGTATCCCAGATTGTTGAAAATTGGTGTTTGGTTTTGTTTTAGGCTTTTGTTGATTTGAGGTATAGTGATCAATAGCTTGGTGAAACAGAGTAGTGAATGAAGGTTTCTTTTGTGTGGGAATAACCCTAGGCTTGGTAGCAGGCACTCTATGTGGTTGGGTAACGTGTTGTTGTTGCATGTTCTAGATTATAGCGGCCATATCCAAATTGGATGGTCCAACTTGATCACTTTCTTGATCAAAAAAGGACAAGGGATTAGTGCGTGTGTGATATATTTCTTCTAGGGTTGCTTGAGTGTCACAAATTTGATCTTTGTCCATATGGATTTCTTTATTAAGAGTGCCAATATTAGTATTGAGAAACTTCCAAAAATGTTCCATGTTATCAAAATTAACAACTCTCGAAGACATTTTAGGGGATGAGGATCCTTCCTCTCTAACAGTTTCTCTTTGTTCATTTCCTTCAGTAAACTCTTCTTCTTGTTGGTCTAGGGTTCCTTCTTCCTAAATTGTATCTTTAGGAAGGAAATCTGGTTTATTTATTGGTTTTCCTAACCAATCTTCTTCTACTTCAGTCTATTTTCCATTCCTAAGTCTAGTCATTATGCTTAAACTTAGATTTTAGCATATATATATATATATATATATATATATATTTACGACAAGTTTGGGAGGTATATATTTTAATTATATACCTACTATAATACTTAAGAGAAAATGTTTTCATTTTGTTATATTTTGTTTTTTTTTTTTTTTATAATAATATAATAAAGACAACAAACAACATACTAAATGCAATAAATAATAATAATAAAGAAATGGCTTAATTTTCTATAAATAGTTTATGGATATCATTGATGGGATCAAGTTCATCAGGAGTCATGAAATGCTCCTCTTCAAATTGGAAATTGTTTTTCAAGAATTTGACAAAGTGTGCTATGGTGATATTATCTGCTTCATACTCGAACTTGTAAAAATAGATTTCATGGCAATACTCTCGATATAACACAGCTCTAGGAACTCTATTCCATATTTTTCTATCCATAAGAATGACCTCTTGATCCTTTATACGAGATAGAAATTTATGTACTACAACTGCGTTCTCAAGGTATTCCTCAAAGGTGTACAACTCAAAAGACATAAGTTCTCTTTTATCAACTAACCACCTATGGCAAGCTCTTTGAAGTTCATGGCACAAAGTTACCTGATCAGGATCCAGGATTCTATCTAGGACAAACCTCTTAATTTGCCTAAGTTCTGTTGACCTAGATGAAATAATACCCAATCTCCTATCAAGTTCGTCCCACAAAGGTTGAACCCTATTTGTTTGAGGTACTCTAAGCACATAAGTAATCTCTATGGTTGTTAATTGATTTTCAACATTAATGGTGACAAATCGTCTTTTATTATAATTTACCATCTAAATATGATATGCAATCTTACTTGTTTATCTGATGATTCTAAATGCATTTATTTTTTAATTTTATTTTTTGGATTGTTTTCAAAAGTTTTTAGTTTTTCACGTCGGGTTCACCAAAATGTATCACTCCAAATTTTTTGCATCCATACCTTCAAGATATAGGATCCGCACCCGAAAGGGTGATGCGAGAAGGATGGGAAAATACCTTAGACTGAGAGGCCCTTTGAAGGTTGCGCCTCTCGGGGGAGGGGTATAAGGGTGAATTTTTTATGGATGGTGGGTTCATCAGGAACCTTTGAGTTGTAGTTTCCATGCCTAGGTTGAGAATGGGTTTGATGTGTTCATTTTTATATTCAATCATCCAATTACTAGGTTTGGCCAAGATGAATCTAAGCTATTCTATATGCCAATGCTGATTTATATGGATATAGAAAACATGAATAAGTTCTAAACATAGAAAGTATGCTAAATAAGACAGAATGTACCTGATTTCGGATTTTTGATGAAGAGTTTGAGGTTTTTAGAAGTCCAGATCGTCTCAAATCTTACATTATCATCTACAATGTCATAGAATTGTCTCAGATCATAGTCGATCATCTGATATCAGATGATATCATTGTCGATCTAATGAATCAAAAACCTGCAATCATAGAAATAGATACCAAGGACCAAAAATGCAACTGCAAAAACAAGGGGAAATGATAGAAATAATAGTAAATTTTCCTAAATGATATATCCAGATAACAATTTTATTTTGACTTTATCATGCATCTATGCTAAATGAGGTGAACTCCAAGATGCAGAAATAGAATAAAATAAGTCAATGCATAAGGAATTAAAGAAGGAAGATAAAAAAAATGCAAACTCTAGGCTTTGTTTTCCCTCAATCTAGACTACAGTTGAAATCGCCTCCAATCGTAAGAGATCATCGCTGATCTACAACAGGATCGTCTAAAATCGTCTAGAATCACCTGCGATGATCCGAGCTTGCTCCTACTGAAAAACAATAAAATTCCTACAAGAAAACTTGAAATACACAATGCAAACAATGGTGTGAAGGTGTTCTAATGCACGAGAAACTAAAGTTGCAGGGAAAATCAGTCATCCAAGGGGATAAACTGAGAAAATCCTAGTTTATATAGGATTAGGGAGAGGTTAGGAGGTTGGAGATCATCCCAATTTGGGATATCTCCAATGGGGGAGACTCTAACCACGCAGACATGTTTTTTGCCCAAGTTAGAGAAGCTATTGAACATAAGCTAATTATGAAAATTCAGTTTTGGGACGAAATCATTTGGACATTGTGTTCCAAATGAATTCGTTAGATCTGGGATGATATCGTCTGATCATCGACGATATCGTCAAACGATAAAAAAAATTCTTAAAATGGCACAAAAAACAAGGGGAGCAGGTAACGGGCAGTTGACGAGCGGTTTGGGTTAAAATTCAAATTTTTATGTTTTTACTAAGGTTTAACTGTGCCAATTTTATGGTGCTACACCCTCTCTCTCAAAGTCTTCTAGAATAGCTCGTTGGTTTGTCATTCGACACTTTCTTTCTCAAGATGGTGCAAGTGGTCCAATTGCTTTTTATCGTACCAAAGCTGCTTGAACTGAGCTTGGCATTCTATATATATCATAACCACTTGACTAATTTGATCTATAGTGTGAGTCCTAGGGGGTCTAGGAGTCTCACCTTGGGGTCAAACTTGTCCAAGGTACTTTGTGTTCTCCATATAGTGCTTGCCTCTCTTGAGGTTCACCACATTGACTTGAGGCTTAGGCTAGAACATGTGTTCATTACACTCAGCTGGCGCAGAGGCACATCGGGCATGCATGAAATATTATTCTTGATAAAAGTGTAGGATCTCCTCATGTATTCCCTCCTAAATGAGGAAAGGTAGGGCTGAGTTGGGTCACCCAAACTAATGAGTGTCATTCCCATCAGGCTACATGAGTTTTTGTATCCTGTCAAGATGATGCGGAGGTAGAGTCATGTCGACTTGCTCCGACCAGTGTGTGAAGTCATACTCCTACCTTTGCTTAGGCGTGTTGGCCTTGATGGATATGCAAATGCATGGCATCACTCTATCTATTAGTGCCTCAGTGCACAGTTGCCTTTGACCAAGGAAGACCTATGAAATATCTACATACCGAGAACCCTCTCCCAAGTAATTATCATCATCCCTCGGGGTTTCCTGGAGAGGATCCCTTCGGAGATGAGGCTCATGCCCTACTCACCATGGAGGTATAACCAAGTCCCTAAGGCTATATTGAATATGATTCGTGTCTCCTAATCCACTCTCCATAGCTTCTGCCCATGATTGGGCTTCGCTATGGGTGCACACCATTGCGCTCTTCTATTAGTACCCCAAGTGATTATATTTTTTATAAATTCTTAATGAAATAGTATATAAGAAAGAAACACTCAACAAGATAGATGATTATATTTTTTAAGTTTGTGTGAATCCCTAAACGGTTTCGTGTGTTTCAGATGTGTTGTTTTATAAATAATGACCTCATGTCACATGTTTTAAATATTGTTGGATTGTAATCTCATGTTAAATTGGATTTCACCTATATACTCACAGCTCGACAACCTAGCTATGAACTCTAGGTTGCGTTATCCTACCTATAATGTGTGGTGATGAGGTCCACACATGGCCAGGGAGCACAGGTACTACTAGTTCCTCACCCAGTTCACTTGTAGTCTGCGATACACCTCCTCGAAGGGTGATGCATACTATAACCCACAGGCTATAACGGATATTGGAATCGACCTTGGCAAGGTGGATCGGGTTCATGGGATTTGAGCCAAGTGTATGGAGATGAAACCCAACATCACTTGCACTCTACTAGTGGATGGTAATGAAGTCCACCTCACCAGCATTTATATGAATCAGGATGTGTGTGGTTCTTTATTATCCAATAAAGTAAGCAAGGAAGCAATTAATTACCATTCACTAAATGCATGCAAATAAGTGTGTTTTACTTTCAAAAAATTAGGATAAATAACTGTTGGCATTTTTGCCACATTGATTCTCATTGATGAATGCATTGATGTATTGTTGGGGATCTGACCTTTGATTGATGCAGCTTGGGCGAAAAAAGGAGAAAAATTGAGCAAAAAAATGACTAAGTCTGAAAACTGCAGCGATGCGCTGACATGTCGCAGAATCGCGGTCAACGCAGTCAACGCAGGCAGGTTGGCGGAACCGTCGCGATATCGCGACGTGTTCCGAAATCGCGGGTCGGCGGGCAGAAAAAGCACTAAGTCTGAAAATTGCAGCGACGCGCTGACATGTCAGCGAATCGCGACCCGGTGAGCGTCGAAGGCAAAAAGTGCAAACTTGCAGCGCGTCGCTGACATGTCAGCGAATCGCGACCAAAAATGGCGTTTTGTACGGCGACGGAAACATGTAGCGAAATCGCGACATGTTCCGATTTCGCGGGGCAGAGCGCAGGGAGGAGCCAACGGCGGAAACATGTAGCGAAATCGCTACATGTTCCATTTTCGTGGGTCAACGGTGGTCAAAGCGTACTGAATGATAAGACGTCGCGATTTCGCGACCCGTCGCGATTTCGCGACCCGTCGCATTTTCGCGACTGCGCAGTTTTCCCGCCAAGTGCAATATGAACGGCCGAAAGGGTTTTTTCGATTTTCGAGGATTTAATGATAACCCGAATTAAATATTTTGCAGATTTCCGATGCGGTTAAGGTCAAAGAGTGCCCAGGCCACCAAAATTAAAGGGTTTATTGGTTCGAAGTTGCCATTCGTGGATTAGTTCAACGGTTTTTCATGCACATATTCAAAGAATCGAATTTAATGAAGGGCCGCGAACATTAATGGTATTTAATTTTTATTTCCTTGAGGCCGCTATTAAGGGGTCGTGTTCTTGATTTTCAAGATATTATTGTAGATCACGAGGAAGTTGGTTTTACGTTTTTAATGCTGCAAAGAGGACGGACCTCTATAAAAACCAATGTAATTTTCATTTGCAAGGGGGGGAAAAACTTGCTGCTAGAAACTGGAATTGTATCTGCGGGAATAAAAGGATCGACTTCTAATTTTTCAAGCGTCGCATGGATGAATTTGCTTTCTCGTTTTCTGCATTTCTAATAGCATTCGTACTCTCGCATTGTTATTACATTTAAATTCTGCATACTGGATTTAAATACTGCGGTCAGGGTACAATTCCTTGAATGTGGGTTTGGAGGGATTTGCGGCATGTGATTGTGCGAGGATGAAGCTGATTTCTTATGTTACTTGCTGTTGTTGCGTTTTTAGTTTCCTGCTGTTGTTTTTCTGATCCCATCACTTCGGCTTGTGGCCATATTTCCCATTTCTTTCTGCAACCTTTTAAATCTCTTTCCAGCAACCCTATCTTAAACCCATTTTTAGAGTAGTAAAGGGAACCAGCCCACTCTGGAGATTGGTCTGGGAGCCATTTCTTGCTTCCAGCCTTTCAATGTTGGCCGGGTCTAGGGCGCAATTGTAAAAATCCTTTCCTGTGGCAGATTCGTGACCAAAAATAACCTACAAATTGACTTTATTAATGCAAATCCTAAATGCTAACTTACCCAATGGGTAAGCCACAAGCAATCAAACCAAATAGATGCATTGCTACTACAAGTTATTTTTTATTTTTATCCTTCTTTTTTCTACTTTACGTTATAAGAAAAGTAAAAAGTGACATTTATCCTTTCTATGCAAATAAATTAACATGATAAAAACCAAATCTTGCATTATCTATAAATGCAACAGAAAATCAGAGGGTTTAGGCACTTACCTTGTCCATTTTGAGCTCTCCAAATTATGAATATTTAGGCATAAATCTCTCTATTCACCACCGCTCCAGGGTGGGGTGAGTAGAAGCCTCACCACCATGCTAGGGTGGGATAGTGAAGCCACCATCCTAGGGTGTGCTAGATAAAGCCTCTGTCACCGTTCCAGGGTGGGGAGGGGAGCACCTACAACACAAAAAGGGCAAAAAATGCAAGAAAGAGGTCAAATTTTCACCCAAATCAAAAGGGACAAGGGTCCCACCATGATCGCCACTAAAGGAGGAAAAAATGGTGCACCAAATGATGTAAAACAATATGTGTATCTACCCAATATCGTTCATGAGCATCAAAAAGGAAGCATGCATGTGAAAAGGAAAGAATACCAAACAAAAGGAAATGAAGTAAAGCAAGTTTCTTCTCATTAATTTGTTGGATCAGATCCAAGGTTACAAGTCAGTCCCCTTTAGGGCTCAAAATGTGATACAATTGTTACAATATTAGGTTCCCAAAGACCAAGTATTTCATAGAATCAATGTGCACATCCAATGTTTCTTCGCTTACCCACAATCAAGGTGGGTGGGCCAATGCCACCGCTTATTGTATCTTCAATATCTTACATCTGATATTCCTTAAAAAATACCTTCTAATAACCTACACCTACACACAAGGAAGCCAAAGGGGTCAAATAACAAGGGTGTATGGTGAAAACATGCAATCCCCATAGGGGCAAAATAGTGCATATATTAAAACTATATCAAAACATGTCCAAATGACTTGAAAATTTGCAAAAATATTAAAGATGAGGTTTTGAGAGGATATCACCAAAATATATCAGTAATTGCATCTGTATACCCCTTAATTTTGCGTTGTCTTCCTGTAACATACAAATAAGAAGACAAACAAATACCAAACCTAAAAATATCTAAAACTCATGAAATTTGGATAGTATGCATAAATTGACATTTAAATACAACCCATATGATTATATTTCAAATGGGGGCCCATATCCACCTTCATAAAATTGGGGTGCCCAGATGGGCCCTACGAGCCTACAAAAACTTAAAAATGCTATAACTTTGTCAATTTAACTCCAAATAACCTGAAATTTGAACTATAGAATAATGGGATAATTTATAAAAATACTAATTAAAAATAGTAGTGAAATTGTGTAATATTTTACGCTCGTCCCATGAGGGTCGATGGTGATAGCAACTATTTGGGGGGCACCCTGGGAGGGGATACCCACCAATTACGGCCACTTTTTGCTACTAAAATCAATAGAAAATGTTCCTAAACACTATAATGTGTGTTTTTGTCAAATTTGGTGAAGAAATTCACCCGGATGGAAAAGTTATGCTCGGATTACCTTCTTGAAGTCACCCGATAACATCCTTGGCAAAAGGGAGATTTCAAGGGCAAAAAGGTGCAATAGGTGAGGAGAAATCTCAACAAAAATTTGTTGCATATCCTAGAACTCATCTCTATGTTTTTGTGTGGATATTGAATCCATTTTATATCCCAAATGGGCTCATGTGCAAAAAGGCATGCAAGGGCATGCATGGCAGGAGGTGCCACTTGTCAAAACGGAGGCATGCACTGGATGGGGAAGAGAATCTCAATTTTGGGCCTCCATTAAGAAGTGTGTTATAAGGATTCAGTACCCTCTGACCCGTATGCTCCATATGGCATGCTAAATGGTAGTTTTTGGGTGCCATTTGGTCTAGATTTGACTTATTTCTATGTCAAACTTGCTCACCGTACCACCCTAGGACGATGGCTCACCACCATTCTAGGGTGGGATGGTGGGAATCTACCACCATCCCTGGGTGGGATGGTGGTGAATTTTGGTCCAAAACCTCCCAAAATTGGGCCAATAGCCTCCAAAAACCTTTTCGAAGTGGCTAGAACCACTGTGAGCCTCCTAAGGGCTACCCAAGGGGCCATGTGATGTCAATTTTATCATTGTTTGTGGATGCTTAATAAGGTTTACCACATTTTAGTGTCTATAGTATGTAATCTAATGTGAATGAAATTGTATATTTTAATCACTTTAAAACATAATGGTATGCATATGATATGATTTCGACAATCTAATGGGTGATACCACAGAAAGTATAACAACCATGAATGTTTAATAATAATTCTAATCATAAGAATTAATTATTTAAACCATTCATATGTGCAATGTAATGGTGCGAAATGTGTGTATATTTTTTGGATAAGCTTCTATAATTTAAAATATATAAAATAATCAGTGGCCGTCTAAATATCATTTTTGACATATATTTGGTATCTAATGTATTTTATTAATACCCTCCCTAATTTACATAATCTTATGGATAAATTTTATTATGTGGTTGATGATATGATTTTTTGCTATGTAGGAGTTTTTGAGGTTTTTCCTGATACTTCAAACACTCTAGTTACCCTATCAACAACTATGTACTGACCATACAAGACTTTTGAAAAGGAAGGATTTTGACCATGTCCTTGGATATTAATTATCTGTGTGTGTGCAAATGAATATATATTTTGAGATAGAACCCAAGCATTTCCTCCGATGTCAGGTGGGATTATTTCAGCCCATTTCTAAGATCAGTGATCCTCAATTGTTCATCTCATCCTTATGTTCGACTTAGTTGGACTATACCACTAGGAAGTATGAGTTACCTAAGCTATCTCATCCGCATTCAAACATTGGTCTATACAAATTCCAAAATCTACTATAATAGACATCGTCATGCGTAAGGATTTCTCCTTCCAATTTTGTGCAATGCTGAGAATTCCAGGGATTCAAGCTCCATTCCCTTTTTTTCTTCATTTCATTTGGGATATATGCTCTTGTGTAGTGATGAAAATCACTGTTTATTTTTATTTATTTTTTCTTTTGAGCAAGTTGCTTTGTTTCAATATTTTTGCTTGTTTTAATGAAAGCAACGGATTCATGCAGTGATGATAATCACTCATTTCTAGGTAGGGTAGAACTTGTCCTTTTTCCAATGCTTAGCACCTTTAAACTGGTTGCACAGGGGATAAGAAAGATATCCTTTTCTCTTAAGGTAACCTAGACTACTTTTGTTGTTTTCATATTTCCCTTGTACCAACTAGGATTTTAGTGTTTTAATTAGTGATGGGATCATGAATATCTAGGGTATTATCACAACTAGACCCTGCCCTCTACTAATCAAGGTGGCTTTCTAAAAATGTTGATAATACCACTAGATATGGTTGAATAACTAGGAAACTTTAGTATATTCCTTATAGCAACATGATATGGTTGTGTTGAAAAACACAGTTACACACATGGATGCATGGATGAAGATGGATTTGAATATTGTGATTGTGATACAACTGTGGCATCATTTGTAAGAATGTGATCATAACCTATGCGAATGCAATGGATACATTTGTTATAATGAAATGCAACTATGTGGGTGCAAATGTAAGATGTAAATATTTTTGGATTTTTTATTTTTTGCATTGTTTTTGTATTTTTAATTTTTGACCAAAGGGATTTAAGATGCCTTTGGAGAATTTTTGTGATGATTTGACCAAAGGGATTTAAGATGCCTTTGGAGCGTTTTTGTGATGATTTGACCAAAGGTCTTTAAGATGCCTTTGAAGTGTTTTTGTGATGATTTGGCCAAAGAGATTTAAGATGCCTTTGGAGCATTTTTATGATTATTTGACCAAAGGGATTTAAGATATCTTTTGAGCATTTTTATGATGATGACCATATTTTTTAATTTTTATGACATATTTGAATGTTTTTTATTTTTATGCCATATTTGAATGTTTTTTATTTTTATGTATGAAACGCCTTTAGGTGGATGATATTGAGAGTCTCAGGCTCTTCAACACCATCCAATGATGTAAGGCGATATGCTCCAAGTCCAAACTTCTCTGAAATCATGTAGGGGCCTATCCTATTTACCACAAATTTATCTCACAAATGCGGCGATAGATTTGAGTTCTGTTGGTTTTCTTTGAGAACTAGATATCCAACTTTGAATTCCCTCAAATCAAATTTACTATTGTATGCTCATGCAAGGTGATTATGATAAATGCAAATATTCTCCAAAGAATTTACTCGTTGTTCATCAAGAAGCATTAACTGATCAATATGGGATTATCACGTGGTGTCATCATCTATGAAGTCCTTCAATGCTACATGCAAGGTTGGAATATCCAACTCTAGGGGTATGATGGCCTCAGTGCCATATACAAGTGAAAATAGTGTTGCCCCAGTGGGCATCTACACACTAGTCCTATATGCCCATAATGAAAGAGGTAACTACAAATGCCAGTCCTTACGATTATCTCTCATTGTTTTCCTCAAAATGGAGATGATTTTTTTGTTTGAGGCTCTTGCTTGCCCATTTGCTTGTGGATAATAGGGTGTTGAAAAATTGTTCTAAATGTGGTATTTTATCATTAAATCATGCACATTTGTTTTCTTGAAATATGGCCCATTATCCAATATTATCTTCGAAGGGACCCCAAAATGAATTATGATATTGTGGAGTATAAAATCCACAATCCTCGATCCAATTGTCGATGTCAAGGGGATCACCTCAACCCATTTGGTGAAATAATTAGTGGCTATTATGATTAACACATGTTGTTCTGATGACAGGGGAGAGATCTTCCCCACTAAGTCTAATCCCCACTGTAAGAAGGGCCATGATGCTTGGATGGGTTGCAAGGCTTGTGATGGCAAGTGGATGAGGTTTGCATGATGTTGACACTTGACGCATTTCCTGATATACTCACAACAATATTTTTCCATAGTGGTCCAATAGTAGCCCATTCTCAAAATGTGTTTAACGATGGCCATGCCACTGAAGTGACCACCACACATGCCATCATGAGCTTGTGATATTTCCCAAGATGCTTCCTGAGGCTCAAGATGAAGAAGGAGCATTCCATCGTAACCTCATATATAAAGGACCTCTCCTAGAAAAAAGTATCTTGTCACATTATATTTAAATGTTCATCTTTCAGCATGTAACAAGCCTTGTGGTACTATTCCAAGCTTTAGTAAATTATGCAATTGGGAAAGCCAATCCTGATAAGCCACAACTTCTATGGATAACATGGCATGTTCCTCTTGTGATCTAGAATCTAAGAACACATATTGAGAGGTAACCTTGTGGTGAATGGTTGTACCACACTTCATAGGACCTTGAGAGATCAAATATTCCCAAGGTGTTGTTTGCAAGAAAACTCTAACTTTGAAGGACCAATCCTAAATTTTGTTTAGTCTAGATCATGTTGATCGACTCTAGGTTATCAATAACCTCACATTGTATTGCTGAAAATGTGAGCACTTTCACATGAACGGTTGTGAAGTCAGTAGATGGATTTTGAGGGATTAAGGATCCTAATGATGTCATGGTGTCTACGAATCTATTTGAAATATGAGGGATTGTCTTGATGTCGTACCATTATAACCAGGATAGGTAGGTGTCAACAAGCTCCTTGTAATATTTCAGGAAAGGGCACCTACATTGTAACAATCCTTTGACTTGATTTACTATGAGTAAGGAGTCACCAAAGATATTCAATATTTTAATGCCCATTGCCATAGTCATTTGAAGTCCCAAAATCAAGGCCTCATATTGTGTTATTGTTCATGCAAGGGAATTCTAGCTTAAATGATAAGGGCAATGGAGCACCCTACGATGTGATAAAGACTATCCTTGCTCCGCCCCCTTGCTCACACTTTAAACCATCAAAGAACAATGCCATGTCTCTTTGTTTCTTAGATTCTTTGAGTTCTAAAAGGTTTGATAATGTGAAAATTGCATCATCAAGCAATTCTATAGTGAGAGGTTTGATATCCTGAAGAGTTGCCTCTACTAATTGATCCACTATGACTTGTCCCTTGATGGAATTTTGGCTTATGAATTCTAGATCAAATTTTGTCAATAGCATGATCCACTTTGCAATATGTGTATTATGATATATCTTGTTCATCATATACTGCAAAGGATTTTGTTTTGATATAATGTAAGTTGTATGGCTCAACATATAGTGTCACAGTTTTTTGGTTGCAAAGACCACTGCTAAGCACAAATTTTCTACATACGCATATCCTAGCTCATAACTCACCAAGGTGTGACTAATGTAATATACGACTTGCTCTTTGTCTTACATGTTCTTCTAGGCCAACATGGTACCCAAAGAAAAATTAGTAGCCGATATGTATAGTAAAAATGGTATGTCTGGCCTTGGTGGAGCCAGCACTAGCGACGTTATTAGGTAAGTTTTGATCTCTGTAAAGGCTTGTTGGCACTCTTCATCCCAATGAAATGGGACATCCTTGCATAGCAACTGGTTCATGGGTCGACACTTGTTTCATAATTATGCAATGAATCATTTGATGGATTCTACCTTGCCTTGTAGGCTTCATAAATCCCTAATGTTTGTAGGGGAGGCCATTTCCATTATAGCTTTTACCTTTGTAGGATCGAATTTGATGCCTCTTTTAGAAATGATGAACCCTAAGATCTTTTCAGAAGTCACACCAAATAAACACTTATTTGAATTCAATATAACATTGTGCTCTATGAGGTGATCGAAGACTTTTGTCAGGACCTTAGCGTGCTTTTGCCATACTAAATATTTGGCCAGCAAGTCATCCATGTAGTCTTCCAAAATTGTGTGCATGTAGTCTTGAAATATGTGTGTCATGGCCTATTGGTATGTGGCACCAACATTATTTAAGCCAAATGGCATCACTTTATAATAGAAATTTCTCCATGGAGTAATGAAAGTAGTCTTATGTTGGTCTTTGTGTTTGATTCAGATTTGATTGTATCCAAAAATCCCATCCATTAGAGATAGCATCTCATGACCTGCGGTGGCATCAACAAGAGTGTCTATTTTTGGCAATGGGAATGAATCTTTTGGATTTGCTCTATTCAAGTCCATGAAATTTGTGCAAATGTGTACTCTTCTATATGGTTTTCCCATGGGCACCATGTTCGAGATCCATTCAGGATAGTCGATGGGAACTATGAAAATTACATCCAATAGTTTTTGCAACTCATTCTTAACCATAAAAGCGACGATTGGATGTATTTTCCTCAATTTTTGCTTGACTAGTTTCTTTAGAGGATCCAATGACAGGTTGTAAATAACTAACTTTGGATCAATACCTGACATGTATTTGTAAGTCCAAGCAAATAGGTTTGGCCTCTCATTGAGGAGAGGGATAATGATGGCTTGTTACTCTGGAGACAAAATCTCTCTAAACTTGAATTTATTTGGTTGAGTAGTATCATCATTGATTTCCACCTCAAAAGTCGCTTCTATGGCCATATGTGACCCATCCTCTCGCTAATGAGGCATGTATATAAAATGAATGTCATCGACGAGATTTACAGGTCCTATTGACTTAGGATCCAAATCAACATGGAACATGTCATATGCACAGCCTAATGCAAAATGGAATGGTTGTAATGTCTCTTCATTAGATAAAATATCCTCAAGCTCTATGGGTGAATCAGCACGATTCCAATCAATAGCCTTCATATCAAGATGTAAAGGTTTAGTGGGATATTCTAGGTTATGAAGTGGAGTGGTCAAATCAATGCAGATCATGTTTATGGATGGAATGAAATCTCTAGGACAACATGAGTGAAAGTTTGTCTCAGATGTTTCTCTTATATATTCATGATTAGGATCTGGAGGAAAAGGAATCTCTAGATCTAGCCCATGAGCTAGTCATATAATAGGATCATTGGGCTCTAACAGTTCTCTGAATGTCAATGGAGGGATATTGACTGCACAGTGAATGGAAACTAGGTCGACAGGTCTTCCTAGAAACCACAAACCAGGGTCTATGGCACAAAGTGCTACCTCTCTCTCGACTAATGTGTTAACTTGCTACAAATGGTGAGGCCCAATATAGGCCATCTCATTTTCATCTTCAAGTTCATCGTCACTTATCCAAAAACCATTAGCATTGGTATGTGTCCCCAAGATGAGAGACTCGTATCTTGGCCCTAATTAGGTAATTTTTTTCTTGTATTTATACTCTTTGTCACTTATGAATAAGCCATTTGCATTAGTATGCTACCCCAATTTATGGGTCATTATCGTGTTCCTAGATAGGCTCTCTCTATTGAGTCCTATGACTCATAACCACTTTCATATGATATGAATCCACTCTCATTGTGGATGGACCTAGTAAATCTGTTTAAATAGTGAGGCCCATGATAGGCCAAGCCTGCTTGTGCTTCATCATCACTTGCCATATATCCATTTTCTTCTTGCTCATCATCCCATGAGTTGTAACCCATTGGGGTGGCATCAATTGTGGGGCTTGGATGATAAGTTTTGGGTGGTGGTATGCTCACCACAACCACTTGTTTGTTGTTTGGATATCTTGCACTTGGTGGGTGATAAGGAATAAAATTGATGTCTTATCCTAAACCTAAGCTTAAACTATCCAAGTCCGCTACTAGCGAGTCATCTTGACCTCTGATATGATAGCCTAACCCAAACCTATCAGGTGAAAGTTGGTACTACAACTAGAATGGTTGCCTATGCCCCTGCTCATATATTCCAAGACTGTAACCATACCAATGGCAACATTTGAAGTATATTAGAGAAAAATATATATTAGAGAGGTAAAAAACATTAATCATGAATAATTTTTCATTTTCCTCTTCTACATTGGTAGACTTATGGGCACAGTCGAGTCCAGCATAGAAAAATTTTGTCTAATTGGGAGGGATCCCAAGCGGGACCACTATTCCTACTGGTGGTCTTAAGTCTTTTGGTCATCCCATGTCTTGTGCAGACTCTATGATGGGCGTAAATGTTATGCTCTACATAAGATACTCTCCTTTCCCCATACTTTCCAATTGTATGATCGCATGTGATGTGGATGTTCCTATAGACAACACTGTCAAAGTGGGTTCTAGCACCTCCTTGGCTTGATATTGTAGATATTTCTCCTCCATGGGAGTTGGAATATTCTTAACATCTATGATTAGTTCTTCCTTGAGCCCCATTTCCTTAACCATGGGTGCCTTTATATTTTGATTGTCTTTTGTTTTATACATTGATGGTCTCTTAGAAGCATTAGTCATGTTGGGCGCTAGATGAGGCATTGATGTAGATGGGTCCTTTTGTACCCCATTGCTATTATAATTAATTTGTATAGCTAGAGATGAAGGTCCTACATAAAATTGGGTAGAAGGAATCACAAAATCTCTTGGATAATCTACCTAATGAACATACTTGAATGGATCCTCATCAACCAACACCACGTAGATCTTGTTATCATGCACATACTTGATACATTGGTGTAAGATGAAGGAACACACTTCATGTCCCTTATCCAAGGTCACCCTAAGAGTATGTTGTATTGCATGACCCCTTGCAAGACATGACACATCATGGGGATGGTCTTATACCCCACATTGATAGGTAGGACTATTGTTCCCATATTATTGTATAAAGAATCATTAAAATCCCTTAATGTGTAGGCTCTTAGAATGATATTGGACTTGGGGATATTAAGGTGTTCCAATTCTATTATTGTGATAATTTTTATTGACGAACCTGTATCGATAAATACCCATTTGAAAGGTAAATCATTGATTGAAACCACAATGTGCAATAGGTCTGGTAAGGTAGTAGGCACTATCTTAATATCATAATCATAAAATCAGATTACAAGTTCCTAGCATTCTTGTACTTGTCCCACAAAATGGGTGAATGCATTTGGATCTTGTGGTTGGAGCTCAATCAACCTTAAAATCTCCATCAAGGTCTCCCTATGCTTTGGGGACTGTTGTATGAGCTCATATATGGATAGCTTAGCCAGAGTCATTTGTAAGTTTTTCTCAAGTCTACTCTAAATAGTTACCAAAGTTTGGGTTGGTGGACCTGGAAGGTTGTTTTGCCCCTGCCTCTACCTATATGTAGTGGGAACATTAATGGGAACTAAAGGAGGTTGTGGTTGACCATACCGTCTACTCCTGGTTGCTATATTGACAATTTCAACCATCCCAATACACCCTTGGGTAGGTATATCAACTCGAACCTGATTGAATTGCACACCTTACCCTCTAAGGGCCTCATGGTTTGGAAGTGAGTTTTTGTAGATGCCCATATCTTTTTTTTCAAGATCCAATGGGTTTTCAACTTTAAGTTCTCCCACCTCAATCATGTTTTGCACCTGGTGCTTGAAACCAATGTAAACCTTGATATTATGCCCCTATATCCTAGGGTAAGGGCAAAACTGATCTTTCCTATATCATTTTGGCTTAGGATGGTTAGGGGATATAAGAGGTATATCATGGAACCTGATATTTCCTACCTTGCTCAAATGGTTGAAGATTGATTGCATTGATTCTATTAATGGTGTGAAATAGCGAGGGGTTTTGCATTATCTATTTTGGCCTTGATTATTCTTTTGATCATAATTGGATGGTAGGGGTTGTGCTTGATGATTCTAGGGTTGGTGCATAACATCTTCCTTAGGTGCAACCAATACCACTTGATTAACTGGAGTAGGGTTTGTCGTCTTCTGCTTGTGTTTGTTATTTTTGTCATTTTTATTCCACTCCTTCTTAGTTAAGAGTTTGAGGGTTACCTCATCTACTTTTATGTCCTCAATGAGTTTGGCCTATGCCAAGGCTTCCTCAAATGAGGGGTATTGTTGAAGTTTTAGCAAGAGGGAAATGTGTGTAGAACAACTCTTGGTGAACATCCAGATAATCTCTTCTGTGGGGAGGGAGAATGATAATTTTACCATGAATTTTCTCCATATATTCCCATAATCCATTACTGGCTCATCATCATAATGTCTCAAATTGGCCAGGTCTAAAAGTTTCACCTTCGTCTTAGCACCAAAAAATATATGCTTCAGGAAATCATTCACTAGTTTTTCAAAATTGGATATGTTATGCTTGGGCAACTAGTTGAACCATTGAGTGGCGGTGCCCAAAAATATCATTATGAATATCCTCAGCATAAGAGCATTGTTTTCTTCAAGATGAAAATATGTGTTGATGAAATTGTTAATGTGCTCTTGTGTATATTCTTCACCCTTAAAATTTTTTGACCTAGACATCACAAAATGCTTAGGGTATGCGGGGCTAGGGACAGATGGACATAATGGTTGATTGTGTATTTTGATCAATGTTGGCTGGTTAAATTGATCTCTTGTTTTTAAAAATACTTCATATTTTTGGTGAGTGCTTGGAATGCCTTTGAGGCGAGGAGTTCCTCCTCTTTTAGACCTCCCCACAGTGGAAGTGGAGGTAACCCTCTATCCATTTGATTTTCTCTACTTTCTTTCCTCCTATGAGGGGATTCATAAGGTGTCTGATCTTGTTCTATTAGGTCTACCCATTCCCCACCATCTGGATTTTGTTCATGATTTAGAGGGTGGTTTTTTGTGGGTTTCCTTATTTTCTAGTGCACTCCTCTCTTGGTGAGTTAGTGTGTTGACCTCTTTGATGATCATTTATATTTTCTTGTTGGTTGATACGAGGTAGCTGCACAACTTGCTCTCTCAAATGTTGCTCATGTTGATCATGTTAAAGAGCTTCTACAAGCTCTCACTCTTTGTGTAAGGAATTTTCTAACCATTGTACATGATTAAATTACACGATCATAGAAGACTCATGCCTATCAAATCTTGTTCTAGTGGTTTTGATTTGTATATTTCTCGAAGATATTTCTATTATTTCTTTGATCTAGCTAGCTAATGTGACTTGTTCAGTATATTTTTGAGTGTCTCCATGATTAGACTCTATATGTTTACTATAAGGTCACCTTGAGTCACCCCCAGTTTGAGAAGTTGGCTTAGAAGTCATGGTTCATGAGCTTCTAGATGCAGAATTCTCTATGGCTATGGTTTTAGGAGGTGGTCTCGAATAAATCCAATCCATCTCATCTAATTTTCTTGTTTTCCATGGTTGATCCCATGGGTTTCTATTTACTCCAATTAGGTCATATTCTATTAGAATTCTTCCTCTTTTGTGAAGGATATATTTTGTTTGATGTCTATGACTGGATGTATCTCTAATTTCCTACCCCATAATGGGTTGATCTATTCTAAGTGTCCCATGTGAATGTTGGGATGTTGCAACTCTTGTGTGTATTTTTGGTGATGAGGGTTTTTTGGCTCTCTCTACCCTTCACGAGTATGGATATGGGTAAACCTCATCATACCTATGTGAATAACACTGGATGTATCTCTAATTTCCTACCCTATAATGGGTTGATCTATTCTAAGTGTCCCATGTGAATGTTGGGATGTTGCAACTCTTGTGTGTATTTTTGGTGATGAGGGTTTTTTGGCTCTCTCTACCCTTCATGAGTATGGATATGGGTAAACCTCATCAGTCCTATGTGAAGAACATGGTCTAGAACCCTCCTTATGTTCATTTGAGGAGAAAGCTCTTGAAGATTCCTCATGTCTCTAAGAAGTTTCTATGTGTTTAGAGGAAGCCCTTGAGGTTTCCTCATGTCTCCTTGATGATTATGGTCATGAGGCATATTTGTATTTATGTGATGTAGTTTCATGCTATGGTTCCCTGTTTGGGATTTCTCGAGGAGAACCCCCAAGGGTTGAGTTATCACCCTTTAGACTCATGAAACTGTCTCACGATCTTTTGAGTAGGTCTTTCAATGTTACTATGACTTCGCTTAAGGGTATGTATTACTTGAGATTCTCCCTCGATATCAGACTGAGGATTTTTACTTCTTGTTTTTACCATTATTTTTTGGAATTTAGCTTTTGTGTTGCACTTAAATATAATCAAACAATATCAAGCAAATGTTTATCTTGATTACCAATTTAATTGTGCCCTAAATTGTTTGTTGTATTTTGATGTTTTTTTGTTTCTTGTTTCTTGTTCTTGCTTTGGATTTAGAATGAGGAGACTTATCCATAGTTATAATCAAGAACACTCATTCCAAACATGATTTCTCAAAAAGAGACTAGGGTACACTGCTTAAATCCCAGTGGGGGGTTCGCCTAGCTCTTCCACTCTGAACCAATTATTATTCCAATAGTGGGAGACAGTTTGAACACAAGTAACTTAGTGTCACTATAAGTAAGTTCCTCAATCCATTTCTAGGAAAATATAGGGGGTAAACCGATGGAAGGAGATGAATGCCAACGTCATCGGATTGAATTAAGGGTTGGTGATGAAATCCAACTTCCCAATGTTTAAAATATGCATGTGTGTGGGGGGTTCATTTTAAGTTTTGCATGAATAAGAATGCATCATACAACATCAATGACTCTTTCCTATATGCTTAATGCAAAATGCATTTCAATTTTTAGAAAGATGCATAGCTACTATGAGATTAATTGATGCACTCTACTAGGTGCAAGTATGGCCTTTAGAAAGGCCTCAAAGCAACTAGACTAACACAAATTTTCTAGCATGTTGGATTCTAGGGTGAACTTTATAGACAAAAGTCATTATTCCTAGCAACACCTAGTGGAAAATATAAAAGAAAACCTAATATGTGCAATATGAAAGTTCTTTCTCTTTCATTCTTTCAGTTTTATAAATTGAAATATGTCTTAATTACCACTATTTTAAAAAAAATAGGAATATACAGAAAACCATAGAGTGTCATAAAAGTTGTACCAACCTTTAATCCAACTCAGAGAATCAATGATTTGACCTTTACTGCACTCTAATTCTAGTTGTTATCGACCAGAGCAACTAATTTTTGGCTATTGTAGCACAGAGTGGCTAACTCCTGGCCGATGTAGACTAGAGCAACTAATTTATGGCCATTGTAGATCATAGCGGCTAAACCTACATACAAAACTAGAGTCAATAAAGTGATAGAAAATGAAAGTAAACTAAAGAACTAGGCAGGAGTCCCACTATGATCACCATCTATAGCAACCTTGGGGAAGTGACGCACTATCCACCAACTACTCTACTTGCGATTCGATTGAATCCTTTAATTTTTAAACATGCAATAAATGAAAGGCACAAAGTAGATATAACCATAATTCAAAGAAACAAATGAATGAATGCTTTTTGTATTTCTATTCCCAATATCTAGTTACATATGAATCCCTCTAAGGGATACCCTTTTTCTGATACATGATTTTACACATAAAGAGGGTAGTAGGTGTATAAAATATCCCCTCGCACAAGGGGCACGCTTTATTAGGCTTCCTGATGATACACATAGAAATGTATAAGGGATTACAAATGCCTCCTTCTCTAGGTCTAATTGCTAGAGGCCTCCTCTTGCTTTCGTATGTTGCGGATTTACCCGATGAACCTGTAGCCTTGAAATCAATGAAACAACAACACACACTTAGATGTCCGATATTGCCTCCACGGATGAGGTTGTTAGCAATGAATAAGCTAAATGAAAAAAACATGTAATTAAATAGTACTATGAATGCAAATAACTAAAATAAAGCCTATGCTAATTAAATGAATGATAAAGCATAATGAAAGGAAAGAACACCTAAATCCTAGACTAGGTTGTAGGCCACTGTCTAAGACAATGACCACTAAGGTGAAATATCCTCCTATTGATTTGATGACTATAGGCTCAAGTATGCTACTAATGTTAAAATGATTACCTTATGTGTTTAGATTTACCCTCCAATATGAAAAGGCTTCGCTACAAGAATTGATCTCCAAGGGAAGCTCTCCAAGTCTCTAGAATCTCTCCTCGATGATCCAACTTGTTCAAAGTTATGACGTATGATGTTATCTCTCCGATTGATAAAAGGAGGTCTAATAAGGTCCTATAATTGATAAAAGAAGGTCCCCTAGTACTTTTAGGTTTTCTCCTTATAAAGTGTTTGAAGCCCTAGTTTCATGTTCAAACCCTAGGACTGAATCCCTCATGCGTACTGGGCGTTAGAATGAGAAGATCTTTGTTTTTCTATGTTTAACTGAAGTCTAAATCAAGACTAGAGTCTTCCATGTAGACTGGCTATGAGGAGGAATACAAAGTTATCCCCACTCATTCTTATTGCATGCATACTTCCAATTCTACCTGATATTAGGATAGATTTGTAGAAAAATATATTTTAAATCTTATCTGATGTTGTCTATAGTGACTAAGGTTTTGTCGCTTTGAGCTACAACGGCTAGATTATGGTCAGTCTAGTCTACAGTGGACAGGCTTGGATGGGCTGAAAATACCCCATATGAGTGGCCAGAACCACTTTTGACACTTGGAATATCCCAAGATTTAGTCGCATGACCTATGAGTGTGCCTATATGAGTAGTCTCCTTGAAAATGACATGTTCTAGGTGTCTACAAATACCATCACAATAGATTTTTTATAGAAGTAGATCTATATAGTAAAATAGAAAGTAGAGAAAACCACAAGATAGATTTGGCTAGAATTTCTCTAGAGAGCTGTAAAAACTTGTGAAGACTAGAAATCAATATTGCATACACTAGATTGGCAATCCAAATAGTGAAGATCATTTTTCTTTAGAGTCATAGGAATTTTTATTATATTTAATATTTCATTGCAAGAGAGAAAATAAGTTTTTAGGAAAACCATT
Source organism: Wollemia nobilis (assembly GCA_028583015.1). Lineage (NCBI taxonomy): Eukaryota > Viridiplantae > Streptophyta > Pinopsida > Araucariales > Araucariaceae > Wollemia > Wollemia nobilis. The sequence continues at coordinate 2,692,400 of JAQPPZ010016414.1, forward strand.
TTGTTACTATCATCTAAGTTTTTCTTGTTGCAAAAAATTAACTCTTAGAATGTGGGAAGCTTCCTATAATAGATATATAAGAACTCCATCTTCATTGCTTGAAGGTCGATGTTACTTTCTTCATGCAGGGATTAATTGTTTGTTGCAAAAAAATAAGGATTGAATATTTGTAGGTCTAATGAGAAAGGTATCATTGAAACATTTACAGATTGAAGACTCTTAATTGAAATATTGAGGAGATATCTAGTGGCCAAGGAAACCACATTGAATATTACAAATCTAGGAAGGAGGTCTGGAAAGAAGACCCCATTGAATATTGAAGGGACTCAAGGAAAAGAGTCCTAGAAAATATTGGATATTGGTGATCTCCAATGAATATTGAAAACTTCACATTGAAGAAGAGGTCCATTGAAGGTCCTTTTGAATAACTTCCATATTGGAATATTGAGCATTGAGAAGAACTAAATAATGTTATATTATAGATTTTAGTAGTTGTAGATTCAGAAGATCCTAGGAGAAGTTATCACTATGAAACTTCCATAGTTGAAAATTGAAGAGGCAAAGGAAGGTCTCAATGAATATTTTAAATCTACAAGATTAAGAACCTTGGATAGATCTCAAGGAAAAACAAGAAGACCTAGTGAGCCTCATTGAAGGAGTTCCTAGAATAACTGATTGGAGAGATTACTACCAAAGGAGAAGCGGAATTGGAACAATTGTTGACATCTGAAAACAATATTAAATAGGAAGGTTTGGCAATAATATTGTCAAATCACAAGGTATTTTGGAATAGATCTCAATATTGATAGATTTTCTAAGGAGGAGATATAGTTTGAATTCAAAATTTAGCAAGATAAAATAGATAGGAAAACCACAAAATATAAGATATTTGGGGGCCATTATTGAAGGTTTTTTGAGTGAACATATCAATTGTGATTTGGGGAGGATCCTACCAAATTTTAGAGATTTAAGGATATTTTTTTAGTGAAGGTATTAACTGCTTTACAATATAAAAAATTTGGATTTGAGGATAGGAAAACGTAGCAATTTGGGTAGCATATTAGTCAAGTATTTAAGTTACAAAAATATGAGAAAGTGAGTTGTTTTGGACAGCCTAGAAGAGATGCAATAACATCTACAAAATGTAGCAAATTTAATTTATTAAAGTCAATATCATCATCATCATCTACAAGGAAAAAGGAATGCAACAAAAGGTTCAAAAGTTCATTAGTTGAGATTTTTATATTTGGATTTATATTAAAGTTATAAAACATTAGTTACAAAAGTTTAAATGTTGCATCAAAAGTTTCATTTCAATTATTCAAAGGTAGTGTATAATTCATAAGTATACAAGGTTCAAACCTACAAATAGAAGAAAATAGAAGTTAGGTATATTTTGAGAGAAATGAATGTATCAATATTCTATTGTTTATTCCAAGTAAAAGAAGACTATAAGTTTGCATAATCTATAGTGCAAATTATTTTATTGAAAAAACTTGGTTTAGTGAAAGAGAAAGGAATAACCAAGCAGGAAGGATATTGCCAAAAGTGTGAAGGCAATAGTTGCTTCAATATATACCAGCCAACAATTGAAACCTACAAGCTCGATTTAAGATCACAGGGGGAAAACATCTACTCTACATTTACATGGCATAAAGATTAAATATATCATAAGAGAGCTCAGATTGAAAGCACTCAAAGTGCAATAGTCAGGAAATATAAGCACTATTGAAGAATGAAATTTACTAAGAGCACTATACTTATAATTTTAAGTATAACTACATAATAACAAATGGATAACAAGAGTAAACATATGTACAAGTTGCAGACAACAAGTATGTGATATAAATAGAAGGAGAAAGATATTTGTTTAGAGACGTCTAGCATAAAAAGAGACTTTTGTGAAGGTAAAGAAAGGTTGAAATGTCCACTCATAAATATAAAAGGAGAGCGCAAGAAACATATTGATGTTAATAAAAGGAGTAAATACGGTCAAATACACAGTGAATACACCATATTTATCACAAATTTTATTGAGTGGATAACATAGCTCATAGCATTGCTTATAATTCACTATTGCACGTACATCAAAGAAAATAGTTTGGATAGAAGAGTTCTAACAAGTCTAGCAGGTGGCCAAAGTACCAAGTACTTAAGATCTTCAAACTCACCAAAGGAGGTGAAAATTTGTAGCAAAAGCACCATATTGAAATACTCATAGGCATAGTGAAAGAAGAAGACATCATTACACAAAGAATGAAGAATATAAACATGCACCAAAAAACAATGTGGAGGCATTTGGTAGAGAACTTATAACACACCAAATGAGGAAACAATGTAGCATTGAGAAAGAGGAAGTCAAGGCATTATTCCATCCCTTCAGAAGTGCACATCAGAGTTCTAGATGTAATAAGAAATAGGGAGAAAAATTCTCAATAATGTAATGCTCTTTAATAGTCATTGAGGATATGGAGTATATCTTTGAAAAGGAAGTGCAACATAGTAATGTCTCAAGGGAATAAAATTGTTTCCACTTGTCTCAACCTATCATAAAGGTATAATTATCAAGTTGGTATCATTTACATTAAGCCTTACTCACCTAGTAACACATAACGAAAGGAATTATATTGCCTTAAAGAATCATGATAATTTTCATAGTGGAAAACCATATTGGAGGCATATACGAGAGCACGTAACAAAGTGGAAAATGAAGCAAGGGCATAAAAAAGTGTTGAGAAGTATTAAATCTAAATGGGACAACATTGAATAATGAAAAGTTAATAAAAATAATTAGACAATATTCTACCATTTGAGGAGACCACAAGGTGACTGTTAGATTCATACCATAGTAAGAAAAGTGCTTGATATAAAGATAATATCAAAGTTTTATTTCTCTTATAAAGTTGTGAGGAATGATAATATTATACATATTGACTTTGATATTAAATCTTATAATCTAGAGATATTAGTTTTAGGAGTAATAAGGTGTTGAAATAATCTCTAGAATTCTCATTGATTACATGAGAAAATAAGTTAAAATATTTATATTACTTCAAAATATTTGCAAATATTAAAGTCAAGGAGGTAAAAGGAATAGTAAAACTTAATTTACAAATACCTAGTATTTCTAACACTTTTGTAAGGATATATAAGGAATCATACTTCAATTGAATTTCTAGAAGTTTATAAACTATTTATTACATTGAATCATAGTAGAAGAGATTAAGATATTGAATGTATACAAAATTATAGTTGGAAGATTTATTTAGAAAGACAAAATATATTTATAGCATATATCATTACTGGGGATATATAAGGTAATCTACTACAAAGGATTCATCAAAATTATTTCTAAAAAAATAAAAGCTAAAACTAAGAGAAATGTCTACCTCAAGTAATATAGTAAACAATGATATGAACAACACTATTTTAAAGGAAAGATCAAGTGTCATAAAAAGTGGAATTAAGAACTCACTTATAAATTTGTAAGGTAACTTAGATTAATTCAAAAAGGATACATAGTGAAGCTTTAAAATACAACTTTGAAATGAAGGAATATTATTTCCATGCTCGACTCATTGATGCAATTGATAATGGAAAGAATGACATTAATATTCCTTTAGAATATGGAAGCATATTATATATGGCACTGCTTACATCCAAATGTTATAAGGATTAAAATATAGAACACAGATGATTGATAGAATTAATTAAACTAAAAATAGAAATGGATGAATCAACCCTATCAAAGATATTTCAATCCTCATGCAGTATTAGTACTTCAAGTTATACTAACACAAAATATTATCATGATTCTCTAATTGTATGTTTAGAAGCTTATATATAGGTCATAGATAATGATGACAATGATAAAAACAAAGAAAAACAATTCTTGCAATATTCTGGTGATAATACATCCACCTATGAAAGTACTAACTCCAATGAAGAAAAATAATATGAAGAGGTAATTCAAGAAGGAATACAATGCAGATTAAATTAAAGATATTTCAAGAAAACCTCACTCAAACATAAATGTATGCAAGAGACATAGATCCATATTGAAGACTAAAATATTCAAAAAAACAAATAATGTAGTATAGAGGGGTTTTGGAATATATTACATCATTTGGTTCTTTACTAATGTACCTTCATGGGTACATATTTAAATTAGGATTATATTAGGAGATACATAGTTTATTAGAGAAAATTAATAAATGCACAAGTGTTACAATGTGAAATTATGTAAATGTGCATGTATTCGACATGTACATGAGTCTTAGGTTTGAGTGAGAGGTAAGGAATATATATTTTTATATAAATATCTCATTGTGAGTGCTTCGAGATATGAGGAGTTGTGGAGTGCATAGATTAGTGTTGTAGTAGTAGTCATAATGTAGCTCCATTTTGATATGATGGAGGAGTTTTAAACTCCATGATAGGAGCATTGTAATTTTCATGGGATTTCTTATATGAGCATTTCTAGAGCATTGTATCAAGTTTTCTATCATATTTTCATGCATGTTAAGTTGCCATTATCATATTTATAATATTGCATGCTTATTTCTATACTACGATCACATTTCATTTAAGTTTAAGTCTCCAAAAGCTAACACTAGTTTAGGATGTATGGGTTTACCATTGAATTATTGAAAATGGACACCTTCATGAAAATAGGCAAAACTCTAGGAAAATTCCTTGAGATTCCATAAGCTAAAAAATATGGAGTCTTGGATATTTGTGCCCAAATATTGGTCATGATTGATATCAATAAACCTTTTCTAGATTCAATTATTCTTAAGTATGTGGATACGTTTTGGATCCAAACCATCAATAATGAAAACATATCTTTCAGACGTAGAATACATAATGAGGTGGAACATATTGAAGTATTTTTCCCTACGAAGTGTTCAACTAAAAATATATAGAAAACTACAAGAGAAACTTACAAATGGATATGGATGAGGATAATTTTCAATTTTCAAAATATCCAAAAAAACATTAATTCTTTTGAGGCTTTATCCTACAAATAAAAAGCAACTCAAAGTTTAGATAACATGGTACAATATGATACAACTATTAACAAGGAACAATATACTTATTTAGAACTTGATTTTGGGATGAGCGTTTCTATCGGACATAAGGAATTTATCTCCTCATATGTTAAAAATTCTATTGAAGTACCATGTATAATTTTATATAATAAAAGTGGTAGATAAAGCATAGTGTTAGATGCTAATACCTCTACCATTAACAAGGAAATACCAAATAATGAGAAATATAAGTTAAAAGTTTTCTTAGTAGAGCCAAGAGAGGATAATTCCAATGAAAATGAAATTTGTGAAAAAAAATTGAGGAATAGAAAAATAAGATCTACCCCTAATACTAGCAAGTAAAAAAGAGAAAAATATTCAAATTATCAAGTGAAACCCAAGGAAGTAAGAGCAAACATAGAGAAAGGAGCATAATTTAAGTCCATTGAACTTCTCTTTACCCAATAGTAAAATAATATTGGTAATTTGTAGGAGGGGCCAAAATCCCTTAATGAGTCATGATTACCATATCATAAATTATAAAGGGTGCTAATTCCCCCTCAACATAAAGGTCTATCAAGGACCTAAATTTAAGTAAAAAGGTTTGATATTCTTTGTATCTAGGAAACTAAAATGACCAAGGAAGAAATTTTGAAAACTATGAAAGTAGTATGGACAATATATGAATGGGATATTATGGATTCAAAAGGATATACAAGGGGAATTCTAACATGTTGAAATCTAGTTACAACCTCTTGTGAAGCCATTCATTAAATTGAGCATTGGATAGCCTCATTAGTCTTTTCTTACTTTTCAAATATTTATGACATCCTTATAAATGTCTATGGACCCATAACTTAGTCAGGCCAATCAAAAATAGATTAAAGTGTTTATTATAAGTAAATACTAAGAAACCCAATACACGATCATAGGATATTTTAATTCCATAACCAATGTAGATGAAAACTTTAGGGGATTGAATAAAATAACCCAAAGTATGAGACTCTTCTAAGATTTTATTCAAATTAATAATCTATGGAAGGTTGAGTTTCAAGAGGATGACTATGCATGGTTCAAAACTAGAACATGCTAGAACCTAATAGTAAAAAAATAGATAAATACCTACTTTCTAATAATTGGTTACATGAAGGAACTTGTGCTAAATTTAATACCTTGAAAAGGATTGGTTTAGATCAGTAGCCAATAAGTGTTAAAATGATGGCAAGTGAATTAAAAAATAATCATATTTTAAACATGAGTAGATGTGTGAAGACCATCCTCAATTTTTATATATCATAGTGTAGACATAGAATACTTTACGAAAAAATGGATTGTATACACTTCCAAAAAAAATTAAATCTATGACTTCTAGATTAAAAGAGTGGAACAACATTTTCAAAAAAAATGAGAAGAAATAAGAACTAAAAGAGAAACTTTCAAAATTGTAAAAAGGTGACCACAATAATCCAAGCTTGGATGAAAGGAAATTTTGTACTGAATATCATAATATTTATAGAGAAAGATCTAAAATTTGCTTCCTAAACACTCCAACTAGAATCAATGTAGGGATATGTAGGTTACTTCAAATTAAGGAGGTAAATTTTCAATAGGGATGCCTTTATTTGAGGGGAAAATGAAGATAGAATTGTGGAATCTAGTTATAATTACAATTTATAATAAGTTATCGACATGTAAGGGTAGATGGTTATCGTTAGCAAGAAGAGTGTAGATATTTAAATTAGTCTTACAGGCCATTCCAACATATAATATGTCCTTGTATAGTATACCAAAATTGGTAGTTAAAATTTTAATCTGTATTATGTGGTCATTTTTGTGGTTAGGATTTCATGATAAAAGGAAATTTCCATTAGTGAAATGAAGCAAGGTGTGTGCTAATAAAACTAAGTAAGGTCTTGGTTTAAAATTTCTTATGGATGCAAACTTAGCTATAAGGGAGGAAATAATTTGGAGGTTATATAAAGAGAGTCAAAGACAATGTGCAAGAATTCTTCGAATTAAGTACACTGAGCCCAATGGACCAACCTTAATATTTATTGTATTCTTCCTACCACATGGTTTTACACTATCAAAAAATTTTAAAACTTCAATTAATATATTGATTAAAGGTCTAAGAGAGGTTGTGGAGACTAGAGAAAAAATATATATTTGGATTTATACTTTGTGTGATTAAAAATCCACTCAATATAGATCCAATTTTGAAATCATGAATGGGATTACTTAAAGAAAAGTATGGTGGTAGGGTTTTAGACATTACATACAAGTATTAGGAATGAATATATAAATCAAAATAATATTTTTTATTATTATACCAAACATTGATGTTATGAGGCAATTGGGTAGAAAGATAATAATAGTGATTATATCTAGTGGAGCCAAGGATAAATTTATTTGAAAGTTTAATAACTTAGAAGAATACATATCAATAAGTAGATATAATATAAACCATTGCCAAAATAGGCATATCACAAATATATGAGGATATATTTGGTATAGCCCAAGAATTCCAAAAGTTATAATATTTGTATGGCTAATAGGTCATAGAAATTTTTTATCTTGGGGTAACCTAATGAGAAGGGGTGTTTCATGGCCCCTCATAATATGTTCTATGTAATAAAGAGGAGGAAAGTATAGACCATCTCTTAGGAAACTGCTCAATAGTTTATGAACTATGACATTGGATTCTTAATATGTTTGGTAAATGCATGATGATAAATAAAAAAATTGAATAATGGTTAAAGCAATGGTAGAGCTCTTTTAAAAGTGAGGTATTACAGATAATTTGGGATACATTGAAAGATATAATACTTTGGACTATATGGCTAGAAAGGAACAAAATAATATTTAAAAGAAAACAAAGCAATTTAGAGGTAATGAAAAGAAATATTTTCTTAGCCATATAGGAGTTTAAACTAATGTCATAAACTCATCCAATACCTAATCATGAAGCAAAGAGCCTTGATAGATGAAGTCAAGTCATAAAATGGAATTATTATGGTGGGTATAGAAGAAATAAAAGAAATGCAAAGAATATAATGTAGAAACCACCAAAAGTGGAGTTGATCAAATTGAATTTTTATGGGGCATCTAAAGGAAATACAAGACTAGAAGGGGGAGGAGAAATAATTAGAAATAATAGAGGAAAATTTTATCACATTATGCTTTCAATAATGGACTTAATAAAAATAATGAATCTCAAGCTTGGGTGACATTGATAGGAGTAAAAATATGCAAACAAATGAAATGAAAGAGAGTTTTTATGGGAGGCAATTCACTAATATTATTAAATTCAATTTTGATAAAAGAAAACACTCCATGGAACATACAAGAGATCATTATGGAAATGCAAGATTTTGCTACAAATTTTGATGAAATTAGGTTTACAAATATGTTAAGGTAAGCGAATAAATGTGCAGATAGACTACCCAATAGATGGGATTTAATAATAGATCATAAATATAAATTATCTTCTCCATGGTTAGAGGAAGTAGTAAGTCTAGCTAAAGCTGACAAGAAAAAATTGAATGGGAAAAATTCATAATAATGTTCTTCAGGACTACAAACATTTTTAGGGAATTCATTTATATATCAATGCATTAGAGGAAATTAGTCTATGATTCAATGAAGGCAGAAAATTTTTGTATCCTAATATTAAGAAGATGACTTCGGATGGAATTCATGGATAAATGGATTATTTGAGTTGTTAGTAATTGGTTGGATTATGAGATAAATTATGGATTAAAATTTAAAAAATTTAAAGACTGCTAAACTATTTATTAAAGTACTTGTGGTTGCACTTATGCTTTAGGAAGTGTTGAGTGGTATTTTCACCCAATTGTGAAAACACACTCTCCGATAGGATTTGGGTTCTAAATCCTCTCTTGCAAAGAAATTTAATAAACAATTTCTCTAAGGTTCCGCTATGTTAGCATTTTACATCTGTGTATTAATAATCTCAAATAAAGATATTCAATAAAAATGCTTGGAACACCTTAGTGGTTGCAAGTAACTGAAAACAAGGGGCAATGTTGATTTATTTTACTGTAAAACTTTAATGATTGTTCTTTGAACCCTAATAAAGCAAATGTGATTTGGTCCCTATATGACCATGCTGTAACTTCAAAATGGAAATTGATGAAATGCCATAAATGATGGAATTATTTTTGGATTTTGAAGTTTTTTAATTTTTTTATTTTAATTCCTGAGAATTAAAATAAAATTGAAAAAAAAATGAAAATGAAATGCAAAAGAAAAATGAAATGCATTCAGTTTGATGCTATCCTATTTTGACAAAACTGAAGCTAATGAGGTTTTCTGCATACAACCAAACCTATTGAACCTGCAAAACACGCACAATACAAATAAGTTAAGTGCTGGTCTCTGGGGTTTTACTGTGATTTTTTAGATTTAGACATTTGCATGAAGCAACCAAGAGAACTTGCATTAAAATTCACCTATAAGCCTAGAAATCTGAAAAGGAGAAAGATAAACATTCAATCCTACATGCAAAAAATAACTCCTCCTTTCTTGCCAATGAGGTGCAACTCTTTGAATTTTTTGTATTAAAAATTGGTCATTATACAACAATAGAATCTCTAGTTTCCCAAACCCAGTCTATGGAAGAAAACAGCCTCAAAGCAGGCCTAGAATGGCCCTCTGGCCTTCAATTGCAACTCTGCTTACAGCAATTTCCTACTTAGTCCAATGTAAAGGAAATATCCAGACAAAGTGGAAGAAAAACACCACAAAAATAGGCCCAAAATGGCCTATTGCATTTGGCTCTGGAACTCTGCCTGCAATGGTTTTTCGACCCCTATATCTGTCCCTAGATTCTGCTTTTAAACCTCTTGATGCGACTCTCTATTTCACTCTGTGACGCTTCGTTTCATTTCCAGACTGCATCGTTTCATCTTCAGGTCGTGAAATGGCGACATGTCATTATATCATGACAAATTTTAATTCCGTACACTTTGGCTGCTCTCTGTCATGAAATCATGATGCTTTTCTATTTTGGGCTGTGTAGATGCAACCTGTCATGAAATCGTGACACTTTCCTCTTACGTACCATCTTGCTATTTGGAGCCATGAAAACGTGACCTCTCATGATTTCATGACACATTTCCCTTGCTTTAGCTTGTCAATCGCCGTGAATCATGAAAATGAGACCTGTCGCGATATCACGACACCTTTTCATTTTGAGTCTGCCTTATGATTTGTGCCACAAAAACGTGACATGTCATGATATCACGATGTTTTTTTCTCCTTGCGCTTCATCTCGTCTTTGGGCTATGAAAACGTGACATGTCGCGATATCGTGACACTTTTGCATTGATTGTTCCTCTTGTTGCCTTCGATCGCAATTTCATGACAAGTCACGATATCGTGACATTTTTCATTTTGTCTTTCTCCCTCCTTCTTGCACCGCGATTTCACAACACGTCGCGATATCGCAACATTTTCTCTTCATGATGCATTCTGCTGCTCTTAGCCGTGAAAACGTGACATTTCGTGAAATTGCGACATTTCTTTCTTTCACTGCATTTTGTTACTCTTGCCCGCGAAAAAGTGACATGTCACGAAATCATGACACTTTTTCATTTTCGGCCGTGATGGAGCAACATGTCACGATATCGTGACACTTTTTCATTTTCGGCTGTGACGGAGCAACATGTCACGATATCGTGACAATTTTTCATTTTCGGCTGCGACGGTGCAACATGTCATGATATCATGACACTTTTTTCATTTTCAGCCGCAACGGAGCAACATGTCGTGATATCGTGACACTTTTTCATTTTTTGTTATTTTCCTTTGATCTTTTGCATCTGGGCCACTGCAGTTTTCTTTGGAAAGCATGTAAAAAAATGTGGGTCCCCAATTTTGGGGTGTGTTGTGGATCAGCCACAACAAATGGTGACTCTGCTGTCAAATGCTCCTGAGCATTTTGGTGAGAACCCAACCTGGAAGTATACAAACTCAAAAATAGGCATTAGCACATAAGAGATAAACAAATACCGACAGATCAAAAATACATGAAACATCAGAATCATTAAGTATCAACTCGGTGTGTGCAATGTGTTTCATTCCCTATCATTTGAACTTGATCAACATTCCGTTGTTAGTTTCACTTATGATTTGTATGCAAGGCTATGAATGATTTGTGCAGGATTATATGCATGATGAAGATGCTAGAGATGTAACAACCTGCTTTATAAAGGCTCAAACCTTCTAATATCATGGAAAAACATATTAAAGATGTCAAATCCTCTTAGGATCAAATATATGTATACTGAATTAATTTACTAGATCCCAAAGTTGGTTATGTGTCACTACCATCTTGAACCCATGTGCAAGTGTAAGTGAAATCAGAACTTTGGGGAATAGGATTCCCAACCTAACCGAGATGGGAATTTAACCCTATCCTTACTATTCTGATTTGGAGTTCATTACCTCATCTTGAACAAAATAATTTAACCTATTATGGATGAAATTGTCAGGCTAGTCTATCCATATGAGCAATAAGTGGTCTTTCTTTTAGACAAGACATGTTGTCATGCATGAGCATACTTAACCCCATAATCCCTGGGTTGGCTTCATTCATTATTTTTATTTTATTTCTTGGACCTTTGGGATGACTACCCATCCTTGCCAGGGACATGTAATACGATCCTTCCAATCCAATATTGAGATGAAATGGAAAATATTAATTTTTTACTTCTTGGACCTTGGGGATGACTACCCATCCTTGCTAGGGACATGTAGTATGATCCTTTCAATCCAATATTGAGATGAAAATGGGAGATATTAATTTTATTTCTTGGACTTTTGGGATGACTACCCATCCTTTGCAGAGGACATGTAGTATGATCCTTCCAATCCAAGATTTATGATGAAATAAGACATAGGAGTTTTGGGGAATCAAATTCTCAACCTAGGTGAGATGAGAATTATGCCCTATCCTTACTACTCCATGTGGGTCAAATCAGAGCTTTGGGGAATTGTATCCTCAACCTAAGTATGATGAGGATTTAATCCTATCCTTACTACTCTGGTTTTAGACTTTAAGCTTGATGGAAGTGGTAAAAACCATTGTTTTAAGGATTATGTTGCATGATAGGAAAGACATGAAATATTCTTTTCACCTCACCTTTTCATCCAAGTATGGTTTTGACCATTTTGCTCAAGATTCTTTTTTAATGTGCATAGAACGTGCTTGGTTCAAGATTGTTCGGACATCAGTTCCCAACCTTAGGATCCTTTTAATATATGTTATGTAGTAATCCTAAGAGGATCCGACACCTTCTCAATGATTGCACATGAAATGAAAATGTAACTAAGATGACATGTATATGCAATGTGGAATGTGACATGAGATGTGAATGCATTGCTTCTTTTGGAATATATCATCTATTTTCCCATAATGTGCAAAACTGACAACTTCATGAATCACAAGATTCAAACAATATTATTTAAATGTTTGTGTTACTTGTGGAGCTTTCTACAACACAATTCCAATGTTTCATATTTCCCTGATCTAAAGGCATAAGTTAGCATCTCAAGACAACTTTTTCATCATTTTTTTTATTTTTTTATTTTTTTGGACAAACCAAACATGTCAAATAAACACAACTTTAAATCATGATTAAACTAACAATCCCAAAAATTAAACTTGAAAAAAAGCACAAACCCAAAACCAAAACCAAAATCTATATACAAATGTACAATATGGTACAAGATGAAGCAAAGCTTGGACTATCACTTTACCGAATCCCAAACCTGATTAGAACATTTCAAAAGACATATGACACAATATGTATGCCAAATGTGGTGGGAATCCAACAAAAACAAGACTAGACCAAACAATTCAACCCACTTCAACTTTCCTCTCTCACCCCACCAATTACATTTAGTTCCATTAGTATTCTCATAGGTGAGATTCAAATTTTCAAATTGATTAGACAATGATTGATTTTCAATTTTATCATGTCTATTATTTAAAATGTAAATTTCATAATTCCCTCCTTGATTTAGAATTAGGCTATCTTTTTCAAATATGCAATTTGTAAGTAGGAGCCTATTTCTACAAATTTCAAAGCCAAATCATTTTCCAAATTTGTAGGCCAATCAAATTTGTGCAATATTTTACAAGCATCTAGGATATTTACTAAATTAGGATCATTAAGTCTTTACCCTTAGATTCAATTAGTAATTGTTGATGAATTTGATTTCCAATTCAAGTGTATCAACTTCTTTTTCATTCATTAAAATAATGTTATTCAAGGTGTGATTAGAAATCATACCCTGTTTTTCATTCACCTTTAACGACAAAACATCAATCAAACTCAAAACATGGTCATGCAAATTCTCACCTAAATCTTGGATGTTTGAAGAAAAAAGGTTAGATTCTACCTTTTGAACATTTTTATTTACCAAAATTTGATGGGGATTTGCAATTCTCTCTTTTACCTCATGGTCTTCATACTCTTCATTGATTACTTGTTTATCAAACATACCAAAATTAGGCACCCAATTGAAAACATGCCCATCCTTTTCAACCCTCAAATGTTTTTGGTCAAAGTGTATGTCAAGTAATCTGTTTTGATGATCACTTATTTGAGTTGCTTCCAATTGATCAATCTCTTTGTCATTTGGTTCTAATTCTTCGTTCACTATCTATGGTGTCTCTTCATTTGAATCCTCAAAATCATCATGCAAACTTGCATCCGCACCTTCAATGAATTTATATTCGACATGATCAAATTTTGTCACCTTTTCAAATCTTGTGAATGTGAGATCTTCAACATCCTTCATATCAAGTGAAATATGAGTTTCATCTACAAGGGTGTGAGAAAAGAATGCATTATCATATCTCCCCCAACCATTATAGAAATTATCTTCCAAATTTGTGGGATGAAACTCCATGGTATTTGTGACATGATCTTTTGATTCATTCATAAATTCTTTTCTTTCTTTGTCCTTGGCAATAGGATCATTATATTCCAAAATTTGATGAGATTTGAAACCCTCTTCCAAAACATCCTCAAATTGTATAGGAGTTGTAATATCTTCCTTTGAGTAGGCAATTATGTTGTCCTGTATATCAATTGGCACACAAGTTTCATTAGTAGTTTTGGATTGAGTGTAGTCTTCCCACTTCTTCCAAGCATCATAATAATCATATTTCAAAATCAAGTGGTGACATTCAACTACTTCTTCAACATCTTCCAATTCATCAATATGTTTCTCATCAAATTCATCTTCACCTTCCTTAGATGGTTCAATTATTTCCAAAAGTGGGTCATTTCTTGAATTCAAATTTGTAAGGCCATCGTAATCCAAATTAGTAACCCATGATTCAATTTTATCATAATTTGGAGGGTGAAGAATTTCTTGATCATTAATTTTACTCATCTCATCAATAGTATCTTCCAAGAACAAGTGGTGAAACTCTATCACGTCTTCAAATTCATTTATTGGTTTTCTCCCAATTTCACTTTCAACCATTCCATTCAATTCTATGATGGGTTCCATCCTATCACATATTTCGAACATTGTTGAATTTAGAATCCCTTCATCTAGATAATCATGTATCTCTATGAATGAGATCATTTCTGCATAATCCTCACTAGCGGATGTTGGTTTAGCACTTTGCACATCCTCTTGGACTACATCTAAGGCGGTTGTAAGATTTGGATATTCAAATTCATCCCCTTGATCATTTACCTTAGACATCATTGGAGTGGAGGGTGCTATATTTGATGGTTAGTGTAGGTTGGCATCAATATATTTAGAATGACAATCTCTTATGTGATCATGTTGTGCCTTTTCTTCTTCAAGACCTTGTCGTTCTATCTCTTCTAAGATCTCATGGATTTTCTCTAGAGAAAAATCACTCATCTTTTTCTCAATGAGTGAAGCAAGTGTGGGGTGTATGGCTCCTAGGTATACTTTCATGGCTTCCTCTTCTAATATGTTAAAATTTTCCCACATTTGGGAGTGCAACTCATGAAATCTTCCATTGAATTGACTCAAGGATTCATTAGGCTCCTTACATATGGAGGTAAACTAATTTTTCAAGATTTCTAAGTCAACCTAATTACCAAAATGATAAATATAGGCTGCTTCTAGTTGTATCCATGAAGTCCTAACCTATTGTACTTAGTATGGCACTGAGAGGGGGGGTGAATCAGTGTGGCATTCCAAAACATGAATTAACAGCTCTAAAAACCATAGCAATTAAAACTTATAAACAAATATAATAAGTACAGCAAGAGAACATCACACAACATAGATTTTTAACGAGGTTCACCAAAATGGCTACTCCTAAAAAGAACGGCTTCTTGGACTACCATCCAAATCCAGCCTCTTGCAAAGCACCAACTTTACAATTTGTTTACCGACACCAACTGGAAGGAGCACCAACCCCTTATTTATCTGCACCAATAGAAAGGAGCACCAACCCCTAATTTTCCAGCACCAACTGGACTTCAATTTTGAATGAAAATGTTTGACAAATACCTTTGTTATTGCAAGACTCTAACTGATCTACTTCACCTTTGCAATCTCTACACACTCTGCTCTTTCTTGCACAATCTCTTCACACAATCTGCTGCACTACTATAGCCAAACTTTGCAATCAACTTTGCCCTTTGCGCTCTCTGCACATTCTACTTTCTCTACTCACATGCTTTGCACACTCTATGTCATTCCACACTCTGCTCTTTGTGTGCATTCACATTATGCACTTCACTATCATCTCGTTGATTCTATGCTATCTGCACTTTTACGGCCGCATCTCGCACTTCAACATTCACTCGATGGATGCCTAAATCTCCAAACAGCCTTGCTTATATACTTGATATTTTGAGATGAAAACCCTAATAGTAGTCGACTGATTATGCAAATGCAAACCCTAATCTTGGTCGGCTGCAAACCCTAAACATGGTCGGCTGTAAACCCTAAATGTGGTCAATTGCAAACCCTAAAATTTGTTAGCCTACATTGAATGACTTCTGAACTGCCTGTCCACTGCATTATTAGATCTAACTGCCTGAGTTGACAATAATGACAAAACTCTTGCAACACCTTGCTCAACAATCTCCCCCTTTGGAATTGTTGGCAACACCTGTGTACATTCCTGTAACTCTTCTCCCCCTTTGTCAATAATACCAAATGGCTGCTGCAAACTCCCCCTGAGTCCATACACACCATTCTCAAAACCACATTGAAATAGTTAGCAAAAATCATGGATATGATCAATAAGCTGAACAAATGCACAAATGCCCCCCTTGAGAATTTGATCCCAATGGCTAGTCAAATTTTATACTATTCTTGGGAATATGTGGCCACTTCAATTCATGTTGTCTTCTGAGCCTCAACCCTCTATTGCTTTGCAATCTCAAACTTGTCCACTGATTTTAGTGAAAGCATACACTGATCGTTTAACTATCCAACTTTTTGCTCTGTAATGCAAACATCTGCATATACATCTTGAATATTCTCAACAGACTTGAACCTACTGACAGCTGTTTGTCTTTCTCTGCAGTGAGAATCTAGTAGACTACCTCAATTCTTTATAAAAGCACCTCAAACATTCATCACCAGGCTAGAAATCATCTGGCTGCACATTATAAACTTTTTCTTCAATCTTCCCATTCAACATGCTGATTTCACTTCTATCAACAGAATTGACAAGTGACTCACATCTCTACCAATTTTTTTCCAGCACTGCAATTTTACTGCCAACTCTTACTTTCAACTGTGCATGTCAAAAGAAGACATTTTGTCAAACACTTTATGGCCAACCATAGTGCACCTTACTCAGCCTCAAACTTCTTATCCTTGAATTGGCATTATATTAAAAGTTAAAACAAAACTGTTTGTGAATTAAATATATTCACCAAGGTGTAATGAAAGATCTGACAATCTTCACATCAAGCGTCGAACAAAAATACGCTGCTATTATCGAAACACAAATACGTAGCTGGGGCAAGCATTCTTTAAATAAACAAAAACAATCTGAACTGTTATAATCCATAGCTATAATCAGTGGCGATAAGAACCATCAACAAAACAACAATGACATAAGCAATACTACCAATGGTGAAGATTCTCAATGCAAACACTACCCTTCACGGAACTTCCACACACAACTAAATGAACAACCAACACACTTGACAATTATACCACAAAATCCCAATTGCTGGTCTTTCATCCTCAGATACCCAGAAAAATATACAGAAGCATTAAAATAAAACCTTTTTCAAAATGCTCCCCCTGAGGATGTGTTACCTGGAGTTGCTTAGTGCAGTAGAAGAGCAGTCTCCTTTAGTTCAAGGAGACACGATTTCCTCTCTTCTTTCTTTCTCTAGACTTTCTTGACCTCGGGCTTGGATTTTTCACCTGCATCCCTATTTTGCATCATTGCATGAACTTGAATATCTCTCTGGTGTGGTTGTCTCTTATGCATCCATGATGAATGATTATTTTCCTTTCTTCTATGAACCTGATTTATTTCATGTCTATGTTGTGTTCTTTGTCTTATGAAATATACTTTTTTGCCTTAGATTTGATACATAAGCGCTTGGACAAAACCTTGTTATGTGCCCATGACCATTGCATTGAAAACATTGTACAAAGTGTTCACTTAGATATGCAGATGTATTTCGACCAGCATAACTCTTTGATTTATTATTTAATCCACAATAAGTTGCCTTGTGAACATACTGGTTACATCTGAAACAATAGCCATTAAAAGTGTTAGTATGAAAAAAGTGAGAGTGGTAGAACCTCTTTTGTTGTGGCTGCTTTGCTGTAAATCTCCTTTGATATGTTCTTTCTTTTGAAGATACAACTTTAAACTTTTCTTGCTCAGACCTTTCAACAGTGAACTTCTTCTTCTCTATAGAATTGGAAGATACAGGTTGTTCAGCTTCATATCCAAGACCATGTTTAATTGTGGAGCTTCTCTGATGACTTATCATTTTATCTAGCAATTCTGTGCTCTTCTCGAATTTAAGATTTGTATTGGCCTCTTCTAGTTGTTTCTTTAATGAAACAATATATTCTTCTTGTTTGCGGCAAATAATCTCTTTCTCATTGATCTACGACCTGAGAGTTTCCTCAATCCTTTTAGACTCTTCTACTTGCAGCTTTAGATTACTAACTACTTTGTTAGAATCCTCTTCATGTTTGTTACAAACATTGACTTTATCATTTAGCTGTGACTTCAAGTCTTCTATTTTCTTGGCCTGTTGGAATTGTAAGAACAGATTTTCAATCTCATCCCCATATTCTTCCAATTTCTTGGACAGTATTTTGTTATTTTTCTTTTCTATACTAAACTCTTCAAGAGTAGAGATCAACTCACCTTCCCAGTCTACTTCAGCATTGAGGTTTTTATTATCTGCTTCAGTGTTCACCCCTTCCGCATTTTCTGGTTCAATTTCCTCTACCACAGAAACTGAAACTGGCTGAGAAGTCCTTTTGAAGGAGGTTCTTGTTGAGAAGCAACACACCCCCACTGAAAAAAAATCAATTTCACCCTCTAAAAATTCTAAACTTTCATTTTTGCAGTAGGGACCCTCTAGATGTTTTTTAGTCTTAATCCAGTTTTGCTTGTTTCCTTTTTAGGTTGTGTTTTTCCTATCTTTCTAGCTTGTGTTTTCTTGGACTTAGCTTTTACATGCTAGAAATCATTCATGCTTAAGCCAAATCCTGCCCCGGCACCAAGAAAATCCAGAAAATAGTTGCATAAATTCACTGAAAACCAAAACTTTCCATTTTTGGTAGTGTCGCGATATCGCGACACTTCCATTTTCTAAAATGTTGCGATATCGCGACGAATTTTGGCAAAGGCAGCTCAGTCAGTTTTGCATAGCGAAATCGCGACACTTTCCATTTTTGGAAGTGTCACGATATCGCGACATTTCCATTTTTGGAAGTGTCGCGATATCGCGACATTTCCATTTTTGGAAAGTGTCACAAAATCGCTGTCGGCCGGAGGAGAGAGAAGAAAGTTGTACGGAGGAGCGCGATTTGGCGACATGTCGCGATATCGCGACATGTCGCATTTTTGCTGAGTGCAAGAGAAAAATCAACTAAAAGAGCTTAAGTGCTAAAAACTGCAGCGATGCGCTGCACATTTTGGAGAAGGGAGTTCAAGTAGAAACTTGCAGCGACGCGCTGACATGTTCCAAAATCGCGGGGCATTTGTCGAAGAAGGCTCTAAACCAAAAAGTGTAGCGATGCGCTGCACGTTTTCCAGTTGCAAAATGTTTTAAGGCTGAGATGTTTCAAAGACTTAAGGCATCAAAGAAAAAGGGTTAAGTGTTGAAACTGTAGCGACGCGCTGCGTGTTTCGAAATCAGGGGTGAGAGTGGTAGCGATGCGCTGCACATTTTTAAGGAAGTCTTGCAAAATAAGTATGCAGCGAAATAGCGGCATGGTGAGAAGAATTTGAGAAAATGTTAAGTGCCGGAAGGGTCGCGAAATCACGACAAGAAGCAAGGAAGATGTACGACAGCCAGCGAGAGGCGCAATTTTGCGACATGTCACGAAATCGTGACATGTCGCGTTTTCACGGTATATGGAATAGGAAGCGCAGTTGGCAGGAAGGATGTCGCGATTTCATGACATGTCAAAAAATCGTGACATGTCGCATTTTCGCGACCAAGTTGAGAAGAAGAGCCGCTAGCGCCAGGGACGTCATGATTTCGTGACATGTCACGAAATCACGACATGTCGCAGAATCACGACAAGAGAGAGAAAGTTCCCCAAAGGGCCTGAAGTGCATTCCAGCTATAAACAGAAGGTTTCCTGGGATAGCGACACGTGTCAAAGCATGTAACAGACAAACAGAGGCTGACATGCAAGTTTAAATTCAGGATTTTAATCTGTTTTATCCTTTAAGCTTTGATTTTATGTTTTATTAAAGAGCTAATTAATCTTTTGTCTTTCATACAGGAATCCATCTGGCACTTACGGGACAACTGAAAAAGACCATAAAGGCAAAGTTAAAGTGCGGATTTAGTCAAGGACCGCCATGCTAGAAGAGAATATGCTGGTGAGGGCATTCAATGACAAATTTATCGTAGAATTAATAGCATGAAGATAATTTCAACACAGGGATGGCTTTACGGAGATCAGATCTGAGAGAGGTGGTGACTCATCCGGCTCACCAACAGAAATTAATGAGAGCATTCATTTGCAGTTGCGGATGAATGCAAGTGGCATTCAACTCTATCTTCTCCATTTATGGCAGCTGACTACACAGATTTGTAGAATGGTTAAGTTCTATCCACAACTTTGTTTTAATGGATTTATATTGTAAAACCTGGTCCTAGGGTTTAGGTGTGATAAGATTTAGGGTTTGAGCAAGATATTTTGAAAAAGATCAGGGTTTGTCCTGAGTCTATAAATACAAGTTCTAAATGTAATCGTAGGGGGCGGAGACTTAGAAATAAAAGGCTTATAAGCAATTTCTTGCAAATTTTGTGAAATCCTTTGTTTTCTGGACTGGGAGTTGATGTGCTTTTGCTATTTTCTGTGGTAGCATGGCCAGGAGCCTAATATTTTATAGATCTGTGATAAGTGTATCTTCTTTTGTTATCTGTTCCATTAAAGTTTGTTAGATATATGTTGTAAATCTACCATTATCAACTTTAAATATGTTGTTAGGCTTCAGTTGTTCCATTGTCTGCTAGGGGAAATTACAGATTTGAGGTTCAAGTTTGTTCTAATTGCTCTGTCTTCACTGTGTGAGCTAGGCTGTCGGTGAAAGATACCAGTTTTAACCTGACTTCCCTTCAGTTTATAATTTTCTGCTATATCTGTTTCACTCTGCCTTGTGCTCTTAGTTGAAAGTGATCTTAGACTATCTGGACACTTTCTTCTTTGATTTGTTCTGTTGTGAAGCTAGTAGCATAGATACAATTGATAGTTTAAGTTTTACAGTTTAAAGTCTGATAAAATTATCTTTCTGGCTTACCCTACCCTCTCTTTGTTTTTGGTGAAATGATCCATTTTTACTTTCTTTATTTGTCTTTTATTTGAATCTGCTGACCCATGAGAGCTAGATCAAGAATTCAAGTTAAATCTGATAAACAAGTGACAACTACTGAACAAGTTCAAGAACCCCCTGTAAGGTAACAGAGCAGTCCATATTGAAATCTATTCCGAAGTAGAAAAGAGTGAATAGCCATTCGACCCAACTCTGTAACTCGCACCTTGGATAACCAGCTAGATCCTAAAGTGAGTGGGATTCGTCTCGTGGGTGTCTCCGGGGCTTCCTGCCCATCCTTTCACGGGGTGCGTATGAAAGCCGGACCAATAGTTCTATTCTTCTTACTTAGAGCTGTAATTTGATCTTCATTCCAATTTGCTTCTGCATTCATTTCTTCTTTATTACATTCTTGTTCTGATTCTATTTCTTCTTCATCTTCACTGCTACTGTAGCACCCTAAAATTGGCGTAGTAAAATTATAAAATTTACATTCACCTTAGTAAATAATTTTAAAATCAAATTTAACCTCCCAAATCGCCCGTTAACCGTCGGGTATTCCGTTTCCCCCTTTTCCGCGCCAATTTTAGAGGTTGTTTTGACCGTTTGACGATATCGTCGCCGATCAGACGATATCGCCCTAGATTTGATGATTTCGTCTGGACTAGGACGTCCAGACGATCTTGTCGCAAAACTAAATTTGCATAGTTGGAATCTGTTCCAACGGGTCTCCAATCTGGGTAGAAGCGTGTCTGTGCCGTTGGGACCCTCCCTCGTTGGAGATCTCCCAAATTGGGATGATCTCCAACCTCCTACCTACTCCCTCTAAGCCTATTTAACCTCTAGGATTTTCCCTCCCCAACCCCTGGCTGAAATTCTTGGTAAATTGATTCCCCCTACGTTGAAACATCCCTACTTTGCATTTGCATTAGTTTCATATTATTTTGTTGCAGGTACAACATTATTTTTCAACCGGAGCCAGCACCCATCGTCGCCAACGAACCTGTCCAGATCGGAGGCGATCCTGTCAAATACGAGACGATTTCGTATGCGATGCGAGACGATCTCGACTGCAATCCACATCGAGGCAATCACGTGCCTGGAGTTTGTTTTTCTCACCTTTTTCTCTGTCATCTTATGCTACAAATTAGACAATTTATTCAGTTTTTACATTATTTTGCATCTGGAGTTCACCCATTTAGCCTAGATTGCATATTAAGATCATGTTTTGTCATTTAAGTACAGTAATTTGCTTTAATTTCTGTTCTTAAATATTGTTCAGTATTCATATTGCTATTTGGTGTAATTTGCCTCTGTTTGCACAGTAGGATTTCTTGTATTTTGCATCTATTTTTTGTTTTGCAGGTTTTTGACGAATTCGTCTGACGAATTCGTCAGATCTCGGACGATTCTCATCAGTCTCGACGATTCTATCATTCAAATCTCTTTCGGACGATTCTATCAGATTGTAGGTGATTCTGTCGAATTCCAGACGATCCAGACTGCCTCAAACGTCAGAATCTTCTTCAGACATCCGGATCAGGTATTCCCCATTTTCCTCCTGTAAATTCTCTATTTTTTGCTTTCAAATTTGTTTGTTGTATTCATGAAAATTGCATTTTCATGTAGTTTAATTTAGATTCATTCGGCCAAACCTAGGATGAATGTTTAAGATCAAAACGAACTCATCTAAACACATTCCAAAACCTAGGCGTGGAAACTGCCATTAAATGTTTCCTGGTGAACCCACCATCCGTCGAAAAATCACCAAAATACACCTCCCTTGAGAGGCGGGACCTTCGTAAAGTCCTCTCGTCCGAGGTACCGCATCATCCTTTTCCCATCCTCCTTCCGGGCACGGATCCAATAGCCTGAAGGTAGGGATGCGAAAAATTTGGAGCGATACATTTTGGTGAACCCGACGTGAATGCATCATAACCTTTTGAAAACAAAAACAAAAAAACAAAAATATATATATATACAAGAAAAACAAAAACAAAATCATCATTTCAAGTTTGTATGTTTTATATTCAATCCTAAATAGTAGATGCTAAATATTACTTTTAGAAGTACTAAAGAAACCATGAGTTTTTACTCAAATCAATATGAGTCCATCAGTAATGTTGGAAGAATTCAGCTAAATACATTTGTTGATTATGACCAACCTCATCCCTATTCAACACCACCTCCATCACACTCTTCTTATTTTTCATCCATAACCCAACAAAACAATCCCTTTGCCAATCCTCTTCATAATGATATTATCTATTCTCCCATATATCCATATTATGTCTATCAATCCACATATAATCCTCCGCCACCTTTTCAAAACTCTTCTTTCAATACAACACATCCATTTCAACAAGAAAATACTTATTCTTCCAATTCTACCATGCACTCACCTCCTACATCGCAATCTTCCTATCATCATTCTACCCATAATAAAGAAAGTAGAGGTGAGAAACCATTAGGTCCTTTTATGACGAAATTCCTAAGGCATTTATCAAAAACCTCTCAAAAACCTTCATCACGTAAATTTACTAAGCTCAATCAACCAATGGATATAATTCTCAAGTATTTACTTGACACAAATAAGATTGAACTCCCTTCCATAAGACAACCTGATACCACATCAGATTGGTTTAAACCTGAGCTACATTGTGAATATCATAGAGTAGATGGACATATGACACAAAATTGTAAAGATTTAAGATGTGCAATTCAAGATTTGATTGATAAGGGTCTTTTTAATATAAAGGAATTACAATCTACAACTGATTATAAATCTCCAAGTAAACAATCAAACTCCTACACAACAAATACCAATAATCAATCAAGACATGGGGATCTCCCAAGAACCCCTACTCAATTATCAACAACAAGAAACCAATCAAATATTGCATGTTAATGTGTCCCATCATGATGATATTATTAATATTGTAACAAAAACTACAAATGAGCAACCTCAAGTTCAATCAACTCAATCCGATATTCAAGATATGGATTCCTCATTTGACCAACCTTCAAAACTATCTTTGGCTCTAGAGAATGATCCAAAATGGAATGTAAGCATAGAAAGCTCATCTTTAGAATCAAAATCTCAATCTGAAATCCACTTTGATAACCAACAACAAGTGATTAATCCTCAAGCAAAGATATCCCTTTTAGAAGTATTACAAATTTCTCATAAGGAAATTTTGTTCAAAATACCTAGCCAACAATTTGTTCCTCATCATATTTTCTCTAAGAACATAATTAATGGTATAAACCCTCTTGAGGTTAACCATATTTCATTCTATGATGAGGATATTCCTTCCTCTACTCCACAAGAAGACTCCTATCTTTACATTACCGGATCTCGTAAAGAAACACTTGTTAGAACTATCATGGTAGATAATGACTCCTCTCTTAATTTATGCACTTATCAATTATTCCAAAAACTCAAATTAAAGGAAGAAGATCTTAATGAATCAAATGTTATTATAAAATCTTTTAACAATGAAATTCAAGAACGTCAAGGTACTATAATTCTTCCCCTTAATATTGGATCCAAGATCCTGGATACTTTATTCTATGTAGGATATTGTCCTTCACCTTACAACCTACTTCTCAGGAGTCCTTGGATTCATACGATGAGGGTTGTCCCTTCCACTCTTCACCAATGTTTGAAGTTTGAACTTGCAAATAAAATTGTTACCATACATGGTGACCCAACACCATTTGAAGAATATTTAACGATTGAAACATCAAGTTCTATACATTCTCTATTGTCACAATTATCTTCTATCCATCACTTTTCTTCATCCATATATGATCATCCTTGTTTACCAAATAACACTCATGCATATCTTTCACATATACTTTCTCCATCTTATCAAGACTTGGAATATAGTGATAAGAATGAAGAACCTTCTTATCCTTCTGACATTTTATTTTGTAACATGATCAATTTTCCACATATAAAAGTCAAATCTTTTTCTACATTATTCTACATTATAACAAAGCTTTTGTTATCACTACCTTTTATTCATCACCTTATATTCTTACCTTCACCTCAACCAGATTATCCTTCAAAACCTCCTTTGATTTTGAAGCAACCTTAGACATGCTATACTCAAATAAACCTTGTATAGTGTATATAGATCATCTTGTATATACCACCAATTTCAATTCATAAATTAAAATCAAAATACAAAAAAATCAAAATCCTCAAAATCTTCAAAAAAATACAAATGCAACCAAAGAACTTAAAGGTAAATTTGAGCCCAACTGGCTTGGACCATACATCATTACTGCTAAATTTGAATCAGGAGCATATAAATTATCTACCTTAGATGGTAAAGAACTTAAAGAACCCATGAATATTTTGCATCTTAAACGTTACTATGCATAAATTTGGTCATTTCATCCATGTATATATTTGTTCAAAATCATTATCTTGTATTTCTTTCAATTTATAAAAATCCAAAAACACCAAAAACATTCATAAATCTCCAAAAATCTTCAAAAACTATCTATTGCATTTATTTAAAGCACTTGTTAAATTGTTTGCTCAAAAACTAAAATCAAAATAAAAATCTAAAAACAGCTATATGCTTGACTCTTTCGAAACCAAAACAATATACAGAAGAAAGAGAGAGTCAACATTCTCAAAACTTCTCAAAAATGTTTATATATATTTTCTTACAATTATTGCAGTTATATGTTTCAACTTATTTTGGATAAAATTAGCATTTATTTTGCATCCCTCACTTGCACACTCACAAAAATAAATATCTTGATTTTATCTGGCATGATTACTAATCTCTCTTATATCAAAGTCCACAAAATTCAATTAAATAAAGTTTGAGCACAGAGAATTGATCTTGTTATTTACTTAAACCAAGCACATCTTTTCACAATAAAATGATTATATTTGTAATTTCCATGTTTTGCTACATAGTAGAACTGATTTCTTGAGCGAAAAGTTTCCCCTGCTATCCTATCATGCACATGGTCTAGAATCTTTGAGAATTGGCAAAAGGACAAGCTCACCCCTACCCAGAATAAAAATCCCTTGCTCTACAGCTAATCTGAGCAAGTATCCCTAGCAAAGAAAAAGAAAAGAAAAATTCAAGAAAAAGAGAAAAGAGAAATGTTCTTTTATATCATTATAGCAATGTTCCAAGCATTATCAAGCAAAAGAAATACAAAAGAAAAATATGCAAAGTTCAAAAGAAAGCAAGAAAGCAATAAAATCCCTTTCCCTACCCTTTGAAAAGAAAAGAAGGGTTGATGAGCTTGAATCCCTGGAATTCTCAATTATTCGAAAACTGTGAGGTAAGCCCCATAACAGGTGGTTTGTGCCCAACTTGCTTGGCCTTGGGTAACTCCTAGCGTGGCGATATGTCTGTCACATTAGCGACCTTCTTTTGTACAGACCTATGTCTGCTTATGGATTAGCTAGCTCTTGATAATCCGACCTACATAGTAGTCTAATATGGTTATATGCATCTACATCATGGTTAATGAACATTTATTTGGTTTTTTCAAATCACTTGTATCATAGTATCTTGCTCAAAATTGGTAAATGAACAATGCAATTGCACACACATTTGTATTTGAGAGATTTTGTCTATCATTAGGATAAATCAAGATCGGAAATGAATGCACATATGCACATGGGATTCCTTATAAATCTAACTTTTGTCTTCAAAATACTTTGAAATATTATTTTTTTGCAACTTGTTTGGAATAAATCAAGTACAGTTGTTTACCACAAAGACAACTATATAATAGAAAAATCAAAAATTTCTTTCAAAACATATCATATATATCGTGTCGACTTTCGCGACGATGGTATAGTTCCAAAACCAAAATTGGAATTTTATGCCTAGCGCAAGTCCTCATTTTCATCTTTTTCTGTTCATCAAAAAATCAACCATGCAATAAAACTATCTATTTTTCTTTGATTTTCGCGATGATGGTATAAGTCTATACCTACATATTCTATGCCTAGCGCAAACCATTGTACCAATTTTATTTTCCATTTATTCAAAAATCATGAAAACCATATGACTTAATTCATTATGTTACACAAATTATGCTTTTCAACAGCAAACACATTTTCATTATTTCATATCATTATGTCAACCTTTAAATTTTGCAATGATGGTATAATTCCTAGGGAATTATCCAAAAATTTTATCACACTTAGGAATTTATGCCTAGCAAAAATCATTTTAAAATATTTCATGCATAATATTTTCATGGAAATCTGAAAACAAATCATCATCATCATCATCATTTGCACTATTGCACCAAAGTCTTAAGACAAGTCTCTTAAGCACTCTTTTTACTTTTAACAATATTTCTATAAATGGGACTAGCTTGACGACCGAGTGAGCAGACGACTCCATGAAATGGTCTATAATAGCGACAATGTCCTTTGAAATTATTGTTAGAAGTCTCTTTTTATTTTTATCACATTTTCATTACAAACAACCAAATTGTTACATCAGATTATTTCATTTCAAATATTACAAGCATGACATTCCAATTATAATATTTCCAACGACATAATTACATCCAATTATCAAATCAATCAATCAAACATAAAAGCATCATAAACATACACATAACACAAGTCATATGATCAAAAACATATCATATATATATCACAAATATATACATCATATCCACCATTCTTCAGCTCAAAAACAATAAAAAACAAAAATGAATTAGGGTTTTCCCTATTTTTCTTAATTTTATTCAAAAATAATATTTTGCTTTTTCGCGTTTTTACCTCAAACGTTCGATTTGGGTAAAAACACGGAGGGGGCACCATAGTAAGTTGTCGTACGATTCGACCAAGAATCGTCGCCTAAAAATGGGTATAATTTTTTGCTTTCTCGTAGATCGAGAAGAACTCATCTTTAACGCATTTTCTTCGAAAAATTCGCTAAAGAGGGGGCAAAATGTAGCACCCTAAAATTGGCGCAGTAAAATTATAAAATTTACATTCACCTTAGTAAATAATTTTAAAATCAAATTTAACCTCCCAAACCGCCCGTTAACCGTCGGGTATTCCGTTTCCCCCTTTTTCGTGCCAATTTTAGAGGTTGTTTTGACCGTTTGACGATATCGTCGCCGATCAGACGATATCGCCCAGATTTGACGATTTCGTCTGGACTAGGACGTCCAGACGATCTTGTCGCAAAACTGAATTTGCATAGTTGGAATCTATTCCAACGGGTCTCCAATCTGGGTAGAAGCGTGTCTGCGCCGTTGGGACCCTCCCCCGTTGGAGATCTCCCAAATTGGGATGATCTCCAACCTCCTACCTACTCCCTCTAAGCCTATTTAACCTCTAGGATTTTCCCTCCCCAACCCCTGGCTGAAATTCTTGGTAAATTGATTCCCCCTACGTTGAAACATCCCTACTTTGCATTTGCATTAGTTTCATATTATTTTGTTGCAAGTACAGCATTATTTTTCAACCGGAGCCAGCACCCATCGTCGCCAATGAACCTGTCCAGATCGGAGGCGATCCTGTCAAATACGAGACGATTTCGTACTGATGCGAGACGATCTCGACTGCAATCCACATCGAGGCAATCAGTGCCTGGAGTTTGTTTTTCTCACCTTTTTCTCTGTCATCTTATGCTGCAAATTAGACAATTTATTCAGTTTTTACATTATTTTGCATCTGGAGTTCACCCATTTAGCCTAGATTGCATATTAAGATCATGTTTTGTCATTTAAGTACAGTAATTTGCTTTAATTTCTATTCTTAAATATTGTTCAGTATTCATATTGCTATTTGGTGTAATTTGCCTCTGTTTGCACAGTAGGATTTCTTGTATTTTGCATCTATTTTCTGTTTTGCAGGTTTTTGATGAATTCGTCAGATCTCGGACGATTCTGTCAGTCTCAGATGATTCTGTCAGATTCCAGATGAATCTGTCAGTTTTGGATGATTCTGTCAGATTGCAGGCGATTCTGTCGAATTCCAGACGATCCAGACTGCCTCAAACGTCAGAATCTTCTTCAGACATCCGGATCAGGTATTCCCCGTTTTCCTCCTGTAAATTCTCTGTTTTTTGCTTTCAAATTTGTTTGTTGTATTCATGAAAATTGCATTTTCATGTAGTTTAATTTAGATTCATTCGGCCAAACCTAGGATGAATGTTTAAGATCAAAACGAACTCATCTAAACACATTCCAAAACCTAGGCGTGGAAACTGCCATTAAATGTTTCCTGGTGAACCCACCATCCGTCGAAAAATCACCAAAATACACCTCCCTTGAGAGGCGGGACCTTCGTAAAGTCCTCTCGTCCGAGGTACCGCATCATCCTTTTCCCATCCTCCTTCCGGGCACGGATCCAATAGCCTGAAGGTAGGGATGCAAAAAATTTGGAGCGATACAGCTACTAAACCCATAACACTGACGTTCATTATGTCAGAGTTGATCAAAACATTTTGAACCTTGAGAACCTACATTATGACCGAGTTGACTCTTGGCCTTTTCTCCATTGTTTGATTCATCTCTTGAATCTACAACAATAATGAATTTATCTTTATTTTATTTTATGACCCTGTGTGATCTTTTCTTCTTGTGTCTCATGGTTCCATTTTTGCCTTTCTTTGCCATTAGAGTATTAATCTAAGATCAACCCTAGCTGATTTAGACTTTAAAGGGAACTTGGATCTGATACCAATTTTTGTACTTAGTATGGCACTAAGAGGGGGGGTGAATCAGTGTGGCATTCCAAAACATGAATTAACAGCTCTAAAAACCACAACAATTAAAACTTATAAACAAATATAATAAGTACAACAAGAGAACATCACACAACATAGATTTTTAACGAGGTTCACCAAAATGGCTACTCCTCAAAAAGAACGGCTGCTTGGACTACCATCCAAATCTAGCCTCTTGCAAAGCACCAACTTTAAAAATTTTTTACCAGCACCAACTGGAAGGAGCACCAACCCCTTATTTATCTGCACCAACAGAAAGGAGCACCAACCCCTAATTTGCCAGCACCAACTAGACTTCAATTTTGAATGAAAATGTTTGACAAATACCTTTGTTATTGCAAGACTCTAACTGATCTACTTCACCTTTGCAATCTCTGCACACTCTGCTCTTTCTTGCGCAATCTCTTCACACAATCTGTTGCACTGCTACAGCCAAACTTTGTAATCAACTTTGCCCTTTGCGCTCTCTGCACATTCTACTTTCTCTGCTCACACGCTTCGCACACTCTGTGTCATTCCACACTCTGTTCTCTATGTGCATTCACATTATGCACTTTTCTATCATCTCGTTGATTCTATGCTATCTGTACTTTTACGATCGCATCTCGCACTTCAACATTCACCCGATGGATGCCTAAATCTCCAAACAGCCCCTCTTATATACTTGAGATTTTGAGATGAAAACCCTAATAGTAGTCGGCTGATTATGCAAATGCAAACCCTAATCTTGGTCGGCTACAAACCCTAAACATGGTCGGCTGTAAACCCTAAATGTGGTCAATTGCAAACCCTAAAATCGGTTAGCCTGCATTGAATGACTTCTGAACTGTCTGTCCACTGCATTATTAGATCTAACTACCTGAGTTGACAACAATGACAAAACTCTTGCAACACCTTGCTCAACATAACCTCCATGGGTAGTTGGCTGTACCAAAAGAATGGTTTATCTTCCAAAATGTATGCAAATAACTTACAAGCTACCTCTTCATAGAACACTTGGAATTGACATAATGCATTCTTGTAGACATGCAATTTTTGCAAGTATCCTGGTGGCACCTCTTGATTAAAACACCTTAAAAAATCCAATAACATTGTAGGAATTTGATAGGGTACCACAGGTATAGACAAACCCTTATAATGATCCTCCATTATTAATACCATTCTTTCTCTTAGAGACATCATTTATTTTCTCAAGGATACCATTTTTTCCTCAAATGTTGCCATTAGTGAAACTTAAAATGTAATTTTAGAACCAAATCTGTTGAATATTCAACCTGCAATGTATAAACAAAATCAAGTTAGCATCAACTAACAGATGTATTCATTAAAATCAAATGAAAATAACTGTATGGAAACAACACTTCATTAGTCCAAACCAAAATTTTCAAAATTAAATCAAATCACATTTTTTCTGTATGAACAATCAGAAGAGTGTTAGAATAATATACAGCATACCTGAATTGCTTAAAATATAGAGTAAAGTAAACTAATTCAGGTCGTCCTTTTAACAATCTTCTGAGTGTTAGAGGACTAAAGCATACAAAAATTTAAATTTAAATCACACTAAAATAAACCCATTCATGCCCTCCTTCTAGCGCCAATATGTTGAGTGGTATTTTCACCCAATTGTGAAAACACACTCTCCGATAGGATTTGGGTTCTAAATCCTCTCTTGCAAAGAAATTTAATAAACAATTTCTCCAAGGTTCCGCTATGTTAGCATTTTACATCTGTGTATTAATAATCTCAAATAAAGATATTCAATAAAAATGCTTGGAACACCTTAGTGGTTGCAAGTAACTGAAAACAAGGGGCAATGTTGATTTATTTTACTGTGAAACTTTAATGATTGTTCTTTAAAACCTAATAAAGCAAATGTGATTTGGTCCCTATATGACCATGCTGTAACTTCAAAATGGAAATTGATGAAATGCCATAAATGATGGAATTATTTTTGGATTTTGAAGTTTTTTTATTTTTTTTTATTTTAATGCCTGAGAATTAAAATAAAGTTGAAAAAAAAAATGAAAATGAAATGCAAAAGAAAAATGAAATGCATTCAGTTTGATGCTATCCTATTTTGACAAAATCGAAGCTAATGAGGTTTTTTGCATACAACCTAACCTATTGAACCTGCAAAACACGCACAATCTAGATAAGTTAAGTGCTGGTCTCTGGGGTTTTACTGTGATTTTTTAGATTTAGACATTCACATGAAGCAACCAAGAGAACTTGCATTAAACTTCACCTATAAGCCTAGAAATCTGAAAAGGGGAAAGATAAACATTCAATCCTACATGCAGAAAATAACTCCTTTCTTGCCAATGAGGTGCAACTCTCTGAATTTTTTGTATTAAAAATTGGTCATTATACAACAACAGAATCTCTAGTTTCCCAAACCCAGTCTATGGAAGAAAACAGCCTCAAAGCAGGCCTAGAATGGCCCTCTGGCCTTCAGCACTACAACTCTGCTTACAACAATTTCCTACCTAGTCCAATGTAAAGGAAATATCCAAACAAAGTGGAAGAAAAACACCACAAAAATAGGCCTAGAATGGCCTATTGCCTTTGGCTCTGCAACTCTGCTCGCAGTGGTTTTTGACCCCTGTATCTATCCCTGACTTCTGCTTTTAAACCTCCTGATGTGGCTCTCTACTTCACTCTGTGATGCTTCGTTTCATTTCCAGACTGCATCATTTTGTCTTCAGGTCACAAAATGGTGACATGTCACGATATCACGACAAATTTTCATTCCGTACACTTTGGCTGCTTTCTATTGTGAAATCATGACGCTTTTCTATTTCGGGTTGTGCAGATGCAACCTATCGCAAAATCGTGACACTTTTCTCTTCCGTACCATCCTGCTGTTTGGAGCCACGAAAACATGACCTGTTACGATTTTGTGACACATTTCCCTTGCTTCAGCTTGTCAATCACCATGAATCATGAAAATGAGACCTGTCGCGATTTCGCGACACCTTTTTATTTTGAGTCTACCTCGTGATCTGTGTCACAAAAATGCCACATGTCACGATATCGCGACGTTTTTTTCTCCTTGCACTTCATCTTGTCTTCGGGCCGCAAAAATGTGATATGTTGCGATATCGCAACACTTTTGCATTGACTGTTCCTCTTGCTGCCTTTGATCGCAATTTCATGACAAGTCACGATATCGTGACATTTTTCATTTTGTCTTTCTCTCTCCTTCTTGCACCGTGATTTCACAACACGTCGTGATATCGTGACATTTTCTCTTCATGATGCATTCTGCTGCTCTTAGCCA
This sequence comes from Wollemia nobilis, assembly GCA_028583015.1. Lineage (NCBI taxonomy): Eukaryota > Viridiplantae > Streptophyta > Pinopsida > Araucariales > Araucariaceae > Wollemia > Wollemia nobilis. The sequence continues at coordinate 2,725,475 of JAQPPZ010016414.1, forward strand.
TGAAAACGTGACATGTCACGAAATCATGACATTTCTTTCTTTCACTGCATTTTGTTACTCTTGGCCGCAAAAACGCGACATGTCATGAAATCGAGACGCTTTTTCATTTTCGACCGCGATGGAGCAACATGTCGTGATATCGCGACACTTTTTTATTTTCGACCGCGACAGAGCAACATGTCACGATATCACGACACTTTTTCATTTTTGGTCATGACGGAGCAACATGTCGTGATATCGTGACACTTTTTTCATTTTTGGCCGTGACGGAGCAACATGTCACGATATCGCGACACTTTTTCATTTTTTGCTATTTTCCTTTGATCTTTTGCATCTGGGCCACTACAGTTTTCTTTGGAAAGCATGTAAAAAAATGTGGGTCCCCAATTTTGGGGTGTGTTGTGGATCAGCCACAATAGGAAGGAAACTAAAACTTTGGTAAAATGGGCTATGACAACATAAATTTTTGGAAATATTACTCTTCTAATATATAGTGCATAGATAGTAGAGGTGGAATTTTGGTATTGTGAAGTATGCTATAGGAAAATATCAAGAAGAAGGATGTTAAATTATAGAATATTTGTATTTACAAATAAAATTTAAGAAGATCCAAAAAATGGAAATCAACAAGTCAATTTTTTTATTAAAAAATGTATGTATCTAGCTATAGCAGATCAATTGAGATAAGAGTTGAATCTATTTTTAAACTCTCAATCTATAAGGAAGAGAATTTTAATTTGTGAAGTGTAGGGACTCAAATATAACCTCTTTTTCTCCAACAAAAAAATGATTTAAAAATATTACATGTACATTAGAAGAAATGACATACATGAATAAAGTATGATATACGTGCATTAAAAAACTATGTGCATAAGAAAAGATATGAAGTGCATTAAAAACACATCACCCAAGGAAGAATTAATATATAACTTAAAATGTTATGAGATATAACATGTACAACATGATATCACCAAATGTCCCTAATATATAATTAATCAATACATATAAATATTAAATCCTACACACAATATAAATGTATATCTTCCTCTTAGATGAAATTGCATACTCTCCACTATCCCCTATGATTCACTTTTAAGTACCTCAATCTTTGTTATATGTTGATTTGATCAGTTCTTAAGTCCCATCAACTCTTCCTATGTATAAAAAAGGTCATCTGTCAAAGTGGATATTTCTTTAGGATGATCATCATGTGGATTTCATAGATGTACCTCACATGAACCGTCACTAGCTTACCTCTATTATCCACCCAATCTAGCTTAATGGCCACTACCATATGCTTGGTGTTCTTATTACTTTCTCTAATTTATAGAAGTGAAATAAGATGTGATCTATGATGTTTATAAATGTGCGTTAAGAACAAAGAGAGTACATAGTGGATAAATGATTGATAGAAGTAAAATATGATACCCTACAATTCGACAAACATAAAACATGCATGATTTTTAATTGCATGTCAAAATGACTTCAACTGTATTTGATATATCACTTAAATATTCACACTTAAATATGTTAGTCTCATAATGACACTGAGAGGGGGGGTGAATCAGTGTAGCTATTAAAAACTTAAATCTTCAACTCTTAATGCCGAAACAATGAAAACTTAAAACCCAATAAAGAAAATATAACAAGAGAGCATTCCACAACACACGATGTAACGAGGTTCATCAATTTGGCTACTCCTCAAAAATGACTGCTTGGATTCCTGTCCAAATCTAGCCTTTGCAAAATACAATTTTACAATCACTTTACCAGCACCCACTGGAAAGAACACCAACCCCTAGTTTATCTGCACCAACAAAAAGGAGCACCAACCCCTAATTTATCTGCACCTACAAAAAGGAGCACCAACCCCAAATTCAAGCACCAACTTGAACTTCACTTTTGAAACTATTAGATTGACATAAAAATGCCTTTGCTTATACAAGACCCTGACTGGTCTGTTGCTAACCCAACCTTTCTCACTCTTCACCAAAACACACATGCTCTTAAAGCTCTGCTTACTACTCTTTTATGGTTCTCACTTCTCTGCTTAATACTCTTCTTGCAACACTATTTCAACCCCATTTTTGTAGCACTTTCACATAGTTTCAACAACATGTAATCCTCCACATAGACCTCATTTTATAACCATATAGTTTCTTTGTAACTCCTTTCATTTCTCATGCACCACTTGTCAGTTGTAACACATTCTAACTATAACTACTTTTGTATATATATAGGGTAGGCTTTTCGTCAAACACGATGCATGTTATGAATTTACACATATACCCCTACAATGATTGTTCATCTTCTCGGTCATGACTATTCGTATTATTTTCTGTGCATGCATGCATATTCGATTCTATTTATACGACTGTTCGATTTCTCCTTCTTCGACTATTCTTTTATTATCTGCATGATTTTCTTTTGTAACGGCCCCTATAACTCCTGTATAACTTTAGTTAATGGTCACATATCTTATTTCGGCTGGGTTCTATTTTTAGCTCGCAAAAAAACAACATGTCACGATATCGTGACACTTTCACCTCCGTACTCTTCATTTTTACTTTTGTCATGATATCGCGACACTTCTGCCTTCTTACTTTCTCTCTCCTAGAATCGCAAAAATGTGATAGGTCATAATATCGTGACAATTTTTCTCCTTTGCTCTTTCTCTTACCTTCGGGTCATGAAAACGTGACATGTCGCGATATCGCGACACTTTTTCATTATGTTCCTTCCTGCTCTCTCCAAGTCACGAAAATGCGACATGTCACAAAATTGCAACACTTTTCCTTCTCTGCATTCCTGCTCTCTTCAAGTCGTGAAAATGCTTTGTCACAAAATCGTGACACTTTGCCTTCTCTGCATTCCTGCTCTCTTCAAGTCGTGAAAATGTGACATGTTGCGAAATCACGACACTTTTCCTTCTCTACCTTCCTCCTCTCTTCAAGTCACAAAAATGTGACATGTCACGAAATTGTGACACTTTTCCTTCTCTGCCTTCCTGCTCTCTTCAAGTCACGAAAATGTGACATGTCATGAAATCGTGACACTTTTTCTTTCGTACAATCTCTCTTCGCTTTGGACCATGAAAATGAAACATGTCACGAAATTGCGACACCTTTTTCTCTCTCCTCTTTCTCTTTGCTTTGGCCCACAAAAATGAAACATGTCGCAAAATCGTGACACATTTTTCTCTCTCCTATTTCTCTTTGCTTTGGCCTACGAAAATGAAACATGTCGCAAAATCACAACACCTTTTTCTCTCTCCTGTTTCTCTTTGCTTTGGCCCACGAAAATGAAACATGTCGCGAAATCGTGACACCTTTTTCTCTCTCCTCTTTCTCTTTGCTTTGGCCTGCAAAAATGAAACATGTCACGAAATTGTGACACCTTTTTCTACTTGCCTTTTTCTCTTCCAACATGTCGCGAAATCACGACAGTTTTTCCTGCTTGCACTTTCTCTCCGAACATGTCGTGAAATCATGACAGTTTTGCTTTCTTGCTCTTTCTCTCCGAACATGTAAAATCATGACAATTTTGCTTTCTTGCTCTTTCTCTCCGAACATGTCATGAAATTGCGACAATTTTGCTTTCTTGCTCTTTCTCTCTAAACATGTCGTGATATCACAACAATTTTGCTTTCTTGCTCTTTCTCTCCAAACATGTCATGATATCATGACAGTTTTGCTTTCTTGCTCTTTCTCTCCAAACATGTCATGATATCACGATAGTTTTCCTTTCTTGCTCAACATGTCACGATATCGCGACAATTTTCTTCCTTGTGATTTTCTTTTGATTTTTTGTAAATGGGCCACTTCTATCTTTTGGAAAATCACTGTACACACTCTGAAGATCCTCTTAACTCATGTCCACTACATCAACCGATCTATCTGACTGTGTTGACAATAATGACAATACTTTTGTTGCACCTTGCTCATCAATCTCCCCCTTTGGAATTGTTGGCAACACACATGTAAATTCCTGTAATTCTTCTCCTCCTTTGACAATAATACCAAAGGGCTACTCCAGACTCCCCCTGAGTCCATGCACAACATTCTCAGGCACACGTTATGACAGTTAGCAAAAATTACAAATATGAGCACAAAGATAATCAAATATATAAATGCTCCCCCTGAGAATGTGGTCCTGATAGCTAGTCAGTTCTTGGGAAGCATGACCACTCCCAATTTATTGTGAAGGTACTCAAAAATTTCTTTGGGCAGCGATTTTGTGAAGATATCCGCTACTTGCTCTGTAGTTGGGACAAAATCCAACTTTACCTCTTCTTCCGCAACCTTCTCCTTCAGAAAGTGATATCCGATAGCAATATATTTTGTGCGAGAATGCATAACTGGATTCTTTGAGATGTTAATGGAACTGGTGTTATCACACTTAACTAAAATTGGCTCATTAAAGTTAATGCCAAGATCTTTTAGGGTTTGTTTCATCCATAAGACCTATGTACAACACGTAGTTGCTACAATATATTCTGCCTCTACTATGGATAAAGAGACTGATTCTTGTTTCTTATTATGCCATGCAACCAACCTGTCTCCAAGATAGAATGCACCTCCACTGGTACTCTTTCTGTCATTGACACATCTTGCCCAATTTGCATCTGAATATGCAATAAGAGTGAAGTCCTTACCTTTCAGATACCATAACCCATAATCCATAGTACCCTTTATATACCGAAGAATCCTCTTCACTGATGTCACATGAGTCTCCTTGGGACTCGTATAAAATCGTGCTACCATGCAAACTACCTCAAAGATATCTGGTTTGGTAGCTGTCAAATACAATAGGCTCCCAATCATAGATCTGTATATGGTTTGACCAACATCTAGAGATTAGACATCTTTGCTCAATTTGCAACCTGTCATCATGGGAGTGCTAATAGGCTTACAATATTCCATTGTGAACTTTTTTAGCATCTCTTTCACATATTTAACTTGAGAAATAAATATGCCCTTTTCATTTTGATTAACTTGCAGTTTGAGGAAATATGAAAGTTCACCAATCATAGACATTTCAAATTATTTCTGCATCTTATGTGCTAAATCCTTACACGACTCATCATTGTTGTTGCAAAAAATGATATCATCTACATATACAACAAGGACAACGAGATGGCCATTCTCTATTTTGACATACAAGTTGCTATCCACCATACCCTTTTTGAACCCTTGTTGAGTAAGATAGTTGTCTAGCCTTGCATACCATGCTCTAGGTGTCTGTTTCAAGCCATACAATGCTTTCTTCAACTTGCAGATGAAGTTGGGATTATCACCGAGTTGGAAACCATCTGGCTGCTCAATATAAACCTCTTCTTCAAGTTTTCCATTCAAAAATGCTGATTTCATGTCCATTTGATAAACTTTGAAATTCTTGTGAACTACTAAAACCAGAAACATTCTAATTGCCTCTAGTCTAGCCACTGGTGCAAAGGTTTCCTCAAAGTCAATACCTTCAACTTGTGCATAGCCTTTACAAACAAATATTGCTTTATTCCTGACTACGTGTCCATCTTCATTCAATTTGTTTTGAAAAATCCATTTAGTATCGATTATATTTTTATTTTTAGGTCTTGGTACTAATTCCTAGGTTTTGTTTTTCTCGATCTGATCTAATTCTTCATTTATTGCAGTCATCCAACTTTCATCTTTTCTTGCTTCAGCAATATTCTTGGGCTCTATGCTGGATAATAGAGAGTAGTTACTTACTACTCTTCTTCTTGTCTGAACACCAACTATGGGGTCTCCAATTATTTGCTCTCTAGGATGATTTTTCTGCCAGCTGCCTGTTTTGAATTTCTTGTTTTCTTTCTCTTCTGAATCACTACTTAAATAATTTGATTCAATTTTTTGTTTCTTTTCCGTTTCCATTTCCTCATCTCCTTCAATAACTTCGTCATAAATTGGGTAGTTTTCTTTATAGCTTATTTCTCATTTCGTACCTTCATCAACTTTAACATCGACACTCTCCACAATTTTCTTTAGCCTCTTGTTGTAGCATGTGTAGGCTTTGCTTTTTGTCGAATATCCCAGAAAAATACCTTCATTAGCTCTATCTTCAAACTTACCAATATTATCTTCAGTCCTTTTGATGTAACACTTACTGCCAAAAAATTTAAAGTATCTTGCAGTTGCCTTTTTACCAAACCATAGCTCATACAAAGTTTTTCTTTCATGGGTCCTCAACATGCACCTATTTTGGATGTATACCGTAGTATGGACTGCCTCTTTCCAAATCTGTCTGCTATTTTTCTCTCAGTCAACATAGTCCGTGTCATTTTCTGCACTACCCTGTTCTTTCTCTCTACCACACCATTCTGTTGAGGTGTCCTTGCTGCTGAAAACTGTCTCCTAATCCCATATTTTTCACAGTACTCTGCAAACTCCTATGAAATGAACTCTCCTCTATCTGATCTTAAGCATTTAATCATTTTTCTTGTTTGATTCTCAACTAGTTTTTTGAAAATCTTGAACATCTCAAAGGCATCTGATTTAAGCTTCAAAATAGTACCCATGTCATCCTGGAATAATCATCTATGCACAACATAAAGTATTTGTCACCATTTATGCTTTGAGTTCTCATGGGTCCACATAAATCAGTATGAATTAGTTCTAATGGTTTGCTTGTGAAGTACTCTTTTGTTTTAAATGTGTCTCTAGTTTGCTTCCCCTTTTGGCATGAAGCACAAATTCTATTTAAAGGTTTATCAATGGTGGGAATATCTCTTACTGCCATTTTTTAGATGATTTTTACTAGATTGTCAAAAATGATATGACCGAGCCTCTTGTGCCACAACCAATTTTCTTCTTCATGTCCAATCAAGCATGCTCCTTCTGAAGTCTCTGAGAGAGTATATAGGTTGCTAGATGTCCTTGATCCAGTTGCTATCAACTTTCCATAGTTTGTTGTTCTGACTTCACAACCTTGCTTCTTGAAAATTACTTCATGACCTCTGTCACAAATTTGACTTACACTTAACAAGTTATGCTTCAGACCAATCACAAACAAGACTTCTTTTGATTTGATTTTTTCATCACTGATCTTAACTGATCCTTTGCCAACTATCTTAGCTCCATCATTATTTCCAAATTTTACAGAACCACCTTCATATTTTTGTAACTTCTCAATTTTTTTTTGTCACCTATCATATGACTAGAGCATCCACTATCAATTATCCATGGTGTAGATTTGTTCTATGCTTTAAATGTTGTCTGTATAATCAAGGATTGCTTTTCTTCCTTGGGTCGCTCCTTTTCTTTCCATTCTGGTTTGATTACAGTTTTGGTCACTGGTTTTGACTTTTCTTTGTCAGTAGCCTATGTATGTTTTTCAAGAAATTTTCTATTTTGTCTCAAACCATTTGGTTGAAATTTTCTTCCCCGATGTTTATTTGCTGCAAATGTACTTCAACAATTTCTTACAATGTGCCCAAAATTATGACAGTTATAACATTCTACTACATAATCCATCAACGGTGAAAAAACATTTCTACTGGTAAAGTTCCTTTGTCCTACATTATACTTGCAATCTGAAATCTTATGACCATAACCATTGCATTTAAAACAATAACCATAAAATGAATGAATTAACTTAGGTGATGGTCTTTCCCATTTTGTAGTGGGAGCCATAAATATTCTTCTCCTTTGATAAGTGACATTGGTGAATCCATCATTGTCAATACTCCTCTCATGCCTGGCTTTATTGCTTTCTTTAGCATGATTCATTTTATCTTGATCAACCTTGATATTATCTTCATTCTTTATGGGCTCTACAATTATGGCCTTTGATCCATTTGATGATTCTCCTTCGACAAAACCTAAACCAAATTTGATGCCTGTAGTACTTTCGTTATTTATAATCTTTTCTAGCTTCACAGAACTTCCTTCAAGTTTGTGATAGCAACTCAAATTTTGATTTATCTCTTCTAGCTGTATCCTTAAACAAATATTCTCTTATTCTAACTTGCTGCACTCATCTATTTTCATGGTTAATTGTACTTCGATATCTTCAGATATTTTCTTAAATTCATCTATCTATACTTTCATGTTGGATATGATTTCATTAGCATCCTCAAGATTTCTTGAAGTTTTCTTATTATTTTTCATTTCTAAACTCAGCTCTTTAAGTGCAGTGACCAACTCACCTTCCAGATCTACTTCAGCCTTAGCCTCAAGGTTTTTATTACATTCTTATTTTTCCTCTTTTTTTTCTTCTTCAAATGCCATGAAAAGAGCTTCACCTTTTTCTTCTTCAGAATCCTCATCGGAGCTATATTATGAAGGACTGACATTCTTGGATATGAAACTTTTCTTCTTGAAGTTTCCTTTTCTAAAATTTGGTTTCTTCTTCCAGTCATTTCTTTCTTGATGTGAACCTTCATCACTTTTGATTTTCTCATTAAGAGGAAATTTAGCTGCAAAGTGCCCAATGCCTCCATAGTTGAAACACTTAAATGGTAGCTTTCCTCTATATTTTCCTTTTCCCTTGATTAGTTTTTGAATAAAGTTTGCTTATGTTTCATCTGATGTCTCTTCTTCCTCAGATTCTTGTTTTTCTTTTATATTTTTATGTGCTTTAAAAGCAGCTTCTCTGTCTATGGGTTTAGTTTTTCCTATTCTCATATCATAAGCAGTCAAAGAACCATGCATCTCATCCATACTAAAAGTATTAAGATCTTTAGCTTCTTCTATTGTAGAAACTTTGGAATCAAATCTTTGGGGAAGAGATCTTAGTACCTTTTTCACGATGACAACATCTTCCATTTCCTCATTGAGTCCTCTAATCGCATTAATGATTCCATTAACTCTTAGCATGTATGACTCTATGTTCTCATCCTTATTCATATTTAATGCTTAGAACTGAGCTTGATGCATTTGTAACTTGGCCTCCTTGATCTTGTCATCTCCTTCATGAATGCTCCTTAGTTTGTCCCACATATCTTTTTTCGTTTTACAACTCATAATCTTTATCAGTTCATTGTCCACCAAAATGCACATGATAGCATTATTTGCTTTAGAGTTATTCTCAAACAGTTTCTTACCAGCAGCATCGGTTGGAGTGGTGGGTATGGTGTATCCACTGTCTACTGACTCCCAAATGTCATATCCCAAAGAACACAAATATGTCTGCATCCTGAGTCTCTAGAATGCATAATTAGTTCTATCAAACAATGGTGCTTTGTTTGATGAGAATCCTTCACCACCTGCCATTGTCTCACTTCCAAGATCATCTTAGCTGATTAAGCTTATTCAGGAACTTGGCTTTGATACCAATTGTTAGTCTCACAATGACACTGAGAGGGGGGTGAATCAGTGTAGCTATTAAAAACTTAAATCTTCAACTCTTAATGCCAAAACAATGAAAACTTAAAACCTAATAAAGCAAATATAATAAGAGAGCATTCCACAACACATGATGTAACAAGGTTCACCAATTTGGCTACTCCTTAAAAATGACTGCTTGGATTCCTGTCCAAATCCAGCATTTGCAAAATATAATTTTACAATCACTTTACCAGCACCCATTGGAAAGAGCACCAATCCCTGGTTTATCTGAACCAACAGAAAAAAGCACCAACCCCTAATTTATCTGCACCTACAGAAAGGAGCACCAACCCCTAATTTAAGTGCCAACTTGAACTTCACTTTTGAAACTATCAAATTGACATAAAAATGCCTTCGCTTATACAAGACCATGACTAGTCTGTTGCTAACCCAAACTCTCTCACTCTTCACCAAAACACACATGCTCTTAAAGCTCTACTTACTACTCTTTTATGGCTCTCACTGCTCTGCTTAATACTCTTCTTGCAGCACTCTTTCAACCCCCTTTTTGCAACACTTTCACACAGTTTCAGCAGCACGTAATCCTCCACGCAGACCTCCTTTTATAACCATATTGTATCTTTGTAACTCCAGTTGTAACTCCTTTCATTTCTCATGCACCACTTGTCAGTTGTAACACCTTCTAACTGTAACTACTTTTGTATATATATAGGGTAGGCTTTTCGTCAAACACGATGCATGTTATGAATTTACACATATACCCCTACCATGACTGTTCATCTTCTCGGTCATGACTATTCGTATTCTTTTCTGTGCATGCATGCATATTCGATTCTATTTATACAACTGTTTGATTTCTTCTTCTTTGACTGTTCTTTTATTAGCTACGTGATTTTCTTTTGTAACGTCCCCTGTAACTCCTGTATAACTTCAGTTAATGGTCACATATCTTATTTTTGCTGGGTTTTATTTTTAGCTTGCGAAAACACAACATGTCATGATATCATGACACTTTCGCCTTCGTACTCTTCCTTTTTACTTTTGTCATGATATCATGACACTTCTGCCTTCTTACTTTCTCTCTCCTTCTAGAGTCGCAAAAATGTGACATGTCATAATATAGCGAAACTTTTTCTCATTTGCTCTTTATCTTACCTTTAGGTCATGAAAACGTGACATGTCACGATATTGTGACACTTTTTCATTTTGTTCCTTCCTGCTCTCTTCAAGTCATGAAAATGAGACATTTCGTGAAATCGTGACACTTTTCCTTCTCTGCCTTCCTGCTCTCTTCAAGTCATGAAAATGCGACGTCACAAAATCGCAAAACTTTTCCTTCTCTGCCTTCCTGCTCTCTTCAAGTCGTGAAAATGCGACATGTTGCAAAATTGTGACACTTTTCCTTCTCTGCCTTCCTGATCTCTTCAAGTCACGAAAATGCGACATGTCGTGAAATCATGACACTTTTCCTTCTCTGCCTTCCTGCTCTCTTCAAGTGGCAAAATGCGACATGTCGCAAAATCATGACATTTTTTCTTCCGTACAACCTCTATTCACTTTGGACCACGAAAATGAAACATGTTGTGAAATCATGACACCTTTTTCTCTCTCCTCTTTCTCTTTGCTTTGGCCCACAAAAATGAAACATGTCACGAAAATGTGACACATTTTTCTCTCTCCTCTTTCTCTTTGCTTTGGCCTGCGAAAATGAAACATGTCACGAAATCGGGACATGTTTTTCTCTCTCCTATTTCTCTTTGCTTTGGCCCACAAAAATGAAACATGTCGTGAAATCATGACACCTTTTTCTCTCTCCTCTTTCTCTTTGCTTTGGCCTACGAAAATGAAACATGTCGCGAAATTGCGACACCTTTTTCTACTTGCCTTTTTCTCTTCCAACATATCACGAAATCACGACAGTTTTTCCTGCTTGCACTTTCTCTCTGAACATGTCACGAAATCATGACAATTTTGCTTTCTTGCTCTTTCTCTTCGAACATGTCACAAAATCATGACAGTTTTGCTTTCTTGCTCTTTCTCTCCGAACATGTCACAAAATCGTGATAGTTTTTCTTTCTTGCTCTTTCTCTCCAAACATGTCATGATATCGTGACAATTTTGCTTTCTTGCTCTTTCTCTCCAAACATGTCATGATATCGTGACAGTTTTTATTTCTTGCTCTTTCTCTCCAAACATGTCGTGATATCGTGACAGTTTTCTTTTCTTGCTCAACATGTCACAATATCGCGACAGTTTTCTTCCTTGTGATTTTCTTTTGATTTTTTGCAAATGGGCCACTTCTATCTTTTGGAAAATCATTGTACACACTCTGAAGATCCTCTTAACTCCTATCCACTGCATCAACTGATCTGTCTGACTGTGTTGACAACAATGACAATACTGTTGCTGCACCTTGCTCATCAAAATATTCAAATTGTAGACTAGACTGATAATTCTTTAAAAAAATGCTTATAATTAATTATATAATTAATTTTAATTTTAATTACATATTACATAAATGTTAGAGCTTTGATATGATTTCTAGAAAGTTTAAATAGTATGAACTAGTAAAAAGACAACTATTACTAGAAAATTTCCATTCTTTTTATAAGGTTAAATTTTATAATTGTAAAAGGTTACTATCATCAAATCTTAAATTTTTATGTACCAAATGGGATGGATATTGGGAATGACAACCATATTATGGAAAATTTTTACTCAACCAAAAGCTTTAGAAGGTTTAGATAGTATTGATCCTCTTACCCAAAGCAAAAGTTTGGCTACAAATTGAGTTGATAGAACCATCACTGGAGACAAAAATTGGAAACACCTATTTCATTACAAAATATCTCAAGATTTAAACATAACGGTAAATGGAAAGAAACCCCATGAGAATATAAGATCCTTAATACACCATACTTTATAGTTAAAGGCTCTATTCCTATTACCTATAAATAGAAAGCTTGATAGTAAATTTCTCATTTATTATATTGGAATTACGATTCCTTAAGAGATGGTCTAAGCATTGGTATAAAATTTCTTTGGTGAAATAAACTTATCCTCCATAATTTCTAAACATTTAGCTTTGTGCACTGCTATTTTAGGACTATCATTTTTTAAGAAAGGTATAAATATAATAAGAGATAATTAGGATTTGGATGGTGTTTACATTCATATCTAGAACTAGATCCACAATTATTGCTCCCTTCTCTCTTGGTTCAAAGAGTCATTTTGGCTTTGATGTGGCTTCCATTCCTTGAGAGGTCCTTACAATGCTGCGAATAACTACCTACAATATATGGACTAACTAGATATGGCTTAATGACCCTATAATCTCTTCCATTAATTCTAGTTGGATATACAAAAAAAATTATCTTTTATCATTGGAATTTAAGCTCAACATCAAGTGGTAAGTCAATTTTATCAATTCCCAATGGTAGTCTCTTGCAATGTTTCTATTAAATCTAAAACTCAACTCCTTGGATATCAAGTTATGCATCAAAATTTCCAAATTGTAAAATTGTGGCTTTGATTTTACATGTTTCCCCTCTGTGCAAATTTTAATTCTTTAGAAACTCTTATTCACTTGTTTATATTTTGTGACATGGATAAATAATTATGGTATGTCTTATACACTTTTGTATTCCCCTCTTTCTCTAGGTCTTGGAAGCTTTCTTTGCTAGATTTTTCCCAATAGGATCATTGCCCCAAACTCTAGGATGTTTGTAGACTCAACTTGTTTAAGCATATTTGGAAGTTTAGATGCAAAAATGTGTTTATTGGTTCTATTCCTCCATGGAATATAGTTTTAGCAAACATGAAATTTGATCATATGTTAGATGTGGGACACATTAATTTCTATATTCAAGGAGCTTCCAACACAGTAGGAGATGTTATCGATAGACTTCATCAACTTTATCACATGATAAAGGATATTCAAAAGGCCCAAGAAGAAACTAAAAACAAGGTAGTAAACATTGGTGAGTAAGTATAGGATTTGATTACTTCTATTTATTCCTTGAAGAAGTTAGAATATATAATGGAGTACATGCATAAACTTCACCATATGATAGGATCTTCCATGGATGAGTGAAAATATTTGGCATATTGCAGTAGGATACAACTATAGTATTTTTGTTGCTATTAGCTTATGTTCTTATGTTTATTCAATTTTAGATTCTTTACTCCTTATCTGCCTCATTTTTTTTTTTACTGATGGATAGTGATAGCACCTGAACATTGTAATATTTTGATTAATGACATAATATAATCTAGTTTTGACTATAAAAAAATTTATACATGTAACTTTAGCATTAGTCTTGATTCATATTGTATGGATTAAAAATATATATTAGAAAAAAAAATGGTTAAAATAGTATATATAAAATATTATTTTTTGAGTTTTATTTGTGAGAAAATTTAATATTAGAAAAATTATTAATAATTTTAACATTAAATGTAACATATATTTTTTGTAAATTTGAGTGTGTTCACCTAGTTTTTGAGAGGTGCATTGGAGAAATATAAGAAATGCTTGACCACATGTGGAGACAAAGATAAAAGTGATGACAAAGATTTATCCATAGTAGAACAAATATTTCAATTGATTTTAAATCTTTAGCCATGACAAAAGAGCAACACGTTCACTTTGAGTGCATCAATGCTTCAAATCCTTACCATAAATGCACCAAATATTATTTTTGGATTTTTTTGAAGCAAAAGAACATTGGGATAAATATGTTGAAAGAGCAAGTGTGAACCAAGAGGGGGTGCAATTTGAGATAGAGTGTGACCTAGGTGAAAGTGTGATATAGGAGGGAGTGCAAGCTGGGAGGGAGACCCACTAGCTGGTGTGGAAGAAAATTCATATTTGAAAGGCCTAAAGGAAATTCAACATGTCATAGTTAGAACTCATTATGCCCTAGCTAGAAGTGTGGATGTCCAAGTTGGAGATAAGTGAAGAACACAAGCTTATACTAAGAGAGGGGTGAACGGTATAAAACCACTTTTTACTTTTTTCTCTTAAACCAATATATGCAATGTAAAGATAGCAATATCAACAACAGTAATCAAAGTAATGTACACAACACCACACATAATAGAGACACAACAATTTATGTAGTTCACCCAATGCGGGTTAATCCACGAAGAAAATATTTTACTAAAACTTTCTCAGTTAATATCTTGGGAATACTTTCCCGATTACAATGTTTATGGACCTCTATCCAAAGCAGATGTTGATCCCCTAAATCTGGTTTGTGGATCTCTATCCACAGGATAACTTCTTCTCCTTTGCTCTAGTTGGTGATCCTCTAGAAGACTACTACCTCCACTAAATTAGCTTATGGCTTATGGATCTCTCTAGTGAAGACGCTTGTTCCCACTCAAAATACCTATCCTCATTGCCCTGGCTGATGGATCTCTATCCACTGGAGACTACTATCCTCTCTAATATATCACCTCTAAAGCTCTATCTTAATTATGTACTAAACACAGTCTAGTCGGTCTAGCATAGCTCTGCTCAATTCTCGTACTAAACATAGTCCAGTTGGTCTAGAACAAGTCTGCTCAACAAGCTCACTCAAATTTACACTAAACATATTTCATTTAGTCTAGCATAAATCTGCTCAACTCTTGTATTAAACATAATCTAATTGGTCTAGCATAAATATGCTCGATAGGTACACTCAGAACCTACTCAAATATGCTCAATATGTTCACTCAAAACCTACTCAAATCTTCTCAACAGGTCCACTTAGAACCTACTCAAATCTGCTCAACAGGTCCACTCAGAACCTGCTCAAATTTACTCAATAGGTCCACTCAAAACCTGCTCAAATATTCTCAACAGGTCCACTTATAACTTTCTCAAATCTGCTCAACAGGTCCACTCATAACCTACTCAAATCTCCTCAACAGGTCCACTCAGAACCTGCTCAAATCTTCTCAATGGGTCCACTCAAAACCTGCTCAAATATGCTCAATAGGTCCACTCAAAACCTGCTCAAATATGCTCAATAGGTCCACTTAGAACCTGCTCAAATTTGCTCAACAAGCTCACACATTACTTGTCCAAATTTGCTTAATAAGTCCTCTCTAGGACTTAACCAAATATGTATTGTAAGCTTCCACAAAATCTCAAACAAAATATGTCCACAAGTCTTCTCAAACAATTACCTCAAATCTGCTTAACAAGTCCACATAGAACTTGCCCAATCTCATAGAAACATAAAGAGAATTTTTAGAGACTCAATATGTTCTATACTCAATGCTCAATCACTTTCACAACTCAAATCAATCTTATAGAAGCATAAAGAGAATTTTTAGAGACTCAATATGTTCTATACTCAAATCTCAATCACTTTTTCAAATCAAACTCATAGAAGCATAAAGAGAATTGTTAGAGACTCAATATGTTCTATACTCAAAGATCAATCACTTTCACAACTCAAATCACTATATAGAATAGTTTGTTTCATGGAATCTTGAACAATCACTTCATACATCCACTTGACTAGGTTCAATAAAATCTACTCATCCAATCACTCAAGAACCAACTCTTGCTCACAAACCCTAGTGCAAGCATGTATCATCCAACTCAAAATATTTCCAACAAATCTCACATAACAATGATCATCATGATATTTTCAAACCCTAGTTCAAGTTCTTTGCATAACAACTCACTTCAACAAACATGCTCATAAATCAAGATTCTAATCACAACTCTTAATTCAGAAAACCTTGAAGAATTAACTCAAAACACTTCACTCAACCAATGGTCTCAACAACAATGCTTATCAAATAAGGTTTTAATCACAATTCTCAATTTCATAAAACCTTGAAGCATTAACTCATACACTTTCGAAAAGGAAACCCTAATCAAATCCTTTTCACTCCAAACTTAATTTTTAAGAAAGCCAATCAACCAACACAACCAAAGAAAAATTTGCTCATACTTTTTGCTTGACAAGGAGTTGATCTCATAAATCTGCCACACTCACAAATGTCTCTTTTCCAATATCAATAAGGGTTGGAAGACTTTAATAATAACATAATACAAAATTATGACCCAAAATACATCTTATTACTCCAACTCAAAAAATAACATTCACCATAGTCTGCTTTTAATAGAAAAACCCTTATACAAAAATAATGCTCAAGAGTCTTAATAAGCATTTAATCAATACTTTATTAAAACTCCTTATTACTCCTAAATAATAAATCTCAAATACTAATCCCTCCAAAATAATACTCAAAAATCATTCACCATAAAATTTATGCCTTAATATATATTCAAAAATAATAATCAATTATTCACCCTTATTCCTCCAACATTAGGCAACAAATAAAAATTAAAATACAAAAATGGTACCTCATCTTGGAAGGGAATCGAACCCTCACTCTACCCACACACCAAGCACCTTAACCATGACCTCAACCACTGCATGAGCTACGAAGCTCGTTTGCTATCAACAAAATACCACGTGCTTCTAATATGCATATTCTCCCTTTGCCTTGGCTAAAAACCACCATATGCTCCCAATCAACACTTCCTCGAATGCAGTCACCACATTTCAAATGCAGGACCTACAACAAACTAACACCTTTGAACTTTCCCACTCGCCACTAGGCCACATTGCCTGGTTGGGCTTCAACACTCAAAACTTGTTTTCTTAAACGAATCACTATCCACGAAAATCAAATCTCATGAGATCTGTTTCCTCTTCGCATGCCAAACATTAAAATCGACAACAAGGTTAAATAAAACTTAGGAATTTGGGTATACTTATATGCTCCTCCATTGCATTAATAATGTCAGCGATCACCATGTTTCCTTCCATGACATCGACGATAAAGTTTTTTAATACCTTTAATTTAAACCCAACCTTTGGGTTTAATCAATATTAAACTTTGCGCTTTGAAATATTTTTCCTTTCAAAACCCAACCTTAGGGTTTATAAAAATAATTAATTGACCTTTGTAATCCCAATAATATTATATAAAATTATAATAATTTATTTGGGTTTTTCACCAACTTGGTTAAATATTATAATATTATATTCTTCCACTACTTCGGATACATCTACTTCCAAAGGAGAAATGAAACCAACCCATTATTTTGGGTGTAAAATAAAGATATTTGAACCCATCATAACTTCCATTAAACTTTGCACTCAAATTGAAGAAGAGCTATCACTGACATCTTGACATCAATGACAACTTTGACTTAGGGACTCAAAATGTCCAACAATAAGTAGAAGAACAAATATATGATAATTTTGATCTAGGTAGAAGATGCTACCCTAGAAGTGACTATCAAGTATGAAATTATTGATCATGATATAATGGTTCTTAAAATTAGAGGTTTAATATGTAATTTCCATAGATCTTAGCCAAGGTTTTTGGAGATTCAAGATTAGATCAAGTGGAAGTGGGAATTGAATTCAAATTACTCTAACGTTTTTTTCTATATACTTTTTCCTCATATTTTTTACTCCATAAACCAAGGATAAAATAATGGGTGGTGGCCCATGGTTTAGAATGAGATATTCTCTTTATTTAAGACCATGGAATAAAAAATTATCTATTTATATGTAAACTATTTAGGAGCTTTTGGTGTGGATTTGAAGAACACAAGCTTTATACTGAGGGGGGGTGAACAGTATAAGACCATTTTTTACTTTTCTTTCCCAAATAGTATTAATCAATATAATCAATGGCAATATCAATAGCAATAACCAAAGCAATGCACAAATCATCACACACAATAGAGACACCAATTTTAACGTGGTTCACCCAATGTGGGCTACCTCCATAGAGAAAATATTTATTCTATATATTTCTCAAATAATCTCATGGGAATCCTTTCCCTAATTACAATGTTTATGGACCTCTGTCCAAAGGAGATGTTGATCCCTTAATCTCAAGTTCGTGGATCTCTTCCACAGGAGAACTCTTTCCCCTTCTTGCTCTGGCTAGTGATCTTCTAGAAGACTCTATCTCTATGATGCACTGATTGGTGGATCTCTCTCCACTTGAAGACTCCTCACTCAGAATATTTGTCTTCAATTTTCTTGGTTGCTGGATCTCTATCCACTGAGACTCTATCCTCTATACTCTATCACCTCCAAAGCTCTATCAATACTATACTAAACATAGTCCAATCGGTCTAGACAACCTCAATATCTGCACTAAAAATAGGTCACATTCAGACCTAGCTCAAATCTGCTCAATAGGTTCACTTAGAACCTGCTCAAATCTGCTCAACAGGTCCACACAGAACCTATCCAAATCTGCTCAATAGGTCCACACATAACCTATCTAAATCTTCTCAATAGGTCCACACAAAACCTGCTCAAATATGCTCAACAAGTCCACACAGAACCTATCCAAATCTGCTCAATAGGTCCACACAGAACCTGCTCAAATATGCTCAATAGGTCCACAAAAACCTATTCAAATATGCTCAACATATCCACACAGAACCTATCCAAATATGCTCAATAAGTCCTCTCTAGGACTTGCTCAAATCTGCATTGCAAGCTTCCACAAAATCTTACACAAAATCAGTCCACAAGCCTTCTCAAATACTTGCCTCAAATATGCTTAACAAGCTCACACAGAACTTGTTCAATCACATAGAATCATAAAGAGAATTGTTAGAGACTCAATATGTTCTATACTCAATGCTCAATTAATATCTCAACTCAATATCATAGAAGCATAAAGAGAATTGTTAGAGACTCAATATGTTCTATACTCAAATCCCAATCTCAACTCAAATCAATCTCATAGAAGCATAAAGAGAATTGTTAGAGACTCTATATGTTCTATTCTCAAATCTCAATCTCAACTCAAATCAGAATATAGAATAGTTTGTTTCATGGAACTTGAACAACCACTTCACACAATCATTTGACTAGGCTCAATCAACTCTACTCAACCAATCACCTCAAGGATCAATCCTTTCTCACAAACCCTAGTCCAAGCATGTATCAACCAACTCAAAATGTTTCCAACAATGCTCAACAACAAATCTCACATAACAATGATACTCATGTTATTTTCTAACTCAAGTTCAAGTTCTTTTGCACAACCAATGGGCTTCAACAACAATGCTTATAAACAAGGTTTAATCACAACTCTCAATTCAGAAAACCTTGAAGCATTAACCAAAAACTCTCAAAAAGGCAACCACAATCAATCCTTTTCTCTCCAAAGATATTTTCAGAAATCAATCACCCACATAAGTCAATGAAGAATATTACCCATACCTTTTTTGATGCCTTATGAGTTGTCCACTAAATCTGCCACACTCAACACACTTTATTTTTCCAATATCAACAAGGGTTAGAGGTCATGAGTAATAACACAATAATAAAAATAATATCTCAATAACACCTTATTACTCCTACTCAATAAAATGCACCAAACCCTCTTATGCAAGAATTAAACCCTCAAAAGAATGAATCAAACTTACTTTTGGAACTCCTTGACTAAATCAAAAATATCTCCACACACACACCTTATTTCTCCCTTTAAGCAATCTAAACAAGTAGCTCTCAAAAATACCTTTCCAATGATATATAATATGATATACTTCCAAAAAGAAAAATAGCAGAAATCTCAATCTTCCCTAGGGCATATGAGACCTTGGAAAAAATTAAAATATTAAGCAAAAATTAAATTCACTTGCCTTGCCCTCAACGAGATTCGATCCCTTGTCGTGGCCCATCCACCACTCTAATAGGGGCACCACTAACCACATGATACAACTGCTCACATGAGATTGTGAGCATGACTGTGCTTTCACTTGCTCCAATCATGCCCAGAGTGACACGTGTGCCAGAAAGGTGCGCTCCCTTTCATGCTTCGCAAAAACCAACACCGGTGGGATTCAAACTTTAGATCTTCTGGTGCTCAAAGACTTTGACTGCCTCACTCTTGCAACTAGGCTGCAAGCACCTACATGGCATAGAAGGGTCCTTCCTTCCTTCTTCAACTCACTCTTTTTCGCACATTTTCGATTGCGCTCAAATTCCTTTTCACTCTCTTCGAACGAAATGCCCGATCACTTGATTTTCTTACCAAATGAACTTTGGAAATATTATTTATACACATTGCCTTTAATTCTCATACGTCGGCCCTCCAATCGAATTTTATGACATCGACGAGAATTTCCAAATTGGAAATTTAAATTTAAATTTAAATTTTAAAATATTAAAATTTAAACTTAAACTTCAAAGCTGAATAACTTTGTCACCGGGGCTCCTTTTTTGACGAAACAAAATGCTAACTTGGGTTTCATGAAAAACCCATCTCAAATATGCCATCCATGGTTTTGAATAAAACCTTTTATTTTGCCTACCTTGGTTTTGATGAAAACCATTTATTTTGCCTTCCTTGGTTTTAATAAGAACCTTTCCTTGTACTTTTGCACTGATGAAGCTTTTTCCTAGATGACTTGGGTGACTTTATTTCTTGCTGAATTCCTTAATAAGAGTGATAACTCTATCAGGTGACATCAATGACAACTTTGACTTAGAGGACTCAAAATGTCCAACAATCTCCCCCTTTGTCATTGATGGCAACTCACATCCTTTTACTAAAACCTGACCTTCTTTTCTGCTCCCCTTGGGACTTTGCTCCCCCTGGCTCAATGCTCTCTCAAATATCAAATCTCTCCCCAATATACAAATCTCTCCCAAATACACAAATCTCTCCCCCTTTGACATCAATGGCAAAGGGTCACCTTTGGGGCTCGGGGCTAAGAATGAGCCTCTTAGCTTAGCCCCTTCCCCACCTCCACATGAGGTGGTTAATTCTGGGGTGGGAGTATTTCTACTCCTCGAAAGCACTGCTCTTTGTCTTTATATTTTTCTCTTATTTTCTGAGTTTTCTGAATCCTCTCACTATTTCTTTCCAAGTCATCATCCCTATTCCTGTCATCACTTTTGTTCCTATTCCTGTTCTTGTTTTCATCCATGTTCATATTCCTGTTCCTATTCCTGTTCTCATCCATGTTCCTATTCATGTTCATGTTCCTGTTCTCATCCATGTTCCTATTCCTTTGTTCCTGTTCCTGTTCCTGTTCCTGTTCTTGTTCTTGTTCTCATCTATGTTTTTGTTCCTATTCTTGTTCATGTCAATGTTTCTGTTCATGTTCCTGTTCCTGTTCATGCTTGATTCTAGAATATTTGCTCTACACCATCTTGCTATGTGACCATCATTATTACACTTATAACACTTAATGTTATTATTCCTTGGAGGTGCAACTATCTTAGGATTTCTCCTAGTGAAGCCATATCCTCTTCTGTCATGAACCCTGCAATTCATTGCCTTGTGACCAAACTCATTACATGAGTAGCAATACCCATGGAAAAGTTTTCCTTTCCCATATTCATATCTTTCATGTGTCCTGCACTATGAAGCCATGTGCCCAAACCTGTGACATGAAAAACATCTTCCATTGAAGAAACCTTGCCTAGACCCCATTGGTCTCCTATTCTAATTGTTGTTCCATTTGTACCTTATTTGTGCATTACTCCTATCTTTGTTGAAATCTTTGCTATCCAATTCATCCTCTGATGTCTCACTCCCACTTTTACTTACTTCTTTTGACTCTTCTTCTTTTCTGGTGTTTGAGCTTGGCTCTCCTTTTTTTTCTTCTTGTTTCCCTTGTTCTTCTTTAGAACTAAGTCTTGTTATGGTGACTGATGACCTTTGTGCATTGATAGTCCTTTCCAAGGTCCTTGAATTTTCCTCAAACTTGTGTAGCTTGTCCTTAGAACCTTTTACTTCCATCCTTAGTGAAACTATCTCATGCTCTAATATTTCACACTCTAGATCTTTTACCTTTAATTTTTCAGCCATACCTTCTTCAATCCTTCTTGCTTCTTCAACCTTGGTTTTGAATTTGGTGAGTTCCTGTAGAAACTTTGCTTTTGCTTTTTCATCTTCTTGAGCTTGAACCCTTAATCGTGAGTTCTCCCTTTTTAATTCTTCAAGAGTAACCATAAGCCTTTCACATTCTATCTCTTTTACCTTTGACTGTTCAACTATACCTTTTTCAACTCTTCTTGCTTTTTCAACCTTATCTCTCAAGTCAAAGATATCATGTAGAAGCTTTATCTTACATTTCTCATCTTCTTGTATTTGAGCCTTCAATTCTAAATTCTCTCTTTTCAATTCAATAAGCTCCTTAAGAGTGGCTTTCCCTTTTTATTTTTCTGAAGCATCTTCTTTTTCTTCTATTACTAAAAGTAGAGTTTCTTCTTCATACCTGTTTTGATTATCCCTGTTATCCTTTCTTGAACCAATATCTAGGATTTCATTTCTGAGAATATCATCTTCATATTCACTGCTACTAAACCCATTACAATATCTTGCATCATGGCCAAGTTGACCACAAACAAAACATTCTTGTGGACAATAAGCTGCATGGTGACCTGTGTTCCCACATCTGGTACAAAACTTTATCAGTCTAGATATTTCTCCATTACTTGATTCATATATTGAATCTATTTCCATGTGTCCTCCCAACACAACAATATTAAACTCATATTCCTTTTCTTTCATGACCATAGGTGTTCTTTTCTTCTTGTGTCTCATG
Organism: Wollemia nobilis; assembly: GCA_028583015.1. Classification (NCBI taxonomy): domain Eukaryota; kingdom Viridiplantae; phylum Streptophyta; class Pinopsida; order Araucariales; family Araucariaceae; genus Wollemia; species Wollemia nobilis. Next base: position 2,748,392 of record JAQPPZ010016414.1, read on the forward strand.
CTTCTACTCTTGCCTTTCTTTGCCATTTGTGTTCTTGTAGGATCTTCCTTCAAGTTGTTAAACTTCTTCCGAAGGAACCGGCTCTAATACCAATTGAAGAACACAAGATTATACTGAGAGGGGGGTGAACAATATAAGACCACTTTTTACTTTTCTTTCCCAAATAGTATTAATCAATATAATAAATGGCAATATCAATAGCAATAACCAAAGCAATGCACAAATCATCACACACAATAGAGACACCAATTTTAACGTGGTTCACCCAATGTGGGCTACCTCCACAGAGAAAATATTTCTCAAATAATCTCATGGGAATCCTTTCCCTTTTACAATGTTTATGGACCTCTGTCCAAAGGAGATGTTGATCCCCTAAATCTCAAGTTCATGGATCTCTTCCACAAGAGAACTCTTTCCCCTTCTACTCTAGCTAGTGATCTTCTAGAAGACTTTGTCTCTCTATTGCACTGACTGGTGGATCTCTCTCCACTTGAAGACTCCTCACTCAGAAGATCTATCTTCAATTGTCTTGGCTACTGGATATCTATCCACTGAGACTCTATCCTCTATACTCTATCACCTCCAAAGCTCTGTCAATACCCTATCCCACCCTCAATCTCCCAACAACTCTACAAATCTACTCAATAGGTTCACTCAGAACCTACTCAAATCTGCTCAATAGGTCCACTCAGAACCTGTCCAAACCTAATCAACAGGTCCACACATAACCTGCTCAAATATTCTCAATAGGTCCACACAAAACTTGCTCAAATATGCTCAATAGGTCCACATAGAACCTACTCAAATATGCTCAATAGGTCCACATAGAACCTGCTCAAATCTGCTCAACAAGTCCACACATAACCTGTCCAAATCTACTCAATAGGTCCACATAGAACCTATCCAAATCTTCTCAATAAGTCCTCTCTAGGACTTGCTCAAATCTGCATTGCAAGCTTCCACAAAAGCTTACACAAAATCAGTCCACAAGCCTTCTCAAAGACTTACCTCAAATCTGCTTAACAAGCTCACACATAACTTGTTCAATCACATAGAATCATAAAGAGAATTGTTAGAGACTCAATATGTTCTATACTCAATGCTCAATCAATATCTCAACTCAATCTCATAGAAGCATAAAGAGAATTGTTAGAGACTCAATATGTTCTATACTCAAATCTCAATCTCAACTCAAATCAATCTCATAGAAGCATAAAGAGAATTGTTAGAGACTCAATATGTTCTATTCTCAAATCTCAATCTCAACTCAAATCAGAATATAGAATAGTTTGTTTCATGGAACTTGAACAACCACTTCACACAATCACTTGACTAGGCTCAATCAACTCTACTCAACCAATCACCTCAAGGATCAATCCTTTCTCACAAACCCTAGTCCAAGCATGTATCAACCAACTCAAAATGTTTCCAACAATGCTCAACAACAAATCTCACATAACAATGATACTCATGTTCTTTTCTAACTCAAGTTCAAGTTCTTTGCACAACCAATGGGCTTCAACAACAATGCTTATAAACAAGGTTTAATCACAACTCTCAATTCAGAAAACCTTGAAGCATTAACCAAAAACTCTCAAAAAGGCAACCACAATCAATCCTTTTCTCTCCAAAGATATTTTCATAAATCAATCACCCACATAAGTCAATGAAGAATATTGCCCATACCTTTTTTGATGCCTTATGAGTTGTCCACTAAATCTGCCACACTCAACACACTTTCTTTTTCCAATCTCAACAAGGGTTAGAGGTCATGAGTAATAACACAATAATCAAAATAATATCTCAATAACACCTTATTACTCCTACTCAATAAAATGCACCATACCCTCTTATGCAAGAATTAAACCCTCAAAAGAATGACTTTATTTCTTCCCAAAAATCTTAATAAGAGTGATAACTCTATCAGGTGATATCAATGACAACTTTGACTTAGAGGACTCAAAATGTCCAACAGGATTAGGCTTTTTGTACTTTCGTATCAGTTTATCAATAAGGACATTTAGAAGAATATTGGAAATAATTTAGGAGAATTCATCAAGGACTAACTATTAAAGAACAAAAGCATCACATATTTACTCAAATATGTGTTGCTATGGATATTTCAAAATATCTGCCATAATCTATTCAAACTACATTTGAATCAAGAGAATGGGATCAACAAGTGAATTATGAAAATATTCCATTTTGATGTCACACATGAGAATGGACACATGGCAATAGTTTACAAAGTGATAACTATGAAGAAAGACATAAAATTTTGGTCATGAGTTCAAATTCAAGAGGAAACAAGAAAATCATATAGTAATAGAAGCTTTTCATAGATCAAGGATATTCCACTCCAAAAGAAGAGATAAAGAAATTTTTTTTGAATCATCATATGGCAAAGGCCACCATATCTCACTTGGATCAACCATTAGAAGAATCAAAGAAGGATATAAGCGATGAGAAATTACAATGTATAAGTTCAAGTTCAAAAATAGTTAAAGGTGTAAAGGAAGAAGTGGAGGACAATCCTAAGGCAAAGATGATATAAAAGGTCAAGTTTAATCTAGGTAAAACTTCATTTTTCTTAGGTAGTATAGAATCCTCTCATGGTAATAAAAGTGAAAGTGGTGTAGAGATTATCCCTTACACTTTAGTGTTTCATGAGCAACTTAATAAAAAAATGAAAGTAGAGAAAATCTATAACAATTTAGGATTTTAGACCATAAAAAGAAGGTAATTTCTATGGAAGGGTGTCCGTTCACTATAGGGTTTCTAAGGCAACATAAAGTAGAATGTGCTTTTTAGGTTATTCTTTGCACTTCAAATCCTTTAGAGATATACAAACCTATATATGATAAGTCTTTCTATGAGCAATGTCAGAAGATTGAAGAGATAAATGAAGATAAAAATATTAATAGAAATGAAAAAAAAGAGGAATATCCAAGAAGCAAAAAAAAATAGAAAAAGAAACTCAGAGGGATATTGATATAGGAAAACAAAATAATATATTACAAGTGTTAACAAGAAGTGGGGCTAAGCCTACAAATAAAAAACAACAATGAAAATAATATCTTGAAATCTTAGGATCATGAATAAGAAACCTAAAAAATGTTATTGTTGAATTATCAATTTGTTATGGACATCATATTTATAGATATAATTTGAATATCAAATATTCTAGCCATTTAGAGTGTTAAATTTCATCTTAATAAATTTTAAATTTTTTATGGCATGTGTATGAGTAAGATTTTATCTCTTAATAAAAATAATATAGAGTTGATTGTGAAAACATAGCAGTTTGAAGAAGATGGTAAATATCTTTGATAAAAAGGTAATTGAAAAATATTTTTGATAGAAAGGAAATTGGTTATAGTTTAATTAATTCGATAAAAATGTGATGAGAGAAATGTAATGTTTTGTTTTTATAATATGAATGGGTTAATAAAAACCACTCGTAGCTTATATATATATATATATATATATATATATATATATATATATATATGAGAGAGAGAGAGAGAGAGTAATAATTCAAAAGATTGATTATTCTTGTATTATTAGAACTTAATTTCTTCTTTAAAACTAAAAAAAATATTTAACTAAAAAATACTATTTAATAACATATTTATATTTTAATAAGTTTATATAGGTTTTTATGAGAGGTCTCAATCCCCTCATACTAGGTGGGGTTTGAACCTTAGGCCTTTCAAAGAGTAAATACAAATTAATTTTTATTATACTATATATTAATTATTTAAAATTATATTTCTTATAATAAATACAAATTTAAATATAACTTTTGAATTTGATAACAATATAATTTTATTTAATTAATATATATATTTCAGTTTATTTTAAAAAATATTAACTATGGATTCCAATACAAGAAAGCTCTTTGAAAATCTTATAGAGCTAAAGAAAGTAAAAAAAGACAACTACCTTTCGCATTTACATGTGAATGGGTACGCAAACCATATGAAGTTAGTGTTTACCCAAGTCTTGTACTCACTTTTTTTGGAATTGCAGAAGATTTAGGTAAACTTGGGAATGAGTTTTTTCCTTTTTTTTCTCATTTACAACTGCAAGATTTTCTTGGCTTCAAGCTTTTCTTGGAAACTCTTTTACTTTGTCTCTCCTACGTTTTGAAGTGTGGTAGATTTTTCAGGATTAGCTTGCTCTTTCATATTTGGAAGGCTTAGAATTGTTTTTAAATAGTATACATATTCTATCACATTTACTTATGCTAACAAATTAGAAGTTTTCAATGACATTTGGCTACAGATATGGTGAGCAAGGTGCAGCGACAGTATTGTCATTGTTGTCAACACAGTCAGATAGATCGGTTGATGCAGTGGACAGGAGTTCAGAGGTTATTCAGAGTATGTACAGTGATGTTAAATGCTTATGAGGATGTTTACCCACATTTTTGCATATTTTCCAAGAAGACCGAAGTGGCCCATATGCTAAAGATCAAAGAAAAAGCAAAACACCGCAAAGAGAAAAAGTGTCGCGATATCGCGACATGTTGCATTTTCACAGCCAAAAGAGAAGAGAGAAAAAGTGTCGCGATATCGCGACATGTATTTTTGTGGCCAAAGCATGGGCCAAAGCGAAGAGAAAGAGCAAGGAGAAAAAAGTGTCGCGATATCGCGACATGTTGCATTTTCGCGGTCCAAAGCGAAGAGAAAGAGCAAGGAGAAAAAAGTGTCACGATATCGCGACATGTCGCATTTTCGTGACTCAAAAAGGGCAGGAAGGCAGAGAAACAAAAGTGTCGTGATATCACGACATGTCGCATTTTCGTGACTCAAAAAGAGCAGGCAGGCAGAGAAACAAAAGTGTCACGATATCGCGACATGTCGCATTTTCACGACTCAAAAAGGGCAGGCAAGCAGAGAAACAAAAGTGTCACGATATCACGACATGTTGCATTTTCGCCAAAGGAACAGAGTAGTTGACAGTGCATCTAATATTAGTGATGAACACCAGGATGGTGAAACTAAATACTGCATAGTGACGTGGACCTATAAGGGAGAAAATGAACAGTCATGGAAAGAAGCGGATGCATGCCCATGTGGAGAAAACGAACAGTCATGGAAGGAGAAAATGAACAGTCATGGAAAGAAGCGGATGCATGCCCACATGGAGAAAATGAACAGTCATGGAAGGAGAAAATGAACAGTCATCAAAATAGAAATGAAAAGCCTTTTCGAAAACCAAAATGCATGCATGCACAAAGGAGAAAATGAATAGTCATGAAGGAGAAAACGAACAGTCATGGTAGGAGAATATGGTGTCAATTCTTTGCATGTGACGTGTTTGACGAAATGCCTTCTCAATATATACAAAAGGAGTTACATAAAGAAGGAGTTACAATTGACAAGTGGCGTATGAGAATATGAAGAAGGAGTTACAACTGGAGTTACAAAGAGAAAGGATGGTTATAAAAGGAGTGTTGCTTGGAGAATTTAGAGAGAGCGATAGGCGAGCGAGAAGGGTGTGTGTTGTGTGAATTGTGGGTGATGTTGGGTAAGTAATAGACCAGTCAGGGTCTTGTAAAAGTGAAGGCATTTCTATGTCAATCTTCTAGTTTCAAGATTGAAGTCCAAGTTGGTGCTTGGCATCAGGGGTTGGTGCTCCTTCCAGTTGGTGCTGGTAAATCAGGGGTTGGTGCTCCTTTCTATTGGTGCAGATAAATCAGGGGTTGGTGCTCCTTTCTGTTGGTGCAGATAAATCAGGGGTTGGTGCTCCTTTCTATTGGTGCAGATAAATTAGGGGTTGGTGCTCCTTCCAGTGGGTGCTGGTAAATTGATTGTAAAGTTGTGCTTTGCAAAGGCTGGATTTGGATGGGAGTCCAAACAGTTATTTTTGAGGAGTAGCCAAATCGGTGAACCTCGGTACATCTTGTGTTGTGTGATGTTCTCTTGTTATACTTGCTTTATTTGGTTTTAAGTTTTCATTGTTTTGGATTTAAGAGTTGAAGATTTAAGTTTTAAAGAGCTACACTGATTCACCCCCCTCTCAGTGTCATTGTGAGACTAACAATTGGTATCAGAGCTAGTTTCCTTTGTCAGGCTAAATCAGCTAGGGTTGATCTTGGATTAGTATGCAATGGGTAAGAAGAATAGATCCTCCTCCAATAAGGCATCTCAGTTAGTTTTAGTTCCTGTGGAAGAGAAAATTGAACTAGAAAAGATAGGAGTGAATTCTGAAGTATGTGATGAAAACCTTGAGGTTGAAGTAGATCTAGAAGGTGAGTTGATCGCTGCACTTGAAGAGTTGGGTATAGAAAGGAAAAAGAACAAAAGACTGTCCAAGAAGTTGGAAGAATATGGGGATAATATTGAAGATCTCTTCTTACAAATTCATAAAGCCAAGAAAATAGAAGAAGCCTTGAAGTCACACCTGGATGATAAAGGCGATGTATGTAGCAAACGTGAAGAGGAATCTAACAAAGTTATTAGTGATCTAAAGCTACAAGTAGAAGAGTCCAAAAGGATTGAAGAAACTCTCGGGTCACAGATCAATGAGAAAGAGATTGTTTGCTGCAAACAAGAAGAGGAGATTGTTTTATTGAGGAAACAACTAGAAGAGGCCAATACAAATCTCAAATTTGAGAAGAGCACAGAGTTGCTAGATAAAATGATAAGGCAACAAAGAAGCTCCATGGGTAAGCTTGGTCTTGGATGTGAATCTGAACAACCTTCATCTTCTAAATCTGCAGAGAAGAAGAAGTCCATTGCTGAAGGATCAAAGCAAGAAAAGCTTGAAGCTGAATCTTCAAAAGGAAGAAAATCTCAAAGGAGATCTACAACAAAGCAACCACAACAAAAGAGGTTCTATCACTCTCACTTTATTCATAATAATGCTTTTAATGGCTATTGTTTTAGATGCAACCATTATGGTCACAAGGCAATTTATTGTGGATTGAATAATAGATCAAAGAGTTATGCTGGTAGAAATACATCTATTTTTCCGATTGAACACCATGTGCAATGTTTTAAATGTAATGGTCATGGGCACATAGCAAGGTTTTGTCCAAGAACTTTTGTATCTAATCTAAGGCAAGACAGTAGATTTCATCAGACACAAAGAATGCAACATAGACAAGGAAGAAATCATGTGCATCAAAGAAAGGAAAATAATCATCCATCAAGGATGCACAAGAGACAACCACCTAGTAGAAATGTTTTTTCACCTTTGATGGATTATGCAGTAGAATGTTATAACTGTCATAATTTTGGGCACATTGCAAGAAATTGTCGAAGTACATTTGCATCAAATCAATTTCAGGGAAGAAAATTTCAACCAAATGGAATGAGACAAAATAGAAAATTTCCCGAAAAACATGCACAAGCTACTGAAAAAGAAAAGTCAAAACAAGAGCCCAAAACTGTAATCAAACCAGAGTGGAGAAAGAAAGAAGAAAGGAAATCGTGTCTCCTTGGACTGAAGGAGACTACTCCTCTATTGCACTAAGCAACTCCAGGTAGCACATCCTCAGGGGGAGCAATCTTAAAGTTTTATTTTAATGCTCCTATGTATTTGTTTGGTTATCTGAGGATGAAAGGCAAGTAGTCAAGGGGAGTTGTCGTATAGTTGTCAAAGTGTGTTTCAGTTCATGTAGTTGTTTGTGGAGGTAATAAGCAGGAGCATGAGACGTTGGCTTGATAGAGCCATTTTTTAATTATTGTGAAATATCTTTGGTGATGGCGGTTACAATAGCAGATAGTGTCAAACTGATGTGCTTCAGCAGAACAACATGGTGAACAACTAGGTTTTCGATGCAACAGCTGATAGGCATTATCTGAGATAGAACATGCAACACAGGTCGACGTGTCATGGAAGCATAAGCTGGCAGGTGCTGGTTTTGAAGCCTGTAACATTCCCAATCTATAGATAAAATAGAATCCGTGTTGTGAGTACGTCTCAATTCATCTACCAATATCGAGGGAGGACTATGGTAAAGCTCTTCATGATCGTTATGAAAATTATTGCCAACGTGTAGGTGGGAAGGCATGTGTTTCTTAACCAAAAATACAACACATCGTTTGGTATAAGAGAGCATTAATTTTCTCTAAAGAAGTAGCCGTTATCAAAGAGATGCCAGAGTCAAAGCAAACAATGGCACTAGCACCCAGTTCATCAAGAGTGCCAAGTGGCACATGCAAGGCAGAGACGTTGAGAGAATAGCGCCCAAGTGGTGAAGCGCCAAGGAGGACAAGATGCCCATGCACCTAAGAAAGTCTTGCATTATTTGAGAAATGCGAGATATTTCTCGAGGAATCCCTTGATCGCAGCGAGGAGAAATGCTCCCTGGAATCGCATGAAGAACGTTCGCCTAAGACATTGAGTAGCCCTGACATATGCCCTAGCAAGAAGCAGAATACCGAGTGTTGATGACTGCACGTAGATTGAGGTTCCAACGCTAGATGTAACGGTCCACTGTCAATACCTGCACAGACGATGAAAACATTCATGGTAGTCGTTAGAAACCAGAGACATTGAGCTGCACAACGGATGCGAGGCAAAGTCGTCAGTCACGGAGGAGGTGGCAGTCAAAAGGCTGAAGAAATTACATGCAGGCTGCCTGGAGAGTCGGTCACTTTTGATTTGGGAGTAACTTTTGTGCATCTGAGAGTTGCATGTTGATCAAACTATACTAAATAAGTAAAAGCAAGGTACAACAAGAATTATAATATGATGAGCAGAGATTAGAGTGCTTATCCAAGAAGACTTTATGACAGAAAGAGTACCAGTGGAGGTGCATTCTATCTTGGAGACAGAGTTGGTCGCGTGGCACAGTAAGAAACAAGAGTCAGTCTCCTTATCCACAGCAGAGGCAGAATATATTGCAGCGACAACGTGTTGTATGCAGGTATTATGGATGAAACAAACCAAACTGGTAAAGAAAAGAAAAGATTAACCAAAGAAGTACAACAAAACAAGACATCACTTTTGAAGGAGAAAGTTGCGGAAGGTGAGGTTAAGTTGGATTTTGTTCCAACAACAGAGCAAGTAGCGGATATCTTCACAAAACCGTTGCCCAAGGAAGTCTTTGAGTACCTTCGCAATAAATTGGGAGTGGTCACGCTTCCCAAGAATTGACTAGCTATCGGGACCACATTCTTAGGGGGAGCATTTGTGTATTTGTTTATCTTTTTGCTCATGTTTGTGATTTTTGCTAAGTGTAATAATTTTTGCTTGAGAATGTTGTGCATGGACTCAGGGGGAGTTTGTAGCAGCCCTTTGATATTGTTGTCAAAGGGGGAGAAGAGTTACAGGAAATTGCACGTGTGTTGCCAACAATTCCAAAGGGGGAGATTGTTGAGCAAGGTGCAATGACAATATTGTCATTGTTGTCAACACAGTCAGATAGATCGGTTGATGCAATGGACAGGAGTTCAGAGGTTATTCAGAGTATGTACAGTGATGTTAAATGCTTATGAGGATGTTTACCCACATTTTTGCATATTTTCCAAGAAGACCGAAGTGGCCCATATGCTAAAGATCAAAGAAAAAGCAAAACACCGCAAAGAGAAAAAGTGTCGCGATATCGCGACATGTTGCATTTTCGTGGCCAAAAGAGAAGAAGAGAAAAAGTGTCGCGATATCGCGACATGTTGCATTTTCGAGGGCCAAAGCAGAAGAGAAAGAGCAAGGAGAAAAAAGTGTCGCGATATCGCGACATGTTGTATTTTCGCGGGCCAAAGCAAAGAGAAAGAGCAAGGAGAAAAAGTGTCGCGATATCGTGACATGTTGTATTTTCATGGGCCAAAGCAAAGAGAAAGAGCAAGGAGAAAAAGTGTCGCGATATCGTGACATGTTGTATTTTCGCGGGCCAAAGCAAAGAGAAAGAGCAAGGAGAAAAAGTGTCGCGATATCGTGACATGTTGCATTTTCGTGGGCCAAAGCGAAGAGAAAGAGCAAGGAGAAAAAGTGTCACGATATCGCGACATGTTGCATTTTCACGATCCAAAGCGAAGAAAAAGAGGATGGAGAAAAAAGTGTCGCGATATCGCGACATGTTGCATTTTCGCAACTCAAAAAGGGTAGGCATGCAGAGAAACAAAAGTGTCGCGATATCACGACATGTCGCATTTTCATGACTCAAAAAGAGCAGGCAGGCAGAGAAACAAAAGTGTCACGATATCGCGACATGTCGCATTTTTGTGACTCAAAAAGGGCAGGCAGACAGAGAAACAAAAGTGTCACGATATCGCGACATGTTGCATTTTCGCCAAAGGAACAAAGTAGTTGACAGTGCGTCTAATATTAGTGATGAACACCAGGATAGTGAAACTGAAGACTGCATAGTGACGTGGACCTATAAGGGAGAAAACGAACAGTCATGGAAAGAAGCGGATGCATGCCCATGTGGAGAAAACGAACAGTCATGGAAGGAGAAAACGAACAGTCATGGAAAGAAGCGGATGCATGCCCATGTGGAGAAAACGAATAGTCATGGAAGGAGAAAATGAACAGTCATCAAAATAGAAACGAAAAGCCTTTTCAGAAACCAAAACGCATGCATGCACAAAGGAGAAAACGAACAGTCATGAAGGAGAAAACGAACAGTCATGGTAGGAGAATATGGTGTCAATTCTTTGCATGTGACGTGTTTGACGAAATGCCTTCTCAATATATACAAAAGGAGTTACATAAAGAAGGTGTTACAATTGACAAGTGGCGTATGAGAATATGAAAGAAGGAGTTACAACTGGAGTTACAAAGAGAAAGGATGGTTATAAAAGGAGTGTTGCTTGGAGAATTTGATGTGAGTGATAGGCGAGCGAGAAGGGTGTGTGTTGTGTGAATTGTGGGCGATGTTGGGTAAGCAATAGACCAGTCAGGGTCTTGTAAAAGTGAAGGCATTTTTATGTCAATCTTCTAGTTTCAAAATTGAAGTCCAAGTTGGTGCTTGGCATCAGGGGTTGGTGCTCCTTCCAGTTGGTGCTGGTAAATCGGGGGTTGGTGCTCCTTTCGTTGGTGCAGATAAATTAGGGGTTGGTGCTCCTTTCTGTTGGTGCAGATAAATCAGGGGTTGGTGCTCCTTCCAGTGGGTGCTGGTAAATTGATTGTAAAGTTGTGCTTTGCAAAGGCTGGATTTGGATGGGAGTCCAAACAGTCATTTTTGAGGAGTAGCCAAATCGGTGAACCTCGGTACATCTTGTGTTGTGTGATGTTCTCTTGTTATACTTGCTTTATTTGGTTTTAAGTTTTCATTGTTTTGGCTTTAAGAGTTGAAGATTTAAGTTTTAAAGAGCTACACTGATTCACCCCCCCTCTCAATGTCATTGTGAGACTAACAAGATATGTACTCAAGCCAACAAAATTACCATGGAGTTGAATCACTTAAGTGCTTCTGATGCACTGGGTCAATGCTCCATATACAGTCAACTGTATCCCCCAAAGCACTCTTCTCAAAAGTGATTTTGATCCCACTCTCGTCGTTGACCTTCGTCATATGCAAAAAGTACTCCCGTAAACAGGGATTGGTCCAAACCCTCGCCAGTCAGGAAGCGACCTAATGTTGAAATTGCTTGTTCATCTTGCCAGGTTGTGGAGTGGGATGATGGCCAACCAATTTCACCTAGGCCAGTTGTTGGTTGAAGTGACACGGGTACTTAAGATCTTAATCGTGACGCAAAGGGGTGGCTTCCCATCCCATAATCACTAGCAGTTTATGCAGGATGCCAGGGTATATTATTCCATATGATATACTTTCTTTGATGTAATGATCATCAATGATCATGATTGGTAAACTTGTATTTTGTTGGTGGTTTTGTTTCCTAATTCTTATCAATGAAGGTTAGTTTGATTCTCCATAGGATGTATTAACCCATCCATTTTTTTTTTTTATAATCATAAAGACTTTTTATTTCAATTTAGTGTAAACTTGTTTTTATTTTTTAATTAAAAAAATACCGCGTACAAAAAATACCACTTACTTTTAAGTTGTGTTTGATATTATTTTTAAAATATAGATATATTTATCAAAACCGTAATATATGCCATAAATTTTGATTTTTTTTCCCAAAGATTATAATTCGAGTTTGAATTCAATACTCGTCCATTTGATGTGTGTTCCTTCGTACATGGTCCCAACTTGTTACAAGGGGTGGGCATGCGCTTCAAGGGTAGTTTGCACCAATGAAGGGACATGCTGCTTGAGGGGGTCCGTCTCGTGCCGTAAGGAGTGAATGAAGCGTTGATGCCTATAATCATAATAAATGGTAATGGAGGGTCCTTTACTCCGAAAAAAGGGAAACGACTCTCCATCCTAAGGGACACATTTTCCTTAGCCTTATGAAAACAGCAGAAGATGAAGACGAAGGGTTCACCCTGTCAACTTCAAGGAAATTGAGGGTCGCCTTACTGAGTCTTTAAATTATATTTTATATTTTATTTTAAATTAGTTACAAATTCCAAGTGAGTTAACGGAGAAGGTTAAAAACTTGTAAATGTTCAAAGATTTTAATTATCTCTTCTACATTGAAGAGAATGTTCATACCTTACCGGCTCTCAAATCTTTCCCGGACATGTAAATCCATTATCCACTGACGCGAAGGTTTAATAGTTTATATTCCACACGTCTCTAAGAAAAGGATGGACATGACAATCATGCCCCATTGACGTATAGTTTGTCGGTTAGTATTCCGCGCCTCTCTGAAAAAGTTTTATAGTCTATATTCCACGCGTTTCTGAAAAAAAATGATAGTTTATTTTCCACAGATCTTTATTTTCCATCTGTGCTTGATTGTTGAAAGAGGCCTACCCGCCACTGAGGGTCTGGTCGGTCATAATGTTTTAGCTGGCAGGCCCAGCCCGGAATTCACGCGACGTTGACGTCTACTCTTCTACTTCACTCCACGGAGACTGTTGAGGAAAAATAAAAAATTAGAAGTAGCGTATTGCAAACGTATGCGAACTAATATGCGACTCCAGCCCTATTGCTGATTGGTTTTATCGTTGATTTTTATTTTTATTATTTTTTAATAGTATAGCTTAAAATTTGGAAAGCTTTTATTTTATGTATTATATTTGTTATTGGGCTAGATTTCATCTTTTAAAACAAAATATAAGACATGTAACTTAAATCTGGTTACACATTAATAACATATAATAGAAATTATCACTGTTTATTTTGTTTTTTATTTATGATAAAGACGTAGTACTTCCTGTTTTTTTATTATACTACAAGATGTTCAAATTCAAACATAACATAAAAATATAATTATACACCTTGTCCTAATTAGTATCTAAAGTCCAAAGAAATCAATCATCTATCCACTTCATAATTTTATTAACACAAAAATTATAACCTAGTTAAAAACTTGACGAAGGTAATTAGAAAAACATAATTATAGAGGAAATAATTGATTTTCACTATTATAGATAAGAAAATCTATTCATATCAATGATGTAAACATTTAGTAATTTTTAAGATTTTTTAAATGAATTTTTTTATGAAATAAGTAAATTTATATTAATTTAAAATAACAGCTTTTACAATAAAAAAAAGTGGATGGGTTAACACACCTCATAAGGAATCAAACTAATCCTCATTAACAAGGGTTAGTAAATAAAGCCACCAACAAAACACAAGTTTACCAGTCATGATCATTGATGATCATTACATCAAAGAAAGCATATCATATGGAGTAATGTGCCCTGGTGTGTTGTCCTACATAAACTGCTAGTGATTATGGGATGGGAATCCATCCCTCTACATCACGGTTAAGGCCTTCAGTACCCACATCGCTCCAACCAACAATTGGCCCAAGAGAATCTGGTTGAACATCATCCCACCCCCATACTAGCGGGACGAACAAAAAAATGTCAACATTAGGATGCTTCCTAACTAGTGAGGATTTGGACCAGTATCTATCTACGAGAGCACTTCTTACATATGATAAAGGCCGGTGGTGAGAGCGAGATTGAAAATACTCTTGGGAAGAGCGCTCTATGGGGATCCGATTGACTGTACATAGAGCATTGGCCCAGTTCACTAGAAGAACATGTAGATGATCCAAATCCATAGAAAATTTGTTGGTTTGAGTACATATATGTAGCCACATGTCATTAAAAACTTCTAATTTATCAGCATGAGTAAATGTGAGCGAAGGTGTATACTATTTAAAATCAATTTTGTTATGGGCCTTAAAAATATGAAAGAGTAGGCTAATCTTGAAAACCTACCACACTTCAAAAAGTGAGAGAGACAAAGTAAAAGAGTCCCTAAGAAGAGCTTGGGGCAAAGGAACTCTTGCAGCTGTAAATGGGGAAAAAAGAAAGAACCCATTCCCGAGCTTACCTAGATCTTCTACAATTCCAAAATAGGTGAATACAAGACTCAGGAACACCACAAAAAGGACATTTAGGATCAAGAATTTCAAGGTGCTTCAAACATTCCCCCAAGGGAAGGCCTTGACACAATAAGCTCCACACAAAAAAAGATTGCTTGGGCTCAACATAAGTAGCCCAAACATTTTGAAATATAGAATTCCATCTAGTCCTTGTAGAAAATAAGTCCCAACATTGATTGAGCTTAGGAACCAAAGGAATATGAGGAGATAACTATTTATACCCCAAATGAGCCTTATAATTAAGCAAAGGAGTGTCAACATGCCATCTCTAGTATGACCACCAAGGACATTGTGAGCGCACACCAATCGTATGCAACATAGAAAAAGAGGTGAAAGCAATAACATAATCATATGTATATTTATCCGCACCGTTTAACCTGAAGGTGCATTTGAACTCATTCCATGAGATCCAATCCCTAGTCTAGCGAGAAAAGAAATTAGCTATTGTAACAATGCCCTTTTTGAAAATCCACTAAGCATGAATCCATTTCATCCGAGATAAGGGAGAACCTTGATGAAGAAACGTGGTGGACCACCAAATATTCATAAAATTGATGGATAAGTCTTTATGAAATTCATCTCCTCTCCAATAGATCCAATGAGTGAGTTGCTGCCAGGATTTCCATATACTTTTCATAAAAAGGAGCCAAAAATCTTAATAAAAACTAGAGCAATAATGAGAGAGGAAAAATCCAACCCTCTCCATGCTCTACAGTTTAATGGAAGACCAGAGAAAGTGAAATGTTGAACCAAAAATTTCCAAGCTTTAGCTCCCCTTAGAGGTCTGATCACCCACTTAGCACACAGAGCAATACCTTACCATCTACAGTCTAGTAGACCCATTTTAGTAGATTATATGGGAAGATAACAAATATCCCAGGTAACTCTATGAAAAACCTTTGTTTCAAAAGAATTATTCCAAAGAAAATCTTGAAGGAGTTTCTCAAGCTTCTTATAGTAAGCGTGTGAAGGAACCCAACAAGAGGAATAATAAACATGAGTTGCAGCTAAAACTTTAGAGAAAATCTAAACTTTACCTACTAATGACAACTTCTTAGTAAGCCAAAAATCAAGTTTCTTTTCAACTCTTTGAAGCATGTATTTCCAAATCTGAGTAGGGGAGCCTTGAAAGGCAAAAGAAATACCAATAAACTTAAAACCTTCTCCAGGAGGGATAAAATTCCAATGATACCCTTGAAGCCAAGGGGGCTTAGGCAAGGGAGACTGTTTGAAGCATGAGGTCTTCCTCCATTGTATGCTAGAAGCAGAGGCTATGCAAAATTTTTTCAAATAAAATAGAGCACTAGAAACAGATTGCTCCTCTTCAATTATAGTAAGAAAGTAGTCATAAACAAAGTGACCATTAATAAGTTGTCCTTGATCATGTGGAAGAGCAATTCCTTTAATAAGACGTGCAAAATCTTGAGCAGCTAAAAGATAGCCGAACGCTTCAATAGTAAGCACATATAAAGAAGGAGCAATAGGACACCCTTTTCGAACAAAACTAAACATGCCCACTGCTTCAGACTATGAATTATTTAGATTTAGAATAGTCGAAGCATATTTGAATAGCATAACAATAGTCTGAATGAAAATTGGCCCGAATTCTAAAGCTTTGAGCATAGCAAGAATGAATCTCCATTCAATGTGGTCATAAGCAAACTTAATAAAAAAATATTTTTTAGTTTGACATTCGGGCCCATTCCATGCCCTCCCTGACAACCAAAATATTGTTTAGGATGTACCTTCCTTGAATAAATCCAGTTTGCTCTGATATGACTATCAAAGAAATAAGAGGCCTGAGGAAAAGAGCCAAAGCTTTGGCAATGATATTGTAACTAACATTCAACGAAATAATAGACCTCCAATTAGTAATCAAATATGGGTACCCTTGCATGGTTATGAATTTGATATTGCCCCTATTAATAATTGCTCTCAAAGATCCTACTCGAAGAGCCTACAAATAAAATTTATGTAGATTAGGACCAACTAAGTCCCAAAGACCCTTATAGAATTCACAAAGAAATCCATCCAGACTTGGCGCTTTGTCATTTGCCATTTGAGATAATGCATCCTCCAGATCTATAAGGGAGAGTAGTTTATCACACCCTACTCTTTGAGACTCTAAAATCTTAACTGGTACAACTACCAAACAAGCTATCAGCACTTGCTCCCGCTCAGGGGAATAAACTTGAGTAGAAAAAATATTAATATAGTGCTTGAAAAAAGCATTAATAATCTGAGGAAGAGAGGTAAGCCTTATTCCATTGTCTTGAATGGCCTTGAATTGAGTAGCCTTCTTGGGAGGGTGGAGCCTTTGAATTTTTTTTTTGATGACCTTATCACCAACTTTAAGCCAATGAATATGGGCTTTAATTCGAGCTCCTCGAGCCTCATAAAGTTTAGCATGTTTAAGTTCATGCCCCAGCTGGGCAACATGAGACTGAAGTTTAGGATTAAATGGACAAACCTCAAGCCTAAGAGAAGCTTTGGTAAGCTCATCATGAAGGATATCAATGAAGAATATATTATAAACTGCACCACCTTTTTCCCCAAAGTACGAAGCAAGACAGTTGTATGAAGAATGACATCATTCCACCATTCTATCCAACCCAACTCTCCAATAGGTCTAGGAACTAGATTCTAGACTCTCTGGATATGACAGACAATGGAAGGGTGCTGAAGAAAGGAAGTATTGAAAAAAAAAATTGACTTGTACTGTCTCTTAGGTAGGTATTTCATCAGTACATTAAACATGATGGGTGAATGGTCAGAAGTAGTAGTACCAGGAATGGTTTCCACAAACGAAGCTAAAGCATTTCTCTTATGAAATAAAAATTGCACATGATCTGAAAGCATGACTCTGTCCAACCTTCTCAAAATTCTTGCATGGCCAACCTAGAAATTAGACCATGCATACCACAAATTTTTAAGAAAATCTTGAGGAGAAAAATAAGAATTGGGGTCTAAAAAATCTAATTTGTTTTTTATGAAGTACCAGGCCTCTATTTCCCCAGTAGACCACTACATGGGAAGTTGTCCTATCTTTTCTACAGGCTTTTCAGTCATATTAAAATATTTGTAGATAACCCAAACAATAGGTGGTAAATAAAAAGCACACCACCGCTAGAGGCTATAGTGCTCCAGAGTGTCGTTGGAGGCATATACATTAATAATGCCAAAATATAGCCCACAAACTTAAATCCAAACTACATGATTGGAAGGGTCCACATCCCACGAAATAAAATTATCTTTCCACCTAGCTGCCAAAAGAATGACAACTCCTCCTCTACCAAGGAAATAATTGGTGGCATAAAAAAGCAACCTGGATAAAGAAAAGGGCAAGTACATTACAGAATAAATTCAAAAATCTTAATCTCTTGAAGACAAAGAAATTCACGATTACCATAAAACCTAGAGCATGAAGCAATATCATCTTGGACCAAGTATTTGTGGACTAGGTTTGTTAGCCCTCTGACATTCCATGATAAAAAAATCATAAGGATTGATCAAGACACATATGTCTAGCTACATCTTCAGCATCTCCGAGGTTTGAAAGAGAATTATAAATATTACTGAGAAAACGCTCTTGACTTGCTTTCCAAAACTCAGTTTGATGCCTTAAATGGATTTTTATAATGAATAGTCTAGCTTACTCATTATAAAAATTCATTTAAAGAAAAATTTATATGGTTTTAATTATAGGGATATTATTTTAACTTCTTCAAATGTACATGTATATAAATTTTACCTGAAAAATAATAAGTTAAAGTAATTAAATAAGAAGTCAATAAAATTTAAAATAAAAATATAAAAATATCATTTTTAACGATATTTCATGTAGATATTTGTAAAACTATTATTGAATCTATTTCCTTAAAAATAAATTTTAATTTTAGCAATGATATATTTAAATTTTTTTTCATTGGATACATAGTATAAAAATTAAACTAAATACTACTTTATGTTGGTGACTAAAATCTCATAGTCAAGTTTTCCTTTAAAGCTATAAAACAAAATCTTAAAATTTAGAAGAAAAAATGGTATTCTGATCACAAAACATTATCTATATCACTTGTAGAGAACCATAAAAAATATGATATATTCTAAATCAAAATAAATATATATTAAATAATTATATTTCTATTGTATAAATATCACTCATTCAATGTTCAAATCTCATACTTAATCAAGAGTAATTGTTGCTATTATACAAAATGGTTTTAACATTGATTTGAACATTCAAATTATAATTTCTTCATCATACCCAACCTGAATGTCCATTCCATTTAATCATGATCTTTCCTAAAGTTAATTTTGATAAAGATTCATTTTCAAAAAGTATAATCATAGTCCATGGCTTCATATACATCTATAACATTGTCCAAGATATATGTACTCCCAATGAAGCATGCATGCTCTAATATTACAATTATAGGTATCAAAAACCAAATTGAAAAGCAAGTACCTTGGCCAAAGTTTGATGTGATAAATTGCATATAGTGATATATTTAAACTTATGAAAAATAATATTTTATTTCTAATTATATTTTCAAAACATTGCTAATGAAGATATTTTTATATACTTTGAGTTTATCTAGCCTAAGAAACTCCAATAGGTTTCTATAACTCATAAGAAAATTCATTAAGTCTAAGGGAATTATCATTTTTCATGGTTATAATTGTCTCATGCAACCCTTCCAATGTAAGATGATAATCAAAATTTGCATATTAAGAAGACAAAATTTTAGATGAAACCACCTTGAAAAATAATGGAAGGTAATATTTCTTGTTATTATTCATATTATGTTATTTAAATACCATATTATAATCAACCATAAATTAAAGAAAATATTTAGAAGATTATTAATTGTATAACCTATATATATATATATATATATTTATTTTACATGGTGGAATCGGTAGCCACAACGAATCCGAGCAAAAAAAATTGGTTTGTGGTGAAAACGATACAAAAGAAACCCTTAGACCCTCAAACACAACCAATGAGGATCATGAATATTCTCAAACATAAGAGCAATCAATATATTAAATGGCTAAAATTAATGAACATAACATTCATGAAAATTACAATGATATGAATAAAATGGACAATATCAATGACAATATGCAAGTACAATCTTACAATGTAATTGCTCAAAAAATGTTGCATACAAGCTTTAATATTCCCGATGAGTCTTCTATTACAATATTATTTTCTTTATCCAGTGCATGGAGCTTTGACTCCATTATATAACCTAAGAAAGGTGACTCTTAAATACTTGACTATTGCACTCCTCGCATATATAGGAGATGCAACCTTTCCTATTCCATGCATAAGTTATATCTAATGTCCTGTCACTTGTATACATGATTCTTGACTTTCTATTTACTTTCACACTTTAATCTATGACACTTGCACATAGTGTTGCATGAAACTTGTGCACATATTACACACAAAAACATAAATAAGGGAAATATAAATCACACTCCTAAACTATAGAATCAAACCATATTCTAATATTTATATTATGCCATAGTTAACATGCGAGTACATTAGCATGTGCAACCCCCTGTATTACATTAATTGGTTATTATAGATGTTAATATTTAATATTTGTATTCATATTATGCCTTGTGTTCATCCATTGCATCAATCTATTATCCATGATATACAATATTGGACTATGCTCAATCCATCTTCTTGTTTCCTATCTTTTGGAGAAATCAAACAATTTATCATTAATCCTTTCTTGAGGTAAAATATGATTTAATATTTCTTTTGAAAATCCCATTGTATCTAAAGAAAATATTTCATTCTTGATGGAACATGTAGCCTTTATTTTGTTTTGATTCTTTATGACATATTTTCTATTTCTATTTATTTATTTGAATCCCACTATTCTTCCTCTCTCTACCAATTAAGGAATTGAGATAAAATTATTTGATAATACTAGAACATACAAAACATCATCTAGCACAAAATCTAAAAAAATATGCTAGGTATAATTTTTCTAGCTCCTTGAACATGATAAATCTTATCATCTACAATTTTTAGTGGAATGTTTTATCTAATTTCTAAAGATTCAAACCAATGCAAATTTTTAGTCATATGATGACTAGCACCTAAATCTATATACCAAGCATATTTTTCTCTTTGTATGTTTTGGTGAGATTCAAGTGATTTTATTTCACATATTTGATAAATATTTTGAATTTTTTTCTATGATTTGGGCCCTTGAATTCAAAATATTTTTCTAGTGCTGAAAGCGAATGCAGAAGGACGGTGTACCAGATATGATGTAAACAAAATAGATATGGTATAGATGCTAAGTCCTACGAATGCGATGAACAAATGCATGAAGGAAATGACGCAAAAATGATATGTAAGCAAAACAAAGAGGGGCATCTTTTATTAATGTTGTTTTTAATCTAGTTACAATATGTCCCCCCCTCTATGTCTCAGAACATTTGATATAGTTCGTTACATCAATGGATGGTACGCTTCCAGTGTCTTTTGCATGCCCACATTCGAAATGGGCGGGCCAAAAGTTGTCACCGCTTGTGTTCGTGTGTTCGTCGTTCCTTGTTGCCCCTTTGGTGTTCTTAGCAGTGATATCCTATGCACAAAAAAATAGCAAATAGTTAATAGCATATGCGGATATAGGAAAACATGCAATCCCCAAAGCCTTCGACTAGTTAATATATAAAAGAATGAAACGATGGTCAAAACATGTCATAATGAATTCAAAATTTGACAGAGGCATATAGATATTATAAATAACACATTGCAAAAAGAACAGTTAGGAAATCATGCACATATTTCTAATCACTCCGGGGTGGGACACTAGGGACTGTCACAAAATGTGCAAAGTGTCCTTGCAAATGTCCTACCCAGAGGTCTCCAAAACTCTTGAAAACTTGGGGTTAGACTAAAAGGGGCATTTTGAGATGACCCAGAAGGTCATATTTGGCAGATTCTGCCTAGATTGTCATGTATCTGAAGGCATTCCCTGTAGGTTAGTAAACGCATAAAATGATAAAAACAAGGTCAAATCATGTCAGAAAGCAATGAAACTTGGACAGTAGCATAAGTACATTAGATACAACATAATTCAAAAATAATAGTAAAGAAATCATGCACATATTTATAATGACTCCGGGGTGGGGCGATTAGGACTACAGCAGTGCGGGGGGCACTCTAGGGCAGGACACCCATCGTTTGGGGCTTAGTTTTGGCACCAATCCAAGTGGGATGGGTCCAAAACATCTTAGGGGGTTGTTTCGACGAGTTTGGTGTGGGATTGTGGCTGATTGCTTGGGTTTTGGGTCTAGAATGCATTCCTAGTGTCCACCCGATAACCTCTTTTCCAAAAGAGAAATTAGGGATGTAGGAAGCACAAAGAGGAATGGGGATATAATTTTGCAGCACTCTATTGCTCCAAATGCTCTAGATCTGTTCTCTTTTTGTGGTGAGGAGGATCAAATTTTTATAAACCTAGGTGTCTCCTTTGAATGTGCATGTGAGGGCACCACTTGGCTCATTATGCTCTTTGGGGGAGAGAGAAGATTCCTCCCTGATTTAGAGCCTCCATGATCAGGGCATGCTTGACTGAAGTCTCTCTCTCAGATTTGAAACTGTTCTCTGCAATTGCATGCCTTGAAGGTGAAGTTGGGTGGCGGATCTGGGCTACCATTTGTCAAGGCTTGACTTTTTGCCAGTCAAACCTACTAATCGTCCCACCTTGGAGTGATTGTTGCTAATCATCCCGAGGTAGGGCGAATAGGATTCTAATCATCCCAAGGTGTGACGAATAGGGAGCAAAGTGCTTAAAAGGTGCTGAATTGACCTCTGACCTTCCAAAACTGATTTAGGAGTGGTTAGGACGATTGTTCAACCTCTAGAGGCTGCCCTAAGGGGTATGTATGCTAATTCGGTTAGTGCTTGTAGTCACATAATCGGATTGGTGTTGTTTTGGTATCTACAAATGCCCCTTTTTGGGATGCACTGTGTGTGGCACTGTGCTGAGCAAAAATGGATGACCAAAGCACTTAATGATTAGGGTTTCTCAATAACCTAATCAAATTTTGATGCCCCAAGTATGGAAAGGGCACGCATTCTTGAATCCTTGCTTCTGACGAGCTAAGGAGCTTAACTCAAGTGTAACCTTTTTCAGTGAGGTGTACTTGATCTTGGACATTGTTCAAACACGAATAGGCAAAGGGTGCCACATTTTGTCTGAGGAACCTTTTCTTCATGCTTTCAGAATGCCAAGTGTTTGTTCAGGTTGTGATTATTGCTTGTTTGCTGTCCCAAGTAGGAGCGTGATTGTCTTTATCAATGATTCTTTGAATGCATGCCATTTCTTTGATTGGGTGTGTATTTTTTGATTTGGTGACTAAGTGTGACTACCCCATCAAGCGATGAATCGATGAGGGAATGACCAAAATGAGAAAAGCAATGAGTCGCTTGACCCAAGATGACGTTTGTAAGGGTGCCTTCAGTTGTTTTTGTTGAACGCATATTGCAGTTTTCTAGCAATCAAGCCTGTTTTTGGTGGGTTTTGACTTTTTTGGATGCCTATTGGGGTAGAAATTATCGAAAATCCTCCTTCTCGTGGAGCGGTCCGACTATGCTAGCCTTTTTGCTGGGTAGGATAGTGAGTATTTGTGACCTCGACGATGGTTTTTCATGCCATGAATGTACATTATTGACTATTTAGTTAAAGCATCTGAGTCTCTGAAAAACCTTAACTACATTCTAAAATAATTTTTGTACATTTCACTACTTACATCACCATCAGAAAATACAAAACAAAATTACAAATGCAAATATATTCCATAAAGCAATCGCATAATACAGAAAGCCAATAAATCATGTACAGTCTATGGTGCCATAACCTGTATACCAACAAATCATTTCCTTCCATTCCATATGCATACATCTATATCATATAGCTAACATCAGTTCACATTAAGGTTGAAACCCTAGTATGATTTGTTTGTTTTGTTTTTTTTGTTTGTTGATTGTACAGTTTTATTTGAATGATCGATACTTTTCACTGGACAGTTTTATTTTAATTCACTTCTCATGTTGTACTTTTGTTGTACAATTGTAAATTGTAGTCTGTACTTTTGTTGTACAATTTTATTTTAATGCATTGACACGGTGTTTTGGTTTGGTGATGGAGAGGGTTCTGGAAAGGGTAGAGGCTGACTGCTAGATATGTGGTATTTTGGTGTGATGGTGGTTAGAGAAGGGCATATTAGGGCTGAGGCATGCTTTGATCATGACCCTCATCTCCAATATGTTGCTTTCTAACTCCTCAAGTGCAAGGTTCCCTTGGAACCTGCTAGAGTTGGTTTTCATATTGGTGGAGTGTCCTACATCATCTCCACTTATTATGAGATGGGGTTAGACATTATTGGCATAGTTGTACGATGAGTTGTACGAGATTCATTATCGAAGGTGGAGGGGGATTAAGTGCAGCCGTCTCTTGTAGTGTTGGGGGTGGTAGCACTTAGCTGTGGAGTGGTCATAGGGTTTGCATTGGACCACCCGAGGTGAGATGGTGGATCAAGATATTGGATATGCCACTTTATGGCAGAGGTCAGAGGAGCATGGTCAGATTCGATAGTGGGAAGGTGATGTAAGTCACTATACTGATGCCTTCTCTCGTCTAGCACCAGGGTAGGTGTTATGGCAGCCATATCGGGACTGTCCAACCTAGCCTAAGGCTAGCGAGTGGCTCTGGCATGTGCGCAAGGGTAGATGGTTGATTGGGTAGCATGGGATAAAGTAGGAGTACTTCTCGTATGTCCAAGTAACATGGTAGTTTGGGGTGCACCATGGATTACATAGTGATCTGTTGATCTGTCGGTGTCGCGATGATGAGAGGACTTTAGTTTGGCCTACTGTTGAGTAGTTGGGTGAGGAGTTCGATGCAGTTATTGATATACCTAACATGGATGATGTCGGGGTGACTACAAAGTATGACCGATGGTGGATTATGCGATAATGGCAGGGTGATGGGCCTCTAGGAGGCACGGATACTATAGTAGCAGGAGGTGGGGTTGTAGAGGCACTAGTGGAGGGTTGGGGGGCTCTGCTTGATGATGCAAACATGGTGGAGGTCGATGACTTCACTAGTGGTGGAGATGATTTGGGGGTTTCGAAGCAGCCAGATGTACAGGATGCCCCAAAGCAGTGGGTTTCAGAGTAGCAGGTCATCTCAAAGGTGCCCATGCCTCAGGATGTCTCAAGGGATGTGGAGGTTGGGTTTCGTGCTGAGATAGCAATATTGGAGGGTCTCTTACGAAGATGGGAGGAGGAGCATAGATATGTTTTGTAGGAGAGGGATCTCCTGCAGACTCAGTTGGCATAGCAGGATAGCACATTGGTTGTGTATCACCAATGGGAAGTGGGGGCGGTATCGGGTAGAGTTAGAGACAGAGGTTTTCTGTCTTGATGGACAATTGCCTATGCTCTATGGAGGTGGTTTGTCACACCGTACAAGAGGTAGTGATACTGAGCAGTCTGCATCCTCTCATTGCAGGTGGCTAGATGAGGGTAGCATTGGTGGGTATGGTGCACGGTCTGGCAGCAGCCACCCTGAGAGGTCCTATAGGACCCATAATATTGGGGGTAGTTCCAGTTGCACTGATCCTGCATGATCATGGTGGCCGACTCCCTAGGCTTTGGGGATTTTGAGTTTTTGGTTTTTTGTGAGGTCAGAGGACCTTCTTATTGTAGCTTGAGGGCATTTTGACTTGATATATATACATGACTCATTTTTGATTTGATGATATGCTTGTCATGGTTTATTGTTCTTTATGCATGTTTATTTATGTTGATGTATGCATATGCTATTATGACTACGGATGATGTTAGCTATATGATATAGATGTATGCATATGGAATGGAAGGAAATGATTTGTTGGTATACAAGTGATGGCACCATAGACTGTAGAGGATTTACTGGCTTTCTGTACTATGCGATTGCTTTATAGAATATCTTTGCATTTGTAATTTTGTTTTGTATTTTCTGATGTTGATGTAAGTAGTAAAATGTACAACAATTATTTTAGAATGTAGTTAAGGTTTTTTGGAGACTCAGATGCTTTAACTAAATAGTCAAGACTGTACATTATCTTACAAGACTTTTGAACATGGTACGAATCAGACTTGAGTTTGACCAAGTTATTTCACATCCCTGTGTGTGCGATTGAGTTCGTTGATGTGGTATTCATAAGGATACCACCAATGCCAGGTAGGCTGTCCACCAAACCTATACTAAGGATCACCTAATTAGCTCCACTAATTCCTTTGTTGCATTTAGTAAGATTAATCTACGATGCAATATAGGATACCATAAGCTAGCTCATCCACATGCAAACATTGATTTGTACATATGCCCAACAGCTAATGCGACAGATATATTGTCATGCAGGAGGTTTTCCACCAGTGCCAGCAAGCTATCCACCAAATTGGGACTGAGGATCACCTCATGACCTTTCGAATGCTGAGAGTTCCAGGTATTCAAGTTCGACTCCCTTATTTTCTTCAATTTTATTGGGATACTTGCTCTTATGTATAGTGATAAAAATCACTGTTTATTTTTCTTTTGTTTTAGAGCAAGGGATTTGAATTTTGAGTGATGGGGATCACTATTTCTTGTGCTTTTTGATGTGTGCACTTTGAGGGTTTTGATGTCAAACTTTGAAGTTTGTACTTTGACTTTTGCAGTTTTTTTATGTTTACAACCTTTTGAGAATTTGGGATTTTTGATAGTGGTAAGAACCAATGTTTATTTTGGGGAATTGGGTAGGGAAGATGCTTGTCCTTTTGCCAAATCTCAACATTATTGGGTCATTTGCATAGGGCGATGAGCAAGATAACCATTTCGATGTATGGTATCCTATACCACTTTGCAGGTTTCATATTTCGTTCACACAACTTGGGAATTTTTATATATATATTTTTTAAGCTTGTGTTGGGATGCGATGTAACAAGGCGTGATCTAAGTAAAAATCTACCTTGTAAAAATTGGTCTGACTTTGTACAACATTTTGCTAGAAATATAAAGATATCTGAATGACGAAAACTCTAAAGACATTAAAATACAACTGACTATGATATGACGAAAATGTGAATGGCGTTATTCTTGTTGGATCATTTACAAAATGGATAAATGTGGAAAATGATGGCATTGTCAAGTAATTACAGTCTATGGTGCATTTGACATGTATGACCAAAAAATATGCAATGTATGTATGTGATGCCTAATGCAGTTCTTTTTGTGTTTTGATTTTTAAGATTATGTATGAAAGTGCGATGCAATTTTTTTTGTTATTTTTGATTATCTATTGTTTTTTGAATATTCATTTTTGACCAAGCGATTGTGGGAACCCTTGGAGATTTTGGATTGACCAAAGGGATTATGGATACCTTTGGGGCATTTTAGGTGACCAAGTGATGGCAAGAACCCTTGGATATTTTGGTTTGACCAAAGGGAGTATGGATACCTTTGGGGAATTTTTGGTTGACCAAGCGATTGTGGGAACCCTTGGAGCTTTTGGCTTGACAAAAGGAATTATAGATACCTTTGAGGCATTTTAGGTTGACCAAGAGATTATGGGAACCCTTGGAGCTTTTGGTTTGACCAAAGGGATTATAGATACCTTTGGGGCATTTTTAGGTGACCAAGCGATGGCGAGAACCCTTGGGGCTTTTGGTTTGACCAAAGGGATTATAGATACCTTTGGGGCATTTTAGGTTGACCAAGCGATTGCAAGAATCCTTGGAGCTTTTGGTTTGACCAAAGGTATTATTGATACCTTTGGGGCTTTTTGGGTGACCAAGCGATGGTGAGAATCCTTGGAGCTTTTGGTTTTACCAAAGGAATTATAGATACATTTGGGGCATTTTAGGTTGACCAAGCACTTGCAGGAACCCTTGGAGATTTTGGAGTGGGCCATGGCTCTCTAAATGTTGAATGGCATCAAATGACTAATGTTCAAGGGTTCTAGTTCCTTGATTCCTTCAAGAGAGGTGAGCCGGTATGTTTTAGGTCCTATTTTATTGTTGATTACATGTGGACCTAACCAATTTGCTGCAAACTTGTCCCTTAAATGGGGCGGCAAGTTATAATTTTGTTGGTTCTCTTTTAAGACTAGGTCACCAACCTGAAAGTCCCTCAGGTGAAATTTCATGTTGTATGCTTTCTTAAGTAGCTCTTGATAGATACGTAAATGCTCGAGAGCATTGACGTGTCGTTCATCGAGTAACGTAAGCTAGTATAGCCGAGCCTGCCCTGCAGTGTCATCGTCGATGAACTCTTGCATTGATATGTGTAGGGAGGGTATTTCCAACTCGAGAGGCATGACTGCCTCGGAGCCATACACTAGCAAAAATGGAGTTGCCCTAGTGGGCATCCAAATGCTAGTGCGATAATCCCATAGGGCAAGTGGTATTTGGATGTGCAAATCCTTATGACTACTATGAACATCTTTTTAAGGATGGCAACTATAATTTTGTTTGACGCCTTTGCTTTCCCATTTTCCTATAGATAATAGGGTGTCAAAAAATTATGCTATATTTTGTATTTTGTTGTCAAAGCACACACATATTTGTTCTTAAATGACGTCCCATTATCCGAGATGATCTTGGATGGAATACCAAAATGACATATGATGTTATGTAAAATGAACTCTGCAATGCGAGGCCCCATTGTAGAGGTAAGCGAAATTGCTTCCACCCACTTAGTGAAGTACTCTATGGGTGTTATGATAAACATGTGATGACCTAACGATGCAGGGGAGATCTTTCTGATGAGATCTAAGCCCCACTATGAAAATGGCCAAGCCGATTGGATCGGCTGTAAGGCCTAAGAAGGTACATGTGTCAAGTTAGCATGGTGTTGACACTTCATGCACTCCCTCACATATGCACAACAATCTCGCTTTAAAGATGGCCAATAATAGCCCATGCAGAGAATGCACTTTGCGATGGCCATACCGCTAAAGTGGCCGTCGCATGTACCATCATGCACTTGGGTGATCGCCCAAGTGGACTCCTACTGGTCCAAGCAACGAAGGAGGATTCCTTCATAGCTTTGACGGTATAAAATGTCTCCTAGAAAGACATGTTTTGCTACTTTCTATTTGAATTATATTTTCACAACATGCGACAATCCAAGTGGGAGGCTACCTAACTTGAGATAGTCTCTTATGGGTGTGTACCAATCCTGCTGATCAAAAACCTCGATGGTATGAACGATCGATCCCTCTTGAAGTTCATCCCTAGCAAAATCTGAGCAGGAAATAACTTGTAGAAATAGCATTGTGTTGCTATTAAGAGGGGTTGGAGAGAACAAAGACCCCCAGTTGGCATGATTTGGACTATCATGGATTCGAGAGAACCTATCTTGAGATGGTTGAATCTGGATCAGGTGGATTCCTGGTGTTATGTTAGAGCTTGCACGCTCCATCATGGATTGCGATAATATTTTGACTTGGATGCTTGTCATCTCACCAGAAGGGTCTTGTGGGATTAGTTACCCCAAGGAGGCCATAGTTTCCACAAAATGATTTGATGATTGAGGGAGTGCCTCGATGTCGTACCATTCAAGATTTTCCAAGAATTTATCTACAAGGGCTTTGTAAGCCTACAAAACTGGGCATTTGCATTGGAATATCCCTTTCACTTGGTTGATAATTAAAAGTGAATCACCAAATATATTCAAGCACTTGATGTTTATGGTGATGGCTATCTGAAGACCTATGAGTAAGGTTTCGTATTCAGCATTGTTATTGGTGCATGGGAAATCAAGTTTAAATGATAAAGGCATTGGAGCCCCTTGCGGTGTGAAAAACATGATTCTTGTGCCACCCCCTTGCTCACATTTAGAACCATCAAAAAATAAGGTTATGTCAGCCTGTGACTTAGGCTCATTAGAATTTGGTGATTCTGAGACATGGAAGACCCCATCATCGGGCAGCTCTATGGTCAAAGGCCAATCATCTTCGAGAAGAGCCTCTACTAGTTAATCGGCGATGATTTGACCTTTGATGGACTTTTGTCCAATGAATTCGATGTCAAACTCTATCAACAACATGATCCATTTCATTGTGTGACTACTATGATAAGTACAATTCATCATGTATCATAATGGATTCTCCTTAGACACAACATACATCGTATTGCTCAACATGTAATGTCGTAGCTTTTTTGGTGGTAAATACCACCGCCAAGCATAGCTTCTCAATGTATGCATAGTTACATTAATAACTGACCAGGGTGCGACTAAGATAATAATTAGCCTGATCTTTATGTAGTTCATTTTTCTGGGCTAGCATGGTGCCTAGTGCCACCTCAGTAGCTAAGATGTATAAATAGAACAAAACTCCTGGTCTAGGTGGTGCCAATACTGGTGGTGAAGCCAAGTATTGTTTGATGTCGTCAAAGGCTAACTGGCACTCGTCATCCCAATGAAATGCTACCCCCTTGTGTAATAATTTATTCATGGGTCGACACTTGTCAGATAACTGCGCTATGAAGCGCTTGATCGACGTGACCTTACCCTGCAAGCTTCGAGTTGCTTGATGGTGGTTGGGGGAAGCATTTCAAGGATTACCTTGACTTTATTTGGATCTACCTCGATGCCTCATTTTGAGACTATGAAACCCAAGAGTTTTCCATATGTGATGCCAAATATGCACTTCTTGGGGTTTAGCCTAACCTTGTGTTCGATGAGGTGATCAAGGATCTTGCATAAGTCATCGAGATGATTTTGGTGCAAAAGAGATTTGGCCAACAAATCATCCATATAATCTTCCAAAGTTTTATGCATGTGATCATGGAATATGTATGTCATAGCGCATTGGTAGGTGGCACCAACATTTTTAAGGCCAAAGGGCATGACCTTATAACAAAATGTCCCCCAAGGCATCATGAACGCCATTTTTAGTTGATCATCGGGATTGATACGAATCTGGTTGTATCTCGAGAAACCATCCATGAGGGAAAGCATTTTGTGGCCTACTGTAGCATCTACCAATGCATCGATGCTAGGTAAGGGGAAATCATCCTTGGGACTTGCTTTGTTTAAATCTTGAAAATTGATGCATATGCAAATCCTCTTGTTAGGCTTTTTAATGGGTACCATGTTGGACAACCATGGTGGGTAATCTACACATATGACAAACTATGCATCCAACAACTTTTGTAGCTCGTATTTGACCATTAAGGCCACTGTTGGGTGCATCTTACGTAGATTTTGCTTGACTAGATTGACTATCGAATCAAGTGTTATATTATGCATGACTAGCTGTGGGTCTAGCCCCGACATGTATTTGTAGGACCATGCAAAAACCTCTTTCTTCTCTTTGAGAAGGGTAATGTAATCGACTTGATCTTTGGGGGATAGACTTACCCCTAGCTTGATGATTTATGGATTCAATGGATCAGAACTGATGTCTATGTCAATCGTCTCTTCGACTAACATGTGGGATCCGTCCTCTAACTGGTGTGGAGTTGGAATAAGGTGGATATCATTTGCTAAATTTAGATCTACGTTGGGAATGTCGGGTTCCTCTTTAGCATGGAAGATATCCTGAGTCTGTCCTGGGGTGAAATGAAACATCTCACCACAAGGCCAGTACTTTGATGGGATGGTGGTGAGTCAACGCGATCCTAGTCTATGGCATCTAGGTCTAGATACAATGGTCATGTTGGATCGGCTGGATTATGGATGGGGGTGGTAAAATCAATGGAGATCATGTTTATGGACTAAATTTGGTCTCCATTACCACGTGGGTGTTGGTTCAGACATCCTTGGTGATCCTTGTACCCCGGATCTGGCTCTATGGGTACTGGCACAAAAGGATCGGCCCTATGTGTAGACATAAGGACAAGGTCTACCCTAGGCATTGATGGACCTATAGGGTCTCTAGGTGGGGGGTGTTCCCTATATGCCCAAAGTGGTGGATGAATCACTTGGTTTAATTGTACTTTGTTTAAATGCCATTTATGCCTTGGTCCCATATTGAGATGTTCAAACATACCATCGATGTCTATGGGGTATTCCTGTTGCCTCATATGGTTGAGATATGCCATCTCAGTCTCATCCTCAGTCGTTATCAAAGATCCATGGGCCTTCATTGGCTTCGACAACTATGTACCCATCTTGCTGGTATAGCCTCCCACTAGGCGTTTCTTGATCACTATCCTCACTCTCTACAAAAACCTAAAATCTGGCATGCAGGTAGTCGGTGTTGAAGAGGATATTTGGATATTCTTCCTTTGGTGGATTACTTGGCCTTATGACTGGCATGGGAGGCTCATTTTTTTTGAGAATGTTTATTTTGTCCTTTCTAGGTTCTTTCACTCTCTACGGGAGGGCTAGATTCTTTGGAGGTGGCAATTTCTCGATTGGAACATTAAAGGGGAACATTGCGATGAAGTCCTCTTGATAGTCGTCCATGGGTGTCACCTACAAGTGATTGCTATCAGACTCAAACGGGTCCCAAGGTGCTATCTCATAATATGAATCATCTTTAGAAGACCCCCTTGATTTTGTTCATATCCTTTTTGGAGGTTACTTCTTGAACTTTCTCCTTCCTCGATCAAAGGGGAGGGGTTGTTGAGGTCAACAAGGTTTGTTGTCAACAATGGGAAATAATTCCCCAATGTGTATGTAGTGTTGGGATTGGCATATGGATCTTGTGCCAACCCATCCTTGTTGCCTAGACCTAAGCCTTGCATGGTTTCTACCAATATGTCAAGGGGCAAAGGGTGGTTTAACCCTACTCCTGATTTATCATATGGCATTTGGTATCTCGATTGACAAAGAATGCGTATTCCTTATTTGTATCTGCCCAATCCATATACATGCCAATTACATTGGTCTATGTATTTCAAGGCGAAGTCTGAGTTGGATAGATAGTCAACATTCTCAGCAAATGGCTCTTCGTCCTCTTCCTCTTGTAGGTAGGGTTCAAGGCTGTTCTCAGGGCCCCCATATACAAAATTGGTTTTATTTGGTAGGTAACCTAAAGGGACGATAGTGTCGATGGGGACGCAAGGTCTCCCCATGTCTTGCATAGATTTAAATGTGGGTTTTGCCACAATGTTCCACACAAGGTACTCCCCCAGGCCCGTATTTGCCATCTCAATGGTAATTTTCGATGGTTGAGGGGGAGGGAATGAGAGTTCTCCCTGAGTCCACTCCATGTTGGGTGAGCCAGGTGTCTCGACTTCTACTCAGTTGGGCACATTTTTGATAGAGATGGTTGAGACTAATGGTGGTACCTCCTCTAGGGGCTTCTTCCCATTGTCCTTTAGTATGGCCACCATAGGTGGCATCATGGGTGAAGGAACAGACGATGAAGATGGTCTAGGTTGGTGAGTTGAGGGGCTCAAAAATGAGGATGTAGGAAGAATCGGACCTCATGTTGATGGATTCAATTGAAAGTCCAAATGTGTCGATGGGAGGGTCGATTGTGGCATTAGCTGTACCACATTACAAAACTTAAAGGGCTCTAAGTCCATGGGGACCACATGTACTTGCCCTTCGTATGTGTATTTGAGGCATTGATGGGCTATCAAAGGGACACACTTCATGTCCCTGATCCAAGGATGGCCTAGCAAGATATTGTAGGCCATCTCACCCTCAAGGATGTGACACAACGTAGGAATGGTCTTTTGTCCTACTTGGATGGGCAAGAAAATTGTGCCAACCATCGAGCATAATGCGTCATTGAATGCTCGAAGAGTGTAAGTGGACACCACAATTTGGGATACTGGTAGCTTAAGGTGTTTTAATACCACTATCATGATTATGTTGTTGGATGAGCTAGTGTCCAACAACACCCTCTTGAATGGAATCCCGTTGACCCGCGCAATGACGTGTAAGGGTGGATCCACCATATCATTGATCACCAATTTTAGTTCATATTCCTTGAAGGTTATGACTGGTTATGTGCATCATCTCACATGTCCCACAAAGTTGTTGAAAGAATTGGGTTCGTGGGGCTATAGCTCAATGGCTTTGAGTATCTCCACCAGAGCCTCCCAATGGGGCGATGATTGTTGGATGAGCTCATAAATGGAGAGCCTAGCCGTCGTGGTCCTTAAAATTTGAGTAAGTTTAGTCTAAATTTTGGCCACTGGCCTAGGAAGGGGAGGTTGTGTAGGGTATTTTGGAGGTTGTGACATTGATGGAACATCTCCTGTACCCGCAGCGGGTGCAGCCGTGTTTGGGTATCTTTTGTTTCGTGTCACGATGCTTATCATCCCTATGTATCCTTGCATGGGGCAGTTTTGTGTTACCTCGTTCACTTTTAAAGTATTTTCCTATGCGTCATGGGCAGGAATGGGGTCTTTGAAGACTTCCATCTGTTGGTTTCTCAGCACTACGGGATTATCTACCGTGAGCATTTTATTGTCTATCAATTCTTGCACTAAGTTTTTGAATTTCCAACAAGTGAAGATGTCATGTCCTTTCTATTGGTGAAATCTATAATATAATTTTTCCCTATAGCCCTTTGGTTTTGGCACGTTGGGATCTATGGGTTGAATTTCTAGCAAGTTTATCAGGTTTGCCATGAAAAAATGGTCAAACAAGGAGTCTCTAGACTCCGTGAACTGTGTGAATTGTCGCTTAGGGTGACACTGCTAATTTTGATCTTGTTTATGATTTTCCTTTTCATAGTTATCAAGAGGAACTACCTGATAATTAGCCTTTGGGGGTTGTGTCATTTGTGTAGGCTTTGGTAGAGTTATGGCAACCTGATTGACTGTGAAGGGTTTCAGTTGCATGGGTCCAATTTTGGTATTTTTGGTCCACTCTTTCTTGTGTAGCTTGGCAATCTCGTCGTCTTGAATTTTGATCTCCTCAATTATCCTGGCTTACGCCAAGGCTTCTTCTAGGGTGACATATTGTTGCAGCTACAATAGCATAGAGATCGACCTTATGCAACTCTTTGAAAACATTTGAGTCATGTCGGCCATGGGAGGGAGGTAAGGCAACTTTGAAAGCAGTGTCCTCCATCGATTCCCATAAGCAGCCATGGTCTCATCATCATACTGCTTAAGGCCAGCTAGGTCACTTAAGGATGCCTTCTTCTTGGTGTTGAAGGCAAAATGTTTACGGAATGCGTCCACTAGCTGGTCTAGATTGTTGATGCTATGCTTCGACAATTGGGTAAACCAATCCGAGGCAGGGCCTATGAACGTGGTTATAAACGTTCTTAGAAGCAACACATCATTGTCCTAGATTCCAAATAATTGACTTAGGAATCTTGTTACGTGCTCTTGGGCATCCTCATCCCCTTTAAAAATTGCTAATTGAGGCATTTTTAAGTGGTTGGGGTATGGGGGTGCTGAAACTAAAGGATGCATAGGGTGACTGCAGAGCTGGCATAAGGTGGGATTTTAGGGTCCCAAAGTCTTAGTCTCCATAGACTCTAAGTGCTCTAGCAGTGCTTTGTATGCATCAAAGTACTTGATTTCCTTTTATTTGGTTTTTTCTCATTGTGAGTTGCGAGGAACTTGAGGCCTATGGAGGGGTAGCTGGATAGCGCCCTGCCTTGGTAGGGCGTTTCAACCCGCTCTTCTTCTTGCTCAAATTCCTCATAGGCCTCTTTAGGAGTTTCTATCCATGACCTATAAACATGGATGGGTGCCCGAGGAAGACGCCCATCATTGGTTCTAGAAGTGGCCTCCTGCTCAGGTCTAGGAGGTCTTGGAGGAAATGCTTGATAAGGTCATGGAGACCTGTCCCGTACTAAGGGATTGTACCTCTCATAAATTTTTGTCCTACGCATGCGAGGGGTCAAAATCCTCTCATACGTAGTGTTTTGGAGCAACTCATATGTCTAGAGCTGAATGCGCTCTTTGTTAAGATGATATAGCTGTTCTAACTGTTGTTGATCTTGCCTAAGCTGCATGATTTGTGCTTGGCGAGTGGTATGTTTGGCAAATGCCAAGTCAATTTGTTTCATCGTCCTAGGTCTAGGAGGCCTAGATGCCTCCCCTACATATCTATCTCGGTCGTGGTGATCCAAGATCTTTGTGGGTCACTTTCCTCTATCGAGGTTAGCAGCATTCACCCGAGGCTCTGGCATCAATAGGTGATCTTGATAATTAGTAGGTGCAGAGGCAAATTTCTCCTGTGTGGTGTATTGCTCTTGAGGAATATATTGGTTTTCCTTGTGATCCCTTTCATATATGTGAAAGGGACAGGCAGAGTTGGCTCACCCTATCTGAAGAGCCTTGCACTCTATATTTGGCCTATTAGTTCTAACAGTAATGAGGGGTGGAGGGGGAACGATATAGTCATGTGGCCCCTCCTTATGAACCCTATGTTGCTTTAGCGCTTCATTGCATAGTTGTCACTCATAATGAGTGTCTAAGGGGGCCTTCCCATGTGTGTACTCCTCCTGAGAGGGTCTGTGTTGAACGAGAGTGCTCCTAAAATGTGTGCCTCTATAGTCCTTTTCTATAGTGGCATAGTGTGGACTATGTTGTGGGTCAGGCTGCCAAGGTTGTATAACCAAGTCCTTGGGGCTATAATGGAGGTGACTTGTTCTTCCTTATATACTTTCCGTAGCTTCTTCCCATGATTGGGCTTGGCTACGGGTATACACCATGGTGGTGGTTTTTCTAAAAAGATATGTATGTTTTTATCTCCTTTATAATTTTTATGCTATACCAAACAAAAGGGGAGCACACAAACAAATAAATGATTATCTTGTTTACAGATTAAATGTGTGTCCTCGATATGGTTCAGTGTGTTTTATTTTTATTATGTAACTCTTGTAAATAAAACTTTGTTATACATGCATAATGAGGGATCTTGTATCTCCAAAATGGTTTCCCCTTCAATATACCATTGCCAGGCCATTATACCGAACCTCTCAATATACCCACCCTTACGTGAGGGAAACTATTGGTACACGAGAGGAGAACAGTAAGTGGAACATAGGCGGTACGGAAGGGGGATCGCTCTATTTTTGACACCTACCATAGAAGACTTATCCTCATGCATGGGGAATCATCCTCATTACACTTGGTCAGATTTTTAGGATTTACGTCTAGCAATAGTCGCGAACAGGGTATATGTAAGCAAAATCCAAGCCAAGGTGGTGATGAAATCCACCGTTGATCTTGATCAAGTGTTGGGGTATTAAGACCAACTCCTTGATGTTAACTTTATTAGGTGGTGTGTGTGTGGTTCATTTTAATCGTGTAAAGAAAGAAAACATAAAAAAAAGGTTATTTTCACTAATGCAATGCTTTAAAGTACGTTTTATATTTCAGAAATAATTAGTAGCAAAAAGGAAATCACAAAATCTACCTAGATGAGGACTTGCCATTGGTGCAAGTATCATGCAAGAAAACCAGAGAAGAATGCATTCCTAATCAAGTTCCTTCCATTTAATTTACTCTATGTTTTTTTTTTTATTGCAAGAAAGGAAAACAAACTACTTAACCTTTCTATGCAAGTGTCTAAAAATAAAGCAAAGAAAGCAGAAATTTGTAGAAATAGAAAGTAGAAAAACATAGAGGATGTTTAGAAGGCCTACCTCTTCTCTGTCTAAACCAGATGCCTCTGAGTTTCTACTTAGAAAATGCACAGAGTTCTAATCGTCCTGAGATGGGATGAATAGTAGGTCTGTATTCGTCATAGGGTGGGACGAATATGTATTCATCCCAGGGTGGCACGAGTAGCAGTCCAGTGCCCAAATGAATAACACCTACAAAGAAGCCACAAAATTTGGATTAGAAAATTGATCCTAATAGTAGGGGATAGGGTCCCACCATGATCGCCATTGAAATTGAATGCATAAGGATGGCATACCAGATATTATGCAAACAAAATAGATATGGTATAGATGCTAAGTCCTACGAATGCGATGAACAAATGCATGAAGGAAATGATGCAAAAATGATATGTAAGAAAAAAAAAAGTGGGGCCTCTTTTATTAATGTTGCTTTTAATCTGATTACAATACGTCCCCACCTCTAGGGCTCAGAATGTTTGATACAGTTTGTTACATCAATGGATGGTACGCTTCCAATGTCTTCCGCATGCCCACATTCGAAATGGGCGAGCCAAAATTTGTTGTCGCTTGTGTCTATGTGTTCGTCATTCCTTGATACCCCTCTGGTTTTCTTGGTGGTGAGATCCTATGCATAAAAAAACAACAAATAGTTAATAGCATATGCGGATATAAGAAAACATGCAATCCCCAAAGCCTTCGGCTAGTTAATATATAAAAGAATGAAACGATGGTCAAAACATTTCATAATGAATTCAAACTTTGAAAAATGCATAGAGATATTATTAGGAACACATTGCAAAAAGAACAATCAGGAAATCATGCACATATTTCTAATCGCTCCGGGGTGGGACGTTGGGGACTATCACAAAATGTGCAAAGTGTCTTTGCAAATGTCCTACCCAGAGGCCTCCAAAACTCCTGCAAACTTGGGGTTAGACTAAAAGGGGTATTTTGAGATGACCCAAAAGGTCATATTTGGCGAATTTTGCCCAGATTGTTCTATATCCGAAGGCGCTCCCTGTAGGTTAGTAAACGCATAAAATGATAAAAACAAGGTCAAATCATGTCAAAAAGCAATGAAACTTGGACAGCAGCATAAGTACATCAGATACAACATAATGCAAAAATAAAATTAAAGAAATCATGCACAAATTTCTAATCGCTTTGGGGTGGGGTGATTAGGACTACAGTAGTGTGGGGGGCACCCGAGGGCAAGACGCCCACCGTTTGGGGCTTAGTTTTGGCAGAAATCCAAGTGGGATGGGTCCAAAACCTCCTAGGGGTTGTGTCGATGAGTTTGGTGTGGGATTGTGGTTGATTGCTTGGGTTTTGGGTTTGGAATGCGTTCCTAGTATCCACCTGATAACTTCTCTTCCAAAAGAGAAATTAGGGATGTAGGAAGCACAAAGAGGAATGGGGGTATAATTTGGTAGCACTCTGTTGCTCCAAATGCTCCAGATATTTTCCCTTTGTGGGGTGAGGAGGCTCACATTTTTATATACCTAGGGGTATCCTTTGAATGCACATGCAAGGGTGCCACTTGGCTCATTATGCCCTTTGGGGGGAGAGAAGATTCCTCCCTGATTTAGAGCCTCCATGATCAGGACATGCTTGACTAAAGTCTCTCTCTCAGATTTGAAACCATTCCTCACAATTGCATGCCTTGAAGGTGAATTTTGGTGGCAGATATGGGCTGCCATTTGTCAAGGCTTGACTTTTTTCTAGTCAAACTTGCTAATCGTCCCATCCTGGAGCGATTGCTGCTAATCATCTTGGGGTGGGGCGAATAGGATTCTAATCATCCCAGGGTGGGATGAATAGGGAGCAAAGTGCTTAAAAGGTGCCAAATTGACCTCTGACCTTCCAAAACTGATTTGGGAGTGGTTAGGACCACTATTTAACCTCTGGAGGCTGCCCTAGGGGGTATGTATGCCAATTCGATCAGTGCTTGTAGTCACATAATCGGATTGGTGTTGTTTTGGTATCTATAGGTGCATTCATTCTTCTTTTTTATCTATTTATTTCTTCAAATATACAAAAATACATTAAAGGATTTTTTCAAATCCTTTAATTCCTTTGAAGTAGAAAACCTTATTTCTTCAAATTTTAATTCAAATATATTTCTGTATTATCAAATTCTTCAATATTCAATTTTTAAAATCAAATTCTTCAGTCTTAAATTCAATAACCAAAATATTTTACACAAAAATTAATTTATTTAGAGTAGGAAACCTTACGACTCCTAAATTTTAAATAAATAATTTTATCAAATTTGCAAGTTTTTCAAATTGGAATTTTTCAAATTTCAAATTTCTTTTTGGAGTAGTAATCCTTATCTCTGCAAAATTTAATAATCAATCAATTTTTCAAAAATCATTTTTTTCAAATCAAATTGCAAAAATAAATTTTTAAAATATCAAATATCAAATTTTCAATTCTTAAAAAATAAATGTAATTGAATTCATTTTGAATCACTAATTAATTTTTACTTTTCAATTTCAAAATTCCTTCTCCAAACTCAAATTTAAATATTCAAATGACTTAGGTCCTTAGTTTAGCATCCAATATGAAATATAAAAAATTTGAGATAATACCTCTTACCTTAATATTATCTAGCTTACCAAATTAAGTCACTTCTTTTTTGATGACTTCATGTGTCCACGTTGCTTCTAAATATTAATCCTTTCTGCACCACATGTTTAGTAATACATTTAGGAAGATGGAATGGCTCTACACTCCTAGTCTATTGTGATTGCACTTCTTAGGTCTTCTTAAATCCACATAGACAGTTATTACTAGTCTTAAGTGC
The DNA here is from genome assembly GCA_028583015.1 of Wollemia nobilis. Lineage (NCBI taxonomy): Eukaryota > Viridiplantae > Streptophyta > Pinopsida > Araucariales > Araucariaceae > Wollemia > Wollemia nobilis. The sequence goes on from JAQPPZ010016414.1 coordinate 2,788,142, forward strand.
TCAATTCTAACGTCAATATTAGATGTAACATTTTCATGTACTAGTTTAATTCTCAAGAAAATGCAACATCTTCAATTATCAATAACTTTACTCTCAAGAAAATGCAATATCTCTAATCAATAATAGCTTTGATCTTAAGAAAATATAACATTATTAGGGGAAAATATTATTTGTATCTCAAATCGAATGATTCCTAGCTTCTTTTGGTGGCTTCTATCAAATGTTTGCTTCCTCTAACAAATATGGCATCTTCTCAACTCCTAGTTTTACCACAAAATGATAATCCTCAAATTTTTATTGTTGGACTTTGAACGTCTTGGGAAGCTTCAATGACTCCCTCTCTTTCTCTATCTTATACTTCTTCAAATATGAGAAGCTTCCAATGGCTCTTACTTATCTTGTCCTTTTGTTGAACTTATACTTTTGATTTTTTATGTCTCTTTTTATTTGATGTCTACTCTTGATGTTATCAAGCCACAAGTATTTGGTTTATCAATGTCTTTATACAATATAGGATATTGTCCTATTTAAATGTTTATTCTATCAATCTACAAACTTTAGATTTATAATAATAAATCAATATGAGCCTGCATTTCCTTCATGCTACTCTTCTAAATTAAATTTTTAATTTACACCAAATAATTCTTCGAATGCTAGCTTTAAACCTAGAACTTATCACTCTATATTCCTTTAAATATGCACATAAAAAAATTATGATGCTTGCTTTAGAGACTTCTCAAAGTAGCTCTGATACCAATGTTGGTTTTTTAGCTAGATGATCTCAGGTACCAATATTAGGATCTTGAGTAGTCTCAAATTTAAGAGTAATCAATATATTAAATGACCATAATCAATGAAAATAATATTCATGAAAATAGCAATAATATGAATAAAATGACCAATATAAATGATAATATTCATACAAAATTACAATATAATTATTCAAAATATTGTATGTAAGCTTTAATATTCCTAATAAATCTTCTATTACAATATTCTTTTATTGATCTAATACATGGAGCTTTATTTGTTAGAATTATTGAGTTGTTTGAGTTGTCATTGATGTCAAAGGTAGACTTGGTGCTTGAGCAAATATTAGTAGTGGAGTATAATTTATTATTAATGATGGTGTATACTTTAATATTTAAATATTAAAGTATTATAAAGGTTGTTATATTTAAATAAAAAATATTTAAATATTATTGAAAAGCAAGAAGGCCGAATTTTGAGTGCCAAAAGGAAAGTGAAACGTTTGCATAATATTATTGAAAATATTATTGAAAAGTAAGAGGGCCGACTTTGGGTACCAAAAGGAAAGTGAAATGTTTGCATAGATATAAAGAATTCATTTTACCATGATTTTTCTTTTTGTATCAAAAATATTGAGTGCAGATATAGAAGACTCGTGGCTAGAAAAAATAAAGGAGAGCATGGATATAAAATATTTGTGGCCAACAAAACCAAATAAGAGCACTGATATAGAAGACTTGTGGCCAACAAGAGTGCTATAATAGAAGAGATGTGACCAAGGAAAAAAATAATGAGCATCGTTGTAGAATACTTGTGACCAGCAAATCAAAATAAAGTTGCAATGAACAAATATCTGCAATCAAATATTGTGAGAACAAAGGGGCAGCGATAAAAGATTTACAATCGAATCTTGTGAGAACAAAGGCACATAAAACGAAGCTCATGTGGCATATCATGAGATAAATGCATAGAGAATGAAGCTCATGTGGGAGCTCATAAGACAAAGGCACATCAAACGTAGCTCGTGTGAGAGCTCGTACGACAAATACGTAGAGAACATAGCTCTTGTGGACGACGGTGTTGTGGAAGATAACTTGGTAACTTGCAAAAGAAATAAAAGAGCATTGTGAAATGCAGTGTGGTAGATTGTGGTAAAAATATGTTTTTGAAACAACAAGAATCAATATCTAAATCAAATAAGAGAAAGGATGTCAGCTAAAGCAATTGTGTTAAGCATAATGGTATGGTGATTTATTTAAATAAAATCTTTCAAAACTACTAAATGTTTAATGAATATATCTATTGGTGAGGACAAAATTTTCCTATGATTTTTGTTGGCTTGTCCAGGAAAATTTGGTTAAAGAATAATTTTTTTTCTTTGTTGCACAATGAAGAGAGAAGACCAGGGTTTGATAGTGTAAATGGTGACTACACAATAACATAGAACTGATATGCTTTCCATGATAACACAATGAGAGCATCAAATAAATGTTAGGGTAGTTTTCATGGAAATAAAACTTCAATTCATCTTGTGAGTGAACAAACATCATCACAAGAATTCATGTCAACTGAAATGAACACCCAAGAAAATGTGAAAGAGATCAATGGTAGTCAAAGAGTGTATGGTGTGTTGTGTGGTTGTTGATGGTTTTATGACAGGGAGTGTTACAAAGGAAAATGTGAAGCAAAAAAGATACATCTCTATAAAGGCCCATCACCACATGATTGCTTGCTCTTGAAAGGTTGTTTTGCACACGCCATAAGAGGTACAAATTATTGTTTAATTTTATAAAAGTGTGAAGATATAAAGAATTAGTTTTGAAAAAGGGATACAAGGTATTATTAGATGCATTACAATAGAATGAGTTAGAAAAGGCTTTGCTATTTTGAGTTTCATATTTTGAAGTAAATTTTGTTGTTGTAAGTTGGGAGGTATAAGAAGTGATTCTTGTAAAAGTTTATTTTGTAATTTTTGGAGAAATAAGTATATTGAGTGTTTGAATTGAAGTTTGTATAAAGAAGTAAAAATGTGTATAGATCAGGTTTATAAAAAAATTTATGCATTTTTTATGGTTGAGTTTGGGACTATGTGAAGAGTGTTTGTAAGGAGGTTTTGAAGCAGATTTGAGAGAAGGTTTTTAAGCAGAGTTGAGAGCAGGTTTTTGGAGCAGATTTGAGCAGACTTGAGAGTAAGTTTTTGAGCATACTTGAGAGTAGGATTTTTAGCATAGTTGAGAGCAAGATTTGGAGTAGACTTGAGAGAAAGTTTTTGAGAAGACTTGAGAGTAGTTTTTTGTGTAGAGTTGATATCAGGTTTTAGAGTAGACTTGAGAGTAGGTTTTGGAGTAAAATTGAGAGGGGATAGGTTTCTCCTACGAGTAAGTGCCCACAAACTTTTGAGAGGGGATATGTGTCTTTTGTGGATTGGTGTCCACAAATATTATAATAGGGGATTGGTATCTCCTGTGGGTTGGAGCCCACAAAATTTATTGAAGAAATTTATATGCAATATTATTGTCGTGGTTTTCTCCTAAGAGGGTGTTTCCATGTTAAATATTTTTCTCTTATGTGTGTGGTGATTTGTGCAATGTTTTATTAATGCATTAATATTATTTGAATTTATTGCTTTGAAAAAAAAATGTTTAGCTTATATTGTTCACCCCCCATCTCAGTATAAACTTGTTTTCTTCAATTGGTATTACAGCAGGTTCCTTTGTGAAATCCTAACCACTTGAAGGAAGATCTTACAAGAACACACATGGCTATGGAAGTGAAGGAATATGCTACTATTATTGAAATAAAAGAGAGGGATCCATAAAAATAAGAGGAAGCCATAGTTGACATAGAAGAGGAACTTGTTGTTGCTCTTGAAGAGTTGAAATGGCTTAGAAAGAAAAAATCAATATTGAAGATCCAATTACAAGAAGATGAGGAGACAAAGTCAAATATTTCACAATAACTCACCAAATTAAAAGTAATAATTTAAGAGGCAAAGAGAATTGAAAAAGCTATGACTGAGCAGTTAAAGACAAAGGAGCTAGAGTGTGAAGAACTGGAACATGAGGTTGTCTCTCTAAGGAAGGAAGTGGAAAAATCTAAGGATAAGTTACAACAAGATATGAGGTTTGAGAAAGGCACAGAAATATTAGATGATAATATCAAATTACATAGATATTCATCTATAAATATTGGACTAGGTTTTGAATAAGGATAAAAGAAACAAAAAGGGGAGTCAAGCTGAAAAGGAACAAAGACATCAAATAAAATAATTAAAGGAGAGCCTAAGACCTATGTTGATGTATTAATAGGTGAAAGCATCAATAAGGAAGAAAATAAAGAATCATCATGGACCAAATTCAATCACAAGAACAACAATGAGAGAACCATGAGACCGTATCATCCAAGACAATAAAATAGGTTTTAATATTTCTTCCATGGTTATTGCTTTTCATGTAACAAATTTGGTCATAAATATGTACATTGCATGATCCGTGTGAAAAATGATGTTGGCTTTATCAATAAAAATTTTAATTCTTTTGCACCTCTCATAAATTACAATATCATTTGTTACAAATGTTATAATTTTGGGCACAAAGCTAAATGGTGTAGAACAATATTCCCAAAAATTCCTAAATCAAGTAAGGAGGAAGGTAAAACAATTCAAAAGGAGATTTCTTCAAAATTTTGGAAAAAGAAAAAGGAACAAGAAAATGAGAATTCTATGTTGGTACAAATTACTCTTCATGTGCAAAATGAAGGAAATCAGTGGTACATTGATAATGGTTGTTCAAGCCATATGATAGGTGACAAAAGCAAATTTATCTCTCTCAAGGAAATAAATGGAGGAACAATGAAATTTGGTGATAATGCTTCTGCCAAAATTATTGGAAAAGGGACTTTGAGTTTGGATAATGGAAGATCAAGGATAGAAAATGTGTTATATGTTGAAGGATTGAAGCACAATATACTAAGTGTAATTCAACTATGTGATCAAGGACACACACTCATATTTCACCCAAATGGATGTGAGATTAGAAAACACAAGATAGAAAAGCTTATTGCAGATGCCAGTAGAACTATAAACAATCTCTACATGTTGAACGAAATTAAGGGAGAAAAATGCTTTTTATCACAAGAGGATGAGATCTGGTTATGGCATAGAAGAATTGGTAACCTAACTTTGATAACATAGTGAAAATAAGCAACAAACAGGCAGTCAGATATTTACCCAAGATAAAAAAACCCCCAAGCATGATTTGTGCACAATGCCAGCATGGTAAGCAAACAAGACCAAGTTTCAAATCAAAGGATTTTTCTTCATCCAAGCCTTTGTAGCTAGTTCATACCGATCTATGTGGTCCTACAAGGATAAAGATTTTACAAGGTGAGAATTAATTAATGTTATTTATTGATGATTTTTCTAGAATGACTTGGGTAACATTTTTAAAAGAAAAATTAGAAGCATTTAAAAAGTTAAAGGCATTCAAGGCACTTGTAGAAAATGAAACAGGTAAAAATATCAAGTGTCTAAGATCATATAGAGGAGGTGAATTCACTTTAGGTGAATTTTTAGAATTCTGTGAATAGTATGGAATCAAGAGATAATACTCAACAACAAGAACTCCACAACAAAATAGAGTAGTTGAAAGGAAAAACAAAATTGTTCAGGGCATGGCCAGGGCTATGCTAAATGAGTCTACTATTTTTTATCCTTTTTGGAGAAATGCAATTCATACATCTATTTATATCATAAATAGAGCTCAAGTCGGAGTAAATAACCAAAAAACCCTGTATGAGCTTTGAAAGGGAAGACCATCTACTGTGAAGTACATAAATTTTTTTGGAAGTAAATGCTACATTATATGAGAAGAGAAAATTTTTGGCAAGTTTGATCCTAGGTGTGATGAGGGTATCCTCCTTGGATACTACACTAGTAACAAAGACTATATATGATACAATAAAATATTACATACAATTGTGGAAATTGCAAATGTAAGAGTTTATGAAGAAATAGATCTAAGAGAACCAACTCAAGATATTGTGTATCAAGAAGGAGGAAGTTGAAAATAAGAAGAAGGTGAAGAAACTGAAGAAGATGAGACAATGTCAAAAAAGGCACCACCTAATACACCATCCAGGTATGTGCAAAATAACCATCCAAGAGAACTGATTATTGGGAATCTAGATGAGAGACAAACAAGGAGAAAGATAATAGGAACATGTGAACATGCAATTTTTTTTTTACTATCTAAACTTGAGCCCAAGAATTTTAATGAAGCAATTGAAGATAAATATTGGATTAAAGCAATTAAATAAGAGTTATACCAAATAGAGAAGAGTGATACTTGGGAACTTTTCCCACTTCCAAAAGACAAGAATATAATTGGCACCAAATGGATCTACAAAAATAAGTTGAATGAATATGGTCAGGTTGTCAAAAATAAAGAAAGACTTGTGTGCAAAGGCTATGCACAAGTTGAGGGGATTGATTTTGAAGAGAAATTTTATCCTGTTGCACGTCTTGAGGCCATAAGAATATTCTTGAATTTCTCAAGTTTCAAAAACTTCCAAGTGTACCAAATGGATGTAAAATCAGCATTTCTTAATGATTACTTAGAGGATAAGATATACATTGAGAAACTAGATGGTTTCGGCATTATAGATAAGCCAAAATATGCATAAAGGCTCTCTATGGACTAAAGCAATCCCCTAGAGCTTGGTACTAAAGTTTGGATAAATATCTTCAAGAACAGGGTTTCAGAAAAGGTATAGCTGATAGCAATATATACATTAAAATGAAGGAAATGACTTGTTTATTGTAGTGGTCTATGTGGATGATATAATTTTTGGAGGCAGTAATGACAAGATATGTCAAAAATTTGCAAAATGAATTTGAGATGTCAATGCTTGGTGAGTTGTCTTTCTTTCTTGGTTTGCAAATTTCACAATAAAAAAAAGGTATATTTCTCTCTCAGGCCAAGTATGTAAAATAAATGTTAAAAAAATTCAGGATGGAGGATTGCAATCCTATGAGTACCCCCATGATTACATGATGTAATTTATGTAAATATGATGAGTTTGCTAAGGTAAATCAAACATTTTATAGATCCATGATTGGAATTTTACTGTATGTCACAACTACAAGGCCAAATAAAATTTAGGTAGTTAGATTGGTGACAAGATTTCAAGCTGCACCAAAAGAAACACATGTACAGGTAGTAAAAATAATCTTTAAGTATTTGAAAGGAACTATGGAGTTTGGACTATGGTATCCCAAATGCAATAATTTCAATCTCACTACATATGCAGATACGAATTGGGCAAGCAGTGTTGATGATAGGAAAAGCACAAGTGGAGGAGCATTTTTTCTTGGAGATTGTTTGGTCTTTTGGCTAAGTAAGAAATAAGGATTAGTATCTTTATATACTGCAGATGCAAAATATAATGTAGCATTTGGTTATTGTGCATAGGTTTTATGGATGAAATAAAATTTAAGTGATTTCAAAGTAGAGCATGATCATTCTATCTCTATACTTTGTGATAATACAAGTGCCATAAATATTTCAAATAATATGGTGATGCATTCAAGGACCAAGCACATTTCGATAAAATATCATTTTTTGAGAGAACAAGTGGCTGATCAACAAGTTATTCTAGAATATGTTGCTACAAAGGAACATATTACTGACATATTTATGAAGCCACTATCAAAGGAGACTTTTAAGTATCTCAGAGGAAATTTGGGAGTAATTTCACTCCCATATCATAATTAAACATCCCAAGAAGAGAAATTAGTAAGGGGGCAGAGTCAAGTGTTTTATATTTCAGCCCCATGGAGATTTTGCCATTGATTTCAAAGGGGAAGAATTTCATTAAGGGGGAGCAGCTAGTCAAGGGAGCAGTTTGCGATCATGTTGTAGTAAAGAACAATTTTTTTGTAGGGTTACCATCAATGACAAAGGAAGATATTGTTAGAATTATTGAGTTGTTTGAGTTGTCATTGATGTTAAATGTAGACTTGGTGATTGGAAAACCATGGTGTGCTTGAGAAAATATTAGTACTAGAGTATACTTTATTATTAATGATGGTGTATTCTTTAATATCTAAATATTAAAGTATTATAAAGGTTTTTATATTTAAATATTATTGAAAAGTAAGAAGGTCAACTTTTGGGTGCCAAAGGGAAAGTGAAGTGTTTGCATATATATAAGAGGCCAGAATTCATTTTAATGTGAGTTTTTTTGTATCAAAAATATTGAGCACGGATACAGAAGACTCGTGGCCAGTGAAACTAAAGGAGAGCATGGACATAGAATATTTGTGGCCAATGAAACCAAATAGGAGTATTGATATAGACGACTTACAACCAGAAAGAGCACTATAATAGAAGATATGTGATCAGTGAAACAAAAGAATGAGCATCATTGTAGAAGAATTGTGACCAAAAAATCAAAATAAAGGTGCAGCGAACAAAGCTCTACAATCAAAACTTGTAATAAAAGGGGTAGTGATAATAGATCTACAATAGAAGCTTGTGAGAACAAAGAAATATAGAATGAAGCTCATGTGGGAGCTCATGAGACAAAGGCATAGATAATGAATATCATGTGGGATATCGTGAGATAAAGATACAGTGAAAAAAGCTCGTGTGGGAGCTCATGAGACAAAGACACAAAGAACATAGCTCTTGTGGATGATGGTGTTGTGGAATACGACTTGGTAACTTATGATAGAAAGAAAAGAGCACTGTGAAAGATAGTGTGGTAGATTGTGGTAAAAATATATTTTTGAAACAACAAGAATCAATATCCAAATCAATGAAGAGAAAGGATGTCGTCTATAGAAATTACTAAAAGCACAATGGTATGGTGATTTATTTAAATAAAATCTTTTAAAATTGCTAAACATTTCACGAATATATCTATTGCTGAGGACAACATTGTCCTACAATTTTTTTTGGCTTATCTAGGAACGTTTTGTAAAAGAACAATTATTTTTCCTAATTGCACAATGAAGAGAGAAGACCTAGGTTTTCTAGTGTAAATGGTGACTACACAAAAATGTATAAATGATAAATTTTCGTGATGAAACAATGAAAGAATCAAAGAAATTTTAGGGTAGATTTCACAACAAGGAAACTTCAATTCATCTTATGAGAGAGAAAATGGTGTCACAGATATTCACGTCAATTGAAACAAATATTAGAGTTAATGTAATGTGCACTATGCCAGTTTGACACTTGTCAGTTTCATTGACAAGTGTCATGTTCATCATATAGGCTTATACCACATGATTGCTTGCTCTTGAAGGTTGTTTTGTGTCTACCATAAGAGGTACAAATTATTGTTTAATTTTATAAAAGTGTGAAGAGAAGGAATAAATTTTGAAAAGGGAATACAAGGTATTATTAGATGCATTACAATGGAATGAGTTAGAAAAGGGTTTGCTATTTTGAGTTTCATATTTTGAAGCAAATATTGTTGTTGTTGTAAGTTGGGAGGTATAAGAAGTGATTCTTGTAAAAGTTTATTTTGTAATTTTTGGAGAAATAAGTATATTGAGTGTTTGAATTGAAGTTTTTATAAATAAGTAAAAAGGGGTATAGATAAGGTTTATAAACAAATCTATGCATTGTTTATGGTTGAGTTTAGGACTATGTGAAGAGTGTTTGTAAGGAGATTTTGAAGAATATTTGAGAGCAGGTTTTTAAGCAGAGTTAAGAGTAGATTTGAGCAGACTTGAGACTAGGTTTTTGAGCATACTTGAGAGCAAGTTTTTTAGTAGAGTTGAAAGTAGGTTTTGGAGTAGACTTGAGACCAAGTTTTTGAGCAGAGTTAAGAGCAATTTTTTGAGAAAAGTTGAGAGTAGGTTTCAAAGTAGACTTGAGAGTAGATTTTGGAGTAAACTTGAGAGGGGATAGGTGGATCTTGTGGGTAGGTGCCCATGAACTTGTGATAGGGGATAGGTTTATCCTGTGGATTGGTATCCACAAACATTGTAATAGGGGATTGGTATCTCCTGTGGGTTGGAGATCACAAAAATTATTGAATAAATTTATATGCAATATTATTACCATGGTTTTCTCTCGAGAGGGTGTTTCCATGTTAAATATTTATCTCTTATGTGTGTGGTGATTTGTGCAATGTTTTATTAATGCTTTGATATTATTTAAAGTTATTTATTTTATAAGAAAATAGAAAAGTTTTAGCTTATACTATTCACCCCCCCTCTCAGTATAAGCTTGTGTTCTTCAATATCTCCATTATATAAACTTAGAAATCTGACTCTTAAATACTTTAATATTGCACTCTTTAAATATTTGGGAGATGTAAACTTTCCTATTATATAAATAATATAAGTCTTGCATGTCCTTCTTCTTATATACATGACTCTTGAATTTCTCTTTAATTTAACACTCCTACTTGCACACTTTACTATATGACACTTGCACACTTCTAAATGCACTCTTGCACTATGACACTTTCATAATTTATCACTTGCACACATTGTGACATTACACTTTTGCATATCCTACATATTGATACATACATAAGGGAAATATAAATCACACTCCTAAACTATAGACTCAAACCTTATTCTAATATTTACATTGTACCATAGGTACCATGGGAGTACATTAGCATGTACCAAATAATACAATATTTTACAACATAATGATCATTTATATACCATGCATAACAAGACAACAATATGTCAATGTTAATCAAGTGTTAAATCCTCAACTTAAAAAGTGGCATAATGATCCTTTAAAACCTCACATTTATTGTTATATATTACCTCCAATACCACCACCTTCATATGATAAATAAAAAACAGCTTAAGATATCATTGGGACATTATTTAATAAATATTAATATTGGATAGCCTTAAACAATGATGCTATGACAAACTACTAGGAAGATAATTTAAAGGACCCATGCTAGAATAATATGTAAATTTACTTGAAAATTGCATTATGAAATTTTAGTAATTGGTTCATATTATTACGTACTATTCTAGGGTTAAAAAAATATTAAATAATTTCATTTACTAGATTAATATGACCAAATAAGATTAAATGAATGTTAGATATCCTCATTAGAGGATGTAAAGTCCTTATCTACCAAGCAAGGTATAATACTAGTTACACTAGGTTTAATAAAATGTTCACTAAAGCTCTCTTACCTCTAACTAAAAATTACCTTAAGCAACAATATAACCATATAACTTTAGAATATTATATATAATAAAATATTTTAAATTAGTAAGGGTAGAGGAAGAATAATAAGATACACTAAATACTAAAATGAAAAAAAAAATAGAGGTGTTTCTAGATATGGTGGTATAGATACTAAGCCTATTCATAATATCACCACTACTATTGCTAACAAATAAATAAAAATAATACTACTTATTTCATGAAGATAACTCAAAGGGAGAAAATACAACAGACATCATAAACTAATTTTAATGGTGAATTTCCCATGATAGTGGACCAACCCAATATAGTTATGCTTAATGAAGAGATGAATCATTTACATGGACTAAAAAGAAACCAAAATCCCATTTTTTCAAAGGTAATTTCTTTTGGTTTTGGCTTGGTTGTAGAAACCCATTATTGTAGGCTAGTTAATACTTAAATGAGTCATTTCCCTCACCAACAGGTTTTGTAAACAAATCTAGTTAGTCAATTCTATCATGTCCAAATTTGGGGTAAAAAGTGACATCATCTTTAGGTCTTACAAAAGAACTATAAATCTTCATAAAAATTCACAAAAATGATACCATTAGAAAAAAATAAAAAAGATATAAAATGATTATAAATATGCCTATACTTGCATCAAAATTGATACCTCAAAATTACCTAAAAGCAAAAATGTTGTAACCCTACAAAAGCATGGTAACACTTTTGCATGGAACTTCTACTGCCTATAGCACTTTTTCTAGTCAAACTTGTTGACCTCCTGTATCGCTCCAATTTTTTTGCATACTTACCTTCAGGCTATAGGATCCATGCCCGAAAGGGAGATGCAAGAAGGATGGGACAATACCTCGGACTGAGAGGCCCTTTGAAGATCGCGCCTCTCAAGGATGGGGTATAAGGGTGAATTTTTGACAAATGGTGGGTTCACCAAGAAACTTTGAGTGGTAGTTTCCATGCCTAGGTTGAGAATGGGTTTGATGTGTTCATTTTGTACTTTAATCATTCATATCCTAGGTTTGGCCAAGATGAATCTAAGCTATTCTATATGCCAATGTTGATTTATATGGATACAAAAAACATGAATAAGTGCTAAACATAGAAAGTGTGCTAAATAAGATAGAATGTACCTGATTCTGGATGTCTGATGAATATTCTGAGGTTTGTAGAATTCCAGATCGTCTCAAATCTTACATAATCATCTGCAATTGCATAGAATCATATCATATCATAGTCGATCATTTGAGATCAGACGAGATCATCGTTGACATGATGAATTCGTCAGACAAATTCGTTAGAAACCTGCAATCACAGAAACAGATACCAAAGACCAAAAATACAACTGCAAAAGCAAGGGGACATGATAGAAATAATAGTAAACTTGCCTAAATGATAAATCTAGATAACAATTAAAGGAAATGCATTAATTTAATAATTTATTTTATCTTTATCATGCATATATGCTAAATGAGGTGAAATCTAGAATGCAAAAATAGAATAAACTAAGTTAATGCATAAGGAAATGAAGAGAGAAGATAAAAAAATGCAAACTCCAGGCTTTGATTGCCCCCAATCTGGACTGCATTTGAGATCGCCTCCAATCATACGAGATCATCGTCGATCTGCAACAGGATCATCCAAAATCATTTGGAATTTCCAGCGATGATTCAAGCTTGCTCCAACTAAAAAACAATAAAATTCCTGCAAGAAAAACTTGAAATACACAATGCGAACAATGGTGCGAAGGTGTTCTAATGCATGAGAAACTAAAGTTGCAGGGAAAATTAGCCAGGGTGAAGTCAAGAAAAATCCTAAGTTTATATAGGATTTAGGGAAAGGTTAGGAGGTTGGAGATCACACCAATTTGGGAGATCTCCAACGGGGGAGACTCTAACCATGCAAACATGCTTTCTGCCCAAGTTAGAGAATTTGTTGAAACATAAGCTAATTATGAAAATTTAGTTTTGGGATGAAATCGTCTGGACGTTCTATTCTAGACGAATTTGTCAGATCTGGGAAGATTTCATCTGATCATCGACGATATCGTCCAATGGTCAAAACAAATCCTAAAAATGGCATGATAAATGAGGGGAGCGGGTAACAGGCGGTTAACGGGAAGTTTCGGGGTTAAAATTCAAATTTAATCTTTTTACTAAGGTTTAACTGCGCCAATTTTAGGGTGCTACATTTTGCCCCCTCTTTAGCGAATTTTTTGAAGAAAATGCGTTAAAGACGAGTTCTTCCCATTTTACGAGAAAACAAAAAAAATTTACTCAATTTTTTAGACGACGATTTTAGGTCAAATCGTACGACTGCTTGCTATGGTGCCCCCTCCGTGTTTTAACCCAAATCGAACGTTTGAGGTAAAAGCGCGAAAAAGCAAAAAATAAAAAAAATGTTTGTTTTAGATATATATATATATTCTTTTTGTGATATGACTTGTGCATATGTTTTATGATGCTTTAAATTTTAGAATTGTTGATTGATTATTCATGTAATTATGTCGTTTGGAAATAGTATAATTTTATGTCATGCTATAAAATTTAAATGAAATAATCTGATGTAAACAAATTGGTTGTTTTGTGGTGTGATTGATGAAAAATAAAGGGACTTCTAAAAATAATTTCAAAGGACATTGTTGTTGTTATAGACCATTTCATGGAGTCGACGCTCGCTAGGTCATCAAGCTAATCCCAGTATAGAAAGATTGCTAAAAGTAAAAGAGTGCTTAAGAAATTGTCTTAAGACTTTGTTTTGTGATGATGAAAATGATGATGGTGATGATTTGTTTTCAGATTTTCATAAAGATATTATGCATGAAATATTAAAAATATGATTGTTTTTGCTAGGCATAAAATTCCTAAGTGTGATAAAATTTTGAACAATTCCCCTAGGAATTATACCATCGTTGTAAAATTGAATGTTGACATAATGAAATGAAATAGAAAAAGTGTTCGTTCTTTTTACAACACAATTGTGTAACATAATGATTTAAGCCATATTTTTTTATGAATTTTTAATAAATGGGAAAATAAAATTAGAACAATGGTTTGCGCTATGCATATAATTATAGGTATAAACTTATACCATCATCGCGAAATCCAAAAAAAAGAAATTGATATAATAGTTTTATTGCATACTTGATTTTTGATTTTGAGATAAACAAAATATAAGATAAGGACTTGTGCTAGGCACAAAATTCCAGTTCAGGTTTTGGAACTATACCATCATTGTGGAAGTCAAATATATAAAGAAATGTGACTTTATTGTATGTTTTGAAAGAATTTTTGGATTTTTGAAAAAAAACATGTATGTAATTGTTTTTATACTAAACAAATGTTCCCAAGTAAGAAAATAAAATTATTCCAGACAATTTGCATAAATATTTTAAATTATCTCAAAGACAAAATTTAGATTTATAAGGAACCCCATGTGCAGATGTGAGTTCATTGTCGATCTTGATCTATCATAATGATACAAAAATCTCTCAAATACAAATGTGTGTGCAATTGTATTGTTCATTCACCAATTTTGAGAAAGATAATTTGATACAAGTAATTTGAATTAACCAAACGAATGTTCATTGACCATGATTTATATGCATGTAATCGTACCAGACTACTATGTAAGTCGGGTCATCAAGAGCTAGCTAATCCATAAGCTAACATAGGTCTATACAAAATAAGGTCGCTAATGTAACAGAAATATCACCACGCTAGGAATTACCCAAGGCCAAGTGGGTTGGGCACAAACCACCTGTTATGGGGCTTACCTCACAATTTTTAAATAATTGAAAATTCCAGGGATTCAAGATCATTCACCCTTCTTTTATTTTCAAGGGGTAGGGAAAAGGATTTTATTGCTTTTTGCTTTTGCTTTTCTCTTTCTCTTATTTTCATTTTTTTTTTTTTTTTTTTTGCTTGGATACTGAGATAATGCTAAAATATTATTGTGATGGTACAAAATGATATTTTTCTTTTTCTCATTGTCTTTGACTTTTCTTTTTCTTCCTATACTAGGGATACTTGCTCGAATTGGCTGTAGAGCAAGGGATTTTTATTCTGGGTAGGGGTGAGCTTGTCATTTTGTCAATTCTCAAAGATTCTAGACCATGTGCATGATAGGATAGCAGGGGAAAATTTTCTCTCAAGAAACCATTTCTACTATGTAGCATCATATCAAATTTGCAATGAAATCATTTTAATGTGAAGAGATATACTTGGTTCAAGTAAATAACAAGATCAATTATCTATGCTCATAACTTTATTTAATTCAATTGTGGACTTTGATATAAGAGAGATTAATAATCATACCAAATAAAATCAAGATATTTATTCATGTGAATGTGAAAGTGTAGGATTCCAAATAAATTCTAATTTATCCAAAATAACTGAAAATATGACTGCAATGCTTCAAGAATTGATAGGTGTGAAAATAAAAGATGTTTTTTTGAATATTTTGATGATTTTGATTTTTTTATGTTTTGATTTTAATTTATGAATTGAAAGAATAAATACTATTACTGTTTTTGAAATTTTTATATGGATGACTAAAATGAAACAATATGCAAAACAATAATATATACAATGATGAAATGACCATATTTATGCATAATAGCATTTAAGATGCATAATGTTCATAGGTTCTTTAAGATATTTAAGGTAGATAATATGTATGCTCCCGAGCCAAATTTAGCAGTGATGATATATGGTCCAAGCCAGTTAGGTTCAAATTTACCTTTAAGATCTTTAGTTGCATTAGTATTTTTTTTATTTTCTTTTAAGACAAGGTCACCGATCTCAAAGGATCGATGATGAACTTTCTTGAGTTATGATCGTTTAAGCTTGTTTTGGTAGGCACGAAGATGTTCCAAAGCATTGATGCGCTTCTCATCTAAGAGTTCCAGCTTACTAAATCTGCCAGCATGATATTCATCTCCTACTTCAGTATCTTGAAGTAGCAGAGCCAAAGAAGGAACTTCTAATTCAAAGGGAAAAACTGCTTCAGTGCCATAAACCAAAACAAAAGGTGAAGTTCCCGTGGGAGTACGTGTTGGCAATTTTGGGTACCTTGAGTACATTGCCTTTGCTCAAGTATAGTTGTTGTCATTGATGTCAAAGGAGCTCTTGGTAGTTGTTGTCTTTAATGTCAAGGAGTTCTTGAAGCAATTTGATTAGTTGTCCAAGCATGTGTTTTGATGAAGGTTTCAGTATAATCAGTAAGTTTCTATGTAGCCCAATTGTAAAAAGATCAAGAAAAAGACAAGTAAGAAGAAGTATGCAGGGTGCTGGCAAAACTGTCATGATTTCATGACATGTTTCAGGAGAGAGAAAGCACTGGCAAAACTGTCACGATTTCGCGACATCTTTGGAAGGCAGAGGCAAAGCTAGCAAAACTGTCATGATTTTGCGACATGTTTGAGAAGAGAGAAAGTTTAGGAAAAACTTTCATGATTTTGCAACAAGTTGAGTTGGCAGAGTTGAGTTGCAGGAAGTGTCATGATTTCGTGACAAGTTGAGTTGGCAGAGTTGAGTTGCAGGAAGTGTCGTGATTTCATGACAAGTTTCAATGAAGTTGTACGGATGCAAAAAGTGTCATGATTTCACGACAGGTTGAGTTGGTAGCTTGCAGGTAGCGAAAGCGTCACAATTTTGTGACATGTTCTAGTTTCACAAGTAGTTGGCAAAAAAGAGCTTAAGGCAGTGAAAGCGTCGTGATTTCACGACATGTTCTAGTTTCGCGAGCAGTTGGTAGAAAAGTGCTTAAGGTAGCGAAAGCATCGTGATTTTGTGACATGTTCCAGTTTCATGAGTAGTTGGCAGAAAAGAGCTTAAGGCAGCAAAAGCATCATAATTTTGTGACATGTTCCATTTTTGCTAGTGCAAATCGAGGAAAGGTTGAAGAAGCAAGAAGTGTCATGATTTCGTGACAGAGTTGCTGATGATGTCAGCAAAAGCAGATGTGTCACGATTTCATGACAAGAGTAGAGAGGAAGGCCTTGCAGACTAAAGCATCATGATTTCATGACAAGAATCATGATGACATCAGCAAAGTCAGGGAGTGTCACAATTTCATGACAACAGGCTAAAGCAAGGTGTAAGGCAGACTGCAGTGTCACGATTTCGTGTCAACGAGCTAGTGAAAGTGTACGACAGGTTGTAGTGTCGTGATTTCATGACAACAAACCAAAGAAGGCGCATGATAGGCAGTAGTGTCATGATTTTGTGACAACAAGTAATACAAGGTGTACGATAGACAAAGGCATAGTGATATCGTGACATGTTTGAGTTTTGCGCTAGAAAAGCTATAGAACAACAGAGACGGTTGAAGTTGACAGAGTTAATCTTTGCCGTCGAAGTGTAAGGTTGTGCAATCGACGATTGTTTTAAGGATATACAGCCGACTAAGATCAAGAATTTAATCATGAATTATTTCTATAAAAGGAAGACTATTTTCAAGTTTCATGTGTCGAATGTGTGTGTCGAATTTGTGCAAGTGAAGTCTACTGTGCGCAAAGAGCAGTCATATCAAATTGATCTAATGTGCGTTTGAAGTGCAACTTTCATAGAAGCAGAGTGGAGGAAGAAGTTCGATTGAGGAGAAGCAGACGGTGCGAAGAGGGTGCTGTAGTGGCTGCACATAGGCACATAAGTTGTTGTGTGATGGAGTGCTGCAGTATTTACATAGACTGTGTAAAGAAAGTAGAGTGTGCGAAGACTGCATTGTGGTGGATGTGCAACGGAGCAGAAGCTAAGTTGAGAAGATAGTGCTGCTGCATTTTGTGAAGATTGCACTACTATGTTTGTGCAGAAGTTGAGAAGATAGTGTTGCTATAAATTTGAGAAGACTATGCTGCTGTAGTTGCACAGATAGTGAAAAGTTGTTTTCAACCAAGTGCAAAAAAAAAATAGAGGAAGAGGACAATTGTGCCAGATCGAAGGACTGTGTTTGGTGCAGATAAGAGGACCGACTTTGTAGTGACAGAGTTGAGGACAGAGATCTCTAGCCAGATCAGGGAAGATAGGTGTCTTCTATGGATAGAGTTCCACTTGCTAAGGGAAAAGGAGATAGAGGTCTTCTTGAGGATCACTAGCAAAGCAGAATTAGGGGAAGGTATCTCCTTTGAGCCGAGGGTCATAAACATTGTAATTGGGAAGGATTCCTAGAGGACTTTGATATAACTTTTAGAGGAAAGTTTTATCCGTGGAGTAGCCCACCTTGGGTGAACCACGTTAAATGGGTCTTCTATGTGTGATGCTTTCTGTCTTGTTTAATATTATGTTGATGCCACTACTATCTGAAATTAAAATTATTAAATGGTTAAGTCTTATACTATTCACCCCCCCTCTTAGTATAAGTTCATGTTCTTCAATTGGTATCAGATCAGGTCTCTCCAAAAAAATCCTAACAGCTTGGAGAAGGATCTAACAGAGGAACATATAAATTTAGAAAAGGTTGAATTTGATCTCAAGAGTGAATTCTTCTTGGCCTTGAGAAATCTTGAGAAACTCAGGGAAGAGAATTTTGTCCTCAAGAAACATTGTTAGGAAAAAGAGATAGCAAGATCAGAATTGGCTTAAAGTGTTATAGATTTCAAAATTCTAGCTGAAGAAGGGAAGAAGATTGAAAAAGTTCTAACAGAGGTTCTAAAAGGAAAGGTAGCTGATTGTGAGAAACTAGAAAGAGAGATTATGTCTCTTAGAGTGAAGTTAGAACAGTCAACTCTCAGACAGAATATTTTGTGTGAAAAGAAGGATGGCATCACCATTCATGAAACAGGGTCTTCAAGCAAGAACAATCTTCACTCTAAAGAGCAATGGATTCTAGTTGATCACAAAAAGAACAAACTTCCAAGGTATCAAAACAGGTTACATAATACCTTTCATGGATACTGTTTTTCCTATAAAAAATTTGGTCACATAGCTATGCATTGCAATAAGTCTCTGAAGAGTCATAGTAAGGAAAATGTTAAATCATTTGCACCTCTTATGAATAAAAATATCATGTGTTACAAGTGCAAGAATTTTGGGCATATAGCAAGGATGTGCGGTTTGGATAGATTTAGTCTTGAGTTCTCAAAAAGGAGGAATGAGATAAAATCTAAGTCAATGATAGTTCAAACTGCTTTTCATGCTCAAGACAAAGTAGAAAAATGGTATCTTGATAGTGGCTGTTCAAAACATATGACTGGTGAAAAAGAAAAAAATTTGTCTTTAAAAGAAACAAACTGAGGAACAGTTAGTTTTGGAGATAACAGGTCTGCAAAGATATGTGGTAAAGGGACTCTTAGTTTGGATGGGAAATCCAAAATAGAAAACGTGCTTTATGTAGAAGGGCTAAGACATAATCTACTTAGTGTGAGTCAACTTTGTGATCAAGGGCACATAGTATCTTTCTTTTTAGATAGATGTGAGATAAGTAAAGAATTAAATGGAAAACTTATTGCTAGGGCTACAATGACTCCAAACAATCTTTACATGCTAAGTGAGATAAAAAGAGAAAAATGCTGTCTAACTCAAGAAGATGAGAGTTGGTTGTGGCATAAAATATTGGGACATTTGAGTTTTGATAATCTGGTCAGTATTAGTAACAAGGAAGTAGTTAGAGACTTGCCCAAAATAAAAAGGCCCCAAAACATCATTTGAGGTCCTTGTCAACATGGTAAACAGACCAGAACCAGTTTCAAATCGAAAGGGTATACATCTTCTAAACCCTTGGATCTTATTCATACTGATTTGTGTGGCCCCACCAGAACTCAGAGCATTCATGGAGATAGCTATTTCATGCTGTTTATAGATGATTACTCAAGAATGACTTGGGTTACTTTTCTCAAAGAAAAATTTGAAGCTTTTGAAAAATTTAAAGTTTTTAAAGAAATGATTGAAAATGATACTAACAAGAGAATCAAATTCTTAAGATCAGATAGAGGAGGAGAGTTCACTTCAAATAAATTTGTGGAATACTGTGAACAACACGGAATCAAAAGAGAATATTTAGCAGTAAGAACTCAACAAAATGGAGTAGTTGAAAGAAAAAACAGAATTGTTGAAAATATGGCTAGAGCAATGTTAGATGAGTCAAAACTTTCAGATGGTTTTTGGAGAGAAGCAGTAAATACAGCAGTCCACATCATTACTAGGGCTCAACTTAGAATCAATCATCATAAAACTCCCTATGAGCTGTGGAAAGGAAGACCAGCTACAGTTAAACACTTCAAAGTGTTCGGGAGTAAGTGCTTCATCAGAAGGGAAGACCAAAATCTAGGTAAGTTTGATCCTAGGTGTGATGAGGGAATTTTTCTTGGATATTCTAGCAAAAGTAAGGCCTACAGATGCTTCAAAAAAAGAACTCATACAGCTATAGAGAGCATAAATGTAACAATAGATGAAAAGACAGGGATAAGAGAACCAGTCAAGGAACTCAATGATGGAATCTGTCAAGAAGAATTCAGAGAAGTGTCAGATGAAGAAGAGGAAAAACAACAACTGCTTCCCAAAACTCCTTCACGGTATGTTCAGAAACATCATCCCAAAGACTTGATCATTGGTGATCCAAATAGTAGGCAAACAAGAAGAAGAGTAATTCCTTCACATGAATCTGTGAATGTTTCATTGTTATCTTAGATTGAGCCAAAAATTTTTAGTGAAGTATGTATAGATGATTTTTGGGTAAAAGCAATGGATGAAGAGCTAAATCAAATAGAGAAAAGTGAAACCTGGGATTTGGTTCCAAGACCTAAGAACAAGAATGTCATTGGCACAAAATGGGTATTCAGAAATAAACTTAATGAGGATGGAAAGATTGTCAGGAACAAATCCAGGTTAGTCTGTAAAGGGTATGCTCAAGTCGAAGGTGTTGATTTTGAAGAGATGTTTGCACCTGTTTCTCGTCTTGAAGCGATCAGAATGTTTTTGGCCCTGTCTAGTTTCAAATATTTCAAAGTGTTTCAAATGGATGTAAAGTCTGCTTTTCTAAATGGGGTGTTGGATGAAGAAGTCTACATAGAACAGCCAGAAGGTGTGTCTCTCTCAGAACAGCCAAACTATGTGTGTAAACTAAAAAAGGCACTGTACAGGTTAAAGCAAGCACCCAAGGCTTGGTACTCAAGACTTGATGGGTATCTTTATGAACAAGGATTTAGGAAATGCGTGGCAGATAGCAACTTGTACATTAAAAATAAAGGTGATGATATGATTATCATAGTTGTCTATGTCAATGACATTATTTTTGGGGGAAATAATACTCAGATGTGCAAAGTTTTTTCTAACACCATGCAAAAGGAATTCGAGATGTCTATGATTGGAGAGCTGTCATTATTTTTAGGACTGCAGATTGCACAATCAAAAGATGGTATATTTCTCTCTCAGGAAAAGTATATCAAAGAGATGTTAAAAAAATTTGGGATGATGAACAACAAACCCGTATGTACTCCAATGATTATAGGGTGCAATCTAAGTAAGGATGATGAATATCTAGCGACAGATCAAAAATTGTACAGATCTATGATTGGCAGTTTATTATACAGTACAGCTACTAGACCAAATATCATGCAGGCCATTGGATTAGTAGCAAGATTTTAGGCAGCTCCAAAAGAATCTCATGTTATAGCAGTCAAGAGGATATTTAGATATTTGAAGGGCACTGTGGATTTTGGGCTTTGGTATCCCAAAGGCGATGATTTCACCCTCACGACCTATACGAGATGCAGATTGGGCGAGCGGTATTGATGATAGAAAAAACACTAGTGGTGGATAATTCTTTCTGGGAAAGATTCTGGTTTCTTGGCTGAGTAAGAAATAGCCTTCAGTTTCCTTATCTACAGCAGAAGCTAAATACATAGCAGCAGTGGCTGGGTGCACTCAGGTTTTATGGATGAAAACAACCTTGGAGGATTTCAAAGTCAAGCATGAACAACCTATCCCTATTCTTTGTGATAATTCAAGTGCCATAAGTATTTCTAAAAATTTGGTAATGCACTCAAGGACAAAGCACATTTCTATCAAATATCATTTTCTAAGGGAGAAAGTGCAAGAGAAGCAGGTCAAGCTAGAGTATGTACCCACTAAAGAGAAGATTATAGATATCTTCATCAAACCCCTTCCAAGAGATACATTTGAGTATCTAAGGGATAAATTGGGAGTTGTACTCTCACCTCAATATTAATCACCTCATCAGGAGGTGGGGGAGGGACAAAGCCAAGAGGCTATTTCTTAGTCCCGAGCCCCAAAGGTGACCCTTTGCCATTGATGACAAAGGGGGAGAGATATGAGTAAGGAGGAGTGCTTCAAGTGAAGAGAAGAGCTTGAAGTTAGGGGGAGCAAAAACTTCAATTACAGAATTCTTAGTTGATGGATCAGTTGATTCAGTTTTTGGCTCTTGAGATATGTTTTAAGTTAAAGGTTTGCCATCAATGACAAAGGGGGAGATTGTTAGCAATTTTGGGTACCTTGAGTACATTGCCTTTGCTCAAGTATAGTTGTTGTCATTGATGTCAAAGGAGCTCTTGGTAGTTTTTGTCTTTAATGTCAAGGAGTTCTTGAAGCAATTTGATTAGTTGTCCAAGCATGTGTTTTGATGAAGGTTTCAGTATAATCAGTAAGTTTCTATGTAGCCCAGTTGCAAAAATATTAAGAAAAAGATAAGTAAGAAGAAGTATGCAGGCGGCAAGCAAAACTGTCATGATTTCATGACATGTTTCAGGAGAGAGAAAGCACTGGCAAAATTGTCGCAATTTCGTGACATGCTGGAAGGCAGAGGCAAAACTGGCAAAACTATCACGATTTTGTGACATGTTTGAGGAGAGAGAAAGTTTAGGCAAAACTATCATGATTTTGCAACAAGTTGAGTTGGCAGAGTTGAGTTGCAGGAAGTGTCACGATTTCATGACAAGTTGAGTTGGCAGAGTTGAGTTGTAGGAAGTGTCATGATTTTGTGACAAGTTTCAATGAAGTTGTACGGATGTAGAAAGTGTCACGATTTCATGACAGGTTGAGTTGGCAGCTTGCAGGTAGCGAAAGCGTCACGATTTCGTGACATGTTCCAGTTTTATGAGCAGTTTGCAGAAAAGAGCTTAAGGCAGTGAAAGCGTCGTGATTTCACAACATGTTCTAGTTTCGCGAGCAGTTGGCAAAAAATTTCTTAAGGCAGTGAAAGCATTGTGATTTCACGACATGTTCCAGTTTCGCGATAAGTTGGCAAAAAAGAGCTTAAGGCAGCAAAAGCATCGTGATTTCATGACATGTTCCATTTTCGCTAGTGCAAACTAAGGAAAGGTTGAAGAAGCAAGAAGTGTCATGATTTCGTGATAGAGTTGCTGATGACGTCAACAAAAGTAGATGTGTCACGATTTCATGACAAGAGCAGAGAGGAAGGCCTTACAGACTAAAGCATCATGATTTCACAACAAGAATCATGATGACATCAGTAAAGTGAGGGAGTGTCATAATTTTGTGACAACAGGCTAAAGCAAGGTGTAAGGCAGACTGCAGTGTCATGATTTCACGTCAACGAGCTAGTGAAAGTGTACGACAGGCCATAGTGTCATGATTTCATGACAACAAACCAAAGAAGGTGCACGACAGGCAGTAGTGTCATGATTTTGCGATAGCAAGTAATACAAGGTGTACGACAGACAAAGGCGTAGCGATATCGTGACATGTTTGAGTTTCGCACTATAAAAGCTACAGAACAGCGAAGACAGTTGAAGCCGACAGAGTTAACCTTTGTCAACAAAGTGTAAGGTTGTGCAGTCGACGATTGTTTTAAGGATATACAGCCGACTAAGATCAAGAATTTAATCATGAATTATTGCTATAAAAGGAGGACTATTTTCAAGTTTCATGTGTCGAATGTGTGTGTCGAATTTGCGCAAGTGAAGTTTGCTATGCGCAAAGAGCAGTCATATCAAATTGATCGAAGTGTGCATTTGAAGTGCAACTTTTGTAGAAGTAGATTGGAGGAAGAAGTTCGATCGAGGAGAAGTAGACGATGTGAAGAGGGTGTTGTAGTGGCTGCACATAGGCGCATAAGTTGTGCGATGGAGTGCTGCAGTATTTACATAGACTGTGTAAATAAAGCAGAGTGTGCAAAGACTACATTGTGGTGGATGTGCAACGGAGCAGAAGCTAAGTTGAGAAGATAGTGCTACTGCATTTTGCAAAGATTGCACTACTGTGTTTGCGTAGAAGTTGAGAAGATAGTGCTGTTGTAAATTTGAGAAGACTATGCTGCTGTAGTTGCGTAGATAGTGAAAAGTTGTTTTCAACCAAGTGCAAAAAAAAATAGAGGAAGAGGACAATTGTGCCAGATCGAAGGACTGTGTTTGGTGTAGATAAGTGGACTAGCTTTGCAGTGACAGAATTGAGGACAGAGATCTCCAGCTAGAGTAGGGAAGATAGGTGTCTTCTATGGATAGAGTTCCACTTGCTAAGGGCAAAGGAGATAGAGGTCTTCTTGAGGATCACCAGCAAAGTAGAATTAGGGGAAGGTATCTCCTTTGAGTCGAGGCCCATAAAAATTGTAATCAAGAAGGATTCCCATAGGACTTTGATATAACTTTTAGAGGAAAGTTTTATCCGTGGAGTAGCCCACCTTGGGTGAACCATGTTAAATGGGTCTTCTATGTGTGATGTTTTCTGTCTTGTTTAATATTATGTTGATGCAATTGCTATCTGAAATTAAAATTATTAAATGGTTAAGTCTTATATTGTTCACCCCCCCTCTTAGTATAAGTTCATGTTCTTTAGTACAAACACTAGTTTGATAAGCCCACAAAATAGGATATAGTTGAATGTGCCAATCTCGACAAGATTTGTTGACCAGTATTTTAAGGATTTTGATTAATATTTTATTAGATGCTTATGCTTGGCCATTACCCTGAGGATAATAGGGAGTGGACCAACGATGTTGAATTTTATATTTTTGACATAATTTCTTGACATCTTTATTTTTAAAACAAGTTCCATTATCTGAGATGAGATTTGCAGGAATTTCCAACCTACAAATAATTTGATTAAAAATAAAATTGGAAACTTGGGTTCCAGTGCAAGAAGCTAAGGGCATAGCTTCAACCCACTTCATGAAATACTCGGTGGTGGTTATGATGAATTTGTGTCCCTCAGATGATGCAGGATTGATTTTTCCAATGATGTCTAAGCCCCATTTTGAAAAGGGCCAAGAAGATGAAATAGCCTATAGTTCTTGTTTAGGGGCATGGATAAGGTCAGCATGTTTCTGGAACTTTTTGCAATGGAGCATGTAATCATGTGCATCATTCTCCATGGTGGGCCAAAAATATCCTATCCTAAGGAGCTTCTTAGCAATGGCGCTACCACTGAAGTGTCCCCCACAAGATCCATCATGGGCTTCACTCAAAGCTGATCTAGATTCTTCTAGATTCAAACATCCCAATAGGATGCATTCAAAAGATATCTTATACAATGTATTGCCAATAATTACGAAGCAACTTGCTTGTCTACGTAATAACCGGTGCTGGTTTCTGTTAAAATCTTTAGAGAAGGTCCCATTTTGAATAAAATTGAATATATCAGTGTACCAAAGTTCAAGAGTAGTTTCATTGATTAGAAACACATCCAAAGGTTCTAAGCATGATTTATTTGAAGTGAGTTCCTAGAGTCGATGAATAATTATGGTAGCATATTCGTCATCTAACTCCAAGGGTAAAAGGGATGCAGCTGCAGCCATAGCATCAACCGCACAATTGCTAGTTCGAGGAATAGCTTCCAAGGTAACTTGATCAAATAAAGATAATAATTGTAATACATATGCTTTATATGGGCACAATTTATCATCTCTAGTTTGATAAACATCATTAATTTGATTTATGACAAGTTGAGAATCATCAAAAACTAATATATTTTTAATTTTTAGTGCCAAAGTAGGTCGTAATCCAAGGATTAGAGCCTCATATTTAGTAGTGTTATTAGTACAAGCAAACGATAATTTAAAGGGCAGAGGTATAACATGTTTTTGTGGAGATATTAAAATAATACCTGCACCAGCCCCACTCATGCATCGGGCTCCGTCAAAATATAGGGACCATTGCTTTGGATGGTCTGCCTCTAATTTAAGGCATTCATTAGGAAACTCAATGATAAGGGGATGGGTAGACTCTAAGGGTGCAACAACTAATTGATCTGCTATGATTTGAACCTTAACAAACTTCTATCCTATAAACATGAGCTCAAAATCGCTTAGCGCAAGAACCCACTTTGTTGTGCGACCAGATAGGTATGGTTGACTCATGAAATACTGCAAAGGATCGAATTTAGCAATAACATATATTTTTTGACTGAGCATATAATGTCATAGTTTCTATGTAGAAAACACGACTGCTAGACATAATTTTTCTAATGTTGTGTAATGGGTTTCATAACCGATTAATGTTCTACTAATATAATAATTAGCACGTTCTTTCTTCTCATCATCAAGTTGAGCTAACATAGCTCCTAAGGCAAGATCTGAAGTAGAAATATATAAGATAAATGGGCGATCAGGTCTAGGTGGTGAAAGCATAGGTGGGTTAAGGAGATATTGTTTGAGGAGTTCAAATGCTTCCTGACATTCGTAGTCCCAATGAAAAGAGACATATTTCTTAAGAATCTTAAGAAAGGGTCTTGTTTTGTCCGCCAACTTATCGATGAAGTGATGAATAGCTTGAAGCTTACCTTGTAGACTCCATAATTTAGATATATTTGTGGGTGTGGGCATATCAGTGATAGCCACGATCTTGAGAGGGTCAATTTCAATGCCACACAAAGAAACTATAACCCCTAGTAATTTACCGAACTTAACGTCGAATATACATTTGGCTGGATTCAGTCAGATAAGATATTCCCTTAATCGATCAAATACTTTTCTCAAGTCATCTAAATGATCATCTTATTTGATGGAACAAGCTATAATATCATCTACATAATCATGTAGAATATCATGCATCATATCATGAAAGATATAAGTCATGGCTCATTGATATGTTGCACCTGCATTCTTCAAACTGAATGGCATCATTTTCCAACAAAAGGTCCCACAAGGGGCAATAAAGGTTGTTTTAACCTGATCTTCAAGAGCTATCCTGATCTGATTATAACCATAAAATCCATCCATTAAGGATATCATTCCACTCCCAAAAGTAAAATCAATGATATGATCCATGTTGGGAAGAGGAAAATCATATTTAGTGCATGCAACATTAATATCTCTAAAGTTTGTGCAAACCCTAACTTTAGTAGCTTCTTTCTTAGTTACTGGAACTACATTCGAGATCCATTCAGCATAATCAATGGCTTGTATAAAAATAACCTTCAAGAGTTTTTCTAATTCCCCTTTAAATAGTAAGGCCACTTTAGGATGCATTTTTCTAAGTTTCTATTTAACAGGTTTAGCATCCGGATGGACTACTAGGTGATGCATAACTATAGAAGGGTCTAATCCTGGCATATCTTCATATGTCCAAGCAAAGACATCTTCATATTCCTTAAGAAATGCAATGTATTTATCTTGTTTGTCTTGACTCAATTCTGATCCAATGTTGATTATGTGAGGATTACCCTCGGTTCCAATGTTAATTTTTATGACATTTTCTACTTCCATGTGTATATTTTTCTCAAAATTAGGTGGGGCAGGTGAAATGCTCAATTCTTGTAATTCTTCCAAGGTTAGTACGGATAATTCATCTTGAGGAGTCATGGCCTCAAGCTGGGCTATACTAGGTATAGATCCATCAAAATAAAATTCATGATGTAATAATTCCTCAACGGAGACATCATGGAAGATATCTCCCTCCAACTCATTTCCGGATTCAGCGATCATCTTAGGGTAGGCTATAGATAGCATATTACATGTAAATGGTTTATTCATTAAACATAAGGCATCACATTTATCCAAATAATCTTGGTAACATATGATATGGTCATCATCCTCAAATGGGAAGGGTTGACCTTTACTAGGAAATAGGCCCACACCACATCGTGCAGGCCATGGTTCTACCTCAAAGTGTTCTTTCATACCATTTTGGAAAGGTCCCAAACCTTTCCCTTTATATCTCAATTTAAGCATTATAGGCTTAGCTTTAATATACTCATTAGTAAAATAACATCGAGCATATCCATTATAATGAACCTTGATGTTTTTGGGTATTCTACCCTAATCATATCCCTTATAAATAAAGCACAACATCTGACTTGGTAAATACTTCCCATAGGCTGTAGGAGACCCAAGGTATGAGGAGAGGGTGGAAAATTATTTAAGATAAGGGAATATTGCATAGCAGCATTCGTTTGCTCTGATATAAGAATTTTAGATAAATTGGGTAAGAGCTCGTCAGTAAGAGCATAAGAGGTAGAAGGAACATTTCCCATATCTTCTAATGCAAAAACTATGCCTTTGGTGGATGTAGATGTTGTAGAGATGTCGATGGATGATTCTATACAAGTTATAGGAGTAGAGCAAGAAACCTTGGTTGTGGGATTAGGATTTTTCTGAGGTCCTAATGTAGTTTGTTTAGAGGATGTTTGAGCTGTATGTAGAGGTGGAACTGATGTAGAAGGAGTAGATGGTGTTATGGGTGTGTGTTTCACACGTTTAGATGGATAATGATAATTAGGATGTGTGGATGATAAAGTAGGGAAAAATGTAATGCCAACAGGTTCTACCAAAGCACACATATCAAAGGGTCTAGGATCACCATGAATGGTAACCAACTGATTCTTAAATTCTAATTTAACACATTGATGTAAAGTTGAGGGAACAGATCACATCACATTGATCCAATGGTGACCCAATTGTACGATGTAGGGCAATGTACAATAAACACGGTCATGTCTAATGTTCTTGGACCAACTTGCAATGGGATAGTAATAACTCCACACATTTCTTGTGTTTCATCATTGAAGGATTTTATGATCATATCAGTTCTTTTCATTTCATCACTTCTAAACCCAAATATTTGGTAGAATTCAAAAGTACAAATGTTTAAAGATGAACCATTATCAATCAAGACTCGTTTAACTGCTACATCTCCAATTAGGGCAATAATATATAAGGGGTTATCCTTATGTAAACTATGTTGAGGTATGTCTCTATCCCAGAAGTCAATACAATCGAATTCTCGAGTTATGGTAGTATTTTTCATGGCTTCAGGTTGAATATTTTGTGGTACCATCATTTGGCTTAATGTGAGCATTAATTCATCCCTATGTGTAGGAGAAGATCTTAAAAGGTCCAAAAGGGAAATTCTAGCTATAGTATTTGATAATTGTTCATTAATATTATAAGGAGGTTTAGGTTGAACGTTAGGTGCATGATTCCCTTTATTAGGAACTTTCAAAACAAATGGAGCTGATACATCATTTTGTGTTTGATCTTGTTGATAATTTTGAGCCTATTGTCTAGTAAAAGCTTTGATGGTACCTACAATATTATTTTACGGATGATGAATGGGTCTTGGTCTAGCGTTTATGGCTTGTTCATTAGAAAGTAATTGGTGAGACGATGGTCGAGTAGTGACTCTTCTTGGAAATGGTTCTTCCGGAACCATAGAATTTGTGATAGGTTGAATAGCATCCGATTCATATTCAGAGCTATTCGATTGATTTAATGTGATTTCCATATCACTCTCAGTCTCGTATTTTGTATCACTGAGATTAGGTGTCTGAATATTACGTAGAGTCCTGGTTGTAACTATAGATAAAGTTATGTCAAATATTTCCAAATCATGAATAGGTAAATTCCCACTAATAGTTCCTACATATCGGGTAGGAGGGGGAAAATTATGATGTTCAATTTGATTAGCCACCTCTTTACCATGCTTTGGTAAAGGATGTTGAAATATGTCCAATGATTGATTGGCATTCTAATTCTGATTTTGGGGGATGTTATTTTGAGCATTATTAGGAGGATTTTTTTTAGGTTGAAAGGCTTGCACCTCCATCTCATTGTTATCAATTAAGTCTTGTATTTTATGTTTTAATATTTTACAAGAGTTGGTAGCATGTCCAGGTCCTCTATGGAAATCACAGTGTAAATCAACTCTGTATCCGGGTATAGTTGGATCAAGTTCCCGGAAATTTGGTAATTGGATCAAACCTCATTCTAATAATTGTGGTAGAATGGTTGATAGAGGTTTATTTAACCTAGTAAATTTTTTAGGTGGTTTATCAGGAGGTTTCAGTATAAACTTCTCCATTGTTTTCACAACATTAACATTAGCAATGTTTCTGCTATCAGTAACTCCATCATCCACAACTTGTTTATTCTTATATTGATTTTTGGATGTTTTCTCATCGTCTTTCTTTTTAAGCTAACCTCTCCTAATGAGAGCATCTTCCACTCTTCAAGCTAAGTCTATAGCTTGATCGAAGGTGGTCAAGGTAGTAGTTGATAACTCATAGGATAGTTGTTCTTGTAAATTATTGATAAAGATATCCAGCATTTCCCGATAAGGTAATGCAAAGTGCAATTTTCCTATCAACTGTCTCCACCGATCTATAAAATCAACAAAACATTCATCTTTGTCTTGTTTTAAGTTGTATAAATATTTAATGGTTACATGCATTTCGATGTAGGCACTAAATTGATGAACAAAAGACTCGATTATTTCTTCGAAATTCCTCGAAGAATGAGTGGGTAATTGATAATACCACTCTAATGCCATTCCTCCTAAACTTTTCGAGAACATTTTTAGTAATAACAAGTCATCATGTGATATATCATGACATGTTATCCTAAACATACAAATATGCTCTATGGGATCTTTGGTTCCTTTGTATATAGGTAGGACAGGCATAGGAAAGTGTTTAGGATATGGTTGTGCTACGACTATAGGATCTAAATGCTGACTACACATCTCTCAATAATTGTACAAGGGATGGTATGGATCTATCTGGTCCATGCGAGAGACTAACTGTTTCACCATGGCTTCTAGATTACTAGTTTGTCCACCATATTGGTTCGGTGGTATGTGAGCGTATGATGGCATGATGTAAGGATTAGATGCTATATTGCTATTATGCAAATGGTTGGTAGGGAGAGTATTATGAAGAAGATTTGTAGTAGCATTATGTTGTATCCTAGATTGTTGGAAATTGGTGTTTGGTTTTGTTTTGGGCTTTTGTTTATTTGAGGTATGTTGATCAATAGTTTGGTGAAATAGAGCAGTGAATGAAGGTTTCTTTTGTGTGGGAATAACTCTAGGCTTGGTAACAGGCACTCTAGGTGGTTGGGTAACCTGTTATTGTTGCATGTTCTAGATTATAGCGGCCATATCCAAATTGGATGGTCCAGCTTGATCACTTTCTTGATCAACGAAGGACAAGGTATTAGTGTGTGTGTGATATATTTCTTCTAGGGTTGCTTGAGTGTCACTAATTTGATCCTTGTTCATATGGAATGCTCTATTAATAGCGCCAATATTAGTATTGAGGAACTTCCAGAAATGTTCCATGTTCTCAAAAGTAACAGCTCCTCCCAGAGACATTTTAGGGGATGAGGATCCTTCCTCTCTAACAGTTTCTTTTTGTTCATTTCCTACAAAAAACTCTTCTTCTTGTTGGTCTAGGGTTCCTTCTTCCTGAATTGGGTCTTCAGGAAGGACATCTAGGTTATTTAATGGTTTTCCTAACCAATCTTCTTCTACTTTAGTCTGTTTTCCATTCCTAAGTCTAGTCATTATGCTTAAACTTAGATTTTAGCATATATATATATATGCGACAAGTTTGGCAGGTATATATTTTAATTATATACCTACTATAATACTTAAAAGAAAATGTTTTAATTTTTGTTATATTTTTGTTTTGTTTTTTTGTTTTTTGTTTTTTTATAATAATATTATAAAGACAACAAACAACATACTAAATGCAAGAAATAATAATAATAAAAGAATGGCTTAGTTTTCTATAAATAGTTTATGGATATCATTAATAGGATCAAGTTCATCGAGAGTCATGAAATGCTCCTCTTCAAATGGGAAATGGTTTTTCAAGAATTTGACAAAGTGTGCTATGGTGATATTATCTGTTTCAGACTCTGACCTATAGAAATAAAGTTCATGACAATACTCTCGATATAAAATAGCTCTAGGAAATATATTCCATCTCTTTCTATTCGTAAGAATGACCTCTTGATCCTCTATACGAGATATAAATTTATGTACTACAACTGTGTTGTCAAGGTATTCCTCAAAGGTGTACAACTTGAAAGACACAAGTGCTCTTTTATTAGCTAACCACCTATGGCAAGCTCTCTAAAGCTTATGGTACAAATTCGCCTGATCAGGATCCAAGATTCTATTTAGGACAAACCTCTTAATTTTCCTAAGTTCTGTCGACCTAGATGAAATAATACCCAATATCCTATTAAGTTCGTCCCATAAAGGCGAGACTCTATATGTTTGAGATACTCTAAGCAAAGAGGTAATATCTATGCTGCTAATTGATTTTCAACATTTATGGTGACAACTCGT
This sequence comes from Wollemia nobilis, assembly GCA_028583015.1. Taxonomy (NCBI): domain Eukaryota; kingdom Viridiplantae; phylum Streptophyta; class Pinopsida; order Araucariales; family Araucariaceae; genus Wollemia; species Wollemia nobilis. The sequence continues at coordinate 2,820,572 of JAQPPZ010016414.1, forward strand.
CTTTTATTATAATCTACCATCTAAATATGATATGCAATCTTAACAATCTTCTCCCTTTTTTTTTTTTTTCAAAAGGTTTTTAGTTTTCATGTCGGGTTCACCAAAATGTATCACTCCAAATTTTTTGCATCCTTACCTTTAGGCTATAGGATCCATGCCCAAAATGGGGATGTGAGAAGGATGGGATAATACCTTAGACCAAGAGGCCCTTTGAAGGTCACACCTCTCAGGGAGGGGGTATAAGGGTGAATTTTTGACGGATGGTGGGTTCACCAGGAAACTTTGAGTGGTAGTTTCCATGCCTAGGTTGAGAATGGGTTTGATGTGTTCATTTTGTACTTTAATCATTCATATCCTAGGTTTTGCCAATATGAATATAAGATATTCTATATTCCAATGCTGATTTATATGGATACAGAAAACATGAATAAGTGCTAAACACAGAAAGTGTGATAAATAAGATAGAATGTACCTAATTCTGGATGTCTGATGAAGATTCTGAGGTTTGTAGAAGTCCAGATCATCTCAAATCTTACATAATCATCTACAATTGCATATAATCATCTCATATCATAGTCAGTCGTCTGAGATCATATGAGATCATCATCAACATGACGAATTCGTCAGACGAATTCATCAAAAACCTACAATCACAGAAATAGATACCAAAGACCAAAAATACAACTGCAAAAGCAAGGGGACATGATAGAAATAATAGTAAACTTGCCTAAATGATAAATCTAGATAACAATTAAAGGAAATGCATTAATTTAATAATTTATTTTAACTTTATCATGCATCTATGCTAAATGAGGTGAACTCCAAAATGCAAAAATAGAATAAACTAAGTTAATGCATAAGGAAATGAAGAGAGAAGATAAAAAAATGCAAAATTTGGGCTCTGATTGCCCCCAATATGGACTGTAATCAAGATCGCCTCCAATCATACGAGATCATTGCCGATCTATGACAAGATCATCCGAAATTGTCTGGAATCGCTAGCGATGATCCGAGCTTGCTCCAGCCAAAAAGTAGTAAAATTCCTGTAAGAAAAACTTGAAATACATAATGTGAACAATGGTGTGAAGGTGTTCTAATGCACGAGAAACTACAGTTGTAGGGAAAATCAGCCAGGGGGAATTCAAGAAAAATCCTAAGTTTATATAGGATTTAGGGAGAGTTTAGGAGGTTGGAGATCACCCCAATTTGGGAGATCTCCAATGGGGGAGACTCTAACCATGCAGAAACGCTTTCTGCCCAAGTTAGAGAAGCTGTTGAAATAGAAGCTAATTATGAAAATTCAATTTTGGGACAAAATTGTCTGGACGTTCTGTTCCAGATGAATTCGTCAGATCTAGGATGATTTCATCTGATCATCGATGATATCATCCAACGGTAAAAAAAATCCTAAAAATGGCATGAAAAATGAGGGGAGCGGGTAACGGGCGGTTAACGGGTGATTTCGATGTTAAAATTCAAATTTTATCTTTTTACTAAGGTTTAAATGTGCCAATTTTAGGGTGCTACACCTCCTACCAACCTACTAGTTGTTATGAAGTTAGAATTACAATAAAAAGCACCATGGCACTTCTACTCCATCATCATCAAAACAAAAAAAATTGTAGTTTGACTACTTGTCGTTGTCTATTCTACTACTATCTAATTTTACATGTATCAAGGTGGAAAATTATCATTTAAATATCCTTGACAGGTAGTTGCATGATACCTTACTCCTTAAAACTATCAATCAAACCCCAATTACCTCCATGCAACTTCCATCAACTCTTGATCACCCACATGCAACTCCCAATCCACCTACCTTACTCTCTATGCCAAGAATAATCTACGATATCTTCATAAGAGATCCAAATTTTACCCATGGGGAGGTCTTTTGGACTATATTTTCATTAAATTTTTACTCTATTGAAATCACCTTCAGGAATTGACGAGGAATATTTTTTACACCAACACTTTGCTAAATATTTCTATAGCTCGTGTTTTCTAGAATAATTTGGTGATCTCCTCCTCTTGAAAATCATGTGGCTAGGAATCAATGGTATGAAAAGGGTTGGTTTGAATCTTTGAGAATTCTCTTAGAAAGGACCTCCTATGGTAGCCTTCATCAGAAAGAGGTAAACCTTATTTCTTGGTAGTATCTACTCTCTCTCCCTTTGAATCCATTCAACTTGTCTTTTAATACAACTTGCTATAATTTTTAATCTTCTACATGTTTGTTTCTATATCAAGTATCCACATCATTTTTTTTAAGGCCACAACACACTTTATTGATGAACAATCAATACATATATAGGCAACAAGCTAGTGTGAGATTATGACAAGTGTCATGATCTCCATAACCTCACATGAATCAATCCCTATGACATGCTTAAGATAAAATATGCATGACACAATGCATAAAAGTGCACATAAGACAAAAATAAAGTGCACATGAGACAAAATATAAAGTGCACATTAAAATATTCTAACATCCCCCCTTAATATGCACTAACCTAAATATATACAAAGAGAAGTCAACATTAGATAACATCCCCCCTTAATGTTGACACACATATAGCATTTTACTAAACTTGGAAAACTTGTCCAACCGAAGGGACTTGGTGAAGATGTCTACAACTTGATCTTGAGTTGGTACATACTCCATGTGGATAATGTATTCTTGGATGATGATGGATATCAATGTGCTTGGTGTGAGCATGGAAGACTAGATTTTTGGTCATATTAATGGTACTTTGATTATCACAATATATTGGTGTGGGATTAAATATGAATAGCCCAACATCCTGAAGTAGTTGCCTCAATAAAATAGCTTCCTTAGTTGCCTCTACTATTGCCTTATACTCTGCATCAGCTGAAGACAAGGAAACTGTAAGTTATTTCTTGGTACTCCATGAAATTATGCCCTGGACCAACTAAAAACTGATGAGCATAAGAAATACTCATATTTTTGTATGAGTTTCTAATGATTTTGTGTGGAAGTATTATAAGAGTTGTATATTTTTATGAAATTATATATATATATATATATATATATATATATATATATATATATATATATATATATATATATAATAAAATTATGTGCATTGCCTAATTTGTGTGTGAAGTATGTTTTGTGTAATTTTTTTCTTATTTTGTCATCTTATGCTTAGTCAAGGTCCTATGCAGACCTAGCATGTTTTGCTTCAATGGTCCCAAGGCATATATGGGAAGGTGCCTTTATCTACAAAAAGGCACCTTGATCCCATATATATAGGAAGTGCCTTGATATTCAAGTAGGTGCCTTGATTTCATGCATCAAGGGCACCTTGATCTTCAAGTAGGTACCTTGATTTCATGCATCAAGGGCACATTGATCTTCAATTAGATGCCTTGATGTCATTCATAAAGGGTGTCTTTATCTTCAATTAGGTGCCTTGATCTTCAAGTAGGCATCTATATGGAATGCATCAAGAGTACCTTGATCCTCAAGTAGGCACCTTTATGTCATGCATAAAAGGTACCTTGATATTCAAGTAGGTGCCTTGATTCCATACATCAAGGGTGCCTTGGTGTACAATAATGCACCTTGATCTTAAGTGTCTTGACATTGTGACTAAAGGAGACCTTGTTGACCATGGTAGACCTTTGAATCCATGTCACATAGACCATATTCGTAGAGCTACCGAATGCATGAGTTCTCTTAGTTGCATTGGAGAAAATTCACAACCACTTGATGAAGCAAAACACGTGCTACAAAGGAGGTGGACCAAAAAAATTACTATCCCTAGAAAAGGACAAAATTTGTTGACTATTTTTATCACGCATCTATTATTGTAACTGAACTATCTTAGTTTAGGCTATAGCAGGATTTTTCTATCATAACAACATTGTAATAGGAAGCTTTGTGTGTATTATATAAACACATAGACTTCTCTGAAAGATATATAGCATTTTTATAAGAGATTACCATTGATTCTTTCTGTACTACAACTTTATCAATAAAATGTTTGCTCAAGAATTCTTTTCATTCATGTTTAGTATTCATAATTTAGTTGGGCGAAGGCTACTAGAGCTTAGGCCCACTCCAAACTAGTATTGCTCCCCTTCTTTTTGTTGATTTTCATATTAGATCATTTATTTTTAGTGTGCTATATTTTTATTTCTGTATGTGTGTTTGTATTGCTTTCCTTTATTTTCAGCATAGTGTGATGTGATTTCTTTTTCTATAATTTTATTTATGTAATATTTAATTGGTGTGGTTGAATTAACGATATTTCACAAACACTCCCCCAATGATGGGCTTAGTGGATGCATCTCAAAATGGTGTTGTAATTAGTCTTAAACTTGGTACTTCATAAGTGTATGAGTTCCCTGGTTTTACAAATAAAATGAATGGGCTGTGACAAAAATAGAACCATATTTCACCAATGTTTTTGGACCCAATATTTTGATGCCATTATTGGTGAAGTGCCAATAATAGATCCTATTACAGTATCTTAAAACCTTCCACCTGGATTTGCATGATTCCATTGAGGAAAAGAGGACCAGACGGTCGATTCATAAAGAAGAGCCCACATGAAAATTCTGAACCAATTGAGGATTCTGAACCTAAGTTAGAGTCCCCTTATCCACAAGCAGTGCACTGGAGTAAACATCCGATCTTTGCACAAAGCTCTTTCTCATCCTATCGACCAAGAAAATATTTGATTATACAAAATTATTTATTTAGGACATATTTCAAAGAAGATTTGCTATGGAAATCTGTAGAGGATGGAACCATAACACCAACTGATTTGCAGGTTCTTGTACAAAAAGTTCAAAATTATTGAAAGCCATAGAAACTACTTTAGAGACCATATTTCTTGAAAATATGACTAAGGCAGAAGAGAAATCAACTGGTTTTAGCTTCCCAATAGAATAATGTGGAGGAGATACCAAAATGAAAAACATATCCCCTACCCATATTCCTACCTTCAGGGGATACCCAACAGAAGACCATGATATATTTTTATTTAAGTTTGATGTCTTATGCAGTTCTGTAGATTACAAATCAGATACCCAAAATTTGAATCTCTTCCCTTCAATATTTTATGACTTAGCCTTGTGTTGGTTCATCATCTTGGGGAATAAACATATCACTTCATGGGAGGAAATGAAAAAGATCTTTCTAGAGCAGTACCAAGATTTTGGCAAAGCATGAGATTCCAGGGAGGAGGTTTTGAGCATGATGTAGAGAGAGGAAGAATCCTTGGAAGAATATTGGGAAAGATTCAATTTCAATCTATAGAGATCACCCCATATAAATCTAGGCAACAAGTCCCTCAAGAGTATTTTCTTGAGGGGACTTAACAATGAGTCTCTTGAAGCACTTAATCTGATTTCTAGAGGGGACGTTTACCAGCACCCAATGGCAGACATCCAACAATTGTATCAAAATTACTCATGAAGAAGAGGTAAACCAACCTCCAAGACCATGAAGGCAAACACTTTAGTCATAAAGATAGAAATAGGTAAATTGCTAGAGGATTTGAAAAGTGAGATGCTCTCCTCCCTAGCATTGTAGATGGACACACTCATGTTGGAAAAGAAAAAACAAGAGAATGATGTTGCACTAGTCTACTTTTGTTTGAAATGCAAAGGAAAACATGCAAGGAATATGTGTCCATAAAACAAAGTTAGGGTGTGTGTTTTTTGTCAAAAAAATCATAAAAGCTAATTGTACCCACAACTACCAACTATCAAAGAATATGTTGAAGTTACCTAAGCTTATTTCATGGGTAATAGAAGAAATTTGTAGCAACTCCCTATGGGAAATATGCTAGTTGTAATGCCACCCTACGGAGGAAGAACTTACATGTTACAATAGTAGGTCCAACCACCCAATATGGGATGTTGGGGACCACCACCTTGGATGAAAGCTCCTCCAAGAGCCTCATTTTCCAACCATAACCCATGGATGTCATACCATCAATTTGGGTAGCAATGGAGAAATCACAGATCATGGAACTCAACTCCATAGAATGTAGTACAAGCCCCACTACAATAAATCTTATTGGATCCTCCTACAATGAGACTTGCAAAATTTCTAGCACAACCAATGATCAACCCGAATAACAAGGTAAATCAGCCCACATACCAACTGGAAGGAGAGATGTTTCCAATGTATAATATTAGGAGTTGTAATCCAATCAGCTTAGATCAGGTAGGAAAATAGGAGTAGAGGTTCCTCCCATGATAGAAGAGGAGGAGGACATAGAAGAATCACCTCTAGTAGAAGAGGTTGAGGAAGGATCGGTTGCTGAGAAAATAAAAGCTCATTTTCCAAAGAGGTTACAAGAGTAGAAGAAGCCAATGCAACATGAGTTTGACATCCTTTCAATCTTGAGGAATTTAACAGTTACCATTCCACTCTTTCAATCTATCAGGGGTGTTCCTATTTACACCAAGGTGATTAAAGAGCTATGTTTAATGAGGTAAGGATGAAGGACAATCTAGACCATAAATGTAGTGGGAAAGTTGGCCAATTTAATTCTGGGAAATGCATGCCACCCCAAATACACAGATCTAGGCAGTTCGGTTCTGACCGTAAAAATAGGTGGTCACTTTTTGGCCAATACTATGGTTTATTTAAGTGTAGCCATCAACGTCATGCCAAAAGAAACTATGCATAAGCTAAGGCTCATAGATTTAAATCCCATCAATATTATGTTGTAGCTAGTCAACAAGTCAATCGTAGCACTAGAGGGGATGTTAGAAGACATCATTGTGATGGTGGATGCATGGGAATATCTGATGGATTTATTGGTCTTGCAATCCAAATTAGGATTAGGTGGCTACCCACTCATCCTAGGGATGCCATGTCTAGCAATATTCAATGCCTATATAAGCTATCAAGATGGACTAATGATCATCTTAGATGGTCAAAATATCAAAATATGGACTATCTCTCCACCAGTGTAGTCCATAGACACATTGGGAGAGCCCATGTGGAACAACCAATATAAAGGGACATTGTCAATGCTACAACCAATAATGGAACTAAAGGGATTGGAGGAATAAGCTAACAAGAATGGCATTTTCACAAGTTTCCTCCATAGAGAGTCCTCTTCTATTTTTCTAGAATCACCATTGGTCGATGCCCAAGATCACCACATTACGTAGATCAAAATGGAGCCTAGAAGGACATTAAATATCAACAGTGGGTTGATGCCTATGCAACTAAATAAATAAAAGAAGGTATTGACCAAACATCAATAGGATTTCACATGGGATTATTCAGATATGAAAGGAATCAATCCAATAATTTGTACCCATTGAATTTATCTTGAAGAGCAGGTGACTCCGATCAGACATCCACAAAGGAGAATGAACCCTGCCATGAAGGAGATAGTCAAATCAGATTTATATAAGCTCCTATTATCCATATTCATCTATCTCATATCTGATAGTGAATGGGTGTCACCACTAGTGGTGGTACCCAATAAAAATAGGAAATGGTGAATCTATGTTTACTAGAGGTCACTAAACAAGGTGACCAAGAAGGATCATTTCCCATTGCTTTTTGTTGATAAGGTTTTGGATACACTATAAGGAGGAAGTATTTTTCCTTTTTGGTAAAATTTTATAGATATAACCAAATCCAGATCGGAGAAGAGGACCAGGACAAAACAAAATTCACCTATCCATGGGAAATGTTTTCCTATAGAGTCTTGCCCTTCGGATTATGCAATGCACCAGCCACCTTTCAGAGGGTGGTGCTGAGAATTTTTTTGGACATGATGGGAGAACCAGTGGAAGTCTACATGGATGATTTCACCATTTATGGTGAGACCTTTGATGAAGGATGACCAATTTGGAATGTTCACTCTAGTGGTGTGAAGAAAATAACTTGTCCCTTGACAATAAGAAATGCTTCATGATTATGTGGTTAAGAATAGTGTTGGGACACGACATCTCATTAGAAGGGATCAAGGTGGAAAAAAATAAAATTGAATTCATCAAGACCTACCAAGTCCTAAGATGCAAAGAGAGGTAAGGATATTTCTTGGCTCTACTAGATACTACAGACAATTCATAGCAAAATTCAAAAAAAATTATAAGACCCTACATATTGCTATCCAATAATGTGGGGTTCATTTGGGTAGAAGAATGTGAATGAGCCTTTCAATAATTAAAAGGAAAATCTAATCGCTGCCCTAGTTCTACGAGACCCAGATTGGGCCATCCCATTCCATATTTACTCTGATGAATCCAACAACACGATTTGAGTAGTCCTAGGATAGAAATATGGTGAATAATTTTACACCATCTATTATGTCAGCAAGAATATAGCTGGAGCTAATCTTAATTACATAGTGATTGAGAAAGAATTTCTTTCAGTTATTTATGCCATTAACAAATTTTGTCACTACATTAAGGGATATAAATTTTTCATCCATACAGACCATGCAACCATCTGATATTTAATGAGCAAACACGTAATTAGAAATAGAATAATTAGATTGCTCTTACTCCTATAAGAGTTTGATATCACCATCATGGATAAACTAGGTAGAGACAATGTGGTGGTTTACTTCTTCGCCAGATTGATACCATCAGATCACGTAGCCATAGAAGATCAATTTTTGGATGAAAATATTTTTGTCATTAGCAAACAGACATCGTGGTATGTAGACAGCCAATTACTCGGCCACTGGTAGAAAATCCTCTACTTTTTTACCCCATGAAAAGTAGATAATAATAGAAAAGAGTGCATATTTCTCATGGATTTATGACCTTTTGTTCAAAATGGGGTCTAATAAAATTATGAGGAGATGCGTTGCTAAGCATGAGTTTCCAAAAATTCTCAAGGCTTGCCATAATGAAATATGCGATGGATATTTTGTAGGGAGAAGGACTACGCACAAAATATTACAGGCTAGATATTATTGGTCGATGTTGTTCAAAGATGCAGCAAAATATACTAGTCAATATGATGAATGCCAAATTATGGGTAGGCCAACCCCTGGTAATGAAATACTTCTTCAACCACACATTCACATTGAACCCTTTGACAAATGGGGGATGGAATTTGTGGGGCCAATCAACCCACCATCGAATGAAAAAGGGTATATTATGGTATGCACTAACTATGTAACCAAATGGGTTGAGGTGCAAGTACTAAAATATTACAAAGAAGGAATGGAGGTAGAATTCCTATTTTATTATATTTTGATGAGGTTTAGGATACCTAGAGAAATTACAATGAATCAAGGGCCTCAATTCACCTTAAAATTGTTGTAATAACAATGACACTGAGAGGGGGGGTGAATCAGTGTGTTCTTTAAAATTTCTAAAAAATATGATTTTAAAACCAACAGTAGTTTAAAGCAGATAAAAGAGATACTAAATGCATCAAGAAAGCATCACACATAACACAACATTTTAATGAGGTTCACCAATGTGGCTACTCCTCAAAAAGACTACTTGGACTACCATCCAAATCCAGTCAATGCAAAGCTACAACTTTACATAATCCTTTACCAGCACCAACTGGAAGGAGCACCAACCCCTTAACTTTATCTGCTTCAACAGAATGGAGCACCAACTCCTATTTTACCAGCACCTATTGGAAAGAGGCACCAACCCCTTAACTTTATCTGCTTCAACAGAATGGAGCACCAACTCCTATTTTACCAGCACCTACTGGAAAGAGGCACCAACACCTTAATCCAAGCAACAACTTGGAAGACAATAATAAAAATTACAGAATAAAACTTTCACCTCAATTTTCACGGTCTGCTATTTTTTTGCATTTTGCTGCTTCTGCGCAAAATGAGTCGCACTATTCCACCTCTTCTCTGTACTTCTTTGCACTCTCTGCTGCATTCATATGATCAATCACTTCTGTAAACTACGCACTGTCACTTCAGACTTAGAACACAACTTCTGCACATCGCGCTCTTATCTTCGCACAAAACACTATGCTCACATTTGCACTTTATCTTTACACCCCATTTTTTTCAAACTCGAAGAAGCCCTCATTTTATAGAAGAAATTTTAGGAACAAACCCTAGAAGAACGTCGACTGAGAAACCCTAGAATTTGTCAGCTGCCAAACCCTAAAATTCGTCGGCTGTAACCCTAAGAATGTCGGCTGCAAAACCCTAGAAATTATCAGCTGCCAAACCCTAAAATCCATCGACCCAGATTTAACTTTGTCGACCTCAAAATTTTCTCCACCTTCGTCACCTTCCTGTAGCTTATTTCCACGAAATAGTAACACGTCGGCCCTTTTAATTTAATTTAATATTTTAATTTAAATTTTAAATAAAATAAAATTTAAACTAAATATTTAAAATTAAATATCTTCATCACCGGGGCATATTTTTCAACGAAACGAAGAGCCAACTTGGGTTTTAAGAAAAACCCATTTCAAATCTGTTATCAATGATTTTAAATAAAACTTTTTATTTTGACTGCCTATTTAAATATCTTCATCATCGGGGCATCTTTTTCAACGAAACGAAGAGCCAACTTGGGTTTTAAGAAAAACCCATTTCAAATATGTTATCCATGATTTTAAATAAAACTTTTTATTTTGACTGCCTTGGTTTTCACAAAAAACCTTTTCGCTTCTTGACATCTCAGGTTCTAAAGACTTCTTCTCATTCTGAATTATGTTTTCTATTTCTGTGCATCTATCATTTAAGGACTCATGATCTGACTAACTTTTGAACTTTATCCTATGCATCTGAGTGACTTATGAACTACCTGTCCATTGCATCATTAGATCTAACTGACTGTATTGACAACAATGACAATCCTCATGCAACACCTTTCTCAACACTGAACTCCTATCCATTGTACTTTGGCTACACCTTCTTTGTTCAATAAACTCTTATCCATTGCATCAATAAATCTATCTGACTGTGTTGACAACAATGATAATATTGTTTGCTGCACTTTGCTCAACAATCTCCCCCTTTGGAATTGTTGGCAACACATGTGCAATTTTCCTGTAAATCTTCTCCCCCTTTGACAATAATACCAAAGGGCTGCTGCAGACTCCCCCTGAGTCTATGCACAATATTCTTAGACACAAATTATTACAATTAGCAAATATTCCAAGCATGAACAATAAGAAAAACAAATACACAAATGCTCCCCCTGAGTTCAAGACCACTTCATTTCACTGATTGGAAGCATCATGATAAGCATAATAGGCATCAATAAAATCAACAATGTGAATAGCAGCAATAACCAGTGAATGACACCATCACCGTCAACTTCACCATTATAACATGTGTAAGAACATGATTGAACCACTGTCTTCTATGCAATTACCCTATGTTGCTTTGCAAACTCAAACTTGTCCACTGTTAGTGAAGGCATACAATAATCTTATATAGCCAACTTTTTGTTCTGCAATGCCAACAACATCTGCATACAACTTCACCATGCATCTTGGATATATTCTCAACAAGCTTGAACCCAATGACAACTGTTTGTCTCTCTCTGCAGTGAGAATCCAGCAGGCTACCTCAATCCACTTTCAACTCTGTGCAAGTACCAAACATTGTACCACAACACAACCAACATATTTTCTCAACCAATTAGGGCTTTAGCAACAATGCTTATAGACAAGGTTTAACCAACATCATTCAACTCAAGATTAACCTTGAAGCATTCAACCAATCACTACATGAAAAGGAAACTAGTAGACATCATTTTCCTTCCAAAGGTATTTGAACAAGACAACCACCAACATAAATCACCAAGGCAAAGAATAACTTGCTCAAATCAAACTCAATGGAGTAAGCCCAAATCATGTATCAAGAAAAACATTAACTTGATCAAAACAACCACTATGAAAGCAACTCAACTATTCATCACCAGGCTGGAAATCATCTGGCTGCTCATTAAAAAACTTTTTCTTCAATCTTCCCATTCAACATGCTGATTTCACTTTTGTCAACAGAATTGACAAGTGACTCACATCTGTACCAATTTTTGTCCAGCACTGCAATTTTACTACCAAATCTTACTTTCAACCATGCATGTCGAAAGATGACATTTTGTCAAACACTTTATGGCCAATCGTAGTGCACCTTACTCAACATCAAGCTTCTTATCCTTGGACTGGCATTAAATCAATAGTTAAAACAAAACTGTCTGTGAATTAAATATATTCACCAAGGTGTCATGAAAGATCTGGCAATATTCACATCAAAGAGTAAAAACAAATACATGCTGCTTGAAACACAAATACACAGCTAGGGCAAGCATTCTTTTATTGAGCAAATTATCTAGACTATTATGATTCGTAATTTTGAAAAGTGGTATTAAGAATCATCAACAGTACAACAGTGACATATCTCAAAACTACCAATGGTGACAGCTCTCAAATTAAACACCACACTTCACGGCATTTACACAAACCACTATATAAACTAAAAAACACACTTTAAAAACTATACAACATTAACCCTTAGATTAGATATAGAAGTGCTTGGATAGAACCTTGCTATGTTCCCTTGACCGTTGCATTTAAAACATTGCACATGTTTTATTCCCTGTCTGTATTGCATTCTATGTGTATGATGAAATCTATGGTATTGCCTTAGATTGGATACGGAAGTGCTTGAACAAAACCTTGCTATGTGCCCATGGCCATTACATCTAAAACATTGCACAGGGTGTTCACTCAAAAAAATAGAAGTATTTTTATCAGCATAACTCTTTGATCTATTGTTCAGTCCACAATAAATTGCCTTGTGACCAAAGTGGTTGCATTTATAACAATAGCCATAAAAAAGCATTATTATTAAAATATTGAGAGTGAGAGAACCTCTTTTGCTGTGGTTGCTTTGTTGTAGATCTTCTTTGATATTTTCTTCCTTTTGAGGATTCAGATTCAGACTTTTCTTGTTTCAATCCTTCAACCGAGGACTTCTTCTTCTCTACATATTTGGAGGATGAAGGTTGTTCAGCTTCATATCCAAGACCAAACTTAGCTATGGAGCTTCTTTGTTGATTTATCATTGTATCTAGCAACTTTGTGCTCTTCTCAAATTTAAGATTTATATTGGCCTCTTTTAGTTGTTTCTTCAATGAAACAATCTCTTCTTCTTGTTGGCAGCATACGGTCTCTTTCTCATTGATCTGAGACCTAAGAATATCTTCAATCCTTTTGTTCTGTTCTATTTGCGGCTTTAGATCAACAATAACCTTTTTATAGTCCTCTTCACTTGTCTTTGTATACATCATTCTTATTATCCAGCTGTGTCTTCAAGGCTTCTTCTGATTTCTTGGCCTTTTGAACTTGTAGGAAGAGATCTTCAATATCATCCCCATATTCTTCCAATTTCTTGGATATTATTTTGTTATTTTTCTTTTGTATACTCCACTCTTCAAGTGCAGATATCAACTCTCCTTCAAAATCTACTTCAACCTCAAGATTTTCATCACAGACTTCAGGATTCACTTCTACCTTTTTTGGTTCAAATTTCTCTTCTACAGGAACTGAAACTGACTGGGATGCCTTTTTGGATGAGGATCTATTCTTCTTAGCCATTGTGTACTAATCCAAGATCAACCCTGACTGATTTAGCCAAAATTGGGAACCTGTTAAAATGTTGTGTTATGTGTGATGCTTTCTTGATGCATTTAGTATCTCTTTTATCTACTTTAAACTGCTGCTAGTTTTAAAATCATATGTTATAGAAATTTTAAAGAACACACTGATTCACCCCCCCTCTCAGTGTCATTGTGATTACAACAATTGGTATCAGAGGTGAGTAACTTGTCAATTCTGTTGACAAAAGTGAAATCAGCATGTTGAATGGGAAGATTGAAGAAAAAGTTTTTTAATGAGCAGCCAGATGATTTCTAGCCTGGTGATGAATAGTTGAGTTGCTTTCATAGTGGTTGTTTTGATCAAGTTAATGCTTTTCTTGATACATGATTTGGGCTTACTCCATTGAGTTTGATTTGAGCAAGTTATTCTTTGCTTCAACACAACAAAACCACCCCCTACCATTCACAAGAAAATGGAAAAGTAGAAGTGATCAACTGAGAGCTAGAAAAAATATTTACAAATACCATGCAATAGCATAGGAAATATTGAGCTACAAGACTACCAAATACAGTATGGACATACAGAACTGCATGGAAGACAACCACAGGATTTTCTCCGTTCCAACTAGTATATAGGAAGAGTGCAATGATGCCCATTGAGTTTGAAATAAAAAATCTTAGAACTACAATAGAATTGAACCTGGACCTATATGATGCACATAAGTAGAGGATTCAATAGCTAAATTAGATAGATTAATACCAATTGGATGCCCTACAAAGAACAAAAATCATCCAAAGGCAAAGGAAAAAGTGGTATGATCGCCACATTAAGCTAAATTAGTTCAAATTAGGAGATTGGGTGTTACTGTATGATTCTATATTCTAGGAATTTAAGGGTAAGTTGATGTAGAAGTGGATGGGACCATATGAAGTGATCAAGCTAATAAAAAATGGTGTTGTGCATGTCAAGACAATTGATTGTAGCAACACTGTATTGATGGTTAACGGTTATCGATTGTGTCCATATCACACATCCAAAAATTTGATGATGGAGTCTAAAATAGGCATGGGGGAGACCCCATCCAACTAAAAACAATTCAACTTCTCATAAATATAGTGGATATAGGGTTGCCCACTTAAAACATTTTAGTTTTTTGTTTTTCCATGTTTTTTTCCTTTTTCCCTATGTGTTGCATGTACAGTGCTTGAATGCAAACTACAGGAATTCTAAGAGCTAGGGCCTAACAGGAATGGATTGCACTAAACTATATTTTTAGTTTTTCTCATTTTCTTTTATAGTATAAATAGCCTTATTGCAAGAAATAGGCATCTTGGGAGAAAAGGTCTAACCAGATTAGCATCCATGAACTTGCACATTTGTTTTAGGATATAGAAAGTTGAGTGTTTCCTTCCAAAGGATATATTCCTCATCTAGGCATGGACATGGGTTTTAATTCCCCAAAAAGGAAAAAAATACCCATCTCTGTGTTTGGAAAAAGAAAATACTAACGTGGCATGAGAAAAAAATTTGAGGAACTGATCAACCCTACAACAGCAGGCACATCAAAAATTGCTGAATTTTCATAACCAAGAAGGCGTCTTGATGTCGAGCATTCTTGGGTGTCTTGATGTCTAAGAAGGCACCTTGATGTTGAGCATTCTTTGGTGTCATGATGTCCAATAAGGTGCCTTTATGTAGAGCATTCTTGGGTTCCTTGATGTCCAAGAATATGCGTTGATGCTGAGAATTATTGGGTGCCTTGATGTCCAAGAAGGTGCCTTGATATTGAGCATTCTTGGGTGCCTTGATGTCCAAGAAGACACCTTGATCTCATGTATGGGAAGGTACCTTTATCTCATGTATGGGAAGACACCTTGATGTTCATCAATAGAGGTGCTTGAATTCTATTGAAAATTCCAATATATATATATATATATAATAAGTGACGAGGCACCTTGATCATAAAAAAAATAAAAATAATAATGAGGAACCTTGATGCTTGGGTCAAATGTCTCTTGATCCACAAGTAGGCACCTTGACCAAGGGTGCCTTGATGCCATACATCAAAGGTACCTTTATCCTCAAGTAGGCACCTTGATCAAGGATGTCTTGATCCTCAAGTAGATGCCTTGATCAAGGGTGCATTGATCCTCAAGTAGGCACCTTGATCAAGGGTGCCTTGATCCTTAAGAAGGTGCCTTGATCAAGGGTGTATTGATTCTCAAGGAGGCACCTTGATCAAGGGTGCCTTGATCATCAAGTAGGCACCTTGATTCCATACATCAAGGGTGTCTTGATCCATAAGTAAGTGCCTTTATGCCATACATCAAGGGCACCTTGATCTACCAGTAGGTGCCTTGATGTCATACATTTTAAAGGCACCTTGATCAAATCAAAGAACCTCTATAATCTAATGGCATGAGGGAGCGATCAAAGCCACATCATCACTTCATGTAATAAAAATTTGAAATCACCTAAAAATATTAAGGAATAATTTGGAAGGATTTCTACATGTTCCAAGGCCAAATGAAAAAGGGGTTATGCATCCTATCATGTGAACCAACTAGATCTTCGTATTTTTAGCATGGGACCTCAAGAAAACGAAGTTATAGTATCTAGGATAAATTAATCAACCACTTGGGGAATACGCCATCACCCTTATCGCATACTACCAAATTGGCATGCTCCATAATGCAAAAATGACCAATAAGGTATGTGCATAATTTTTGTTAAATACTTATATAGATTTTCATAATTAAATACTTCTCTAAAAAAATATCATTGTAAGAATTTGACCAATCATATTTACCCCCTATGTCTAATATGACGTGCTAAAAATCAATTTGAGTGGCATATCCTGTCAACACCAATGTGAATTTAATTTGCTGGATAAGTACCTTGATCTAGAAGAAGATGCCTTCCTATGAAATAAGGACATCGAACAAGTATAGAAAATAAATGAGGGAAGGAGCCAAGAACTCGCAATGGAGGGTATATCAAAGAATCATGCGTAGAAGAAGAGCAAACCCAGCCATGTTGAAGGAATCTATGGGAGATTTTGGGACCAGTTTGAAGCTATTGAGTGGACGCATTATTACCTTTTGGTAACCCAAAACTAGGACCTTGAAGTAGTAAAGGAATTTGTTTTCATTGTAAGATGGGAGGTCTCTCAGCTACATGGACAAGAAATTCCAGTCACACCAGAGTTCATCTTGATTGTTACTGGTCTCCCTCTCATGGGAGAATGCACCTACAAGGAGGGCATCCTAGCCTAGTGCGTAGAGCAGCTTCTTGGGTAGACGAACATCAAATTTTAGTCTACAAGGTTACTAAAACAGAGATTCCTATTGGGCAAAACATTGGTTAGTTTTTATATGGTTCAATTAATTGCCTCGATTTAATTTTCAATCTGGGGTAGCTCGTAGTCTTGTGAGAAATCGTGCAAAATCTATGCTTGTAATTTTCCCTTCAGAGATGAGTCCCTTAGATTATGGTTTGGGGGTTTTTTGGTGTTTGTTGAAGTTTATGTTTAAACCAATAATCTCATGCTATGTCTAAGAAACAAGATTGAAAACATTCAAAATATAAATAACTATCTTGCTAGAAATTATAGAAAAATAGGGAAAATAACTAGAAGTAAATTAATCTATTAAAATAATTGCTAAAAATAGGGGAAATAGGGAAGAAATCTATTTTAATTGGGCCCATGCTTCGAGCAAGTTCTATCCGTGGTAGAATGATCATTAGATGCTTAGAATATGTTTTTATAGGAACAATGCAGAAATTTTATTAACATTTTGTAGTAGAGAGATTTACATAAAAAGTCTAGGGGGTCTTCTTCAGGGGTGGCTTGCATATTTATAAGATATGCAACCAATCCTGTTACAATTATTTTCTCAATTAAAGGATTTAGGAAAAATATCATGATATTTCAATGTATTCTGTTTCCAAAATATGCTAATATTTGATTTGCCCAACTTACAAAATTAATTTATGTTTCAACTAAAAAATAGGTGACGAGTCACCTTTGACATTATCCCATGTTCAATTGTGATACTGGAAATCCATTCACGCTAGTTTTCAAAGTTTTCATTCTATTTTTTTGACCACAGAGCCATGTTGAAGTTTGGAATTAACGAGAATAAGGCACCATGGTTTGAAAAAGTCAGGAAGGAGGCACCTTCTATCACATAATGGGAAGCATGTGCCTTCCACCATACAATGAGAAGTAGGTTCCTTTCATCGTATAATGGGAAGCAGGAACCTTCTGTTGTACAATAGGAAGTAGGTACCTTCTATCGTTCAACAGGAAGTAAGTGCCTAACATAAATTAGACACCTAACAGTTAGGTTCCAAATGGAAATCAGGTGCTTCAAAGGACTTGGGCACCTGAATTCATATCTCTTTATTGATATTATGTAGATGTTTTTAATTCATTAATTTGTAAGTTCCAGGTTTGAGTTAGACCTCGACGAAAACATGCCAAAATGCTATGATTT
Source organism: Wollemia nobilis (assembly GCA_028583015.1). Classification (NCBI taxonomy): domain Eukaryota; kingdom Viridiplantae; phylum Streptophyta; class Pinopsida; order Araucariales; family Araucariaceae; genus Wollemia; species Wollemia nobilis. The sequence goes on from JAQPPZ010016414.1 coordinate 2,838,629, forward strand.
CTAATAAATATACACATTAAATTTAAAGATAAATATTAGAGAACATGCAAAATAAACTGTCAATCATATATATAATTTTCATAAAACATTTATATCTATAAGAATATATACCACACATTATGGGGAAAAGAGTACAAAAAATGAGTAATTATGTGGCTCATTATCCCCCCATGCTTAACGGGTGGCACATCCCTGTGCCACTTTGAACTGGTAATTACCAATTTTTTTCATCTCATCCCAATAGGTCCAGTTGGTCTGTGTCCTCTCTCTTTTAACGGCCTTGGCTTTCTCTTTGCCCTAGGGATTTTGCCCCTTTTATGTTGTGGGATTTTTTGTCTCTTGTCCTTGCTACTTCTAGAATTTTCTACGTCAAAGTGGTTCATTGGGCACTACCCTCTTCTTGGGTGGTTCTCTGGTCTAGGCCACCTTGCCATTATCAACATTCAGATAAAAACTAAAAAACCTGGTGGCATCCTTCTGGAATGAATGCTCGACCATTTTCTAGTACTCATGGTGAAGTGGCAACTTCTCACCCATATGAATTGGTTCTTTATCTCCAAATGGGATGCTAGATTCCTTAGAAACCCTGGCTATGGGTAAATATGCCCTTATTGGGTCAAGATTAGGTTCAGGTTCAACCTCTACTTTTGACATAGGGGGAGTTATGTTGCTTGATGCTAGATCATCCTTCTACATAGGGCCTAAAAATCCCATCCACTTGAAATATGCCTACATTCTTGAAGGTTTTCCATCCTATGACCCATACAAATACTAGAATTTCTTAGGTTGAGCAACTGGAATCTTCTTGTGAGGTCTACCAGATTGTTTTTTGGCCTCTTTTTCTACTTACTTTAGGGCTTTATTAGAGGTCTTCTTCTAGTTATTCTTGTCTAACTTAATTTCCTCCTTGAGCTCCTCAAATTTTTATTTTTGGGAAAAAAATAGATTCTTTGCTACCTACCATTCCTCATCATAATCCATCTCTGATTCCTTGTCATATTCAATGTCGAGGACCTTCAAATTTGCAACTCTTGCTTTGGTCTTGGGTCATCACTGAGATGGTCTTATGGCGTTTTGTTTTGATCTCAGCTTGATACTATATACCCTAGGGTGTGTTGGTGCCACTATTGTTTCTTGGTGTATAGGAGATGCAAGTTTTTGAGCCTCCTTGTCCTATGCAACTACTTGCAACACATCAGGGACTACTTATTTTTTCTCTATAGCTTCTTGCTACACATCAAGGATTGTTGCTTCTTCTTGAGGCTGATTGGCCCCTGTATTAATTAGAGAGTGCTCTGCCTCTCGCTCTCTACCTATAATTTGAGGCTCTTCAACCTCCATCTCCTTTTATCCATATTCTCCCCCCTTTGCAAGCTAGTCTACATTTTGAGGTTATTCAACTTCAACCTCATCCTCTTGAATTACTTGACCTAAAGAGGGGGGTGTAGAGTAGGGTTGCTCTACTTACAATGCAGTATCATCTCCCTATTATGTTTCCTTATCAGTAGGGGATAATTTTGTTTCCCCATTGATTTGTACTACTACATCAAATCTAGACGGTTGCTCAAATCCTCCTAGTCCACACTACAACTGCAATTGTCTCTGTAGTTTTCAAATTGTTTGATACAATTCATGCATTTTTAATGCGGCCTCCTTTTTAGACTCCTCAAAAAATCTCATTCCTCTTTAAATTTTTCTTCACAGGTGGAAGCATATTATTTTAAAACCTATAATTGTTGTTGTAGATCCTCCACCTAGCCTTCTGGTATTACATCTACCATGGATACCTCCTATTGAGGAGTTGGCCCATAGGAAATTTACTATAAAATATGGGCCAAATACTCCTTATTGAGCTCAACAATGGTGTCTCCTCATTAGATGAGCTTGAAACCACCCTCACCACCCTCATTATTTTGCTTCACATCTTGGTGGAGATAGGCATAGAATATTGTGTTGCCTCATCCTAAAATTGGGGTGTATAAGGGGACAAATCCTGCCCTTATTCCTCTCCAAATTAGGGAAAATTAGGGAATGAGAGCTATACTACTTCCCCTGTATTTCCTACAAGCTAGGATGCAGGCACTATTATTTCTCGTTATGTCACCTCCTAGGCTGACTGTTCATTTTTAATGGGTACGTACTCCTTTGCTTGTGCCCTTATCGCTATACTAGTGCCTGTAGCTTCCTCAATTGTCACATTTCTATGTGACTCTCCATATCTCACCAAGGCAAAAATTAAGCCATGGTGAGCCAGGGCAGAAGTGGTTCCTACTTGGTATCACCTGGTCTCATCTTTCAAGGTGCATGTAAGGTAGTGGAGGATGTTGATTTTGTCCCCATGCAAAATATGATTGAGGAAATAGAAATGGTTGGCATTCAAATGCGAGTACCTACCAGAGCATACAAAGAAATGGGTGGTATATTTGAAAATGGCCCTCCAAAGCTCGAGAATGTACCATTTTGGTAAGCCAATGCACGTTAGGTACTCAGTTGGTGCTCTACAAAATCTCTGCACATAGAGGGTAAGGTTATCCTCCTTGTACATGCACTCCCCTATAATATGGAGGCCCGTAACTCTAGATATGTAGTCATCGGTAACTGAGATCTTTAGCACCTACATGTGCATGACCCCATTGCTCATCGACATCGTAAATTCATTTGCTACTACCACATCCTAGCCCTAACTGACCAGTTGATAGTAGTCCATCCATTACGTACTATCCAATAGTGTTTGGACATCTGCAAAAATTCTTGATCAATCAATCGACTCACTCTTCTTGAGGTTGTGATTTTTTGACTTTCCCCCATGCTTTGCCTCTAGTTCACAATTCACTCAATAATCTTATTATATCCCCTACGAATTACCATTGTGCTTCACTACTCTATATTTTTATTTTTGAATTTGGCTGCATAATAGTTGGTAAACAACATTTTAAAACAACTTCTTTCATACACATAGGCGGTTAATTATCATAATCAACAGTAATTATGGTTATCTGTAGTAAATTTCCTTTGAGCATGTGCCCGATTGTGTGGATGTGATAAGCATAAACTATAGACAAATCAGAGGTGTTCCATGAAACATCATGCCAAGTGGATTTTTTCAAGTTGTTAAGGTAATAATGGGAGGTTGTGCTGACACATTTCCATAGATACACATGTTCATGAAAATAATATAGAAAAGAAACAAAAAATTTAAACATGCACCTAAATTTGTTCCATGGGTTCATATGTACAGATGTCCATGGTGCATCATTGTTGGCTGGCATTTGATTATGGAGAAAATCACAACAGACAATGATGGCCATGGTTCCCATGCAATGAATTTCCTTTAACGTGATTGGTTCTTGGTAGCTGCACTATGGGTTATTCAAGAAAATCCTACAAAAAATAAAAATAAAAATTAGAAATTTGTATCACCTTGGGATGACAAATGTCCCTTCCTTGGAAATTGGTTAACGTCAACTTTTAATTATGTTCACGGTGGAGTTGACTTTACACGTGTATGGGGTGTTGATGTGGTTCGAGACACATCCCAAGGCTAATGTGTTATTCTATCAAGGAAAAAAATACCTACAATAGATGGAAATCAGGCATCGTAGGAATCGAGTGCTTTGTTTATATGATAAGCAGATGCCTTAACAGTCAGGCACTCTACTTAACACGGTAAGCAAGCACCTTAGAAATTAGGCACTTATGTCTATCATGGGAAGCAGGTGCCTTTTTTCTAACTATCAGGTGTTGTACTTATAAAATAAACTTTATGCAAACACATGTTTTTTTAACATATATGCTAAGAAGATTTGGTGTCAATTTCCCAAAACTTGGCAGTCAATCATTCTCCCAAAAAACTAGGAGTCAGGCATTGAGATACCAGAAAATAGGACCCAAGCACCCTATTTATAACATATTGGGAGTCAGGCACCATGAAGCGTACAATGGGAAGTAGGTGCCTTCCACTATATAATGGGAATCAAGTGCCTTCTACCATATGACAAGAAGTAGGCACCTTCCACCGTACAATAGGAAGTAGGAGCCTTCCATCATACAATGGGAAGTAGGTGCCTTCTGTCGTACAATGGGAAGCAAGTGCATTTTATAATAATGGGAAGTAGACACATCCCCATCAAATACAAAAACATGGCACTTTTCTTTTATGCAACGGGTGCTGATGTGTCCTTGTATATGCACTATCAGGTTGATTAGGCCTTTTAGTACTTCTAATTGAAAAATAGGAACAAAATCAGCATTTATCGCTAAACTAGAAGCTGAGTGTTTTATTGTCCAAAAAGACCAATCTAAACACTCTTATGAAGGTTTAGGTTTAGTATTCCCCTCTATAAATGGGGACTAAATATTTGTTAGCAAATTATCCTAAAAATATTGGAAAGCACATGTTCATGGATCTTGTTCTTGTTAGGCCTAGGTCTCCCAGATTGCCTAACAACTGCACAAAGGGCATTGTACCTGCAAAACAAATACGCAACTAAAAAAAAGAAAAATTTAAAATAATAATCGTCTTTGGGACTGTGTGGACTAGGTCCACATCTCATTGAATCAAGATAAAATTGGAATCAACTGGGGTCTACCCCATGCCTATTCTTCACTCAATCATATATGCTTCAAACACATAGTATGGATGAAGGTGGTGGCCATTGAATGTTAATGTAATTTTGTAGCCATCTATTGTTCTAAATATTATAGCCCTGTTATTTACATCGACAGGCATCCTAAAATGGCATCTAGGAAGGTCAGACACACCATAAACAATATTAATATTTTATTAAAAAAGCTGACATTAAGAAAATTATCCTATCTCATTTCTTGGGGGTATGATAGATAGATGCCTCGATATTGATAACTCTTAGCATTTATAGATATATATATATATTATATCTAAGCTAGTTATGATTTCAATTACTTCATATGGCCCCATCCAACTTTGCATGAGCTTTCCCTTTATTTCATGGAACCAAGAATCATAGAGTAATGCCCATTCTTCCACTTTAAGCTTACTTTGGCCTCGTGTGGCAGTCATGCCACTTGGACCTTTGTTTCTAAATGATATTTTTTTTCTACAAAGCCTCAAGGTGGTATTAATCCATATGATTAAGCTACTAAATTCTATATTTTTATGCATCATATAGATTGATATTCAATTCTATAGTAGTCCTAAGTATTTTAACTTCAAACTCTATAGGCATCATGGCTGTTTTCCCATAGACTAACTGAAATGGTGTTAAACTAATAGTAGTCTTCCAGGTGGTCCTGTAGGGCCACACTGCTTCTAGTAATCTAGTAGCTCAGTCCTTCTTGTGTTGCTACACTATTTTTTTCATGATACTTTCCAATTCTCTATTAGTCACCTCAACTTATCCATTTTCCTATGGATGGTAGGGAGTGGTTTTGTTACACCTAATTTTGTATTGTTGCATAAGTTATTGGATCATCCTTGAAGTAAACTGAGGTCCTTTATCTGTTGTGATCTCTCTTGGGACTCCAAATATTGTAAAAATTTCTAAATACAAAAAATCTACTATAGTGTTCTCCTTTGAATAATGTAAAGCTTGTACTTCAACCCACATTTTCACATAGTCAGTATAAACTAGAATATACCTCTTACCTCTTAACTGTGGATTAATAGGTCCTATGAAGTCTATCCCCCATTTATCAAATGGTTCAATATGAACATGTGGTTGGAGTGGCATATCATATTTGAGAGTAGGTCTGCCCATACCCTAACATTGATCACACTGGATTACATGCTTGGCTGCATATTTGAATAGTGAAGGCCAATAATAACCAACCTACAACACTTTATATGTAGTATTTTTCCTACAAAATTGCCACCACAAGGTTCATCATTGTTGGGTGCCAAACACTAGTGAATTTGTCCTATATTTGTCATAGCACTTCTCAGTTAAATTTTCAATCCATGGAACTCGTAATCTTGTGAAGGGTCACGGTTGAGACTGGTCACACTACCACTTTAGAGATGATCCATTCAACTACCATTGGGGGGTGTTTGTATAACATCAATAATATCGTCTGCCTCAATAAAACTCACTCATAAATAACAATGTAGATAAAATAAATACACCAATTAATATGAAATTAAAATACTTCTTATAAATAAACACATCTCTAAGATAACTAATATTAAGCCTAAGACATGAACATACTACCATGCATAATTAAATTACGTAAATAACTAAGAGGGGAGGAATACTTGCTTGGAGTGGGCCCGAGCTCTAGGCAGATCTCGCCTGATAAATCTCACAAATGAAATGTTGCTTTGATGAACGTTCACACTTTATTAATGATACAATTGAATATTACATATAGCAATGCTCTATCAAATATCTCTCCCTCTACTAGAGGGAAGTCAATGTGTTTATATACTACACACACAAAACTTCCTGTGATAGTTTTGGTACAACCAGCATCTCGGTTCAGCCTAAACTAGGATAGTTCAATTACTGCAACTGGCACATGATAAGTAGCTCTACATAATTTTCTAGTATTCGGATAAATTCCACTTCATTACGATTTGACTTCATGAGTAGTTGCATGTCCACCCACTCTGGCTGGGACAACTCATCCATCCACGATTTCCCATGGATGACATGGAACGGTGGTCAACAAGATCCTTCTCTAGCCATTTGATCAACACGCATAATTTTGGCATGAAATTTGGTAAGGCACCTAACTCAGTCAAGTGCCTACTCGAGTACGATGCCTACTTTAGTAAGGCACCAACTCAGTAAGGCACCTACTTGAGTAAGGTGCCTAACTTAGTAAGGCACCTACTTCAGTAAGGCGCCTACCTTAGTAAGGTGTCTACCTCAGTAAGGCACCTACTTTAGTAAGGTGCCTAATTCAGTAAGGTGCCTACTTTAGTAAGGTACCTAAATCGGTAATGCACATACTTTCGTTTACCTTTATTTGATTGAACAGAACCATGTCAGGTCCATGAAGGACCTCGAATGAGCAAAGGACGATAAAATAAAAGAAATAGCTACACACAACACACTTCACACATGGATTAGATAATACACATGATTTTATTAAATATATACATAATACTTCATTAAAAATATACAACTCATGATATAATGCCATGCGAAAATTGTTAGTACATATACAAAAATATGAGCATTTCTAGTGCTCATCATCCCCCCATGCCTAACATATGCCACGTCCTCGTGGCACTTGAAATTGGTAATTACCTCCTCTTCGTAGGCCACTACTTTTCATTTTATTTTCTTGTTGGTGGCCTTGGCTTGCTCTCCTCCTTGAGGCTTATATTTCTACTAAGGGGCCCTGGCTTGTTGCGGGGAGTCTCTGGGCTATACTGCCCTCTAGCTATGTCAAGGTTTGGTTGTGCTTGGTTGACCTTATTTTTGCATTAGCCTCTTATTGCACTGGCTCTATCTCTTTCTTGGCCCAATAGTTATACTAGGCTCGACTACCACAGTCATCGTCCCATTTTGGAATGCTGCTTCTACTTCTTACCATAGGTCGACTTGTTGAGGGTACAACTCTCTGAAGGGAATGTCAGAGTTGTCCCTCTTCCACTTAACCAAACTAGCTTTGTATAGCTGAAGTACCTGAGGGGTGAGGCCAAAGGTTTTTGCCACAATTATTGCTGCCTCTACCTCTGGTCCATATACTCTGCATCTTGCCAACCACTTCTTCATTCTAAAGGGTCAACCCGATGACGAACCATAGATGTCCCAAAATTGGTCATCGTTAGTGGGATCCACACAAATGCTTGGCCCTATTTATTTATTTTTGGTAGCTTTCCTATCTACCTTTGTCTCCTCAAAATCCTTGCGGAGCTGTTCAAATTTCACCTTTCGCTCAGTAAAGGTTTGCATACCTTCTTCCCATTCTTCATACAAATGAGGGTTCAATTTGACAAACGTCACTCTGGCCTTAATTTTGGCCCTCTTCTGAGTCATCTAATGGGCCTTCCCATTTCCTTTGTCTGGTGTTGCAGTGGCCTATGTGGTAAAGTCTTCCTACCCTGTGGAGGTTGCCTTCTTGTTGGATGACTTAGGGAGTTGTTCCCCTGATCAAAGGTCCCCCATGGTTGTTCCCTCTAGTGCCTACTCCCCTAGTCCTTCGGGTGATGAATCCTCAATTTTGGGTGCTTGGAACCCTAGAGAATGTTCCTTGGACTCAGGTTCAAGGTTTTTCTCTTGGCTTTGCCCCGAAGGCTCATCATCATCCTCGATGTTGATAACAAGGATTTTTGTTTGAAAAATAGAATTCCCCTATTCCTTTGGAATTGTATTGTTTGAGGCACACAACCCCTACTCTACTTCCAATTCATTTCTAGAATTTGACCTAAATACCCCAGTTGAGACTACTCTTTCTAGCAAGGTCAGCGAGTTCATGAGCACTTCCATCACCCAATCAATCTGGGTAGAGGCATCTTGCCTCTCTATTACCCTAGCCTACAACTACCGGTTCTCCTCCCTAGGTTACTATATTAATTACTGTAATTGATTAATGGAACCCTCCTATCTCTAAATTTTCCTCATGGTCATATCTTTATATTCCTCAAATAGTGCCTAAATTAAGGATTTCTCGCTCTATTTGGTGCGGTCTTCTTCCATCCGAACTTTGGGCTACAACTACATGTCCGCTGGAAACTATGGTTCTTACAGGCTTGTGTAGCCAAATTCTATAAGGTTTAGGTCATGAAGCTGAGCTCTATATCTTCCTCCTATTCCTCACTCATGAGGATTATGCACCTTAATCATCTTCGACCTCACATGCACTCTATCTATTGTGTTGAGGGTTCAGAGCTAGAGGGTTTCGACCTTTCCTCCATAAAATTGGGCAGGGAACTCCACCCTTCATCCATGTAATTGGGCAGAGAACTTTACCATTCCTCCATAACATTCAGTGAGAATTGGGGGTGTTCCTCTTCAAAAATTCTCCCTAATTCGGCATCATGCCCTGCCTCTATGGCTATCTTCTCTGCTGCATCGGATGGCTCAACCCTAATATCCTTGGATGTTCCCCTTAATTTTAGTTTGTGCCCTACTTTAGCCACTGCCTATTTTGGTGCACCAAATATTTTGTCTTCTACCACTGATGAGCTTCCCATGTGCTTCTCTATGTGGCATATCAGGGTTGTAACTAGCCCGTGATGTGCTAAGGAAGAGACTGCCCCTATTTTGTACCGTGATGCCTCATCCTATAGGACCTTTGCTAGGTAGAATGGGATGTTGATTTCTCTCCTATGCACCATATGTCTCATTAATTGCATGTGGTTTGCATTTAGGTATGAATACTTCCTAGTGCATGTGAAGTATCTCGCAACCTGCTCAAAAATATTTTGCAGGTGCATTGGGATTTTTTGCTTGGGTAACCGCCCTTGGTCGTAGGGGATGTTTCCCTATTCGAGCAGCACTTTGGTGCATTTCTTCACCATGCCATCCTTGTATGTATATTTTCTAGTGAGGGGGAGGCCAGTGACCTGAGAAATGTGCTCTGGGGTGATTGGAATTACCAGTCCGTGTAGCCAGGCTACTTCTCCATTTAGAGAGGTGGCAAATTATTTGGTTACCTCCATGTCTTGTTCCTGGTTGACTAGGTGATAGTAGTTCATCCATCCTACCACTTCAAACCAATTGTGGACTTCCCCCCTATTTACTTCAGTGCCACTAGGCTCCTGCTTATTCATCACATGATTCTTCATAGGTCCTCCCATGGTGAATTCCCTATTGAGTTTGAGTTTTGTAATCAGTAACGCACCTTTTATAACCTGAGGTACCTAACTCTAGAAATTGTTTCCATATTGGGTTTAGCAGGGTATGCCACCCAAATTAATTTTCAGCACGATGTATTAGGCATGAGGGGTGATTTTTCATTCTTGTGTCATCATTATTTCAGAGAGCATATTATATGAAAAATACATATATATCTAAAAAAATCATTCACATACCTGATTGGTCATTTCCAAGCTACGTGGAGCGTGCTGATTTGGTACTTGATAAGATTTTTCCCATGTGTTGATTGAGTCACCTTGGGTACTGCATTTTTGGTTTGCTTCGAGGTCCTGTTGGAACGAAATCTACCTTCGGTTAATAGTGTTGCGCCTTAGACTTTGCAAACATTGAATAGACAGATCTTGCTTGAGATCATTTGTCTAGTCTCCAGAGAAGGCTGGTTCTTTTGAAGTTTTTTAGAGAAAAGGGGAACAAGAGATAAGGGAAATATAGCCTAAGCTAGAACTTTTCTCACGATACAGATTAGACAACAACAAAAATTGATGATGCAGTTTAGACAACAACAAAGCTAGAACTCTTCTTTATAGAAAACATGAATTCCTGAGTGTGAATTTTAGATGTTTGTCTAAAAAGCATGTAAATATCTGTTAATGTTCAACTCTAGAAAAAAGATTCATATGTGCACAGTCCAGATTTCAGAACAGATACATTATAAAACTCAGAGTGAATAAAAGTTAAAACACCAGATACATACAATCACACAGAAGTTTCGAAAGCCAAAGGAAGAAATATTTTATTGCTTTGTAATCCAGTACATGCACATCAAGATTGTAAACGTCCAAGATCCGACCCTTTTTATAGAGTCACTCACCACTATATATACCCTAAAAGAGTATCTTTTCCTAAGTACATCTTACTTATTTTACAAGCAATAATCTATAGTTTCTAACAATACACAACATATTTCTTGTAGATTGGATAGATTTGCAATCATCTAGCAGACCTGCCAGGTTATAATCAACAGACCATTCTTCAAAAATCAACACCTAATGTCAGTTCTCGTCTCCAGTTGCCAAAAATATACTTTATTCCTTTACAAATGGCATGTCACGAAATCACGACATTCGTCTCCTACTTTTCTCCTCTGCCACTTCCAGCTGTGAAAATGAGACATGTCGTGAAATCACGACATTCCTCTCTTCCTTTTCTCCTTTGTTGCCTCCCACCACAAAAATGAGACGTCACAAAATTGTGACATTCATCTCCTGCTTTGCTCCTCTATCACTTCCAGCCGCGAAAATGAGACATGTCACGAAATCATGACATTCATCTCCTCCTTTGCTCCTTTGCTGCCTCCCGTCACAAAAATGAGACATGTCACAAAATCACGACATTCGTCTCTTCCTTTGCTCCTTTGTTGCCTCCCATCGTGAAAATGAGATGAATGTCGTGAAATCGTGACATTCATCTCCTCCTTTGCTCCTTTGCTGCCTCTCACCACGAAAATGAGAGATGTCACAAAATCATGACATTCATCTCTTCCCTTGCTCTTTTGCTGCTTTCTATCGCGAAAATGAGACATGTCGCGAAATCGTGACATTTGTCTCTTCCTTTGCTCTTTTGCTGCCTCCCACCACGAAAATGAGACATGTCGTGAAATCGCGACATTCTTTCCTTGCTTTGCTTTTCTGCCGCTTCTAGACACAAAATGAGACATGTTGCGAAATCACGACATTCTTCCTTGCTTTGCTTTTCTACCGCTTCCAGCCACAAAAATGAGACATGTCACGATATCGCGACACTTTTTCCTCTTGGCTCTTTCTCTTTGCTTTGGACCGCGAAAAAGCAACATGTCGCGATATCGCGACACTTTTCCCTCTTGGCTCTTTCTCTTGCTCTTAGCCACGAAAATGCAACATGTCACGATATCGCGACACTTTTTGCCCTTTGCTCTTTCTCCTTGCTATGAACCACAAAACTGAGACATGTCGCAATATCATGACACTTTTTGACCTTTGCTCTTTCTCCTCGTTGTGAACCGTGAAAATGAGACATGTCGCAATATTGCGACACTTTTTGCCCTTTGCTCTTTCTCCTCGTTGTGAACCACGAAACTAAGACATGTCATGATATCGTGACACTTTTTGCCCTTTGCTCTTTCTCTTTGCTGTGAACCGCAAAACTGAGACATGTCACGATATTGCGACACTTTTTGCCCTTTGCTCCTTCTCCTCGCTGTGAACCATGAAACTGAGACATGTGATATCGTGACACTTTTTGCCCTTTGCTCCTTCTCACTGTGAACTGCAAAAATGAGACATGTCATGATATCACAACACTTTTTGCCCTTTGCTCTTTCCCCTCGCTGTGAACCGCAAAACTGAGACATGTCGCGATATCGCGACACTTTTGCTCTTTTGGCCACGACAAAGCAACATGTCGTGATATCGTGACACTTTTGCCACCTTGCTACCTTTTGTTGCTCTTAGCCACGAAAATGCAACATGTCGCGATATCGCGACACTTTTGCCTCCTTGCGGTGTTTTGTTTTTTCTTTGATCTTTAGCATATGGGCCACTTTGGTCTTCTTGGGAAATATGCAAAAAAGGTGCATCAGTTATTTTTCTATAGTTAGGCACTTTTTGACTAACAGGTCCTTCACTAAAGACTCGATGAATCCTATTGGGACGCATATCTTCTTGACGGTTGGCCTTGGGACGAGCAAAAATCTCCACCAATGATTTCAACATATTTTCACATGCTTTCCATCATGTGAGATGATGGCATCATATTCATCTACTCCATGTACTTCCAAGTTGTGCATGTGTTTCTTGATCGAGGTGCCTACTTGAGTAAGGTGCTCAAATGACACCTATTTTGGGTAAGGCGCCAGAGTAAGGCGCCTAACTTGGTAAGGCACCTAACTCGATAAGGTGACTAACTCAGTAAGGTGATAGTAAGACACCAATAGGGTACCTAACTCAGTAAGGTGCAAATAAGGTGCCTAACTTAGTAAGGCACCACTTTGACCGTATTTTTTTTAAATATACTTTTTTTTTTTATGAATGTTTTGGGGTGGCCTGGCTGGTAGGGTAAGGTGCCTAGAGTAAGGCACCTGCTCCTTCGAAGTAAGGTGCCAGAGTAAGGTTCTAGAGTAAGAAACTATTTTTCCCCATGTTTAAGAATTTTCACATCCTCATGACAAGGACCCCCCTAAATATTTTGAGTAAGGTGCCACTCCTCCTAGGTAAGGCGACAGAGTAAGGCACCGCTGCTCTAGAGTAAGGCACCAAAGTAAGGTGCCACTCCTCTAGAATAAAGTGCCAGGGTAAGGCACCGCTCCTCTAGAGTAACGAGCCAGAGTAAGGTACCACTCCTTAAGAGTAAGGTGCTAGATTAAGGCACCGCTCCTCCAGAGTAAGGTGCCAGATTAAGGCGTTGATCCTCTAGAGTAAGGCACCAGAGTAAGGCACTGCTCCTCCAAAGTAAGGTGCCATTTCTTTATTATTGAAAAATTTAGCAGAGGCTGATGTGTCTTTTGATCTGAGGTTGATCAAGCCTTCCAAAATTCTCCTCATATTACATTAGCATCCACCTCGTTCAGGCATGGGGATTTTCAATGAATAATTTGGCATCCCCCCATGCCTAAATTATTGTTATCCTCCTAGTAAGCTATACATGGATGCTGAGATGATCTAGGCCTTGATTTCCAATATGTCTATCGTTCGAACAATCAGGCCATGTCCCTACAAAAATAAAACATAAAAAATAAAAAGTGTAGTTAAATGGGGTTTGTGCCTGTTAGGCCCTTTCTCTTAGGATGCCTGCGGCTTGAATATGGGTCTTGTCCCTACAAAACACACCATAAGCTAAAAAAATAGGAAACTACTCTAAATTATATTTTTTGGGCGTCCCTATGTCCACCATGTTGTTGAGAAATTGGAATATTTTATTTGGATGGGGTCTCCCCCATGCGTATTTTGGTTTACACCAGTAATCCCTCAGATGTATGGTATGGCCACAACCAGTGGCCATTGGTTGTTAGGATAGTGTTGTTGTCATCAATCGTATTGACCCGTACAACATCGTTCTTGATTATTTCCACCATCTTGTACAGTCCCATCCATCTGTACATCATCTTCCCATTCCACTCTTGGAACCTAGAGTCATACAACAGTACCCAGTCTCCTTCTTTGAACTATTTCTTTTTAATGTGGCAGTCATGCCACTATTTTCTTTGCCTCTATATAATTTATGTTCTATGTAGGGCATCCATATGAAATTTTTCCAACTAATTTAGCTATCGAATTCATTCCTTCTATGCATCATCCAAGTTCAGATCCAATTCGACTATTGTTCTAAGTATCTTAACTTTAAATTCTATAGGCATGATTGCATCTTTCCCATAGACCAATCGAAAAGGGATAAAACTAGTGGTCAAATTCCACGTCGTGTTATATGCCCATAATGCATCTGGTAATATTGCAACACAATCCTTCCTATGATACTACATGGTATTCATTATGATGTTTTCTATTTCCCTGTTAGTGACCTCCACCTATCTATTCACCTGTGGATGGTATGGGGTACTCCTATTATGCCGAACCCTGTACTATTCTATCAGCTCCTAAATTAATTTGGATGTGAAGTGGGGTCCTTGGTCTATTTTAATTTCCCTAGGTACCCCAAATCTCGTAAAAATATGGGAGAATAAAAATTCGGTGAACGTATACTCCTTGGAGTCTCTTAGCGCCTAGACTTCGACCCATTTAGTGACATAGTCTGTATAGACTAGAATGTACCTCTTCCCGGTCGAAGGTGGGTTGATGGGTCCCACAAAATCCATACCCCATTTTTCAAAGGGCTCGATGTGCACGTGAGGTTGTAGGGGTATTTCATCCTTATGGGTAGGCCTACCCATCCTCTAGCATTCATCATATTTACTAGCATATGTAGCTACATATTTGAACAACGTAGGCTAAAAATACCCAGTCTACAATACCTTATATGCAGTACTTCTTCCTGAGAAGTGTCCACCACAAGGCTTGTTATGGTAGTCCTTGAGTATCTCTACAAATTTTTGCTCGTTCATGCACCTTCTTACAATCTAATCAGTCCTTGTTTTTAATAGGATGTCATCAATCCATTGGTATGATGCACTCTTTTTTATTACCTCTTGCTTATCCTAGTACGAGAGAGTAGGGGAGGTTCTCCCAATGGCTAGATAATTGGCAATGTCTACGTACCACGGTGTATGTTCATTGATGACAAATAGAAGTTCATTTGAGAACTGGTCCTCCACTACTATGTGATCTACTAGAATTAGTCTAGATAGAAAGTCCATGACTACGTTGTCTTTCTCGGGCTTGTTGACATGGTAAGGTCAAATTCCTGCAACAACAAAAGCCATCTGATGATCCTGTCATTGATCGCTGGTTTGCTCATCAGATACATGATGGCTGCATGGTTCGTGTGGATGAATACTTTGTACCTAGTAATGTAGTGGTAGAATTTATTAATGATGTGTACTACTATGAAAAAATATTTCTCCATTACCGTGTAATTAATCTCAACCCCTTCTATGTTCTTATTGACGTAATATATGGCATAAAACTCTTTGCCATCCTACTACCCGAGGACCGCTCAATTGCATTATTGGATGCATCACAACATATGTGGAATGGGATAGACCAATTTGGGCCCCGTAATAGTGGGGCAGAGATCAACTTCTCCTTCAACATCTAAAATACCTACTCATAGTTGTCTGTCCAGATAAATTCTATGTCCTTCATCAGAAGGGTGTGTAGCGGCTTGGCGATTTTTCTAAAATCGGCGATAAATTTCCTGTAGTACCTAGTAGGGCCAAGGAAACTCCTTACCTCCCTCTATATTTTTGGTTTGGGTAAGTCTTTTATGAATTCTATCTTCTTGCAATCCATTTTAATCCCTTCTACTCAGAGATGATGCCCTAACACTATGCCTTCCCGCATCATCATAAAAAATTTCTCATGGTTGAGGGATATATTGTTTTCCTTACACCTCTCGAGTACACATTCAAAATTTTTCATTGCTTCTTCAAATGTTTCTTTGTAAACAGTGAAATAATCCATATATAATTCGATTGCTTCACCTATCATATCCTAAAATATGCTAAGCACTACCCTTTGGAAGGTGGTCGATGCATTGTATAGCCAAAAAGGTAGCACCATGTATGCAAATGTTCCCCATGGGAAGGTGAACATTGTCTTATCTTGGTCTTCTCCTATGATATGGATTTGATTGTACCTACTTAATCCATCCAATAAGGAAAAGTATTTTCTCCTCGACAACATGTCTAGTACTTGGTCAATAAAAGGAAGTGGAAAATGGTCCTTTTTAGTCACCTTATTCAATGATCTATAGTCAACACAGATCCTCCATTTCCCATTCTTCTTAGGGACCACCATGAGTGGTGATACCCATTTGCTGTTGAAGATAATGTAAATGAATCTCATTGTTAGGAGCTTCTGTAGCTTGGCCTTGATAATTTATTTCATGGCCGATTTCATCCTTCTCTATGACTATCTGACAGGGGTTGACTATTCTTCTAGATAGATATGGTGAGTGCAAATATTTGAACTGATTCCTTTCATATCTAAATAATCCCACACAAATTCTTGTTGATGTTTGATTAGGAATTCTTTCAATTCCACCAACTGTGCCACGGTAAGCTCACTTCTGATGTTTAATGTTCTGGCAGGCCCGACGTTGATTTTCTTGGTGTGGTGGTCTTGAGAACCCACCAATGGTGACTCAAGAATTGGATGGGTGGATTATCTATGGAATAATCTTGAGATGATCCCATCTTATTTGGCTTCATCCTCTAATTCTATTAATTCCATTACTAGCTAGAGCATAGATAGTGTACTTTCCTCCTAATTTTCCATTTTAGGTTCTCCTAGTGCATCCACCGATTGGGCTAAGGGAGAGATTGTTAAATTTTTTGATATTTTGGCCATATAAAATGGTCATCATTCCATAATGGTAGCTGATGTATGTGTTAGCCGTATCTAGCCATGGTCTTCCTAGGATGAGTAGGTAACCACCCAGTCCAGTTTTGGATTGCAGCACCAAAAAATCCACCGAATACTCCCATGCATCAAATTTTACTATGATGTCTTTGAGAATTCCTTCTAGTGCCACTGTTGAATGATTGGCCAATTGTAATACCATTCTAGTAGGCTTCAGGTCAATGAGCTCCAGCTTCTACATGATGTTTTGTAGCATTATATTGATGGTTGCCCCTAAGTCAAGCAACGTATTCACCAGTGAGTGCCCTCTTATTTTTATCGTCAATATTGGGTTGCCTAGGTCTACATATTTGGGATGATATACATTCTCCATCATAAAGTCAGCTAAATTTCCCATGACATTGATGGTTTGTGCTACCTTACATCTTGGTTTCCTTAGGATTATTTATTTTATTGTCTTAATGTATATGGGCATATCCAGAATAGCTTGAAAAGGTGGGATGGTTATGGTGAGATTTTATAGGCTTGATAGGATATCAAATTTGGGTTGTGTTGGCTTCTTATGCTCTTGTAGTTGTTTAGGGAATTGGGCCCCTATATTATCAACAATTTTTTCTTCCCCTACCTCTTCTATCATAGGGGAGTCTTCTACTTCCTCCTCCACTTCTATAAAAGAAGGTGTTTCTACTCCTAGATGCTTGTCTGATCTAAGTTTTATTGGATTACAACTAATATGGTACATTGGATACATCTCTCCTTCCACCTGGTATGTCGAATGTTTTACCTTGTTGTTCAGGTTCACCATCGGTTGTGCTGGTAACTATGCAAGTCTTACTGTGGGTAAGGTTTGTAAGCCTTGCTGAGGTGGTCCCTGTGCTATGTTCTATGGAGGTATATTCCATGAGACGTGGCTCGTCCATGACTACTGATATGGTGTCCATGTTTGCTAATTTGGGAATGTCGTATCGGGAGGCATGTTTGTCCAGGGTGGTGGCCCCCACCATCCCATGTTGGATGCTGGTGGCTGCCCCTATGGCATATATGGTCTTCCTCCATAATATGGCATCCCCATGGGCATATTTCTCATAGGATTTTACTACCAATTCTTCTGATTTCCCATGAAGTAGGCTTTGGTTACGTCAACATATTATTTAGAGTTGGGTAGTTGTGGGCATAGTCAATTTTTATGATTCTTTTGGAAAACTACACATAATCTAACCTTATTCTTTGGGTAGGCATTCCTGGTATGCTTCCCTCTACAGTTGGGGTAGAAATAGGTTAATATTGCATCATTCTCCTATTTCTTCTTCTCCAAAAATAATGTATCTAGTTGCAGAGCTAGAGAGGATATCATTTTGTTCTTTAAATCATCCAGTATATTTTCTATCTCCATTTTTGTGAGTGACACGATCACTTTAACTGTTCTGATGGTTTTCTTAACTCTCCTTTGTGAGTAATTCTAGCATAATTATCAGATATCTTCCATAGAATTCTGTTAAACGTCTCCTCTGAAGATCATATTCAGTGCTTCTAGCGACTCATTGTTTAGTCCCCTCAAGAAAATACTTTTGAGGAACTTATCCCCTAACTTTGCATGAGGGGATAATTTTAGGTTAATATTAAACCTTTCCCAGTAGTCCTCTAGGGATTCATCCTTTTTCTACGTCATGCTGTGGACTTTCTCTCTGGAATCCTATGCTCTGTCGAAGTCTTGATATTTCTCTAGAAAGAGCTTCTTCATCCTATCCCATGTGGCGATCTACTTTTTCCCCAGCCAGATGAACCATCATAGTGCTAAGTCATCTAACGTTGATGGGAAGAGTTTCAGCTTCTGTGAATTCAATTTATAATAGACAAACCTGCACAATACATCAAATTTGAATAAAAATAGGTTAGGGTCTTCGATTGCGTATCCATAGAAGGTAGGGAGATGGGTAGGGAAATTTTTTTTCATTTTGGTGTCTCCTACCCCTTACTCTATCGATAAAATTAATCCAGATGAGACTTCTTATTCTACCATTTTTTTAGGAAATGTGGTCTCTAATATAGCATCTATAGTTTCTCGATCATTTAAAACTCTTTGGGTTAGAGCTTTGAAGTCAGCTGGCATTATAGTCCAATCCTCTACATCTTTCCACAGGAGGGCTTCCTCTAAGGGTGTCCCCTTAAAAAATGGGTTTACAATATTTTGTTCTTCCCTAGGTCAGTGAGACGAGGAGGCACTTTGCATTAAGTGAGGACTCTAACTCCAGTGGACTACTGATGATGAGTCGAAAGAATCTAATTCAAACTCTAGGTCTTCTGCTGACTCTGATTGATCTGGTGGACTCTATTTTATAAAATAACCATCTGATTCAATTTTTCTTGGTGGACTCATACAAGGTCAGGTCAAAGGTATTAAATGGTAATGTAATTAGTCTACTAGTGATTCTTACCCAAAAACGGTGCCAAAATGTTGGGTGCCAAACACTAGTGAATTTGTCCTATATTTGTCACAACATTTATCATTTAAATTGTCAATCCAGGGAACTCATAAGCTTGTGAAGGGTCACGACCGAGACTGGTCACACTACCACTTTAGAGATGATTCATTCAACTACCATTGGGGGGTGTTTCTATAACATCAATAAGATCATCTGCCTAAAAAATTCAGTCATAAATAATAGTGTAGATAAAATAAACGCACCAACTGATACGAAATGAAAATGCTTCTTATAAACAAACACACCTCTAAGATAACTAAGCTTAAGCATAATACATGAACATACTACCATGCATAATGAAATTATGTAAATAACTAAGAGGGGAGGAATACTAGCTTGGAGTGGGTCCGAGATCCAAGCATATCTTGCCCAATAAATCTCACAAACAAAACACTGCTTTAATGAACATTCACACTTTATTAATGATGTAATGGAATATTACATATAGAAATGCTCTCTCAAATATCTCTCCCTATGCTACAGGGAAGTCGTGTGTTTATATACTACACACACAAAACTTCCTACAACAAATCTATTACAACTGGTTTCTCGGTTCAGCCTAAACTGGGACATTTAAGTTACTGCAACCAACACACGATAAGCAGCTCTGTGTCATTTCCTGGTATTTAGATAAATTCCACTTCATTACGGTTCAACTTCATGAGTAGTTGTGTGTCCACCCACTCTGACTGGGATAACTCATCCATCCATATTTTTCCATGGATGACATGGAATAGTGGTCAACAGAATCCTTCTCTAATAGTTTGGTCAACATGCATAATTCAAGCATCGGCTTTGGTAAGGCACCTAACTCGGTCAGGCACCTACTAGAGTATAGTGCCTACTTCAGTAAGGTGCCTAACTCAGTGAGGCACCTACTTCAGTAAGGTGCCTACTTTAGTAAGGTGCCTAACTCAATAAGGCACCCACTTCAGTAAGACACCTAACTGAGTAAGGTGCCTACCTCAGTAAGGTGCCTACCTTAGTAAGGTACCTACTTCAATAAAGTTCCTAGCTTGGTAAGATGCATAATTTGGTTTACCTTTATCTAATTGAGTAGAACTGTACCAGGTCCATGTAGGACCTCGATTGAGAAAAGGACAAAAAAATCAAGAAAATAGCTACACACAACACCCTTCACTCATGGATTAGATAATACACATGATTTTATTAAATATATACATAATAATTCATAAAAATATACAACTCATGATATAATATTGCGTAGAAACCGTTAGTACATATACAAACATATGAGTATTTTTGGTGCTCATCAATCATGGCAAGAATTTAGTATCTCCATTATTTATTCTCTAGCAACACATCTTATCATGATTTGATCAGGTCCTATTTTGAACAGGTACCCATCAATCCATGAGAAATCTACACTTCTCACAATTAAAGTCTATTTTTCATGAGGTAAAAGTGTAGGTTCTACTCTACCAGTGGCTAAATAATTAGCCATATCTACATACCAAGGTATTTGATCATTTAGAGAAAACAAATACTCATCTAGAAATTGGTCTTATGTAGCTGCATAGTCTAGAGGTATCAATCTGGATAGGAAATCAGCTACCAGATTGTCCTTTCCTGGCTTGTCTACTATTGTCACATCAAATTCCTACAAGAGCAAAAACCATCTGATAATTCAGCCACTAATCCTAGGTTTGTTTGTCAAGTATCTGATTGTTGAGTGATCAGTGTGTATAAATACCTGATAACCTATAATATAATGATGAAATTTGTTAAGAGCATGTATTACTACAAGAAATTATTTCTCTGTGATAGTATAATTTAGTTCAACACCTATAAGATTTTTACTAACATAATAGATGGCATAAAAATCATCACCATATTTTTGTCCCAGTACTGAGCATATTGCATTATTAGATGCATCAACATATATGTGAAAAGGTATGGTCCAATTTGGACCTCTCAGTACTGATGCAGTAATGAGTTTTTTCTTAAAGGTGTTGAATGCTTGTTCACATTCTTCAGTCCAAACAAACTCTACATCTTTTATTAACAATGTGGTAAAAGGTTTAGCAGTTTTTCTAAAGTCTAATATAAACATCCTATAATAACTGGTTGATCCTAGGAAACTATGAATGTTCTTTTGTATTTTAGGAGTATGCAGAGTTTGGATGACTTCAATTTTCTTTCTGTCTACTTTGATCCCTTCTTTAGAAATATGATGTCCTAAAACTCTCACTTCCTGCATAAACATATAACATTTCTCATTGCTTAAGAACATGTTAGTTTCCTTACAATATTTAAGTGTCTTTTCTAGATTCTATGTGGTAGTTTCAAAAGTCTCACCATATACAATGAGATTATCCATGTGTACTTCCATAGTCTCTCCAATAATATCTAAAAAATGCTAAGAACTGCCCTCTAAAAGGTGGTAGGTGCATTGCATAGGCCAAATGGTAAGACTCTGTATGCAAATGTCCCCCATGGACAAGTGAAGCTGGTTTTGTCTTGATATTCCTCTCATATTTGGATCTGATTGTATCCACTGAACCCATACAAGAAATAAAAGTACTTCTTGCCTTATAAAGTGTCAAATACCTGATCTATAAATGGTAAGGGGAAGTGGTCCTTTTTAGTTGCTTTATTTAACAACCTATAATCAACATAAATTCTCCATTTTCTATTTTTCTTGGGCACCACCACTAATGGTGATACCCACTCACCATCTAAAATGGGATTGATGAATCCAACCATGAGAAGCTTTTGTAACTTTGTTTTAACAATTTATTTCATGGCTGGGTTTATTCTCCTCTGTGGTTGTCTTAATGGTCTAACCTGGTCTTCCAGATATATTCTGTGTACAGGTCTTAGGAGTTATTCCTCTCATTTTAGGATACTCCCAAGCAGAGGCATCTTGATATTTTTCCAATGTATGTTTTAGTTTGATTTGTTGTTCAAATGTCAACTTGTTATTTACATTCAAAATTCTACCATGTGCAACTTCTATTTGTTGAATATGATGGTATGTTCCCCTAACAAAGGCAACTCAAGAGGAGGACATAAATATTCTCCTTGAAAAAAAGTGGGAGATCATCTTATTCTCATCACTTTCATCTTCCAACTTCTCAAATGTTATCACAGGTTGGATATTTGATGGACCATCAATATTTTGATTTTCATTCTCAGATTCTTCCAACAAATCTGTAGACTATGCAGGTGGACGTATGATTATTTTCTTTATATTTTGACCATATGAAATGGTCATTTTCCCATATCTACAACTTATGTAGGCCTCAGATGTTGCTAGCCAAGGTCTACCTAAGATTAATGAGTATCCACTTAGTCTATATTTATATTACAACACTAAAAATGTGTTGGATACTCCCATGCATCTATTGTAACAGTGATATCTTCCAGTATTCCATCAAGAATTACTATAGACTTTTCCACAAACTGCAACACAATTTTAGTGGGCTTTAGGGTTGTCAATTTCAATTTTTGCATGGTTTCTTGGGGCATGACATTGATGGTAGCCCCCAAATCTACTAGTGTTTTGGGTAAAATACAACCTTCTATTTTTACAGTCAACATAGGGCAACCTGGATCTAAATACTTCTGGTTGTAGGTATTCCCTAACATAAGGTCAGCTAACTAACCTACCAAAATGATTGATTTAGTTGGTTTCCTCCCTAGTTTCTTGAGGCATAACTCTCTTATGGTCTTCCCATAGATAGGTATGTCTCTAATGGCCTAGAAGAGAGGAATTATGACTATTAATTTATTTAAACTAGAGAGGATATCAAACTCTATTTGTATTGGTTTCTTGCGTTCCTTCAACCTTTGTGGAAAATGTGGAACCTCCTCTTTGTTATGTACAGGTTTTGATTCTTTTTCTCTCTTCTATTAGGGGTGATTCCTCTTTCTCTATTTCTACTGGTTACTCTTCTTCTACAAGAGGAGTGACTTCTACACCTACTTGATTTCCTAACATTAACTAGATAGGATCACAATCTACCTTAATATTATACATAGGGTACATATCATTTTCCATCTGATAGGCTGGTTGCTTATTGTTTGGGTTTCTTGTTGGTTGTGCTGGTAACTGAGGAGTCCTTCGAGCAGGTAAAGTTGATAGACTTAGATGTAGTGGAGTTGGAGTAGTATGTTGTGGATATTGATCATAAGCATTCTGATTTCTCCACTACTGCTCAGGTTGTTGACATTGGTTTCAAGGATAAGGGTTGTATGAATTTTCTCCTTGGGGAAATGGATTCCAAGGTTGTTGACCATACCAACCCATGTTGGGTGGCTAGTTTTGACCTTGATTCTAGTAATTGCTGCCCCTAAAGGATGACATTCCTGATTGCATATTGTTACCCATAGGAGACTATTACCAGTTCCTCCTATTACCCATGAAGTATACCTTGACTACTTCAGGTTCCTTTTTAGATTTCATTAATTATGGAAACAACTTTGTTTTATGATCCTTCTTACAAACAACACATACATGAAATTTGTTTTTTGGGCACTCATTTTTGGGGTGTTTTCCTTTGCATTTATGATAGTAGGCCAATGCTACCTCATTCTCCTACTTCTTTCTCTGAAGTAGAAGAGTATCCATTTGAAGAGCTATATATGATAACATCTCGCTCTTAAGGGATTCTAACATGTTACCTATTTCTTGAATAACACAAGCTTATACTGAGAGGGGGGTGAATAGTATAAGACCACTTTTAACTTTTTCTTTCAAATCAGCTTTCAATTCAATGTTATGCAAAAAATAGATAGTAGTATTAACAGTAGTAATCAAGCAATGCACAAAACATCATCCACAAAGTGACACAACAATTTACGTGGTTCACCCAAGGTGGGCTACTCCACGGATAAAACTTTTCTCTAAAATTTATATCATAGTTCTTTGGGAAACCTTCCTAATTACAAAGTTTATGGGCACCAACCCAAAGGAGACACCTTCCCCTAGCTCTGCTCTTAGTGGTGATCCTCTAGAAGACCTCTACCTCCTCTGCCCTTAGCAAGTGGAACTCTATCCATAGAAGACACCTGTCTTCCCTACTCTGGCTGGAGATATTTGTCCTCAACTCTATCACTATAAATCCATTCCTCAAATTCACACCAAACATAGTCCTTCGATCTAGCACAAATCTATCCTCTTCCTTTATTCTTTTTTGTTATAGCTGCACTTGGTCGAAACCAACTTTTTACTGTCTACACAAACACAGCAGCACAGTCTTTGCACTCTCTGCTCAAACACTATAGCATAGTCATCGCACACTCTATGCAAACACATCAATCAATTAGACTTCCACTTATGCACCTCTACGATCAAACTTCTCCTCGCACACTATCTACACAAATCACACTTCGAACGCACACTTCGATCGATTCGACTCGACTTGCTCTCTTGCGCACAGCAGAATTCACTTACACAAATTTGATACCCACATTCGATGCCTTGAAACTCAAAAATAGTCCTTTTATAGCATTAATTCATGATCAAAAACTTAATCTTTAGTCGGATGTTACCCTAAAGATCGTCGACTACAAAACCCTACACTGTGTCGGCCTAGATTTAACTTTGTCGGCTCAAAGTTAACTCTGTCCTTCAACCGCCTCTGGAACTCACCTATAGCTTCTATCGTGAAACTACAACATGTCATGATATCATGACATTTTTGCAACCGTACACATTCATTTGGCTAATGTCACAATATCACAACACTTTTGCTTTTGTCTATCTTGACAATGTCCTTGTCGCAAAATCGTGACACTTCTAACTTTTGCTGATGTCATATTTACTCCTGTCATAAAATCATGACACTTTAGTCTTCATGGCCTTCTTCTCTGCTTTTGTCATGAAATCATGACACTCCTACCTTTTGCTGATGTCATCTTCACTTCTGTCATGAAATCACGACCCTTCTGTCTTCATTGCCTTTTCCTAGGCTTGCACTAGCGAAAACAAAACATGTCACGAAATCATGACACTTTTGCTGCCTTGAGCTTCTCTCTACCTTACACCCGCAAAACTGGAACATGTCATGAAATCGTGACGCTTTTGCCTTCGAGCTCTTCCTTCTTGAATTTGTCATGAAATCCTGACACTTCTTCTGATGAAGACTTGCTAACTGTTCCTGTCATGAAATCATGACATTTTTGCCAACAGAATGCTACCATCTCAACCTATCACGAAATCGTGACACTATTTGCATTTGCAAGCTTTCTCTCCAACCTGTCATGAAATCGTGACACTTTTTTGCATTCGTACAACTTCTTTGTAGCCTATCGTGAAATTGCGATGCTTCTTATTTCAAACTTCCTTTTGTTGCATGTCATGAAATCGTGACAGTTCTCACTTTGAGCTTTTCAGTATGCCACGAAATCGTAACAGTCCTCAACTTGACCTCTGCAGCATGTCATGAAATCATGACATTTTACATGTAACTTTATCTCTCTTCGAACTTGTTGTGAAATCGTGACAGTTCTTTTTGCGGACTCTCTCTTCAGCATCATGTCACAAAATCGTGACACTTTTTCGTTCGTACAACTTACTTTGCAGAATGTCGCAAAATTGTGACACTTTTTCTTATCTGCCTTCCTGCACTTTTCGAGTCATGAAAATGTGACATGTCACAAAATCATGACACTTTCCATCTTTCTCTCCTTCTCTACCAACATGTCATGAAATCATGATAGTTTTTCCTGCTTCGTCTCGGCCTTCTAGCATGTTGCGAAATCATGACAATTTTGCCAGAACTTTCTCTCTCCTCAAACATGTCACGAAATCGTGACAGTTTTGCCAGCACTTTCTCTCTCCTCAAACATGTCACGAAATCATGACAGTTTTGCCAGTGCTCTCTCTTTCCTGAAACATGTCACAAAATCGTGACAGTTTTGCCAGCACTTTCTCTCTCCTAAAACATGTCACGAAATCGCGACAGTTTTTCCAACCGCCTGCATACTTTTTCTTACTTGTCTTTTTATTGATCTTTTGCAACTGGGCTACTCTGATCTACTTGGAAACTCACTGTCCAAACTGAAACCTTCATCAAAACACATTCTTTGACATCAAACCAAAATGCTTCAAGACCTTCTTGACATCAATGACAACATCTACACTTAGAGCAAAGGCAATGTACCCGAGGTACCCAAAATTGCCAACAATCTCCCCCTTTTTCATTGATGGCAACCCTTAACTGAAAACATATCTCAAGAGCCAAAACTGAACCCTACTGATCCAAAAACTGAGAATCTACAATTGAAGTTTTTGCTCCCCCTGACTTGAAGCTTTCTTCTTCACTTGAAGCTCTCCCCCTTTCTCATATATCTCCCCCTTTGTCATCAATGGCAAAGGGTCACCTTTGGGGCTCGGGACTAAGAATGAGCCTCTTAGCTTAGTCCCTCCCCCACCTCCTGATGAGGTGATTTAAAATAAGGTTGGGAGTGACACTCCCATTGGACACTCATCATCATCGGTGTCTACAATTTCTTTGCTGGGCATTTTCTTGAACTCTTTGTCAATGTTTTTGTTCGTCACTTTTCTTATTCTTGTCCACACCTTGATCCTTGGACCTGTTTATATCACTGTTCCTATTATTGTACCTTGGAAGATTAGCTCTGCATTGTCTG
Organism: Wollemia nobilis; assembly: GCA_028583015.1. NCBI lineage: Eukaryota > Viridiplantae > Streptophyta > Pinopsida > Araucariales > Araucariaceae > Wollemia > Wollemia nobilis. The sequence continues at coordinate 2,865,488 of JAQPPZ010016414.1, forward strand.
GTTGTGTGACCTACATTGTTGCACTTATAACAAGTAACAAAGTTATTTATGTTCAGCATACCTATTCTTTGAATCTGCCTATTATGACTAACCGTGTTTCTGTATTTAGCCTTGTAGAAAATTGCTTTATGCCCAAACTATTGAAAAGAGTAACAATACCCTTAACTTCTGAAATTGTTGTTAACCCTCTTCATTTGATCTATGCACTGAGAAGTACTGTGACCAAACCTGTGACATGCAAAACATCTGCCATGAAATATTCTTCTATTTGACCTCTTGGGTCCTGAATACTTCTTCACATTCAGAATTCTGTTATCTGTTTCTGCGCATTTATCACTCATGGACTCTTTCTCTGAAATACTCTCTTCATCAGAACTCTCTTCTTTCTAAAATCTCTTACTAGATTCCCCAACCTATTCCTTGAGTGGTTTAACAAAACCAGGACCTGTTTTATCTGTTGTCATTCTTTGATCTTTGATAAGATATTTAACCTTTATGGAGCTTTCTTGAAACCTGTACAGCTTATCCTTGTACTTTTTATTTTCCTCTTTCAAGGAAGCCATTTCCTGTTCTAATTCACTATACTCAAGCACCTTAGATTCTAACTCATTCTTGAGTTCTTGTGTCTTAGCCATAGAGATGTCAAGACTTTCTATAAGTTCATCTCTCTCCATACAACATTCATCTAACTTATCCTTGAGTCTAGCATTCTTCTTTCTTTCCTTTTTAAAAACACTAAGAGCATTAGTAAGTTCACATTCAAGATCCTCTATTTGATTGCATTTTGAATTATCAAGGCCTTTTTCATATTTCTTATCACTAGAGGTGCTACCCTTTTCAAAAACCATACAAGCATCTTCATTGTAGTTTTATGAAGCATCCTCATACATACTAGCAACCAAATAATTTTTTTTGCAATTATCCTTAAGGTGCCCAAAATTTCCACATCTAAAACATTTCATGACAATGAATTTATGTTTCGGTTCTTCCTCCTTTTCTGAAATGAACAACATCTCATTTTCATTATCACTAGAAGAACTTTCACTATCACTGCTAGAACACTTACTTGCTTTGTCTAGGTAGAAGCTTTTATTGTTCTTGTGTGAATACCTCTTTCCTTGATTGTTGTGCTCATCTTTGTTCTTTCTGTAATACCTATGCTTTTTAGAATCCTTGCTCTTAACATCCTGTATATCTTCATCACTTTCATTCTTGGAAACAGTACAGTCAGTAGCATAATTACCGAACTTACCACAGTTGAAACATCTTATATTTTTCTTGCTTTTGTGCTTTTTGGAAAACTTGCCTTTCTTGTTGTAATATGCCTCTTCATCACTAGAAGACTCCTCACTCTCTTGAATCTACTTGCCCTTTGATTTCTTGGTAGCTTTGAAGGCTGCCTCTTTCTTAACATCAAATTTCACTTGAGTTCTCAGCTCAAATGCTGCAAGTATACTATGGAGCTCATACTTCTTCAATTTATATAAATCTTTAGCTTCCTCAATGGCAGAAATATTTTCACTAAATCTATTAGGAAGAGACCTTAAAATCTTATCACACACATCATTTTCAGCAAGTTCAAGACCTAAGTCTTTCATGGAGTTAACAATCTCATCCATACGAAGCATGTAGTCACTAATATTTTCATCATAATTCATTTTGAGTTGTTCAAACATACCTTTAAAGTGTCTCAATTTGGCCTTTCGGACATTAGCATCACCTGTATGAACCACCTGCAACTATTTCCACATTTCACTAGCTATCTTGCAGTGAATAACTTTGGTGAGATCTACTTTTTGTAAGCCTTTCAGGATTGCATTCATAGCTTTTGAATTGCTATGATGTAGGAGCCTATCTTCTTTAGTGTATGGACCATTTATAGGGATAGTGTACCCATCTTCAATTACTTCTCATACCTCATTACCAAGTGCCATTAGATAAACCTTCATTCTGGCACTCCACAGACCGAATTTTGATCCATCAAGGATGGGTGCTGCATTGCCACTTGAATAATCCATTATGTTCTTTGCTAGCTTTTCCTTCAAGCTGTTAAACCTTTTCGAAGGAACCTGCTCTGATACCAATTGAAGAACACAAGCTTATACTAAGAGGGGGGGTGAACAGTATAAGACCACTTTTAACTTTTTCTTTCAAATCAGCTTTCAATTCAATGTTATGCAGAAAATAGATAGCAGTATTAACAGTAGTAATCAAACAATGCACAAAACATCATCCACAAAGTGACACAACAATTTATGTGGTTCACCCAATGTGGGCTACTCCACGGATAAAAATTTTCTCTAAAATTTATATCACAATTCTTTGGGAAACCTTCCTAATTACAAATTTTATGGGCGCCAACCCAAAGGAGACACCTTCCCCTAGCTCTGATCTTAGTGGTGATCCTCTAGAAGACCTCTACCTCCTCTACCCTTAGCAAGTGGAACTCTATCCACAGAAGACACCTGTCTTCCCTGCTCTGGGTAGAGATCTCTATCCTCAACTCTATCACTGCAAAGTCATTCCTCAAATTCACACCAAACATAGTCCTTCGGTCTAGCATAAATTTTTCCTCTTCCTTCGTTCTTTTTTGTTATAGCCACACTTGGTCAAAACCAAATTTTCACTATCTGTGCAAACACAACAGCATAGTCTTCGCACTCTCTGCTCAAACACTATAGCATAGTCATCGCACACTATGCATAAACATAGCAATCAATCAGACTTCCACTTATGCACCTCTATGATCAAAATTCTCCCCACACACTATCTGTGCAAATCATAATTTGAATGCACACTTCGATCAATTCGACTCGACTCGCTCTCTTGCGCACAACAAAATTCACTTACGCAAATTCGATACCCACATTCGATGCCTTAAAACTCAAAAATAGTCCTCCTTTTATAGCATTAATTCATGATCAAAAACTTAATATTTAGTTGGTTGTTACCCTAAAGATCGTCGACTACAAAACCCTATGTTGCATCGGCCCAGATTTAACTTTGTCGGCTCAAAGTTAACTCTGTCCTTCAACTGCCTCTGGAACTCATCTGTAGCTTCTGTCGTGAAACTACAACATGTCACGATATCATGACATTTTTGCAACTGTACACATTCATTTGGCTAATGTCATGATATTGCGACACTTTTGGTTTTGTCTGTCTTGACAACGTCCTTGTCGCAAAATCGCAACACTTCTAACTTTTGCTGACGTCATCTTTAATCCTATCACAAAATCATGACACTTTAGTCTTCATGGCCTTCTCCACTTTTATTGTGAAATCGTGAAACTCCTACCTTTTGCTAATGTCATCTTCACTTTTGTCACAAAATCATGACCCTTCTGTCTTCATTGCCTTTTCCTAGGCTTGCACTAGCAAAAACAAAACATGTCACGAAATCGTGACACTTTTGTTGCCTTGAGCTTCTCTCTGCCTTACACCCGTGAAACTGGAACATGTCACGAAATCGCAACGCTTTCGCCTTCGAGCTCTTCCTTCTTGAATTCATCACGAAATCATGACGCTTATTCTGATGAAGACTTGCTAACTATTTCTGTCACAAAATCGTGACATTTTTGCCAACTGAATGCTGCCATCTCAACCTATCATGAAATCGCGACACTCTCTACATTCGCAAGATTTCTCTCCAACCTATCGTGAAATCGTGACACTTTCTGCATCCGTACAACTTCTTTGTAGCCTATCACGAAATCACAACGCTTCTTATTTTAGACTTTTCCTTTTGTTGCATGTCATGAAATAGTGATAGTTCTCACTTCAAGCTTTTCAATATGCCGCGAAATCGTGACAGTCCTCAACTTGACCTCTGCAGCATGTCGCGAAATCACGACATTTTACATGTAACTTTCTCTCTTTGAACTTGTTGTGAAATCATGACAGTTCTTTTTGCAGACTCCTTATTCAGCATCATGTCATAAAATCGTGACACTTTTTTGTCCATACAACTTACCTTGCAGAATGTCATGAAATCGTGACACTTTTCCTTCTCTGCCTTCCTACACTTTCTGAGTCACGAAAATGCGACATGTCGCGAAATCCTGAAACTTTCCATCTTGCTCTCCTTCTCTGCCAACATGTCATGAAATCATGACAATTTTTCCTGCTTTGTCTCTGCCTTCCAACATGTCGTGAAATCGTTACAATTTTGCAAGAACTTTCTCTCTCCTCAAACATGTCACGAAATCATGACAGTTTTGCTAGCACTTTCTCTCTCCTCAAACATGTCACGAAATCATGACATTTTTGCCAGTGCTCTCTCTTTCCTAAAACATGTGAAATCATGATAGTTTTGTCAACACTTTCTCTCTCCTGAAACATGTCGCGAAATCGTGACAGTTTTTCCAACCGCCTGCATACTTTTTTTTACTTTTCTTTTTCTTGATCTTTTGCAACTGGGCTACTCTGATCTACTTAGAAACTCACTATCCAAACTGAAACCTTCATCAAAACACATTCTTTGACATCAAACCAAAATGCTTCAAGACCTTCTTGACATCAATGACAACATCTACACTTAGAGCAAAGGCAATGTCCCGAGGTACCCAAAATTGCCAACATTTCTATTTTAGTGACAGTGGTTAACTGCTTAACATTTTTAGAGGTTAATTTACCATTTCTTCTTGAGAAATTTTGACATAACTATCGAATATCATCCATTTGGTGTTAATAAATGTCTCCCCCAAAGATCATATTTAAAGCTTCCAAGGATTCATTTGTTAGTCCTTTCATAAAAATACTTCTTAGGGACCTATCTCCTAGTTTTGAATGGAGTGATCTTTGCAAATTAAAGTTGAACCTATCCAAATATTCTTGCATATATTCGCCTTCCTTATGGGTCATATCGAGGACTTCCTATCTTGCATCTCTTACTCTACAAAAATCCTGATACTAATCTAGGAAATTTTTCTTCAACTGTTCCTAGGTAGTTATTTGTTTATCCCCCAAGATGATGAACCAATGCATAGTGGAATGGAATAATTTTCGTTTCTGAGGATCTTTGGTGTAATCCATAGATCTACATAAAAAATAAAATTTGAATAGAAATAGGTCTGGATCTTCTGTTGGTAGTCCTCTAAAATTTGAAAGGTGGGTAGGAGAGATGTGTTTCATCTTATGATCTCCTCCTGTCTCTTCTATTGGAAAATTAAAACTAGTGGATGTTTCCTCTAGATTTTCTACTATCCTACCTACTATTGGTGTTTCTAGCACTTCTTCATTTAAAGCAGCTGTCAATGCTTCTACTTCATTTATTTATCCTTTAGAAGGATGGATAATTCAAAATTTTAGATTATTCCTCTAATACTATTTGCCAATGTTCAGCATTCAGTAGATCCTCCTCAGATTGAACTCTACTTATCTTTGGTCTTGCTCTGGGATTTTGCTGGATTATTTCATAGGGATCCTCTGAAAATAGTGGATGTTGCTTCCAATGCACACGTGGAGATTAAGATAGTTAGATTTTAGTCTTAGATTGAGGTTCTACTAAAGTAGAAGGATTTTGAGAAACAACCTCTTTATTTATTATAAAACGATCATCTGGTCCCCTGTTCTTAGGTGGACTCATACAAAGTTTTAGATGAAGGTTTTTGAAGAAAAAACTCTAGGCTATTGTAACTATACTTTATTTAGAACAAGAAATTACAATGGCTACTCCCCAGCAATGGCACCAAAATTTTGGGCAAAACATTGGTTAGTTTTTCTATGGTTCAATTAATTACCTCCATTTAATTTTCAACCTAGGGTAGCTTGTAGTCTTGTGAGAAACCGTGAAAAATATATGCTTGTAATTTCTCCTTCAAATATGATTCCCTTATATTATGGTTTAGGGGGTGTTTGGTGTTCATTGAATTTTATGTTTAAACCAATAATCTCATGCTAAGTCTAATAAAAAGGATTGAAAACATTCAAAATCTAAATAACTATCTTGTTGGAAATTATAGAAAAATAGGGGAAATAACTGGAAATAAATTAATCTATTAAAATAATTATATAAATTAGGGAAAATAGGGAAGAACTCTTTTGTAAGTGGGCCTATGCTTCCAACAGGTTATGCCCGTGGTAGAATGATCACTGGACGCTTAGAAGATATTTTTATAGGAATAATGCAAAAATTTTATTAATAGTTTGTAGTAGAGATATTTACATAAAAAGTTCGAGGAGTCTTCTTCAGGAGTGGCCTAAATATTTATAAGATATGCAACCAATCTTGTTACAACCATTTTCTCAATAAAAGGATTTAGGAAAAATATCATGATATTTCAACGTATTCTATTTCTAAAATACGTTGATATTTGATTTATCTGACTGACAAAATTAATTTATATTTTAGCTAAAAAATAGGTGATGAATCACATTTGACATTATCCCATGTTTATTTGTGATACTAGAAATACCTTCATGTTAGTTTCTGAAGTTTTCATTTTGTTCTGCCAACCACAAAGTTTTGTTGAAGTTTGGCAATAACGGAATCAGGCACCATGGTTTAAATAAGTTGGGAAGCAAGCACCTTCTATCGTATAATGGGAAGTAGATGCCTTCCACCGTACAATGGGAAGTAGGAATATTTCATTGCATAAAGGGAATTATATGCCTTCCATCATAAAAAGGGAAGTAGGTGCCTTCCACCATACAACAGGAAGCAAGCGCCTTCCACCATTCAACGAGAAGCAAGCTCCTAACGAAAATCATGCGCCTAATAGTTAGGTGTCAAACAAAAGTCAAGCGCTTCAAAGGACTTGGGTGCCTAACTTTTTACCTATTTATCGATATTATGCAGATGTTTTTCCTTCATTAATTTTTGAGTGCAAGGTCTGAGTTGGACCTCGACGAAAATATACCAAAATGTAATGATTTCCACTAAATCTACACACATTACACTTAAATAAAAATATTAGAGAACATGCAAAATAAAATTTCAATTATATATAATTTCCATAAATATCTATATGTAAAAGAATATATGTCGCACATTATGGGGAAAAGAGTACAAAAAATGAGCAATTTTGTGTCTCATAAACTCCCAAAGCACATGCAAAAACTCTTCAAGCAGGTGGTGAGATTCTTCACCTACATGGGAAAATACTCCCACCTGAACACAAATCACACAACGTTCCTAAATCATCTAGTGCATGGGAGAAAAATTAATGTCCCATTCTATTTTGTGAGTGCACTACAGGATGAGGCTTGCCAATATTAGGTAGGGGTAGTTATTGCCCTAGCGCACCATGAGATAATTACAATACTAATTCAGTATGTCGAGGAGTACAAGGAGACCCTACTGGTAGATAGGACCAAAGATGTGTATGGTAAAAGAGCTCAACTCCCTATGAAATAATATAGAGGTCAAGAAGTATTTTATTAACCCTGACCAACTCGTAAAGCACTCTCTACAATATAGCAAGGAATTCAATGTGAAAGTATCCATATTTGAACATATGTCTCACCGTATGGAGTGCATAAGCAGGAGAAAATTTTTAAGGTGATTAATTCTATCAAGTCAAGAAGAAGAAGAGGATACGAAATTTGGGTTTGCAGCCCAAGAATTGTAGAATTTGGCTTCTAGGAGCCCATTAGACCAGTAACCTTCAAAAAACCTATGAGGGTAGCTCGAATCGATACTAGAATAAGGCCTCAATTAGAAAAGTGAATTTTACAAAGTTTAAATGCTCTTTGAAGGATTTTAGGAGATTACTAGAAGGAAACTGCAGAATTATGAAGTTGCCATATCTCAGCTATAGTAGAGGGTTCAGCAGCTCACTGAGGAAAATCAACAGTTGAAGGCTAAGATGGTAGAAAAATTGGACATGGACACCCAAACATATTGGGTGATTGAAATATCCATGAATTACCCAACCTCTCTAGAAATAGTCATTTCATTGGGTATATTATATCAGATGTGAGAAATGAAGGCAAAGAAGCACAGGATTTATCATTCACTTCAGTCAGAGCAACCAGTGAAGAACAAGGGAAATCAATTTTTCAAATAGAGCTCCCTGTTATAGAAATAATCGATGACGAGAATAATCAATTGGGCAATAGCCAGTGACAAGACCCTGAGCTTGACACCAAAAAAAAATCATAGGATAAATAAGTACCCACAATAGAAGTACCACCAGAGCAGTCTTTAGGCGAGCAAGGAACAGAGAAAGCAATTGTTGTTAAATCAATGCCAAAGGGGCAGAGATCTGAGACCTACAAATACAAAGGGAAAGCACATATTGTGGAAGAGGATGACATCCTAACTCATTCTATCATAGTAATAGTTACAGTAAGACCCAAGAGGAAGGCATCTCAAGCACCACATAAGAGGGCCAAGGGAAAATCCAAAGTTACATTCACAAAACTGACCGAATAGTCAAATGAATATTGGGTGAAAGGTATCAAGAGTTTTTCCAAGCAAGAATGTGAGGAGGCAAAGGCAGCAATAAAATATTCCAAGAAAACTAAAAGAGGGCCCGACATGTGCATTAATATAACTTCAAAGAAGCAATTTTGATGGATATACGGGTCATATCAAGGACAACCCTCAAGAATGCAAAAATTCTTGGAGAGATACAGAGTATATGGGTGTAAAGTTGAAGCTATTGTAATTTCTAAGGAGAATGTAGGCCTTACCCCTAAAGTCACCCATTTTTCAAATCCAGAGTAGTAAAACGAGAGAGGGATGACTCAAATATCCCATTAGTAGAGATATCGTCTTAGCATGTCGATCTATTGTAGTAAGCAGAAGCCAAATTCTAAAAAGGAGAAACCACTATAGCTGCATTGCCTAACATAGGTGTTCGACCAGGTAGGATAGAGAAGCGCAACCAATGTAGTCAAAAATTGTCATAGAAGATCAACACCCCTTAGCAAAAATGTAAACCCCAAAGTAAAGGAAATATAAGACTTCCAATCAAAAGAAAACACAAAGGATTTGACCAAACCGAATACTATAAGTTTCAGGTGCCATGAGGGCATGGCACATAATAGGCATGGGGGGATGATGAGCATTAGAAATACTCATATTTTTGTATGAGTTTATAATAATTTTCTACAACAGTATTATAAGATTTGTATCTTTTTATGAAATTATATATATATATATATATATATATATATATATAAAATAAAATTATGTGCATTGCCTAATTTGTGTTTGAAGTGTGTTTTGTGTAGATTTTTTTTTATTTTGTCATCTTTTGCTTAGTCAAGGTCCTACGTGGAACTAACATGTTTTGCTTCAATGAGCCCAATGCATATATTGGAAGGTGCCTTGATCTACAAGAAGACACCATGATCCCATATATAGGAAGTTCCTTGATCTTCAAGTAGGCACATTGATGTCATGCATCAAGGGCACCTTGATCTTCAAGTAGATGTCTTGATGTCATGCATAAAGGGCACCTTGATCTTCAAGTAGATGCCTTGATGTCATGCATCAATTTTACCTTGATCTTCAAGTAGATGCCTTGATGTCATGCATCAAGGGTACCTTAATCTTCAAGTAGGTACCTTGATGTCATGCATCAAGGACACCTTGATCCTCAAGTAGATTCCTTGATGTCATACATCAAGGGAACCTTGATATTCAAGTAGGTACCTTGATGCCATACATCAAGGGTGCCTTTATGTAAAAGAAGGAACCTTGATAGCACCTTGACCTTACAACTGAAGGAGACACTATTGACCATGGTATACGGTTGACTCCATATCACACAAACCATATTTGGAGAGCTACTGAATGCATGAGTTGTCTTAGTCACATTGGATAAAATGCACAACCACTTAATGAAGCATAACATGGGCTACAAAGGATCTGGACCAAAAAATCTACTATCCCTAAAAAATGACAAAATTTATTGACTATTTTTATCATGCATCTGTTACTATAACTGAAATATCTTAGTTTATGTTGTAGCAGGATTTTTCTATCGTAACAACATTGTAACAAGAATATTTGTGCATATTATATAAATACACAATCTTCTCTAAAATATATATAGCACTTTTATAAGAGATTATCGTTGATTCTTTCTATAATTCAACTTTATCAATAAAATTTTTGCTTGATAATTCTCTTCATTCACATTCAGTCTTCGTAAATTAGTTGGGCAAAAGTTTTTGGAGCCTGGGCCCACTCCAAGCTAGTATTCCTCCTCTTATTTCTATTGATTTCTATATTAGATCATTTATTTTTAGTGTGCTGTATTTTTATTTTTGCAAGTGTGTTTTTATTGCTTTCCTTTATTTTCAACATAGTGTGGTGTGATTTATTTTTCTATAATTTTATTTATGCAATATTTAATTGGTGTGGATGAATTAATGATATTTCACAAACACTCCCCCAATGATAGGCTTAGTGGACTCATCTCAAAATGGTGTTGTAATTAGTCTTGAACTTGGTACTTCATAAGCTTACAAGTTCCTTGGTTTGACAAATTAAATGAATGGGATATTATAGAAATAGGACCATATTTAACCAATGTTTTTGGCCCCAACAAAAATAATAACCAAAAGTGGATCTTCTAGTTTCAGGACAACTAGCCCAATCTAAATCTGTGTACCCAATTAAAGAAAATTTATCACATGATGTATATATGAGACCATGATGAGGAGTCCCTTTGAGGAATCTCAAAATCCTCTTAGTTGCTATCCAATTACTCTTCTTGGGATCCTACATGAATCTGGAAATAAGGTCAACTGAATAGGTAATATATGGTCTAGTTGAAGTTAAGTAGATCAAACTTCCAACTAGTTTCCTGTAAAGGGTGCCATTAACCCTTTCTTCATCACTATTAACCAATTTCAATCTAGTTTCCATGGGAGTGGAGGATGGTTTGTACTCCTCCATGTGAAACCTCTCCAATATAGACTGAATATATTTATCCTTGGAGATAAATATCTTGCTAGGTTGTTGCCATACCTCTATGCCTAAGCAATAGTGAAGGAGACCCAAGTCATTCATTTCAAAATATTTGCACAAGTCCTATTTGAGAAACCTTATTCCATATGATTCATCACCTGTAATGAGAAGATCATCCACATACAATGTAACAAAAATAATGTGGTTTCTTTAATGTTTTACATAGAGAGTGGATTATTCTATAGATCTAGTGAAACCAAGGTTGATGAAATATGAGTCAATTTTGGCATAACAAGCTTAGGGTGCTTGGGTTGATCCATATAGAGCTTTCTTCAATATGAGGACTTTGTCTTCTTTGCCTTTGATTATGTACCTTGGTGGTTGGTTCACATACACTTCCTACTTTAATGCACCATTGAGAAATGCATTTTTTACATCCATATGATATATAGGCCACTATTTTTGAGAAACTAAAGCAATAACTATGCGGATTGTAGTCATCTTTGCCACATGAGCAAAGGTATCCTCATAATCATTTCCATCTTGTTTCTTATAGCCTTCAGCTACTAGGTGAGCCTTGTAGTGATGTAATGAGCCACCTGATTTATACTTTACCTTGTACACCCATTTTGTGCCAATGGTGGATTTTCCTTGGGGTAAATCAACTAACTTCCATGTGTGATTCCTTTCAATGGAATCCAATTCTTTATCCATGGCAATAATTCATTTAGGATCACCAAGTGCTTCTTTGACATTATAATATTTGGGTTTAGTAAGTACTTTGGCCATGATGGAATAATTCACTTGGTGTCTTAGGGCAGAAGGCCTTTTACCTGTATACGTGGGCAAATGACTTTGAGTTTCATATATGGTATATTGGACCCACTTAGGTAAAGGATTGGATGATGTGGCATTATCATTATATGGAGGGGGAGTTGGAGGGGAAGAGGGGCATTGATCATTTGTGGGAAGGTCCTAATATTGAGGAACATTTTGATGTGTGAGGGAAGAAGGACTAGATGATATGGTTGGTGCCAAAAGAGCAACTATTTTATAAACTAGTTTAAAGTGGGAGCCATAGGAGGAGGATTATAAGGGGAATACTCATTGAAAGTAACATCCCTAGAGATAAATACCCTCTTGGAAATAGGATCAAATAATATATAAGCTTTAGCAGTATCACTATAGCCAACAAAGATGCATTTTTTGCTCTTATAATTAAATTTCCTTCTATTTTGATGAGGAATGTGGGCATAGGCAACACATCCAAAACCTTTGAGATGGCCCACATAATGTATTCTTCCACTCCACAATTCTTCTGGCATCATTTCATTCAAAGCCTTAGTATAGGACCTATTACTCAAGTAGGCATCAGTAAGAATAGTTTCGACCCAGAATGTGTTTGGTAACTTAGCAACAAGTAGCATGTATTTGGCCCTAATTGTGATTGTTTGATTCATCCTCTCAGCTACTCCATTTTTCTGAGGTGTATAAGGAGTTGTGAATTACCTCCTTATGCCATGATGCTTACAAAAGCTGAGAAATGCTTTGGAAATATATTCTCCACCATTATGTGACCTCAATATTTTGATTTGATAGCCACTTTCCCTTTTAACAAGTGACATGAAGTCTTTGAATATATCTAGGGCTTACCATTTGTATTGAATAATATAGATCTAAAATTTTCTACTGTAATCATCAATGAAGGTGATGTAATATCAAGCTCCAGTATGAGAGTTAATAGACATTGGCCCAAAAATATCTAAATGTACTGTTGAGTGGTATTTTCACCCGATTGTGAAAACACACTCTCCAATAGGATTTGAGCTCCAAATCCCCTCTTGCAAAGAAATTCAACAAGTAACTTCTCCAAGGTCTCCGCTATGTTAGCATTTTGTACACATACTGTTCAATTTGAATGCTTGGAATACCTTAGTGATTGCAAGTAACTGTTAACAAGGGGCACTGTGGTTTATTTTATTCTGAGATTGAATGATTGTTCATGAACTCAATGTGAACTTCAATTTCGGTAGATTTTCAAGTATTTTATTCTAATGACTGTAAATTAAACTAAGGGTAAACTTTTGAAGAAATGAAAATAAAATGCAAAGGAACTAAAATCAAAATACATTCAGAGTGTTACGATTCCTATTTTGACAAAACCGAAGATATGAGGTTTTCTGCATACAACCTAACCTATTGAACCTACAAACATGCATAATCCAGATAAGCTAAGTGCTGGTTTCTAGGGTTTTTAACTGTGATTTTCAGATTTAGACATTCGTATGAAGTGACCAAGAAAACTTGTATTAAACTTCACCTATAAGCCTAAAAATCTGAAAAGGGGAAAATGAACATTAAATCTAGCATGCAAAAAATAACTCCTTCTTTCTTGCCAATGAGATGCAACTCTCTGTAATTTTTGTATTAAAAATATGTCAGTTACATCAACAGAAACTTCCAGTTTATCAAAACCAGAACAAGTGGAGGAAAACGCTCCAAAAGCAGGTCCAGAATAGCCTATCACCTTCAGCTCTGCAACACTGTTCGTAGCGGTTTCTGACCCCTGTACCAATCTGTGCTCCTACTTTTATACCTTCTGGTGTGGTCTCCCTGCTTTGCTCTGTGATGCTTCGTTTCATTTCCCAGGATCGCTTCATTTCATCTTCCCGCCTCTTGCATTATCTTTGACTTTATGCTTGGATGATCGAAATCGTTTGATCTTCTCCCCAATGAAAATGTAACGCCTTTGTAACCCTTACACCTTTATGCCACGTGTTCTATGCTTTTCTGCATGTTCTGTAATGGCCCGCTATGAATCATGACAAAAAATAGTATGTCGCGATATCGCAACCTAGCTTTGCTCCTCTACTCCTCGTGATCGCAAAACGAGACATGTCGCGTGATATCGCGTGACGATTTTCTTCCTCCAAAATAAGACATGTCAAATCCTCATCCCTGCATGAAAATGAGGACATGTCACGATATCGCGACATTTTTCTCTCCTATCACCTCTTTTCACTATCATGAAATCGTGATGCTTTTCTCTTTCGCCATGTTTTGTTGTACCTAGCCGTGAAAACGTGACATGTCACAAAATCATGACACTTTTCTCTTTGAAAACAACTTTCGTTCATAAATCTGACCAAATCACTTCTCTTTCTATCATGAAATCGTGACACTTTTCTCTTCTCTTTATAAATCATGACGCATTCTTCATTTCATACTCTACTTTCTGTCTATAAATCATGACTTTCTCTTTTGCTTTATCATGAAATCATGACTTTTCTTCATACTTTTTCATAATCACTTCCTTCATGAAATCGTGACTTTTTTCTCTTTTGGCCTTCATCTCGTCTTTAGGTCACGAAATGGTGACATGTCACGATATCGTGACAACTTCTGCATTGAATCTCCTCTTGCTGCCTTCGACCGCGATTTCATGACAAGTCGTGATATCGGCGACATTTTCATCTTCAACTTGGTTCTTTCTCTTGCACCAATTTCACAACATCGTCATGATATCGTGACATTTTCTCTTCATGAGGCATTCTGCTGCTCTTAGCCGAAAACGTGACATGTCGCGAAATCATGACAATTTTCCATTCCACATTTGCTAGTTTGAGCCGCAGAAAACGTGACTGTCGCGATATCGCGACACTTTCTTTTCTACATGTCACGATATCAAATCGTCGATATCGCGACACTTTTATTTTTCGTGACAAAGCAACATGTCGTGATATCGTGACAACTTTTCATTTCTAGCCGTGACGGAGCAACATGTCGCGATATCGCGACACTTCTTCTCTTTTGTGATATTTTGCTCTTCCTTTGATTTTTTAGCATCTAGGCCACTGCGGTCTTCTTTGAAAGCATGCAAAAAAGGTGGGTCCCCAATTTTGGGGTGTGTTGTGGATCAGCCACAACAAATGGTGACTCTACTATCAAATGCTCCTGAGCATTTTGGTGAGAACCCAACCTGAAATATACAAGCTTAGATACAGGCATCAGCACATAAAAGATAAACAAATACCGATAGATCAGAAATACATGAAACATCAGAATCATTAAGTATCAGCTCGGTGTGTGCAATGTGTTTTCATTCCCTATCACTTGAACTTGATCAACATTCCATTATCAGTTTCACCTATGATTTGTATGCAAGGCTATGAATGATTTGTGCAGGATTTGATGTATGATGAAGATGCTAGAGATATAACAACCTGCTTTACAAAGGCTCAAACCTTCTAATATCATGAACAAACATATTAAAATTGTCAAACCCTCTTAGGACCAAATATATGTATACTGAATTAATTTACTAGATCCCAAAGTTGGTTATGTGTCACTACCATCTTGAACCCATGTGCAAGTGTAAGTGAAATCAGAACTTTGGGGAATAGGATTCCCAACCTAAGCGAGATGGGAATTTAACCCTATCCTTACTATTCTGATTTGGAGTTCATTACCTCATCTTGAACAAAATGATTTAACCTGTTATGGATGAAATGGTCAGGCTAGTCTATCCATTTGAGCAATCAGTGGTCTTGCTTTTAGACAAGACATGTTGCCACGCATGAGCATACTTAACCCCATAATCCATGACTTGGCTTCATTCATTCTCTTCTCTCTTTTTTTTATTTCTTGGACCTTTGGGATGACTACCCATCCTTGCTAGGGACATGTAGTACGATCCCTCCAATCCAATATTAAGATGAAATGGAAAATATTTTTATTTTATTTCTTGGACCTTGGGGATGACTACCCATCCTTTGCAGAGGACATGTAGTACGATCCTTCCAATCCAATATGATAAAATGAAAGATGGAACATATTAATTTTATTTTTGTTTCTTGGACTTTTGGGATGACTACCCATCCTTTGGAGAGGACATGTAGTACGATCCTTCCAATCCAAGCTTTATGATGAAATGGAAAGATGGAAGCTTTGGGGAATCGGATTCTCAACCTAAGCGAGATGAGAATTATGTCCTATCCTTACTACTCCATGAAGGTCAAATCAGAGCTTTGGGGAATTGGATCCTCAACCTAAGTGAGATGAGGATTTAACCCTATCCTTACTACTCTGATTTTAGGCTTTAAGCATTGATGGGAGTGGTAAAAACCACTGTTTTAAGGATTATGTTGCATGATAGGACAGACATGAAATATTCTTTTCACCTCACCTTTTCTTCCAAGTATGGTTTTGATCATTTTGCTCAAGATTCTCTTTAATATGCATAGAACGTGCTTGGTTCAAGATAGTTCGGGCATCAGTTCCCAACCTTAGGATCCTTTTAATATATGTTATGTAATAATCCTAAGAGGATTCGACACCTTCTCAATGATTGCACATGAAATGAAAATGTAACTAAGATGACATGTATATGCAATGAGGAATGTGACATGAGATATGAATGCACTGCTTCTTTTGAAATGTGGAGGGAATATATCATCTACTTTACCATAATGTGTAAAACTGACAACTTCATGCATCACAAGATTCAAACGATATTACTTAAAATGTTTGTGTTACTTGTGGAGCTTTCTACAACACAATTCCAATGTTTCATATTCTCCTAGTCTTAGGCATAAGTTGACATCTCAATTTTTTCTTTTTTTTATTTTTATATAAACAAACCAAACATGTCAAATGAAATCAAACACACAACTTAAATCCTAACTAGACTAGCAATCCTAAAACAAACAAAACAAAATTTGAAAATCCATACCAAAACCGAAAAGTATAATATCAATCTCCTACGACTTAAGGGCTAAAATAATGCTTTAAAACATGCCCATTAACTGGTAACATCAGATCCTTCCCTTCTAAAGTTCTCAACCTGAAGGTATTTTTCCCTAGAATTTCTGAAATCTGATAAGGGCCTAACCAAAGACAATCAAATTTTTGATGATTCCCCTTTTCTTCATGTCTTTTATCCCACAATAAGACTAAATCTGAAATTCTGAAGGACTTGATTTTAGCTCTTCTGTCAAACCATCTTTTAACAACCTCTTGGTGTTTATTCATGTGAATCATGGCTTCCTCCCTTTTTTCATCGAGATGCAATAAATGACTTAGTCTGGCTTCAGTGTGGTTATCTGTTCCCAAGTATTCTTGCATGAAATGTAGGGTTTGCAGCTTCAAGTTTGCAGGAAATATTGGGTCTTGTCCATAGACCAAATGATAGGGTGTATTCCCTATTGATTCTTTTACTCTGGTCCTATCTGCCCAAAGAGCAAACTTTAACTGGTTGTGCCAATCTCGAGGGTTCTTTTCCAGTAATTTCTTAATGATATTCAACAAATTTTTGTTTGAGGATTCGGCCAAACCATTTCCTTGAGGGTAATAATTAGATGCAAATTTTAAACTCACTTTATTGTCATATGCCCAATCTGCAAATTGTGTGGAAACAAAAGCTTTACCATTATCACTAACGATAGAATCGGGCATTCCGAATCTTGTTATGATGTGATCCTCAAGGAATTTTATTACAACGTCTGTAGTGGCATGTTTTGTAGGAACTGCTTCTGTCCACCTTGTACAATAATCTGTAGTTGTTAGTATGAATTTATGGGAATCAGAAGAATTTGGGTTAATAACCCCAATGAAATCTAATCCCCACTGTGCAAATGGTCTCATCTCAACTACGAGTTGTAATGGCATGGCTGCATTTCTTTCTCTGTTGGCAGCTACTTGACAAATGTGGCAAGATCGTACATGAGCATGTGCATCTTTAAAAATGTGAGGCCAATAGTATCCTGCTCTCAGGATTTGATGTGCTGTAGCATTTTCCGCACCATGGCCAGTTCCATATTTCCCATGAAATTCTTGCAGAACCTTGGCAGCTTCTTCTTTATTCAGGCATCTCAAGTAGATCCCCTCATGATTTTTCCTGTACAAAACACCAGATCTAATCAGATAATTAATAGATTTAAGTCTTAAAGCCCTTCTTTGAGTGGAATTCAAATTGGATGGGCACTTACCATTTAATAGAAAATGTACAATGTCAACATACCAGTCATCTTTAGAAATGTATACTGCATTTGAATATTGGCATGTCGTTTGTGGATTATTCTCAGCAATCGTCTTCACAAGTCCCTGTCCTCGAACTAGTTTCATGGGTTGGATTTCAAGATCAAATTCTTGGATAGTAGAAATCCATTTACCTCTTTTCTCACCTAGCTCATTCTGTAAAAACATGGTTTTGATAGCAGGGTCAGGCACAATGGCAAAAACTCTGTTGTGCACAATGTAATGTCAAAATTTTTTTACCGTTTTAAAGAGTGCGTACATCTGCTTATCGAGGATAGAATACCTCAATTGAGCATCTTTTAAAGGAGCACTTAAAAATGCTATGGGATTTTCTGCGCTATCCTCACCTTTCTGGGTCAAGACACTCGCAAAAGAGTGTTCCGATGCGAAAGCATAAATGTAGAAAGGTTTAGCATAGTTTGGACTTATGAGGGCAGGGGCTCTGGAAATGGCATCCTTAATGTTCTGAAAGGCCACCCTCCTTTCCTCATTCCATTTGACATCTACATCCTTCTTGAGCATCTCGTTCAATGGTTTGGCTATCTCAGTGAAGCTTGAAATAAACTTCCTCACAAAATTAATTTGCCCGAAGAAAGATCTCAACTCCTTTTTACTACCCGGGAGAGGTAAGTTTTGGATAGCCTCTATCCTTTCTGGGTCAATGGATATGCCTTCTTTTGAAATGATGTGACCGAGTAATCTTCCTTCTGTTACTCCAAAGATGCATTTTTTGGGATTTAAAGAAATTCCATGCTCTCTGCATCTTTGAAGAACCTTTTTCAAATCCTTGACATGGTCTTCTCTTTTCTTTGAAAATACTGGAATATCATCCACATACACAATGATACACTTGCCTATAAGCCCTTTGAATGCATAGTCCATGGCGCGTTGAAATGTTGCACCAGCATTTAATAGTCCAAACGACATTCTTCTGTAGGCAAATGTCCCCCATTTGGTTGTGAAGGTTGTTTTCATCCTGTCATTGGGATGAATAAGAATTTGATTATATCCAGAATATCCATCAAGAAAAGACATCATTTCAGATCCATTCACTGTTTGTAAAATTTCATCAATGGATGGCAATGGATAGTTATCCTTTTGAGAGGCCTTGTTAAGATTTCAAAAATCTATACATAGCCTAATCTCTCCGCTCTTCTTTCTTACTGGAACGAGGTTAGCAACCCAGGTTGAGTGCCTAACAGGAAAAATAATCTTTGCTTCCAATAATCTCTTGACCTCCTTTTCTATCAAGGGCTCCAATAGCGGGTTAACAACTCGCTGTCTTTGTCTGAAAGGCTTGGAGTCCGGCTTTAGAGGGATGGTATGTGTAATGACATTTTGGTTGTATGTTTTCAATTCGTTATAATTCCAAGCAATGCAATCCACGTAGTGTTTTAGTGCATGTATTATATTTTCTCTTTCTTCAGTTGTACATGCCTTTGCGATGTACACTTCCCGTGGATTGTCTGCACTCCCTAGATTAATTAGATCACATGCATCTTTGGGGAGTGGAACCTTTCTTTCTTTTCTAGCCTTGTATCCCATATCGAACATTTTCTCCAATGAAACTATGTCTTTTGGTATTTTGTTGGATCGATATGTAGTTTTACTTTCATTTTCTGCTTCTTCTTCTTGCCATCTTTGCTCCTCATCAATCACCTGGTTTTCAAAAACACCTGAGTTCATGACAAATTTGAATATGTGTCTATCATTTTCAAAAACTTGGAAATTCTTGACATTATCAGGTATCGATGGACAAGGAACCAATTCAATGGAGAACTTTTTACACCTTTTTATATCAACTGGATTTAACATACCTACGGTGACTGCAAGAGAGTCTGCTATGTGATTTCCTTTTCTAGAAATAAGGGCTATATTGAAAGCGTCGAATTCCTCAATGAGGTCTCTTACCCTAGTTCTATAAAGGCTCAGTCTCTTATCGTGGCATGTATATTGTCCTTTAATCTGCTTGACTACCAGTTGAGAATCTCCCAATACTTTCAAGCATTTAACCCCTTTGCTCAATGCCAGTTGTAAACCAAAAATTAGTGCTTCATACTCTGCCACGTTATTCGTGCAAGGAAACTGTAACCTATAGGCAGCAAGTAAAGGTTTACCTCCTGGACAAGTGAGCTCGACTTCGGCTCCTGCTCCCTGTCTGGATTTGGATCCATCAAACCTAAGCAACCATATGGAATCATTTTCCTCAAGAGAGCTACCATGAAATATTTCCCCTTTAGGCTCTTCAGTAGCCTCTTCAACATCAAATGCATAAACCCCCAATTTTGGCTCAGAAAACTGAACTTCATTTGGCTTATTATATTTTGTTATGATTTCTTTAAGCCTCGGTTCATTTTCTACTCTGATTTGATTTGCAATTCCTTTCCAGGGTAACCACATATGTGAGCAATCGGTTGAAAAATAGCCATTCAAAGTTTTCATCCAATCCCTTGCAAGTAGCATTCCATATCTACTTGGGATATTAACAACCAAAATGTCGACCACTTGTTGGACCCTGGGTTCAGAATTTAGTTGAATTTTGACATCATATAGGGTCCCTATCACATTTACCTCAGATCGGTCCAATTGCAAAACCTTGCATTTGGATGAAACAGGCTGTAGGCCTAGCATTTGACATATCTCTGAAGGCATGAGATTGCTCGTGGCACCCGTGTCTACCAAACAATTATGCAAATTCTTACCAACAATTCTCAGAGTCAATAAAAATGGCGGGACATCCCGTCTCTCCTTTCGTAAAATCAACTGAGACTCAACTTCCTTTCCCTTCCACACTTGACTAGGTGAGTCCAGAGCCTTTATCAATGCTTCTTTTTGGCCAGGCAACCTGGCCGCCTCTAAAAATGAAAGGCTCGACTTAGATTTCCTTAAATCCTCCACTATGTCATAGTTTGATTTTTCAAGTTTGACTGTCTTCTGCGTGTCATTAGACGTTTCTCTTCTAAGTGGAGGAGGAGGATTATTATCTGCCTTAGTATCCGGAGGAAGGATAGAGTTATTTGGTGGTGTTGATGATGTTTTAGGGGCTTTAGATTTACTTCTCAAATGATATCCGTGATTCCCCTTTCTAAACTCTCGAAAAGCTTGCACCTCCTGTTCCAAAATTTCATCTTCTTCTTCCTCACTCTCACTTTCTTGGCGGTATAAAGTTTCCACCACCATAATGTTATCATCTTGATGTTGGGGTGGACCCTCATTTGGCACAAGTTCCAGGTCATCTACTTGGGCTTGGAGACAATGAGTGTATCTAGCGATTTCAGGACAATTCCTCTCATTGTGCTCTTTTGTATTGTGCAACCTGCACCCCTTTTCCCATGCAAAATCAAAAAGATTCAGAAGGGAACTGGATTGACTGGGTCCTACAGAAGTATCTAGTTGATTGGCAATAGGGGCAGGTACGCCCCCATTGTTTGGCTTCGTGTTCCAATGTCTCCCTCTATTGTTAAAACTTTGACTTGGGTGAGGGGCATGGGACTCATACTTCTGTTTGTGAACCATGTCATTACTCAGCTTGTGAACTATCTTCTTGAGCTCTTCAACATCCGAATAAATCTCTTTCGGTGGAGCTACATCATTGTTAGTTCCCTTTGGGTTCGCATAATTCGTGGGATCTTGATTTAACATTTGAATCGGATTTTGAGGAATTTGATTCATATATGGATTTACACTTTGGATCGGAGTTGGATTTGGGAAAGGAACTATAGCTTGAGAATTAACCTGGCTGGTTCCTTGCATAGTCGATTGACTATTTTGCAAAAATGCGGGAACGGGTGGAATGGATGTGATCGGTTGGATCGGAATGGGTGCATAGGCAGGTGTTGGTGGATATGGTTGTTGATATGGGAAAGCATTCATGTTTGGCATTTGCGGTGCCATGATCTGATTTGCCATGGGAGCTTGACCATATGGAGCATATTGTCCCATCATAGGCATCTGGGGAAACCCATAGCCCTGTGGTGTCATTTGTTGCTCGATGGTCATAGCTTCATTGTAAGCTAAGGCGAGCATGGTGACTTGAGGATTTCACTTGGCAAACATTGCTGTCATCGGATCCAATGCCCCAAAATAGATTTGTAAAGCTACCGTGGGGTCTATGGCAAAATGTCGAACTGCTCTATTATAACATTTTTGGAATCTCCGATTAAAGGTTCTGATTGGTTCACCCTGGCCCCTTTTGCATGTAATAAATTGATTGTAGATGGTTGCGGGATCCAAAGGTGACCTAAACTGATTGACAAAGGCATTCTCCATTTGTGTCCATGAAGTGATTGAACCAGTAGGTAGGCAAATATACCATTCATAGGCCACTGGGTCTAGGCTCATGGGAAAAAGTCTGCAAGCCACATCTTCATGCTGGACTTGCAACCTTATCAAAACATCCCTATAGGCCTGGATATGCTCCTCTGCAGTCCTTGGGCCATCTGGTTTATATTTGGGCAAGAATATTTCTATGTTCTTAGGGATTTCATGGATATCCCCTGCAATATTCAAAGGAATATTATTAGCTCCGTACCAAGGAGCTGCTGGAGGTTGGGCCATTTGACTCAGAATTGATGAGGACAACCCTACAAGAGCGGTGGAAATGGTACTAACGATAGGTATGCTAGTGGCAATTGATACCACCGGTGTAGGTCCGCTTGATGCTCCTGAAGCAAAAAGATCTTTTGTGACTGGTAGGTTTATAGCTTGCTTGGTTTTATTCTTGGGAGTACAAGTGAGTGTAAGGTCATGGAATATGGTTTCCCTAGTTGTTTGGGACCTAGTCGTGATACGGCACGGTGGGTCCAGCCTGCCTGACGAAACTCTCGATATCTCCAAGAAAACCTGCAACACAAAAAGGAATGTTGCAGTTTAGCCGTTAATGAGATTTAAAAGATAATTTCAAAATCGAATAAAAAACACATTACTTCTATATGAAAATCAAAATAAAGTAAACCAATTCAGCCCTCCTTCTAGCGCCAATCTGTTGAGTGGTATTTTCACCCGATTGTGAAAACACACTCTCCAATAGGATTTGAGTTCCAAATCCCCTCTTGCAAAGAAATTAAACAAGTAACTTCTCCAAGGTCTCCGCTATGTTAGCATTTTGTACAAATATTATTCAATTTGAATGCTTGGAATACCTTAGTGATTGCAAGTAACTGTTAACAAGGGGCACTGTGGTTTATTTTATTCTGAGATTGAATGATTGTTCATGAACTCAATGTGAACTTCAATTTTGGTAGATTTTCAAGTATTTTATTCTAATGACTGTAAATTAAACTAAGGGTAAACTTTTGAAGAAATGAAAATAAAATGCAAAGGAACTAAAATCAAAATACATTTAGAGTGTTACGATTCCTATTTGACAAAACCGAAGATATGAGGTTTTCTGCATACAACCTAACCTATTGAACCTGCAAACATGCATAATCCAGATAAGCTAAGTGCTGGTTTCTGGGGTTTTTAATTGTGATTTTCAGATTTAGACATTCGTATGAAGTGACCAAGAAAACTTGTATTAAACTTCACCTATAAGCCTAAAAATCTGAAAAGGGGAAAATGAACATTAAATCTAGCATGCAGAAAATAACTCCTTCTTTCTTGCCAATGAGATGCAACTCTCTGTAATTTCTGTATTAAAAATATGTCAGTTACATCAACAGAAACTTCCAGTTTATCAAAACCAGAACAAGTGGAGGAAAACGCTCCAAAAGCAGGTCCAGAATAGCCTATCACCTTCAACTCTGCAACACTGTTCGCAGCGGTTTTTGACCCCTATACCAATCTATGCTCCTACTTTTAAACCTTCTAGTGCAGTTCTCTGTTTCACCCTGTGACGCTTCGCTTCATCTCCCAGATCGCATCATTTCATCTTCCCGCCTCTTCATTGTCTTTGAATTTCTGCTCGAATGTCAAACGTTTGATCTTCTCCATGAAATGTAATGCTTTTGTAGCCCTTACACCTTTATGCCATGTGTTCCACGCTTCTCTACATGTTCTATAATGGCCCACTATGAATCATGACAAAAAATAGTATGTCACGATATCGCGACATTTTCTATCTAGCTTTGTTCCTCTACCTGCATCACGAAAACAAGACATGTCACGAAATCGTGACATTTTTCTCAACAACCTTGTCCACCTTCATGCACAACGAAAATAAGACATGTCACGAAATCATGACATTTTTATGCCTGCAACTTTATTCGTCTTCAAGCACCACAAAAATGAGACATGTCGCGATATCGTGACATTTTTCTTCGAACCGTGTGGATGCAACCTGTCATGAAATCATGACATTTTTTTCCTTCGGGCTGCATGGATGCAACCTATCACGAAATCATGACACTTTTCTCCTTTGTATTTTTGTTGCACTTAGCCAAAACGTGACATGTCTGAAATCGTGACACTTTTCTCTTTCGGACCATCTCGCTTTTCTATCATGAAATCATGACACTTTTCATCTTACCTCTCTTGCTTTCTATCATGAAATCATGACCCTTCTTCATGCCTTTGAAATCTGATGCTTTCTCTGACCATCTCGCTACTTTCTATCATGAAATCATGACACCTTTATCATGAAATCATGACGCTTTTCTCTTTGTATCTCGTCTTAAAATCGCTGACGCTTCTTTCCTTGTACCACTTGGTACTTTATCATGAAATCATGATGCTTCTTCATTCTGTACCACTTGGCTGCTTTTTGTCATGAAATTGCGATGCTTTTATCTTTTGCCCTTCATCTCGTCTTCAGGTCACGAAATGGCGACATGTCACGATATCGTGACAACTTCTGCATTGACTCTTCTCTTGCTGCCTTCGACCGCGATTTCATGACAAGTCGCGATATCACGACATTTTTCATCTTCAACTTGGTTCTTTGTCTTGCACCGTGATTTCACAACACGTCGCGATATCGCGACATTTTCTCTTCATGAGGCATTCTACTGCTCTTAGCCGCGAAAACGTGACATGTCGCGAAATCGCGACAATTTTCCATTCTTGCATTTTGCTTGTTTGAGCCGCGAAAACGTGACCTGTCACGATATCGCGACACTTTCTTTTTCTGAGCAACACGTCGTGATATCGTGACACTTTCTTTTTCTTAGTAGCAACGCGTCGTGATATCGCGACAACTTTTCATTTTTGGCCGCGACGGAGCAACATGTCGTGATATCGCGACAACTTTTCATTTCTAGCCGCGACGGAGCAACATGTCGCGATATCGCGACACTTCTTCTTTTGTGATATTTTGCTCTTCCTTTGATTTTTTTAGCATCTGGGCCACTGTAGTCTTCTTTGAAAGCATGCAAAAAAGGTGGGTCCCCAATTTTGGGGTGTGTTGTGGATCAGCCACAACAGTACCAATTATAATGGTTTGTTAGCTCTCTAAGCCTTTCCCAACTCAAAAGGTTGTCTATGGTGTTTAGCAATGACACATGGCTCACAAAGGCATTTTGAATCCCTAAGGTAAGGAAGTCCTTTTACTAAACCTTTTCTTGCCATAATTTGAAGATTATGAAAATTCAAGTGACCCATTATTTCATACCATATATACTTCAAAGACAAAGTAATATTTGTATGCAAAGAGTGTTTGGTTACATATAGGGTAACAAGATAGTAGACACCATCCTTCTTGACACCCATGGCTTTGACACAGCCATTTGGTTCCTCAATATAGCACTTATATTTATCAAAGAAGATAGTGTAACCCTTATCTATAAGTTAACCAATGGAAAGGAGACTCCTCTTAAGGCCAGGTACATACAATACATCTGTAGTAGGAACATTCTTCCCATTGTGTAAAGTAAGAGGTGCTTCTCCTACACATTCAATGGGAAGAGCACTTTCATATCCAAAAGTAATAGATTGGTTATGGGTAGGTTGAAGCTTGGTCAACCAATCCTTTCTCCATGTCATATGTTTGGTTGTCCTTGAGAAAATATACCAACAATATTTATCTACAACACTAATTTGATATTCTACATACAATGTATTGAGATTATGATCTTGTTGATCCCTTTTATCTCTTTGTCCATGATAACAATGAGTGGCATTATGATTAAATTTTCCACAATAATCACATCCTTTTTTTCTATTGGTATTATTATGTTGTTGTGGAGGTCTATGATTTTGAGGCCTTCTATTAGATTGATTCCCTTGAAGAGGTCTTGATTTCCATCTTGGTTGTTGATGTGGTTGGTGTTGGGATTGTTGTGGTTGATGAGGTTGCTATTGGCGTGATTGATTATATCTCTGTCTCCCTTTCTGATTCTAATGCTACTGATGTGGTCCCCTATTATTTCTATGTTGTAGGGATGCCTTAGTGGTAAAGGCTGCTAATGTGAAATCAACCTCTTCATATTTGATAAGGGATTTTTCATGTTTCTTAAGAACATATTCAATCTCCTCAAGTTATGAATTCATTATTCTACCACTTATATTTAACATGGTAGCATATGCATGAAATTTTGAAGGGAGACCTCTCAAAATGATTGGAATTAAATCATTATTAGGAAGAGTTAAACCAACATCTAGAAAATCATTCCTAATAGACTTCACTTTCATAATATAATTAGTAAGTGAGCCTTTCATACAGATATTATACAATTTATGCTTCCAATATAGAACTTTATCCTCATTAGGCCTATAAAAGATTCTATTTAGTGCATCACATACTTCTTTTGGTGTAGTGGCAACCCTTATAGATTCTCTACATTGAATACCAATAGAGAGTTTGATTAAAATTAGTGCTATGTTAGAGTTATTTTCAAATTATGTCTTAGATGTAGCATCTATAGGTGTATTTAATGCTTCTTCATTTTCTGCTCTATCTCTAACATAGTCCCAAATACCATGCATCATTAATATGGATTCCATATCAAATTTCCAATTTGCATATGTGACATCTCCCTCAAGCTTTTTTGTGAGACAACTAAGAAGATTTGTGGATGTCATGGTTATAAAAGGAATAAGAGAGGGGGGAGATCAAAGAAGAAATTAATGAGGAACACAAGTATCAAAACCTCAAAAAAATCTAGGTTACACCACTTAAAAACCATAAGGTATGGAGGGTTTGCTTAGTTCTTCCACTTTGAATCAACAAGTGTTTCCAATAGTGGGAGGAAGACTTGAACACATGTTACCTATCACAACCAATAAGAGTGAAATTGAAATGGGGATGATCTCTTTCTTATTACAATGACTTGCTTTCTTGTATGCTTGAGAATAGTGTTCACAATGGATGTGCTAAAGATTCAAGTGCTTAGGTTTTGGGATAAGGTTTCTTGTGTGCTTTCTTTCCTGTAAATGTTGCATAATTTATGGGTCAAAAATCAAGTGTGTATATGCAAGGGGAACTACACTTGATTACAATTGACATGCAAGGGTTATAGCAAGCATTAAAATGAAGGACAATGCCACAAAATCTCCAAACACAATGAGGAGAGGCAAGCACCAAACACAATGTGGCCAAGACAATGCCACAAGAGCTCCACAAGAAAAGTACAAGGGGTCTTAAATCATCCCTTTTATGATGATTGTATTATGACGATGTCTAAAATATAGCCTCTAATGATACCTTGAAGCGTGATACAATTGCAAATATTCAATGATCTAAGTGCATCCAAATTTGGCCAAGTACAATGAAGAAATTAATCCCCTAATAACATAAAAATGAACTCCCCTCAAGTTTACCAAATGTTCTACCCAAGAGTGTTAGATACAACCAAAAATACACTCTATTTTACAAGGTCAACTTTGAGCCATGATTTTGCCTAGCAAATGATCACAAAAATAACCCCACCAATGATTTTTCAATTGATGCAAAAATTAAACTCAAAGAGTTTCTTATCAAAATGTTCCTCTCCTACTTCTTACATCAATTTTCTTAGTTTTTATAGAATATTTCATCTCCAAAATTTAATAATTAGTAAATAAAATGTCGACCAATCAAATATTGATCCACAACAATATTATTTTTAGGAAGAGCAATGAACAAATCAGTGAAGGTCTTTGGGAGCAATGATCCTTCTTTAGTAGAGAGCACCTTGGTAATCAGCAAGAAGGGATGATAGAAATTCATCCCAAAAATAGGTGCATCAAAAATGAGTGTTTATCATAGTGAATGGCACCTTGAAATCAATAGGATCACACCGGCATCAAAGGTGCATCATTTAATTTTGGCCACTCTTCATAAATAATTCAACATATTTTTCTTTCTTTGCCCAAAAAATTGAATTCACTAATCCTCAGTCTTTTTCAAAAATGATCTGCATCGAAAGCATGAAAAAAATTATTTTTCCTAGAGTAAATGTCAATGATAAATTTTGTCACAATGTAGGGTGAAAATGAAGTTTTACTCCAAGCTGGGTGAAAATGGATTTTTGCTCCAAGCTGGGGTGAAAATGGAGTTTCGCTCCAAGCTTAGGCAAAAATGGAGTTTCGCTCCAATCTGGGGCAAAAATGGATATTCGCTCCAAGCTGGGTGAAAATGCACAAAAAATGTTTTCGGTGTACCTAGGGATTTTGCTGACAAAACTACCAGAAAAGAATTTTCACTGTGCCTAGGGAGAAAATACCCAAAAGGTGATTTCATTGCATTTGGTATGAAAATGATTTTCATAGCAAACATGGGTGAAAATGTTCGAAGGATGATTTCACTAGTGAAATTCATTTTATACTTAGGTAAAATGTTGGCAAAATTTGAATATAGCAAAAGTGGACACCCGACTATGGTGAATTTGACTTTGACCATTGAAAATGCATGAATTTGGGCAAAAATATCTTTACTTATTTTTGCTGGTGAAAGCATTGAAAGAGGGATTTATACCAGTGAAAATGCCAAAAAAAATTAGAAAAATAATTAAAAGTTAAGGAGACTAGTGATAGTGTAGAATTTATATTTTATACTTGGAAGTTTTACAAAAAAGTTATAGTGTGGCAAAATTTCCAACACTTTTGGCAGCTCTCAGGGTATTCAGCTTGTCTGGATGCAATCGACCATAGGCATTTATCAATTGGGCTCAACACTCACATTCTCTTGCTGCATCAAATGGTTCATTTCATTTAGTGGCTTCTTCTTTCTCTCCTTCTAACTATGCTCGTTCTTCTTGTTCCTTGATATGTTTACTGGTGGTCTAATATACTACAACTGCCTCAACCCAAGAATCTAAATCAAGCATTGAAGGATACTGGAGTGAATCAATAATGAAGTGCAACTTTTGGATCTGGTCCTATCTGATGTGATTGGCTCTATGACTAAGCTCTAGAAAGGATGACTCAATGTAGGTGAGCTTATTCATGAACAAAAACACTTGCTATTTTGTAATTAGTTCTATCCAACTATCGATCTTTGAGGTATCCTTTACGAAATATCTCCATGTTGCTTCCAAATCTCAATTTGGTAGAGTATCCCCATGGTTATTAGTGAAACTCAAGAATATGGTATCATCTCTAGCCTCAAAATAGATGAGTAGAATGCAATACTCCTTCTCATACATGTCAAGCATCTTACGACCTTCTCTAGCCAGATCCAATCTAGAAAAATAATTGTGCAATGTTATTCAACCTTTAGACCAAGCACGGTCCATCCCCCTCATGGGTTTACATTGAAGGTTAGATTGAGCTAATGACTAAATATTTAGTGCCATATCCAATTTTTGTTCTATTTGATCATCGGTATATTGTAGTGATTCCTCACCAAATACAATTACTATTCGAACCTACTGAAGATACAAAAAAACCAAAAGTTCTTTTGTTGCCCATTTTGAATAGTATTCGATCAAAAGAAAATTATCTTTCTTAAATTTATTCTTGGAGAAAACCATTGATTGCATTACCTTTTCATCTAGCTGATTCTATAAAGTCTTGAGTTAGGCAGCCAATTCTTGCACTTGTTGTTCCACTCCTTCCGAAGCTTTCTTGTGTTCCTCAGCCACTTACCTATTTATTGCAATTTCTTTTCTCCAAACCATTTGACTTCTGCTACCAATGCTCTACCTATAATTTTGTTGTTTCTAGATATACCTTATGTTTGACCAGAGCATCTTCCAACTCAGTGATATTTCCTTTAGTCTCAAAAATTTTATTCCTAAAATTCTCGCCATGCAAATAGATTGAGGTCATCTTCATCTGAATATTTTCCATATTTTCTACAACATCAATTTGTTTAAGGTCCTCTATAATGACTTCATAAAAATAGTAATTTGGATCTATTTCTCTTTGGGGCTTTTGGACCTGGGGAATAATTTTAACTGTGTGAGACTCCATGGCTTCAGGGTCGAAGGAGACCTTCAATGGTTTCACTGGATTTTGAGCCTCCTTTCATTTACAATTTTTCAACCACTATGATAAAATTTTATGGGCTTGACTGATTTTTTTTGCAACGAGGTGCTCTAGCACAACTTCCATCTCTAACTCTGGTAGTGCCTGCAACTCAAAAAATGAGGAAGAGGAAAAAGATCCTAATGAGGGTTTGGCTCAGAAAGGTAAATGAAAATGGGAGTGATTGAAAAATGGAAACATAGGATTCATTTATAGTTACACTTACACAACAAGGTTTGGTGTACTTATAGCCATGGGAGAACTAACCAGAATGAAAGATGAAGGAAGTGAAAATAGACGTAAAAATGGATTGGGTGCGGATGTGAAAGTACTAAAATAAAGGTAAATAGAAGGAAAGGGAATAGAAGAATGAGCCTTGGCAACCAATGATTTGGAAACAGGGTGTGAAATTGAAGTGGAAGGCATGGTATATGGGGGTGAAATAGAAGTAAAAACTACTACATGGGACTCGACGGTCACTAAATGCTCATGATCAAGAAAAGAAGATAAAGAAAATGTACCTACAAGCTTCAAAACCATTTTAGTTGATGATGAAGGCAACTATGATATTGAATCTTTCTCAACCCAATATTCCTCCATGTCCTTCTCAATATTAATGAATTCAACCTTCTAGCCAAGCTGTTATTCTTGGACCAAAGGAATAGTCTTTGAAACACTATCCTATGCAAGAGGAGGGTTTATGCTAGATTATGAGGCTGCACAAATTCTCAACTTCTTGGAGACCTTTGGGAAAAGAAGAGTTTTACCCACACTCCTTTTCTTGCACTGAAGTTGTTCTTTTAGTGATGGTTGTTTTTATTCTTCTACAACTTGTGCTTGTTCAACTGTTGGTTGCTCTTCTCCAGCCACAATCTCTTTACTGCCAGATATTTTAAAGCTTCGAGACACAATCTCAAAAAAAGCAATCAGTTGGTACTTTTCATAATTCTCATCATATATTAGAAAAAATGCTTCATCCATCACCAAGCCATAGGCTGAATTTATATTTCCTTGGTGGGCCCTCATAATCCCCTAGTTGATGATTTTTTCCTCAGACCAATTGGGTGATTGATTCTTAATTTTACTAAACAGGTTTGGAGGAGGAATATGGTGCTTGTGGACTTCAATATTATATTCAAATTCCATCTTGTATAAGTCATGTCATGGAGGGAGTGATATCATATTCTCAATATGCAACTTAATATCAAGCCCTTCTGGATTGTTCCTTTGCTGCATAATATCTTCTTTGGGGTAGTAATGAAAAATATTTGATTTAATGAACTCCATGAAATTACCCAAAGGGTCATATTCCCATAGCTCGGGCAATTCAACCAAACTGAGGTCATAGAGGATTTTAGTAATTAGCTCATTCTACCCCACTTGGTTTACTTAAATATCATCAAACTAAAATGACACGTCATACATAGCCTAATTTTCCCTACCTGATCCATATGTGTCATTGGTGAAGTCACTCTTTCAGGAAACCTCCAACATGAAAATGTATTTTGAAGTGAAATATGGAAGGAGGAATGACTTACCAGTAAAGCCAAAAATCCATACCATGATGCCTTACATTAGTAGGAAGATATCACCTTTCTTATTCATGATGATATACTCCTTCATCGCCCTCGGTACTCTCTCACATGCACCAAAAATCAACTCGAGGGCAGGGCCCAGGAATATGTGATTGAAATTGTAATAAGACTCCTTTCTCATCAACATTTCAGTCCATAATTAAACAAGCAATTTTATGTCTTCTTCATCGATCTACTTCACGACTATAAATTAAAAACCTTGGTGCATGTGGGAAAAGAAATACCACACCAAAAATTAATAGTGTCTAAATACCATCTCTTCTCCACTTTGCAACTTCTCCAATTGTGTGTGCATCCTCCTAGCCATGTAATCCACCCAATCAAAGAAAACTAGATTAGTGCTCACTTTCATAGCTATCGGGGTGTAAAAATCCACCTGCGAGATACAATGTGCTAGCAAAACTTGCCATTTGTGCACCATGGAATCTGAGGGCAGCCCAACAATTTAGAGTAATATTGAATACAAATATAGGCTTTTAAAATCTAACAAAGCCTTTGGTAAAGCCAAAAATTATCTAAACTATGGATTTTTTATTAGTTGACTCT
This sequence comes from Wollemia nobilis, assembly GCA_028583015.1. Lineage (NCBI taxonomy): Eukaryota > Viridiplantae > Streptophyta > Pinopsida > Araucariales > Araucariaceae > Wollemia > Wollemia nobilis. Next base: position 2,897,855 of record JAQPPZ010016414.1, read on the forward strand.
CCATAAATTGGCACAACACAGTTGACTGGTATCTCTATTCTTTATCCTTGAGATTGAGATTTTTATACATCACATCCGAAGGAGTCTGACCCCACAAGCGAATGCTTATCTAACTGCATTGGTCGAAATGTTGAACAAATTCTCTTTGGATGCATTTTGAATAGTTCTTGTGGTAGGATGATAAAATTTTTAAATTTCTATAACAAGCTCTAGGTAAGCATGAACCGGAGTACACAAGAACAAACACATATGCACATGATACGCTATAGTTCTTGAGCTCTCTAGTGTTAACCCTTACTTTATTGTAAACTCCACATCTCAGTGTAGTTCTTCCATGTCCTTATTCAAAATGGAACAATCACAATTTTTTTCTAGCGTATCGTATTATGGTTCTAGCTCCTCATATTCATTCCTCCCTACTTTCTTAGTTTTTTTTCTGTCTTCTTTGGTTCTACAACTTTCTTGCCCATTTTCACCATTTTGCAACTCCTTTACAATAATCTGACAGTTCTACAATTAAGAATTCGACAACAATTATGTGATACCCCTGAGAGAATACTTTGATGCTTTATTTATTTGCAAGCTTCATAGGTTCACCTTTTTTAACACACCTAGCCTCAACAACCTGATTTAATGCATGTGGTGCACCTTCTAAATTTGGGTGAACGTGCTCCTCGGTTCTCTTGCTCGGTATGATTTCTCATAGTATTTAATGACTCCTTAACAACTTTTGCTGCAAATATTCTTTGAATATTGTTCCTAGACACTTTTTAATTGTGAGGGGTGCAATATGGTTTTCAAAAATTGACATGGGGAATGTGATTCACTACTTTTTCACCTTGAATTATGTAACTGGAATGCTTTTCGGATGAACTCATATTTTTTCACTAATTTTATGCATCAAAAATTTCTTTGGATAATTTTGTTGGTGAAATTACCTTTAACTCATACTCATAATTGGAATTACGCTGCCAAGAGATGTCATGCAGACTAAATACCTTTTCATGTGAACTTGTTTTTTTGCTTTTCTTTTAGAAACTTGATTGGGAGAAAAAGGCATGCAAGATATTATTTTCCCTATTTGAATATATATATTTTTAAAATCCAATTGGGAGTCTTGTATCTAAAAAAGTAGATCATGTGGACGCTTTTACCAAACTGGAGCACTGAAAGCACCCTCTTGTGCTTTCACTGGAGAATAGGAGTACCTCGGAGTTTGTTGGAAAGCAAGGCAAAAACAAATGTTGCCCACCTTCGCTCCAAAAATAGCTTTTGCTAACTTGAATGCCTAAAATGAAAAATTATCCTTTGGTGGGATGAAGCTAAATGCACATGAGCGAAATCTTTTGTTTTTTTTTTTTTTTTTAAAAAGCCATTTTATTTTTCCTTCTTTTTAATCAAGTGCTTTTGCTAACTTGAGTGCCCCTTAATTCCATGTACCAAAAAAGAAAATATTTTTTAATTCATGCTACCAAAGATAACCCTTGACGACTTTTCTTTTGAAAAGTAGGGCTTGAGGGTAAAATTGCTAACTTGGGCGTAAAAGATAATATTTTCAAGCAAAATTAATGTCTTCACTCCGAAGGGGATTTTTGCTGGGAGAAAATTAATTTTCGCCAGTGAAAAATACCTTCGTCGAGCAATTTTTTTTTTCTTATATATATATATATATATATATATATTAAATATCCTTTTTCTTAGAAATTAAATAGAAAAATATATACATATTTAAAAAATGTTGATACAAAAATTTCTTACTAGTAGTAAGCCTTTAAATGAAGACCATTCACTAAAATTGGTAACACACGATCATCCATATCTTGCAAATAGTATGAATTAACTAGATTCACACTGGAAATTTGAAATGGGCCCTCCCAGATTACCTCAAATTTGTTATGTTTGCCTAGCTTTACCTTGTTCTCATAATCTCATTCCATTTTAGCATAAGATATCCAACCTTAAATGCCTTCTCTGAAGTCTTCTTTCTAAACCAATTCTTTATCATCTAAGCATGCTCCATGAAAGAAGTATGTGCTTTGTCCTTTTATTCTTCTAATAGCTGATCCAATATTGCACTCATGGGATCAAATCCATCATCTTCATCATCAAATAGGTATAAATATTTAAGAGTCAGTAATTCAATGTGAATGGGTAAGACTGCTTCCTTACCATACACCAAGGAATAAGGGGACATCTTGATATATTTGTCATTGAGATGCAATTAGCCCATAAAGATTGGTTACCAACTTCACTTTTTGTTACCAAGAGTCCTCTTCAAAATCCTAAGCAGATTCTTGTTTGTAGATTCAACCAAAATGTTTTCCTACGGATAGTAATTTGATGAAGTTTTCAAATAAATACCATACTTACCCACAAATTCACTAATTTTAGCATCGATGAATGGAGTTATGTTATCTATTACAATTGCATCTAGTATGCCAAAGCGAGTGATCAATCCTTCAAGGAAAGAGATGACCACCTCCTGGTATACCTTCTTGGTTGGGATCGCTTCTGCCCATTAGGTGAAATATTTTATTGCAATCAAAATGTATTTATGTCTAGTAGATGAATTCTAATCAATGACCCCAATAAAATACACACCCCATTATTGAAATGGTGCTTCCACTTGGATCGGTGAAAATTCAAAGATGCATTTCTTCTCCTGCTAACATACCTTTGGAATTTGTCACAACTTTGTCTGGATTTAAAAGCATTTGCAAAGAGGATGGGCCAGAAATAACCTGCTTTAATAATTTTTAATTGCATGGGTCTTCCTACATAGTGTCTTCCTGACAATCTAGAATGGAACTCTTCCAAGATTTTTTGCTTTTCTAATTCTATGACACACCTGAGAAGAACTCCATCAATGTTCTTATAAAAAAATCCATTTGGAAACATAACATACCTAAGGACCTATAGTCTAAATATTCTTCTTTGTGAAGCATTGATATGTGAAGGACACCTTCCTGAATTAAAGTATTCAACAAGGTCCTCTAACCAATAATAGTCAACTAAGGAATGATTAGCAAGATTACTTTCACTTACTAACTCTTCATATTGGCAAATCATTGATTCAGAGGTAGCACTCTTCGCAAGCTCTTGATATAGTTCTTGACCATAAACTAGCTTGGTTTTTCATATTTCAATATCATATTCCTGGATTTTAGAAACCCAACCAGCTCTCTTATCTCCAAGTTCACCCTAGATAATGAAAATTCAAAAATATATATGAACAACATAAACAATTATTTTTCTCTACGAAACAAAATGATAAAATTTCTTCAAGGACTTCATCACTACATACACTTGTTTTTCAATGAAATTGTAGTTTTCCTCATGCCGTTGGATGAATTTGCTTAAAAACGTAATCGACTGCTCATCACCATATTCTCCCTTCTATGTGAGCATAGTTGCGTAAATCTCTTGTTCACCGATTGCATAAAGGATAAAATTCTTTGAATAATCAAGGTTTACCAAAATAGGAGCCTAAAAAAATATTTCTTTAACTTCCTAGAATGCTTACTTTCTTTGCTTAGTCCATTTGAAATTAGCATCCTTCATTAAGAGTTCAGTCATTGGTTTCACAACTTGGATGAAATTTGTAAAAAACTACAGAACAAAGTTAATCGGACCAAAAAATTACTACAAACCTTTCTTGTTGGCTGGAAATGGAAGCTTCAAAAGAGCCTCAGATCTAGTTGAATCAACATCTAAACCTTTTTTTGACATTATATGGTCCAGGATATTCCCATCCATCATGAATATGGACTTCTTTGGATTGATGGATTTTCCAAAATCTCAAGATTTTTCAAACACTTGTCTTAAATGCAAGTTGTGTTCCTCCCTGTTATGAGAGAAGACAGTCATATCATCTAGATAAATAACAATGACTCAGTTTAATAACTCATCGAAAGCCACATCCATCACTCTCTAAAAGTTTGCTCTAGCATTCGAGAGACCAAAAGGTATTCACATATAAGAAAATGTACCCCACTTTGTGGTGAATATCAATTTTTATTGGTCTTCATCCTTGACACATATCTTATTATAGCTAGATAATCCATCTAATAGATAAAATATTTAAGCACCTACAACTATGTGAAGAATATGATCAATATGTTGTAAAGGATAATTATCCTTCAAAGAAGCTTGGTTTAAATTTTAGAAATCTACACACAGATGAATATCTCCATTCTTTTTTCTCACAAGCACCAAATTGGCTCCCCAGGTAGAATGCTTTATTGGGTAAATAATTTTATTTTCCAACATCTTCAACAGTTCAGCTTTCATTAACACTTCAATTTTGGGATTGACCAATCTCTGTTTCTACCTGAAAGGTTTCACTCCTTGCAATTCAATAGTATGCTAGATCACATCCTTGTTGTAACCTTTTACAACCTGGTAACTCCAAGTAACAATGTCTATAAATTCATGGTATAGCTCCTTGATCTTCTCAAGTTCTTCTGGAGTGCAATAATTTCCTGCCTTGATTGAATTCTCAAGTTCTAACTGTAGCTCGATGTACTCCTTCTCATCTACTTTGATATTATGTTTTTCAACTCTATCATTTTGATCAAAGAGACTTTCGAGCATAATCAATCATTTCGAGAAATGATTATTCCTCAACTGAATGAGCCCCTTGGCTTCTTCTTCATCTAGTGTTCTTTCTTCCATAGTACTAGTCTCTTTTATCAGGAAGTTAGTGATCTGCTCATCACTTTTGAACACTTGCCAGTAGATATTCTTATCAAGAACTGAAGGCATGTAAACCAACCTTATGGTCTTTGTTTTATTCATCGTGTGCTCAACTAGAGAAAATTTAATGCCAAGGGATTCCAAATGATTAGATTTTTTATTCTATTCTCATGAAATCACTCAGATGCTCAGCCCTATGTAAGCTTCAAACAGATCCTAGAATTTATTAAGGTATGCCTTCAAATAGTGTTGCTTGGACACACACTTTTTAGTCACTTGATAAAAAATCAATTTTAAATCTCCAAAAATCTAGAGTTGGTTGATCCCAAGCTTCTCTGCTTTCTTCACTCCTAAGAACAATGTTTCATATTTGGTAGCATTGTTGGTACAACTCCAAGTCAAATGATATGAATATGTCTTCTATATTCCAAAATGGGAATTAAGGATAATTCCTACCTTGGTATAATTTTTGCATCTTGCATTATCAAAGTAAAGCTTCCAAAACTGATCTAGAATAGGATCTTGATCATTAGACACCTTCACTTCAGCCTTTTTGGGCATAGTAACTGAGTAACAACCAATATCAGTTTCAATCATTGCATTAAAATAATTCATTTAAAACTCATATTTTGTATGAAGCTCATCCAAAGTCTCTTCCATTAAATCTAATTATTCTAGTTCTTCAGTCATCATATTGATAGAATCCATGGACTTTTCTTCTTCTTCAATCCTCTCTACATGAAACATGGAAGGATTATCATTGTAGATTTAGATTCTTTTTCCTTTGAAAAGAACTTCAAGGTGAGATTAATCCAAGGAAAGATAACCTCCCAACTTGGTAGTGAATTCTCTTGAGAGGCACATGCTGAAATATGGCTCTAGGTCAACTAAAACCACCTCTTGGATCATAGTGGTTTGAGGTATATTATGCAAGAAAATAGGGATATCTTTGATGACTCCTACTATTCTTATAGGAGTATAATTCAACTACAAAAAACTTGGGCTGCTCTTGGTATACTCCATTTCCATAACATCACACACTACCTTTGACATGATAGTCATTGCAATACCATAGTCTATCATACAATTATGCACAATCCAATCCTCCATCCTGAGAGACAAGTAAAATGGCGGTGGTCTATTTTTTCTAGTAGCCAAAGTTGTAAGTGTTTGAGTGGGATTATTCTTTTTATCTTTAACAGACTTCAAGGATTCTTGCAACAAATCAACTTGTCCAAGCAATTGCAATGCAACATAGAGAGTAACCTTGGAAGGAATTTTCTTTAGTTCTTCAACAATATTGTATGCAGATGAACTGGACTCTTTTATTTCATCAAAAACCTCATACATACTTTGATATTGTTGTGTGGCTTCCACCCTCTAACACTTGGTCAAATATGGGTGTTTAAGATGTTATTTTACCTATTATTTTATCTCAGCTTGCACTTGCAACATGTAGACACCTAAAATGTGTCATGCGGAGGGTGACTACTCATATGGACATGCTACAAAACCATATGAAGGATCTTGGATAGACTCCAAGATAGAGAAGTGGTTCTAACCACTCAATTTAGGCATTCTATCCTAAGTAGTATGAACAATAGCCTAGACCTATGGTCTCTAGTTTGAACCATGGTTGAGACCTGTAGTCTCTAGTCTGGACCATAGTGGTGACCTATGATTTGAATTGGAGTTTAGTTAAGCCTTCCATCCAAGCCAAATCGGTTGGAACGACCAAGAGATCTAGAAGGAGGCAGTTGGAGGATGGAATATTCTAGAGGCTTCCATCCCAACTATCCTAACCAACCTTCTTGATCTTGGCTTCTCCATGAAGCCACCCCTAGCCCTAGGGGCATGCTATAAGTACCCCCATTTTTCAATGGAGAAAAATGAGGACTAAAGAGAGATAATTTGCATAGCAAAGCACTATCGAATTATAAAGCAAACTATTTATCAAGAGAGCAGTGAAGACCTGTCAAATTGTATAATGACCTTATGCATTTGAGAGCCCCTTTGCTATCCATTCAGCGATCAATTAGCCATGGATGCCCTAGGTGCCTAGGAGGATCAAGAAATGCAAATTCGGGTGAATGAAGGCCCTTCATAGCGATTTGACCACCAATTTTTTTAGAGGATGACAAAGGCAACCCTTAAACATCAATTAGGACAAGGAGGTCAATCCCACTGTCCCTAATTATGAGTGCAAACACATCAAAGGTCAAACCACAACTGTTAGCCATGGTTTACAGTGTAGACCACCTCTCACAGCTGTAGTTTGCAATAGGTTAGAGATCACCTTACTCAGTTTACTTTTTACTGCATAGGTTAGTCAAATTAGTTCTTTCATAGGTTAAATTATATTTTTAGAGAAACTCTGACCATAGGAATTAGGCATTTTATGCGTTATAGTGGGTAGAAGTATATTGGATATTTTTGATGCTTTATTGCTTTCAATTCAACATTTGTTCAATGCATCATATTTTTATTCATGTTTTGTATATTGTAGTGTAATTCTTGATACAATTAGAATAGCGTAGAACATTTATTTATGCTTTCTTGTTTCATTATTTTGATGGCATTTACATGTATAATCCTTTAAAGGGCCTCATCACGAGAGGATATTAATCTATATAATCATGCATTGTTGTTTCTTTTTCGTAGGGAGACATGTGCGAAAAGGAGCTTATATCATAATCCTTCCACATCACGAAGAAGGGGGTTAGCTCTACCCCAAGGCAGTTTGTGAGCAGTCACCGAAGCAAAGCTATAAGCGTGCATACCCTATTGAGGGTGTTGGCTATTGTAAACATTTGTATCATCTTTGGATTGACCTCGAGGGGAGTATTTTTGTAACCCGAGATCCTTTAAAATATCAATACAAGAATACTTTGCATTAGTTGGCTTTATTCGTTGGATTTGTGCATTTTTGTGTGGATATTTGTGTTTTCGATGGTATAGATTAGTACACCAGCTGGACGTGCGCTACGTAGTTGTGTCAGATGGCGATCATGGTGGGACCCCACAATTTTACCCTCGAATTCTAACTATTCTTGGATTTTTTTCTGTCCATAGGTGCCAACTGCAGCTTTCAGCTGCGGTTATTTTTGGCCCGTGGTTGTAACCTGTGGTATCCACTGTAGCCCGTAGGTTGGACCTACGATTCATAGAGGAAGAAGCAGACAACAAAGAAATTAGTGGGTAATAGAGCAGGAGCTGAGGTAGGTCCTAATTTCACCTTTTGTATTCAACTTTATGCTCTGTATATGTCCAGAGATCATTGAATCACTACAAATTAGGAACAAAAATATAAGGGGTCAATGAATAAGTCCTAATTTGCATTTGATTTTTATTTAGTGGAAATGTGTTGTTGAGAATAGCGAACCTCTAAGTGCAATCTTCCCCTAAATACAGTGACCTTGATAAATATTGTGTGTCATTTGCATGCTTGATGTTCAATCAGCGGCCATGTCATTATAATTGCATCGTCAAAATATCATGTAGGACATTAGCATGCATTATTTTTTAATGCAAAAAGTTCATTTTTATTTTCATATACATCATGTAGGAATGGTCATTGTGCTTTGTGATGCATTTGTATTTTTCGCACAAAAAGAGGAACCACACACACCACGTATCATTTAAACATTAGTGGCATTGGTCTCTCACATCCAACCCACTTGATTGAGACCAATAGTGGATGTTATTACCACTTGGTTGGCTCATTTGAAATTATACTATCGAGACCCGCTCGTTGCCAAGGCTGATCCAAGAACTGTCCTATCCATGCAAAATAGCACACACTCTTCCTCGAAAGGGTGTATCACTGCGTACAATGTGCTGGGTGAGGGTTGGTAGTACCTATGCTACTTTGTTGAGTATGAATGCCATTACCATATTTGGCTTGTGCGAGTATATAGGTGAAAGCCAATTTAACTGAGTTTAAAATCCAACAATATTTCAAGACATGCAAGAGTTTCTAACACTAATACAACATATCTGAAAACAACATCAAATAATTTAGGGCTCACAATCAAACATTTAAAAGAGATAATCACCATTTTTTTACATTGTATGCATAATAAAATACATCTAGATGTTAGGAACACAAATGGTGAACACACGAGGTGATCGGCAAAGGTCTAGGATTGATTCCCATGATCAACCCCCAACTGGTTCACAACAGCATGTGTCGAGTACTCATACACATGAGCAAACCAAATGACATTTGGCTAGCATTAGAGGTGACAACTCAACATGGGGAGATCCCATTGAGTGGACCCCCGATAGAGGAGCTTCTCCTCTAGGCACAGGACTGAGCATGGAGCTTCTAAGCATGAGGATGCTCTACCCCAAAGACATTATCAAGACTGCACTACACGCACATCCACGAGATTGACTGAGGAATATGTGGTGCATGGGACCAAGTTGGTTCCCATATGTACTAGGTCCACAGGAGGTTCTAACCATCCATTGTCATAGTATAGATGAGTCAGATATCTGCCCATTCAGGGGCAAGAGGATAGGCTCATTTTTTAGCATAGGTCCACCCTTACTCCCACGCGTGGCTCACTATGCAATATCACTATTGATATATCAAATGTGGGAGCTAATGAAAAACCACTGCATGAGCGATGGAGGTTTGGACAACTAGATGGTCTAGGTAGTGTTCTTGAGTAGCTAGGCTGCAAGCCTATAGCTTTTCCCACTCGTGCTTCAAGTGAGCATAGTGATAGTTGTATCAAGATCACTAGAGAGCATGGAGAGGCTTCTAAGAACCCTCATGTCACATGTCCACCGTCCACACATCTGTATAATGGGTACAAAACCCATAAGGTAGCTTGCACAGAGCACACACACTCGAGGCCTTCTACGGCTGACCAAATCGATAGATCACACAAAATGGTGTTCGAGCAAAGACGTCAGATACTCCAAGATCAATTGGATGATGCTCGCCTAGAGAGATAGCATATTGAAGATGAAAATATTCAAGTGCAAAGGCTCTTACGATAGAGATTATATGAGCAGCGCATGTGCAAAGAGTGTATTCTAGCTCAGAAGAAGTGCATAGAGCAGGAGGATCGGCTAGCCTATACCATCCCGAGGACCATAGAGAGTGTGTGCATAGAAAGGTTGTGTCCCTAGCCGATATGCATGAGGAGTGAAGAGACGCTCGTACTTATGCCAGTGCCTAATAGAGGAAATGACTACCATCACTCAATGATCTTAGATAGAGGCAACATGAGCACATAGATACAAAAATATATGATCAGGGCTACCCTGAGAGTTCTCGGGTTGAGGAGGAGGAAGAGACATGTCCTCCACCTCCCCTGAAGAAGGCATTACCTCCTAGATTGCTTCCATGATAGCTTAGGGAGGAGGACTTTCTATCTTCTAAGGCATACAAGGTTTTGGCCGATAAGGTCAAAGTAATAGAGAGGCAAGGCACGGCTATGTAAAAGCTGATACTGAGGAAGATACACAACGAACCTCTAGACCCCTTGATGCCTACACCTCTATATCCCAAGCATTTTGATATACCTCGATTGGAAAAATTCAAGGGTGATGAGGATGCACAAGAGCATGTTATGAGTTTTTTGGACGCATGTTTCCATATAGAGAGTTAGGATGCTTTGTTGTTGCGCACTTTCATTACGACACTTTCTGGCCCAGCCTGAGAGTGGTTCAACCAACTGAAGAAACACAGTATTACTAGTTTTGAATAGTTGGCCGATGCATTTATTGAACGCTATTCATTTGGCATCAAGAAACAAGCCAAAATTTCTGATTTGGCTGCGCTAGCTCAGCACGACGATGAGCCCATCGAGCAATACAAAAATAGATGGCATAGAATAATGGCAAAGCTATCATTCCCTATTCCTATAGTTGAACTGATCAAAATGTTTACAAAGATTTGTGCCAGCACATATCACTATTTTTGTAGCTGCAGTAGTACCCTACATTTGAGGAAATCATGGTGCAAGCCAGGGTGATAGAGGAAATCAAGTTATAAGAAGGCAAATTGAAGCTCAAAATAAGGAAAGAGGGGTTCAAAAAGAGTACTACAAAACAACAGGGCAAGCAGGCCCACATGAATTAAGTAGTGCTAAATCTCGAAGGAGAAGACAAGGGACAACAGAAGCCTAATTATCAAGCTCAACCTCCTCATGCACGTTATGAGACACGCAAAAACAACTATAATGGAAAAAATAAAGAAGAGTGCCCACCTCGCTAGTTCAAACCCTTGATGGAATTGATGACTTTGATTTTCATCAACTGTGCGAGGCCAAGGCCATACGATTGCCCGAGGTCAAATTAGTAGATCCGAATGTGCCAGAATCAAAGTGGCATCAAGACGATCTGTTCTGCATATTCCACAGATCGAAAGGCCATGACATCGAGACATGTTGGTACTTAAAACACATAATGTAGAACATGATAGAAAAAGGAGAGCTTGTAGTACCAGGAAACCCACAGGCACTCAACAATAGAAACATGGGGATTTTCAAGAATCTGCTACCTAATCATGAAGTACCTCGTAACAATGCTAGCCAGGTCAATCAAGTGTGAATCGAACCACCTACCCAGGGGTTCATAAGCATGGTCAATTTGTTACTATACATAGGAGGTATGAACAAACGAATCAACCTCATGCTCCCATTAGAATACAAGCTACGTCGGATCAACGGCTAGCTCAGAACATGCCAGGCCCACCAACTAGACTTGTGGTTACCATAAGGAGCAATTTGGTTCATAAACTATAGACAGCCCCTATGAATTTGTCAATATACGAGCTTATTTAGTAGTCCCCTAGACATAGGGAGAATCTTATTGACATTCTAAGGTCCATTGAGGTACAGTCCCAAGATGCCCATGCATTTACAAATTTTGTGGGACATGTACAAGTGTCAGGAACCCATGATATAATTTTATGATAATGAAGTGAAGATGGTTCCTACTATTATGACTGACCCGTTGTTGCATATTATCGCATGTGTTAACCACATGCCTTTCGAAATGGTCTTTATCGACACTACATCCTCGATCAATATAATCACAACCAAGGTACTGAGCCACCTCAAGCTACCCAAGTCACACATTGTGCCTACCACATTTACGTTGAGGGCATTTAACGATACGCTATGCTCGATGATTGGTACAATTGTTCTATCTATTTAGGTGGGACTCAATACCATCTCTCTGATATGTCACGTGATAGAGGGTGCCATGCAATACAACATTCTTCTTGAGAGGCCTTGGATTCATGAAATGCATTGTGTCCCCTCTATCTTACATTAGTGTGTGAAATACATTCACGAGGGACAAGTGCACGTAGTGTCCTCGGATGAAGAACCATTAAATTTTGTGAACCTAACAGATTTTCCTGGGGGTTTTGTACTCTCATCGATGCACTTGGATATCTGACCTGTTTCATTGGTTAAGATTCCAATAGGTAAACCAGTAGCCTGTGCTCAACCATCAACATTTGTGTCACACAAATCTGAGCACATAACTATAAATTCTCTAAAGCTGACTGCATCGATGATGCATCGACAAGTCAAGAAGTTAAAGGTAAAATTGGGTGAGAAAGTGGAAAATCATGTGCCCAGATCAATCACCAATGAGACTCCCACTCCCATGGATGTGGAAGAACCTCAAGATAAATTCAAGGAGGCACCTCAGCCTACTTCACCTACATCTTTAGCAGGGTCATCTGCACCATAGGTGACCATTCATCTTGCCAGCATAGGATTTGTGTTAGAGTTACTATGGTAATTCTATTTATTACCTCATTTGGTTTGTTAGGGTAGTTAGTTATCTACCTAAGGTTCGCTTAACCACTTTGTTAAGAAAATATTTCTTGTTAGTTGTTAGCACTATTAGGTTAGTGGTTAGCTATTCCTACGGGCTAACTATACCCTAAGTTGTACTATTTAATCTATGCTAATTAATTAAATGTTGTTCGACTTCTTCACATGGTATCAGAGCCCCATATTGGACTCTCGGCTCGGTTGTAGCCTGAGAGATACGGGACCTAACTGGTCGCTAGAAGCTCAATTGGAAATTGCTATACTGCTGATGAGTAGCAGATCAACAGGTCGAAGATCCATACCTGAGAAAGGCCAAGATCCATACGTAAAGGGAGTGAAAGTTATCGGTAGAAAATATCATGTGTATGTCCACAGCTATTTGTTTTATGGCATGCTGGCCGCTCGCGCAGAGATTCTGAACGTCACGAACAGCCATTCTCCTTGCATTTTGAAGGGTTTTCACGGCGTCTATAAGTATAGCGGAGCCGAATATAGAGCATCGGCGCCATCTAGAGGTTCTGATTTCAAAAAATGCCGTGTGGTCGTGGACCGTGCTCTTAAAATAGATGAGGCTTGCAGCCATCCCAACTGTAGCTTTGGAGGTGTGTGGAATGGTGGGGACAGCCAGAAAAGACTGTTTGTGTCATCTTCTTTCTTTTATACGGCTGTGGAGGCTGGTTTTGTGGATCCGAATGTGACAGTCATAGAAGTCAAGCCAACAGCGGTGGCCAAGTGCATGAGGAGCAGCGACGCCGCTTGGTGGAGGAAGGGGCAGCGGGCCACTTGCTCCTATGGGCTCGCAAGGTAAATAAAGGGGCAAGTTCCCTTCATTAATCACCGAGCTTGGTAGCTCGGTTGGTTAGAAGCTTCCTTTTCAAGCCAGAGGTCGGGAGATCAAACCCCATCGACCCCCGAAGGTATTATTTTTTTTGTTTGAATTTTTTTTTTGCTTTAATAAGGTCTAATGTTTTTTTTTAATAATTTTTTGTTTAATTAATTTTTTTAATTTTTCTTAAAAAAAATTATTTTTAAGGAAATATTTTTTTTAGAAAAATCAATTTAATTAAACCTTAAATTATTTTTTTAAAACATTAGAGGGCAAAATTCTTTTTCAAACTTGAAGGGGGAACATTTTTTTTGTTGCATAAGAGTAGGGGGATTTTTTTTCCTCATTGCACAAAATTGAAACAAAGGGAGATACTTCTTAAAGGCACTAAGAAAGGCATCAAGTCATCAAACCTCAAACTTGGAACCTATTTTTTTGTAGGCTTCATAAATAGCAAAAAAAAATTGTTTGAAGTACTTCACACAAGGGGGATTTTTTTTTATGACATTTTTGTGCTAATCTGCCTAAGAGGCAAATATTGTAATTTTTTACAAACCAGTGAAAAAAAGCCTTCTGGAGCACCCATTTTGCGCTTCCAAAAAATTTTGGACTCCCCGTCTCATGACGGGGGAGGCACGCCAGGGGCGTTGCCCCTTGGAACCCCGTACAGGGGAGATATAATTTTTGCAAACCAAGGGGGGAAGACTTATAAGGGTGCATTTTCGGCAGTGATCGACACCTTAGTCAAATTATTTTGCAAAATTTTATTGTAAAAGGTGCATTTTCGGCAGAGACCGACACCTTAAAAATGGGCAGATCAAAGAAAAAGATAGCCCTAAAAACTGATGTTGCTAAATCAGTTAAAGACCCATACTTTCCACCAGATATGGATGGGTTGGATTTTTATGAGGAGGGCACATTCCTCACACTAAACAATGGTTTAGTAGCTCTCCTCGATGATTCTGAGTCTTGTATAGACCTTCAAAAAAATGGTGCTCAAGTTCCTATTGGCGTTCTAAGGGGCATATACCTGGTATTTGTTGCACTTGACCATGCCCAATGTAAATTGGAAATAAATAAGGAAAGCGAGGTCCTAAAGGTGAACACTTGTTGTGACACAAGTGACCTTCAGCCCATTGTGGCGAATGCTTGTTGTGACATGAGTGACCTTCAGCCCATTGTGGCACATGCTTGTTGTGATACAGGTGACCTCATACCTTCTATGGTAGATATCAGTTGTAGCACAAGTGATCTCATTTCAATAGCAGATTTTTCTTGTGACACTAGTGACTTAAAAATTGAACCTCCTCAAAAAGAGCTCCATAATATCATCAATAGCGACAAATGCAATATTGTTAAAAGCATTGATGAAGATGATGAAATTGGGTGTTTTGAAAAACACACCAAAGTATTTGGTTTCAAAATGATGAAGAAAATGGGATTCAATGGTGAGAGATTAGGTAAGCAGGAATAAGGCATTAAAACTCCCATAATGCTAAATGTTAGGGCAAAGAATGAAGGCCTTGGCTATACTGGACAAGCAAGTACCAGTAATACCGTGTTTGTAAATCCTAAGTCTCCTACATCTCCTAAAAAACATTGTTGCAGTCATTGTGGAAAGGAAGGACATGTTGCAGCTAAGTGTTGGAAATTACATCCTTGTGATTCATGTGGATGTACGAATCACTCTTCTTCCAGTTGTTGGTACAAAGTGAAAATGGCCAACAAGGTTCATATTGATTGTGGATGGACAAATTTCACACAATGGACCATGATGAAAGAAATGTTGTATGAATTCTACCAAAAAGGTAAAACCTATGGTAGACCCCGAGGCAAATCCAGTGATAGACCTAGTGGTAGTCCCAGAGATAATGACCCAGAGATAGACCTAAATACAGACCCAAAGACAAAGTTCCAGAGGCATATCTACAGGAATATCCAGATGCAATGATCCAGAGGCAGTTTCATAGGTAGATCCCAAGATAGACCTAGAGGTACAATTCTAGAGGTATGCTTAGAGCGAGAACTAGAGCCGAAGACAAAGCACAAGCCACCATTCTTTCATTTTTCTTCTTCTTCTTCTTCACTGTATTGGTGTAGTTATATACTTTACCCAAATATTGTTGTATGGGGGATAATAGCATAGCTAGTAGTTATATTATTACCCAAATAATGTAATAAGGGGGGATGTTAGAGTTACTATGGTAATTCTATTTATTACCTCATTTGGTTTGTTAGGGTAGTTAGTTATCTACCTAAGGTTCGCTTAACCACTTTGTTAAGCGAATATTTCTTGTTAGTTGTTAGCACTATTAGGTTAGTGGTTAGCTATTCCTATGGGCTAACTATAGCCTAAGTTGTACTATTTAATCTATGTTGATTAATTAAATGTTGTTCGAATTCTTCACAATTGGGTATCTTGTGCAAAATGTTACTTTTGGACCTATCCTAAAAACTACGCAAGAGATGGGCCGACCACACGCCCATCAATTTTTGATTGGATCCATAGTGTCGTTGGGTGAGCCACCCAACCAAACAAACTTCGTCTATGCAGGGCTGGATCAAGCACCCACCAAAATGTCCGTATATGAGGACGATGATGAGCCATTCACTATGAATGTGCGCTATCTGTCCAACCTGAAATATGCCATGTGCATTTTTGAGTCGTATCATTGGCATGGGCACGACCTTGGTCTTTTCAAACAAGGACGGAGAACTCCACTCAAACCTCATTATCAATTGGCTACTAATAGGTTCGGGTTAGGGTTACAAGTACAAGGTCATGATGATTTTCTTGATGCATCCTTAGATCGCATGTACTTGAGTCTAGGGGATGATGTGGATTTTAATCCATATCACCATGATCCTTCCAACTATTGGAGGACTTGCTAGATGGTATTGTTTGTTACCATAGGGCCTCCTGATTCATACCATGATGGGCCCTTAGAGGACAACCCCAGAGACAACCTGGGTAACCAAATCCATGGTGCTACCAATGACATTGGTATGCAGGGGCATGACCCCCATGCTGTAGGCGATCTCAAATCAGGAGATCTCTGTGATGATGATGGAGAGGAGTCCACCTCAAAAATGAGCAGACCTAGTTATGATGCAGATGATGAGTCCTCAAACGATGATCAATCTAAGGAGGAAATCAGGTCGACCTTTCCAGGTTCAGCGTTTATACGCCATCTGCTGCCTATGGAACAAGTGGAAGAGACAAACGAGCGCTTCATAATCGATAGTGATTATAAATATGAAACAGAGGAGGCTTACTTAAAGCCTCACCTAGTGGATCTCCCACTGTGCATAGACACAATAGAGTGGCCCATCCATGGTAGTGACCATAGTGATGTAGATGAGAGGATCGATTCCAGGCTTATGTATCCGTAATATCTATTGCCTAGGGAATCAGAGCATGTTATGGAGGAAGTCCTTCCCAACACTAAGCACTCTGAGGAAGGAGTAGCACCAATTTACATGACAGTATCATATATATGATCATTCTATCAGATTTATCCGGATAGTGATGATAGCGACTACAGAATCAGATACATGGGACCACATCTTCCTAATCCCTCCTTAGAAGAGGAGGGAAGTGATAGATTGTATTTGAACAACGATGATGAGGACTCGATGGAGATGGCCTATCTGGGACTTCACCACTTATGCAATAGGCCTCCACCTAGAGGTCCCCCACCTAGTACAGCTACAGGTTTGCATCGAGAGATCAATCTCCATCGTAGCCTGAGGGAAAGAAGAGAGCTCGAAGAGAGGTATCAAGAACTCTTTCTCGATCCGCCTACGTATGCATAGCTCCTTGAGCTGAGAGATCCCATTCTATAGCTAGTGCACCGGGACGATCTAGTTATATGGGCATCCCACAGAGAGGATCCATTTGTGCCCGTACCATCCGAACCAGATCTTGGGTATGGAAGCTACGCTTCAGAGATAGAGTTCTATCCATGTGGTTTTGGAGATCAATTCCATTCCATCAATATGGTCTCCATCAATTTGACCACTCCACTCCACAATCCAGCAGATCCGTCCAAACCGCTACATCTGAACATGGATGCTATCGATTGGGATCACGCTGACTCGTCGATCCAGCCTGAAGATTTCTTCCCAAATGAAGAAATGTTGCAACCATTTCATTTCACACCAGGCTATGCTCATGATGTTTGTCATACCGAGAATGCTTCCCAAGAGGAACATGTGAACCCGACTGATGACATCCATCTGATTCCTACGCCTCACCAACTTGAGGAGGGATCACATATGTCAGTAGAGAAAACCTTCGATGTGGATATCAGTAAAGATCCCACCAATCCAAAGAAGGTTAGATTTGGAGAGAGACTCACTCTGGATGAGCGTGATAGCATCATCCCTCTACTGAAAGAGAGACCTGATCTCTTTGCTTGGACTTACAAAGACATGTCGGGTCTAGATCCAAAATTGGTTACTCATAACCTTTCGCTAGATCTGTCGAAGAAGCCAGTCAAGCAAAAACTCAGAAATATGCATCCAACAGTAGCCTTAATGGTAAAATATGAGTTGCAAAAGTTGTTGGATGTAGAGTTCGTCATCTCCATCGACTATCCAGAGTGGGTCTCCAATATGGTGCCCATAGGAAAGCCAGATGGAAGGGTCCGTATTTGTATGGATTTTAGAGATCTCAACAAGGCAACACCCAAAGATTCATTTTCGTTGCCAAATATCGATGCTCTGGTAGACGCCACTGCAGGTCACGAAATGCTCTCCCTTATGGACAATTTTTTTGGATATAACCAGATTCGGATTAAACCCGAAGATCAGCATAAAACCGC
Source organism: Wollemia nobilis (assembly GCA_028583015.1). Classification (NCBI taxonomy): domain Eukaryota; kingdom Viridiplantae; phylum Streptophyta; class Pinopsida; order Araucariales; family Araucariaceae; genus Wollemia; species Wollemia nobilis. Next base: position 2,916,010 of record JAQPPZ010016414.1, read on the forward strand.
GTTCATAACGCCATGGGGGACATTTTGCTACAAAGTTATGCCATTCGGTCTTAAAAATGCTGGTGCCACATATCAGCAGGCTATGACATATATTTTTCATGACTACATGCATAAAATCTTAGAAGATTATATCGATGACTTACTAGCTAAGTCGTTGCTATGAGCAGAGCATGCAGAGGTCTTAAGGAAGGTCTTCGATCGCCTGATAGAGCACAATGTCAGGCTGAATCCTAAGAAGTGCGTATTTGGCGTAACTTCAGGTAAACTCTTGGGATTCATCATTTCTAAGCGAGGCATCGAAGTAGACCCAGCAAAGGTCACGACTATTCTAGAGATGCATCCTCCCACTAATATCAGAGAACTAAGAAGCCTTCAGGGCAAAGTAGCATCCATAAAGTGATTCATCGCTCAATTATCGGATAAGTGTCGACCCATGAATCGACTGCTACACAAAGGGGTCCCATTTGATTGGGACAAGGACTGCCAAGCAGCCTTTGCTGAGATTAAGCAATACCTAGCAACGTCGCCAGTACTAGCTCCACCAAGGCCGGATGAGCCTTTTTTGCTATATATATCGGCAACCAACTTTGCATTAGGGACCATGTTAGCCCAAAAGAACGTGCAAGGCAAAGAGCAAGCCGTATATTACATCAGTCGCACCTTGGTGAGTTATGAGTCAGGATATGCATATGTTGAAAAAATTTGTTTAGCAGTAGTGTTCGCTACTAGGAAATTGTGGCATTACATGCTAAGTCATACAACATATGTTATATCAAAATAGAATCCTTTGTAGTACATGATGAGCAAGACATATCATAACACACGTACTGCAAAGTGGATCATGCTATTGACAGAATTCAATTTGCAATTCATCAGCCAAAATTCCATCAAGGGACAAGTCATAGCTGATCAACTGGCTGAGGCACCACTGTCCAACAGTAGGCCTCTAACCATTGAGCTTCCAGATGATGCGGTCTTCATAATATCTGAAGCTCCCAAACCTGAGGAACCAGAGAATAATGCTGATATGACATTGTTCTTCGATGGTTCGAAGTGTGAGCAAGGGGGTGGTGCAGGAATAGTGTTTTTCATGCCACAAGGAGCTCCAATGCCCTTGTCATTCAAGTTAGACTTTTTGTGCACCAACAATAATGCTGAATACGAAGCCCTACTTTTGGGCCTCCACACAGCCATCGCCATGGGTATTAAAAGACTGAACATTTTTGGTGATTCTCTCGCTCATAGTTAACCAGGTTAAGGGGCTCTTTCAGTGTCGATGTCCCATGCTGAAAGCCTACAAAGATCTTGTTGCCACTTATCTGGCTAAACTTGAATGGTATGACATTGAGGCAATCCCTCATTCATCAAATAGGTTCGTAGACACCATGGCATCTTTGGGGTCCTTGATCCCTCAGAATCTATTTAGTTTACTACCATCCATGTTAGAATGCTCTCGCACCCAGCAGCGGAGCGTGCAACCTTTAATAACAAAGAGTCAGTCAACATGATTGTTGTGGAACCAACAGCTGATTGGTTCCGTAGAGTAGAAGACTTTCTTAAGCAGGCACCCTAGGAGTCATTGACTTCTCAGAGTCCTACGGGGAGTGGTACTACCATTCACCACAAGGTTGCTTCCCAGTATGCATTTGCAAAGCTAAATACGTAGGGGGAGCAGGCCATCTTAGCAGTCGAAGTTGAGGCTTGTCAAAGCTGGATGTTGCAAATCCAAGACTTCCTAAAACTTGGTATGATTCTAGAAGGATTATCGCATGCCGCAAGATGCACATTTAAATAGAAAGTGACTAAGTATGTCTTGATAGGAGATATTTTGTACCGAAACAGTTACGAAGGAGTCCTCCTTCGATGTCTTGAGCCCCAAGAGTCATCTTGGGCAATTTTAGAAGCTCACGATGGTACGTGTGGTGGCCATTTCAGCGGCATGGCTATCATCAAATGCATCCTTCGCATGGGTTATTATTGGCCCACTATGGAGAAGGATTGCAATGTGTATGTCAAGAAATGCGTTAAATGTCAGCATCATGCTAATCTTACGCACTTGCCATCATAGGCCTTACAACCCATTCAGGCGGCTTGGCCATTTGCTCAGTGGGGACTAGATCTGATTGGCAAGATTTCCCCTCCATCGTCAGGCTGACATACATTCATTATCATGGCTACTGAGTATTTTACAAAGTGGGTGGAAGCCATTCCCCTTACAATGACCACTAGAGCTCGCATCGCAGAATTTATTCTCGAGCATATCATATGTCATTTTGGGATACCATCCAAAATAATTTTGGATAATGGAACTTCTTTTAAGAACA